>HG992151.1:9913348-12413348 GCA_905220505.1 Laothoe populi | reverse complement strand
CGTACGAGGCGACTAATTGGGGCCATCGGGGGTCGCGGGCTCGCAGCGGGGGGCTGTCAGCCCGAATCGATGCACTCCCAGTTTCGGAGCATCGTGCGACCCCGAGATGGACGGCAGCGCGTGTGGTAAGGCCTCGTTCGCTGTCGTAGTTCGGTGCGCGGGGGCTCCTAAGCCCTCCCATGGAGATGGGCCCGTACAAGGCACCGCGCAGGGGCGGTTCCGGCAGCAATTCTAGCACTCCTTAGAATACCCCGGGATCGCTCCGTAAGCGCCGAAGAAGGCCACCGCGGGGTTTTAGCTGGTAGTGTCGGGTGGGGTGTACATACGGGGTAGGGACTCGGCCCAGCGGCTGCCCGGATAGCCATCATCCGGGCGAGGGGGATGCTGGGTCGTAAGACCGGCTAGTCCAGCATAACCGTTTTATTCTTATTCCGCTTCCCCCCGGAGCGGGCGGTAGTAATAAAACGCTTTCCCCGCGACAACAAAAAAAAAGGGTGGGTCGCGTTTGGATCCGGTGGTAGCTTTTAAAACAAGCGACGTCTCGGAAAAACCCATGGTCCATATCAAACCCATTTAAATATATATATATTTCACTGGTATTACCTTGAATAATATTAATTCATAATATAAAAATAAAAAATAATTAATAATAAATAAATAATAATAATATTAAATACCTTATAAATAATTAATTGTTAGTGTATTGATGATGCTATGTATACATAAGCTGATATGCTTTTCTTAAAATTTCTTTACTTTTTTTAATGTTCTGACTTGTCATAAGAGCTATGTAATTGCCTACTTGATCAATAAACGATTTCATTTCATTTCATATACACTCACGCCTGTGCTTGCCCACGCTTTGGCAGAGGAGCCACCAGTACACCCACTTTTCGCCGATTTTATTACGGTCCCATAATGTGATAGAGCGCGAGCCTATCGCCATACCGAGCACAATTCCAGACTCCGGGCTGCTACTGAATATGTATTAATAGAAAAACTCAAAATCACAGCAGATGTAACGCATGCGCAATTACAACTGCGCCATCGAGGCAGTCGAGGTATAATTTAATTTAAAAGAATATTAAAAAAATTACATAAAATAACTAAGTGGCGGAGTCACAGTTTTGGCGGTGAGTGATATTTCCTTCCCTTTTTAATCACTTTTCATTTTCTAAAGCAGAGGAAGAGGTTAACACCACACCGATCATTACTCCCTGTGTTTCCCTCCTTCCTATGATCCTGGGTCCTTTAGGCGTAGTGTGAAGAAGCTACACAGCAGGCCGGCATGACTGTGTTGAGTAGCGAGGGATGTGAGTGAGATGACTGTCTCTCGCTATTTGATACTCTAATTGTACGGTTCTGCGCTTAGCATCATGTGCAGTGAGTGCACTTTGGTATGCCAGAATAAAAAATAAATTGTCGTACTGTGAATGTTCATGAGCGTTGAATATTACATAGTCAAGTGACCCATGTCCTCAATTGCTGGCGTCGGCTATAAAATATATTCTTTACTGGTAAGTTAATTAAAATCGAATTTATTCGCATTTTCATGAAGGAATTTCAAGAAAGAAACTTTATGAAGGTTTTACTAAAATGTTGTCATTTTGCCTTTGGTCAACTCTTGCGATATAACAATACTACGATATTATACGGTACCACGAAGAGCATAACTGATTTTATCTGTTAAGGGTGCAGGCGCGTGCGAGGCCTGAGTGCGGTTCTGTGTAATATAACGACTTTTGTAATGAGTTCCCCGCCAGCCGACGGCACAGGTAACAAAAATTCAAACTTAATGTTTTTTACACCACCAACAATCACACACATAATCCTGACCCCGCATTAGGTCAAACTTGTACGTGGGCTCCTTTTTTTTATCCTGGCACGGCCAAAATGACCACACTGCACCTGATGGTAAGCGCAGTGCCGTCCAATTAGAGTAGCGAGAGACAATCTATCCCTCGCTACTCAATACAATCATGCCGGCCTGCTTCTTCACACTAAGCCATGGGCAAGAAGGTAAACAAGCGGTCGAGGGTCTAATGTCAGAGTACTTAGAAGTCCGCAAAACGGCCAAACATCGTACCCTTAACTCTAGACCCCCGACAAAAACCTGATGTACACTGGGTGATCCCGGAACATGACATACTTGCGTGTGCCACTATGGCGGGTATTACACCCTGTGTACGGTGGTAGCTATCCGGGCGGATATGAATATCCTACCACCAGCAGATCTACGAGACCTACGAAGGATTTTGGTCTCAAAATACCCAGAACTAAGCAAGTACTTGTGGAACATTTGTCTTGGTTCGGGGATTGAACCCATGGTCCCTCGTTTCACAGCACAGCACTCGTCCTCTACGCCATGAGTTGGATTGTCGATTACTATTGGATAATATTTTTTATAACATCCTAAGTCTACATCATTTACCATTGCATACAAATGGCTTCCGAATAAAAAACTCACGCGTACACGGTTTAATGGCTAATTGGTAAAAAAAATCTCCTTATCTTTTAAATAAATGTATTATGAGTATGTAAATAAAAAATGCGCTCATTTCAGAACACGCTAGTTGCTAGTAGTTAGCATTGGTATGCCAATACAACGTAAAAACATACACAAAAACAGGTTATCAGTTAGCACACAATTATATACAAACATGATTACATTAATTAATTGACACAAAAAAAACTCAAAACCTCTTAGACAATAATATATTTCTCAACATATAACTTAAAAGAGTTTACATACAAAATACACCTTGATAGTAATCACCTAAGATTCCAATTGCCAGTTGGCACATGTACTTAGAATCGAAACCGTAGCCCTCGAAAACAGCTTTAATTTCCAAAAACTTAGGGTTTTGGGACATACGCCTTAATATTCCCAAAAATTCTTCGGAATTGATCGTTTCAAATAGCTGAGCCACTTCAGGACTGGTTTCCAGTTTACTTTCAAACAATTTCTTCATGTCTTCCAATGGTAAAGATGCAATTAAATCTTCGATGAGTCCATTAAGTCCTATTTCCGACTTCACTGTCGCTTTTGGCATTTCAAAAGGTGGCCAATCTAGATCCGAGTGGATGGTACTAATTAAATCGTGCACATTGTATCCTTCTGACGCCAGGAATGCAATTGCCTGTAAATTTAAGTATTAATTATATAGATGGGATGCAATGTTTAAATATTATGTCCTAAACGAACAGATCGTGCCTTCAATCCTCATTGACTATATTATTTGTAATATTTAAACCATAAAAAATAGGCTGATAATTTAATTATATTAATGAATATAAAAACTAAAGTTAATACTATACCTCTTTAAACTCAACCAGAGATTCAAATTCCAAAATCAACTCTTTCATTTCAGAACTAAACATGAAACCCACAAACTGAAGTACTTCTGGGTCGTAAATATATTTAATAACCACGTCTATTACGTTGTCGAGGTCAATAAGAGATAGAAAATCTTCAAAATGAGAATCAAATTGTCCTTTAGCTTCATATTTATTCCACCTCGGATTTGATAAGACAATCGAACCATCAATTCGTTGTATAGAAACACTCCAAGATTCGCTTGATATTAAAATAACTAACGCCAAAGATAAAAACTTAAACATTTTGACTACTCTCCACGCTTCGATTCAAAATAAAACATGCTTTATTGAAATTAAATCGTTGTTTATATATGAAAAATGGTACGATTAATCAATAATATGTAGGTTAGACAGCATAACTTTCACAACATTTAAACACTTTTATCACACTAATCAGGATTAAAATTCATTGTTGCATAAACTTAGATAAATCAATTGTATTCAGAATAATAATATGTTACTTGTATTATAATGTCTTATCATTCTGAACACGTGCGGTGTGGTCACTGTACTCAATATATTGTTAATCCCATTAAATCATGGTCAACTAAAATCAACAACGTGGTATTTTCCATGAGTGTTAACGTGAGACCGCGGATTCAGTATAAATAATAACTATGTAGTTAATAACTAACTTTTGCCCTCAGCTTTGCATGCGTTACGTTTATCGATACCGTGTGAAACTGAATCGCATTTTCCGTTTTTCCCGTATTATTCAGTTATTCGGACAACTTTTTTAATTAATCTTTCTCTGAAAACCTCATTCGGACTATTATCAACATTAAAAAAATATCGAAATCGTAGTCCTCGTCTAGAGGTTGTCTTCGCTTAACGTCTAAGGGAACATCGTGAGGAAACCCGCATACCTGAGAATTTCGAGAGTATTTTTAGTCTACCAACTCGCATTAGGCCAGGTGGTGAGAGCAAATCCCCTCATTAGTAGAGGAGGCCCATGCTCATCAATGGAAGATAATAATAATACAGGGTTTGTTAAAATGACATAATGCTAGCCCTGTATTAAACATTGTCCCACTGCTGGGCACGGGCCTCCTCTACTAATAATAGGGGTTAGGCCTTAGTCCACCACGTTGGCCTAGTGTTGGCCTAGCCTATGCGTGTTGGTTGACTGCACATACCTTCGAAATTCTTATGAGAATTCTCAGGTATGCAGGTTTTCTCACGATGTTTTCATTCACCGTTAAAGCAAGCGACAATTAACAATGAATATACACGTAACTTTAGAAAATTCAGAGGTGTATGCCATTTGGGCTGGTCTCGAACTTTAGTCTTGACAGTCCGTACCATAGCCAACTATGCGATTGCTGCTTTGACATATCTAGTAATAAAACTATTTTCTGGTGGTAGATAGAAATCCTTTCGTATTAAACATCGAAAGGATCATATTCCATTTATGACAATCTGTGGTCTTTAACTAGTTCAATCCTACTCATTACTCTACATTTTTACTGTTTTTCTTGTGGTTGACTATCGATACTACCTCTTGTTATTTGGCTCTATGATTTCTGCGTTAATTTCTAATACTGTTTTCACCGATGTTAATAAAAGTATGCCGAAGCTCATGAACACAGACTTAGTAGACACCACAGCTTCGTGGTGTCTACTACGCCGGCCCGAACCAAGAGGTTCGCAAATTCGTATTTTTACCGCACCATTAAGCTGTGGAACAGTTTGCCAGCTACGGTGTTCCCTCGCTCCTATGATCCTTTTTTTTTTGTCGCGGGGAAAGCGTTTTATTACTGCCGCCCGCTCCGGGGGGAAGCGGAATAAGAATAAAACGGGTATGCTGGACTAGCCGGTCTTACGACCCAGCATCCCCTCGCCCGGATGATGGCCATCCGTGCTGCCGCTGGGCCGAGTCCCTACCCCCTATGTACACCCCACCCGACACTACCAGCTAAAACCCCGCGGTGGCCTTCTTCAGCGCTTACGGAGCGATCCCGGGGTATTCTAAGGAGTGCTAGAATTGCAGTGGGAGGCTGAGGAGCCCCTGCGCACCGAGCAACGACAGCGAACGAGGCCTTACCACCCGCGCTGCCGTCCATCTCGGGGTCGCACGATGCTCCGAATTTAGGAGTGCATCGATACGAGCTTACAGCCCCCCGCTGCTCGCCCGCGACCCCCGATGGCCCCTATTAGTCGCCTCGTACGACAGGCAGGGGTTACCGTGGTGGAATTCAAACGCCCCCATTCCACAGGGCGGGAGACGCCGGTCAGTCGTCCACCCGGCGGCTCCTACGTCTTCTCTGGCGGTGGGAGGGATCGTTTCGTTCCCGATCCCTCTCAGCACTCTCCTTCTGCGAGATGACGTTCTCGCAGAAGTGGGCCACCGCACGCCAGGATCTCCGGCTGGCGACCATGGACGACACCACGGCTGGCAGCGAGAGGTCTCCTCCGACGACTGCTCTGAGAGCGCTGCGCTCTTCGTCCCAGGCTGGGCACTTTTCCAACGTATGTTGGGCCGTGTCCTCGCGGCAGTTGCCACAGTGGTGGCACACGGCGGACACCTCCTTTCCGATCCGACACTGGAACGAACCGAAACACCCATGGTCTGTTAATACCTGCGTCAGTCGGAACGTAGGCGCCCCGTGGCGCCTGTCTAGCCATCTCTCCCTCCTATGATCCTGGGTCCTTTAGGCGTAATGTGAAGAAGCTAAACAGCAGGCCGGCATGATTGTGTTGAGTAGCTGGGGACAGACTGTCTCTCGCTACTTGATACTCTATCTGGACGGCACTGCGCTTACCATTAGGTGCAGTGTGGTCACTTTACCGCGCCAGAATAAAAAAAAACTTCATCATCATCTGAATGTCGAGGCGATCCAGCTCCTTTACAACACAGACCTAGTGAGAAGACTGAAGAGGACAAAACCTTTTGAGTAAGTGTTGTGAACATTTAATGTAGCATAGTACAGTGAGTGCTATTAATAAAGAAAACATTAACGTTGTGTCTTCCCCTTAATAGAGACAATAGGAAAAGTGTTAATGGACATATTCTTATGCAAAGTCTCATTAGAAGTTTAGGTTAAAATTAAATTATTTATTAGTCCATAGACTAGATTGTAATTTTAATGATGTACTGGTTATGGTAGGTATATCATTTATGGAAAAAAAACCTAATCCTATGTCGATACATACCTGGTAGGATTACCGGTATAATTAGTGTACTACATACTACGAAGTAGTACGATACTATGATGGAATTGAAACATGTCAGCCGTCAGCAGTCTTATATTTTTTATTTTTCAGACCTCATCAAAAATAAATTAAATAAGATCAACAGCAACGTTTCATAAATGTTTAATAATAATGTAATATACAAACATTTATGGGGTTTTACTCCTAATTCCGCTAAGGGTAGACATGCGTAACATGTATGTATGTTCACAGACACCGTGGCGCAGCGAGCTAGCACCTATGAAACGATAGGCCGTGGGTTCTAGTTCCGCACGGAGACAAATGTGTGACAGATATTTGTTTCCGGTCTGGGTGTTATGGGACCTTGGTCCCTCGTAGTTCTTGAGACCCACAATACAGGTTTTACCTAGTGTGTGGTCAGAACTGTGTTTGACTGTGGGTGTATTTATTTATTTTTGTATATCTACATAGTATAAAGTGAAGTCCTCGGCTGTGTCTGTAAGCGCTAATATCGGAATATCCTTCTTCTGCTTTCACCAATAAGCAGATTTATTCTTAAGAAATATGTTTTAGATTAATATTTCCTGAATCATCACATGTGTTAACGAACAAGAGAAAATAGTTTAAATTTAGTTTCTTCGTGTAAGCCGCTTAAACTCACTTCAACCCGGCGAACTTCCGTGCGTTAGCTATTACATAATTAATCGTTCCACAATATTTAAATCTTGAAAATTATTTATCTTGGATCGCAATAATTATGCAACAAGTGCAATGAACAGAACTGATGGATGTGCGATTGCGACCGTCGGACGCTGTCTGTCCAAGTCTGACATCGCTGCAGGGCTTAATTCCCTCTAGACTTTTGTACATAATGTGAATCATTGTTTAAACATTACCATGCCACATCTATCCTACCATTAACAATCTATAGGTGTGTTTGTTAAATTCAAATTAAACAGCACTTACTCTTGTAAGTATATTTTTCAATAGAATTAATAACACATAAGTTTTTTTTAAATACCTCTATACCTATTTAATTTTTGTATTGTTCACTTTTTCTAATATTATGCATGAAATAATTAATTTAATAATTATTTTAGCATGTATGGTCTTTCTAGAATTGCTACGAATGTCTCTTCACTCTAAACACACGTAAACATATAAATCTTATACAAAATATTGAAATGAATATGCCTTTTCCGTATAACTGATATATATATATTTCTAGTCTTCCACACTCTTAATAATAACTTCACAGAAAGTTCCAGAATACAACTCTTCGGTTTCAATGATCGACTAAAACTAATTAAAAACTAGGCAGTCGACTCGATAATTTTTTATTAGCCACCTACTTTGACGTTTAGACAAAATAAGCACTTTTTCAATTCAGTCACAAAATCATGAGTCAAATGACGCACATTATTTAGGATTAGATTTTACAATCAGGAAATCTAATATTTGGAAATCGTGACAATATGATCTTCCAAATGCAACAAATGTCACCGAAACGAAACCATGCAACGGAAATACGTAATTAAGCACGCTCTTTACACGGATAATATCAAACAAAATGGTTGCCAACGCGGTTCAAATTAGAGGAAACATTATTACAGGCCACTATCATTATTGTTTTATTTGCAAAATTGCTCGCTTTGGTTAATGCCGGGGTTCGCCATTCACACGGTACTGAATCCATTGGCGTGTACTTAACGACGACTCTTTGAATGACAAGTTCTATTTCTAATGTGGGTAGGTACGTAATTGTTTAGTCAATTGCAAATGATACAAGACTTGGACAAAGATTTTGTGATGTTTACAATGAATTTGTCTTTACTTTCAAATCTTTAAAGACCTTTGCATCTTAAGTTTTAGAATATATCGTGTTTAACTTCTAAAAACACTTAGGACAAAATATCTCCTGACAACAAAACAACTATTTCTCTTCAATAAACCCCACGCGTTTTTTTTAAATACCTAATCATTTAATAACAATTTTGTAAATTGCCATGTTTTTGGTGGTACTAGCCTAGCCGAAACAGCCTTCTGGCAGGAGATTTAATAACTCAACTTTTATATTATATACAGTATATGCCTAAAGCTGAAATTCTACTGGCAAGATTAATAAACACACTCTTGTTTTGCCTGATAATGTCAGTGGTTTTTAAAAGGTTTTTAATAGTTTATTTGCGTCAGTATATAAAACACCACACAGTAAAACAAAAGTAGTACATAGGAACTTCAAGCATATAAAGATACAGAAAATCAATCAGACAATAAATAAAATATCATATCTAATATAGCAGACAAAAAATATTTCTTATAAATTGTAATAATAATAACATGCCTTGCAACTAACAATTCATGTGCGCTTTCAATGGCATCATCCTGGCAGAGCCAGTAAAAAAATACTAAATAAATAAATCATACTGTAAATAAATCTGGCCACAACCAGGTCTATCAATGGCAAATCTTATCTACGAACTCATCAGCTTAAGCAGTATGGTCAGGAGGATTAAACCAAAACGGTTCTAGTCTGACGAGTTGCGAGTTCTAATTTGTCTTACAGAAAGATCACTTTGTTACTGCAAATCTTGTTAAACAAAGCAACTGAACAATACTAAAGGATAATCGTCTAAGATCAAGAAGAATAAGTTGTAGGTAAATTTACAATCGAACATTAAAACATCACTTCGCTGATATAAGAACATTACAAAAGCTTAGATTAAAAACTAGCTGCTATCATTCCTCATAATGGTATTTAAATTGGCAAATTATAAAATGGCTTCCAGTCGCGTTTATGATTAATTTTGCTTGTGATGTTTCCTATTTTATTTGTATTGAAGCTAAACTAGCCACAGCTATATTGAACTGTGTACCTAAATTAAAATTGAAATAGCACTATGTTCTCATTCTTTCGTACTGTGTTCTTTGCACTATGTATGTATAAAGTTAAGTTAAATATTTATGATTAGTCATTTATTCCATGTTCTAATAAATGTAAATATTAATAGTTCTAGTCAGATTTCGTGCTGTAGTTTTGTATAATAAATGTGACCATAGGATTCCTATTACAATTATTTAGGGCTGAAGAACTGGCTCGTATCGCACTGCATAAACCCCGGTAGCCTAAGAGATATGGGCGAGAATTTGGGATAGATAACGCGGTGCACGCGCCACGCAATCCAATGAGTTCTGAAACGGGCGAAACATTCAAATTGCAAACCGCCCGCGCCCGCCCGTATCAAATGTTGTTTTATAGCTAATTCCGAAATTTGGTTATGGCCTATAAACGATCCGCTGGAATAATTTAAATGCGAACCCGCCTGTATAATGTGCGTACTTTACTCCAAAATTAGGTATTTGTATGTGAAATGCGTTTTGAAATAGGATTCACCGTCGACTTTTATTTCTTATGCACGAACACCGTGCTGCCGCCGAATATTCATTCGGAAGTTTTATAAGCTGTATATTTATTTTATATTTTATTACCAAGCAATCTAATCTCCTGCACGATGTTATTTTCAAATGTAAGAACACACCAGTCATACCAATTACAAAATGTTGTGTCATTTTAAAAGGAACAAGTGAAATGCATTTGTCACGGCTGCCTTTCTCAACGGTCAACATTTAAAATATAATAAACGGTTTGCTTTTAAAAGTTTTCTCTTGTTTCCGAGCTAATTTCTAGACGGACATTTCCGGCCATTCAATATGAGCGATTGTTTATTGACTTCGCTTCGTGAAACAATTGAACTGAATTAGGTACTTCGTTTAACGGGACTGGCAACGTTTTAATATGTTCATTTATTTCCTTATATTCATGTATCTAAATAAAGCTAAATAGAATATTAATTCAAAAACTTCAAACATATTTCATATACGTAGACGTATTTACCACCTAATATACTCGGGACATATATACATGTCCGGAACATTGAATGAACCGTAATGCCGTCAATTAATAAGGACTTGGTATAAAAAACAGTAATAAGATTATAAAAGTCAACTGTGAGACCAAAAACACTCGTAATAAATTAAATGAAATTAAACTAATAACACAAGTTAATACTAATTAGATTACAATCAAATTAGTTGTTAATTTTGCACCAAACATGATGTTTAATACAACAGACAAACTACAGCAATCGCAGAGAACTAGTCGACAATATTAATATTCGCGTTCGGTCAAATGTATTATTAATTAGATAACAGCACGTGATATCACCACAGAAATTCTATTTGCCGGATTATTAAACACATTATCCGTGTACGTTCACCGAACGGCATAACGGTGTCCTAATGGACGAAATTTAATCACGACAAATCGAATGCCACCTATTTATGAAGTCGAATGACTAAACAGCTTTTTAATACGATTCACACGTTAGCAGTTATACTTAGTTAAGTTTTTGTATCGACACATTTCACGGTGGGATGTATTGAAGCCTTATTATATTAAATACGACGCCACATACCGGCCACTGATGGGATCTATTATTGTTGATCTACGGATGAATATTCAATCATCACGCCACTTCACCAACACTCGACAGACTCTATGCGGTCATAAAAAACTAAACATTCGTTACACTATTTAGTAGTTATACTATTTTCCAAATTTGATTGTATCAACAATAGGTATACAATTTGCGTCTAATATTAACGACAATACAAAAAACTCGATGAAATTTTACACAAACACCTATTCCGATGTTACTTTAAACAAAAGAATAATTACTGAATAAATGCTCTAATTATAAGGCCATTTTGCTTCCTTCGTGTGAAACAGAAAATCGATGTGTTGCTAAAGTAACCATGTCGCTCCCATGGGATAAAATGGGTGCAAAGTGCATACAAGATCGTGATGAAGTAAGTCTTTTAATCGGTTGCACGTTCCCGGGTTAGGTTTTGCATTCGAATCTCTCTCGACCAAAGTGCAAGTTTACTGCCGGCCAGGAGCCCGCGACTCGAAAACAAATTAAAATAAACTATATATCTGGGAAAATAAACTACATTTTTGCAGAGAGATGTGTTGACCGGAGTCGCATAGCTCGCATCAAGTAATAAGATAAAGAGGCGGACGGGTTGTTGTTTTTGTCGCGAGTTTACTCCAATTTACGCGGTGCGGTGGCCATTAGCATAAGTCGGGTGCGGAGCGTGATGCGCGCGCGATTCGCAGGCGTTCGGAGCG
This sequence comes from Laothoe populi, assembly GCA_905220505.1. NCBI lineage: Eukaryota > Metazoa > Arthropoda > Insecta > Lepidoptera > Sphingidae > Laothoe > Laothoe populi. The sequence goes on along the minus strand of HG992151.1, from coordinate 12,401,626 downwards.
GGCGGCGTGACGCGTCCGCGCGGCACTGCGCCGCGCTGTGCTGTGTCGCGCTCGTCGTAATTGCGTCCGTGCGACACATTTGTTTACTATTGTAAGCCGTGAAGATGCCATCGCGCCGCGCCGCCACACTCCGACTCTTTCAAATTAGCGCGGCTAAATGCTTTTCCACGATTTGGACCCTTTTTATTACATCCTGTTTTTTCCGTACATCTTTTCTTTCACCATTTACGTACAATTCATGACGGTAATGTCATTAGTAATACCATTAATGGATACTTGTTTTGATATTTATACGTTACCTAGCATGCCCTAATAAGTCAAGCTGGGTGTGGATAATGATCAATATCTAGGTAGGCATTTGCAAGTGTAAATAACCATCTAATTACATATACTCAATGATTAGCAAATCATGACTCAAAAACTGGCATGGAATTACGTAAGCATAAATAAATAAACTACTCGTAGGTATACTATTATAAACGTTTCGCATTTTAATCTCATTAAGAATTTAATGACTGATAAAATGCTTAATGTAAGTCATTAGAGAGAACAGTTTTAAATGAGGAATATTTTAATTTTAAATACTCTAAACCCATATTAAAAAACACTAATATGTAGTCATAATGATATCAAGTGTTAGCACTGACGATAATTACTGTTATTCGTGAAAGATTAATTTATAATTATAATATTTATTACTCAGCATCATACGTATAATCTCTGCTTTTTTATTCTACGTAGAATATATGGAGAAAAGAGAGTTCAAAATAAGTACTGAGTTAGCGCGATTTGTAAGTAGGTACTTTGTATAAGTTCAGAGACCAAAGGGTTGACACTAACTTAATCGTAAGTATAATTAAATTTAACTTATACTTGTTCGAATATAAAAGAATCATAAATATCACTAAAGTTATTACTTTATTTGTGAAACAAAAACTTTATAAATGGAATAGAAGAGGATGGATAATTTTCTTTGTCATATTGGTAGCTTCCTATAATATTTTTTATAGTTAATCATATATGAAATACTAGCTGTTGCTCGCGGCTCCGCCCGCGTGGAGGTCATGATTGGGAGAAAACAATACAAAATACCAATTTTCATCCGTTTAACTTCAAGAATGAAGAATTTTCACACAAACTTTCATCCCCTATTTTACCCCTTTAGGGGTGGAATTACCAAAAACCCTGAAAGACCTATTTTTTATTTTTAACCAAAAGGCCATATACTAATTTTCATGAATTTAACTTCGATATTTACGGATTTTCATACTAACTTTCATCCCCTATTTTACCCCCTTAGGTGTGGTATTTCTAAACCCTTCCTTAGTGGATGCCGCCGTCATAAAAGATACCTACTGTCAAAATTTCAAGTTTCTAACCCCAGCCGTTTAGGCTTTGCGTTGATCGATCAGTTTCTTCTTTTATATATACAGATTGTATTTATAGGATGTTAAGTGCTCAAAATGGCGCATGTGGTGCCAACCTTTAACTGATTGTTACGCTTAGCTATATTATAATAATTTTAAATATTAATAATTAAATTATTGGTGGCCAAATAAATAAAATAACAACTAAAATATGTTGTATGTATATATTTTTACTTTAACGGTGGGTCAATTTTCCAAGACCTAAAACTATTATATAACTACTATAAAATCCCTGCGAATGCTGCTGCTGCCATAGCGTGTGTACAATCACTTACAATTCATTACCAGGTAACCCATTACATAACTACACATATATTTTTGTAATAATCTCAGGGATCCGCCGACAAAAGTTATTCCCCCTTCATAGTTACAGTTACTCGAAACGCAGAAAAAATGTTAGTGATTAAATCTTATGCAAAAACATTAAAACGCAAAGCACAGAACATACTTGATGACAAATAAGACAGCCCTGCAAGCGGGCAGTAAGTACCGGCGCACGCGCTCAACGGCGAGACTTCATTAGAATGTAGCATCTCATGCGATTTTCCTACTTTAGATACAGTAATGGTCGTAAAAACAGCAGGTAAGGAAAAACGTTCCGCATAAAAATATTGTATCCTTACTGCATATAAGCCACACCATTTCTGAAAATCATACGGAGCGAATAGCAAAGGCGAGTCGTCGCGCATATTTTGCCATACACAGTTGCCGTTAACGAATGCAAAAAGGATTTTAATGCCACTAATGTAATTCTAGTAATATGCATTATGTGTCCCGTTTATGCACACGCAACTTTACAGTTTGGAGCACTAGTTAAGGCGTAATTTGTGGTGACTTCATTTTAATGATTTACGTAAGCACGAATCACTGTATTACATGGAATTTTTCTTACAAATATACAGCGATCTATATGTACCACGTACTAGATGTGGCGACCAGAACAAACATTATGTTCCACCGAGTCGCGGTATGTATGAGTGTATAAAACTCTGCAACGACGTTAGTTTGCTTCAGGCCACCTAAGTATGCACAACACATTGCATCTTTCAGTGTCGAGTTAATTTTAGTTATATGCCTATAATATGCCTTAAATTGATTTACAGTAAAACTGTTAATAGTATATAAGGTAAATAATATAATTCCATAACGTTTAGAACGTAATATCAATAAATATTAATTAATTTCAATTCTGAATACGGGAAGTCTATATTTCACAACAAAATCCATTATATAGTTTGTCCCGTTTTGGTGCGCGGAAAGTCCAGTTCGAGAGAAAGTGACGGGAGTTATAACTTCCAAATAGTTCTTAGTAAAATGAATAGATGGCATTAGTGGGCGGACAAGGTTTTTGGAACATCTTTTTTCTTCGATAGTTCGTGTCTATAGAACATAAGTCAATGCAAATATATATGTAAATTAAATGCTCGAAATTGCATGTACAAGTATAAAATCACTACTCTCTTGCGTTATGATATAATAAAGTCTCAATAAAACATTTTGATAATCGTTTTAGGACGATGATTGTGCTAATGTGAGCCCGGAATATGCGAGAACGATATAAAAAAACGAGTACACTTACCATAGTTATGATTTTTATAATTAAAATACTTGTTATGTCCGTTATGGGCGTCCCGTTCGCGGACACCGTGGACGAGAGAAAAACGATAAAAAGTTGTATTTCAAAGTACCACCAAATGGGGATGCGATCATTAGATCCACGCCATAATGGACGCGTCCTAAATAGGCAGGTGGTGAAGCGTGGCAGTATCCTGCGATTTTTGTTCATTCATCTTTAGAAATAATCATATATTTGGTCAAGTAGCAGTGCAGGCTGAAACATCGGTGAGTTCCAAGATTCAAATATTAGTTCGCGCAATCGGAATTTGTGTCGCTGTGGGCGAGTAGCCGGCTGTGAAACGTGAGGCCGTGGGTTCGATTCCAGCACAGAGACAAATGTTTGTGTGACAGACAGATATTTCTTTTGGGTCTGGGTGTTCGTAGTCCTTGATACCCACGATACAGGTTTTACTTAGTGTGGGGTCAGAACTATGTATGTCACTGTTGGATGTACTAAAAATCATACTCGATTACATTATAAAATTATTGGAAAATTAACTCGAGGCACATTAGGTAGTTGGTAGTAGTTTGTACTAGTTGCACTTCTGTCTATCCCTTCGGTGACATAGCCGTGAAGGTAATAGATCTTTAGAATTATAGTATTGTATGTATATTTTAGTATAAAACCTACATTGGTAAAAGATGATGAACACTGTGATAGTCATATGATTAAAATACAATCAGTAAAACAGGATGAAGATTGTACTTTAGTTCCTTATTTCAAACTTACTTTTATACTTATATAACATATTGAAGGACTAAATGGTATAGCTAGGTACTTACCACCTAAAAAGTAAAAATATTTATTACTGCTAATCCGAAGTAATGAAAAAACCTAGTACCAAAACTAGTATTTAGCGCAAGAATAACACCTCAGTACCAAAACTGATTTCAAATAGCTATTCAACTTATTGATTCTTTCGTTCATAAATTGATGAAAACAAAAACAGCAATCAAACAAGTGGAACATATTCCATTCGTATTATCGTCACGAGCGACCATTGTTAACTTAACATGTGTCAGTTGTTGAAAAACAAAAATAATAATTAGTTAAAATGAAGAAATGGCGTGAGAACATGTGGGGTGGCCGGGTCGGTGGTCGGCATACAAATTGAAACTGTCAGATCGGTCGAACGGTCGCGGCGCATGGTGCAGCTCGGGCTTAGAGCTCGCTGCCTACCTCTTCCCTCTACCCACCGGTACTCTCACGGAAGCGATTACCCTAAGACAATGGCCGACAAGACATGCATCTATTACCCTTTTTAAGCTTGTAAGTGATTCCCTTTGTGTGACGTTTGATTATCAACGATATTGAGCGTGATTGCCGCTTTTCATTTGGTATGTGTTGCGCGTCGCTCACGACTCCACGCAACGATGTTACCGTATTGTAATGTGTTTTAGATTGTTTGTAATTTATACATTTAGTAATATTATGAATACTCAACGTTCGCTTACTTTCTTTGGAATTATAATTACTCATGGGAATATATGAAATACATACATAATATATTCTCACGCCTGTAATCCCCGAAAGTGTAGGCAGAGGTGTTACTAGTACACCCACATTACGCCGATTTTAATACCCTCCAATATGATAGGGGGTGAGCCTGTCGCCATACCGGGCTCAACTCCAGACTCCTGGCTGATACTGAGTATTTCTAAGTAGCAATACCCAATATCTCTATACCCGGGGATCCAACCGGAGACATCAGCACAGCAGTCGCAACGCATGCGCAATTACAACTACACCACCGATGGCCGTTATATGTTTTTTTTAGAGTATTGAGTAGCATGATTATGATTAAATAATGTTTAATTAGCATGTTCATATATTGTATAGATGATAAAATTTACATGTCAAAGTGTAATCTAACACACTTCAACACAAATAACAGCTACAGGTGAAAGTTAGTTAAAATATAATTTGTTGAGTGTCAAATGCAGTGTTGGTACAAAAACTGTGTCGGGATTTGTGGCGGTGGCGTGGCGGTTGCGTGGCGGTGGCGTGGTGGTGTGGACAGCATCCACGTGTCGCGGAGGGCGCTCGCGAGACAAACAAATGACATACACTGAAATGTACTCGCGCACCCTTCCCCACCGTTAAGCCCTATGCAAAATAAAACACCCGATTGACATCTCTTTGAAATTTATTAAATATTCAGCTGGCTTAAACTTTAAATGGGGGTTAAACGCTCACGTGAGAGGTTTACCTTTTAGCTAAAGTAACCTTTAAGTCACCCCTTTGCTACATCGAAATGTATGGATATTAAATTATGGAAATTGCTTCATCGCACACTAATACAACTAACTAACACTAAGAAAAGAAAATTGTTAAGCAATGCATATAGTGAACATGTGTGAGAGACTGGATATACGACTAAAAACCAGACCACGTTAAGCCATCACTTATTTAAACCATAACAAATTGCTAAAAAATTAAAAATTCATTAAGAAATCTAAACTAACTTTGTTCTAGAAGTGTAAGAACGAGTTACGGAATTGTGAACATCATTAAAGATTTATCGAAGGCGGGGTTATCTGTTTATGATGATTAGGTGTCGGGCGCGTTGCTAGGCGACGGGGTGGCAGTGGTCAGCGAGGGGTGAACGCCGTTCCTCATACTCGAGTCGTTCGCACACGACCCTGCCGACCCTGATAATTATTCTCGTTGTGCTGGACCGTGTTAAGTTTAATGTTACTTTATGTCTCAGCTGCCCCGGCACTTTGTCGTAATATCACATAGTTTATACCGACACTACACAGTTCTCTGTTGATGTATCCCTTTACTTCCTGTGAATTACTCAGCCTTCTCTTATTTAAGCATTCTATCTGCTAAAAGGTTGATGTAAATTTTTAACCGACTTCAAAAAAAGGAGAAGGTTCTCAATTCGTCGGAATCTTTTTTTATGTATATTCTGCGATTACTCGAAGACGCCTGGACCGATTCGAGAAAATCTTTTTTTGTTTAATACGGTAGACTTTCCGGGTGGTCAAATAGGCACCAAGTCAGGATCTGATAATGGGATCTCAGAAAAATTGAGTGCAACCCTTAAATGTTAGAGGGACGCATAATGCGCTTTTTATTGAAGTCGGTGTACTTTTTCATAAAATACTTAAATAAAAACTGTCCACAGCATAGCTTACATAAAATTCTTAGTCTAGAGTTGGTAAAGAAATTTATTTATTTATTTATTTATTTACACTTTATATACAGGGTATAAAGGCGGACTTAATGCCAAAGGCATTCTCTCCCAGTCAACCTTAAGGTGGTGCAGAGATAAGCAGTGTAGGTGCATAAAGATAATAATAAAAATAAAACATTTAGTAAATAAGCATGTACATACATAAATACTTGGATATATACTTAATAAATATAATAATTTTGACAATAAGATATATAAATGCATACACATATACATATAGGTACATAATATAAAATAAATATACAAAATTTACGTTACAAATAAAAATTACTTAGTGTTTATAGCATTTGGCATTTGGCGGACATGAAACGTGAAGTCTAGGATTCGATTTTTAGATGACACAATGAGTTTTCTACGTATTTGTCAATATTGGATTTATCAAAATGGCGATACGTAGGTACTGGTCATAGGATGGAAAATAATTCAACGAACATTATACGTAGTGAAACCATCGTATCACGATTTTTTAGCATTAACCAAATTTTTCTCAGTGTGAATTCGCGCCGGCACTGAATCATTTATGGTTTAAATGTACGTATTCAGAGGCAGATCTTAATCTGACGGCACGCTCGAAAGGACTCATCCGATTCTATTCCGGGACTAAATGGCTAGGAAGTTTATTTTGTGGTGCCAGTTTTTCTTTGCGATGCGATAAATTTTCCACAGTGAGCAAATGCGCAAGGGTAAATGATTCCAAAGGCCAATTAATGTTAAAAAGAAGCTCATAGTATAAAATAATATCATAAATTATTAAGCTATAATATGTTCAATATTTTAGTTATAGAAAACATCGTGAGGAAACTTGCATACCTGAGTAGGTTTGCAAGTTGGTATTGCTGATGGTAGGATATTCATATTCGCCCGGATAGCGACCATCGCACACAGGGTGTAAACCCGCCATAGTGGCACACGCAAGTGTGTCGCGTTCCGGGATCAGCCAGTGCAAATCCGGTTTTTGTCGGGGGTCTAAAGTTGGGGTACGATGTTTAGCCGTTTCGCGGCCTTCTGAGTGCTCTGTCAATAGACACTCACCGCTTCTTCACCTTCTTGCCCATGGCGTAGTATGAAGAAGCAGGCCGGCATGATTGTGTTGAGTAGCGGGGGATAGATTGTCTCTCGCTACTCTAATGTTTTTTTTAGTGCCTTGATAGGCAGACGAGCAGACGGGCCACCTGATGGTAAGTAGTCACCGCCGCCCATAGACTTCTGCAATTCCAGGGCACATCAAAGCTGCTGCCTACCGTTAAACCGGACCGCACTGTGCTTACCATCATTTGCAGTGTGGTCACTTTGCCGTGTCAGTAGAAAAAAAGGTATTCTATAAGTATTTCGAGGATATATATAGTTTATAAACTCCCATTTATCCAGCTTGATAGATAAAGTAGTATCAAGTAGCCTCATTTAGTAGAAAAGGCCCATCCCAGCAATGGGACAGTGTAGAAAAACGGCTTAATATTTTTAATTATTACTAATGACTCATTCATTCCGTTACTTTGCAGTCTGTCGTGGTAAAAAAGCCGTCGGTCGTCATTGATTGATTGATTGAAAATACTATCAGTGCTGTTATAATATTAATGTTTGAAGTTTTTGTTCTGTGTTTTCTATATAATTGATGTTCTAATTGAATTTTAGTGGTATGAATCTGTGGCATGTTTAAAAAAGACAGAAATATAAATATTTATAAATACGATAACTCGAAAGGACCTCATATTTCTAATAATAAAATTAGTAGATATTTGTAAAATTCTCTGTAACTTTATTATTTGTATGTTTATTTATTTATCGCCTGGTTGTCGTATTAAAAATATGCTTAGGCTCTGAAACCGGCAAGTTTCTAGATTCAAATCACAATTATGAGTATTTTAGTTATTCGGAAAATCACAAGAGCTGCCTGAGATTGATAAGTGACAGCTTGCCATCTGACACATCATTGGTTGTGGGTTCCTTTCCCAGCACTTAACACGTTAAAAGACGGGCATTATGCGTGCATCTTTTTTTTGTCGCGGGGAAAGCGTTTTATTACTACCGCCCGCTCCGGGGGGAAGCGGAATAATAATAAAACGGTTATGCTGGACTAGCCTGTCTTACGACCCAGCATCCCCCTCGCCCGGATGATGGCTATCCGTGCAGCCGCTGGGCCGAGTCCCTACCCCCTATGTACATCCCACCCGACATTACCAGCTAAAACCCCGCGGTGTATATCTACTTACACCTTCAGGAATACAGGCGTCTGCTTATATTATGTTATGAAAAAATAGCAGTCTCAGTGACGCAATGGGCGAGCTGACTGTGAAATGAGAGGCTAGGAGTTCAATCCCTATACCGAGGCAAAATGTTTGTGCAATTCACAAGTATTTGTTTAAGGTCTGGACATTATGAGACTGTAGTCATACATCTTGATACGTTACTTAAAATTTTGAAACGAACATGTCACAAACCACCTACTTTCGACATAGAAAGTCTATAAAGAGATATATAGATCTGTATGTATGTTTTTTTTATCCTGGCAAGCCAAAGTGACCATACTGAACCTGGTGATAAGCGCAGTTCCGTCCAATTAGTTATTAGAGTAGCGAGAGACAATCTATCCCTCGCACTCAACACAATCATACGCCATGGGGTAAGGAGGTGAAGAATCCATCGAGGGTCTAGTGTCAGAGTACTGAGAAGGCCGCAACTCGGCCAAACATCGTACCCCAACTCTAGACCCCCGACAAAAACCGGATGTACACTGGCTGACCCCGGTACGGGACACAGTTAAGTGTGTCACTATGGCGGGTTTTAGACCCTGTGTACGGTGGTCGTTATCCGGGCAGATATGAATCCGAAATCCGAATGATATCCTACCACCAGCTAAATAAGTAATAGTACCTATATGGTAAATGCTCAAAGAGACGGGAGACTGGTCCAGGGGCACGAAGATAAAACATTATATAGGAAGAAGTGGATGAAACTAATATAAACGGTATATTCACCTTTACATTGCCACCTCTAACATTAAAAACTTAAGTCTATAAATTCTGAAGTAAGCAAAGTCAACCTGATACTTATCCATTATGCAGAATGCTATAAATCGGTAGATCAGTGTAGGTACCTAAATACATTCCCATGCAACGCTAAGTAAAAATATCCAGTTTTTTTCTAAGCATATATTTTATGCGTCTGGTAGTCGACGGCTATTGATTAAAATGTAATTGTGTCCGCGGTACGAGTCCAAAATACCAATCGATAAAATATTCTAAATTTTAAACGTCACAGTGTTTAAAATACAATAAACTATCACACTATCAAGAGTGCATTCAACTCTAACGCGCTACTATTATTAAACGGAATTCGATTTACAGCCGAACCCTCCTCGTCGTTTGTGAAATTGACATTTATTCTTCGTTTTTCATTGTTGCTGCAGTCGGATTCGATCTATTGTTAATTAGCTTAAACGGCCCATGCGCTATGCCATGCCAAACAAAACCTGCTACACTGCGCTACAAGAGGCAATCGCGATCGACGGAAAGCAACCTTTAAAGTACTACTAAACTACCACACACTACAATGTGTTTCTTGTAAATCGCACCGCTTTTTGCAATATTTTTTACGAAGCACCTATTTTAGTATAATTCTACAAAGTATGGCGCTGTTATCGCGCGCCCATTGGAGGAACTAGCTGTTACAACGCTTATAGTGTATACGGGCAGCGTCATCTAGCGCCGAATAGTAAAAAATATAACCGTGTCGAATTCTTTTTTGTATTTTTTTAGTTCTTATTATTTATCGAATGTGGTCTTTACACATTTTTTTCTGTTATCTATCGAATTTCAATTACCTTAAAGTTATTCATCGAGTAGCATGTATTGTCGTCGCCAATATTTCATCATCGTTTTTTACAGAGTAAAATAAGTTTTAAGTAAATTATCTTCTGAAGCCGGGGTACGAGCGGGGCCATTAGGACGTAGAGGCACACTTATCTATTTAATAAATTGCAGACATATATCGATATAGTAGGCAACATTATTACATACGAGAGTGATTCAGTCCCCATCAGGGCGGGAGTGCCTCGATTAAAGCAGTAAATACTTTGAGATTAATTATCTCGTAAACAGTCGCAGCGGCGCCGGCGCCCGCCTCGCGGCTCAAATCGCTCACCTACGCCGTGAGCGCGATACAAATTCAACTTTTCCAATTAAATTTCGTGAGGCATTAATAATTATTTGGGTACATCAATTTGTTTCGTCGCGCGAAGCTTCGCTCTGCTACCGTGTCCTCAAACTCATCACACGACCCTTTCTAACATTCGGATATATCTTGAGATATATCATTCATTAAGATATATAAATAACTTTAATATAATAAATAGTACTTGGCAAACATAAAATTTCATGTTGTGTTAAATCATTCCATAAAACTTATGCATATACATGTAATGTATAAAATTTATGAGGTTTATAATCTCACGTCAGTGTACTAAAAAGGAACGTAGTGGTCCAAACAGTACTCCATTATGACTCGATTTTACTATAAAAGGATAGAGGTTTCTTTTCCTAGGTTACATGGTAATAGAATATCATGCACCAACCAATCCCCAGCAAATTAAGTATCTTTCATATCTCAAAACTATATTTTTTTTATTTCCCGATTTAAGAATCAAGATCGTATCAGTTTCACAGCCTAAATCAAAAAGCCAATATGATATGAATTACAAAATATTATATGAATAGATTTCCCTACCAAACTACATTTTTTCAATTACTATTGAATTACTTACAAGTCCGAATAGTGTAGTTACATTGCCCAAATTATAATAATTTTAATATTAAAAAACAAATAACCGCAAGATATATCCTGCACTCTAATCCCCCGGTGTAGCCTCATTCCTTCGACTCCTAAGTTTGGAATTAATTAAATTAAACTTGAAAATGAAATATTAACACTTTAACGTATAAAATTTAATACCGTTAAGTTATAACGTGATTATTCAACTTCTTGGCAATTTCCAAAACATCTGGAAAATTAAATTGATGAAGCGACGCTAGTGCCTTCTTTGAGGCGGGCTTCCGCTTTTGTGCTCGCAAGGCGCGAGGCACGAGGCGCCTCCACTCGCCACTTCGCACTGTGAAATTAATTTTCTTCGTCTTTATGTAATTTAATTATAAACATTTCAATATGGCGCTCGGGGAGTTTCCGCCCGGGAGAGAAGTTAAATAGAAACGTTTGATACTTATCTTCTAATACACTTCTGGGATGATTGCGCGATTTAAATGAAATTAACGCTTTTATTTGTTAAAGTTCAACTCATTAAGAAAACGTAGATATAATGAAAATAATATCCTACTAATATTATAAATGCGAATGTTTAGATGGATGAATGGATGGATTTTTGTTACTCAATCTCACCAAAACGGCTGAACGCATCTGGTTGATATTTAGCACACGTATAGATTATAGTCTGGAATAGCACATAGGCTACTTTTTATCCCGGAAAATGTACGGTTCCCGCGGGATCGTTTTTTTTAGTGAGTAACGGATTGACATGATTTTTGCATAGTGGTAGTTTAGGAATCAGAGAATGACATGGCTACTTTTTATCCCGGAAAAATGTACGGTTCCTAGGGGATAGAAAATAGAAAGATGACTTGGATTTTATATCTTTTCTTTCAATAATAACTACCAGTCGAGTGGAGCCACGGGCAACATCTAGACGTTCTATATTTTCCTGTATTGCCTACTAATTATTACATGATGATTTTAAGTTATTTAATCATTATTCATATCGTTCCATTATCTAGGCACCTCTTTGTAAAAATGTCAATTCGTACAACACTAATGTTCACAAAACTCATCAGTATCTAGATCAGTAGTTATTTAAAGTATTTTTATTGAATAGCCGTCATTGAATGACATTCCATCTGCAAAATTAAAAGTATCTATTTGTGCGGAGTGCAGTACACACAGCACAGTTAACAGATGCCACTGGCGTTCGTGCAATTTTGCTCTTAAACCGTTCACGCTCCGCTGACGAGAGGCGACATCAAACATACACGCAGTTCCTGTAAACCTTTTGCCAGCTTATCTCCCATTCACTATCTATATCTTTGGAACATATCTACAACCCTCCCTATTGTTGTATGTTTATTAAATTTCATTTTAAGTTTGTACAACAACACTTTTGTCGGCCGCTTTTTGTCATCGTTTGGGACATTTTACGGATGGATTAGCTTGTGACGTCTGCTTTTGTACAAGGCCGACAGCGATGTCTTTTTATGTGTCACAGGTATTACGGTTTGGTATTTCACGTATAATGTCATAACAGACAAGTACTCGAGCCACTCGTTGCTTCTTACTTTTTGTCGCGCTATTTAGTTCGAAATTGAATTCTGTGTTAACAATATCACTGTAAACATCCTATCTTTTGTCCTGCATTTAATAATAGTTCCATTTAAGACCATGTATGAAATAACTCGGTGACTTTGTAGAAATTCTGTTATTATAATTATAATGCAGGCGGATGTTAAGTCAAATGGTTAAGTTTAATTTGATTTTCTAGCTAACTTATACAAAGATAACCTATAGGTACACACGTACACATGATTTTATGGTTACTTTGCAAAAATAGACAAGTAAGTCACAAATGTACATAGTTTTGTGATTGACTTGTGTATTTTTATTGAATTGTTTTACCTAAGCCGTCTTAGATTAAACAATTCAGCCCTATGTTAGTACTAAAAGCAATAAGACTTACAAGTCCGCCCCTACCAAAACAATCCTGTATCTTGGTGTGCTCACTAATGGCGCAAGTTCGACAGTCGAAGTTAGTTCGAGTGTTCTACGGCTGCAATAAAGATAAATCCAGCAATAATATGTTCGGTTGGCCTTACGTGTGGGATCGCTTGGGCACCAAATTGAATTTGCATGGCGTCTTAAGTCGACACCGATTGAGACGTGGGGCGCTCGCTGTCTCATTTAGTGGACGCTTACGCGTTCACTAGTGTTTAGGATGTGATTACGAACTTAAGCCTTTTGTATCTATTGAATCCTCGCTAGTCACTACCTAGCCATACGGGTAATGAACACGTGTCATCGAACTATAGGATGATTGCTGTACTGTTCAATTAACTTCTAATATTAATGTATATAGAACATCTTACTAACATTATAAATGCGATGGATGGATGGATGTTTGTTACTCCATCACGCCAGAACGCTCCACGGATCCGGTTGAAATTTGGCATCAAGATAGATAATAGTCTGGGCACAAAAGCTTTTATCCCGAAAAATTTACGGTTACCGTGGGATAGATTTGTTGTTGTTTTTCATAGCGCAAGGGGCGGACACGATTTTTTGCATAGTGGTAGTTTAGGGGTCAGATAATGAGGCTACTTTTTATCCTATGGGATAGCATAATATAGAAAATGTAAAAGCTTAAGATGAATCTATAGATGTTATACCTTTTCTTTTAAAAATAACCACGGTGGGACGGAGCCGCGAGCAAAAGCTAGTTGTGATATAAAACTTAAAACTGACCTAATCTGAAGTACGAAATTATATTAAATATTCATTTATTATACCTCCAATCTGAGAATTTCTTATACGAATTTCGAAGGTATGTGAAGTCTACCAACCGCATTAGGCCAGCGTGGTGGACTAAGGCCTAACCCCTCTCATTAGTAGAGGAGGCCCGTGCCCAGCAGTGGGGACAATATATAATAGTATTATTATTCTAGTATATTATTATTCATTTATTAAGGAGCCTCATACGCTGATTTCCATTTATTTTAGATAACAATATGATATTCACATTTACGCCAGCATGTTGGACAGTATTGGGTATCCATAAGGGACAAACAAGAAGTACGCGTCCTTTTTCGGATCATTTGGTGAATTAGCTTTTACTACTATAAATAGGCTTGCGTTTGACCGCTATCTCGCCTGTTGGTAAGTGATGATGTGGTCTACGGTGGAGGTAAGCATTTACCTAGAAGATACCTATTCATTCTTGACATAAAGATACTGAGCTTATAATTTTCGGGAAATATAGACTCCGGCAAAGAGTTCCACTCTCTAGTAGTGCGCATGATAAATGTACAAGCAAAACGTTTCGTTGCGCACTGGTGGAATATCAACCATGTATCGATGACGCTTCGCCGTGTCTCTTGTCGAGCTATGGTAGAAAGGGGTTGGGGGAATTAAATTGTGTAAACAAAGCACACTACCAAAAAACCGATAAACTAGTAACTTTACGTTGGTGGTCAAGGCTCAACTAGCGATTTGTTGCCAATGAGCCTCCTACGCCTCCAACGCCTTAAGCTGGTATTGGGCCGATCCATCCCAAAGGTGTGAGCAGTACTCCATGCACGACTGGACTTGCGCTTGATACAGATCGAACAGCTGTCCCGGCGTAAAGTACCGTCTCACCTTCGCAAGAATAGCCAGCTTCTTGGCAGCCAATTGAGCTTTATGCTCAATGTAGGAGCCAAAATTGAGAGTTGAAGACATAATAACGCCCAGAAGCTCTAGACGGTCAGTTATCGGAACGGACACATTTCTGAAAGTAGGAGTCAGTTAGAAAGGACTCCGTTTAGCAGAGAATAGACAAGCCTGGGTCTTAGTAGCATTAAACTTGACTAGGTTGGCATGGCTTGAGTCTTCGCAAACGACTACACGTATTAAATGGTCTTTCAATTCATTTATACTTAACCAAATAGCAAACCTGAGTATGTCCAATCTATATCAGAACGTTTTGAATGCAACTAAAAGCCAGCGTTGATTATTGGCAAATTTCAATAAGCAATCTCAATCTGCATTGTTAGATGGAACCAGATAATAAACCAATCAGACTATGTCATTTGTAGGCGTGGCATAAAAACTTAATACTTAGGTACTAGTTCATTTTTCGGAATGATCTGTAGTTTCGGATCGAGATCGTTTATTGAGATTGGTCGTAAATCTGATGTCCATGTCGATCTCATCAACGTTGTACGACATTCTTATTAAGTTAAGACGTATCCGCGATACGTGAGTAGTAATCTACCACAGCGTAAGGAGCACTAATCCAGCCGCCGGAGGGCCAGTGCCATATGAAAGGACGTTCCTTATCCCTTGAGCCTGTTGTTTACCAGACATTAAACAGATAACAACTCCTCGCAGATACCGCCCGACCAGATTAGAGCCCCGGTGGCCGTAATCCGAACTTCGATTAATTTCATTCAATATTTAGGAATGCTTAATTGTTCGAATCGTGAATTGTTGTTTGTGGAGGTATAAAGTTGAATTATATTACGGGATTTCGAATTTCGTCGGCTACATAAGCAGGTAAGTATATTTACAATCTATGTTTATACGAAACGTATCAAACGATTCAGAAAAATACATTTATACTAAATGATTTTGCACTACAATTATAAAGTACTTAATTACTTAGATAATTTTTTAATTAAACATTATTAGCAACATAACATTGAACATTGAACAAATTGAACTTCAACTTAGTAACGACTTCAATAATTAACACTTGAAGAAATAATATTAATTCCTTTCATGGAAAATGCTACTGTAGAGGTTTTTTGATGAGTTGGTGCCGGTGTGGTTCTATTTAAATTTTTTTTTTTCTAGTGTTGATTTTTGACCGCCTTTAACGTAGCTTCAATGCAAATGGTAGCTTTATACTTTTATTTTGCAATTTAAATTGAAAAAGTCATGCAGGTAAACCGTTAATGTAGTACGTCATTAGACTATA
The DNA here is from genome assembly GCA_905220505.1 of Laothoe populi. Classification (NCBI taxonomy): domain Eukaryota; kingdom Metazoa; phylum Arthropoda; class Insecta; order Lepidoptera; family Sphingidae; genus Laothoe; species Laothoe populi. The sequence continues at coordinate 12,385,652 of HG992151.1, read as the reverse complement.
ACTTAATCATATGGGACTCGAAAGCAAACCTTATAGATAGAGATTTAAAATAAACATTCACATTGATCTTATCAGGTAAGATCTATCTTAGGAGGTAAAAAAAAATATGGACTAAAATATATGCGCGTTAAATTGAAAATGTTCTTTTTAATATCAAGTATTAATTATAATACATATAATATTAACATACATACATATACACCCACTCCTGTAATACCCGAAGGGGTACGCAGAGGTGTAACCAGTACACCCACTTTTCGCTGAATTTATTACGAACTCACAATGTGATAGCGAGCCTATCGCTATACCGGACACAATTTCAGACTCCGGGCAAATACCGAGTATTTCTTAATAGAAAAACCCAATATCACTCGACCCGGGAATCGAACCCTAGACCTCAGCACAGTAGTCGTAACGCATACGCACGTTGCGCCACCGAGGTAGTGACATATAATATTTAAGGCTTTGTCGGCTCTGGGCTGAGGTATGATTGAGGGGGTGAGATGCGACGGGTGGAGGCGGCGTGCGCGGGTGCTCCCCCCCCCAACGAGTAGCGATAGGCGCTCATATAAAGGATGTTCATTATTTAAAACAGTGAAATGAGAAAATGTCAAATAAATCAGATTAAATAGAACGTAAAATACCATAAATTTTTATTTATTAAAAACCCTCAAATATTATGTTATTTTATTAAAATTAAAACCTATATGACAGCCTCGGCCTCAAACGGGAGGCAGTGGGCTCGATTCTCGTAACAAAGTTACCGAATGTTATCGTTACAGACTAATGTTTGTTTCGGTCTGGATGTTGTGGGACCATATTCCCTCGTAGTTCTCGAGACCCACGATATAGGTTTGACGTAGTGCAGGGTCAGAAATATGTGTGTGACTTTTTGGTGTATTATTTGTATGTACCTATATTATTACAAATTATAATGATAACAATGTCAATTATTACTCATTTTTAACGTTCAGTGAAATAAGTTGCAATATGAGTGAAAGTCATCACGTCTTTTATATACTACTCGCTGCTGCTCGAGGCTTCGCCCGCGTGGAGGTCATTTTCGGGAGCAAAAGTATACAATAAATACCAAGTTTATAAAAACCCCTTCGCAAATAATGTATTGTTTTAGGATAAATTTCATTACCATTAAAAAGGCAGAGGCATGTTACCGAAAGAGATAGATATATGCTATCGCGGTCTTGTTTTATAACTTTTAAGAGGAACAATTCCGTCATACATGATTGTTGCGTAATTTAACCGTTTACGCAGCGCACGCAAAACAAGCTGTCAAAAGGAATATATTTTCCCGTTTTTGCAACATTTTTCATTGCTGCTCGGCTCCTATTAGTCATAGCGTGATGTTATATAGCCTATAGCATTTCCAGATAAATGGGTTATACAACACTAAAATAATTTTTCAATTAGAAACAGTACTTCTTGAGATTAGCGCGTTCAAACAACAAATAAACGTACACGAATTTTTTTAAATATGGCCTCTAAAATGGTGAATTAGTAGTGGTTGAAAGTTTTCTGTCTGTTACATTTTCACGACTGAACTGATAACACTGAACCGATTTTTATGAAAATATTTTTTTTATCCTGTGCGTTGGGAGTGGAACACCTGTAAGAACTGGGACGTGAGGAAACAGGGATTTCTTGCACGAGAACACGATCACCTAGGTTTTCTTGCTATAGATCTCAACCCGATTCCTGAGAAAAATAAACATGAGATCTAGGGTCTGGTTGAGCTGAATGATAAGATCCTCGCGTTTTCTCACGGTATCCGCTCGGCAAAGGTTACTAGACATATTCATATAGATGTAATAGCTTAAGCTAGCTAAGCAAAGCTAAGAGGGATTACACCCATCTCTGCCAAATCCGTCCAGTTTCCTTTTGATTTTACCCTCCCATTCTTTACCCTTCTCCCGATCATCATCTCCCGTCACTTCTCTTGATCTTCGGTAAAGGAATTGTATCCTTTCGATATTCGATTTCGGGATCCAACTTGGACTTCTTATTTCACAACCGACTAAACGTCCACTGCACAATGCAGACCGTCAAGTATGAATTGTCATAAATCCGTTGAATTTTGAGTTCTATTATCAAAATAATAGAACTCAATATATTGTTAATTGAATTAATAATGTTAATATAATATTTCGTTGTGTAATAAAAACTTTTTCGTTGGTATGAATGAATATTATTAGAAACAAATATTCTGTCAAAACAAAAAGTAATATCAAATGTCATAGTAATAGAAAATCGATATTAGAATTTACAAAAAAAATATCTGTTTGTCTATTTACTATTTTGTCAGGGTGGCTCCAATGATGATGGAATCTGATATTTTTTTTATCCTGGCAAAGTGACGACACTGCATCTGATGGTAAGCGCAGTGTCGTCCAGTTAAAGTACCAACTAGCGAGAGACAATCTATGCCTCGCTACTAAATACAATCATGTCGGCCTGATGTTCAGTTTTTCATACTACGCCATGCGGCAAGGAGGTGAAGAAGTGGTTGAGGGTCTAGGTGTCAGAGTACTCAGAACAACACGGCAAAACATCATACCCCAACTCTAGACCCCGACAAAAACCAGAGGTACACTGGCTGACCCCGAAAGGCGACACACTTGTGTGTGCCACTATAGCGGGTTTTATACTCTGTGTACGGTGGTCGCTATCCTGCCGGATATGAAGATCCTACCACCAGCAGGTATCGAGATAAGTGAAACTGAATAGGGTAATTTTTATACGAAAAAGTAACAGCGATATCATAGGATAAAAATTGGCTATGGAAATTATAATAGTAACTCATTGCCGTAAACAAGTGAGAAAATATATAGATAATATTTGATAGGGGTGGAACCGGGTAAAAAGTATATATCTTCAGTTGATGCATTTTCCGAAATCATAAATTTTGCAAGATCTATTCTTCTGACAACTAATATTGTCATCCATATCTGACGTCATGCACGAAATGACAAGAATAGTTATATATTATTTCTCTTTTATCGACACGAACACAATAACGTATAATCGATCGTCCGCCGAAAACAAACGAGTACTTTAAAACGTATTGTGTGTCAAACTGCTAAATTAATAAAATTATTATAATAATGAACTTTGTAGTCGCCCGCCTTAGGTTGACATTGAATTGTTATTATCGTATTTTAGTCTTGCGCAATCAGTATAAAATAAATATAGCAGAACTTATGATATATAATTGAAAGAAATTCAAAGTGCTGTATCCAAAGCTGTTATTTACGATTATAGTCTTCGAGCTCTAGGGATCTGGTAATCAGTCGCAATCGTAGTGGGAAATAGTATGAGCCCGCTGATGACCGTTTTCATTTCCAACAAAATAATAATCAAATTTGGACATAAGTTAGTCATTTCTCGACAGCCTCCTGGCGCAGCCGGCGATTAGTAAGTTGTGAAAGGAGAGGCCGTGGGTCCGATTCCCGCACCGAGTCAAATGTATGTGTGACAGACTGACATTTGTTTAGGATCTGGGTGTTGTGTGACCATTGTCCCTCGTAGTTCTTGATACCTAGGATACAAGTTTGACCTGGTGTGGGGTCAGGACTATGTGTGTGTCGGTTGGTTGTATTTATTTTATATTTCTACATCTATTTAGGACATAAACTGTTGGTTCCTCTCATCTCGCGAACACCAACATTTTAATAATGGTATTAAATTAAATAATACTATTGTAAATTTTTATCGATTATTATCAAAAACAGTTCAGCGGTTTAACCATGCAACCTTCCAAACTGGAAGACTCACTTTCGTAATTATAATATTAGTATATTTTTGTTATATCAAGTATCATACCATAATTTTATTCTCAAATAGTTTGTTCAAATCACTCAACCTGTATTCACGACTTTTGATAAGAATTGACAGTCATTATGATAAATAAAATATATATCGTTTGAAATTATTATGATAAGTTAAATATATTTGATTATATTCAATATATTATCATGAGTTAGTGTTATTTGTGAACACTTTATGTCATATTCATCATGTTTTCACAAAAAATATTTTTGACAGCGCGAGCGAAAAATCGCGTATACGTCTGCTCTCAACACGGCCCAATTGCCGTCTGACAAGTCTCGCACATGCGCATCATGTTTAAAATACATTTCAACATGGAGACAACTGCCATTTCATGTTTCGTAATTTTAAAACATTTATTTCTTTGTATTTATAAATGAAATGTGATAAAATATTCACACACTCGTTTAATGCAGTTCATTGAAAATTTTATATAAAAATTTCGTTTCAATATTTTTCTTTATAACCGTATACTACGGATTCATATGGGGTCGTGTGGATTGAAATTTTAAAATTTCGATGCATCTTTGCGAATATTTTCTATCGAGCCAACTTTAATGAATCGTGTATCGAGAAGCACAATCGTTTTGTAAATATGTTCATCTTTCATGACTAATTTTTATATTGTTAATATTTTTAGTTTTTAACATCGAATAATTAGTTTAAAAATGTAGTCTGAACTGAACTGTCTGAGTCCACCTCACCTTAATTTTTTTAAATATTGAGGCAGTTACACAATGGAACGGGAAATACAGCCCCAACGCTTGCGACCGTGTGCACTTTTGCAGTAAATAAAATAACAGGCACCGGCTTGTAAAATTGCTGATAAACTCATCTACAAATATAACGTCTTATTAACAATTATTTTAAAAAGTGATCAAAATTATATTTTTATTTATCCGCTGTGATTAGGTAAACAAAAATAATGAAATATCGTTTTGGTTTTACTATGGTCTCTACGACCGTAATATCTGTAGAGTCCAACTAATCTAAGGTGTTTATGATCTATATTTTTTAGTTTCATGAATTTTCGATATTGGTAATTTTTAGTTTACCAACGTAACGCCAATATGATACTGAAAGTATATAATTGTTAGTACAAACCTTGTCAAACATATTTTGAACTCTACACCCTATAGATTAATAGCTATTTTGTAAATGCAACTTGGTACCACAGTAGTCTCATCTAGTGAAGCTTCTAAATCTTATACGATCATGTTAAAATAATTTCTAATTAATTAATCGTTCTAAAAAGAAAGCCTATGAAATATGATCACATTCGATTTCTTCAATTTCAAACTTCTTAACCCCTCCGCGCAGTGGGCGAGTAACCTGTGAAACGAAAGGTGGGTTCGATTCCCGCACCGAGATCAATGTTTGTGTGTATTTGTTTCAAGTCTGGGTGTTGTGGGACTGTAGTCCCTCGTAGTTCTTGATACCCACGACACAGGTTTTACCTAGTGTGGGGTCAGGACTATGTCTGTGACTGGTGTATTTATTTATTTAAAACTAATTTCTGATAAAACAAACATGTGGTAATGATGAAACTTGGAACGTGTTAAACAAGTCATGTACCCCCTCATCCCTCCGCGCTCCGTAGTGCAGACAGCGCTGAACAAACACAGGCGCTCGTGCATGAAATGACATCGCCAATGATACACCCCCGACGAATTTAATAAATCAAACACACAAATACGGATGATACGGCACACAGTATGTGCGACTGCTGTCGTTATCCGTAATGCTGCTGTGGGAATTCAATTTTATATTATATGGTGTTTATGTTCTTTACAAACATTGTTCGTGTGAGGGATTTATTTATTGAATTATGTATAACCAAACTTATACTATATACAATCAAATCATTTATTTAGTATATTAGGCCACTAGGGGCATTTTTTAGAGATCAGGATTAAGTTTATCTACCGGTGCTTCGGAAATGCCCACTGGTCTGAGAAGAAGCACAATAAACTCAGTCGTAGGTCTTTTGTTTTTTGTCGTGACATTATATAATATTAATTCACAAATAAAAATAAAATAAATAAACAAATACTAATCATACTACTACACTTAAACTTCTTCACAATTATAGAAGAAAAAAATACTGTTAGAATTGAGATACTACAATCGTTATATTCCACAATGATGCATAATTATAATTAAGTATACTGCAGTATATATAAAACATAAGTGTTTGACTTTATTATATACATCATGTGCGAAAAATGCAATAAAATGTACTAAGTACACATTCAAACTTATGGTAAATATAATGGTTTCTTATGTTTACACAAATATTACACATTGAAATAAAACGAATTTTACGGATTATATTAAACATTGCACTTTACTTTCGCGACGACTTACAACTCAGTCTGCCATACCATAAAGACTGTAAAGTATTTATGGTCGTCGTATGTATGAAACGTCGGGTTAAAAAAGTAAAATAAACCGCGATATAATCCGTAAAATTCGTTTTTTGTTATGGTAGATATAATTCAGTTAAAACAACGAACTTATAATTATTTCCTTCGCAGATAATGCCATCATTATTAGTCGCAGTTCCTAGAAGATTTATACATGTGTGTGCAGAGTGACACCACGGCATGCGTAATGAAGAATGACGTACACAACGCAGGTTTCTCTGATTAGACCCTCCGACCCACACGACCGCGACGCTAGTTTTCCAATATTTGTGTTGAACGTCTTAAATCACATTTGCGTACCTCTGTAACAAGCGGCCAGGTATATTTGTCTAGCAATAAATTTAGTTTAACCTAATCTCAATTCAAGGCATGTGCTCGGCGGCTGGTGAAACGGTAACCAGACGACGTATTTACTGTAGATTTAAGTATCACATGATTCTCCCAACGACTCTACATCTATATCAAGCGCTTTCTTATGACTATTATTGAACAAAATAAATATTAAACATCAATCAAGATTTCAATTTAAAAAGGTTATTTTGTTTATTAAATTAAGTGCTATGATTTTATACGCTTACTCGGCTATGAAATTTACACTGCGAGCGACTTCAAAGTCTTCTGACAGCATTATTAATAATATAACTTTAGGACCGCAGCCACCCGCCGCCGAGCAAAGTCTCAATCTGCAAACACAAATATAAAGCTAATTAAAAAGTTTCAAACTAAATTATGAGAGGGGTTGCGCCTCGGAGTCCGTACCAAGATTGTCGCTAAGATTTAATCTAAAGGGATGTTATCGCCAAGAATGCGCGCCGGCGAAACATCGGCGAAGTGTGTGCGACTAGCAAGCCGCGGGTGAACGTCACGGCTCACACCGCCAAGTTTCGTGGTACCGGAGCAAATGTTTGTTCGAGGCAGTCGCGCCAACAAACATCACCATCGCACTCAGAGAATTCCAAATTTGGATTAGATATTCATAACAAGTGTTGTGGACTCGCTTATTCCGTAAATCTCTGGGGAACAACAGTTACTTAATACTGGCACGCAAAACAGTTACGAGATAACCGAGTGGCCACTTTACGTTGTAACACATCGCTATTTATGTATCATTAGAATAGCTAATATAGTATGGTATTGAATAAAAGTAGGATCATAAAAACAAAAGCATACGGTCCCTCCGGACTATTAATTCAAGTCAAAGCTGAAATGCGACAAAGGCGAGTCAGCTCATAAAATTTATAGGCGATCGAATGAGATAATATGGTCGACGTTAAGAGCAGCTTAGACAGTTTGGAAATTTAAATGTGAAGTAAGTTTTGCGAGATTGCGCGGTATAAATCAGCGCGGGCGGCGGGAAAGCCCGGCGCGGCGCGGCGTGCGGTGGACGGAAAGCCCGGCGTGGCGCTGGCGCGAGCGCGGCTCGTCAGCCCGTTGCGGCGATAAATCCGCATCTCCCTCGGGCTTCTTAACCGTTCTCCGTCTCCGTACACAACCAACTCAGCCTTGTGCCGGCAGCGCCACAACTCCGGGTACACCTCACTTGTGCAACACACGGACTTCTTCATTAATTCGTATCAATATTATGCCCATTCGGTGTGTATATGTATGTGTTCGTAAAGTACCATTATTAACATTAACACGTGTCTGCGTAATCAGTAAGAATTGCACCCCGGGAAACTCTTTGCCACCATTAATTTAAACGGGCGGCAAGTTTCAACATTTCTCACTTATCCCGTTTGTCAACTTGTAGTCCGAAGTATTTTCCGCGGGCTTCGCCCTAATTCTTTTTCACGCTACATTTCAAGAATCTTATTTTTGTAATTACAAAAATGTCGAGTACGCCGACGTTATCCTTAATTGCTGGACATAAAAATTCCATTTAAATTTCCCTTTTAACGATCGAGGCGAGGTGTCTAATTGTATAATACACTCGTTTGCGTATTTTTATTGTCGGTACAATAATTAGAACATAACGCGACTTCGCCCTTTTTAAACGGGCTTGTAATTAAACTTTTCTTAGAAGCAGTAAAAGAATATGGCTAGATGCGATCGTACCTTTAGCCGAAGGGGAGTGTCAGCATACGGGAGCTTGCGGGGGAAGAGGACCGGTTATTTAAGAAATGGAAAGAAAAGCAATTTACTGCTTATCAGTGGGAGTAGCGAGCCGCGGGTCACTCGGATAACAAAAGTAATGTCGACGAGAACACTGTACCAACTTTCATTGTTTACGAAACAGTATAGGTACGTTTGTTTAAAAAACTAACTTTTTGTGTTTCAATACGCTAGGTTTATAATTAAGCCCTGAGAAAAATCAACTCTTCAGTCTATTATAAGTTTTATTATGTATTGTAAACAAAAAATATTTCACAGATTTATTCTTTACATGTTTAATGTGTTGTTGTTTTGTGCTGAATAGTTTCCCATTTCTGTTTTGTACCCTATTATATAATATTATTATTTTTTATTCTGGCACTGCAAAGTGACCACACTGCACATGATGGTGGTGATGATGGTAAAGCGCAGTGCCGTCCAGTTTTTTTTTATATATCATAGTCCGACAAACGAGCCAGTGGGTCACCTGATGTTAAGTGATCTCAACCGCCAATGAACATCCACAATACCGAAAGTATCACGTATGCGCTGTTGGCCTTTAAGGACAGGAATAGGGAAGGGATGGGGGAATCTGGGCCTCCGGATATCACACTTACCATACGAAACGTGACAGTGAACTGTCACTTTACGTTGGTTTTCTGTGAGACAGTGGTGTGTGACTACCCCGGTCGAGCCGGCCCATTCATGCTGTAGACAAATATGTCTACAGCGTGGCTCTACCACTTTTAAACACTACACTTTTTACAGTATTAAGTAGCGAGAGACAATCTATCCCTCGCTACTCAAAACAATAATGCCGGCTTGATTTATATGGGACCCTCGAAATAAACTCTATCAAAAAAAACATCGAAATATTCTCATGTTAGGTGGTGCCATCACCTAGATACATGGAACATACTTAAAAAGGTAAAAAACGTTATCCCAAATTGTCTATTAGTTAGCATGATTCCTTTTATAACGGTTGACGTCAATCCTGGCAAAGTTTCTATATTTAAATTAAAGTTGTATGTAGTAGGACAATCATACGATCGTCAGAAACTTATCTTTTATGCAGGAAAGTGTGCGTTCAAGTGATGTTGGCTTTCCAATACTATGACTAATTCTCAACTGCTTTACATCTCATTCATTTATGTATATAGGCAACATAAATGTATAAACCATTAATAGAAAGCAAACTGTAAACATGTTGTATTTGAAGTTGTTATTTTTATGTGTATTTGAAGACGAAAAGTCGCTTGATATCCACTGAATAATATGGATATTATTCAGTGGATATCAAGCGACTTTTGGGAGACACAGACTGGAGTCTGGGGTAAGGTTTTTTAATACACTGGCCGGCTACCAAGCAAGTAGGTCAGGGGATAAGTGAAGTCAATAGACCATGCCCATTAACACTCACCTCATTCCAAAAACCTCATATTCAATATGTCTGATTCTTTACACGTGATTTGATTATTTTAGCTCTCAAGATGTCCAAATAAAACTATTTACAATTTATAGTTTTTAATATATTTTGATACTTTATATTCATGAACTACCAAATTATATGCATATGCCTGTACCCAAGAACAGGGGTTGGCCGCTATTTTGGCTAGAGGAGGCGTCCAGCCACCGTCAAGAGAGAATGGTCCCGAGGGATATTGCGGGCAGATTTCGCAGTACTGTCGTGGTGGTAGCCATACCAGGCTGGAATTAAGATCCGTCGCAGCAGTGCGTCTTCTGGAAAGGCGCCACGGTGTGCCTACATTCCGGCTGATGCAGGTTCTGCGGCCCACAGGTGTTTCTGTTCCTATGAAGGAACAGAAACACCTGGAACACAGGAGTGTCGGATCAGAAAGGAGGAGTCCGTCGTGTGCTACCATTGTGTTAACTACCGCGACACGGTAACGGTAGGCAGCGGCTTTGCTGTGCCCTGGCATTGCAGAAGTCTATGGGCGGCGGTGACTACTTACCATCAGGTGGCCCGTCTGCTCGTCTGCCTATCAAGGCACTAAAAAAAAAACACACGTTAGAGGTGTGCCCAGCCTAGGCAGAAGAACGCACGTCGACGTAGGAGGCACTGGGTGGCCGATGACGGAGGGCTCATAAGACACCCAATGGAGATGTTGCTATGCGGCACCGCGCGGGGGCTGTTCCGGCAATAATTCTAGTCTACCTTGTGATACCCTGGAATCGCTTCGTAAGCCAAATATGCCCCCGAGTGGGCGGCAGTAATAAAACGCTTTTTCCGCAACAACAAAAACACGAAGGTTTTGCTATTATATGTGTTTTGCGTGTTTGCGGCATTCGTTTAAATTGAAAAAGTTCAGATAAATTGAGCAAATACATATTATAAATTAATTCACCTAAACGGAAAATTACCAGCTCCCAAATTCAAAGAACAAGATTAATTGGAAGCAGATCAGGGCTCATTTTTATTAACTGTAGGTATAAGTACTAAAGCTAAATTTGTCCTCAATCTCTTATACCCAATATAAATTCCGTCGTTGTTCGTCGAAACGCTGTGTCAACCTATCCATCAGTGTAAAAATTCCCTGTTGATCCCCTTAATTTAATCAAAAGATCGCTTTAGCTGGTCATGGACGAGAAAAAACGGCATGACGTACCGTAACGACGACGGTGTGATATAAAATTTTCATCGGACCGAAGTGGGGGGCGTCGTGGGGGAGGGGGCGGCGGCCCTGCTGTAATATCCAAGTCGAGCCGACTTACCAATAAATTACAATTTGACATAAACAAAACCCCACGCTACACGTAACGGCGAATTATTTATTACAAATAGGTACCCGATAGAATCAATATAATGTACAGATAGCCACGAAACAATATACCTACATATTTATTACATTGTTTTGACTGAAAGTTATATTTATAATTACATGTTATCTTGGGATTGTCAAGTTTTTAATTATAATAAAACATGCAAAATGAAATGTACATAGTTTTCTTCAAAACTGGTTTAGAATTGTCGTTAAATAAATAATATTAAAAGTTGTTTTATTTAAAGTTGACGGATTTATTTAGTGTTGCTAAACTAGCAAGTATTCAAGCCAGTGTCCTAACCGCAAGCGTACATTCAATACAAATTTAGGTATATTAGTATTTTTAATTATTTGCATTTTTCGACAGTGCATAAATATATTTCAACTATGACAATAATGGCAACTTTAAATAAATTGTCATAGAAAAAATTGTTAGTTGTTTTTTTAATATATTTAGCAATTTATTGCCTAAGCTGCTTTACAATATACATTTTTTATTTTTTGGCAGAGGTCGGCAAATGATAACGTGGCTCATGTGGTGATAAGTGATATCCGTCATCCATTTACATCAAAATACCAGAAAAATCATAGATGCTTTGCTGGCCTTAACTCTTTCTCTCTTTTTCATACCCTCTGGTATGGAGATTGAGAAATGAAGATGTTTGGGCTCCGAAAATTTCACTCATCATATGATACGCAATAGTAAGTTATTGTTTCACTCACTTTTCTGTGAGACAGTGTTAAAAACGCCATCCAGCCGACCCATTGGTGCTGTAGTCAAAACTGACCACAGCATAGCGTGGCTCTACCACTTAAACAATTAATGCCACTTATTGCCTATCTTTCTACTTTTAGAGCACAAATCGGTCTTCTTATTTACAATGTATATTAGAAAGAACATAAAGCAATCGGAAGTATGTTATATGCAACACAAATTTATTTAAGCCCGATGAAATACGAGCATAGAAGCGGCTTCGTAGCCCGCACCCAGCACAATGTAATAAAATTTGCATACTTTTAATCAAGGGCTGTGTTGTGGAGAAGTTTCCCAATAACGGAACGCCCGAGATCGATTCGATGTTCGGACCCGCTATTGTTTTTGCATCATAATGTGTATCTAATATGGACGTAGTTTATTGCTTGTGCCTTTAATATATTCGAATATGTTGCTATTTGATATATTGTGGATGTACGCGACTATGTATCCTTTCTATTGATCAATTCCAGCTGTTACGTTTCAATTTCTTGCTGAAATTTGAACATCACGTTAATACCGTTAATCGGGTATCGTTATGTCTGTGGAGCTTGGCAGCACTTTGACAATGAACCTTTCTGCACGTTCTTATCATAAGTGATGCACGATAACGCGTGCAAATCTGAAAAAAATGTGATAAATTTAATTATATTATCATAAACGAGGCCACGGTTTATTAGGTTTAGTAAGCTCATGTAGCAAACAAATATGGAAAAATGTTGTATGTTTAAACTTTTTAAAATGGGTTTAAGGTATTTTGTGGCTATTGCCCAGCTCTATAGTAATGTAATATGTTACTGTTCTTTAGTAAGATGCTGATCTTGCTCCATTTTTTCAGAAATCGCACACTTTTTATCGGTAGCAGCACACTTCTTTAGGTCCTTAAACGGCACATTTTCTTCGCATTTCATAGTTATATCCACCCATAAAAAATGCGGGAGTCATTTTTATGTTATCTTAATAGTATCATAACCTGCCAGGTACAAACAATTCAACTAAAAATAACAACATTACAATATACGAAAATACATTCTCCCCAGCCTATTATCTGACAAGTGTTCATTACATAATATTCTAGGAAGATAAACTGCTTTGTAAAACAATCAAGTGTAAAATAATCAGGTATAATATAACAACTTATCCATACTAATACTATAAATGCGAAAGTAACTATGTTTGTTTGTTACGTTTTCACGACTAAACGGCTGAACGGATCGTAATGAAATTTGGTAAGGCAATAGATTATATCCTGGAGAAGGACATAGGCTATTTTTTTCAAAAACTTAGGGATCTGTAAATTCATATTTAGGCTTTTAGTAGGAAATAAAGAAATACGTGTTTCAACGTTTTTAAAAAATCATCCCTAAAAGGGGCAAAGTGAGATTAAACTTATGGGGTATTCTTTATATGCAATCTCAAGATTCAGACACAAAACCTGAGAGGCTGGACAATCGCTACAGATCCCTTAGTGCAAAAGACAACTCCTTGGATTGTATACTTCTGCTCCTGAAAATTACCTCCACGCGGGCGGAGCCGCGAGCAACAGCTAGTTTACTATATATTCAATACTTTGTTGTTTTTTCTTCTTCGTTTTATTCAAAAACTCTTTTGTAAGTATGTATTTTTTATTAATTAGTTTGTCAGATACACTTTTGGTGCTTCACAATATTCATTTCAAAGTTTAACTTATAAGAAATGGGTATTTAATCGTAATAATACTACAATTATTGTGTCAAAAAGAGAAGATTCGACACCAAATGAATAATAAATCATCCCCAAATAAAACAGAACAATCCAATCAGAAGTCAAACAAGACTTACATCGAATCCCCCAATTGGCAGCATCACAGCATGTAAATAATTCGACTTATATCGAGTCGCCTTCGGTATTGTAAGAGGATTCCCGTAGCGCAGTTTGCAATAAATTAGCCAGCTTCTAATATAAAACGACAAAATCCCGACAGAGCGTCACGGTCCCACCGCCGCCGCCTCGCCACCGCCGCGCCGCGCTTCCACCCGCCTGTCCATCCTCGCTCCGCATTAATCGTGTTTAGTTAGCGGATATTGGCGGTGGAAATTCAAATGCAATCAAATGAAAATAGAATTCGTAAAAAAACCAAAGAAAACAAACCGACAGGCGTCAGTCTACCGGGAGAGCAGTGCGCCGCGCCGGTTGCGCCACCCGCGCCGGCGATCCGGCCTCACTCGCACTGACCGTACTTACACCGTTTTAAATTGTACATATCTGAAATTCCGATCTGTCGCGCACCCACCCCGCTCTATGAAATGAAACAAAATAAAAGTGGAACGACACGGTGCGCACGGAAAAAATCAAAATCGAAATTAAAAATAAAAGGTTTTTCCGACGCGGCGAGGGAGACGGATGCAATGTTTGCGGCCGTCATTCCATGCAGTTCGCAATAAAAATACGCCCGACTTGTACATATAAATATGTGTGGCAGGATTGATTGGAATTGAATACGTGTGGTGGGTGAGGGGCGCGGGGGATTCCGAAAGGGTGGCGGGGTGAAACGGTGCAGGAATCGAAGGTGAGCGCCGCCGCCGCTAAGACTGTAATCGGTTTTGCCCGGGGCCCGGCCGTCGCACGCCGTGCACCGCACCGCTCACAATTAAACTTTGTTTGTACATGTGTCGCTGGAGATTAGCCACAATGCTCTTTTTAAGTGGACCAACTGCACTCCCGCATGCAATTTAAGAATCTAGAGTGCAATTTCGGCAATTACTACATTGAACTACATTATGTCCTCCTGAGGATTACTTACCTACAGAGTTCTGAATATAAATGCGTACAATAGGATTTATCGAATGGCACGACATATATCAAAGCATGAATATAATTAATAACCCCGTATTGACGCCGCAACAGTGTAGCAATCGCGGCAAATGTACGAAAGATGTAAATGTGAACAGGCGGAATGGCGCGACGGCATACCATAAATCATCGGGAGGGGCGCCGATTGCCTTCAATTATGGCATTAGCTTTCATGCCTAATTTTATATCGTAAGCTATTACCGTCCCTAACGTGGTCAAGTACTTCATATGAATTGAAGTTGTAATTTAGTCAGCCTTAATATACAGCACGATAAGTTAACTAACATCACTCTGCACATCCTTGTGTCTTTCCTGTATGGTATGATCCATGAAAACTTTAGTTAAATCTATAAAGTTATATATACTAGTGTTTTATTGTAAAAAGCATCATCATTTATTCACTATCGCATAAAGCCCTGGTACATATAAACAGATTGATCTTCAACGATCATTTTCTTCCCTTCGCCGACTTTACCCATCAAAGTATCTATGCAAAGCACTTGAATCGATCAATCACTCCCGGCATAACAGTTACAACCGTGAAATCTTCGGGGGCAAGACAAAGATAATTCTCGTTTAACTTCCGTTTCCAACTTATCGAATAATTTAAGTGAACATTTATTTTTGCGCGCTCATCAATCAAGCGAGCTCGCGCTCCGCCGATAAGCCGCGCCTCGACGCCGAGAAATGACTAGGCATTACATAAATCCCCTTGGATGATGAAAAGTGAAGTGTAACAGATAAGAACCGACAAAAAGTTACGATGAGAAATGAATCGCGATTTATATCCGCCGGCAATTCCGAGCCTCGGCCTACACTTGCCACCGGGTTGAAACGAAGACAGCGTGACGCGGTGCAGAGGCGGAGCACGCGCAACCCTACATAGCTGTAACTTATGAAATACCCACGTACCTTCTTAATAAATCGTTTTTCTTGTTTAATAGTACTTAATACTTACAGTCAGAACAATTATATGAAGTGACTATGTTTTTGAAACTTTGATTTTATTAGATACATACTCCAAGGCCATGAAAGTTACTAAGGAAATTAGAAAAGTTCTGTAGATACATCATTATATTCTTTTATTTCTAGCGATATGTACAATTATATAAAAATATAGCAATTCACTTAAAGCGTTTTATTTGACGTAAAAACTGTTACGCCTGAAAATAAAAACAAGAAAAAGCTCCACGCAAAAAGCCAAAGTTTAATCGAAAGTTTTCTCCTGGCGGCCATTATTAAGATAAACAGTACAATACATAAGCCTATCTCGACATTTATTTTATCACGGGTTCACATCACGCGCTGCTATTCCCTGTTATGATACGGCCCGTACCTGAGTGGAGCTGAAAGAAAAGCTATAAACCTGTTCGGAGCGTTTCTTCCGGCGCGCCGGAGCGTCGCGTACGCGCGCCGACTGGCAAGCAGACGCCCCCCCTCCCCGCCGCCGCCGCCCGCACGCGTACTCACACCCGCTCGCACCCCCCACATCTGCCGACCATATTTTCCACTTTATGTGTGACAGTTGAGGTAATATCGAGAACCTCGCCGCTCTCTGATTGGACGAAAAATAAACATTAAAGGAACCTGCCGGTTGCGAGCGATTCGAAGCTGTATTCCCGTGGAAAATGTCGGAAAATATTGTATTATGGGGGTGGAAAATTGCCACCCCACCGCCCGCTCGCTCGACTCTGACAAAAACTGTCGAGTATTTGTTTTTGATGAAAACGATTTATTATTCTACGTGGGTTGGAGGCAATAAAGATAAGCCGGCGAGGTGGCGGAGCCTTATTACGGCTAACCCTCGCCTTTGTTTCCTTATAAAGAATAATAAATGAGGCCGCACGCTTATTTACCAACTTCCTTAATTATTTATTTATGCGAAAACATCGTTTGATATTTGTCAAACGATACAATTTGGTTTGTATGCCTTGAAGAATTCACGATTATAATTTCCAATATTCAGAATAAGACTTACTAGAAGTAGCTATAGCAGGGAGAAAATGTAATCTAAGTAATAAGCGGTATACTAAGTAGTTGTTAATAAATCATGAGATAGTAAATCCTGGTGGTGATGCACCGGCAGATAGCACTGGCCGTACGTTAAAGCCACAATTTGCATTAACACCCTCACACCGGGGTGCTGCCATACTTTGACAACGAATCGATCAGATTGCCCTGCATGGACGTGATTATGAGATTATGTCGCTCCGGCGCGAGAATAGTCACTCTATATAGGGAATTGTTCGCCTAGTCTGTCATATATTAATTGATTATTTTTTATAAATGGGAATTTTAAACGAAATTTAATAAGCAAATAATTTATTATAATAAAAATATATTTAAATAATTTAATAATAGACCAGAACCGCAAATTCGGTCTTAAATTTCGTTGGTCACAATACTAGGTAAAAACATATATTTTTAAAACCGATCTGTGACTATCTACAAGTTCTTATAATATTTTACGTATGACTTGCATTTTATTAATTCTACGAATTTAAACACTTACTACTGAGCGAAATCTTAAATACTAACTCCGGTATTTTATAAAAAAATGTATATAATTAATAGAATTAATATTAGCTTAAAATGTTCATTGAGTACACTTATTCATATTAAAGTAGTTGAGCCACCCTGTAGACCGTTTTGTCAGAATGAATGGTCCGACTCGACTGCGTTAGTACCATTGTCTCACAGAAAATCCACAACTTGCTATTGCATTTCGGCCGAGTTTTAAATTCCCATTTCTATATTTTAAGGCTATGAACGGAACTACTTTTATAGTATTGTGGATGATCATGGGCGATGGAGATTACTTACCATCAGATGATACACTTGCTCATTTCACCAGCTCGTTTCCTTGATAAAATAAAATAAACTATTTTCATTTCCATCAAGTGAATTTGCGTTTAAACATTATTTTTTATGTGAATTTTTATTCATTTTTAAATTAGTAATCGATTCCCCGAGATTATGATAGCTGGCGAGGCTACCACTTTATAGGGCACACGTTCCATTACATACGTGTGTCATTTTTCGATTTGTCACATTCAATCAAACATTTTGTTTGATAAGCCACTGGGCAAATAAGGCAGTGATGATATTTCTTACTAATCGCCGTAATTTATTCAACAGAATAGCAATAATTAAGTCATGTATAAATATTATTTTAAAATATGTGTACATTTTATAGTCCCGCGCGTTAGTCAGAGGCACCCCGTGGCGCGCACGCGCCGCTAATGCTACCATTTATAAACATGTGGCCGTGTTGTCACACATTCTCCTTGTTTGTATCATCTGTCGTGATTTCTAAATTGTTATGGTAATATATTTATTCAATATCTATGGCAATTTAATAAATCTATTTGATGAGAAAAATTGGTTTGTGTTTTGTACGTATAAACATCTACAGCTTGTAGGACTTAGTGTTCAACAACACACATCACCCCGGCACCTGATTGGCACCATCTCGTCATCTACTCGCGGTCAACCGTAGCCGGAGTAATTTACCACCTCCTCCACAACTTATGGCAGATACGATGGGTTATTATATTTTTACTACACTCTTATTTCCTCTCATTCACACTACCATATTTCAAAACTGTGTTTATCACATAAACTATTGAAATCACGACTTCAAAAATCATGTAAAACCCATAGATAATCGCGTTAATTATGAAAATCCGTCGCTCACTTAAATATTTCGTCTTACAATTTGTTCAAACAAATTGGTTTTGTAACTCTCATTTCTGGGCGACGTTTAAAAATTTAAATATCGACAGGCCAGACCCCTCCTAAATTAAATGAGCGTACATCTGAAAAATGTTCCACTTGCTTCATATACAAAACGTTTTTCTTCCGTGTTCGACTGATTGTATTTCAGACGTTTCGTTTCTGGCACTTGCAATTGAAGGACAGCATTATACAACATGCTAACGGATATATATTTAAAAATTATTTAAATATATTGTGGTTTATGTTATTACCGATAATACAGACTATTATGGAACACCAGTGTTCAAATTGTGTAATATACATTGACAAAACTAGTGATTACTCAATTATATGTTGATGATCTGAGTCAGGGATCATTGGGGGCGATTTTAGAGTTTGCAGTAACTAAATCTGAAACCCAGAACGTACTTACTTAAAAAGAATAAGATCTTTTGCATCGTCAGGGCTCTTCATTGTAAGAAATATACAGTTAAGAAACTATCTTCATCTATGCGCCGTTAGTTAAGTTAGAACGTATTAACAGAAAACCCTATCTATGGCTCTAAGCGACACAATATAAGAATTACATACATGAGCATGGATTAGAAAGAACATATTTACTTTTAAAAACCACCTTATAACAGAATATTTTAACGAGCTTGCTACTGCATAACATCACCCATAGCACCCCTAAATGACGCGTAGAGGATGCGGTGTAAGTTAACTCGTACTATTTAACCATCCGTTCATACAGCCGTGATGATACAACACCCTCGCAGTTAGACAAGGATGCAGTTGATCTCTTACTATACGAGTAAAAAGGAAAGACAATGTTTAACAGACCATAACTCATAAATAAAATACAATATGGTGAGCAAAACATTGAATTATGTCGGTATTATGTCACATTTGGCCTTTGTGAATTAGTCGGTGCACATCGCAAGGGGAATATAATAACTGGTCGTCACTGGTGTTAACCGACTGTGACGACGTGATGATTTATTGTGCTTTGTTTGAACTACTATCATATTGTTTTATATTTAATAAATTATCAGCTGTATCGTACCTATACTTTTAATTTCAAAAGTGAATTTTAACAGAACATAATTTCCACCTTCACAAATTCACCTTTCACTTAAAGAACTTGAGCTTGCATGAAAATCTGAAAACTATACATTTGAAACACTTCAATTTATAAACAAAAGGTTCACATCTAAGCCATAAAGGGGGAAACAGCGGTCCCGATTCAGCAAAATCATAGAAAAGCACATAAATTGGCGCGCATTAACATTTCCTTTATTCTACGTGTCGGTATATGACGGGGGCGCCTCCGCGTACTGCCAGCGCCGCCAGAGCCGCCCAAGACAATAAATTTACATATTTCACCCCTCAAACAGACCTTTTTTGCCATTCCGCAGAATTACGCACATATGGGAATATTCCGTTGAATATATCAGCAGTAAGGAGAGATACACTCAGAATAAAATTATCTCCAACGACGCCACATTTGCAGATAAAGAGCCGCCACGCTTTGACGCCTTTGATACGCAGCACTGAATTATTCTCAAATGTACGTACGGCGGTGCGATCGACAGATAGCTTTTAGGAATTCATTTCTATCTTTATACAGAAATAGAGCCAACTAGTTGCTTCATACTGTTGACGAACACGTTCGCCTTCGAAAGCGATAAAATCCATTGTGTTCATATCCAATCATAAATTAAATACAAATGGTTTCTTATATCTTACCCGAATATAACTTTTTTTATTCTGGCGCGGCAAAGTGACCACACTGCACCTGATGGTAAGCGCAGTGCCATCCAGATAGAGTATCAATTAGCAAGAGACAGTCTATCCCTCGCTACTCAACACAATCATGCCGGCCTGCTGTTTAGCTTCTTCACACTACGCCTAATAATTAACACATTGAAATAAATGATTTTTACGTATAACATTAATTTCGATTCGCAAAATTAGTTTTGTTTCAATGTTAAATACAATTATTAATATATTTTGTAATAAAAATGTCTAGTGATTGTCACAAAGGAACATTGCTACTACAATAAAATGGCGGAGTATTCCGATGCAAACAAAA
This sequence comes from Laothoe populi, assembly GCA_905220505.1. Taxonomy (NCBI): domain Eukaryota; kingdom Metazoa; phylum Arthropoda; class Insecta; order Lepidoptera; family Sphingidae; genus Laothoe; species Laothoe populi. The sequence continues at coordinate 12,365,111 of HG992151.1, read as the reverse complement.
TTGATTGTATGTTTCCACATGAAATACTATCTTGATCGTTTCATAGTTATAGAGGCAACGTACTTAGACTGGGAAACCGATAAAGGACAGAGTTTAAATGCCAGATGAGTCAATAACAATATGTGTTTTAGTTTTTTAATTCGAAATATCATACACGTGTTGCCAGGCATTGGAATTATTTCAAGATACCCATACCTCATGGGATAAGCTTGGTAAACGTGGGTGTGGTAATTGCATCTCTGCTATTGCGAAAACATGCATGATATTTGCGATTGATTTAATAGAATAACTACATTTACTTCATTTGTGTATCAACTCAGCTATACGAATAGTCTCTTTAATTTTGTTAAAATATTTAGTTCGAAAATGCAATTTAAACGTTTGAATGAAGTATTCATATGGCTACAAATTGCCAGGTACGTAGCAATTCCACATATGGAAATGTAATTTTGCGGTAGAAGCACCCTTCAAAGGGTCAAATCTAAATCATTTTCACAGTCCAGTGAAGCATTATACAGTCGGCAACGCAACAAGCTATAACCTCGCATATAGACGTTTCGTTTATTATGAATTACTTTCCCAAAACGTATACCACCAAATTATTCGTATTAACTTACTTAAAGTCCATTTACACAGATTTTAAAAAGAAATCTTGTAAATATTGTTGAAACGAAATTACTTAACTACTCCTAAATCCATAAACATATAACGTTTTATTCCATATTTATCTTTTATGTCGTTTTGACAACGGATAATTTATTGTACTAAAAATTCTAATTACACTGTGATTTAGACCTCAAGGCAAGTTAGGTATAATAGTAGGTACCATTACCGAAACAAGAGCTGTTTTAATGAATGTACCTCGGCAGGGTGCAGGGTGGACACTACAGGCAGACGAACGACACTAATACTCATTAGAATTACATGGCGGAACGGAGCGGGTAGCGACCGCTTCCCTGCACTGCTCCACACGATGACCGATTCGACCGCCCGCCCTGCAAGTCCGGATTTGTCTCGCCTCTATTTTGTAATAAGTATGTTATATTTTTAAAATCTGAATAAATCCGATGAAATGAAATTAAATGAAATGAAATCGTTTATTGATCAAGTAGGCAATTACATAGCTCTTATGACAAGTCAGAACATTAAAAAAAATAAAGATATTTTAAGAAAAGCATATCAGCTTATACATAACATACATAGCATCATCAATACACTAGCAATTAATTATTTATAAGGTATTTAACATTATTATTATTTATTTATTATTAATTATTTTTATATTATGAATTAATATTATTCAAGGTAATACCGGTCAAATACATATTTAAATGAGTTTGATATGGGCCATGGGTATTTCCGAGACGTCGCTTGTTTTAAAAGCTACCACCGGATCCAAACGCGACCCCGCCTGAGAAGACCCGGCGAAACAAACTCAGCGGGCTTACATTACCGCTGGATACTACGCGGCGCGACCCAGTCCTGAGAGAATCCAGCAAATCAAAACGGGCTTGTTTTTGGTCCGGTTCATTATTTCTAGTAGATGACCTGTCACAAATTACATTGCCAATTTATTATTTTATTTTATACGCGATCGGTCGTCATAGTTTATGATGACCGATGTTCATAAATCCACTACAGTGACAGCCCATTGATATTATTTCATTTTCGACCTTGGTGTTCTAGTTCAGAATATAGCGTCCACTACGCTTTTGAAATAAGATATTTTAATAAAAGTTTACAATTACATTATTTCTGAAAAGAAAGTGGAATGGATGTATATAGTATTTACTATCTCATGCTCGGGGTTCTGTCCACATTTTCTGGAATAAGAGTAATTAATATCGATCCTTATTATGTTTTCATTTTTTTCACGAAAGTCGTATGTTCGAAACCAAGTGGCATACACCTCTGACTTTTCTTAAGTTATGTGTGTATTAAATGTTAATTATCGCTTGCTTTAACGGTGAAGGAAAACATCGTGAGGAAACCTGGATACCTGAGAATTCTTATACGAATTTCGAAGGAATGTGAAGTCTACCAATCCGCATTAGGCCAGCGTGGTGGACTAAGGCCTTACCCCTCTCATTAGTAGAGAAGGCCCGTGCCCAGCAGTGGGACAATGTTTAATACAGGGCTATTATTATTATGTTTTCTACCTTATTACCAAAATTCAATATAATCATAGTCATAATCAAAGCCTAGTTATAAAAACATAATTGACTGGAAAATTCACGTTCGCATTTATAATAAACTAGATCGCGCCATATCGCTTACGTTACTAGGTATATGTAGGGCATCGATGCCCTATGGAATAGTATATTTATGGCCCTATAGAATATTTAGTTGGCATTAAATATATAATGCCAACACTAATTATGTAAACCCAATAAAATTACTTTGTGTTTGGATTAACCGTGTTCCCTCCCTCCTATGATCCTGGGTCCTTTAGGCGTAACGTGAAGAAGCTAAAAAACAAGCCGACTTGATTGTGTTGAGTAGCGGGGGATAGACTGTCTCTCGCTACTTGATACTCTATCTGGACGGCACTGCGCTTACCATCAGGTGCAGTGTGGTCACTTTGCAGCGCCAGAATAAAAAAAAAACGAGTTGTAAAATGAAGCCTATACCGTGATCGACTTGCCACCTATCCCGTTATGAGGCGCATGTTTATGTTTAAAAAGTATTTTAGACAGCGGCATGGTAGTGCCCCTGACATTGCTTATATTCATGAACGCTAGTAACCACTTATCTGGCGCACCGTGAGGTCATTTGCTTTGGAATGTTAAAACCATACTAGTTTAACTTAATTCATAATGCATACTACTGTAAATAAAAGAAGGTGACTCGTTATATGATAGAATACGTGATAACTTAAAAAATCCTTACAGAATTATATTATTTTAAAACATTCCTACTGTGATTAAAAACTTGCTTTAAAAAATAAGTACTTAATGCTTTATTGGCTGGATTATGAGTTTAACCTACGTATAATGAAAATGACATAATTTATTGATGATGTTATAATAACATAGCTCCTATGATATCAAAAAACAAAGAAATGTAACAGAAAGGTTATACACATAGGTTAGTCTTGACCCCACACTAGGTGAATCCTGTGTCGTGGGTATCAAAGAACTACGAGCTACGGTCCAACAACAAACGTCTGTCTGTCACACAAACATTTGTCTTAGTGCGGGAATCGAACCCACGGCCTCCCGTTTAACAACCGACTACTCGCCCGCTGCGCCACGGAGGCCAAATACAAATCTGATACATCTCACTTAAATCATTACTTCGTCAGAGTTTCGACTTAATATTTAAAAATAACTAGACAGTAAACGCGCCTAATATAATTTAACATTAATAAACATCGGCCGCGAGCTTCACAATAATGTTTACGTAAGGCGTTGCCTTGTATTACTAAATTGTGTCTTGTTTAGCATAACTTTAATGAGATATGAATAGTAGCTTACACCTGATTACTAAGTATAAAAACAAACATTATACCTAGATGAGATATACCTTCTTTGAACTTAACAGGGTAACGAGCATACACAAATTAAAAGTAGGTATTCGAAAAGAGAATGCCAGCATTTGTTTCAAATTCGAATAGTTATTAACTGCACATGCATGTCTTGGTACCCATCTCGTCAAAGAACATTTATAATATGCAACTAGTATTTAGTCGTCAAGTTTTGTTGAGTCAAGTAATTCTATCAAAAAAACGTGTGAAATGGTCGTCAATTTTCTTTACAACATGAATAGGCCAGTCCGATAGGGTTGTTACGACTGCGTACACAAAAAAAAATGTAAGATTTCTGAAGGCCTAAATCCTCATCTCCCCAATCTCCAATCCTTCAAGACCGGCAATGGGCAGCCGAACGTTAGAAAGCCATGGAACATGAAGACCTTCGGTTAACAAAGTCTAATAACAAATGCCCTTGTCGAGAGATTGCGTGAAAATAATCTGTCTTGCAAATTTTTCAGAAAGCTAATTCATAAACAGTACTTACGAGTCACATTATATGATATTTAAACAAGTTCGTGCTGATGGATTAGGTCCAAAATAACATTACATTATATTTATTGTCTTGTTGTTTTGTATCTTACGACGTAGCGTTTGCTGGGAAATATCACATTCTGTGCACGAATTCCACCACAATCGATAAGAGAGATGACCGCTGGCCGCGAGGAGGGACGAGCGGCGGTGGTGCGGCGGGACGCGGGGGGCAAACGATGGGGAGACTGTTATTTGATTAGTCTTACCGAGAATGAGCTCGCCTTTACTTAATGGGGTGAGGGTTTGTAACCGGACCACGTATAATTTTCATCACCAAGCATTCTCGTCGGACAAGCACACGTCAAACCCGAGACAGAAACGGATCAGAACCAATTATCAATTGGTACAAACGATCAAACTATTCACAGTGGAGCGCGTAAGAGTAACACCGAAAGGCGTTCATCCCATCATCGCTTTAATAGAGACGCATTTCGACATAAATGAGTTTCGCTTTAAATTAATTAGTAGCACATTTTCCATTATAAGGACAAATGTAAAAGCGACCGCTTAATAGCGCGGTGGAAAACTCGCTAGTTTTCGCTTGCGAGAATAGGGCCGGAGAGAAATTGCGGATAGACATAATCAGTCTTCTGGCTTTGAGGCCGCCGCGTTCCCTAATGTGCCACACACCTCTTCACCTGATGAATAGTCACACCCATGTGCCTTACAAATGATTTCATTTATAATTAATCGACTCTGTGTAAACGACCCGAACCACATACGCTCTTGTGTACGACAATTACTGGCATTAACATATTTTTGATTTGGCCTTCGACCAACGTTGTTTCACGTGTACTGGGAAGAAAGTTTGCAAATGGGAGATCCGTGAGGACCAGCCGTAGCAGCGACCCTGTCGGAACTTACTAAAGGCAATTACAATAAAGTTCTATTCGCATTTCGGCCATGGTCGTTAACTGGACAATATATCTCGGATCCCTCGTGGCGCGGGCGGCACGACCTGCACGCCGGCCTGTGCACTTGTTTCATCTTCCCGACTAGCAAGACAATTTATATTTCAATTGTATTATTGTATTTTCAAAACTAAAATGAAATTGCTGTGTTGCCCAATTGTCGAATTGCTGCTAATGGAGAATTGAATATTTTAAATATTTTTTCGATTACTCAGATACTGATTCATTCATTTTGTGTATATGAGTAAATGGCAATGTAGTAAATTGGTATAAAACCTTTTAATTTACTCGTGAACTTGAAGTAACCATTTTGTTGTTCTAACAGTAGGTACTTCTGATTACTTATCGTAGTCTCCAAGAAGGGCTTGTAGTTTTTTTAACGCTAACACAAAATATTCAACAAGAAACAACTTTACCACATGAAATGTATATAGGAGATATGAGTTATAAATGTATAGTAAAGTGAATAAACAAAAAACAAAACTTATGAAATATGTTAGTGAATGGGAGCAGAGGTGTGTAATCGGTGCCAGAGTCAACACCAACATGGTACATCGCGGCGCGGCGATGTGATACCGCCCCGCACGGCGCGCACCTTAACAACCTCCAAGCGCACACTTCACGAGCAGGGGATTAACCCATGTAACGAGATTCATTAATTCTTGTCGTTAAAATTTGTCGTTCTCGATTAATAAGGAAGTCCTACGCGGCGGGACGTTATTATCACTCGACCGCAGCCGGGTGTCGCCGGGTGTCGCCAGGGGCTCCTCGCCGCGAAACTTCCCACTCCGCCCGCTTTATTTACACTATCGAGTAAATTAAACTCGCGCTCGAGTGTCGGAGAAAACTTTAACAGAACTTTGTGTGTAATAAGTGGTGCAACAACACGAGTGGAAGAGCAAACGTCGGACGCGGTCTCCGCTCCGCACTTCTCTCCCACTTAACTCTTTGGGACATATTTATTCGACCCTCCGGCGACCACCACGCTCGCCGCCCGCTCGGCCCCTACCAAATTAACCTGACGAATCAAAAGAGCCATTACATGTCTGTGAATCATTCTTACGTTCAATTTGTGCCCATTAGCGTCTAGGTACGTAAGTACATTATGAACGACCACTGCAACCTCCATAGATTGCTACCTGCATATAAATGTTTGATCAATTCTGGATACGATTCGAAACAAAGGAAGTACACGATTACGGTATTAGTATCCTTATCCTCTGTTTGTTTGTGTGTAATTTTTAATGCGGGGTCAATCAGGGAGCTATGTCGTAGATCTCCGTCGGAGCGAGACCGTAACGATAATGAATCGCCAGTGTAAGAGCGACGGACCGCACTCACGAATTATTAATTGCTGTGTACGTGCGCACCACTCAAGTCTTCGCTATTAAACTTTACTAAACATATCTGTATTGACACTGTATTGGTGCAGTCAAATAAAAATATCAGTGTCACATCGATACTGGCATCAGGAAACTCATCAGACAAGGCTTTAAATTTATTATAGTTAATGATGGTCAACATTGTATTTCGGTTTCAATTAGGTGATATTATTAATTCATAGAGGACATGTCGGAGTGCCCACGCCAGCCACATTTCCGTGTCCTTAAGATGACCCTCCCCTCGCCCGTCGGTGGCCAGGGAGAGTTCTATTTGCTATACCTACCTAAGAGATCCTCGGACAACCCTACAAAGTGTTAAGTACTTACAAACAAAGTGTTTCATTTGATTACTTGCGTTATAATTTACATGAGAAACATTTGTCGTTATTTACTCATAGAATTTTACAATCATTAGAGTCGCGAATAAATGTTATAGTAAAATAAGTGAGTAAATTATAAATAGATACACCCAACAGTGGCAAATATTGACTTGACCTCCCCAACCTAGATCTAAAACCTATCAAACCACCATCTAACACTACTAGAGTTATCTCTTCGGTCCTACGATACACAGACCCATGACAAATATTTGTTTGACTGCATATCGAACCCACAGACTCTTGTTTTACTGCCTGCTAGTCAACCGCTGTGATACGAAGGCCTACGGAATTGCGGAATTTACTCACACGTAATTAGTCTACAGCAAATACAATACAAGCGATATGACAGTTTAGTTTTCTGTAGGTAAATAATACTGTTGCCAAATAATGATACCATGTATGTTGAACTGCACCCAATATTAAATTAAGGTCCATAGTCATTATACGACGTTATAGATCAAGTTCGTTTAGTCAACATTAGTCCCGAAATAACCGTGTGCGTGGTTGATTTAGTTTATTTAGGTACGTAGACAAAAGCTTACGTCATAAGTTTATTGTGCGATTGGAGTCCCATGCGTGGAGGGAATTGATAAGGCAAGCTCGAACCTCGCGTCTATTGCTTTAAATTTATTGCTGTTTTGGGTTTTTATTGTTCCGTTTTACGGCCTCCTCCAGTATAAATCGTGAAGATAGAAGATGAATTCGACAATGGATCGACCGCTACCAACATATAGGCTTTCTTTGTATAACACGACGTCACCGATAAACATCTTAATGTATTATTAATACTTGATACGATAAGTACAAACAAGAAGGTTTCGTATGTGCGTATTTGTTTATGTCTAGTGAACACGAAGGAAAATTTTCATAAAGGTCCATCGCAAGGGCCGAAACGTGGGATGATATATGACTGGAAGTTATGCCAGGAGCGGGGTCCTGTGACGAGCGGGACAGAGACGGCGTGCGCGGCTCGCTGACCCTCGGTTCATAATGTACGGTCCGGTTAGGTACACGACTTACGGGAAATAGGTACGTATGTAACGTCAGAACCCCTCGGCCTTCTCCCCGCGTCCCGTGCATGAAATGCTTATTATACGCGGCACGTAGGCCACCCCGCGCCTTCGACCGGCCACGGAGGCTCGCTCGCTCGCGCACGCCGCCCGCCCATACAGACAGGGACGCACGACCGATATTATAGCAAATCGAGGATTGTTATGTCCGGTCCGCCGGAGGTCGGCGTAATATATGACCACGGTTTTCGGGACACATATATTAACCGGGAACTCGCCTCATACGAAAAGATCTTGTGCGATGGAAATAAATGGCAAGGAAAATTTTGGCAGCGTAATGAGGCGGAAGAAGCGAATACGAGACGAAATATGGCGCTCATTTTTTTAGACTTATCTCACTATTGTTATATTGTTTGCGTAATTAAATTCCAACGTCATATACTTACACAAAACATTATTTTTATCCAAATGTTGTTCAAATTTATATACCAATTGTTTATAATAATACCTAGCCCTGTATTAAACATTGTCCCACTGCTGGGCACGGGCCTCCTCTACTAATGAGAAGGGTTAGGCCTTAGTCCACCACGCTGGCCTAATGCGTGTTGGTAGACTTCACATACCCTCGAAACTCTTAGGAAACTTTAGAAAAGTCAGAGGTGTATGCCACTTGGGTTTCGAACATACGACTTTCGTCTTTACCGTCCGTACCGCGAACAACTAGGCTATCGCTGCTTCACTTCAATTATTTATATTGTTCGTTTTTAAACTAAATACCAATACATAAAGCTACAAATTGTGTTAAAATAATCCAGTTTGATAAGCTAGGGCTGTACCACGGGCATCATGTATTCGATCAAGTGAGGAGGTCAGACAAATGAAGAATGATCACCATCGTGCAGCGCGTTATGTAAGATGGGGTGCAGTGGTGTATCAGGGGCGTAGCGCTGTGGGGCGCAACCACCTAAGTGAATGATTACGTTTGACTTTCGAAATATCCGGGCCATTTCATCTTCAAAAAATCTATGAGCTTGTCGACAATTGTTAATTGGTTTTGGTAAGTATTGCTTGATATTCTGGTCAAGCTACTTTAATTTTGCAAATCTTGAATGAAGTTATAATACCAGCCCTGAATTTAAATTGTCCCACTAGTGCGTAAGGACCTCCTATATTAATGAGATGGGTTAGATCTTAGTCAACCACGCTGGGCTAATGCGGGTTGGGTAGACTTTACCTACCTTTGAAATTCACCAAAGACCCGAAACAAATATATTTCTGTCTCACAAACATTTGTCTCAGTGCGGGAGCCGAACCCACGGCCTCTCGTTTCACTGCCGGCTACTCGCCCGCTGCGCTACGAAGTTTGTCAAATAAGTGTGAGTGTCAGCTAAGTAATAAATATAAATATTATGTGCTAAAAAATAAACGCACTACGTATTCCAAACACGAAAACTGTTTTTTCTCTTTATTAAATTTACGGACTTCGATCGAACATGGATATGTCAGTCCCATCGTATAACTTATAATAATACATTTATACCACAAAATAATACAAAGTATAAAAAAATCAATATTAGGAATCCCGCAAAGCAGCCAGTTCATACAGTAATTAAGCTCCACTTGATAAAGGTCTTGACAAAGTATTCTGGATCGTACCGTTATCCAGGCGATTTTTATTTAAATATAATATCCCTTCTTTGTTGATTCCTAGCACATTCCATCAATAAATGTTGGACATCATCTACGACATTGCCAGTCTTACAATAAGATGAATACGAAAACCTTGTATCACGTTTTATAAACATCTATTCTATTTATTAAAATAATCACGCCACGGTAACCGTGTTGGGGTGCGATCACCCGCGTTTAAACGAATTTAAATAAAATCGGGTATTAAAATCTTCAGACGATCTCACAAAATATACCTATGCTAGAGATTTGAGCGGAATAAAAATTCCTCAAGCCCGGCGCATTATCGAGGGGCGGGTTTCCTGTTTTCTTTTATGGCTGTCGTAAGGTATAATCTTCAAGAAAAATGCGATATTTAAATGAAGCAAATTCCTCCGGGGGATTTCCTTAATACGTAAATCTTTAGTTACAATTTTCGTTATTTCTTAGACAAATATGAATTAATGAAATAGCTTCAGTGCTCTCATTGATTATTTAAATAGCAAGAGAAGAAAACTATTAATTCGGCTATATACATTTTAAACTTATTTCAAAGAATCAAGGAAGATGTCAATTCTACACGTAATTCTTTATATAAACTCGGTTATGGTCTGATTCCAAAGAAACGACTATAAATATTAAACGAATAACAACAATATTAATTTCTTACGGAAAATATAGTACGGTATCGGATTTTTATAGTCGCTGTAGTTTTTTAATTGACCAGTACCGGCAACAACAACGGAATATACTATAGTAAAGTTGAAAATTAACGTACCTAGCTTAACCTTTTAATCATGACACAAATTATACCTAAACATATTATAATCGCCTTCGACAAAGAGATAACATGATCCTTAAATAAAAGCTCACAAGAATAATATAATATGATATTTATTCAAAAACTTGTGTCTGGGATCAAATTGTTAAACACAGTATAAACATCAGGGCTTAATGAGGGCAATGTGGCGGTGTAGCGCGTGCGCCGGCTCAGTGCGACCCCGCACCCCCCGCACCGGCACCCCCCGGACCCCCGCGCGCCATCCTCTGGGAATTCAGGCCACGTGGCTGACACGCGCCACACCTCTCTAATTGCCCTTTCACAGACGTTGTGACAATATTGGACAATCCAGTGAAAATAACACCCGGCCATTGTGCGCCGTTTGAGCCGACGATAATCTCTCATTTTAATAGATAAGTGGAGGCGGAGTCGCGTGATTTGTTAGCTTATGAAATCGTACCCATTTAACCGTTACTGCATTGATAGCACGAAATGTAATCCGTGTCTCGTTTGTTTTTCAACAAAATAGAATGTTCCCAAAAAATAAGGCCTGACCGCATTTTGCTTCATTAAAATTAAAAGAAGTTAAGTCGTGACACAAGACAAACTGCCGCCTAGAGAAATAAAGAGAGCAAAGCAAATGAGAAGAACTCATTTGGGCGGCCTCTGAATTGTGTTCGAGAGGATAATAAAAAGGGAAACCATCAGTGACACGCACAATAAGCATCAACCTCAAGAATATCATAGATAACGGCGCGGAGCCGCCGCCCCCGGGACCTCATTAGGAGGCCGCAGGGAAATTAAAAAGAAAGCAAGATCTCGGACTCGATTGCGACCCGAGAAAAACGGCCGGCCTTCCTCTCATAACATTACATACAGCCCGCGTCGATTTTCCGGACGATTATTATTTTGTGGTGCGTAAGATAGACCCGGAAAAGTAGTTAATGGCAGAATAGAGGACGAAGGAGCAGGAGACGCAGTATAAATCAGTCTTGAGCAGAGATGAATGTAATTACGGTGCTGGACAATACAAATCGCATCCTCGACGCGCACTATTCATTTGCCATCTCGCTACGCTCTGTCTCGCGATTTATGATATTCACACACGCTCCTGAACACTATTCTCTGTAAACGAGCATGTTTATTGTATGCCCAGATATCTCTAAAGCATATCATTTTACGACTAAATGTCCAATATATTCATTATAGTATTAGTTATGGGTACACTACATAAATCCGAATTTCAAAATACCGATTTTCTTAATTCCGAATTGTTCAAAATTACTAATATAACAACTCCGATCATTCACCCTATTATTTTTATTCCGAAATTTCAATATTTCTAACGTTTTTAATTTTTATTCTCAAAATACCGAGTTTCAATAGATCGAATAATTATTTTGATTAATAACCAACAATAGAGAGGATCTGGCTGGCTTTAGTGGTCCTGTTCTAACATAACCTAACCCAGATTAAATTCAAAAAGATAAATTTCGTGATTTTCAATAATAGACATTATAATTCTTGGGTATTATGAAATTCAGACTTTTGAAAATCCAAATTTGGAACAAAGTATTCCGGAGTTTTTGGGTGTTCCCATTAGTTAGACAGATTTTCGAATGCTACGTAATTCTCAGACGTAAGTTTCAGTGGTATCTTTGTATGTCAACGCCAATCTCAGGACTCCAGGTTGCTGACGAGTGGCATGCCTTTAAAGTATGTATCGATGTCCCATAATACGTAGTGCACAACACTATTAGAAATCTGCCCTAAGAATAACCTATGTTCGCTTTGCTAAGCTTAGATACTAACTCTACCTAGCTAGAAAATGCTATTAATAAAGATGTGTAAATGTTTGCTCTCAGTGCTCTTTTCAGTTTAACAGAGGAGGGAAGAAAGCCAATTAATTGCAAAGAACAAATTAAAGGCTTCGAACTTACTAAATTTTCTAGACTGAAACCTTATAGAAATCTTGCATTTATGCAAAACAAAAGCAATCAAAGCCCGGACGAACAGAAGAAATGAGCTTCATTAAGCGCTGGAATGAAAACTTTAATAATGTAAGATGCAAAAAACTCGACAAAAAATACTTAAGAAAATCTGACGACATAAAGGCTGTTGTAACCGGGGACTCGCCGTAAAATCATTAAGATGCTAATAAAAACTTCCTTTTGTAGTACAGAGACGAACTTGGGGAGCGACGAAAAAATATTCAAATAAAAACTCAATCGAGACAGTATAATGGAAAACGGTGCCCATGATTATTCTTCAAAACATAATGAAGAGAATTAATGTAAATATTCTTTTTGCTGAACTTTCCGCCCTCCGAAAAGTTTTATTTTACAGCGGGTCGTTTAACAACCTTCCCTACTTATTGACATTCAATTCGGGGGAGAAATTGATTTATGAAGATTGTCGCCTTAATTGTAAAAAAGATTTTTTGTCGCTGTCGTACAAGTTAATCCGGAAAACATTTATCGTTTATATTAGTGAAGAATATTTAATTTTAATATGTCGGTACCATGATTTACACCCGCAGGAAGGAGTTGGTTGCATTGTTGCATTATTGAGCAGTCCGTGACAGCAGGGGCGACTAGGGCGCAGTGCAGCTGCAAGCGCGTCATTACGCTGTCATGGCGCACTCATTAGAAAACAAGCGGAACAAATGTCTCCAATTTTTATTCATTATTTTATCAATTAATAATGCACTTTTACGTACACAATAAACGAAAAGGGTAAACATTTTTTTATGTTACAAATTATACGCTTCTATTTGAATTCCAGTTTCGATATCCTTTGATTTATTATTATTTGTTTGTACCCAGTTGTAATCCTCCTTAACAAACACGTGAAAAAGTTTAAATGTAAGCAACGCTAATTCTGCGTAAGATAAGTGCCACCCCAATCGACTGGACAGTATTTTTCGGGATTTGAAACAAAATATCCGTAAATAATTGGAGTCTCACGAGATGAGTCGCCATAGAAGGGTCCGTACAAGGTCCGGCACCTTTTTACGGTCGATAAAAATAATAAGTCGCTGGTGCTGGTGGCCCTCTCCCTGCCCCCGTGCACTGCTCCACTGGCCCTCCCCCCGCGGCTCCACTGCGAGCGATACACACGCCTCCATACTCCGCCCACACTCAAACAACGCAAATTTTTTGTTCATGACAATTAATTTATCACAAAACAGCAAAGTGATTAAATTCAATCGAAATTGCTCAGACACCCCGCATTCGTGATGAAGCTATCTGAGCGGGCCAGCCACGTCGACTACAAACAGACATTAGGCCAAGTTAAACACATTAAAAGTTCCCAAATCGACACCTAATATGCAATCACATACTTTATACAAAATTTATTGTACCTATTACAAGATTCGCATTAAACTACCCAGAAAATCTTTAACCTAAGCTTTAAGCTTATAAAAGCTCGGCGCTAATGGCCGGATACCGGAAATTGCGCTCTCATATATCTCCCAACAGATTTATGAAAGTACCCACACATGAGCCGGTGTCTCTTGGCGCACACATCGCACACGATACTCACACACACACATGACACAAATAACACACATGTCGCATGTAACTTCATGCACTCACACCAACATTCTCTTAGCCGCACCGTTGCTAAACTTTGACACTTATTAATTTAACGGATCATTAATTTTCTAACACAAACTTCATCGAAGTTACAATAACTATACTGAATCAAACTACTAGCGTAAATTTTCATAGGTGCTTAGAAAGTAGCTTAGTATATAGTTAATTAGAAATAAGTAAAATACATTGAACGAAATCTTGTCTCCATAAAGTCTAGAATATATGATATTATTCTTATTATTCTGGGCGCAATTATTTTAACTATAAACACGTGACAAACTGATATACATGTAACAATAAAAAAATATTAAGTCAGTAATATACATATAATGTGTGAATTCAAAGACTTAAAAGAAAATGAGCCTATACAAATGCTACGAGCGTAGCTCAAACCACTACGGCGTAGCGGAGGAACCCGTAGCGGATAATCCATGTCCAGCGGCGTAGTCTCACGGCTCTCGTAGCCGCGATATGACGGTGATGCTCTTTCCCTGTCATGCCTAATGCAACTGACGGCTTTGCATACACACTTCATAATCAGCTTTGCACCCCATCTCATTTGAAATATGCATGCTAAGAGCTAAATTGTGTTGACTGTTTTGGTGATTCGAGTACTATAATTCAATCCATATGGGCTTTAGCTAAGTTTAACGAATTCAGAATGATTGTTTTATTTATTCACTTGATGATTTTAATGTCTCTAAAACTAAACAAATGACAACGTGTAATTTTTATTCAGCGTAGAGCGGTTATATATAAAACATAAACATATAATTCTTTAATTGAACACCGAATGAAATAAAATACTAAACCACTATCCAAGTAAAGTCAATAGCGTAAAGAATATTAGGTATATTGGTGAGTGGAGGCTGTTTTTTTAGGATCGCAATCTTTTCCGCGTATCCCGTCTGGGCCCTCGTCGACACGTACTGGCCATTGTGACGTAAAATACTTCTTCCGTGGCGCTTCTTATATGAGCATTACAAGTGCTTTCTAAATAATCTAAGTCCAGCCGAGGAGAGCGTATTGTATTGACACAGTGGAGTGGTGGCCGGCCGTATAATACACAGCGGTGTGTGCGTCACAGGCGGCCGTGTGTGAGTCCACGCTTGATAGAATAAGCAAGTCGTCCGGCGCCGCGCGCGGGGGACACCCCCCCCCCCCTGTATCTTGAAGACCGGACTCCACCACCCCCTGCCCACTACACATCTTCTGTAGCACTTCCCGTGGTCGCATCGGACTCTAATGGCTCTTTATGATGGAAAAATCTCGCAATACTGACATATTAATCTGTACTTATAAGTTTATTAATGAAATCGGGAATTAGTATTATTTACACAAAACTTTTTCTAATACTAAAATAATTACTGTGAAATAAATGTGATGTTATTATCTGATGATACTGCTATAAATACATATTTCTATCATAAAATGTTTTGATGCAATAACACAACAACAAACACACTGAACACACTTTAACTTAGTTTTGATGTATTTTAGAGCAGGAGCGAGGCCATGTCGCTGCACAAGCTTATAAGTTCATAATTGGTTCTATACGCTCTGGAATAAATAAAATAGCGAACTAGTTTGTAAAGTTGCTCAAAACGACAGACAGGCTGGAGCGAGCGCAGCACGCTGTTAGCAAATCATATTAAAGAGAGTACGTTGGGCCGTGTCGCTCTACACTGCACTGTTCCATCGCTAATTCCTTAACTGCGACCGTGTTATGTACTCTTCATACATAAAACTAAAGATTTTACAACGTTACCGTGAAATTAGATACTGTCTATGTGCCATCAAAATTAACATAAAATATATTTTAAATTTTTTATGTATACGGTTTCTTGGGATTTATACCTAACGGTGATTGCTATTCCTAAACGAAAAGTAAACAATTTATCCTAATTCAACAACTACTATAAAACATATTTCTAATTTATTTTCATGTGCAATAAAAAAAATACGGTAAAAACTATTCATAAGAATACTTTGCCAATATTATAACAATATTTTAAGTTTTCAAAACTTTTAAATACATAACATAAAAACGGTATAAAAAATATTTTATTTTGATCGTGACATCATTACTTGGAACACATTATTCCTGCACATTTTAATAGCGTGAAACAATGTCGTTAACCTTCCATTTCTTCACACATTCCTCTAAAAGAAACACTTAAAACACAATTGAAATAAAATATCACTAACGGCGCACAAAGTATCCTAGCTGAATATTATGTCGGAACACTTTTAAGGGGGCGCCCGGTGCGGGCCGAGGGGAGGGGGACGGCGGGGCAGAGGTTGTGCGCGGTACCTATGAGTAGATTTACAATAAATACACCAAACAAAGAAAAAGGAATCTCGCTGCGGGGAAAACTTCGGCTTTTGTACTCCACTATACTGTTACGGTGAAGTGCTCGCTTTATAGATAAACATAGCGATTCCTGTGGCATCACTCACATCAATATCTATTTGGATATCTCTATAGTTTACCTAGAAGTATTATAGTAATATTGATTAGGTGGATGAGCGACCTAATAAAAATGGCAAACTAGATGCAACATTTCAAACAAGTACAATTGTATTGTGACAGTGTCTTTTCCTACCTTGACATTGGCAAAATCATCGCTTAACGATGAAGTCATTAAAATAAAATAAAAAATTATTGAATAAAAAATATAGATACACATTTGATTTTACATGTTCAATCCACGGTTTTCAATGATAAATATATACCTATATAATAATAATAATCTATATATATATAAATGTTAAGTTATTTGTACGTGTATGCTTAACAAACTCAAAAGTTCTGCAATGATTGTTTTTATCTATTTTAACCCCCGTCACGGGGGTTTGAAGTGAACAATTAAATATTTTCAAATATACCCACGTCGGGTATCAGACGACGTGTACATTATGAAACTGTAAGTTACGTGAAAATCAGTTCAGCCGTTTAAAGATGTGAACTCTTTTATCGAGGCTTATCAAATGTTATAAAATTTATATTATCTTTATTCGCATCAGTAACATACCCACGACCGCGAGAAAACAGTATTTTAATCGACATTATTTTTTGCATAGTGTTAGTTGTGGGTCTGAGAATGACATAGGCTACTTTTTATCCCGGAGGATGAACGGTTCCTATGGGATAGCATAATATAGAAAGATGTAATAGCTTAAGATGTGTCCCCAGTATTTCATAAAGGCATTTGCTTAATGGCATCAAGAAGGCTGTCAAATATTATTAAATTAGTGTCTCTTTATTGTATTAGTCAGATAAACAATTGGAATAAAAAAGCGGTCATTGCCCAGAGGGTAGTGGAGCGGACTACCGAGACAGAATTCACAAGATCGATCCCAAATCCTACTTTTTCAAATCTCGTATATCGTTCTTATTCATAGCTTAATTTAACAGTGAAGAAAATATAATAAAAAAACCTGCATTCCTAATTCTTAATAGGAATTTCTAAGGTATGTGTATCCAGCAGTAGGACATTATTTTTTTCATAATTACAAAACATGCTTCATAAAACACGACACTTCCATGTTTGTCATAAACTCATTTTATTAATAATTATCATAATTAGCTTTTGACCGCGTCTTCGCCCGCATGGTAACTATTTTTGAAAAAAAAAGATATAAAATCCTTAATATTATATAATGGCTTAAAATGTCTCCATAGACACCTTAAGCTATTATGTTTTTTTTAGTGCCTCGATAGGCAGGCGAGCAGACGGGCCACCTGATAGTAAGTAGTCACCATAGACTTCTGCAATGCCAGGGCACAGCAAAGCCGCTGCCTACCGTTGATCTTTCTATGAGCATGCTATGGGGAAAAGGAACCGTGCATTTTCCGGGATAAAAAGTAGCCTATTTAATTCTCAGATCACTCAACTAACACTATGCAAAAAATCATGTGACTCCCTTGCTCTGCGTAAAACAAAAACAAAACTTTCCCAAGGGGACCGTACATTTTCCAGGATAAAGTAGCCTATGTGTTATTCCATACTATAATCTATCACGTTGCCAAATTTCAACCAGATACGTTTAGCCGTTCTAGTATGATTGAGTAACAAACATTCGCATTTGCTAAGATTATCATTATCTACGAACCTAATACTTATCTATCTAATGATAGAGAATTCATGAAATCATCATATTGTTAGTCACTTTGTTCGATGTTTTTAACCGACTTCAAAAAAGGAGGAGGTTAACAATTCGTCGAAATCTTTTTTTTTTATGTATGTTACCTGATAACTCGAAGACGCCTGGACCGATTCGAGAAATTCTTTTTTTGTTTAAAAATACTTCCCAGTTGGTCCCATTGGCACCAAGTCAGGATCTGATGATGTGATCTCAGACAAATCAAGGGCAACCCTCAAATTTTATAGTATTAAGTGTTCGTAGTAGCATAACTTGTTTTTTATTGAAGTCGGTGTACTTTTTATGAATAAAAAAACTTTTACGTATTCTTTCAAATGTTTTTTGTAATTTTTTTATCAAGTATTGCGTACTAACATACATTTATGATAAGTAAAAATTTTTATTCATAAAAAGGACACCGACTTCAATAAAACACAAATTATGCGTCCCTATAAAATTTGAGGGACGCCCTCGATTTTTCTGAGATCCCAGAATCAGATCCTGAATTGGTGCCAATGGGACCACCTGGGAAGTATACCCTTTTAAACAAAAAAAGAAGTTCTCGAATAGGCCCAAGCGTCTTCGAGTAATCGGGGAACATACATAAAAAAAAGATTCCGACGAATTGTTAACATCCTCCTTTTTTGAAGTCGGTTTAAAAATACTAATTCGACTATATTCAATATATGGCGAGCTGATAAAAATATCAGAACTGAATAATGGCATTATCGAAAGAGGTTTGCAGAAGACACGACGCTCGCGGGCACCACCTGCCTGCAATATAATTGGACTTCAAAACTGAGCGCTGGTGGAAGATCCCCAATCCTTCCGGGTGGCTGGCTCGCCGCACAGCGCCCTCCTATTTATTTTGTCTGCGTTGTCTTTACCGGTGTCGAGCTCGCCTTTTGAACGGTTTTCTATCCGACGCATTATATTGACGGCATCAATTCCTTTCAGATAAGTGTTTGCGTCGCGCGTGATTCCTTTTACGACTGTTACTAATATTTTTTACGTTTCAGTTTGGTGATACTAATGTTTTATTAGTGTAATAAATAATTCTTAAAATGTAATTATTTTCTAAATCGTTTTAGTATATATCGGTAAAGGTAGGCAGCGGCTTTGCTGTGCCCTGGTATTGCAGAAGTCTATGGGCGGCGGTGACTACTTACCATCAGGTGGCCCGTCTGCTCGTCTGCCTATCGAGGCACTAAAAAAAATCATGTATAAAATATACTCCAACTTTCCTTAGGATGTTTTCCTTCACCGTTAAAGCAAGCGGTATTTAACAATGAATATACGCGTAACTTTAGTTCGTTTCCAGTGTTTATTTTTACCAAGTACGCGCAAGCTCTGGAATGAACTTCCGGCTGCGGTGTTCCCTGGGCGCTATGACATGTCCTTCTTTAAACGAGGCTTAAAAAGAGTAGTCCTTCAACGGTAGGCAGCGGCTTTGCTGTGCCCTGGCATTGCAGAAGTCTATGGGCGGCGGTGACTACTTACCATCAGGTGGCCCGTCTGATCGTCTGCGTATCAAGCCACTAAAAAAAAAGTGAGAGCTGTATGCCATGTGGGCTGGTGGGTTCCTGGATGGTTTGAAAACACAATTGAACTTGGTAGGTGGCGCTACTGTCGGTATGTCACCAAATTTGATTTGCCGAGATTTGTGGGAGAGATGCCAAAGATTGTGATCTTTAAAATATCATATTCAATGTGGCGCTGCTTTTCCGGGCAGGACGACCGCGAGGTCAGCCGGGCCGCTAGTCACAAATGTTAATCGATTGAAATCATGCAGTGCCGTGAATAAAAAATATGAATTTTATGTACTATGTACTAGTTTACTTCATTTCGAAACGCAGCTTTTATATCAATTATATTTTATTCTAATAAGTAAATTGCATTTGTTCATTATTAATATTATTTCATATTTATACAATTAAAAAATTAACATAAATACAGAACCCTTATGAATTTTATATAAATGTTATTGCTGTTTGTACCTGCAATGGTTTACATGTATAAACTACGACTATAGTTGCATGAAAATAAAACAAGAATATAAAATCTCGATACATTACTAAGAAATCCCAAAGCTAGTTCGAATATATCTCAGTGCAGTCTTGAGATTTAAAACGGAATTCTCTAAATCAGCTCATGCAAATAGAAGTGTCGTTTTCGGCCACTCGAGTAGCAAATCAAGAAAGAAACCCCGGCCGGCGGTCGAGCGTCTTTCACGGCTCAATCAACCGGCTGTTACGAGCCTTTGTAGTACAAGTGCCCCTCCAGCCTTCACCACACAAACTTCACCAATCTACGAATGATACCTCCGCTAGATCTTACATTACTGCTTTGTGGGCACAGTCAGCTTTACGAATATATCTTACTATCTTGTGCCCGCGGCTCCGCTCGCGTGTAGCTTATTTTCGGAAGATAAGGTATACAATCCATGGAGGCATCTTAAGCTATTAAACCTTCTATATTTTGCTATCCCCTAGGAAGCGTGCATGTTTCCGGGATAAAAAGTAGCCTATGTCAATTTCTGATCCCTAAACTACCACTATGCAAAAAATCATGTCATTCCTTGCTCTGTGAAAAACTAAACTATCCCACGGGAACTGTATATTTTGTGAGATAAAAGGTACCCTACGTGCTATTCCAGACTATAATCTCTGTGCCAAATTCCAACCAGATTTGTTCAGCAGTTGTAGCGTTATTGAGTAACAAACATCCATCCATCTAAACATTCGCATTTATAATATTAGTAGAATGATTGTACGATTGTTTCGGTCCAATACATTTATATAGTGCTTGTTCCTCGTTCAATAATTTAAACATACTGATATATTGTTACAATTTTGGAGATGAAATGCAGTCAAATATTTCTCATCAGTAATACTTACTATATGCTTAATTCCTTAAGTCAATAAGTAACCGATAACAAATGAATATGCACATATATTGCAGCTAGTGGTCAGCTAAAACGAAGCAATCAAGAAGTCTACATATCCAAGTCAGCCTATTCCACTTCTTGACTCAAGTTTATTCTGAGTATACATTAATAAAAATGTTATCAACCTCATATTTATCAAGCATGAATACATAAGTCTGCCTAATATCTCGTATCAATCCACAACCCAAAACACATTATGTGACATAAAGATACACATCTCTGTACACAAGACGCTAAATGGGCTCGGCGTCGTCAACCCCCCTACATAACTCAAGAAAGCAAAATATCTGATACCCGAGCATTACTGCAGAAGACTTAAGACCGACATTCCAAATATGAAAATAAAGAAAATAAGCTCACTCTGACCGCTCCTCCAATCGCGCACCTCGCTTTTATTACATCCATAAATTCATCATATCGCAGCGGAGGCGGCGCTCGCCATTGGCCGCGGGACAGAGAGCTACAGCGGGTCTCGCTCGCACCTCCTTCATATTAATATTGAATTTTTCTCGAACCCCCTCCCGCCACCCTGCGGGAGGCTCTACACTCGCTCGCCCCCGTATTGTTGTTATCTTTAATGTTGTGGAAAACGCGTTTTCTTGTGTCGTTAACTTTTATATTGCACGAGTGATACTTTTACGGGTTTGATACATAACTTATGCCCGTGCTTCTAGCACTGCATATTCTCCCTGTACATAAGTACGTAATAGATTTATTTATTTATTTACAATTAAAAATATAAACCCATAACAGCAGGTGCCAAAGCGGAATTATACTAACTACTAACAAATCATAATCACAAAAAAATAAATAATAAATAACACAAGAAAAATAAAAAAAAATGAAACTTAATACTAATAATATAAAACTTCACCGTTCACAACATTTTTGCGCTGCTTCTTAGATATAATGAATCTATAAATCTTCTTATGAACTCACTCCATGGTGTCTATAAGACATGTCTGTTTGATTTGGAGATAATATGTGGCGTTTTCGTTTTTAGTACTTCAAAATAAAATATATTAAATAGAATGTTCGTAATAAACTTTTTTTATAAAGACCACCCCCACCCCCGTTGTTGTTGTTACTGAAATCAAAACAGAAACAAAGAGTATAATAAATTAATCACACCAAAAAAGGGGTCGCTATACTCCCCTTTTAATGTTTTCCTTTAGTGCACCGACTGTCTGCCAAAATTAAAAAACAGGAAACGGATTGTCTCCGCGTTTTAAACGGCTATACCTTTTAGTAATTTAAATAATTATTGCATGAAAATTCTATCTTACATATATTGTAGATAATTATTTATAAAACCTATTTTACTAATTCCAACCAAAAGATTACATTGGATTTCATATACACACAGTGTTATTTATAGTAAGGAAAATACACGGAATCTTTAAAAATTCCCTCCCTTATATTTCAAAGCTCAAAAGAAATCGCTAGCAATATCTGTCTGAAAAATATATCGGATTGCTTTGTCGCAGCTTTGGAAATCGAAATCTATTTTCCTTCAAATCTAAGTGAATCCCGTGCGGATTGGAAATGTACCCTTTACCTACCGCCGGGCGAGGCAATTGATATTCCAACAATACAATGTATGAATAAAATATAAACTGAGCTCCTATCACGCTTGTATCGTGCGATAGTTCCGTAGATTTTGAGGAAATCTCACCATTCATACTACAAGTTGACATTTGGAAGTGATAAAATAGTATATGAAAACAAACATCCATTAAATTATGCAATGATTTATTATAGTTCAGACACATGAAAAAAACCGGCGTTCATAATATTGTATTTTTGAAGTGTAAACTTCTTTACGCCCGGTGTGCACTTTTGGGATGGGTTTTTGGGGTTCAAGCACTGAACTCATGTGTCCGTCACGCTCAATTTTTTTTACTTTAGACATCATTGCCTATGAAGTTCTATAATTATTGACATATAATTATTTCATGGTTGCTGTTTCAAAAAGAACACAGTAATTCCAAAGTTTCAAGTTTTCGAGTCTGTCGGTAATCCCGGAAGGGGTAGGCAGAGGTGTAACCAGCCCACCCACTTTTCGCCGAATTTATTACGGTCCCATAACGTGATAGGGGGCAAGCCTATCGCCATACCGGGCACAATTCTAGATTCCGGGCTGATACTGAGTATTTCTAAGTAGAAAAACCCGACCCGATCCGGGGATCGAACCCGAGACCTCAGCACAGAAGTGGTAACACATGCGCAATTACACTTCCGCCACCGAGGCAGTCAAACTTCTCTAATGTTTAGTTATATTCTTGAAAACTCTTAGATCAGTGAACTTTATAAATGCCTTGTCTGTGAGCTAAAGTTAGATCCAGCCGTCTTTGTCACAGCCCGTAGTCCTATTTTTAATTTGCCTTCTCGACTCATTTTACAGCCAAATAAAAATAAAAGACACGTCTTCCTTAATACCTTGAATAAAAAATTATGATTTATGACAATTAAATATTAAATAAATACACCCAACAGCCACACACACAGTCATGACCCTACACTAGTTCAAACCTGTATCGTGGGTATCAAGAATTACGAAGGTCTATGGTCCTACAACACCCATACACGAAACAAACATATGTTTGTCACACAATCATTTGTCTCGGTGTAGGAATCGAACCTACGGCCTCCCGTTTCACAACCGGCTACTTCAACGTGTCTGTCATGTTTAGGAAGGGAACAGGGGCTTGACAAAATCTTATCGAACGGAACGCAACAATATATTGTTATTTCAAGTCAGTTTTGTGTCACTAGTACACACAGTAGTGTTCCTATTTGACAGCCTCCATATCGCAGTGAGCTGTAGACAGCTATGAAATGAACGTTCCTGAGTTCGAACATCAAGACAAATGCTTGTCATCATCATCATAGGCCTTACAGCCCAGAGTGGGCCTTAACCTGGTCCAAAATTTTTTTCCAGACAGATCTGTTCATGGCTTTCTCTTTTTAGCTTCTGACACCAATTACTTTAAAGCCCTGTTTAACACTGTCTAACCATCTGAGTTTGGGCCCGTCATGACTTCTGCGGCTATCCGGTTTGCCGTATAATAATTGTCTTGGCATTCTGGTCTCGCCCATCCTAAAAATATGTTCTGCCCATCTTAGCCCTTAAATTTTGATGGTTTTTATGATATTGGGCCCTTTATAAAGTCCTCCATAGGTCATTTTCTTGCACAAAACCGAGTATTCGTCTAAGAACCTTACGCTCGAACATAAGTAAACGGTTCTCATATTTCTGCTGAGTGCCCAAGTCTCTGAGTGATAGTTAAGTATGGGTCATAATAAAATCAAAATTCTTCTCTAAAAATCTTTATTGAGACAGTTTTTTGTGACAGACAAATAGTTTTTCCGAGTTTGGGTGTTGTGAGACCAAAAGAAAGATCATTATATCTTACAAAACACAACTATCTTCATTGTAGCTCTACAACTTCCAAATTATGTTTTATAAAATACTACTACAAATCACATCTTCGAAACAGGTTCGAAGGTTCTAAATTTTTCTTGCGGAAGTAATCCTACTAATATTATAAATGCGAATGTTTGGATGGATGGATGTTTGTAACTCAATCACGCTACAACGGCTGGATGGATCTGGTTGAAATTTTGCACAGAGATAGATTATACTCTGGAATAGCACACAGGCTTTTTATCCAGGAAAAATGTACAGTTGCCGTAGCATAGTTTATTTTTTCACAGAGCCAGGGATCGACATGATTCATGATCCATGATCGACGCGATACTGGCAGTTTAGGGATCAGAAAACGTGCTACTTTTTATCCCGGAAAAATGCACGTTTCCCAAGGGATAGCAAAATATAGAAAGGTTTAAAAGCCTAAGATGCCTCCATGGATTGTAAACCTTTTCTCCAAAAAAAAAACATCCACGCGGGCAGGGCCGCGGGCAACATCTGTATATATAAAAGAAGAAACTGACTGACTGACTGACTGACTGATCGATCAACGCACAGCCTAAACGGCTGGGGTCAGAGACTTGAAATTTTGACAGTAGGTACCTTTTATCACTTAGGCATCCGATAAGGAAGGGTTTTTGGAAATACCACCCCTAAGGGGGTCAAATAGGGGATGAAAGTTTGTATGAAAATCCGTCATTTTTGAAGTTAAATTCATGAAAATTAGTATTTGGCATTTTAGTAAAAAATAAAAAATATATCTTTCAGGATTTTTGGAAATTCCGCCCCTAAGGGGGTAAAATAGGGAATGAAAGTTTGTATGAAAATCCGTCATTTTTAAGTTGGTATTTTGTATTGTATACTTATTCTCCCAAACATGACCTCCACGCGGGCGGAGCCGCTAGCAACAGCTAGTCTAGTATAATATATGTGCTAGCATTGGCCCGTACTAGAGAAGTCTGATTTAGTCAGAAAGTGTTATTTTTAGCGGATTAAATGTCCCAGAAATCTATCGCTAAAATACTGAAATAATGTTTAAAAGCGTGTTAATCAATTCAGCTAATTTTAATTATTATTCAAACTAAAAATACTTTAATTTTTTGTACCAAAATAATGATATATAAAGTGATTATTGATTATTATTAAAAGAATATGATATTTAGTATAATATTATAGTAATAGTATCATATTAAACTGGACTATAATTATTCAAATCAATTGCAGTGTAGATACCGAGCCAGGATAAAGAAAGTTATTTTTATGAATATATACTTTAGGTGTTCCCTTTTCAATTAAACTAAAACACCTTGGATGAAGGCATATATTTCTTATAAGGGATGGTGTAGGTAGGTCGGTATCGTAATTTTCTTTATTGTTCCTTACCGCGGCGGGCAGTAACAAATCTAGGCGGGTTATTCTTAACCCGGCGCTTTTATGTGCACTGTGTATTGTGTTTGTACTACTTTGTATTATATTTTGAAAAACAAATTAATCCCTGAAATAAATGTATAAATCTAAATATTCCAATACAAAGAGAGAGGCAAGATCTTACTAATTAGAACTTATATGTATGAATACTTAAAATATACTAGATGATGCCTGCGGCTCCGCCCGCGTGGATGTTATTTTTGGAAAAAACGTATACAATCCATGGAGAGATTTTAAGTTATTACACGCTTCTATATTTTGCTATCCCATAGGAAGGATGCATTTTTGCGGGACAAAAGTGGTCTATGTCATTTTCTGTATGCAAAAAATTCATGTTGATCCTTTGCTCTGTGAAAAACTAAACTATCCCATGGGAACTGGTCATTTTTCCGGCATAAAACCTATGTGCTATTCCAGACTATAATTGATCACTGTGCCAAATTTCAACCAGATCCGTCCAGCCGTTGTAGCGTGATTGAGTAACAAACATCCATCCATGAAAACATTCGAATTTATAATATTAGTAGGATAGTAGAAATAGTAGGATAGATAATCATGAAAATTCACAGTGTGAACATGATTCCAATCCTAATTTAGAGGTGTTGTTTAAAACAGAAATAATTTCTATATAAAAGTTACTCATGTGGCTGGAAATTATTTTATTTAACTTTATTGATATACTGCCTGCCTCGGTGGCGCAGTTGTAATTGCGCATGCGTTACGACTGCTGTGCTGAGGTCTCGGGTGCGATCCCCGGGTCGGGTAAAGTGATATTGGGTTTTTCTATCTAGAAATTCCTCAGTATTAGCCCGGAGTCTGGAATTTGTGCCCGGTATGGCGATAGGCTCGCCCCCTATCACATTATGGGACCGAAATTCGGCGAAAAGTGGGTGTACTCGTTACACCTCCGCCTACCCCTTCGGGGATTACAGGCGTGAGTGTATGTGTGTGTGTGTGTGTGTTTATTGATATATCTGACTTTCAACATCGCGTCAAATAAAAAATATATTTGAAAATCGGTTTAGTAATTTTTTGTTCGAACAAAATCAAAATCAAATATTTATTGAATCCATGAAATGTTATACATCATTTAGATTCAGTCAATTCTTTACTCTACCGCCAGTTCGGAATGCAGTTTCGCTAAAGAAGAACGGGCAAGAAACTCTAGAGTTGCTCTTTTCACACCGGTTAACAATATTTGGTCATATAATTAGTAAACGATTTCAGTTTAATTACATTAGATTAGAACAAACATTCAAACAGAAATAAATAAAATTTTATAATAGTTAGGGACATTGAGATCTAATAGATAGCGGCTTGACATATCTCTTTTTGTATATTGAGTCCATTGCACGACTCTACCATCTATGTGATCATCTCTCAAATTTACTTGTTCATAACTTCAACGATGGCCTAGTTGATTGGGGTACGGACTGTCAAGACGAAAGTTGTATGGTCGAAACCAGCCCACATGGCATGACTTTGTTCAAAAAATTGAATAAGTTACATCAATACAAAATAACTTTTCGTTTTATTGTAAAAACGTTAGTGTTGAGAATAGTCCACAATACGCGTTGTTCGCGTCCCCTACTCATTTAGCTGTCGGAGAGTTATTTAATACTGCGAGTGACCCCCGACGCCGCTCTCCTGGATGCTGTAAATGTATTGAACACATCTGCCGGACATTTGAGACACAGTAATAAATTGAAGAAATTAAATGAACGATGGGAACATAAACACCACTATAAAATCCTGTTTATATTTAAAAGTGTGCACCAAATCAAGGCGATATTGATTTTCCCAATTCTACACTTCGTCTCTGCTAGGAGCGGTCCGATGTCCGTAATCTTTCAACATCTTAAATAAAATAGCCGTGCGTATATATGGCCGGTATCTTATGAATTAAATATGAGCGCTTTATTCGATTCCCGAGTCCCTTGATATCTGATAATAAAAAAGAAATTTATCGCGCTCATACGAGTGCCGGGCCGAGTCTCATCGGTCGCAATTTTTTAAGGCAGCGGGCGTCCTTCCATCGACAATCACTTCATACCGACCCCTGTCCGAGCGTTCGATGACAGAATTATTTATCAGTTTGAAAAATGACGGGAAATTGAATGTAGTCGCAATGTTTACAACGCATTTTCTGTCCGGAGTCCTCAGGGGCTGCTTCCCTCGCGTTCCGATGTCCACTTTTCAAAGAGACCGCTCGGACGAGGGTCGAAAAAGTGTCCCAAGAGTAAAAAATAAAAAAATATATTTTGTATCTTCGCTCAACAAACGTTACATTTCATGTATACAAAGAAAAGACGCCTCAGACGAAACACGGAGGAGACTCGATGCTTTATCAATTTTGCGACTAAATAATTGTTAGCGCTCTGGGACGGCGGTGCTCTATGACGCAATCTATTTGAGTGACCCGGAGTGGGTGCCATGTGTCCGCCCTTACAGCGACCGGCTGTCCGGGGACATATCAAATACTTACGAATTCAGTATTGAATTGTCCATCTGCGATACATTCAGTTTAAGAAAAATTGGAATGACAATTGCTTTTGGCCTTTTGATATGTGTAATACTGTAATGTGGATATGTGATGGGGTCCAGCTGAAACTCCATTAGGCGTAGTGTAAAGAAGCTAAACAGCAGGCCGGCATGATTGTGTTGAGTAGCGAGGGATAGACTGTCTCTCGCTACTTGATACTCTATCTGGATGGCACTGCGCTTACCATCAGATGCAGTGTGGTCACTTACGCCAGATAAAAAAAAACTCAGCGTTGTGATTCAACAGCGATCTGATCTGATCTGATCTGATCTGATCTGATCTTAGCTGATACCCCTTTAACCGCACATATTGCAGCCAATCATAAAATATTGTAGATTGTTTTAAGTGAAAACTTCTTTAGGCACGTTGGGCACTGATGGGGAAAAGCACTGAACTCGCGTGACCATCAAGCTAAAATTATTTTACTTTGACATAAGCACGTCTATGAAGTTCTATAATTATTAACAAGCAATCATAAACAAAAAAGTTACTATTTCATGGACGCTGTTTCAAAAGACAGTAATTCCAATTTTTAAGTTTTCACTTCAATCCAAAGTCCCTATGACTGCCTATTTCATTTTGTTTCTGTATTAATGAGTGGTAATATATGGTTTCACTATAAGTATGTTATAAATCAAATATAACACCGAAATTATATTGTTAATAACTTTTCCAATACATTTCTAGCTCGTTATTCTAGTATTACATTCATAATACAGGTAGATTTTATAACTTAGATGTAAGATCAATTTTTTTTATTGTCTGTTTGTTTTTCTGTATTTTTATTTTATTTTACATTGTCGTTCGTATGTACTAGTATTGTTTTATTTTTATTTTTGTTTATTTTGTGTGTATTTGTACCCATATCTGCGCGCACTCTAAACCTATTGTCGTACAAAGCTGGGAGGAGCCAACTGAAAAACAGTGTATACACTGAGTTGGCCCCTCGCCACATACATATTGTTATTTTAATTGTTTCTTTCTTTCTATCTTTCTATCTTTCTTTCTATGTTTTATTGTTATAAATTTTGTATTGTGGCAAATAAATGGTTTAAAAACTTAGGTTAGAACTTTAAAAGTAAACAGCATTAACACAAAAAATATTGTAAACAAGCTAAGTCGAATAAAGGAAGGTTTTATTGATATTGATAGCTATTAATTAAAACATTACATTAACTAATTAATGAGAGTCGCAGCGCGTTACTAGATCAAACGACATACCCAACACATGCACGTGTATAGTCGATACACAGTTTATTACCTGACGTATAGCCATCGATGTATATAAGTGTATATAATAGCAACCATGGCCGCTCGTAAAAATGTTTTATTCACCCCATACGGCGTCGTAAAAGGCGTAATAACGCGAGGAGGTATCGTGGAAGCAATTACTGATCTGTTATAGTTTGTTACAAACGCGCTTGTTTATTATCGTTTTATTATCAACTCATTTGCTGAACAAGGACGTCGTTTAATTCAATACCGTTTTTATTACGTTAAATTCTAAGCATTCGGTATGTAAATAAATTACTTACTAAGCTAATTGAAATAACGATACACTCCAAAATCACGGCAGTAGTCATTTTATCTTCCGAATAATAAATAGTACCTGCTAGTGTTATAACTTCTGCATATAATGCTCATACTTTATTTAAACATAAAATTTACTTAGACCTTTCTATCCGAATCT
The DNA here is from genome assembly GCA_905220505.1 of Laothoe populi. Lineage (NCBI taxonomy): Eukaryota > Metazoa > Arthropoda > Insecta > Lepidoptera > Sphingidae > Laothoe > Laothoe populi. Next base: position 12,335,134 of record HG992151.1, on the reverse strand, counting down.
ATTCCGATTTATTTTGATACTTCTTTGTTCCATTACTTAATATAAATCAACACTGAATACACGCAATAAATGTATTGTAAAATTGTTCATAATTTTCAGACTCAGTAAATTTAAATGTGATTATTTATAACTGTGTAAAAGTATCCATGTGTGATACCTAGGGGTTTTCTCGGGATCTCTTTCCGGGAAATCTAAGAATAATTAACGAGTATCATCGCAAAAAATACTGAAAACGTAATGAAAAAACTAAATAGAAATTGCCATAAACAGCACGGCCACGAAGTAACAAAATGAGTTATTTCCATAATTAATTAATACCACTGGAATCGAACTCACGGAGAATTAAAGTCAAAAATAATCATTGATTGTTTCATAAAAATTTAGTCATGTTTCCTATTAGAATGTATAGTATAGTTATAGCGAAAAGTCCATTACATACAACTCGTTTCTTTCCAGTTTCTCTGTATACCTTATCTCATAATTTTATAGATATTAATAACCTGCTCAAATAAAATTCATTATTTTGATAATATTCATAATATATCCCGGTGTCGAAAGTTCCTAGGCTTATGCAAAAACGACAGAAAAATAATAAAAAAAATGCAAAGAAATCTCTGCTACGAATAACAAAACAAAAGGATAAACAGTCTATTAAAAATACCAAAACTTAAGGTTATTCCTGTTGAAGTCAGTATATAAGAAAGACTTCAATAGTATTAAACCAAAATGACTTATCGGCAGGTTCAACAAAGTTAGTGATGAAAGTTGCGCAACAAATCCTTATCTACGTTTCAGGTCACGATTCTGCAAAATCGTCGAAAATAAAATCAAACGTTCCGCCGCTTACAATCGAAATGGAAAATGTGATATTGGATAGAAAAGCGCTGAAATGTCATCATAAGAGTCGACTCGCTCCGCTGACAACGAGGATTGTTCTCGTGGATTTGTGTACATGTACTTTATAATATCAGACTCAGCGAAATACAGTAAATTAAATGTTCTACTGTCTGCAATGTGTTCTCACATTACAAGCATTACAAATTGAATTTCCAATAAAATATTATGTAAGTACTGGCTGCACTGCTCCGCCCGCGTGGAAGTAATTACTCACTACACACACTTACACTACCTTATATATCTAATACTATTTATAATATCATTAATTTAATCTCTCACCACTACTCGTTATTTTTCGATTGAATGCACCGATTAACATGATATAAAAATTAAATTTTACCTCGAGATACATTCTATGATTTTACTGTCGATTCTTATGTCGTACAGTACTTCGGACGTGATGCCTTGATAGACACACAGACAGACAGAAAATAGTTCCAAAAACAATGGTTTTGCATTCTACATCGATAATATATCACGTTACAATCAAAATTTTGAAAAAAAAAATTGTACCGACAATGTGCCTATTCATCTTTATTATAGTATAGGAAACCAGCTGGTATGTCCTGGGATATGGATCACGCAAACTCTGCCTAACATTATAGAACATTCATAATCAATTTATAAATAAAAATGTTATGACATGCATGCATGCTTTACATTATAACAAACTAGAGGCATAACTTAGCACGCAGCTTTCGTTTCTAACAATATTGTCTTACAATAACTAATACGTACCTACTACATTCTACTTACGCATATTATGTTTCTTGGCGTTGTTGTATTAGTCGACAAAGATAACCCCAACGTGAAGTAAGGCTATAAAACATCGTATTATATAATAATCATAACACCGCCCGCCCAATGAGGAAAACTGAAGTGGCTTGCATGCCGTCGCCGCCCGCCTACAATATCATAACGCGCCCCCATTGGCTGATATGGCTTGATATAATATCATAACACACCAGGATTGGTCGAGGGGTTAAGGTGCTCGCCCTCCGTCTCTTTAGCCCTTCATTAAAGCATCGCATCGTAGGTGGCCAAAGTCGTTATAATAAATACGCGTCTTGTACTTCAATAAATATGCCGGGCGTAGGTCGGCGCCCTCGAGTATGAGCGGTAGGAAATGCCGACCGCCGACTACCGCCCGAGCCGGATCAATAATAATACTCGCCCATATCTGCAGTGGACTGGATCTGCTTGAGAAAGCGGCCCTCATCCCCTCTGCCGTCCGTCGCCCGCCGCTACACAAACAATATAAATCATTTTCCCGAGGTTAAGGCGCGGGCACACGCAACCCACATCGCGTCCTGTTCGCGAGGACTTCGCCGCCCTGCCGCTGTGCTGCCCTGCCGCCCTGCCGCTACAGCTGAGCTCCGGTCAAGCGAGAACTCCACGTGTATTATTCCATACGTCCATTTAAATTTGCATTCTGTATTAAATAAATAGCATAGCATACAATAGCATAGTTGGTTGCAGTACGGACTGTTAAGACGAAAGTCGTATGTTCGAAACCCAAATGGCATACAACTCTAACTATAATAAAGTTACGTGTGTATTAAATGTTAATTATCGCTTGCTTTAACGGTGAAGGAAAACATCGTGAGGAAACCTGCATACCTGAGAATATTCATAAGAATTTCGAAGGTATGTGAAGTCTACCAACCCGCATTAGGCCAGCGTGGTGGACTAAGGCCTAACCCCTCTCATTAGTAGAGGAGGCCCGTGCCCAGCAGTGGGACAGTGTTTAATACAGGGTTATTATTATTTATTAAATAAATAAATACACCCTACAGTTACGCACATAGTTCTGACGCCACACTCTGTTAAACCTGTATCGTAAGTGTCAACAACTACGAGCGACTAAGGTCCCACAACACCCAAAGCCGAAACACCAGTCTGTCACACAAATATGTCTCAGTGCGGGAATCGAACCCCCGGCCTCTCTTTTCACAACCGACTATTCGCCCGCTACACCACGGAGGCTGTCACTGGCTTAATACGTAATCATATTACACGACTTTCAGTTTCGGTAAAAAGCAATAAAATCTTGACATTTACTAATTCTAAAAGTACTATTTCTCACGCTATGTTGTTTTTAAAGCCCGATGTCATTTCTTATTCAGGATGGTTTATTGAATTAAAACAATTATCATAAGTGTATAATAAACATTTATATAATAACAGAATAAAATACGCAGAGAAGGACAGTACCAACAAGCATGTGATGAGATTTATCTCCTACCAAAATAATGGTTATAATCATATTATTGATACTCAACATAGGCCTACTAATTATAAAAAATAGTCTTACGATAAACTCAAATAAAAAATGATTTTATTATTACTGAATGATTTGCGACGATAGTCTAGAGTAGAGTGGAAGTGGTCGAGACAGGTGACGCAGGTTCGGTTCCAACTATCAGGACACTTTAGATTTTTCGAAGTTATGTTATGTTCTGTTACGGTGAAGGAAAACATAGTGAGAAAACCTAGAAATCTAAAAATTCTTAAGAAGAACATACAAAATATGTGAAGACCCACATTAAGCCAGCGTTATAGTCTATAGCCTAACCGAGGGCGGTTAGGTTAGCAGTAGTAATAGAGACCTGTGCTCAGCAGTGAGACAAATGACGTGGCTAATATTATTATTTTCTTCATATTTAATAAGTTATTCTTATGGGTTCATAAAATAGTTTTGCAAATTTGTTATAAATTTTATATGGTTTTATATGGACGCTGCATAATAATACGCAATAAAAGAAGATACCCACTACTAAACACAACATAGCTTAAATTACTCGGATTGATTACTTAAAAACCGTAATATGCACTGTCTGTGGGTATGTGTGTAGGTCAACCCTACGGTCATTTGGTACATGAGAGAGTAGGTACAGTATGGTATGCCGATCTAGCTGATAGCAATGCGGGGCAGGCGAACTTTGCACAATTTATCAAATTGAGTTACCAAGGGGCAATATCGCAGAGCGAACGCAATATTGCAGCGCGTGACCGCGTCTGCAATACGCGCTCAATACATCGGCCGGCGCCGGGCCCGGCACGTCCGCCGCCCGCCACCCCCGCCCCCTGTCTTCTAGCCACCCGCGCCCGCACCCCCGCCCGCCCAACTGACCACCTAGATATTTAGCTAACAATGGCTCGCCGCGAGCGACGGCAAGCTACCACACTCCTCCGTCCTGTTTCTCCGAGCGGCGCGGCGGCGCGTCCGACAAGGACCATGCCTCCCGTCGCCCCCGGCCGCCGCTCGCTGCCCGCTGCCCGCCGGTCATCGCTATATTTATTGGCGACGCTCATAAGTACGCGACTCAGGTTATAAGTTCTACGAAATGAACGGCTGAGGCACGTAGGAGGCGAGCGCCCGTCGCACAGCGCGCTTAACAAGAAAGCACCTCCACCAGAACTTGTCAAGGGGGGCATCACCCCACGGTCGGCACGGCGCGGCGTTATAATTAAAAAACAAAAGAATACAGAGCCACTCAGCCTCCTTCCCGCCGACGCGACGTTGGTCGTTCGACTTTCATGCGAAAAAATGCAACGACTGACAATTAAATCACGAGAAGAAAAGGGAACTTGCGCTACAAATTTTAAATCGTTAATTCATTAAACAGCTTTTAAGAAGAATCTCTATATAATGTTTATTTAATGTAGGAGCTAAAACTAGAACTTACAACTATAAACCAATATTATCCTTTTATTATACCTAGTCAGGTCATAAATTCTGTCACATGTTTAATATAAAATAATTGAAACAAGTTTATTCATTATGTAACCTTTTATATACCAAAATGAACTTAACAAAACATAGATTCTTATGACACTAAAGTTTATTCAAAATGACGTCCGTGATTTTGAATACAGGCCTTCAATCTGCGCGGCCAGTTGTCTATCGCAGCACGAACGAGGTCCATGTCAATATCGGCGGCTGCCATAATCAAGGATGTCTTGAGTGACTCCAAATTGGGATGAGGCTTTGAGCACGCTTTTTCCTCCAAGTGTTGCCATATCTTGTAATCTAACGGATTCAAATCTGGACTGGAGGAGGGCCAGTCTTCGTGCCGGATGAAGTTGATTTCACGCGCCGCCAGCCAGTCTTGTGTGCTCTTCGCTCTATGAGCTGGCGCCGAATCTTGTTGGAATATCTAGTGCCTGTTATTGAACATGGTATGACAAACAGGTTCCACAAGGTTCGTCAGGACTGTATTTTGATACACAACTGCATTCATTTTTATACCTTTCTCACAAAAATGTACCTCTGTTAAGCCCCAATAAGAAACTCCCAACCATACCATGAGCGAGGATGGAAAATTACCTCGTTGGACACGCGGAATACGGTTGCTCGCTTCTTCACTACTGTGTGCGTACACCTTATCATTTTGTTTGTTGTAGCTCTCTTCTACGGTAAAAAATTTTTATCTGAAAAAAGAATTTCCCGATATTTTTTTCCCGCGTACCGCTTCAACAAAGCGCGGCATCTCTTCAGTCTCAGGTCCATTAGACGAGCATTCAAACGATGTCCTGTTTTTCTTCGATATGCCCGAAGCCCTAAGTCTTCATTTAACACCCTTTTCACCGTGGTTCTGCTTAACCCCATCTGAAGGGCCAACAGTTTCTGCTTACGCTTGGGATTTCTTTGAATTCGCGCCTTCACAGCTTTTATCACTGCTGGAGTCCTAACAGACCGAGGGCGACCACTTCTTGACCTGTCATCTACACTAGAGTCTTCATTGTATCGTTTGATGGTACGATAAACGAATCTTTTGGTTATAATCAAATTTTTCAGTATGTCAAAAATTTGAATTGGCGCGTAACCGCAACGATGCAACGCAATTACTGCAACACGGTCTTCTTTAAGCGTCCACTCCATATTTAAAAAGGAGTATAATTCTAAAAAGTATACATTTTTATTTTCATGAACAATTTGAAATTCGAATTCAATAAACTTTTTTGTGGCCAGCATTCTAAAATAAAAGTTTTTACTGTGTGACAATACTTATGACCTGACTGTGTATATATTGTTCTACTTATGACTTCTCTCACTCCCCTCTTTGCTAAGGAGAGAGATAAGAATTTCGTCTGCCAGACAGTCCTAATATAAATTTAGAAAATAATTAATTCTTATGGAGAATTATCCGATGTTTTCTTAAAATGTTTTCTCTAGTCGTTAAGCTAGCGATAGTTAACAATAATCCACACGTATTTTTTTTAATGCTGTGGGTTTTGACTCCTGAGGCCTGGGATGGAACCAACGACCTCTATCATGGCAATTCTTCTCGCTCCCCGTAAGGCTACCGTCAATTTCATTGAACTTTACGATATTGTGTGGTGATTAATTAGCACTTAATACATCTTAATATGTTGCAAAGCTTTTGTGATATAGAAAAGCATTACAGGTTTCAGATAATAAATACTAAGTAATTTTAAACATAAAGGCTGTACCTGAAATAAATATATATTACTAGTTGTATTGCCCTCGGCTCCACCCTTGTGGTAGTTATTTTTTAATGAAAAAGTATAAAATCCATGGTCATCTTAAGCTGTAATAACATATCTCTTCATTTTGATATCCCATAGGAACCATGCCTTTTCCGGAATAAAAGGTAGCATATGTCATTCACTGACCCCTAAGCTATCACTATGCAAAAAATCATGTCGATCTCTTCCTCTGTGAAAAACAAAAACAAATATATCCCTCGGAAAACGTACATTTTCCGGAATATAAAGTAGCATGTGTGCTATTCCATACTATAATATATATCTCTGCCAAATTTGAACCATATCCATTCAGCCGTTCTGTCGTGATTGAGTAACAAACATCCATCCATCCAAACATTCGCATTTATAATAATAGTACCAAAAAAAAAAAAATTACATGGAGCAAATCACAATTTGGGCAAACTTAGTAAATTAATGTCATAAATAAATCATCAGCCCTATTTGGTCAGTGGAGCGGCACGGCGCAGCGGTGTGCGGCGGTCATCACAACTCACGTGGCCCGCGTTCTATTACAAATACCATTACGGAGTTCGCAGATGACCGCACGGTTTTATAATGCGAAGGCATCGTCCGGCAACCTCGGACCCTCTCCCCGAGCCCCCCATCGACCCTTCCTCGCTCGCTCCCTTGACCATCGACCGACAATTGTAAATGGCACATAAAATAAATGAATGTGCAGCGGGACTCGCCTCTGCAGCAGACAATATAAATTACGACCGGACGATTATATTCCGGCGGGAACGAAGCGTTTTCCTTCAGATGTACACTTTGAAACGCCCGCCAATCTGGCACTCTCGCCGCATATTCACGATTACACGACTCTCATTCCTGAAACCCAATACAGCCAGGTAATTGCCCCCGCTTTTTGTACTCAATTTAATTCTTATTTTCGTGTTATTGATATTCTGTATTCATTCTGTTTAACATGTATACCTACGTAGGTTACATAATGTTATTATGACTGTGATATAAACCTAAAAATCCTTTAACATAATCTTTTACGGTCACCAATATAATAGGTAACTATAGCTATTATATATATTTTGCATAATAGAATTGTCATTTTACAATGACATCTCACAAAACTTCTTAATTAAGGAGAAAATATATCTATAACTAAAGACTACGTTTTTAAACATAAACAATCGAATCACACTTTTTAAGTGTTTCTGTATTTAATAATCCGACATAGCCCAATCTGGATACATATAACAATTACATTAAGATATTATATACCATAAGAAACAAATTTTCACTCAGCAGTTTATCAGTGAAATAAAAATATAAAAACCTCACATAATAACCTCACGCCGTTGTATGTGATTCGTAAACAAAATACTACGTAGAAGTAAAAATTACTATTATCTCTATGTTTGAAATACCCAGTAGTGTCTTACTACAGCAGTATCAGCAGCAATACACAACAAAAAGTTAGGACAAAATTTTCTCGTGCGCTTATGCTAAGCCGGCAGGTAATCAGACCTGAAAATAACACACAAAGTCATTGATTGTCTGATAAACAGACTAATGAAGAGCGGAATGAGTCATTCGATATCGCAAGCCAGTCATTTGGTCATTGTCGCACAACTAATGGCACATAATGACTGCTTACCTGCGACTGCGGGATATACAACTCTGCCAATTTACTGCCTCAGGTACTGTTAAAGAAATGTTATACTCAATGCTAACTATACGTGTTTAAAAACATCTAAGGAATAAAGTAAACCGTGTGAAATCTTTATTATTGCAATTTAGATCGTAAGTAGTTTAGGTGAAATTAGTGATTACATAAAAAGTTTCTTAGACACATAAGTTTGTTTCGTAACAAATAAAATTCAACGTGTCCCATTAAAAAAAAACTGGATTAACTGGTACGACAAATTTCAACACCTGGTTTCATCGAATAACTAAATATACTGTTTTTGTTAATTATTTATATTAAAATATTAAGAAATATTTTCACTTTTCCTTATAATCTAAATATATTATTACAAGAGGCTTATTTCCGTTCCATAGTGTGATAGATGGCAAAGCGTTCGTCTATCAGGCATGAATTCTAATCTTAGAAGACTCAGTGTGTGATTTTTTGAGAAATGTGACTCGAACACCTTAACATCACACTTCTGAAGAAAAGACTAAAGAATTACTTTTTATCGACAGATTACTATTGTACAATCTGACTTTTTAATACGGGCGTGATAGCTTTGTTTTGTTTTTAGAGTCGGTAATTAAGTTAAAATGCCAGTTAAGCTAAGTTATTATTATTGTATATCTCTATGTGTGTGTGTATGTGTGTGTGTGTGTATGTATGTTCGTATGTATATAACTATATTTTTTTTTGTTGGAAGTTGCTTGCTAGTTATAAGAGGGCCTATTCTCGCCAACAAACTGTGTGTGTAGTTTGGCGATATAGCATGTAAGTTTTTAATTTTTGTTAATGTAAAAGAAAATAAAAAAAAACTGAATCGGGTAACTTAAAAAGCAAACTGTTGAAATTTGACCAACTATATAGGTTTTGACCAAGAATAAATTTATGAGATTACTTTTATTACATATATAAAGAACATTCATTCTTGAAATAAGCATATTAAACCTAAATCTAAGTTGTTGAAAGTTCGTTAGTCCAAGTTGTAATGAATGGTGGTAATTACTCGGCATTCAAGTTAAGGCTATGGATCTGTAAGTGGGGAAAATTGCATTTCTTAATTGCTGTAAGCATCATTACGATAATTATTCTCTATTGTACTATAATGCTTGGTTTTACATCATAATTTCTCTTTTTTCTAACAAACTTAAAATAAATAGTTTACATTGGTACATTACTCACTGCAAATTCAGACCTACCTACTATAGAACCCAAATGGCAAACTGATGGATTTTAGCAACTGTAGTTTTTACTTTTTTATGTTAGAAAAATTGAGACCAATTTACGAAACGGACGGACGTTAAATTTTACCCACTAAACGGAGCGCTCCCTCGCTGCAATTCCCACACCCTCCGTCTTACCAAGAGTCCCTCTAAGCTATGTCAATTTAATAAAAGAATTTTGAATTAGGCTGGTTAATGAGAAACGAATTATCTACTCAGATAAAAATAAATTATTGGATTTCTTATTGTCAAGTGTTGAGAACTCGAAAAAGCACGATCTACGAATTCTGGTATCAAGTAAAAAAAGTAAAGTGTGGATGTGATGACTGGTCTTAATGCTCAACTAACTGAAATTAACCACAAGTGTGTGTACACTCGTATATTCGGAGGCCACTAACCATGCAGTTTCAAGTACTAAACTACATACCTAACGGTTTAAATTTATGATCAGTAGAGTAAAGATGATTTAAATCAAGTCAACTCTTAAGGTTCCGAAGGCTAAAACGTATGAAATTATTCAAATAATCTATACTTATAATAAATCTGTAGAGAGGTCAATTCTGTACATGAAATATATTTCCAAAATAACTATCAGCGGGTGATTAGTGATCGATACTGACGCCAAAAATGCAATCAGTAAAATTTTTGTCTGTCTGTCTGTCTGTATGTTCGTTATAGAAACAAAAACCACTCGACGGATTTCAACAAAACTTGGTACAATTGTTCTTCATACTCCTGGGCAGGTTATAGTATACTTTTCATCACGCTACGATCAATAGGACCAGAGCAGTGAAGGGAAATGTTGGGAAAACAGGAGAACTTACTCCATTTTTTAAGCTTCCGTCGCGTGTGCAGCCTTAATAGTTAAAGCTACACAGAAATCATGTATGACGGATATGTTCTCCTTAAAATTATATAAAAAATATTCCAGGACAGCAAATGTCTATATTTCATGGTTGACTCACAATAACACGTGTAACTCCCGGTAGCTTAGCAGTTCAGAGATTTCTGATTATATTTGTCTACTCTTACGTTTATAACTAAACTACTGGCAGTAGAGAGCTGAAATTTGGCCTGTGTGTTGGTTGGGAGGAATAGGCTACCACTAAGAGAAGATTATTGGAAATTCCCTCCCAACGGGGAGAAAAGGGGGATAAATTGTTTTTTTCCGGAAGTCATTATTCCACGCGGACGAAGTCGCGGGCAAAAGCTAGTTTAATAATAAATTATTAGTCAGTTCACAAAGTGATGGCAAGTTCTAAGGTTGACTCATAGTTAGAATATGTGTGTAATAAGCTCTCAGATAATTCCTATATGTGTTTTTAGTAGAAATCGGCAATTGACCAAGTAGATCATGACAGTAAGTGATCACCGCTTATACGCTCAATGCTAAATGAACCATGGCCACCTAACTGGCCTTAAAGAGAAGGAACGAGTTATGGAGGAGTGAGGGATTTGAGCCTCCGCAAATCTCACACACAGTACAGAACAGAAGAGCAAGCTGTTCCTTCAGTTGTCTATGATACAGTAGTACTAGGGAATTTGAGCCGGCCTTTTCATGCTATAGACTTGACTGTCTACTGTCTACCTGGTTCTACCACTTAAAAACTAGAAGCATATGTAAATACTGACTTAAATTGACAATCCCGGTGGCGCAGCGAGCGAGTAGCTGGCTGTGAAACGAGAGGCCGTGGGTTTGATTCCCGCACTGAGACAAATATTTGTCTGACAGATAGATGTATTTTTCGGGTGTGGGTGTTGTGAGACTCGTAGTTGTTGATAGCCACGATACAGATTAGACCTAGTGTGGGGTCAGAACTATGTGTGTGACTGTTGAGTGTATTTGTACTCAAAAAGTTAGGTTTTCGCAATCGTCGAAACAAATGATGTCTCCCAACTTCAACTTCTTTAATCGAAAATGTATTTATTTATTTATTCGGAAAACCAACAGCTATTACAAAACATTCATAGAAACATAATGATATGCAGGAAGCTAATTACAGGTCTTCGCTGATAGAAAAATAACAAGATAACACTAAAATCTCACACTGTATCTTGGGTGCTTGGAACTTCCACCTTAGCTTCCTTAGCTTTTTGCGTGTGATGCTCAGCGCTCGAATGGTCAAGATCATTGACACGGTGTATAACCTTAATAAATTGTTACACTAAACCATCAAACGACGGATGAGTAAGTTGACATAGTGCATTGCGTGTCTGTTGGCCCACTGCACCAGTTAGAATACTTGTCCAAGTTCATCTACGCAGAAAATTACACTTAATAGTATAGTAATGCAACATGCCAGCAATACTTATGTTTTCATCTACCGGTTCATACACGTGGATTCTCCATGTGAATTATGATTTTTCTTTATGTTTATATGATCATAACGATGTATTACAAATCACAATAACCCACGCTTTGTTTATTTTTTATTCTGGCACGGCAAAGTTTGTGTTATTAGAATGTCTATTACTTTTAGAAATCAACACATTTGCTCTGGTGCGTCTATCGAGACATCTACACAGTCAGGTCATAAGTATTGTCACACAGTAAAAACTTTTATTTTAGAATGCTGGCCACAAAAAAGTTTATTGAATTCGAATTTCAAATTGTTCATGAAAATAAAAATGTATACTTTTTAGAATTTTACTCATTTTTAAATATGGAGTGGACGCTTAAAGAAGACCGTGTTGCAGTAATTGCGTTGCATCGTTGCGGTTACGCGCCAATTCAAATTTTTGACATACTGAAAAATTTGAATATAACCAAAAGATTCGTTTATCGTACCATCAAACGATACAATGAAGACTCTAGTGTAGATGACAGGTCAAAAAGTGGTCGCCCTCGGTCTGTTAGGACTCCAGCAGTGATAAAAGCTGTGAAGGCGCGAATTCAAAGAAATCCCAAACGTAAGCAGAAACTGTTGGCCCTTCAGATGGGGTTAAGCAGAACCACGGTGAAAAGGGTGTTAAATGAAGACTTAGGGCTTCAGGCATATCAAAGAAAAACAGGACATCGTTTGAATGCTCGTCTAATGGACCTGAGACTGAAGAGATGCCGCGCTTTGTTGAAGCGGTACGCGGGAAAAAAATATCGGGAAATTCTTTTTTCAGATGAAAATTTTTTTACCGTAGAAGAGAGCTACAACAAACAAAATGATAAGGTGTACGCACACAGTAGTGAAGAAGCGAGCAACCGTATTCCGCGTGTCCAACGAGGTCATTTTCCATCCTCGCTCATGGTATGGTTGGGATTTCTTATTGGGGCTTAACAGAGGTACATTTTTGTGAGAAAGGTGTAAAAACGAATGCAGTTGTGTATCAAAATACAGTCCTGACGAACCTTGTGGAACCTGTTTCTCATACCATGTTTAATTACAGGCACTGGGTATTCCAACAAGATTCGGCGCCAGCTCATAGAGCGAAGAGCACACAAGACTGGCTGGCGGCGCGTGAAATCGACTTCATCCGGCACGAAGACTGGCCCTCCTCCAGTCCAGATTTGAATCCGTTAGATTACAAGATATGGCAACACTTGGAGGAAAAGGCGTGCTCAAAGCCTCATCCCAATTTGGAGTCACTCAAGACATCCTTGATTAAGGCAGCCGCCGATATTGACATGGACCTCGTTCGTGCTGCGATAGACAACTGGCCGCGCAGATTGAAGGCCTGTATTCAAAATCACGGAGGTCATTTTGAATAAACTTTAGTGTCATAGGAATCTATGTTTTGTTCGTTCAAAGTTCATTTTGGTATATAAATGGTTACATAATGAATAAACTTGTTTCAATTATTTTATGTTAAAACATGTGACAGAATTTATGACCTGACTAGGTATATGGCACTAACTATAAGTTATATTTACTTAGTTATATTTAGTTATAGTTACTATAACGGTAGGCAGCGGCTTTGCTGTGCCCTGGTATTGCAGAAGTCTATGGGCGGCGGTGACTACTTACCATCAGGTGGCCCGTCTGCTCGTCTGCCTATCGAGGCACAAAAAAAAAAAGTTAAACTTATTCGTAATTTGGTCATAACTTATAAAGCAACTACCGATACATGTTCACCCTATCACCTATGCAGTTGCCACTTCCCAAACTATTTTTAAACCAGGCAAACTTTATCCTCGCCGCAAAACTAAGTGCAAAAAGACCGGTTTATAATTTTCATAAATATAATTAAACACTGGTTTTAATTTAAAAAACTTTGGTCAACTGACTAATGCGTTCAGTATTCAGCACGGCCTATTTAAAAATGGTATTTAATCGTCTTGGAACCAATGAAATTAGAAATCAAATCACTTTCCACATTTCCACACGGTGTTGAATTTAAAATGCACTTGGATTTCAATAACTTCGTTAAACGGGCAGTGTGTAGCGTGCGCATGCACTTACTTTCACTCCGGATTTTCCAGCGAAAAAATATTAGGTGCGTGTTCATAAAATAATATGTTAAATACCATTTCCCGATACACCAATATACATCACTTTACGGATAATTACAGAAGGAACTACCTTATGTGAATATCAATCAATTATTAAATAGGTATACCAATGTCAGTAACATTCGCGGATAAAAAGTTTTGAAGAAAAAGTTTAATAACAAAGTTTGAACTACTGTTTTCTTTATTATTATAGAGCTATAAGTATAATATAGTAACTGACCGAGCAGATGTTGTCCTGCCTTGTTGGTTATGGACAGAACTTTAAATTTTTTATATAAATTTATATACATATAAATCTCACAACATTGCATTTAGACTAAGTGTAATTCATAATATAAAATTATATAAATAGTCTGAATTTGTGGCGACCCCAAACGCCATACAAAAAACTGACTACTTTACAATATCACCTAGACTAGCCTTTTAGACCTGTTATTACCGCTAACTTTACAAGCATTTTCTTAAACTTTATTTATGTAACATGTACATTCAAAACACCCCACAATAATCACAGTACGTATTCAAAACATAGTCCTTAAATACCAACGGAATATACACACTGCGAATACACCAACTACAATGGAAAAAATCATTAATATAAAAATAATGGCGACTTAAGCAATATAATCAACAAAATCATTGAACGTATAAAATCGATACAGATATGGTCGACGGGCATGTACTTACGAAGCCAGCAATGAAATTGATGAACTTTTCTCGCAGCAATAATGGCTTTGGCACGTACCAACATAATTCCCGACAAAACTTCCTGATACATACAACCCTGCTCAACGACAGGGCTGTCACGAGCGTCAACACGAACTTTGAACCCAGTTAAGACATATATACCCTACCTATTTTGTTTAATGTGTTTAAAATGGACAATAGGGAATAAACAATGCTTGGAATATGGCGTATTATTAGTATTAAAAGCTTATATGTTAGTGGATATTAAAAGCAGGCAAGACGAAAGTCATATGCTCGAAACCCAAACGGCATACACCTTTAACTATTCTAAAGTTACGTGTGTATTAAATGTTAATTATCGCTTGCTTTAACGGTGAAGGAAAACATCGTGAGGAAACCTGCATCCCTGAGAATACTCATAAGAATTTCGAAGGTATGTGAAGTCTACCAACCCGTATTAGGCCAGCGTGGTGGACTAAAGCCTAACCCCTCTCATTAGTAGAGGAGGCCCGTGCCCCGGAGTGGGACAATAGTGTAATACAGGGCTAGTACCTATTATTATTATATTTTTATGGCGTAATACATAATCAATGAGTAATATGTTCACACTATATACAATATATTACGCTATTAATCATAGACACAAATCTATATAGACATCGCAAGTGTTCATACTTTACGTACTAAGACAAAGTATCCTGAACAACATCTTGCGCAAACGTAATTGTAAAGTATTTAATATGAGAAATACCATTATATCATTACACTTTCTTTCTATGATCGAAGTCACGCTATAAATACTAGATTTACTACCGAGAGATTAAAATAAACACCGACTTAATAACTAAACAACAACAATTATCAAAATAACACAGTATAAGTCAACTTCTAACGGTTGTGGAAAGTAAATAGCTAAGTAAAGAAAACTAATGAAAGTACACAAACTCAGACGCCAGGAAACACGATATCTACGTAAATATTATGCTGGCTGACTTTAACTCAAGATCTGTTGACGAAAGTGTCGCATTATGTGTGATTTGATAGTCGCAATATTCTAAAAATAAGTAGGTAATCCTATTTTATGTTCAAACTTAAATACGTCTTTATTTCTGTAAATTTCAAGTATGATCAGTAATCAGTAATTGTTAATACAAATTCATTCAAAAATGCGGTTGAAGTGGTAGAAAATGCTGTCAACAGCTAGTATACAGCGTGAATGAGCCGGCTATACAGGATTGTTACCACTGTCTCACTGAAAGCTGATTTAATGTAACAGTTAGCACAACAAATTGTAAGGGCGTTTCGAATGGTAACTGAAATTTTCAAATACCAAATTTTCACTTTTTGTCTCCCTCCCCATCATTATATTTACACTTATTACAGTGAATTCTTTAATTATTCTATTCCACTGACAACCCTGCCTTATTGGACAGCTAAAGGCAACGCGGCAGTGGAGGACGAAGAAGGGAACGTATATCCAATATAAGAACAGAACAAAATAGGTTTATGTCGAATACTTTGACCATTCGCCCGTAAAGTAACTTTACTCTGCGAGTGACTGCCACAGCCCGGCCCTCCTAATACCTCTAATATAAGACTCTTATATACGGTATGATAAATTTTATTATGAAGATAACATGTCCTTGATTCAAATAGCGTAAACATTGTTTGACTTCATTAGGCATGCGCACTACAATGGCAAACGTCTAAACAGGCAAATAAATGACCACTAGTAAATTAGTAATTTGCGTGTGACATCACAATGGTTGCCCTAATTCGGGCCGTAGAGAGACATCAAGTATTGAAAGGCAGATGGCCGACGTATCGTCTAGATGGTAACAGTAATAATAATAGCCATTGTGTTAGACTAACCAGGAGCCACCCACCTTATAAAAGCGACTAATGATAATATGACGTGACATGAGTGCATGTTTAGAAGCAATAATTATTGGTTGTTAATATGTTGTTATTATTAATAATCTATAGGTATTTATTAAAATATAATTACAGTTTTATTATCTCGAGACATGATTTGCCGAACCTCTGCTCAGGGTCTATCATCATTATCAAAGATCAACTTCAGAACAATATAATTAAAGCTTGTCATGCAAATATTATATTTATATGTTAGAGACAAAACTTCGTGTTTGTCATCGGTGAAAACACCAGTGACATTTCATCTCTTAAAGTGGAAACGAAGCTAACATCACCACAGACGCACCGCTTAATCAGCGCTGATCCACCCGCCCTATATTTGCGTATGCAAAGAGACGCCAGCCGCATTAACGATGCCATATAGCCAGCGTAGCGTGCAGCGATTGGGCAAACACATATCTGCATTATAAACAGCGTCCGGGCTCACAAACGCGCACTGTGGTCAGCCTTTACCGGCGCACGGCTAATCAACGCGCTGACCTTCCGCTGCCGAACAAACGCCACACCGCACTCCACTGTTCCTCCCAGTGTAAAATGGTTCCACTCTAACTAGCGAGCTAGATGTTTATTACAAGCTATTCCTAATCACATTTTGCCTAATTAGCTCGCTCTTCAACGCAGTATGGATACTAAATTAGAATTTCAGACCAAAGAAAACTTGCGGTTTTTTTCCTAATCAACTGTAGTTGTTTGTGATTTGTGTTTAGGTATTGATGACATTATGTATCATAGAAGCTATGAACAGAAACAATATTCATGCATGTGCAGTGAATCGATTAAAACTTTCTACTTTCCACGTTCGTAGAGCCGTCGCACATTAACGGAAAATCTCGACACATTTCTCGAAGTCATATCCACTAGAGTGAATAAAGAAAGCGGGCTGTTGCAATCATTAACACACTATTTGTTTCGAAAAAACATATGCTGCCAACATCGTCGATCGGTCGACGCATAATTTATACTTATTTTTTTTTTCGAGATATATAGTTTATAATATATGTACTAGTCGGAATTAAATTAACATGAATTATTCAATCACGAAGGTGAACTATTTCTTTACTTCCTAATATATAAAACTACTACGTTTATTCTGATTATTAAGTAGTAAATAGGATTTATTAAGTTTTCCGGACACAGATTTCGTGAGAATCGCTATCGTGCGGCGCTACTAAGGTCCAAATTTTAACTTTTTTATTAAATTACAATTACTAGGATTTTTTTAATCCATTATATGTAACTATAGATAAATGTAGTATCAGAAAGAGTGAAAAAATGAAACTAGAATTTGTGTGATATTTTTATTATTATTCTTATATTACTTTAATAAATTAATTTACATTTAAAAATATACATCCGTGGTCACTAATAAATAAATTACATGATATAATTTATTGACATAGACATCTGATAGCGTGAGAGCGGACGATCGATTCGTCTTAGAGAATTGTCCACGAAACGGACAGTACTTTGGTATGAGGTTGTTTGTGGGATTGTTTGTAGACAAATTAATGAGGCTCGCAGTGTATGGAGACAGCAGTCCCTGAGGCAGCTATATAGCGTACTACGCCCTTCTCGACATAGGAACACCATTACGATTAGAATTCACTGCTCATCCTCTCACTGGCCTCACCACGTACAAGTCCCGCCTTCGAATTAAATACTAGAATTTAAATAACAAACGTTAAAGAATACCATAATTATCAAGACATTTAATCAATGAATATCAAATAAAACATTGATCTTTACCTATGGTGCCCATCCGCATGTACTTGGAATGTAGTTTCAGCGGGCGTTTCGTGGCTGAACAGTTTTTTGAGGGCAATGATTCCGGCAATCGTCAGCGCCACCTTACTGGCGATGAGAGCTTTTCCGGCAATAGCAGCAAGTGTCTTTAACGCCATGCCACCGACGATGCTCATCGTGGTGAAAATACCGAGCAACAAGTACGGTAATGTCTTTTTACCTGCAATAAGTATAGTACATTGTAAGTTGGTAATTATAAGAAAATAACTATAAAACCTTTCCAGTAGTCAATCATCCATCATACTGACCTCTACCTCTACCTTCCGATGCAAGATCCATACTAATCGTATGGGTCGACATCAACTGCTCGAATTTTTTGCGTAACATTGTGTCAACCTTGTCGTCTAACGACATACCAGGGAAGAATCGAGGCTCTGCCACTGCCTCAGGCGCATCAGCTTGTTTTACCAAAGTTAACCCATCGGCCAGCTGAATACTCTCCTGTGCAACCCAAAGCAAAAATAATTAAACTCTGTAAACTATTAATAACCAATTATAATTTTAATAACACAGTTAATTAAGCAGATTTACCTGCTCAACCGCCCTTGTGAGCGCAGTCAACGCCTTGCCCTTTAAACACAACGTCATATGTTTCTGCGTACTGCAATCATCGTAAAGTTTCCTTAAAATAAAGATATCACCAGAAGACCACCATGAACTTTCTTCTGCTCTTCCGCTGTCTATTTCGTTTTGTGCATAGTCCTCGGCATCCATGACACGTGACCGCCGCGGTCCGTGGACATGACCCAAGGCAAGGGCCACACATAAGACTGACGCGACATATATCCGAAATGCTGTACACATGTTTCTTAATTTCACTCACTGCACTAAAAACTGTAAAACGTGTATGAGGGTGATCCAACGGCGACTGACGGGCGGTGGTGCAGGTGAGAGCTTATAACTGTGCGCCACTTACCGTCGAGCACCACCAAACATCCGCTATTCCGCACTAATTCTTCGCACGCGCACTTATGTAACTGAACTTGAAAATGATCGAGAGCTATTTTCCAAGTGAATTTCTCCGATAAAATGTACGGCAAAAAGCGAGACACATATCTGTTAACAATTGCACCGTGTATTGTATGAATCTACTTCACATTTACGTGTGTATTAATACACGTATAGTGTAGTGTACAATGCATGTACTAAATTACTGATAACTTGCGTGCACACTGTATTGTGCACCAACCAACCTCACATTTCACCGACGACAACTGTTTGGTGCTACGGACATCGGTTCAACGAATGCGAATGTAGTGATCTTATCATTACTAGCACAAGGTAGTAGTTTGTGCATATAAATAATCTGGACTGCAAAATAACAATGAACAATATGATATCCGTTGACGACTCACCTAGCCACACACAACATGTTTAAGGAACTAAAAATTAATTTATTGGAGAAAAGTAAAAGCGCTGCGGAACAGTGTCGGCGTATTACTTGTTAAGTCAATAATACATTGCTTTTAGTAATATTACACCTAGCGGATATAAATAACTCTTTTTTTATCCTGGCACGGCAAAGTCACCACACTGCACCTGATGATAAGCGCATTGCGGGCCAATTAGTTATTAGAGTATCGAGTAGCGAGAGAATCTATCCCCCGCTACTCAACACTATCATGCCGGCCTGCTTCTTCACACTACGCCATGCGCAAGAAGGTGAAGAAGCGGTCGAGGGTCAGACAAAAACCAGATGTACACTGGCTGAACCCGCCATAGTGGCACACGCAAGTGTTTTACAGCCTGTGTACGGTGGTCGCTATCCGGGCGGATATGAATATCCTACCACCAACTAAACTCTGTGGCAAAGTTGATTTAAAACTCAACACTTACATCTCTATCTCAGGACATTGCTCTAAGTGTTATTCATTCGCCCCAGATTCAACAGTATTGGTGTCTGCAATATTTTAAATGACCTATAAATTATTATTCGATATTTCTTGCAAAAGGAAGAACAAAAATAAAACGAAATAGGAAAAGTTATAAAAAATATATTTTGACGCTATATTTAAGAAGTCAATATTATCGGTACATTTTAATGCCCTGAATGGATTTATAGATTTAAATCGTGTTTTTTGTAAGTACTGAGACACTCAAAAAGATTTGATAAGTAGTTTATCCAGTTTCTTATTGATTCTAACAAAACAAACCACCCTGATAACCAATAAGTAGGTATTATACTGATTTAGTAGCGTTTTAATAGTTGAAACGTACCTAAGGCGGTATTTTTTTTTTATTCTGTTATTTTTTGAAGTGAAAACTTCTTTAGGCACGTTGGGCACTTTTGAAGTCGCGTGACCATCACGATCAGATTATTTTTCTTTTGATATGAGCATGCCTATGAAGTTGTATAATTATTGACAAGCAATAATTCACAAATACTTCATAGAGGCTGTTTCAAAAAAGAACACAGTAGCTAATTAAACATTCATTGCTAGCCAGATGACAAAACGGCTCATGGGCGTTATTGCAGCAAGCATCCTGGTTTCGGGCGGATACTGAGAGGAGACGCGAGGTCTTGTCATTGAGCTTAACCGGGCCTTGGATCTCATTTTACCATAGGGTACCAGGAATCGGGTTGAGTTTAATGCTAAGAAAACCCAGGTGTTCACTTTCTTATGCAAGAAATCCCCGTTTTCTCCCATCCCCATTCTTTAGGGTGTTCCACTCTGAATGCGGAATGACTTAGTGTTCTAGGTATGGATATCCGCTGTAATCTTAATCCAAGGAGTCACATCGAGCGCGTAATATCCGCCACTTCCCGGAGGGTCGGAATCCTGAACAGGGTGCGGTAATTTTTCACGCCCGGTCATCTCTACTGTTATTTAAAGTCAGGAATAGAATACTGCTTGCGAGCAGTATTCTACTGCTTGCGCACCTCTGGGACGGTTCCGCTAAATACCTACTCGATGCCTTGGATGGGTTGTAGCAGCGGACCATCCGCATTGTGAATGATTTCATAGCCGTATGACGTAATATTAGGGTATTTACTATTATTAGAAATACCGAAGGTATAACTGAGGTATTTAGAAGACTAGTTGGGGGTAGTTAATAATGACAACCAAAGAGTACCATGAGTAGTAAATGTTTAATATAAAAGTTTTTTTATTCATAAAAAGTACACCGACTTCAATAGCAAAACAAATTATGCATCACTATAAAATTTGAGGGTTAGCCTTGATTTGTCTGAGATCCCATCATCAGATGGTGATGATGATGATGACCCTGATGATGGGATGCCAATGCCAATCCTTGGTGCCAATGGGACCACCTGGGAAGTATACCCTTTTAAACAAAAAAAGAATTTCTCGAATCGGTCCAGGCGTCTTCGAGTTATCAGGTAACATACATAAAAAAAAAGATTCCGACGAATTGTTAACCTCCTCCTTTTTTGAAGTCGGTTAAAAACAGAGTGCCTTCCGCGCTCCGGCGTTCAGTTCAAAAGACTAGTGGTGTAGCAGTGAGTTGGTAGTGAGAACATTCATGGTTCGTTCGCGGGGCAGTAAGTAATTGTAAATGATTCAATGGCGTTGTTCAGTTTAAAAGGGTAATGCTGGTAGATTAATTATAAAGAGAAGCCTTAAGTGAATCCTGACATGCGTGTGTGTTAATATTAAGCACTGAGATGTGTAACAGTGTCGTGTAAATCAATCAATAAATTATAAACCTTGTATTTGTGCCTTTTAAATATCTATCTTGGATAGTTTTGTTGATGTTCCTCACAGTAATAACATGGCGGCTACTATTTCATGTTGTTAAAAACAGATTAAAAAACTGATATTTTAAAATGTATTTTGTTATTTTATGATCTGAAACTAACATTTTCAGATTCCTTTTTGCTTAAGCTATTTCAATAATATAGTTTTACGGTCTTATTCAATACTTAATGACTTATCGGAGCTTTATAAGGCCGTTAAAAGGAGCTTGTTAAAAAATGAATAAGACCATTAGAATTTTTCTCATATAGAGTAAAATATGCTATTACCAGTAGTGTGAGCTTTCAACGATCTTCGGAAAGCGCGGCGTGTTGTTCTGTCACGAGTCTCCATACAATTTACTCTTAGGTTTGCAAATACAACGAGTCATTATAGGTACAATTATTTTTGTCCAGATTGGCTCTGGTATAATTCAAAAATGTATAAACCATAATGCGCAGAAGTTTATTATTTACTGATGCCTGTGACCCTCCCTCCATCACCATCACCGACTATGTTTCCTCAGATGAAGCACTGGCTGATGCTTTGGCAAAACCGCTGCCTAGACAAATATTTCAAACAATTAAGAAGTAAAATGTGGCGTCATTATAATCTAAAAAAAACTAATATTGTTCTTATTTTCATTAATAGATTATATCACATCATTATCAACAGTAATTAGTTCCGGCATTGTTTTAAAGATGGCGCTTTCTTTTGGTTGTCTCTCCAAATCCAATAGAGGACTCTGTATTTCCCATTACGTGCCAATGAATTGTCAAATGACATTTATTTTGACAAGCGACAGCTTTCGAATTAGGTATGTGTCGTTCGTTCGATCTCAACGAACCGAATCAATACTGATCCGTTGAGAAAATGATCTGGTTCGTTTGATTCGTTCAATCGATTGATTGGTTCAACTAGTGGTTCATGAGCTGTGATCAACAATAATGGTCATTGGTCAATGGGTCACTCACTAAATTGTAATAAATATTTATTTTAACAAACGTAAACAATTACAGTATACTGAGTTGTTCAGCAATAACTATATTGAACCTTATTCATGTTTTTATAAAAACCATAATAAAATTTCAGGAGTAGTACTATTTTCTACAAGAGTAGATTAGACTCTAATGCTCTAAATTTAAGTTCGTAGGGTCGTGACGTTTACTGTCCATAGGGTCTACGTTTCAATCATTCGAGAACCATTGCGTCGGGCTCGGCTCGATTCGCTTGACTCGTTCGCGGCTCGCGCCGGTGGATCGCTGCAAGTCGCGATGCGAACGAACGAACGAATCTTTTGCAACGAAGTGACCCAATGGATCTTTCAGTTCTTATGACCTGGTTCTTTTGATTCGTTCAATCGCGAACGACACATACATATTTCGAATTTCGAACAAAATAATGGAAATTGGAACCTCTATTTACAAGTGTGGAATACGTGTAGCATGTCAATAGTTTAACACTCCTTCATCTTTACCGTTGTATGTTAATGAAGAGCAATATTGTACAATAGAAATAAGTAGTTTTTGGTAAAATGGGTAGTGAAAGTGCCAACGAACCAAATGATTTAAGTTATATCGGGAGCGACCCTGGTGCTGTGAAACATGGAAACTTCATAAATTATTACACGTTTCACAATGTGGAAGAACGAATAAGTAAACTACATCCTGACATGTTCCCTAAAATGATTTCCAATGAGATACATTGTTTGGACATTGGTTGTAATACTGGGGAGCTGACAAAAGAATTAATGGTATATTTAAAATTAATTTATCCTAACTCCAATATTTATATATTAGGGATAGATATAGATCCAACATTAACACAAAGAGCTCAAGAAACAAATGAAAATTCTCATACAACTTATATGACATCAAACATCATGGTTGAAAAAAATCGTATAGACATTCACAAGTATTTAGAAGATCATGGCAAACAAAAATTTGATATTGTATTTAGTTTTTCTGTAACTATGTGGATACATTTAAATAATGGAGATGATGGATTAATGGAATTCTTAAGATTTATCAAAGCAATATCTAAAGTAATTGTCATAGAACCCCAACCCTGGAATTGCTACAGAAATGCCCAAAGAAGAGTTAAGAAATCAGGGAGTTCTTTTGAACATTATGAAAGCCTTAAAATAAGAAGTGATGTTGATAAAATAATTGAAAATACTTTATCAGAAAAGCCACTTGTTAAAATCTATGAGTCTCCCAGTTCTTCATGGAACAGAAAAATACAAAGTTTTATGACAACTTTATGACATAAATAAAAAAACAACTACTATGCAGTATTATCTATTCTCTAATAAAATTATACATTCACCACCTTACTTATATATGAGGCTGTCGGTGCAAAAGTGGCCTAACTCACAATTTTTCATAATCTGACCTATGTACTACAAATGATTTAAAATGTGCGAAAATTTAATGCAAAACCGGCCTATTTCTAGTTTCACCAATTGCCAAGAGATGAAATTGCAAAAATTGCATTTATGTACATTGATTTAAAATTCATGAATATACAAACCCCATTATTTTCATACTCTTCATTGTCTCTGCTTATTATTATTTAGCTTAGGCCACTTTTGCGCTGACGGCCTCATATGTGTAATAGTTGTAGGGTGCTTTGCTTTGCTATATTGAGTAGCATTTAACATTAAAGGAACAAATCAAAACACTATAAGTTTGATAATATACATATTGATGGTTGGCAGGCTATATTTAAACTAGGCTCAAAAGATGCAGAAAAATTCGCTAATTATGAATATGTATATAAAACTTGATATTGCAAAAAAATATTCTTAAATCCAAAAACCCCACCAATCATCTATATACCATGTTTATTGGTTAGACCAGACAATTATGCTGTGTTTATCTTAATATAACACAGCATGAGCTAACAATATAACAAAAATTAAAAAATGTCATGTGAAACATACTCCATCAAGTAGCAACTTCTTCAGTGCTGGATTCAAATTCTAACTTGACGTCACCACCTAAGCCATCCACATCCATTTCAGATTCTTGAGCATTCAACATATTGAGTGTCACCTGCAAATATATTTTTGTACTACATGTTTAAATACAGACTTTTATTTATTCAAAATTATTATATAGGTAAAATCCAGATAATATTTAGTATAGACTTAAATCTGAGGCATTAAATCAATAATTCCAGATAATTATCAAGTGCCAACAACCAGAGTATCAAATGAGCAAGTACACACAAATATGTAAAGGCCTTCTTCACATACATCATATTTTACACATCAGAGCCTGCTTGATCCCTATTTTTTAATTCTTTATTTGTATCTATTAATATATCACACCAAGAATATTATTAACCTATATTTTTTTTTTTATATAGTATAGTCCGACAAACGAGCCAGTGGATCACCTGATGTTAAGTGATCTCCACCGCCCATGAACATCCATAATACCGAAAGTATCATGTATGCGCTGTCAGCCTTAAAGGACAGGAATAGGGATTAGGGAAGGGACCCCTTCCCTGAATCTGGGCCTCTGGATATCTCACTTACCATACGAAACGCGACAGTAAACTGTCACTTTACGTTGGTTTTCTGTGAGACAGTGGTACAGGTACTACCCCGGTCGAGCCGGCCCATTCATGCTATAGACACATATGTCTACAGCGTGGCTCTACCACTTCAATATTTCTATCTGTTAGCCTGACTATATCTTAAAATAACATAAATTAATATTGAAAAAATATTTTTATTAATTTACATACTTAATACATTTAAGTACACGTGGTCTTAAAGCTGGAGGCATTCTCTGCCAGTGAACCTGAGGTGGTGCAGAGATACAAGAATGTAGATGCTAAAATAAATTGGATTATTTCCTATCTGCCAATTATAGACATTCGTTTTTAGTGACTGGAATGATAAAACCAGCAGACTACTTGCATGATTGTAAGCATGATTGCCAACAAGTAGTAGTGACACAACCCAGAACTTTTAATTAAGTATTGAATGGCTGGTTTCAATATCCTTTTAACCTAAACTCAAAAGTACTTACATGTTGCAGCAGAAACAAACAAAGCCGTCATAACTGAACACACTCAGTTTAAGGAGACCTACCATATAGTAATATTAAGACATAGCATAACCACTCATCCAACCAACATTACTCAAAGCTATTACCTTAAATATTTATTGAATCCATGAAATGAGTAACATTATTCAGATTCAGTCAATCTTTTTTTACTATACCACTAATTCGGAATGCTGTTTTGCTAGAGAAGAATGGGCAAGAAACTCTAGCCTTGCTCTTTTCAAACACCAGTTAACAATATTTGGTCATATGAATAATATAAGATTTGATTACATTACATTAAAGCAGCTCAATGTATGTTGATTAAGTTGCGTGTCATCTTTATAACCACAATATTCATTCGATCTAAAATATTATAATATTTATATCACCTGTTGTGATACTGGATTATGTATATGTTGTGCCTGGGACATAGAACCAGAAGATGACCTGTCATCGGCCAATTTCCTCTTAACTGGAGTCTTATGTGGCACACTGAAATTGTAAAATGTTTGAATTAATACTTTGAATACAAATGGGAGGCAGAATGAAGGTATTATTAACCTTAAAAATATTTTATACTATCAATCGTATATTATAACAATGTCCCACTGCTGGGCACAGACCTCTAATGTAAAAAGCATTTGTCCACCATGCTGGCCAAGTGTACTTTGGTAAACACGACATACCTTTGAAAATCTAATAGAAAATTGTAAAATTACAGTAGACCATAATTAACTAGAGTACACACAACTTCAAGGAGTTACAAATGTAATATACCATTTGGGCTGGTATTAAGCCTACAACCTCCTTCTGGCAATCAGTACCCCACTCCCAACTAGGCTGCTGCTACTTTTAATATAAAATATCCTTTACGCTTTGAAAAACAAGTGCATAGCATTTTTAAGAAGCTCCAATACAGTTATTAAATTGTATATATAGAATAAGGGGCAAACATGCTTGTTCATCATGATCAGCAACTCATCATCCATGAATATCCACAATACCAGAGAAATCATGTGTTTTGCCAGTGTTAAACATAAAATTAAATTGTAAGTCACAAAACCAAATTTTAGATTTTATTATAATCGAAATCCAATTCCACTAAAGTGATGTATGAGTAAGAAAACATACAAGCATCAAATGGTAATTATCATTATGACCATGAAAGCTGAATTAATATTTACCAAATACGTTTTGTGGGGATTAAATACTTCGTAAAAAACTTTATTTAATAATACTATTTAGTTTAACCAAATTACTATTACTATATTAACTATAATAGTTTTTTGTATCAGTTGGTGTGGTTTTAGATAAAAGATTAATAATTAATAAACAGTAAAAGGTTCGTAATTACCCAGGTGCAGATTCCGCAATTGGGTGGAGCAGCATAGTCATTTCTGCTAGCTTATTAAAAGCCGCACCTGCCTCTGTAAAAATCTCGCCTACCTGTAATATAATATTAAGCACTAACAATCAAAATATCCCACGAAATAAAACCACATCTAATACTACATAAATTAAATAATATACTTTTGCAGCTGAGTTATTCATGACGCTTTTTGAAACTAAATATATTTATGGGTCAGCTGCAAAATCTTTCAAAATTCTTGAAATTGAATTTCTAATGTTTGTAAATATAAAATTATGCCAAATGCAAATGAGTGTGACACACTAGTGATGGTCAACTCGAGTTCCGCTTAGATCGAGTTGAATTCTTCCTAACTCGAGTTGGATTGCTGCGGTAAATGAAGAAGTGAACTGATTGACGAACTCACTCTGTCTCATTCTTAATCGTGCGCAGCGATCATTTGTGTGTGACTATACTCATTAGACTAGACTGCCTCGGTGGCGCAGTTGTAATTGCGCATACGTTACGACTGCTGTGTTGAGGTCTCGAGTTCCATCCCCAGGTCGGGTAAAGTTATATTAGGTTTTTCTATCTAGAAATTTTCAGTATTAGCCCGGAGTCTGGAGTTTGTGCCCGGTATGGCGATAGATTCGCCCCCTATCACATTATGGGACCGAAATAAATTCGGCGAAAAGTGGGTGTACAGGTTACACCTCTGCCTACCCCTTCGGGGATTACAGTCGTGACTGTACTTGTATGTATATGCTACAGACGTATTATTATGTCACTGACACTTAAAGTCACTTCAATACAGATTTGAGGTTAATTTTTGAGTGCCGGTAATGCCGGTTTGTTGTAATTTTTTTTATTGATAAGAAATGTCTCAATACATGTTTAATACGAATTTGATACGTTATTTTATTATTATCGCGAAACAGAGTTATTATATTGAAAAAAAAAACATAGCATACATATAATTTCATCTAGATAACTCGAGTTACATGAACTTCAACTCGAGTTGTGTTTAAGCCCGAGTTGGCACATCTATAAGCTGTTTACAGCATAACTCTCTATAAAAGAAAAGGCAAAGGTTCTCCACCATGCAGCCATGTCTGTCGTTATTTTTTCCAAATCTGGGCTAGAATTAAAGTCTTCTTCTTCTCTGGTTTTAACTTAAACAAAAGGCCGAAGCCATGTCTGCAGTCTTCATCCATCCAAAAGGGGGAAGCCACATCCGATATTTTTCTCATTCTAAAGGCCGGAGCCATGGCTGAAATAAACACAATTCAAG
Organism: Laothoe populi; assembly: GCA_905220505.1. Classification (NCBI taxonomy): domain Eukaryota; kingdom Metazoa; phylum Arthropoda; class Insecta; order Lepidoptera; family Sphingidae; genus Laothoe; species Laothoe populi. The sequence continues at coordinate 12,306,588 of HG992151.1, read as the reverse complement.
AGGCCGAAGCCATGTATCTAATAGTCACAATATAAAGGCCGAAGCCATGTCTGTAATAGTTACAATTTAAAGGCCTAAGCCATGTCTAAAATATTTTTTTCACTTATTAATCACAATACAACATCACATCACATTCCCGCCATTTTTTTTATTCGCTCCACTTCAATCTCGTATTTTTTGCAGTAAGTCCTAAACAGTAAACAATAGACGGAACATTTGCTTACTTACTATACTACAGATTTGACACAAATATTTTAAATCGTTCATAACACATTATGTATTTATTTTTCGGCAGGAGATCATGATTTGTCCATGGCCATAAATAAATTTTAAAAAATTATAACAATCAGTGTTCCCAACTTGGAGGATAACCCAAAATTTTGGGGTAAATAAGTGAGGAGGGATCCTTTTTATATGTTAGGAACTTTTATTTACAAATAAATATAGGACCTGGGATATTCAAATCTAGTCGATCATATTTGTTGTTTGACCTAGCTATCTATTACAACCTTTCTATAATAAACCTCCTTCCTGTGCAAAGATGATACTTCTTTGTAATCTGTATTTAAAATGTTTTAATAAGCAGTTTCTATTGTATTATATGTATCATCTACTCGCCGTTATTGACGTGCGTATTAAGCGTGCTTTTTTAAATTAAAGCAAGTTAAATTCCATAACAGATTGTTTTAAAATCTGCTCAGGAGTTCTTATTGTTTATTTTTAATAATAGTGATGATAGAAGATTTGTAGATATCCTCTCACATTAATAATATAAAGTAATACTAAAAATAATATTATGTATATTTTTTGTAAGGACCGATGTAAAATTAGAAAGTTAGAACCAATATTAAACAAAATATTAGATAGCTCAGAAATAAGGAATATATAATAACTAGCTGTTGCTTGAGGCTCCGCCGGCGTGGAGGTTATTTTCGGGAGCAGAAGTATACAATCCAAGGAGTTGTCCTCTGCACTGAGGCACCTGTAGCGATTGTCCAGCCTCTCAGTTGTTGTGCCTGAATCTTGAGATTTATTATAGTTTAACCTCACTTTGCCCCTTTGAGGGATGATTTTTAAAATTGACCCCTATTCAATTCAATTATTTGTCCCCTTTCAAAGTTGTGTTTTGAGAAAAAAGATAGCCTTCTACTGGATATAATGTATATTCTTGCCAAATTTCATCACAATCCGGTCAGCCGTTTAGTCGTGAAAAGGTAACAAACAAACAAACGGACGGACTGACGGACTCTCACTCTCACTCTCACTCTCACTCTCACTCTCACTCTCACTCTCACTCTCACTCTCACTCTCACTCTCACTCTCACTCTCACTCTCACTCTCACTCTCACTCTCACTCTCACTCTCACTCTCACTCTCACTCTCACTCTCACTCTCACTCTCACTCTCACTCTCACTCTCACTCTCACTCTCACTCTCACTCTCACTCTCACTCTCACTCTCACTCTCACTCTCACTCTCACTCTCACTCTCACTCTCACTCTCACTCTCACTCTCACTCTCACTCTCACTCTCACTCTCACTCTCACTCTCACTCTCACTCTCACTCTCACTCTCACTCTCACTCTCACTCTCACTCTCACTCTCACTCTCACTCCCACTCTCACTCTCACTCTCACTCTCACTCTCACTCTCACTCTCACTCTCACTCTCACTCTCACTCTCACTCTCACTCTCACTCTCACTCTCACTCTCACTCTCACTCTCACTCTCACTCTCACTCTCACTCTCACTCTCACTCTCACTCTCACTCTCACTCTCACTCTCACTCTCACTCTCACTCTCACTCTCACTCTCACTCTCACTCTCACTCTCACTCTCACTCTCACTCTCACTCTCACTCTCACTCTCACTCTCACTCTCACTCTCACTCTCACTCTCACTCTCACTCTCACTCTCACTCTCACTCTCACTCTCACTCTCACTCTCACTCTCACTCTCACTCTCACTCTCACTCTCACTCTCACTCTCACTCTCACTCTCACTCTCACTCTCACTCTCACTCTCACTCTCACTCTCACTCTCACTCTCACTCTCACTCTCAATCTCACTCTCACTCTCACTCACACTCTCTCACTATTTAACTTCGTGTAAAAATGTGAAACACGTATTTCTTTATTTCCTACCAAAAGCCTAAATATGAATTTACAGACCCCTAAGTCGAGGAATTATGGATTTCCCATACAAATTTTGACCTCCTATTTGACCCCTTTCAAAGTTGTTTTTGGGAGAATAATATAGCCTATGTCCTTCTCCAGGATATAATCTATTCCCTTACCAAATTTCATTACAATCCGTTCAGCCGTTTAGTCGTGAAGAGGTAACAAACAAACAAACAGAGTTACTTTCGCATTTATAGTATTAGTATGGATAGCTTAAAAAAGCGTAAATCTTTTTTTATAGTTTATTTAGGGGGATTTCCATATAAATGTGGCGGTTGACCGTTGAGGGGTAAATATTTTTGGGAGTCGGTAACACTAATAATCACAGAACATAGTATAATACTCTTTGCACAGAACACTATTGCCCATGAATAAATAATAATATATAAATAGAACACTATTGTCTATTACTAGGAGCTTTTAATATTCGTGTTTTTCAATAGTTTTAATAATGCTCTTTGGACTTGTCTTTGGCTAAATGCACATGAAGTGCGAAGCCCACTGACGTATATTATATGGACAGGATATTTGATCCGCGAAAGTGTGCCTATTTGATTTTCGCCATATTGGCGCTGATAGCAGTGCAGTCGAGCAGTGAGCGTCCGTGGAACTAACGATAGAGTTGAGACATGAAGGATGATATATCGACAATGATACACAACAGTCGATGGTTTACAAATCTTAAAAATAATAAAAACATCGCCTTAGCAAAACATATTTTAATCTACTATATTATGTTTAAAACGCTTAATATAATATTAAACCCACCGGAAAATATTGTGGGCACACTGCCCTTTTTTTAACTGGGTCCGTGAAACATGACTAATAAAACAATCTTCCATAAAATGTTTAGAACATAAATAGCTATTTATGTTTGGAAACAAATTTTCAACATTCATGTTTCTCAGCCAAAGTTTTTGTATCACCGAGTCAGTTGGAAACCTATAATGGAAATTTTATAATGTAATTTTATGATTCGAAATGAATATTTCCTATTCCTTAGACAGAATATATCGATATGTATTGTCGAAATTAAACTTGGGCTACCCTACCTAGATATAATTTACATATAAATTTGCTATTACAAAACAAATTAACATAAAAATATGTCTTATTAGAGTTATTTTTTGCTTACAAATTATAATTTCATCTTTAAAATGACTAGTTACAATATAATAGCTAAAACATGATGCAAGTTTACTAACTTGTGAAATGTTGCTCCACTTCCCGTTTGGTAACGGGTCATACAAAAAACACAAACTCTCATGGTTTATTAACAAAAACCACACACAAATAATTCTTCAAATTCAGGTCTTCAACGCAATAATCAGTTAAAAGCCACTGTCAAGACAGACGCACTCGAAACAATAAAACGGCCATATATATATGTATATGTTAGGAATGTTGATAAAATATCGATATATCGATATTATGATTTAGAAATATCGATATTTATTACTAATATTTTTTTGGACGATATATCGATATTTTGATATTGAAATATAGATATCGGAGATAGATATTTATACTAGTAAATTATTGAAACTACTACATCATCGTCAACTTAATCTACGGTACTTTAGTTACACTATAATATGTGTTTCCTCTTTCCATATTTAATTTAGCTGCTTAGTATAGTATTTACTTAAATTTTTATAATAAATATAGTGGATCATAAACTGTGTAGCTAAATAATTTTGTAGCTCATTACCATTATGATTGTCTTTACACACTTTATATTAGCTACAATTGTATCTAAGTAGACTAAGTATATATGTAACGGAATCTTTCAACGCAATGTTCACCACCTTCAAGACATCCGATTTACTTGAATATTTACACACGTATCAAGGACCTATGATCTATAGGTTCACCAAGATAATAAAAAATATAAGGTATCATTTTAGATCATATTTTTTAATGGGGTCTTAATTTACAATCGAATATTTTATTATAACTAGGTTTGATGCTGTTTTGGGACTATAAATTATATTTAAAAAATAGCACGCTTTAATAGCTAGCCGAACTAAAACGTAGAAAATAATATTAAGTTCATGGCAAAAAATTATAATTTAAAAAAAACTAAAAAACATCACGTTTTAAGGTGTCGTCAAATATGATTCCAAGATCTTTGAATCTAATAAATTCATTGGCGCCCCGATTCACGAAGAAAGGATGTATGGCGTCAGGACCAGACCCTTAGACGAGTCAAAATTTTTAATAAAAATATCGATATTTTTTTCGGATATATCAAACTCCGATATTGATATATTTAAAAATATCGATATATCAAACTCCGATATTGATATATTTAAAAATATCGATATATCGGATATCCGATATTTAAAAAAATATCAACATCCCTATTATATGTCAAATTTAGTTTCAAATACACTCAAGAGGGGCGCTTCAAATAAGTGAAGAAAATAGCTGTCATTTTGTATTAGATATCCTGTCCATATAATATACGTCAGTGGCGAAGCCACAAAAAAAATGCTCTTTGGTCGTGTTTAAAATGGTGTTTGTAGTTTAGCAGTTTCGTAGTAGTATGTAGTATAATACTCTTTGCGTAGTATTTTTAATGCTCTTTGTTTAGCAGTTACTGACGTTAGCGATAAATAACTAACAGTGTTTATTATAAAACAATTGATGTTTTATTTATACTCTTTTAGATTGTGCGCGCATTTCCCAAATCATAATATCACATCACTTACAAATTTCTTGAAACAGACATGATGTTTCGACCCGCACATCCGAGGGTTATGAATTATCGCCCCAGGTTTAACCCACAACAGGAGTATGAGAGGCGAACACATCAAGAACCACGTGCGTTTTATGGAAAAAATAATCATTTCCGTCCTAGACAGCCGCATATGACAGAAAATAGCAATCTAGAACATTGGTGCGAAACATGCGACAGAGGCTTTCCCACTGCTCACCATTTAGAAGAACACAAATTACAACATCAGGTATTTTGTAATTAGTGAGTTTTCTTAAAAGTAATTTTCGGTTGGAATTGTAGACAGTAAACAAACTTTAACAAATAAAATTTAATGTATGGACAATGTTAAAAAACTTTTTAATGGGATACCGAAATGAGGAAATTAAGAAATGTTGAACAGTAACTTTGTCTAGTTCGCACACACACTTAAAGTGACATCAATATCCAGCTTGGCTAGAAAGATGATGTTATACTAGAGTTGCCAACCGTCCTGTTTTCCTAGGACATGTCCTGGGTTTTTAAGCAGCGTCCTGGGTTTTTAAAGCGCCCTGATAAGGGGGAGGGGGGTTGCGTCTCAGCTTGCAAAAGATAAGTTTTTAAATTGAAATGTCCTGGTTTTTCTAACTTCAAAAACTAAAAATCTAAAAAAATAGTATTTGAATTCCGGGGATGGCAACCCTATGTTATACCCAAACATAATTAATAATTTGATTGACAAATATCAAGTTTTAACACCTTTCAGCTACAGTGATTCCTGAACAGTTTTAAAAAAATGCTAATGTGTCATATTTGCTTAAATTTTTTGTGTACTAGACAAAAATATAGAACAATATTAAGTGATTAGTTCTTTATTTAACACACAATGTTTGTGTTTTTGTCTTCTAAGTGTTTATGTATTATTCCAATGGGGAAGAATCTCTGTATAATTGGTACTGGTATCTGTACTTCGTAGATGTTGGTACATCTATGAAGTGTCTAACATAGAAAAATATACAGTATTGCTTCACGTGCCAGGTATTAGTAAGTGTCTTTTAAAGCTATTTTCTTTAATTTCAGAAATGCAATATAGATGGTTGTCAATTTGTTGCCCACCCAAAAGTTATTACAAAACATATTCAAATGCAACATTCATCGGGTTTGTACAAAAAAATATCAAAACTAAACAATGATGAAGAAATAAATAAATGGAGGGAAGAAAGGAAAAAGAATTTCCCAACAAGATCCAACATTGAAAAGAAGGCAGCAGAATTGAATGAGAAAATTGACAGAGGTGAAAAGATGGGATTAAAACAAGGACAAAGGTTTAGGAATTCGATACCAGGTAGGTAACTTCTTTTAATTTTTTTACTCCCAACAGTCACACACATTGATTATGTACCAATAAAGTTTTATGAATCTGCTGAAATTTAAATCTGATAATGATAATCAACATTAAAGGCGCATAAATAACAACCAACAGTTACAAACGACTATATAGTACTGACCCTACATTAAATACCATTATCTTGCTTTGTGGATATTCGGAACTATGAGATGTGGATATTTTTGATTTCACAAAACTCAGACCCAGAAACATCGCACAAATATCTGACCCATTATGGTGGATATTGAAACATGTCTCTCGAGTTTTGTTCTACATTGTCCTCAGTATCTAAGCCACAGTCTCTCAACAGTAAAAACAGTTTATATTTCGAGGACTTCTGTATGTTACTTGTCAAGGATTAAATTTTTTGATGGCAAATAATTCATGTAAGCAATGTATGTATTGTTATGAGCTGGTTAATTCGATTAAATCAAACGTATTTTATTTAAAATAAGTCCAAATTTATTTTATGCTAGCTTCTCATTTCCTGTTTCATGTGTTATTCTTTCAACCTCGAAATTACGTATGATTATATTGATCATGATAGCTTTACTGAATTGTATATAGTTTATATCCTGTACATTTCCTGTTATTGCAGATAATAAAAGAAAGCTGGAGCCAGGTAATAAACGTTACAATGATAAAAAACACTTTAAAAAGCAAAAAATATGCAATAAAAGTACAGAAACTGAAATTAAACAGAAGCAATTCAATTTAAAGAATACTATCAAGTATTTACCACCAGTAGAAGACCAAATAAGGATAACACCATTCAGTGGTATACAGAAACTTATAAATAGTACCCAAGATGAAGATGATGCAGAGGAAAATAATAGTAATTTATTAATTGAAGATGATCATGAAGTAATGACTAAGGATTCACAAGAAACTTCTAATGCAAGTAAACCAGTCTTATGTGGAGCATTAGTTGCACTTATGTGTGAATATGGATCATCAGATGAAGAAGAAAACAATAAAAATGATCAGGCTCTGACAAAATCAAAAGATTTAAATATATGTAAAGACAAAGATCACAGCATAGAAAACAGTGAAAATAGTATAGCTACTAAACCATCAACCAACTGTGTTATTAATACAATAAATGAGGATGACAGTGGCCCAGAAGAAACTAAAATAGTGAAAACTATTGAAGAAAAAGTTGGTGAAAGCACTCAAAAAGAAACTACAAGGAATGTAAAGAAGAAACAACATGCTAAAATTGATAATAAACAATTTTATTGTAAAAAACAAAAATCAAAACTACCTTCTACACTTCTTCAAAAGCTATTATTTAAGGAAATGCAAAGTGAACGCAATATGGTTCTTCAATGTGTTAGATATATCATAAGTAATAATTATTTTGAGAAATAATTACAAATATTGGCCATCTTGTGTGTTGATTTATTTGACATAAATAGCTTTTTCCGCAACTTCGATCGTGTGGTTGTTATTTTTGAAAGACAAGGTGTGAAATATTTACGCCCGAATACTCAAACGATAATTAAATATTTAAATTTCAGTTAAACTTTTAAGACCTAGTTATCCTTCAAAATGGTATACAGAAACGTCACTTAAATCTTATCCTAAAATTTGAGAAGTCAAATTTTTAAGTCCTACCGATATTAAGCTGTTACATCTTTCTATATTATGCTATCCCATAGGAACCGTACGTTTTCCGGGATAAAAGTAGCCTATGTCATTCGAGTCTCAACTAATACTATGCTAAAATAATACCGATTTAAAAACCTGTTTTCTCGCGGTCGCAGGTGTGTTACTGAAGCGAATAAATATGATATTATTATTTTTTTTAAATTTGATAAATCCCCGAACAAAAAGTTCACAACTTGTAAACGGCTGAACTGATTTTCACGTAACTTACAGTTTTGTAATGTACACGTCACACCCTTTTATTTGATACCTCACTTGGGTATATTTGTAAATATTCGATTGTTCACCCCCACTTAAATCCCCCATATCCCTTTGCGTCGGGGGTTAAAAATAGAAAACAATCTTTGAAGTAATATAATACAACCGTTTATCGTGTCCAAATTTGAACTCAATCGATGCAGAACTTTTTCAGTCATTGAAGCATACATACACAAAACTATCCCGCGGGAATCGTACATAGTTCTGGGATAAAAAGTAGCCTATGTCATTCTCTGACACCTAAACAACCACTATTGACTATGGCAAAACAATGTTAATCCAATAATAATAAAAAAACCGAACGAGCCTTACTATAATCATAGGATGTGTAACATCTGACATCTCAGCTTGGTAATTAGCAATTAAAATAATGGAATGATTGTTCGTATACGAACAGCGATCTATATTTACTACATTATGTTCCACCGAGTTGAGGTGTATACTCCGCACCGACGTTAGTTTGCTTCATGCCACCTAAGCAAGTGTCGAGTTAATTTTAGTTATTTGTAGCGACATTCCCGAACAAATCTGCCTTAAATTGATTTACAGTGAAACGGTCAATAGTATATATATAAGGTAAATAACCTTAGAGTATACTCTAAGTAAATAACATAATTTCATAACAATGGTTTCTTATGTTTACGCGAATGTTATACATTGTTATACATTACGATAAAAAGTTAAATAAACCGCGATAGAATCCGTAATAATTAGTTTTATTTAAATATAATTTCATATTGTTTAGAACGTAATATCAATAAATATTAATTAATTTCAATAATAGCAGCGTGGGTAGACCCCCCACAAGGTGGACTGATGACCCGGTAAAGGTCGCGGGAGTCCGCTGGATGCGGGTGGCGCAGGACCGGTCATTGTGGCACTCTTTGTGGGAGGCCTATGTCCAGCAGTGGACGTCCTTCGGCTGACATGATGATGATGATGAATTTCAATTTTGAATACGGGAAGTCTATTTCAAAACAAAATTAATTATATAGTTTGCCCCGATTTAGCGCGCGGAAAGTCCCATTCGAGAAAATGCGACGGAGTTATCAAATAGTTCTTAGTATAATGAATAGATGGCATTTTAACAACAAATTCATTATATAGTTTGTCCCGTTTTGGCGCGCGGAAAGTCCCGTTCGAGAGACAGCGACGGGAGTTATAACTTCCCAATAGTTCTTAGTAAAATGATAGATGGCATTAGTGGGCGGACAAGGTTTTCGGAACATCTTTTTTCTTCGACAGTTCGTGTCTATAGAATATAAATCAATGTATACGGAGAATAATTCTTTGTAATAAAAAGTGATTCCGATTCATTCTTTCGTTACCATTCATTCGAATTCATTCTTTCGTTTCCATTCATTCGACGCCGTTCATTTGATTAATTTCTTGTTATCCATTCATTCGACTACATTCGATCGATACCATTCATTAGACTAAGACTCCATTCATTTGATTCCATTCATTGGATTTGTTTCATTCAATTCCATTCATTCGATTTCAATCTCAAATCGTAGGCAGTGGTAGAATAAGCGAATTTTCATTTAGTTTTTTATATACACTCACGCCTGTAATACACGAAGGGGTAGGCAGAGGTGGAACCAGTACACCCACTTTTCGTCAAATTTATAACGGTCCCATAATGTGATAGGAGTGAGCTCATCCCCATACCAGGCTCAATTTAAGACTCCGGGCTCATACTGAGCATTTCTAAATAGAAAAACCCAACATCAGTTCACCGGCTCGGTGATCGAACCAATATCTCAGTACAGCAGTCGTAACGCATGTGCAATAACAACTGCGCGAGGTAGTCGGTCTGTTCTTTTTTACATGGCTTAGTAAAAAGTTTAATTTAAGAGATATTATTGTTGTAAAATATAACAAATTGACATTTTCAAATTCAATTTAGAATGTTCAAAATGAATATTTTTTTTGCCACATTAAGGATTTCTTGTAAAATTTCCTGTATTATTTTTCTTTTTTTTATGTTGTGCCGGGGAACTAGCCGGTCTTACGACCCAGCACCCTCGCCCGGATAGTGGGTATCCGGGCAGCCGCTGGGCCGAGTCTCTACCCTCTATGTACCCGCACTACAAGCTAAAACCCCGTGGTGGCCTTGCTCAGCGCTAATGGCGCTCTTCTTACCTCGGGACCGCCCGGGATATTCTAAGAAGAGCAGAATTGCTGCCTGAACCGCCAATACGCGGTGCCGCGTAGTAGCCCATATCTCCATAGGACTTATGAGCCCCCACGCACTGAAGGACGCCCTCGGCGTCAGCGACAGCGAATGAGACCTTACCACCCGTGCTGCCGTCCATCTCGAGGTCGGACACGAGCAGACAGCCCTCCGAGGCGCGCGCGCGGCCCCGATGGCCCCAATTATTCGCCTCGTACGACAGGCAGGGGATATCGTGGAGGAATTCTCTAAACGCCCCCATTCCACAGGGCACGAGATGCCGGTCAGTCGTCCACCCGGCGCCTTCTACGTCTCCTCTGGCGTCGGGAGGGATCGAACCGTTTCCGATCCCTCTCGACACTCTCCTTCTTCAACATGACGCTCTCGCAGAAGTAAGCCACCGCACACTCTGGCTGGCGACCATGAATGATACCACGGGCGGCAGCGAGTGGCCTGGAGAGAGCGTGAATGATACACTCAACGTACTTGTAGACCTCATCGAGTAACACGACGGGTCGGTAGACCGATGGCAACTCTGCGGGCCGCCCCTCTTTCTTGAGCAGGCCCAACTTCCCAGTTCCATTTAGGTGGAAAGCGGTCCTGCTCCAGGCACGCAGATAACAGACCACAGAGCCTTGTACCCAGATGCTCGACGGATAAAACGCACGCACGTTCGGGGATACCGTCGAGACCCGGGGCAGAGGTTTTGCCCCGCAGCCGCAGCACCACCGCCCGAAATTCCTCGGGTGAAACCTCCGAAAAAACCCTTGCCGACCTCAACTACCATGACGTAATTTAAGATCGCATCAGTGTTACCAGATACATGGTTATTACTGTAAATGCACGGTAGTTTTAACCAAAACACGGTCTACGGTAATGATCTATTACCGTGTCATTTTCTCCGGTATTTTTTAATATTCATTACCGTGTAAATTATAATTGAATTATAAATTCAAAAATCATAAAAAATCGTAAAACGAATTCGGATAGATCTGTCGGCAGCTTATAGTATAGGCATAAGAAAGAGGTATAGACATGTTAAAAAAGATGAATCCGTCTATTTATGACCAAGAAGTAGAACTAGGTAGGTAGAGGTACTCTCTGCTACCCACGCAACACACTCGGAAAGAGTGTGCGTTGCGAAATTATGATTTCTACCATCGCAGTGGTGTCAGTTCGCCGTTACTTCTCGCCTAATATTGTACAGATAATCACCGAATAACCCATGCCCGGTGATTACCAAAGTAAGTCTGTATGTAAGTCGCTCTTCTTTACGGTGCATCCACTTTTCAAAGACCGGCAGAATCGCATTAATGTCACGTTTTGTGTACATAAGGCTCCACAAGCAGCCTTAAATACCACGTTGTGAATGCGTTTTGTCGTTCCTGCCGTCTTATTGCAAATTCGAGCGCTATTGAGGACTGACCTCGCCCGTCGGGCTAAAAGTACAGACAAGGCTTTAGACCTGTGTATCCATGTCCATTCCATCCTTTCTCCGCCAGAATGTCCAAAGTCGGAGATCGTGTCAGAATTATCGCCGCCTCAAAATATACCGTACGATATATCTTCGTACGATTCTCATGGCCATCTTGCGCTGCAGTTGATAAAAATTTGTTCTGCAGCGTAAGAATCAATGGATCTGTTAGGCTCGTTTCGTGTATTGTATAAGATTAAAGCATTTTTTCGTCTAACGATTTAAGTCTATGCTGCGATCTGCTCCTTAAAGTATTTTGATTAAAAAAATATATATTTGGAATCTTCAGTCAAATAAAAACTAATTCACAATTAACCTTATTTTGTGTTCGTCTAATAAGGATAATTGTTTTATAACAAAAATTGGAAAACAGCTAACGTATTCATTTAATATTCATATTTTACATTTTACCGATCTTTTTGCATACCGGTAAATTACCGGTATCAAAATTTGTTACCGGTAATTTTTTGTCTCTCAAAATGGGCGGTTTATTGGTAAAAACCGAAACCGGGAAACCGGTAATGCATGCCCTACTCGTGATGATGATCGGGGATTTCCCGGAAAGTATTGTCATACATACCGGATAACATACTGTACAGCAAAATGAACTTTATCCTTGTGATTATAATGTTGCATTTAAAATAAAGAGTCTTGAGATTTTTATCCTGTTTATTTATTAAATGGATCGCCAGTGGGTGGTTCATTTTGTATTATACTTAAACAAAATTTTGGTCCATGCTACCCAGTTACAGGCAACCACAGCTAACACAAGTATTACACCTTCTTCTTCTTCAGCCTTTGGACGTCTACTGCTGAACATAGGCCTCCCCTAAAGATTTCCAGACCAACCTGTCAGAAGCGGCCTGCATCCAGCAGGTTCCTGCGACCTTTACGAGGTCGTCTGTCCACCTTGCAGGGGGACGTCCAACGCTGCGCTTGCCGGTACGTGGTCTCCACTCGAGAACTTTTCTGCTCCATCTGTGGTCAGTTCTACGAGCTATGTGCCCTGCCCACTGCCACTTTAGCTTGCTAATCCGTTGGGCTATGTCGGCGACTTTCGATCTTCTACGAATCTCCTCGTTTCTGATTCGATCGCGTAGAGAAACACCGAGCATAGCCCTCTCCATAGCTCGCTGAGTGACTGTGAGCCGTCTTAGGCGGCCCATAGTTAGAGACCACGTCTCAGAACCGTATGTCATCACTGGTAACACACATTGATGGAAGACTTTTGTCTTCAGACACTGAGGTATTTCGGACGAGAAGATCTTACGTAGTTTCCCGAATGCTGCCCAACCGAGTTGGATTCGACGATTGACCTCTCTCTCAAAGTTCGACCTGCCTAACTGGATTACTTGTCCCAGATAGACGTATTCGTCTACAACTTCGAGAGTTGAGCTCCCAACAGAGTAATCGGCATAGGCTCAACATGGATATTTGACAGGATTTTAGTCTTGTCCATGTTCATCCTAAGGCCCACCAGTTGGGAAACTCGGTTGAGGTCTCTGAGCATAGTGCTAAGGTCCTCCAGCGATTCTGCCAAGACAACAATGTCGTCGGCAAATCGAAGGTGGGTGATGTTTTCGCCATTGATGTTGACGCCAAGTCCTTTCCAATCTAAGAGCTTGAAGGTATCTTCCAACGCGGTAGTGAACAGTTTCGGAGATATAACATCTCCCTGTCTCACACCTCTGTGTAGTGGAATATCCTTCGTACTCTGGTTTTGTACTCGGACTGACATAGTGGCATTGCTGTACAAGCACCTCAACACTTCAATGTACCGAAAGTCGATGTGGCACCGCTGGAGGGACTGCAGCACAGCCCAGACCTCGATCAAATCAAAGGCTTTCTCATAGTCCACAAACGCTAAGCAAAGTGGCAAGTTAAATTCCTCAGTTTTTTGTATAACCTGCCGCAGCGTATGAATGTGGTCTATGGTACTATAACCTTTTCGGAGACCGGCTTGTTCGGGAGGCTGGAAGTCATCTAGTCTGAGTTCGAGGCGATTTGTAATTACCCTTGAGAACAGCTTATAAACATGGCTCAGGAGTGAGATGGGTCTATAATTCTTCAATAAAGCGTTATCACCTTTCTTGAAGAACAGCACCACCACACTCCTGTTCCATGCTTCGGGCGTTACACCCTCGAGCAGAACGGAATTAAAAAGCCTCTGAAGAACTTTTATTTTCGGCGTACCGCCCGCCTTCAAAAGCTCTGTAGTGATTCCGTCCTCGCCCGCCGCCTTGTTGTTTTTGAGCTGACCAAGGGCCCTCCTAATCTCACATAGGCTTATGTCCGGGATGTCTTCTTATTACACCTGACAACAAAATATAAACTTAGTTGATAATTACTTTATATAAAACTAAATTCCATTGAAGACAACAAATAAAAAATAACATTTCAGAAACACTACAAAACATGAATAAGACTGGAAACTTTATTTGGAACTGTTGATACAATAAGCTGGTTTATTCCTACGATGAATATTTTTTCATTCGGTTCCGTATTCTAGCGTGAGTTGTAGTGAGATAGGTTATTTCACGGCAATATGAGCATCAATATCGCGGTAAATGGGATGAAGACTCATTATTTTCCAAGTGGATGTGTAAATGTAGTAACAATTATTATAGTGCATTTTGCAAAGCCTGCAATTCAAAATGTTTACCCAGACTTGCGTCCATTAAAGGGAAGCAAAAACTAGGTAGATTTTTAAAATGTGTCTAGTATATTTTAGTAGTATTTGGCGATAATTTTAGTAGAAACGCAGATACAAAAGTGGTCACGCTGTCACTCCGTCACTCGAATCGAGGATATAGGAGAGGACAAGCGTCTGTAAATGTGACGTAATGTGTTTGAGATAGGAAATATCCAAATATCTAATGAGATAAGTAATTATCTCAGAATTCTAACAAGAATAAAAAGTCAAGAAACGATCATGAAGATTTGGACGTCTGAACACACATTTAAGTGAGTTAAATTAGTGAAAATATGTGACGCAATTTTATGTATCAGTAATGAGGAATTTTATTTTACTATTTTGTGTTTTTCCATTTTGTTATAGTCATCCTTGGGAGACAGTTGCTCAAGCAGCATGGCGAAAATATCCAAATCCTATGAATCCAGCCGTCATAGGAACGGATGTAGTGGAAAGGAAAGTCGTTGACGGAGTTTTGCACACACACAGACTTGTCAGTTCTAAGTGGTTTTTTCCACGGTGGGCACAAGCGGTATGTAACTAATATTTCCCTAATGCATTTATACCGACCTTCGAACTTTAAACATATTTAACTAGTACTGTTTGTTTATCATAGATAAAATATGTTATATTTCCTTTAAATGTAACTTGCATTGTTCGTCTTCATTTCAAATTTATTTCCTAATTCAATATCTTTTAATTTCTAGCTTATTGGAACAGCGAAGATATGTTATGCAAGTGAAAAGTCTGAAGTTAATCCTTCAGATCGACACATGACCCTAAAGACCACAAACTTGACATTTTGTCATTATATAGCTGTTGATGAAACTGTGAAATATACTCCGCATCCCTCCGATTCCTCGAAAACTCTTTTAAAACAGGAGGCTGTAGTCACAGTACAAGTGAGTATCAATTAATAGCATGTTTTCTTACCATTCATTTTGACATATAATTAAATTTGATACACTTTATAATTTAATAAATCATATCAATCAACATGACATATAATATCTCTTGGCAGAGAAAAACCATACCTTATAAAGGAAAACTTTAGTATACTATCATTTGATATTTTGAGTAGGAACCACTATAATTGGTGTCACAATTAGTCCTGAAACCTATAAACCTTTTAACCTACAATAAATTTGCTTTGGTTATTTTGAGTTTAAAATTTGAGATTACAAAAAACTTAACAAAAACAAAAGAATGCTCATCAAACAATTAAGTAAATGTAATTGCTGTGAGTGTGTGAGTTTCTTTAGTAATTTTATCAGACTGAGCTGTTGTAGTGGACTTTACACACAATAGTGGTATCAAATAGCACCTGCACTGACTATTTATTTTTATCTTGATGGTATCATACCTACTATGATTTAATCTAGATAAGCAATGCCTTATTGACCTTGACTTTCATTGTGTTGAATACTTATCAGTCATATTATGATCAAAGAAAGTTTAACAAAATGTTAGATAAAATAGACATCACAGTATGTTGCCTAATCATTTGAGTAATGAATCAATTTTTATATTGCAAAACTAATATAACTAAACAACCATATTTCTGTCATCCTCATCTTCTATCATTAGTATATTTTTTGAGAATGGTTGTATAGGCTATTTAATACCATACTACAAACATGTACTTATAGCTTGTGTAGGTTGCTTGAGTGGTGAGGTAAAAAAACGAATTTGCGAACCTCTTGGTTCGGGCCAGGGTAGTAAAGACCATGAAGTTGTGGTTCCGTGAGCCAGTACCTGTGGTTCTGGTGTGGAATGAGTTGGAGGGATAGTTGTTGTTGTATAATCTTGCATAAAAGAAATATTTTATCACTTAAAAACCAATATCAATAGAGCGTGAAAGGGCTATACATCTTTTCAATCACCAGGTGTAGTAAGGTTGTGCAACATATTTTAGCATCTTTGTAAAGAACACAAGATTATTGTGTAATTTTCTCATAATCTACTACCAGTATGGAAAGCATTTTTGCACTATTACTATTAAATTTTTTATTATGAGGCTTAACCTGACAGCCTTGTTGGCAATGTTAGTCAAGGATTATTTGGCATTACAATCTCTAATATCAACTCAAGAGAATAAT
The DNA here is from genome assembly GCA_905220505.1 of Laothoe populi. Taxonomy (NCBI): domain Eukaryota; kingdom Metazoa; phylum Arthropoda; class Insecta; order Lepidoptera; family Sphingidae; genus Laothoe; species Laothoe populi. The sequence continues at coordinate 12,289,956 of HG992151.1, read as the reverse complement.
TCTCAAGTAATTCTACTAGTGGACTTACTAGTAAACTTCTTTATTCAATGTCATCCAACTCTCTAATTGGACCACACTGCGCTTACCATCAGGTGCAGTGTGGTCACTTTGCAGTGCCAGTAAAAAAAATCACCTATCAACACTGCAAATTCGCCTTATTTACAAAAAAGATTGTCAATACCCATAATTTACAACTGAATCATGTTATTTGCAAATTTAATTCAGTACCCACACTCATGATTTCCAACATAAAAGAAGTCAGTAATTCATCAGTTGTATTGACTGTGTCTAATTAGTTTGTATAATCATTTTAATGTGCATCATTTAGCATTATATAGGGAAAGTTTTCAAATAGAATCTTATCTAAAAATTATCTGCCTCACATTTCTCTTATCTTAAACACGTGTTATTGATTACAGGGTGTGCCTCTCAGTAACTACATGGAAGATTTATTAACAAACAAAATATCTCTGAATGCTGGCAAGGGGAGACAAGCAATAGAATGGGTTATAGGCAAATTAGATTCTGAAATTAAAGAGTTAGCAAGTTCTGCATGTAAAAGCACAGATGAGCTATTATCCCAAACAAAGAAATCATTAGATGATATAACAATAACAGCACGCAGGTCAATGGACGATATTTCATCCAAGGCTAAAAGCACTCTGGATGATATAGAAAAATTCACCAAAGCCAATGCTAATCAAAGAAGCTGAAAAGAAGAGTGACAAGTGATGTTACACATGTGCAACTTGAATCTAAGAACCAAGCATGAGGTTATGATATCAATAGTTAATGATAATTTAATTCTTATTTTATGTATTACAACTAATTTATATGAGTTTTGTTTAGCCCAATTTGCATATTCTGTATGGTTTATGGCTTGAGTATGTTCTTAGTGTGAATTTAGTAAGGCACAGCTCTCTGAAGCATTAATTTTTTGCATACTAATTTCCTGCATTATACATATGTTTGACAATAGATGTATTAGATATGGGTTCTATTTTGAGCATAAAATTAAAGAGATAACAACAATTTTATATGATTTATTTATTTTCATACAATTTATGTACTACTACTAACTTTGTTATATTATCTACTATCTTCATTGTTACATCTATTCTTCAAAATCAATAATTATTGTATATTTTGTAAATTACCTATATACCAATAAATTATTATATAACTTGTCTAGCATAGTATAGATTATAATGTTTATTCCTTATCTCAATGTGATTTCTAATTTGTAGTTACCAATTTCGGACCACGAAATATCTTTTTAGTATCGTAACCAACAAGATTTGTGTTATGAATGACACACAACAGTAAAAAAATAATACTAGCTCTGCACTAAACATTGTCCCACTGCTGGGCATAGGCCTCCTCTAATAGAGGGGTTAGGCCTTAGTCCATAATTAAACATGCCATCAATTTAGAATGATTTGAGTGATAAGGACTATCATTATAATAAGGAGCTTATTGGATGTTATAATATAAATGAAATAGTTTATGTGATATAAGGTAATTTAAGAAAATGATTTACAATATTAGTTAAAGCAAGCTTGTTTACTTATTTGTAATAACTGGGCAATTATCTCCTCATTCCATATTTTACATTTCATACTGTTTACAATAAATTTTTGTGGATGCAAATGTTTTTTATTGCTTACAGAACAGGTTTTCTTTATAAAAAATTATAAAGTCTGGCACACCATACAACCACCAGGCACATAATAAAGTCTATACACAAATGTGGCTCCCACACACATGTTGTGTTTCATATGCACAATTGACAAAGCATTTGTATTAAATGACTATTTTGCGAACATGTTAAACCACAGTATTGATATTTAAAAGGTTTTTTGTCTGTGAGTTCTAATATGACTCTTTAAACCACATGCTCATAGTGCCATTTTTATGCTCTCTGCATATGCCACAGCATAAATATTTGTGTTTGCTATATGAGTATAAAAAACAATACTAGTGTGTCGTGAGCCACAAGGATAGAAAAAATACATTCATGCAGTCAAATTTTTAAAAAGTAATCATCACCTAAACATGGATTCAATTTAATATCATGTACTAGTGCCAGATGAAGTCATATTCCCGTTGGGGACACTTCCTGGTGTGGTTCGATTGGTAGCTGCTAAATGTGATGCCTTAAGACGGTCGAGTTCATTGACCCAAGAACGGACATGCTCTAAGCGATGCCATGCCATTTGTAACACTTTCTGTGAAGCATAGCCAGAACCTTCATGTGGCTGGCCAGTTGACACTTGTGTCAAGTAATTTATCTGGTCACTCAGTTTACTTTCAACTTGGCTTAAGGTTCGTAAAAATTGTGATGTGTTCGCTTCTGCTTGTTTTTGTCCAGATTTCTCCTTGCTCAGTTCAAGAAGGGCCTGTGCTAAATAACAAGATAAACAGGAAAATTAAATTATGTAAAAAATTTAAAGCCTCAGTCTGCCATAGTGTCAATAAAAATACTACAATGACTGTTAGCCTCATATGAATGTCCTTAGAATATAAATATAGTTTTTAGACAATAATTATCTGTTGATATTCAATGTTTGGTGTATTACAACGAAGGTAGAAATACTATGGATTAAATTATGAAATTGAGGCCTAGATACAACACTTTGATACCTGCTTTATATACGCCATACAAAAAATTACATACCTGCACACTGTAAACATGTTATTATATCTTTTTCAATGTCGTCGAGCACTTGTATTCTTTCCATGGGCGCCGCCATTCTACAAAAGTGCCTACTGAATGTGAATAAAAACAATTTTATTTAGAAAAAGTTGCATATAAGTACACAAAATTATTTCCATAAGTTACTGATAAATCAACCACCAAGGAATATTACACAAACATTTACCTCGTATTATTATTATTGAATTTGGTGTATGTAATGCACTGACGTATATTATATGGACAGGATATCTAATACAAAATGACAGCTATTTTCTTGACCTATATGAACATTGACGTATATTATATGGACAGGATATTTGATCCGCGAAAGTGTGCCTATTTGATTTTCGCCATATTGGCGCTGATAGCAGTGCAGTCGAGCAGTGAGCGTCCGCGGAACTAACGATAGAGTTGAGACACGAAGGATGATATATCGACAATGATACACAACAGTCGATGGTTTACAAATCTTAAAAATAATAAAAACATCGCCTTAGCAAAACATATTTTCATTTTAGATCATATTTTTTAATGGGGTCTTAATTTACAATCGAATATATTATTATAACTAGGTTTGATGCTGTTTTGGGACTATAAATTATATTTAAAAAATAGCACGCTTTAATAGCTAGCCAAACTAAAAAGTAGAAAATAATATTAAGTTCATGGCAAAAAATTATAATTTAAAAAAACTAAATAATATCACGTTTTAAGGTGTTGTCAAATATGATTCCAAGATCTTTGAATCTATTAAATTCATTGGCGCCCATTCATTGGGGCGCTTCAAATAGGTCAAGAAAATAGCTGTCATTTTGTATTAGATATCCTGTCCATATAATATACGTCAGTGTATATGAAGCAAATACACCCTCTCGAGTGTATTTGAAACTAAATTTGACATATAATAGGGATGTTGATATTTTTTAAAATATCGGATTTCCGATATATCGATATTTTTAAATATATCAATATCGGAGTTTGATATATCGATATTTTTAAATATATCAATATCGGAGTTTGATATATCCGAAAAAAATATCGATATTTTTATTAAAAATTTTGACTCGTCTAAGGGTCTGGTCCTGACGCCATACATCCTTTCTTCGTGAATCGGGGCGCCAATGAATTTATTAGATTCAAAGATCTTGGAATCATATTTGACGACACCTTGAAACGTGATATTTTTTGTTTTTTTTAAATTATAATTTTTTGCCATGAACTTTATATTATTTTCTACTTTTTAGTTCGGCTAGCTATTAAAGCGTGCTATTTTTTAAATATAATTTATAGTCCCAAAACAGCATCAAACCTAGTTATAATAATATATTCGATTGTAAATTAAGACCCCATTAAAAAATATGATCTAAAATGAAAATATGTTTTGCTACGGCGATGTTTTTATTATTTTTAAGATTTGTAAACCATCGACTGTTGTGTATCATTGTCGATATATCATCCTTCGTGTCTCAACTCTATCGTTAGTTCCGCGGACGCTCACTGCTCGACTGCACTGCTATCAGCGCCAATATGGCGAAAATCAAATAGGCACACTTTCGCGGATCAAATATCCTGTCCATATAATATACGTCAATGATGTAATGTAGTCTAATTGGCAAAGATAATATAAGCAAAGATATAGTGAATGTAATGACTAAAAGTCAGATGTTCGAATTTCAGTAAATTGAACAGATGTACTTCCAACGTGACAAAAACCAACAGCCAATAATTTGCTTCAATATAATATGCAAGTCTAACGTTGAGTTTATGTTATAAATTATAATCTTCACAAAATTGTAATAAACGCAAGAAAAATGAACACATTCGACATATAGCAACCTTCTATATATCAATGATAGCAACAAACGAATGACTAATGAGACTGTCACTTTTTTTCCAGAATGTTGGTAAAATCTTGTTATTAACCAAGGACCAAGGATCAAGATCCTTGGTCGCAGTTATTAACCATTATTTAAACAATGTTATTAATACTCTTTTACATCTGTGGACGATTTTGTACATGGTCGTTGTCATTTAAACGTAAAACTAGGCAGTATGGTCGATTGACTATCCTTTGGACGCCTATCCTTTGGACGAATAAAAAAAAATGCTCGTTGTCAAAAAATAGGGATGTGAAATTGAGTGAAAAAAACGATTTTTCTATTTTGCAAAAAAAAAAAAAATTATAAGTAAATAATATATTTTGTGGGAAAATCGATTTTTCTATTACAACTTTTTGTATTATACTTCTGTAAAGTCTCAAATATGTTGCTTCTTTCTATTTGGTCTAGACGTGATAAACTATTATTAAATTTTATTGGTAGCTCAATTTGACCAGAGGCTCTGGCTCTGTTCCCAGTAAGCCTAAGCAGTATCTAGACCAACCACTGATTAAAACAATATCATATCCTACACTTGTATATTTAATTATATATGCATTGAATGTTTTGGAATCACTTTTAGGCCACCAAACACGCTTTTACCAAAAATGACGATATATTGATATCAAGCCCATACAGACTAATCAATCGTAGTATAGATTACATTACAAGCCAAGTCTTCATTTTATTTTAGAAACTTTTTATATTGCGGCTGAAGCCAAATCTTTTTCCTTACATATTTATCCCGGAATTGCAGATAAATTGATGAAAAATTTGCTTACTTAGTAGAGTTGAGAGGTTAATAAAAAATGTGTAACATATAAATTAAAAACGATTACTAATAGATTTTTAAATGTTTTACACATTTTTTTATTAAAAATAAACGGGACGTTTGGGGGAAAATATTAATTTAATTTTGTAAACCATTATTTCATTACTACATATTAAAGTAGTAACACTGCTGTAATCATCGTTCATCGTAGGTTTCTTTTATGCCATCCCTAATCCTGTGTCGCCTGCTGGACGGACGCGTCACTCGTCAAACACTACAACTCTGCCATTTTGGTTGCGGCTGTGATCGAACATGGTTCGTATTATTGCTTTCTATTAATCTAGAAATATTTTAGTGATCTCCATACTTTTATATTTTCATAAACAACAGTTACTATAACGTAATGCTAAGTAATCAATTAAATATATTATTTGTATGTGTGAAAGTAAATTTGTTAATATCAAATGATGATTACCTATTATAAAATTTATACGGTTAGAACCTGAGTTCTTGTGAAGATTTTACTAGGGCGGACTGATGGCTCGCAAATTCTAGGGATCATTTAGTACGTTGAAAGCAGATTTGGTAAGCCATGTGTTTTTATAGTCGCACAGGAAGTTCTCTGCTCCCCGTCATGGGTCGATGGGATTCTACCCTAAGAAGAGGTCCCGTCGTCATCGTGGCAAGGTGAAGGCTTTCCCCAAAGATGACCCCAGCAAGCCGGTACATCTCACGGCGTTCATCGGTTACAAAGCTGGTATGACCCACGTGGTACGTGAACCCGACCGTCCTGGTTCAAGTAAGTGTATTTAACACGGTAATTATATAATTAGATGATAGATTTATCCTAAAAGGGGTATGAAAATGGAACTTAGGCCAACATTCAGGTTTGGGCTTTTAATCCTTTGAGATTATTTGTTGAAATTGTAACCTTTAGGTCATAAGTATGAAACTTAATTTGAAATAGTTCATAGAAATTATATCCTAATGTGTTTTTGCCTTGATATATACTCAGAGCACTCACAAAACTGGTTATAACCAACCATAAATTTTTCAGAGATAAACAAGAAGGAAATTGTGGAGGCTGTTACAATCATCGAGACCCCTCCAATGGTGTGTGTCGGTGCTGTGGGCTACATCGAGACCCCGCATGGTCTCCGCGCACTGCTGACTGTTTGGGCTGAACACATGTCTGAAGACTGCCGCCGTAGATTCTATAAGAACTGGTGTGTATAATATAGGAAGCAAAACTAATGAAATTTGTTAAAAATCTGTTTTTGATACAAGTTGTTATAGTTCTGTTAGTTTAAATCTTTATTTGATTCATTCTTAATTATACATGAATGGTAATGAAAACCTAAATATGTACCTGATAACTCTCCATAAGAGTTTTAAAGGTATATAAAGTCTACCAACCTGCATAAAGCCAGTCTGGTTGACGAGACCTAATTTCTCTTGTTAATTTTAAAATAGCATTCCTAATAGGTTAGTGTTATGACACTGCAGGGCCGAAGAAAATATATATTTTATCTGGTATTTGATATATGCTTCTTTGATTAATTATTATTGAAATATGCATATTAATTTTTATTCATAGCTCTCCACTCGCAGGATGAGAGCTTGATACTATTTATGCCTAGAGCATGTTGCTTGGTGCATATGATGCCCAGTGGTCTCCGCTCAACGATGAGACTGCTGGGTTTTTCTTGCAGCAGCCGGAATGACTTATGCTTAAATCAGGTACAAATGCAAGAAGAAGGCTTTCACAAAAGCCAGCAAGAAATGGCAGGATGAGCTTGGACGCAAATCTATTGAGAAGGATTTCAAAAAGATGATCCGCTACTGCAGTGTTGTCAGAATCATTGCACACACCCAAATGAAGCTGCTTAAGCAGCGTCAAAAGAAAGCACACATTATGGAAATCCAGCTCAATGGTGGTACTATTGAAGATAAGGTTAAGTGGGCTAGGGAACACCTTGAGAAACCCATCCCTATAGATTCTGTCTTTGCTCAGGATGAGATGATTGATTGCATTGGTGTCACTAAGGGTAAAGGATACAAAGGTAAATATTCTAATAATATTATAACAGATTTGAAATATATTTTTGTTATGTAATAATAATCAATGCACATAGTTTTGTTTTTTGAAAATAAATATTTAAAACAATTTTCCTACAAAAATAACACATTATTTTCCAGGTGTGACATCTCGTTGGCACACTAAGAAGCTACCTCGCAAGACACACAAGGGTCTGCGCAAAGTTGCTTGTATTGGAGCATGGCATCCTTCCAGAGTGTCATTCACAGTGGCACGTGCTGGTCAGAAGGGCTACCATCACAGAACTGAAATGAACAAGAAGATTTACCGCCTTGGACAAGGTAATGTGTTCTATAAATGCATGTCTTGCACTTTCTATTCATATGATATGTGACAGCTTATGTGGCATGCATAGTGAGTGAGTAACCACATGTGAAATATGAGGTAGCGAGTTTGTTACCTGTACTTAAACAAATGTGTGATCTCATACATTTGTTTCAGGTCTATCTTGTAGTTCCTGGTACCCCTGCCATAAGCCTTGTATTTTAATGTTGTGTCAGGACAAAGTGTGTGAATGTACCTAATGTACCTATTATTATTACTTTTCCCACAGGAATCCACACTAAGGATGGCAAGGTGATCAAGAACAATGCTTCTACTGAATATGATTTGTCTGAGAAATCCATCACACCCATGGGTGGTTTCCCCCATTACGGTGAGGTCAACAATGACTTTGTCATGATCAAGGGTTGCTGTATGGGACCTAAGAAACGTATTATTACATTGAGAAAGGTAAGAAGATCCATCCATTCTGAATATATCCTGTATTTATTCTTTATAAATATTCAGTATCAGCCCAGAGTCTGGAATTGTGCCCCGTATGACTATAGGCTCGCCCCCTGTCACATTATGGCACCGTTATAAATTCGGCGAAAAGTGGGTTTACTGGTAACACCTCTGCCTACCCCCTCTGGTATTACAGGCGTGAGGGTATATGTATGTAATCTTCTTCTAACAGAAAATGTTTGCATGCAGCTGTTCAGCTGTAGAAATTTTATTATAATAATTAAATACTGTCTTGAATGTTGCCAAACTCACACATTTACACAAATGTGAACTACCAAAACTACCTTCTTGTAAAGTCTTTCGGTTTTCTGATGCAATGAAATTGTTGTATTATTAGTATGTTAACACGTTGACTGCGGCGCCAAATTACGCGATGATGCGGCTCGCATCGCGAATGTATGAAAAAAACACGCAGCGCGTGTGGCGCCCGCATGCGCGTTGCAAATTTAAAAACACGCTAGGCGCGTGATCCGCAGGGAACGTGTTGTCTTGTTTTTCATAAACATTTACAATTTGCTGTTTTCAGTCTCTGCGCGTGCACACGAAGAGGGCCGCCCTTGAAAAGATCAACTTGAAGTTTATCGACACTGCTTCCAAGTTTGGTCATGGTCGCTTCCAGACGCCGGCTGACAAGGCTGCGTTTATGGGCACCCTCAAGAAGGACCGTATCCGTGAAGAGGCTGCAGCCACTGTGGCGCCCCCTGCCGCACCTGCTCAGTCCTAAACACCTTATGGACCGTAATAATAAATGACATAAAAATTGCTCTTGTTTTTACTCGCAAAAATATACATTTTATACCTAAATTACAAAACATTGCGTAACACCACGGTTATGTCTATCCAGTATTATATCTTCGTACAAACTGTGAATTCAAGTACTTGCATATCACAAAGGACAATGGCGAAATCGTAGTTACAAAAAAAAATTGCGTTTAGGAATTTCATACTTTGTAATCTAAATAGTGTGTGTCCGTATGAACTGAGGAGCCACTCCTGATTTTTAAAGGAGTCTCATACCATTATTTAGTAGCAAATCAGGTGATTTTGTAGGCGAAATTCTGGAATTTGTAGTAAAATATATCAAAAGTTATAGCAATGTAAAAGTGGCTCCTCAAACTAAATGTTTAGACTGAGGAGCCACCGTGTAACTCGAAAAGTAGTAGACGTACATTTATGAAATTTTTGTATGATTTAGTAGTTATTGTGTATAGTATCTACTAAAAATATGGGTCCACTACAATTACTATAGGCATTGGTATGGCTCCGCAATTGCTAAATATATAAAAACACGAGTTTCTGTAAAAGTGATCGGTCAATCGGCATATTTGACTTAATGATAATTTAGTAGTAAGTGTGTTCTAATTTGTAGCATAGGAATTAAATATAAACACTGAGCGAATTTGGAAAATCAACGTATTTTATTTGGCTCCTCAATCTAGACGTTTTGCAAATAAATAATTGACTGTACGTACCTCAGATCACAACGGATTCGTAAGCTAGATACACCAATATTTAGTAGAAATTTCTACTAAATAAGTACATACATTTCAGCGCTCTACATATTCGGAAACGGAGACAGTAAATACTTTCGTAATTTTTTGTAAAATTCACCATTAAGGGTGACCATGTTACCTATGAGTTAAACCAGGATAACTAGTAGTTGAATATTAGTTTAAAAAATAAATGAAGTACTGTAGTATTGTTTGTTGGATTTGTAGTATTGAATTTATTAAGTTTTTTTTGCGTTAACAAAATGAAACCGTTTCCTATAAACGGTCAACTAGTTGAAAGACCAGTTGACGTTTTTAACTGGTTTGCAGAAACGTTCACAGATCTATACGTTAATTTCCCATTTTTTTAGCGTCTGTCGTTGATTCAACGACGTTGAATGAAACAGGTTGATAAATTCAACTAGTTTAACTGTGCGCCCGTTTGGTTCGCGTTTGTTGTTTATTCAACGACGTTGAATGAAAGAGGTTGATAAATTCAATATACTCTAATATAAAAAAATATACTCTGAAATAAATAAAACTAATATACTCTGATTTTTAATTAGGCAGACTAAAGTGACAGCTGCGATCGACCTTTTCTTTTTTGAATGTTGCGAACGTAGAGCATAATGCTGTGGTATGGCCGATTATGAATGATTCATCGACCAGCCGTGACATGAACTTTCGATTTATTTTTAATCCTGTTGTTATTAAATGTTTTATAGGAAATCAGGTTATAGGAGAGAAATAAAATAAGAGATGTGAATTACTATCACTTGTATTTCAAGTATGGGAATGTAACAAGGAAAGGCTACGTCTGTAGTCTAGCACGACAAAATATGTATAATAAATAAAGGAATATAGACATTTTTAAATAATACACTCTTCTATATTCTATTAAATTGACATAAATCATCAAGACTGTGACCAGTACAATTACCACTAGATACATTTTTGCATCTACACTGCTCAACAAAGTCTAGGGAACAAGGGAAAAATAGTGTTTATTTTAAATTCAATATTTTTTTGTCTTAGATGTTATACATCAATAGAAGCGTAATTTAATATTCATTTTAATTTTGCAATTTAATAAAGGGCTTGTTAGTGACAAAATCAAAATTTATTATATCTAACAGTGCTGGAACCAAAAAAAAAACACACTCATCACCAGCCTTGCGGTGTGTGCACGTGCATTATTATGGCCGAGTCGATGAGGGATGACCATAGAGTGCACAATCTCGTCACGGTATTTCTCCGCATTTAAATTGCCTCGTGTCCAAACGAGATCTGTTCTTCCACCTAGGCGAATTCCGGCCCAAACCATTATTGTTCCGCCTTGATAAGGATGAACTACCTGAGGATTCTGGAGTCAACTCTGGCGACTAGGAACTCGCCAAACATGCACTCTCCTTGAATCGGGATGAAATCGGAATCGAGACTCATTCGAAAACAGAACATGAGCCCACTGATTGTTGGTCCATCGCAAATGTGTGTTAGCCCACAATAAACGATGACCTGGTCTATCTGGTCAATATATTAATACATGTACTCAAATCTGGTCGAGTACATAACATTACGTACATTAAACACCCAATAAGATTGCGACAAGAAGCATTATACTCACTATATTATATTTGAAGCTTCATAATCAAGTTTATTTTCTAAGAGAGTACTTACAGGGTTGCAATTGGACATACTAAACTTATCCAATATTGTGTTAATGTAAACACTTTAATATATTAAAATTATAAATAATTGAATGTGATTTTATCATAATATCTAGTTATTTTAATACTAATAAACAAATTTATTTCATTTAAATCATGCATTGTACTCATAAGATAACTTTTAAATGAATTCATTTTATGAATATATTAAAATAAAACATACTAAAACCAAATCATCTACATATAGCAGCACATAAATATTTTTACCAATATCAATATTATCTACACATATACACCGATCCACTAATAAGTTTTGAAACCCTTTTTCTTACTATAAGAGACTGCTCAAATATCTCGAACCAATATCTAACTGTTTTAACCCATATAAGGCTTTATTTAATTTACAGACATAATTATTTTTATGAACAACACCTTCGGGAACTCTTATATAAATTTCTTCTTTTAGTACACAAAATAAAAGCAGTATTAAAATCCATGTGAAGCGTTTGTATCACATCACTGAGGCGAGGCGATTGACAGGCATGGCGAGGCTCTGGCTGTGAGTCTCGACATACCCAAGGCGTTTGATAGGGTCTGGCATCGTGGCCTTCTCTAAAAGCTAAGCGAATACGGTCTGCCCGACAACATGCGCAAGTGGATTTCCAGGTTTCTCCATGAGCGAAGTATACGTGTCCCCGTTGATGGACACGCTTCGTAGCTCATGTCAGTGAATGCTGGAGTACCACAAGGCTCTGTGCATTTGCGGTTCATGAGCGTTATGGCTGCAAGTCTCCTGGTTGCCGGATGGATACTGAGAGTACATGCGAGGATCTTGTCATTGAGCTCAACATGACCTTGGATCTCATTTTAACATGGGGTATCAGAAATTGTGTTTGGTTTAAAGTCAACAAAACTCAGGTGTGCTAGTTCTCCTGCAACAAATCCCCGTTTTCAACCAATACCAGCACCGACCAACCAATACTCATTCATTCTTTAAATTATGCCGAAATTAACTACTTAATTAAAACATAAAAAATACACATTATATACTGTTTTCATGTTGTCGGTCTTATTCTTTTCAAAAATAATATTCAACTACTAGTTATCCTGGACATACGGACATAATAGTGTCCGTATGAACTGAGGAGCCACTCCTGATTTTTAAAGGAGTCTTATACCATTATTTAGTAGCAAATCAGGTGATTTTGTAGGCGAAATTCTGGAATTTGTAGTAAAATATATCAAAAGTTATAGCAATGTAAAAGTGGCTCCTCAAACTAAATGTTTAGACTGAGGAGCCACCTTGTATCTCGAAAAGTAGTAGACGTACATTTATGAAATTTTTGTAGGATTTAGTAGTCATTGTGTATAGTATTTACTAAAAATATGGGTCCACTACAATTACCATAGGCATTGGTATGGCTCCGCAATTGCGAAATATATAAAAACACGAGTTTCTGTGAAAGTGATCGGTCATGCGGCATATTTGACTTAATGATAATTTAGTAGTAACTGTGTTCTAATTTGTAGCATAGGAATTAAATATAAACACTGAGCGAATTTGGAAAATCAACGTATTTTATTTGGCTCCTCAATCCAGACGTTTTGCAAATAAATAATTGACTGTACGTACCTCAGATCACAACGGATTCGTAAGCTAGATACACCAATATTTAGTAGAAATTTCTACTAAATAAGTACATACATTTCAGCGCTCTACATATTCGGAAACGGAGACAGTAACTACTTTCGTCATTTTTTGTAAAATTCACCATTAAGGGTGACCATGTTACCTATGAGTTAAACCAGGATAACTAGTAGTTGAATATTAGTTTAAAAAATAAAAGAAGTACTGTAGTATTGTTTGTTGGATTTGTAGTATTGAATTTATTAAGTATCTTTTTTTGCGTTAACGAAATGAAACCGTTTCCTATAAACGGTCAACTAGTTGAAAGACCAGTTGACGTTTTTAACTGGTTTGCAGAAACGTTCACAGATCTTAACGTTAATTTCCCATTTTTTTGGCGTCTGTCGTTGATTCAACGACGTTGAATGAAACAGGTTGATAAATTCAACTAGTTTAACTGTGCGCCCGTTTTGTTCGCGTTTGTTGTTGATTCAACGACGTTGAATGAAAGATGTTGATAAATTCAACTATACTCTGATTTTTAATTAGGTAGACTAAAGTGACAGCTGCGATCGACCTCTCTTTTTTGAATGTTGCGAACGTAGAGCATAATGCTGTGGTATGGCCGATTATGAATGATTCATCGACCAGCCGTGACATGAACTTTCGATTTATTTTTACTCCTGGTGTTATTAAATGTTTTATAGGAAATCAGGTTATAGGAGAGAAATAAAATAAGAGATGTGAATTATTATCACTTGTATTTCAAGTATGGGAATGTAACAAGGAAGGGCTACGTCTGTAGTCTAGCACGACAAAATATGTATAATAAATAAAAGAATATAGACATTTTTAAATAATACACTCTTCTAAATTCTATTGACATAAATCATCAAGACTATGTGACCAGTATAATTACCACTAGATTAATTTTTGCACCTACACTGCTCAACAAAGTCTAGGGAACAAGGGAAAAATAGTGTTTATTTTAAATTCAATATTTTTTTGTCTTAGATGTTATGCATCAATAGAAGCGTAATTTAATATTCATTTTAATTTTGCAATTTAATAAAGGGCTTGTTAGTGACAAAATTTATTACAAAAAACTAACATAGTGCTGGAACCAAAAAAAAACACACTCATCATCAGCCTTGCGGTGTGTGCACGTGCATTATTATGCATGAACATGAAAGTTTGGCCGAGTTGCTGTCGATGAGGGATGACCATAGAGTGCACAATCTCGTCACGGTATGTCTCCGCATTTAAATTGCCTCGTATCCAGACGAGATCTGTTCTTCCACCTAGGCGAATTCCGGCCCAAACCATTATTGTTCCGCCTTGATAAGGATGAACTTCCTGAGGATTCTGGAGTCAACTCTGGCGACTAGGAACTCGCCAAACATGCACTCTCCTTGAATCGGGATGAAATCGGAATCGAGACTCATTCGAAAACAGAACATGAGCCCACTGATTGTTGGTCCATCGCAAATGTGTGTTAGCCCACAATAAACGATGACCTGGTCTATCTGGTCAATATATTAATACATGTACTCAAATCTGGTCGAGTACATAACATTACGTACATTAAAAACCCAATAAGATTGCGACAAGAAGCATTATACTCACTATTTATATTTGAAGCTTCATAATCAAGTTTATTTTCTAAGGGAGTACTTATAGGGTTGCAATTGGACATACTAAACTTATCCAATATTGTGTTAATACTTAATGTAAACACTTTGGTCTAATGTGATTTTATCATAATATCTAGTTATTTTAATACTAATAAATAATTTTATTTCATTTAAATCATGCATTGTACTCATAAGATAACTTTTAAATGAATTCTTTTTATGAATATATAAAATATATTAAAATAAAACATACTAAAACCAAATCATCTACATATAGCAGCACGTAAATATTTTTACCAATATAAATAATATTAATATTATCTAAAACATATATACACCGATCCACTAATAAGTTTTGAAACCCCTTTTCTTTCTATAAGAGACTGCTCAAATATCTCGAACCAATATATAGCTGTTTTAACCCATATAAGGCTTTATTTAATTTACAGACATAATTATTTTTATGAACTACACCTTCGTGAACTCTCATATAAATTTCTTCTTTTAGTACACAAAATAAAAGCAGTTTTAAAATCCATGTGAAGCGTTTGTATTACATCACTAAGGCGAGGCGATTGACAGGCATGGCGAGGCTCTGGCTGTGAGTCTCGACATACCCAAGGCGTTTGATAGGGTCTGGCATCGTGGCCTTCTCTCCAAGCTAAGCGAATACGGTGTGCCCGACAACATGCGCAAGTGGATTTCCAGGTTTCTCCATGAGCGAAGTATACGTTGATGGACACGCTTCGTAGCTCATGTCAGTAAATGCTGGAGTACCACAAGCCTCTGTGAATTTGCGGTTCATGAGCGTTATTGCTGCAAGTCTCCTGGTTGCCGGATGGATACTGAGAGTAGATGCGAGGATCTTGTCATTGAGCTCAACATGACCTTGGATCTCATTTCAACATGGGGTATCAGAAATTGCGTTTGGTTTAATGTCAACAAATCTCAGGTGTGCTAGTTCTCCTGCAACAAATCCCTGTTTTCAACCAATACCAGCACCGACCAACCAATAATCATTCATTCTTTAATTTATGCACAAACAAAACGGGCGCACAGTTAAACTAGTTGAATTTATCAACCTGTTTCATTCAACGTCGTTGAATCAACGACAGACGCCAAAAAAATGGGAAATTAACGTTAAGATCTGTGAACGTTTCTGCAAACCAGTTAAAAACGTCAACTGGTCTTTCAACTAGTTGACCGTTTATAGGAAACGGTTTCATTTCGTTAACGCAAAAAAAGATACTTAATAAATTCAATACTACAAATCCAACAAACAATACTACAGTACTCCTTTTTAATTTTTTAAACTAATATTCAACTACTAGTTATCCTGGTTTAACTCATAGGTAACATGGTCACCCTTAATGGTGAATTTTACAAAAAATGACGAAATTAGTTACTGTCTCCGTTTCCGAATATGTAGAGCGCTGAAATGTATGTACTTATTTAGTAGAAATTTCTACTAAATATTGGTGTATCTAGCTTACGAATCCGTTGTGATCTGAGGTACGTACAGTCAATTATTTATTTGCAAAACGTCTGGATTGAGGAGCCAAATAAAATACGTTGATTTTCCAAATTCGCTTAGTGTTTATATTTAATTCCTATGCTACAAATTAGAACACAGTTACTACTAAATTATCATTAAGTCAAATATGCCGCATGACCGATCACTTTCACAGAAACTCGTGTTTTTATATATTTCGCAATTGCGGAGCCATACCAATGCCTATGGTAATTGTAGTGGACCCATATTTTTAGTAAATACTATACACAATGACTACTAAATCCTACAAAAATTTCATAAATGTACGTCTACTACTTTTCGAGATACAAGGTGGCTCCTCAGTCTAAACATTTAGTTTGAGGAGCCACTTTTACATTGCTATAACTTTTGATATATTTTACTACAAATTCCAGAATTTCGCCTACAAAATCACCTGATTTGCTACTAAATAATGGTATAAGACTCCTTTAAAAATCAGGAGTGGCTCCTCAGTTCATACGGACACTCTAAATATTATTATTTTGCATGATTTTTCAGCATACTAACAATAGCTGTATAAGTATAGATAAGTTGTATAATTTATTAAAAATCCAATTGACTTTTTTGTAACGTCTTATGGTCGTAAGATTTTTTAATGAATGGCTTAAGGTCTTTTGGGCCAAAGAAAAATCTTTTTCATAAGAATTCTATAAGCCGTTAAAAAAAACTATAAAATCAATGCAAGTGTGTGTGTCTCTACAATCTGTATATATAAAAGAAGAAACTGACTGACTGACTGACTGACTGATCGATCAACGCACAGCCCAAACGGCTGGGGTTAGAGACTTGAAATTTTGACAGTAGGTACCTTTTATGACGTAGGCATCCACTAAGGAAGGGTTTTCGGAAATACCACCCCTAAGGGAGTAAAATAGGGGATGATAGTTTGTATGAAAATCCGTCATTATTGAAGTTAAGTTTATGAAAATTAGTATTTGGCCTTTTAGTCAAAAATAATAAATATATATTTCAGGGTTTTTGGAAATTCCACCCCTAAGGGAGTTAAATAGGGTAAGAAAGTTTCTATGAAAATCCTTCATTTTTGAAGTTAAATGCATGAAAATTGTTTTTTTGTAGTGTATACTTTTTGTCTCAAACATGACCTCCACGCGGGCGGAGCCGCGAGCAACAGCTAGTTACAAATAAATCAGCTTTACTTTTTACCAACTTAGTGAATGACTATCGTCTGTTATTTGGCTGTATAGTTACGACCATAGCTTATCTTATTTAGGAAAAAAACCACTACTTCCGTCATTTCATACTGACATATTGTGACATAATTTAAATACACGAATACTTGAAAGATTTCACTTAGAAAATAATCTAGCAAACATGACTGTGGCCACAAATGTGATCTGGAGATCGACTAATTTCCAAAGCATAGCAGACCGATATAATATGCTATATTTGCCGTGAGAACGTACCAAATTCGACAAACACGTTCCTATTATGGTGAACATGTACGTTTCCACGGTAGTTCTATAATTGAAGTGTGCAAAGAAATAATTAGTCCATCTTAATTTAATTTAAGAGGCAGTTCAGATACCTTGTCGATAAGAGGTAAATTAAAATCACACCATGTTTCAAATAAACAGTATTATGTTTAATTACTAATTGAAAATAATGTACCTGGTCCGACCAGGCTGGTCGAGCAGGCATTATAGAATACTATTGTAGTTGCTTGGTTGTGCGTCGTACAGTGGGCTGATGCGTTCATACCATGATAGTAATCTGGTATTTGGGACGGGCTAGACATCAAGACATATCTAATTATGAAGATGAATAAACATTAAAAAAAACAGTGTTTTATTTTTATTTAGAACCCGTTTTTATTTTCTAATTTAATTTCTAAGTCCAGGATTTAGGGTCTGAAGATATTTTCTGCACAACTATTGACAAACTCTGTGTCTTCCATTCCAACTTAGCTTGTATTGAAATAAATTATATGTGGCTTATGTTACTTTTGGTATAAATCTAATGGTGAATTATTAAAAACGGTTCAGCAGTTTATAAGTTTAAAGGATTTATCCATTTCCAAAAAATAAACAAATTATTCCTATAATTAAGTATAATGTGTTCATATCTGAACATGTAAACGTAAACACGAATGTAAACACTTTGTGCAAGTACCTACGGTGTGGCGGATCATCCTTCCCCACAATAGTTATAAGTCAAGTTCAGTAGGTACATGTTTAATTTACGACCCTGCCTCAGGTGACAATAGCAGTAGTATTATAATGCTCTTTGGAAAATAGGCAAATAACATTTTTATTAGCTTCATAGATAAAAATATTTTATTCAGAAATGTCAAATAGATCATAACCTCAAAATCTTTAAATTGAAATATCTTTAGTATTAGACTTTTTCATCAGAAATCCCTAATACATTATTGTTTAGGAATTGCTACTGAATTTTTTGATATTTTTTTCACTTCTAAACGCTACATATTTATGTCAACTAATTTCATGTATGGGAACCTGCCATTGTCCTTTGTACCTGGGAAAATAGATTAATACTACTAGGTAAACACTATATCTAGGGGGAATACACATAAACATAAATTGTCTTGGTGCGAAATCTATCGCACAAGGCCTCGCAGCCGGTTACTCGCCCGCTGCGCCACGGAGTCTGTGATCCGTGGTGTTTGAATCATTAGTTTTGATGGAGGTTATGGGATACAGACTTCAGAAGTTAAGAATAAATTAATCCGAGATGACGCAGAAATTTAATTGATATGGAATAAAAGCTCTGAGAGCGTGCATCTGGATTGAGTGAGCACCTTCCAAAAATCGTTTTTATGTATTAGGTATTTAGTAAAAGTTCCAATACAATTGTAAAACCAATCCTGGAATTTGTAAAAAGATAAAACCGAAGATAAATCATTTAATGTCTGCTCACTCAATCCTGATAACGGGCAACCCAGATCTACAAATGTATCAAGTTTACATATAAAATTTGGGTTCTAGGATTTAGTAAAACCTTAGTGAAGTCACAGTATTTAATTTTAGATCACATAGTGCCCTATTTAAAAAGTTACAAATTGTTATTGGTGCTCACTCTTAGATTTGGTTGCCTACTCTAAGTGCTCACTCAATCCACATGCTTTGAAAAGTCAAGACTTCTTACGAATTACCTATAAAATCAAGTTTAATTATATTGCTAGATTTAGTAAAAGTGGAATAGAAATTTGTAAAACACAAAACGAATCACTATCATGCTTCGTTTTTGAAAAATTAATTTTTATAGGTGCTCACTCAATCCACACGTTTTTGAAAAGTTAAAATCTTTCATATCTTTAAATCTGTAAGCGCTACAAAAAATGTGAATACGTCAAGTTTTAGTAATTTTTTTTACTAAATATTGGCTATTTCACATTTTCGATTTTTTGCTTACTTAAAGAGATATTACTTTTTTAATGTTTTCCATACAAACTTACAATGTAGGGTCGCCACACGTGTCACAATACAGGATATTCTACTAAATTAATTTGTATTTCCCTACCTCTAGTTATGCCTATATGTACCTAAATTTGTTATGCCTATATGAATCACGACGATATAAATGGTAATAAATAATATAATATGATGGGAGGGAAATAAGCTCAGCGACACATGGTTGAATTAATTTATTTTTACCTATTTATAGGAACCCAAATTAATATTATTTTAAATTAATTATTGTTTAGCCAATACCATCTAGCACCAATTTACTAATTAAATTCATATAGGAATTCTGGACTCCTACTTATTATATAAAATAGTTGAAACACTGATATTTGAATTTATTCTTTTTAACGTGTTATTTAAGCACGAAGCTTAAATACAAATGTGACTATTAAGTATATCTAAATAAAAGTTATAATAATTTTTGTTAGCGACGCAACAGCCTAGGAATGACTCACGGAACACGTATACATCGCGATCTAATGTGTACACGCTCGTTACGCACTATAATATGGTATGATAATGACATCTTAAGAATTTTTCTATGGTTTTTTGTAAATAGCTTTGTACAGTGTTAATCCTTATCGTTAAATTTAATGTTTTTAGATAGTGCGTAACGAGACGGTTATTTTGATATATAACACTTGTATATTCTTATGATACTTTTTATAATAAACGCCGAAAACACCGATCACCATAGTAAAAAGGGACTTCGAAATGGGGCAATTTGCATAGGCTCTCTCTATGGTATAGCCACGAAGTACTTAAGCAAACCGGTTTTCAAGAAACGACATGGGCTCTACGAGAACAAAGAAGAAACTACAAGAAGCAAACTGGAAAACAAGAAGACTTGGAAGAAACTGAAGACTTGAAGACCTGGAAGACTCCAAGTATAGGACGGGGTGTATAGGACACATTTGGCTAGGGGTGATCGGCATACGGCTTAACGTCAAAAGTTGTTTCTTTGCCTTCAACCCTTTCCTCACACATACCCTACACACACATACACACACACACACACACACACACACATACATACATACATACATATATACACACACCCTCACTCTCTCTCTCTCTCTCACAAACACACTCACACACCCGTACACACCCGCTCCCAGTGGTGTTGCTTTGTACGGTTGACTCACTTGGTGCACAACCCCGCACTGCGAAGGTGCATGAGCTGGGTGACCGGCGCCCGAGGTAACTCGGTCAACCACCCAGCCTCGCTTACGGGAGGTCGATCGCAAGCCCTAGCGCTTCGATCGTCTAGGCTCCCACAACAGCTGGTCCTTCGAGCCGGATCGATCTTCGCCGCATCAAGATGCCGACAACACGAAGCAACAAGAGTGCTGCACCGCCAGAACCAGTTCCTGCGACTGCCGTGACGACGACGCCTGAGGAATCATCGGGGTCAACGGCTACTACCACATGGACCCACGGCACCACGACGACCGCGACTGAAGCTCCACGTGCACCAGAGCAGCTGAATCCTGCTCGGGCTGCATCGGTCAGAGCAGGGAGCACGGCGCGATCATTCAGCAGGAAGAAAAAGGAACTGGAAGCAAGGGCCGAACTAGCCCGCCTGGAACTCCAAGCGGCGCAAGCAGCAGCAGCACAAGCCAGAGCGCAACTGGAACTTCTCAGATTAAATGAAGATGACGACTCCCTCGTAGAAGAACCCATCAACAAGGAAGACGACGTGTCCAACTGGGTGCAGGCAACAGTGAAGCCGCCCGAGAAGGGGCAGCTGGATATGGCAATGCCACCCCCTGAAGCCACCACCCTCAAGGACACTTCAAGAAGCGACACCCGGGAATTAGCAGACGCCATCGTGAAAGCCATCAGCACAGCACCGAGGCACGGGACGACAACTCCAGCGTTCCTGCACGATCTGCCGCCTTTCGACGGAAGCTGTAGCGAATGGATAGCCTTCAAGACAGTGTATGAAGATACAGCCCCGCTTTTCACCAGCACACAGAACATGGCCAGGCTGAGAAAAGCAATAAAAGGGACTGCAAGGGAAGCCGTCAAGAGCTCATTATACTCCGACTGCCGACCAGAAGAAGTCTTGGAGGCCTTGCGTCGTCGCTTCGGGAGACCAGATGCGCTGGTCTTGGCAGAACTAGAGAAGATCAAGAGTCTGTCAAAGTTAAACGAAACTGCACGCGACATGTGTATATTCGCAAGCCAAGTCAACAACACTGTCGCTGCAATAAGGGGCCTAAAGAAGCCGCAATACCTGCACTCTCCAGAAATGCTGAAGCACATCGTCGACAAGATGCCATCGGTCATACGATACCGATGGTACGACTTCGCGGCGGATAAGGAGCCTGAAGAACCCGATCTAATGATGATGATGAAGTTTCTCAACAGGGAAGCTGATCGATGCGGACCATACGCAGTGCAAGAGGTGACCAGGAAGCACACTCCGGCGAGGCATGTCGCACACACCACGTCGGAAACTACGGAACGGGAGCAACCTGGGACGTCTTGTTCGCACTGTGGGGAAAATCATCAAATGCTGAACTGCAAGGGATTTCTTCAAGCATCAATCAAGGAACGATGGGAGTCCGCGAAAAAGAGTCGACTGTGCTTCAAGTGTCTTCAAGGACGACATAGGAAGGAGACATGCAAGAAACCACCATGCAAAATATGCAGACGTTGGCACCATCCGTTACTCCACGACGAAAAGGAACTAAGTAAACGGGAAGAAGACAAGGAAGTGGCCAACAACGTGCGCCTACCAGTAAACGCCCTGAGGACCGCAAGAGCATATTTGAAGATGGCACCGGTGGAGGTATACGGACCCAAGGGGTCAAAGAAGATCCTAGCATTACTGGACGAAGGATCAACAGTAACTCTTCTCGACTCATCGGTGGCAAGAGAGATCGGCCTCCAAGGACCCAGAGTAGGACTTACCCTAGAGACTGTCGGCGGAAGACAAGTCACCGAGGAGGGATCAATGAAGCTCGATCTACACATTAAGGGTGCCCACCAGAGCAAGAGAAGAAAACTGAAAGGCGCAAGGACCATCGAAGACATGAACCTCACGCCTCAGAGGATCGAGAAGGAGCGGCTCGAAGAGTGCGCCCACCTACGAAAGTTGGTGGACCAACTGTTCTATGAAGAAGAATCTCCCAAGCTCTTGATCGGCCAGGATAATTGGGAACTCATCATCTCAAAGAGCATTCGCAAAGGAAAAGGAAGTCAGCCCGTGGCGTCATTGACATCGCTAGGATGGGTGCTGCACGGTTTCGATGCGGGAAGTTCGAAACCGGTGCGGTTCGTCACGTGCGCTCACATCTCCACTCAAGAGGATGAATTGGAAAAGCTGATCAAGGAGCACTTCGCGGTAGAATCATTGGGCGTACAACCACGTCGACCAACAACAGACGCGGATGGAAAAGCACTCGAAATGCTTGAGAAGACAAGTCGCCGACTACCGAACGGGCGATTCGAAGTGGGACTACTCTGGAAGAGCGACAGCGAACGAATGCCGAACAACTACAGGTCGGCAGAGAACAGGTTGAGGTCCATCGAAAAGAAGCTCGACAAAGACGAGGAATTGAAAAAGGAATACAACCAGCAGATCAAGAATCTACTGGACCAAGGTTACGCCGAGGAAGTCGGTCCCGACTCGAAGTCCGACAGGAAATGGTATCTCCCACACTTCACAGTCACGCATCCGACAAAGAAAAAGAGGAGGCTGGTGTTCGACGCTGCAGCCAAATATGAAGGAAAGAGTCTCAACGACGCGCTGCTGTCGGGACCAGATCTGCTTCAGTCACTCTTCGGAGTGCTACTGAGGTTTCGACAGGGGCCTATCGCCGTGGTGGCAGATATTAAGGAGATGTTCCTTCAAATCAAGATCAAGGAAGAGGATCGTGACAGCCTTCGATTTCTGTGGAGACAAGACAAAAGGACAGGACCACCTCGACACTACCGGATGACATCATTGATCTTCGGAGCCGCCTGTTCACCGAGCGCCGCGATCTTCGTGAAAAACAAGAACGCAGCCGAATACCGAAGTACGCATCCAGAAGCAGCACGCGCGGTGGAACGCAACCACTACATGGACGACTATCTGCAGAGCTTCACCACCAAACAGGAAGCTGTCAAGATGGCGAGCGAAGTGGACACCATACATCGCGCGGCGGGACTTCATCTACGCGGCTGGGCATCCAACGAACGAGAGGTACTCGAACAACTCGGAGTAAAGGAAACCACGACGGACGCGGTGGAGTTGGGCTCCAAGGAGGAGAAAACCTTGGGGTTACGCTGGTTCACGGACAGCGACGAGATAGGTTTCAGGACTTGTCTGAGGAACGTCGGCCAAGACGTTGTCAACCAAAAGGAAACGCCCACCAAGAGAGAAGTCACCAGCGCCGTGATGTCCACATTTGACCCCCTAGGTCTAGCCACTCCCGTGCTGATACAAGGGAAGAGATTGATTCAAGGCATCTGGAGAAGCGGCGTCGGTTGGGACGAGAAGATCACGCCAGAAGACGAAGCTACTTGGAAAGCATATCTGACAAGCTTGCAGCTCCTGAAGGTTCTTCGGTTGTCGAGATGCGTAGCACACGTCGGTCACGAGGGGGAGCTGCACATGTTCACGGATGCCAGCGAGACTGCATATGCGTGCGCCGCATACTGGAGACAACGTTGCGGACCTTCTACGTACACAGTCACCCTCCTAGGGGGCAAAGCCCGGGTGACTCCGTTGAAGCCGGTCTCCATCCCGAGACTAGAACTGCAAGCAGCATTGTTGGGCGCGCGCCTAGCACAATTAATCCAGGAAGAGTTGGATATGAAGGTGACAAGCACGACATATTGGACGGATTCCAGTACCGTGCTTTCCTGGATCAAGGCGGACCCCCGGACCTTCAAGCCTTTCGTCGCTCACCGACTGGCCGAGATCGAAGACACGACGAAACCTCATCAATGGCGTTGGGTACCAACGAAGCAGAACCCAGCGGACGACGCGACCAGAGGAGTACCAAGCGACTTCGGCGAGAACCATCGCTGGTTCACCGGCCCTGCGTTCCTCCGAGAGGAAGAAGATCTGTGGCCGCAGGCTCGCAGTTTCAAAACTGCGCCTACGGGCGAAGAAAAGGAGACGCATCTGGCCGCGGCCGTCAGCGAAGCAAAGGAGTTCCCAACACCCGCGCCGGAAAGATTCTCCAGCTGGACTCGCTTAGTGAGATCAACTGCGAGGGTACTGCAGTTCATCAACGCATGCCGCAAGAAGCAACAGGTGAACGTCAGTCGAAAGGTTGAATCACAAGACCCCACCTGAGAGCCACCCTTCACGCACGCCGCAGTGGATTACTTCGGCCCCATGACGGTGACCATCGGACGGCGACACGAGAAAAGATGGGGAGCATTATTTACCTGTCTAACTACGAGGGCCGTGCACGTAGAACTCGCCGCGTCACTGTCGACGGACTCCATGATCCTGGCACTCCGAAGGATGGCAGCAAGAAGAGGTATGCCGAGGACGATATTCAGCGACAACGGGACGAACTTCGTCGGGGCAAATAAAGAACTAAAGGAAGCGGCGGAGGAGCTGAATTTCGATACGTTAGCAACCGAAACGGACAAGATAGGCGTGCACTGGAAATTCATTCCCCCCGGAGCGCCTAACATGGGAGGAGCGTGGGAGCGTCTGGTCCGTTCCATCAAGACGGCCCTAACAGTAACGCTCAAGGATAGACACCCGCAAGAGGAAGTTCTGCACACTCTCATTACAGAAGCAGAACACATTGTGAACTCTCGACCGTTAGTCAGCGCAGAAGAGAACCCATCCGAAGAAGCCTTGACTCCAAATCATTTTCTCATAGGCAGATCCTGTGGTGCCCGGCGGATAGGTACATTTGCGGACGGGGACCTGACCGGCAAGCGGACCTGGAGGACGGCGCAGCGGCTCAGCGACCACTTCTGGAGTCGTTGGGTGAAGGAATACCTCCCCACGCTGCTGCCAAGAAAAATCGACGGGAGGTCCGGCGGTCAAGACCTTCGGTGCGGAGACACAGTCCTCATCGTGGATTCCACGCTGCCACGCTGTGTCTGGCCGAGGGGTCAGATCATCACCGTTCACCAAGGACCCGATGGAAGAACCAGGATCATCGAAGTGCGAACTACGAGCGGCGTGTTACGACGGCCAGCTTCCAAGGCGGTGCTACTGGTTCCGGCGGCGTCGCCAGGACGAGAGGATGGTGCTGCGCACGAGGGGGAGGATGTTAGCGACGCAACAGCCTAGGAATGACTCACGGAACACGTATACATCGCGATCTAATGTGTACACGCTCGTTACGCACTATAATATGGTATGATAATGACATCTTAAGAATTTTTCTATGGTTTTTTGTAAATAGCTTTGTACAGTGTTAATCCTTATCGTTAAATTTATGTATTTGTGTATGTATTAATGTTTTTAGATAGTGCGTAACGAGACGGTTATTTTGATATATAACACTTGTATATTCTTATGATACTTTTTATAATAAACGCCGAAAACACCGATCACCATAGTAAAAAGGGACTTCGAAATGGGGCAATTTGCATAGGCTCTCTCTATGGTATAGCCACGAAGTACTTAAGCAAACCGGTTTTCAAGAAACGACATGGGCTCTACGAGAACAAAGAAGAAACTACAAGAAGCAAACTGGAAAACAAGAAGACTTGGAAGACTTGGAAGAAACTGAAGACTTGAAGACCTGGAAGACTCCAAGTATAGGACGGGGTATATAGGACACATTTGGCTAGGGGTGATCGGCATACGGCTTAACGTCAAAAGTTGTTTCTTTGCCTTCAACCCTTTCCTCACACATACCCTACACACACACACACACACACACACACACACATACATACATATATACACACACCCTCACTCTCTCTCTCTCTCTCACAAACACACTCACACACCCGTACACACCCGCTCCCAGTGGTGTTGCTTTGTACGGTTGACACACTTGGTGCACAACCCCGCACTGCGAAGGTGCATGAGCTGGGTGACCGGCGCCCGAGGTAACTCGGTCAACCACCCAGCCTCGCTTACGGGAGGTCGATCGCAAGCCCTAGCGCTTCGATCGTCTAGGCTCCCACAACAATTTTGTTACTTTAAATAAAACTGCGTAGTTCCTAAAAACATTTTATTGACATTTATTTTATCTCGCGGGATAGACGGGCAGAGACAAAGATATTAAGGCGATACGGAGTTCGCGAGAACAGTTATACCAAATATCATTATTAGCCAAAAAAACTAAGTTCCGCAACTTATGCTGAGAGTAAAATAGGACAATTGACCGACGCTGACATGGCTAGGTTACTATATTTTGCATATTGCCATAGTTTGATGTGTCACGGGACTCTACTATGGGGTGATGCTGCTGACATGAATATCATTTAACTCTCCAAAAGCGAGCTATAAGATCTATCGCTAAGTTCTAGAAGTTCCAGGGGAGGAAAATTCTTCTTTCTAAGGGGCTTCGTATACGCTTTTACAATAAGGTTCCCAATCATATTAAAGAACTAAATGAAAGATATTTTAAAGATACTATTAAGCCTATTTACAATATTTTTGAATATTTAGATGACCGAAAGGCTTCGGAATATATTATGCTATTACTTAGAAGTGTAGCCATTAAATTATTATTAGGAACCTTATATATATTAAGTAATGCCAATATATTTCATTTTCTTAACATTGCGAACTTATGTGATCAGTATGCCTTACATGACTTTACTTGATTTTAGTGTCTAATATTTTATTGTTGTATTCTGTCTGTGCTTGCTGCGGGATCGGCCACTTCCCTGTAAAATGGTTGTGGAGGTCGATGGCTGGCACATGCGTCATTACTCGTGAACGGGTGCTGCTCTTGTGGACTGGTCTACTCAGACTGTTTCAGTAAAGACCAACTGCTCAAGAAATCGAGATTTTTATGTATTTCACGGCGGTCATGTGCAGCAATAAGCCTTGTAATAAGTTTTATTTCACAATATAGGGCAACCTAATTAACATATATTGAGCTGCTCTAATCTAATCTAATTTCAGAAAATTCATTCGTGGATTCGCGGAATTAGCTAGGCCCCTAACAAAACTTACTAAAAAGGATGTAGAGTGGACTTGGGGTCCAGACCAGGAAAGCGCGTTCCAAACTCTAAAAGAACGTCTCGTAGAAAGGCCAGTTTTAGGAATATATGACAGAAATGCACGTACAGAGCTCCATACTGACGCGAGTAAACTAGGATTAGGTGGTATCCTCTTGCAATACCAAACTGATGGTGTGTTGAAACCTATTGCCTATTTTAGTAGGGTTACGTCTAAGGAGGAACAGTATTATCACAGCTATGAGTTAGAAACATTAGCCGTTGTAGAATCTTTAAAAAGATTTCGAATCTATATAATAGGAATTCCCGTGACTGTAGTAACTGACTGTGCAGCGTTAAGAACTACTTTAATCAAAAAAGATCTGATACCACGTATAGCGCGCTGGTGGCTTTCCATTCAGGATTATGACTTACAGATCGAATACCGATCTGGTGACCGGATGAGACATGTAGATGCCTTGAGTAGAAACCCAACACATAGTACAATTTTATTGATAGAAGACTCTGACTGGTTATTAACATTACAATTACAGGACGATAATATTCAGGTAATTCTGACTCAGTTGCGTAACGGTACAGATAATCGAGATATTACTAGTAATTATACAATTAAAGAAAATCTTCTTTATAGAAAAACTCTTAATGGGCATCGTTTTGTTATACCAAAACTAGCTAAATGGAGCTTACTCCAAAAGTTTCATGATCAAATAGGACATCCAGGCTTTGACAAAACCGAAAAAACTATTAAATCCCAATTTTGGTTTGCGGGCATGACTAGATTTATTCGAAAATATATCAAATCGTGTCTTCGTTGTGCGTTTGGAAAGGGGGAATACGGTAAATTGCAAGGAGAATTACACCCCATTGAGAAGGTGGCAGTCCCCTTGCACACATTGCATGTTGACCACTTGGGACCATTTGTTAAGACTCGGAAAGGAAATTGTTACATACTTGTTGTTATAGACTCTTTTACGAAATTTGTATTTTCAAAACCTATTAAGAACTGTAGTTCTGTAGAAACTATAAAACATTTAAAAGATATAATTAGTCAATTTGGAAACCCTAGCAGAATCATTACAGACAGAGGTAAAGCATTTACCAGTAGATACTTCAAAGAGTTTGCTATTGAAATGCAATTTAAACATGTCCTAAATGCTATTGCAAGTCCTAGATCAAATGGCCAAGTGGAACGTGTCAATCGAACCTTGATTAACGGGTTAAATACAATGTCTAATAGTGAGTGCACTTGGGACGACAATCTTTCCGATATAGTTTGGGGCATTAATAACACTCCTCATGCAACAACCGGCTTTCCCCCTTTCAAGTTATTATTTGGACATTCTAATTCACGGTTACCGGCGTACCCTAGTGGGGAACCTATAGACTTTGAAACTCAAGCGCGAGCTTTAGAAGAGAGACGAGGCGAGGCTAAATTACATATTGATAGGAATATGACTCTTATGAGGGATCGATTCGACCGAGCTCATAAGAAATGCGTTAAATATTCTGTAGGACAATTAGTATTATGGAAAGGAGGTATAACTAGAGAAAACGTTAACGTAACTAAGAAACTTAACGGGCTGTATACTGGACCATACAAAATATGTAAAGCAGACCATTTATTAGACCGATATACGATAAGCAGCATAAAGGGTATGAAGGGTTATAGAAATTTTTCAGCGGTTGTACGCGGCGAAGTCCTCCGACCTTATAATCCATCAATTCCCGATGAAAGTAGTGGCAGTGATCACGAAATTGACAGGGATGATCTAATTGACCTTTTAGAAAGTTAAAATTAAAAACCTGAGGTACATCAATCACTGTAATAAAATAACAATAAGCTTAGCATATATAACTGTAGACAGTCGAAATAAAACATTTATTCAATAACTAACCTTAACTAAACCTAAACCCTTTTAGATGACAGTGAAGTTTGCGTGGTAATATGTAAATAAAGCTGAGAGAGCATATATAAAGCTGTGTGACCTAATATAAAGCTGTTTGACCTAATATAAAGCTGTGTGACCTAATATAAAGCTGTGTGACCTAATATAAAGCTGTGTGACCTAATATAAAGCTGTGTGACCTAATATAAAGCTGTGTGACCCTATATAAAGCTGTGTGACTCTATATAAGGCTGTGTGACTCTATATAAAGCTGTGTGACCCTATATAAATCTGTGTGACCCTATATAAAGCTGTGTCTCCCTATATATAGCTGGGTATGCCCATATAAATTAAAGCCATGTATGTGGTTTGAACATACTATATTGCCTGAACTATTAATTCGTTATGACAAACATACTGCTAGTACTATTTAAATTTCAGATACCGCAACCCAGCCAAAGACCCGGAGCAAGTGACATAGCTGATCGCCGTGAGACACGGCAAACTCCGGATGGCCGAGTGTTATCGACTTCCGGTCCTGCATTTACCAGCTCAACTAATAATTATAATTTAAAATAGATATACTAAATATAATGTAACACAGATACACTAACTATTAAAATTACGAAACGTTTATTTAAATTTTAATAAATAATTATAAAGACGCCATCCGCTTGTCAGCTTCCGGCGAACCCAATGTTTATTACAATATGATTGTAAAACGATAATTCACAATTGATTATAGAATGTTATATACTGATAATTATTAATTAACACTATTACGATTTGTAAAGCAATATTTGATTGTTAATCACTATGTTCATTGACGGTGATTCCAAAAAATATTAGAATGCATAAATGTATATGTATAAAAGGCCGTTGAAATGGACGGATGAGTTAGTTGTTTTGTAACCGTCAAGTTGTAAGAAATCTCTGCCGGTTTATATAAATATAAAGTATACTACGAAGTGTCGTTTCGCTGCCCAGCAACCACCCTGACCTTACCACTTTGAACACTATGCTCGCAGCCGGTTACTCGCCCGCTGCGCCACGGAGTCGGTGATCCGTGGTGTTTGAATCATTAGTTTTGATGGAGGTTATGGGATACAGACTTCAGAAGTTAAGAATAAATTAATCCGAGATGACGCAGAAATTTAATTGGTATGGAATAAAAGCTCTGAGAGGGTGCATCTGGATTGAGTGAGCACCTTCCAAAAATCGTTTTTTATGTATTAGGTATTTAGTAAAAGTTCCAATACAATTGTAAAACCAATCCTGGAATTTGTAAAAAGATAAAACCGAAGATAAATCATTTAATGTCTGCTCACTCAATCCTGATAACGGGCAACCCAGATCTACAAATGTATCAAGTTTACATATAAAATTTGGGTTCTAGGATTTAGTAAAACCTTAGTGAAGTCACAGTATTTAATTTTAGATCACATACCTAGTGCCCTATTTAAAAAGTTACAAATTGTTATTGGTGCTCACTCAATCCACATGCTTTGAAAAGTCAAGATTTCTTACGAATTACCTATAAAATCAAGTTTAATTATATTGCTAGATTTAGTAAAAGTGGAATAGAAATTTGTAAAACACAAAACGAATCACTATCATGCATCGTTTTTGAAAAATTAATTTTTATAGGTGCTCACTCAATCCACACGTTTTTGAAAAGTTAAAATCTTTCATATATATAATCTTTAGATCTGTAAGCGCTACAAAAAATGTGAATACGTCAAGTTTTAGTAATTTTTTTTACTAAATATTGGCTATTTCACATTTTCGATTTTTTGCGTACTTAAAGAGATATTACTTTTAATGTTTTCCATACAAACTTACAATGTTTTTAGTGTCTGTCTGTCTGTCTGTCTGTCTGTCTGTCTGTCTGTCTGTCTGTCTGTCTGTCTGTCTGTCTGTCTGTCTGTCTGTCTGTCTGTCTGTCTGTCTGTCTGTCTGTCTGTCTGTCTGTCTGTCTGTCTGTCTGTCTGTCTGTCTGTCTGTCTGTCTGTCTGTCTGTCTGTCTGTCTGTCTGTCTGTCTGTCTGTCTGTCTGTCTGTCTGTCTGTCTGTCTGTCTGTCTGTCTGTCTGTCTGTCTGTCTGTCTGTCTGTCTGTCTGTCTGTCTGTCTGTCTGTCTGTCTGTCTGTCTGTCTGTCTGTCTGTCTGTCTGTCTGTCTGTCTGTCTGTCTGTCTGTCTGTCTGTCTGTCTGTCTGTCTGTCTGTCTGTCTGTCTGTCTGTCTGTCTGTCTGTCTGTCTGTCTGTCTGTCTGTCTGTCTGTCTGTCTGTCTGTCTGTCTGTCTGTCTGTCTGTCTGTCTGTCTGTCTGTCTGTCTGTCTGTCTGTCTGTCTGTCTGTCTGTCTGTCTGTCTGTCTGTCTGTCTGTCTGTCTGTCTGTCTGTCTGTCTGTCTGTCTGTCTGTCTGTCTGTCTGTCTGTCTGTCTGTCTGTCTGTCTGTCTGTCTGTCTGTCTGTCTGTCTGTCTGTCTGTCTGTCTGTCTG
The DNA here is from genome assembly GCA_905220505.1 of Laothoe populi. Lineage (NCBI taxonomy): Eukaryota > Metazoa > Arthropoda > Insecta > Lepidoptera > Sphingidae > Laothoe > Laothoe populi. The sequence continues at coordinate 12,257,812 of HG992151.1, read as the reverse complement.
TCTGTCTGTCTGTCTGTCTGTCTGTCTGTCTGTCTGTCTGTCTGTCTGTCTGTCTGTCTGTCTGTCTGTCTGTCTGTCTGTCTGTCTGTCTGTCTGTCTGTCTGTCTGTCTGTCTGTCTGTCTGTCTGTCTGTCTGTCTGTCTGTCTGTCTGTCTGTCTGTCTGTCTGTCTGTCTGTCTGTCTGTCTGTCTGTCTGTCTGTCTGTCTGTCTGTCTGTCTGTCTGTCTGTCTGTCTGTCTGTCTGTCTGTCTGTCTGTCTGTCTGTCTGTCTGTCTGTCTGTCTGTCTGTCTGTCTGTCTGTCTGTCTGTCTGTCTGTCTGTCTGTCTGTCTGTCTGTCTGTCTGTCTGTCTGTCTGTCTGTCTGTCTGTCTGTCTGTCTGTCTGTCTGTCTGTCTGTCTGTCTGTCTGTCTGTCTGTCTGTCTGTCTGTCTGTCTGTCTGTCTGTCTGTCTGTCTGTCTGTCTGTCTGTCTGTCTGTCTGTCTGTCTGTCTGTCTGTCTGTCTGTCTGTCTGTCTGTCTGTCTGTCTGTCTGTCTGTCTGTCTGTCTGTCTGTCTGTCTGTCTGTCTGTCTGTCTGTCTGTCTGTCTGTCTGTCTGTCTGTCTGTCTGTCTGTCTGTCTGTCTGTCTGTCTGTCTGTCTGTCTGTCTGTCTGTCTGTCTGTCTGTCTGTCTGTCTGTCTGTCTGTCTGTCTGTCTGTCTGTCTGTCTGTCTGTCTGTCTGTCTGTCTGTCTGTCTGTCTGTCTGTCTGTCTGTCTGTCTGTCTGTCTGTCTGTCTGTCTGTCTGTCTGTCTGTCTGTCTGTCTGTCTGTCTGTCTGTCTGTCTGTCTGTCTGTCTGTCTGTCTGTCTGTCTGTCTGTCTGTCTGTCTGTCTGTCTGTCTGTCTGTCTGTCTGTCTGTCTGTCTGTCTGTCTGTCTGTCTGTCTGTCTGTCTGTCTGTCTGTCTGTCTGTCTGTCTGTCTGTCTGTCTGTCTGTCTGTCTGTCTGTCTGTCTGTCTGTCTGTCTGTCTGTCTGTCTGTCTGTCTGTCTGTCTGTCTGTCTGTCTGTCTGTCTGTCTGTCTGTCTGTCTGTCTGTCTGTCTGTCTGTCTGTCTGTCTGTCTGTCTGTCTGTCTGTCTGTCTGTCTGTCTGTCTGTCTGTCTGTCTGTCTGTCTGTCTGTCTGTCTGTCTGTCTGTCTGTCTGTCTGTCTGTCTGTCTGTCTGTCTGTCTGTCTGTCTGTCTGTCTGTCTGTCTGTCTGTCTGTCTGTCTGTCTGTCTGTCTGTCTGTCTGTCTGTCTGTCTGTCTGTCTGTCTGTCTGTCTGTCTGTCTGTCTGTCTGTCTGTCTGTCTGTCTGTCTGTCTGTCTGTCTGTCTGTCTGTCTGTCTGTCTGTCTGTCTGTCTGTCTGTCTGTCTGTCTGTCTGTCTGTCTGTCTGTCTGTCTGTCTGTCTGTCTGTCTGTCTGTCTGTCTGTCTGTCTGTCTGTCTGTCTGTCTGTCTGTCTGTCTGTCTGTCTGTCTGTCTGTCTGTCTGTCTGTCTGTCTGTCTGTCTGTCTGTCTGTCTGTCTGTCTGTCTGTCTGTCTGTCTGTCTGTCTGTCTGTCTGTCTGTCTGTCTGTCTGTCTGTCTGTCTGTCTGTCTGTCTGTCTGTCTGTCTGTCTGTCTGTCTGTCTGTCTGTCTGTCTGTCTGTCTGTCTGTCTGTCTGTCTGTCTGTCTGTCTGTCTGTCTGTCTGTCTGTCTGTCTGTCTGTCTGTCTGTCTGTCTGTCTGTCTGTCTGTCTGTCTGTCTGTCTGTCTGTCTGTCTGTCTGTCTGTCTGTCTGTCTGTCTGTCTGTCTGTCTGTCTGTCTGTCTGTCTGTCTGTCTGTCTGTCTGTCTGTCTGTCTGTCTGTCTGTCTGTCTGTCTGTCTGTCTGTCTGTCTGTCTGTCTGTCTGTCTGTCTGTCTGTCTGTCTGTCTGTCTGTCTGTCTGTCTGTCTGTCTGTCTGTCTGTCTGTCTGTCTGTCTGTCTGTCTGTCTGTCTGTCTGTCTGTCTGTCTGTCTGTCTGTCTGTCTGTCTGTCTGTCTGTCTGTCTGTCTGTCTGTCTGTCTGTCTGTCTGTCTGTCTGTCTGTCTGTCTGTCTGTCTGTCTGTCTGTCTGTCTGTCTGTCTGTCTGTCTGTCTGTCTGTCTGTCTGTCTGTCTGTCTGTCTGTCTGTCTGTCTGTCTGTCTGTCTGTCTGTCTGTCTGTCTGTCTGTCTGTCTGTCTGTCTGTCTGTCTGTCTGTCTGTCTGTCTGTCTGTCTGTCTGTCTGTCTGTCTGTCTGTCTGTCTGTCTGTCTGTCTGTCTGTCTGTCTGTCTGTCTGTCTGTCTGTCTGTCTGTCTGTCTGTCTGTCTGTCTGTCTGTCTGTCTGTCTGTCTGTCTGTCTGTCTGTCTGTCTGTCTGTCTGTCTGTCTGTCTGTCTGTCTGTCTGTCTGTCTGTCTGTCTGTCTGTCTGTCTGTCTGTCTGTCTGTCTGTCTGTCTGTCTGTCTGTCTGTCTGTCTGTCTGTCTGTCTGTCTGTCTGTCTGTCTGTCTGTCTGTCTGTCTGTCTGTCTGTCTGTCTGTCTGTCTGTCTGTCTGTCTGTCTGTCTGTCTGTCTGTCTGTCTGTCTGTCTGTCTGTCTGTCTGTCTGTCTGTCTGTCTGTCTGTCTGTCTGTCTGTCTGTCTGTCTGTCTGTCTGTCTGTCTGTCTGTCTGTCTGTCTGTCTGTCTGTCTGTCTGTCTGTCTGTCTGTCTGTCTGTCTGTCTGTCTGTCTGTCTGTCTGTCTGTCTGTCTGTCTGTCTGTCTGTCTGTCTGTCTGTCTGTCTGTCTGTCTGTCTGTCTGTCTGTCTGTCTGTCTGTCTGTCTGTCTGTCTGTCTGTCTGTCTGTCTGTCTGTCTGTCTGTCTGTCTGTCTGTCTGTCTGTCTGTCTGTCTGTCTGTCTGTCTGTCTGTCTGTCTGTCTGTCTGTCTGTCTGTCTGTCTGTCTGTCTGTCTGTCTGTCTGTCTGTCTGTCTGTCTGTCTGTCTGTCTGTCTGTCTGTCTGTCTGTCTGTCTGTCTGTCTGTCTGTCTGTCTGTCTGTCTGTCTGTCTGTCTGTCTGTCTGTCTGTCTGTCTGTCTGTCTGTCTGTCTGTCTGTCTGTCTGTCTGTCTGTCTGTCTGTCTGTCTGTCTGTCTGTCTGTCTGTCTGTCTGTCTGTCTGTCTGTCTGTCTGTCTGTCTGTCTGTCTGTCTGTCTGTCTGTCTGTCTGTCTGTCTGTCTGTCTGTCTGTCTGTCTGTCTGTCTGTCTGTCTGTCTGTCTGTCTGTCTGTCTGTCTGTCTGTCTGTCTGTCTGTCTGTCTGTCTGTCTGTCTGTCTGTCTGTCTGTCTGTCTGTCTGTCTGTCTGTCTGTCTGTCTGTCTGTCTGTCTGTCTGTCTGTCTGTCTGTCTGTCTGTCTGTCTGTCTGTCTGTCTGTCTGTCTGTCTGTCTGTCTGTCTGTCTGTCTGTCTGTCTGTCTGTCTGTCTGTCTGTCTGTCTGTCTGTCTGTCTGTCTGTCTGTCTGTCTGTCTGTCTGTCTGTCTGTCTGTCTGTCTGTCTGTCTGTCTGTCTGTCTGTCTGTCTGTCTGTCTGTCTGTCTGTCTGTCTGTCTGTCTGTCTGTCTGTCTGTCTGTCTGTCTGTCTGTCTGTCTGTCTGTCTGTCTGTCTGTCTGTCTGTCTGTCTGTCTGTCTGTCTGTCTGTCTGTCTGTCTGTCTGTCTGTCTGTCTGTCTGTCTGTCTGTCTGTCTGTCTGTCTGTCTGTCTGTCTGTCTGTCTGTCTGTCTGTCTGTCTGTCTGTCTGTCTGTCTGTCTGTCTGTCTGTCTGTCTGTCTGTCTGTCTGTCTGTCTGTCTGTCTGTCTGTCTGTCTGTCTGTCTGTCTGTCTGTCTGTCTGTCTGTCTGTCTGTCTGTCTGTCTGTCTGTCTGTCTGTCTGTCTGTCTGTCTGTCTGTCTGTCTGTCTGTCTGTCTGTCTGTCTGTCTGTCTGTCTGTCTGTCTGTCTGTCTGTCTGTCTGTCTGTCTGTCTGTCTGTCTGTCTGTCTGTCTGTCTGTCTGTCTGTCTGTCTGTCTGTCTGTCTGTCTGTCTGTCTGTCTGTCTGTCTGTCTGTCTGTCTGTCTGTCTGTCTGTCTGTCTGTCTGTCTGTCTGTCTGTCTGTCTGTCTGTCTGTCTGTCTGTCTGTCTGTCTGTCTGTCTGTCTGTCTGTCTGTCTGTCTGTCTGTCTGTCTGTCTGTCTGTCTGTCTGTCTGTCTGTCTGTCTGTCTGTCTGTCTGTCTGTCTGTCTGTCTGTCTGTCTGTCTGTCTGTCTGTCTGTCTGTCTGTCTGTCTGTCTGTCTGTCTGTCTGTCTGTCTGTCTGTCTGTCTGTCTGTCTGTCTGTCTGTCTGTCTGTCTGTCTGTCTGTCTGTCTGTCTGTCTGTCTGTCTGTCTGTCTGTCTGTCTGTCTGTCTGTCTGTCTGTCTGTCTGTCTGTCTGTCTGTCTGTCTGTCTGTCTGTCTGTCTGTCTGTCTGTCTGTCTGTCTGTCTGTCTGTCTGTCTGTCTGTCTGTCTGTCTGTCTGTCTGTCTGTCTGTCTGTCTGTCTGTCTGTCTGTCTGTCTGTCTGTCTGTCTGTCTGTCTGTCTGTCTGTCTGTCTGTCTGTCTGTCTGTCTGTCTGTCTGTCTGTCTGTCTGTCTGTCTGTCTGTCTGTCTGTCTGTCTGTCTGTCTGTCTGTCTGTCTGTCTGTCTGTCTGTCTGTCTGTCTGTCTGTCTGTCTGTCTGTCTGTCTGTCTGTCTGTCTGTCTGTCTGTCTGTCTGTCTGTCTGTCTGTCTGTCTGTCTGTCTGTCTGTCTGTCTGTCTGTCTGTCTGTCTGTCTGTCTGTCTGTCTGTCTGTCTGTCTGTCTGTCTGTCTGTCTGTCTGTCTGTCTGTCTGTCTGTCTGTCTGTCTGTCTGTCTGTCTGTCTGTCTGTCTGTCTGTCTGTCTGTCTGTCTGTCTGTCTGTCTGTCTGTCTGTCTGTCTGTCTGTCTGTCTGTCTGTCTGTCTGTCTGTCTGTCTGTCTGTCTGTCTGTCTGTCTGTCTGTCTGTCTGTCTGTCTGTCTGTCTGTCTGTCTGTCTGTCTGTCTGTCTGTCTGTCTGTCTGTCTGTCTGTCTGTCTGTCTGTCTGTCTGTCTGTCTGTCTGTCTGTCTGTCTGTCTGTCTGTCTGTCTGTCTGTCTGTCTGTCTGTCTGTCTGTCTGTCTGTCTGTCTGTCTGTCTGTCTGTCTGTCTGTCTGTCTGTCTGTCTGTCTGTCTGTCTGTCTGTCTGTCTGTCTGTCTGTCTGTCTGTCTGTCTGTCTGTCTGTCTGTCTGTCTGTCTGTCTGTCTGTCTGTCTGTCTGTCTGTCTGTCTGTCTGTCTGTCTGTCTGTCTGTCTGTCTGTCTGTCTGTCTGTCTGTCTGTCTGTCTGTCTGTCTGTCTGTCTGTCTGTCTGTCTGTCTGTCTGTCTGTCTGTCTGTCTGTCTGTCTGTCTGTCTGTCTGTCTGTCTGTCTGTCTGTCTGTCTGTCTGTCTGTCTGTCTGTCTGTCTGTCTGTCTGTCTGTCTGTCTGTCTGTCTGTCTGTCTGTCTGTCTGTCTGTCTGTCTGTCTGTCTGTCTGTCTGTCTGTCTGTCTGTCTGTCTGTCTGTCTGTCTGTCTGTCTGTCTGTCTGTCTGTCTGTCTGTCTGTCTGTCTGTCTGTCTGTCTGTCTGTCTGTCTGTCTGTCTGTCTGTCTGTCTGTCTGTCTGTCTGTCTGTCTGTCTGTCTGTCTGTCTGTCTGTCTGTCTGTCTGTCTGTCTGTCTGTCTGTCTGTCTGTCTGTCTGTCTGTCTGTCTGTCTGTCTGTCTGTCTGTCTGTCTGTCTGTCTGTCTGTCTGTCTGTCTGTCTGTCTGTCTGTCTGTCTGTCTGTCTGTCTGTCTGTCTGTCTGTCTGTCTGTCTGTCTGTCTGTCTGTCTGTCTGTCTGTCTGTCTGTCTGTCTGTCTGTCTGTCTGTCTGTCTGTCTGTCTGTCTGTCTGTCTGTCTGTCTGTCTGTCTGTCTGTCTGTCTGTCTGTCTGTCTGTCTGTCTGTCTGTCTGTCTGTCTGTCTGTCTGTCTGTCTGTCTGTCTGTCTGTCTGTCTGTCTGTCTGTCTGTCTGTCTGTCTGTCTGTCTGTCTGTCTGTCTGTCTGTCTGTCTGTCTGTCTGTCTGTCTGTCTGTCTGTCTGTCTGTCTGTCTGTCTGTCTGTCTGTCTGTCTGTCTGTCTGTCTGTCTGTCTGTCTGTCTGTCTGTCTGTCTGTCTGTCTGTCTGTCTGTCTGTCTGTCTGTCTGTCTGTCTGTCTGTCTGTCTGTCTGTCTGTCTGTCTGTCTGTCTGTCTGTCTGTCTGTCTGTCTGTCTGTCTGTCTGTCTGTCTGTCTGTCTGTCTGTCTGTCTGTCTGTCTGTCTGTCTGTCTGTCTGTCTGTCTGTCTGTCTGTCTGTCTGTCTGTCTGTCTGTCTGTCTGTCTGTCTGTCTGTCTGTCTGTCTGTCTGTCTGTCTGTCTGTCTGTCTGTCTGTCTGTCTGTCTGTCTGTCTGTCTGTCTGTCTGTCTGTCTGTCTGTCTGTCTGTCTGTCTGTCTGTCTGTCTGTCTGTCTGTCTGTCTGTCTGTCTGTCTGTCTGTCTGTCTGTCTGTCTGTCTGTCTGTCTGTCTGTCTGTCTGTCTGTCTGTCTGTCTGTCTGTCTGTCTGTCTGTCTGTCTGTCTGTCTGTCTGTCTGTCTGTCTGTCTGTCTGTCTGTCTGTCTGTCTGTCTGTCTGTCTGTCTGTCTGTCTGTCTGTCTGTCTGTCTGTCTGTCTGTCTGTCTGTCTGTCTGTCTGTCTGTCTGTCTGTCTGTCTGTCTGTCTGTCTGTCTGTCTGTCTGTCTGTCTGTCTGTCTGTCTGTCTGTCTGTCTGTCTGTCTGTCTGTCTGTCTGTCTGTCTGTCTGTCTGTCTGTCTGTCTGTCTGTCTGTCTGTCTGTCTGTCTGTCTGTCTGTCTGTCTGTCTGTCTGTCTGTCTGTCTGTCTGTCTGTCTGTCTGTCTGTCTGTCTGTCTGTCTGTCTGTCTGTCTGTCTGTCTGTCTGTCTGTCTGTCTGTCTGTCTGTCTGTCTGTCTGTCTGTCTGTCTGTCTGTCTGTCTGTCTGTCTGTCTGTCTGTCTGTCTGTCTGTCTGTCTGTCTGTCTGTCTGTCTGTCTGTCTGTCTGTCTGTCTGTCTGTCTGTCTGTCTGTCTGTCTGTCTGTCTGTCTGTCTGTCTGTCTGTCTGTCTGTCTGTCTGTCTGTCTGTCTGTCTGTCTGTCTGTCTGTCTGTCTGTCTGTCTGTCTGTCTGTCTGTCTGTCTGTCTGTCTGTCTGTCTGTCTGTCTGTCTGTCTGTCTGTCTGTCTGTCTGTCTGTCTGTCTGTCTGTCTGTCTGTCTGTCTGTCTGTCTGTCTGTCTGTCTGTCTGTCTGTCTGTCTGTCTGTCTGTCTGTCTGTCTGTCTGTCTGTCTGTCTGTCTGTCTGTCTGTCTGTCTGTCTGTCTGTCTGTCTGTCTGTCTGTCTGTCTGTCTGTCTGTCTGTCTGTCTGTCTGTCTGTCTGTCTGTCTGTCTGTCTGTCTGTCTGTCTGTCTGTCTGTCTGTCTGTCTGTCTGTCTGTCTGTCTGTCTGTCTGTCTGTCTGTCTGTCTGTCTGTCTGTCTGTCTGTCTGTCTGTCTGTCTGTCTGTCTGTCTGTCTGTCTGTCTGTCTGTCTGTCTGTCTGTCTGTCTGTCTGTCTGTCTGTCTGTCTGTCTGTCTGTCTGTCTGTCTGTCTGTCTGTCTGTCTGTCTGTCTGTCTGTCTGTCTGTCTGTCTGTCTGTCTGTCTGTCTGTCTGTCTGTCTGTCTGTCTGTCTGTCTGTCTGTCTGTCTGTCTGTCTGTCTGTCTGTCTGTCTGTCTGTCTGTCTGTCTGTCTGTCTGTCTGTCTGTCTGTCTGTCTGTCTGTCTGTCTGTCTGTCTGTCTGTCTGTCTGTCTGTCTGTCTGTCTGTCTGTCTGTCTGTCTGTCTGTCTGTCTGTCTGTCTGTCTGTCTGTCTGTCTGTCTGTCTGTCTGTCTGTCTGTCTGTCTGTCTGTCTGTCTGTCTGTCTGTCTGTCTGTCTGTCTGTCTGTCTGTCTGTCTGTCTGTCTGTCTGTCTGTCTGTCTGTCTGTCTGTCTGTCTGTCTGTCTGTCTGTCTGTCTGTCTGTCTGTCTGTCTGTCTGTCTGTCTGTCTGTCTGTCTGTCTGTCTGTCTGTCTGTCTGTCTGTCTGTCTGTCTGTCTGTCTGTCTGTCTGTCTGTCTGTCTGTCTGTCTGTCTGTCTGTCTGTCTGTCTGTCTGTCTGTCTGTCTGTCTGTCTGTCTGTCTGTCTGTCTGTCTGTCTGTCTGTCTGTCTGTCTGTCTGTCTGTCTGTCTGTCTGTCTGTCTGTCTGTCTGTCTGTCTGTCTGTCTGTCTGTCTGTCTGTCTGTCTGTCTGTCTGTCTGTCTGTCTGTCTGTCTGTCTGTCTGTCTGTCTGTCTGTCTGTCTGTCTGTCTGTCTGTCTGTCTGTCTGTCTGTCTGTCTGTCTGTCTGTCTGTCTGTCTGTCTGTCTGTCTGTCTGTCTGTCTGTCTGTCTGTCTGTCTGTCTGTCTGTCTGTCTGTCTGTCTGTCTGTCTGTCTGTCTGTCTGTCTGTCTGTCTGTCTGTCTGTCTGTCTGTCTGTCTGTCTGTCTGTCTGTCTGTCTGTCTGTCTGTCTGTCTGTCTGTCTGTCTGTCTGTCTGTCTGTCTGTCTGTCTGTCTGTCTGTCTGTCTGTCTGTCTGTCTGTCTGTCTGTCTGTCTGTCTGTCTGTCTGTCTGTCTGTCTGTCTGTCTGTCTGTCTGTCTGTCTGTCTGTCTGTCTGTCTGTCTGTCTGTCTGTCTGTCTGTCTGTCTGTCTGTCTGTCTGTCTGTCTGTCTGTCTGTCTGTCTGTCTGTCTGTCTGTCTGTCTGTCTGTCTGTCTGTCTGTCTGTCTGTCTGTCTGTCTGTCTGTCTGTCTGTCTGTCTGTCTGTCTGTCTGTCTGTCTGTCTGTCTGTCTGTCTGTCTGTCTGTCTGTCTGTCTGTCTGTCTGTCTGTCTGTCTGTCTGTCTGTCTGTCTGTCTGTCTGTCTGTCTGTCTGTCTGTCTGTCTGTCTGTCTGTCTGTCTGTCTGTCTGTCTGTCTGTCTGTCTGTCTGTCTGTCTGTCTGTCTGTCTGTCTGTCTGTCTGTCTGTCTGTCTGTCTGTCTGTCTGTCTGTCTGTCTGTCTGTCTGTCTGTCTGTCTGTCTGTCTGTCTGTCTGTCTGTCTGTCTGTCTGTCTGTCTGTCTGTCTGTCTGTCTGTCTGTCTGTCTGTCTGTCTGTCTGTCTGTCTGTCTGTCTGTCTGTCTGTCTGTCTGTCTGTCTGTCTGTCTGTCTGTCTGTCTGTCTGTCTGTCTGTCTGTCTGTCTGTCTGTCTGTCTGTCTGTCTGTCTGTCTGTCTGTCTGTCTGTCTGTCTGTCTGTCTGTCTGTCTGTCTGTCTGTCTGTCTGTCTGTCTGTCTGTCTGTCTGTCTGTCTGTCTGTCTGTCTGTCTGTCTGTCTGTCTGTCTGTCTGTCTGTCTGTCTGTCTGTCTGTCTGTCTGTCTGTCTGTCTGTCTGTCTGTCTGTCTGTCTGTCTGTCTGTCTGTCTGTCTGTCTGTCTGTCTGTCTGTCTGTCTGTCTGTCTGTCTGTCTGTCTGTCTGTCTGTCTGTCTGTCTGTCTGTCTGTCTGTCTGTCTGTCTGTCTGTCTGTCTGTCTGTCTGTCTGTCTGTCTGTCTGTCTGTCTGTCTGTCTGTCTGTCTGTCTGTCTGTCTGTCTGTCTGTCTGTCTGTCTGTCTGTCTGTCTGTCTGTCTGTCTGTCTGTCTGTCTGTCTGTCTGTCTGTCTGTCTGTCTGTCTGTCTGTCTGTCTGTCTGTCTGTCTGTCTGTCTGTCTGTCTGTCTGTCTGTCTGTCTGTCTGTCTGTCTGTCTGTCTGTCTGTCTGTCTGTCTGTCTGTCTGTCTGTCTGTCTGTCTGTCTGTCTGTCTGTCTGTCTGTCTGTCTGTCTGTCTGTCTGTCTGTCTGTCTGTCTGTCTGTCTGTCTGTCTGTCTGTCTGTCTGTCTGTCTGTCTGTCTGTCTGTCTGTCTGTCTGTCTGTCTGTCTGTCTGTCTGTCTGTCTGTCTGTCTGTCTGTCTGTCTGTCTGTCTGTCTGTCTGTCTGTCTGTCTGTCTGTCTGTCTGTCTGTCTGTCTGTCTGTCTGTCTGTCTGTCTGTCTGTCTGTCTGTCTGTCTGTCTGTCTGTCTGTCTGTCTGTCTGTCTGTCTGTCTGTCTGTCTGTCTGTCTGTCTGTCTGTCTGTCTGTCTGTCTGTCTGTCTGTCTGTCTGTCTGTCTGTCTGTCTGTCTGTCTGTCTGTCTGTCTGTCTGTCTGTCTGTCTGTCTGTCTGTCTGTCTGTCTGTCTGTCTGTCTGTCTGTCTGTCTGTCTGTCTGTCTGTCTGTCTGTCTGTCTGTCTGTCTGTCTGTCTGTCTGTCTGTCTGTCTGTCTGTCTGTCTGTCTGTCTGTCTGTCTGTCTGTCTGTCTGTCTGTCTGTCTGTCTGTCTGTCTGTCTGTCTGTCTGTCTGTCTGTCTGTCTGTCTGTCTGTCTGTCTGTCTGTCTGTCTGTCTGTCTGTCTGTCTGTCTGTCTGTCTGTCTGTCTGTCTGTCTGTCTGTCTGTCTGTCTGTCTGTCTGTCTGTCTGTCTGTCTGTCTGTCTGTCTGTCTGTCTGTCTGTCTGTCTGTCTGTCTGTCTGTCTGTCTGTCTGTCTGTCTGTCTGTCTGTCTGTCTGTCTGTCTGTCTGTCTGTCTGTCTGTCTGTCTGTCTGTCTGTCTGTCTGTCTGTCTGTCTGTCTGTCTGTCTGTCTGTCTGTCTGTCTGTCTGTCTGTCTGTCTGTCTGTCTGTCTGTCTGTCTGTCTGTCTGTCTGTCTGTCTGTCTGTCTGTCTGTCTGTCTGTCTGTCTGTCTGTCTGTCTGTCTGTCTGTCTGTCTGTCTGTCTGTCTGTCTGTCTGTCTGTCTGTCTGTCTGTCTGTCTGTCTGTCTGTCTGTCTGTCTGTCTGTCTGTCTGTCTGTCTGTCTGTCTGTCTGTCTGTCTGTCTGTCTGTCTGTCTGTCTGTCTGTCTGTCTGTCTGTCTGTCTGTCTGTCTGTCTGTCTGTCTGTCTGTCTGTCTGTCTGTCTGTCTGTCTGTCTGTCTGTCTGTCTGTCTGTCTGTCTGTCTGTCTGTCTGTCTGTCTGTCTGTCTGTCTGTCTGTCTGTCTGTCTGTCTGTCTGTCTGTCTGTCTGTCTGTCTGTCTGTCTGTCTGTCTGTCTGTCTGTCTGTCTGTCTGTCTGTCTGTCTGTCTGTCTGTCTGTCTGTCTGTCTGTCTGTCTGTCTGTCTGTCTGTCTGTCTGTCTGTCTGTCTGTCTGTCTGTCTGTCTGTCTGTCTGTCTGTCTGTCTGTCTGTCTGTCTGTCTGTCTGTCTGTCTGTCTGTCTGTCTGTCTGTCTGTCTGTCTGTCTGTCTGTCTGTCTGTCTGTCTGTCTGTCTGTCTGTCTGTCTGTCTGTCTGTCTGTCTGTCTGTCTGTCTGTCTGTCTGTCGTTCTTTTATTATTACATAAATAAACCTACATAGTAAAATACATAGATACTATTATACAAACAGGCAATGATACGATTCCATTACGATACGACCCTGGTGGTCCGGGAAACTCGCCGAGATGAAGCAAGAGGTCATCACCCGGAGGAGGAGAATCCGATGCGCAGCGCTGATCCGGGGAGACAAGTTCGTCGATGAGTACCTGCAATCAAAAGAAAGATATGAGAATAAAGCCAAGAGGGTACAAGTAGAAAGCTGGAAGGAGTTTCGTAGGAAACAGGACAAGGAAAACATATAGAGTGATCACAAAGGTGTATTGTAGATATCACTGGCAAATAAACGCCAAGAACTAGGCCACTTCACGTCCACCTGGAAGGAGGCAACAGTCATCGTCCTCCGAAAACCTGCTTATAAATATTATAACCTGCTGCTGCTATAATAAAACATAGATACTATTATAAAACAGGCAATGATACGATTCCATTACGATACGACCCTGGTGGTCCGGGAAACTCGCCGAGATGAAGCAAGAGGTCATCACCCAGAGGAGGGGAATCCGACGCGCCAAATGTTTAATTTATTAATAATATTGTGAAATTATATTACGCATGTTGTGGTTGCCTGTAGTCTGACTTGCAATTAGTTCTATTTTCCGATTGTTGTTATTATGTATGTTATATTGTAAACTATGTTGGCAATCCTCAAATAATAAAATAAAATATCTTATAGCAGATAAATCTCTTTTGGCCAAAACATGAATGTATCTGTCTGTCTGTCATACTATTAACTTACCGTGGTGGTCCGGGAAACTCGCCAAGATGAAGCAGGAGGTCATTACCCGGAGGAGGAGAAACCGATGCGCAACGCCGATCCGGAGAGCCAAGGTCGTCGATGAGTACCTGCAATCAAAAGAACGATATGAGAATAAAGCCAAGAGGGTACAAGTAGAAAGCTGGAAGGAATTTCGTAGGAAACAGGACAAGGAAAACATATAGAGTGATCACAAAGGTGTCTAAGAGACAAGAAGACCTGCCATTAACTAGAAATGGAGAGCCCCTAAGGAGTTTGCAAAATTCTTGGCAGAAACATTTTATCCAGATGACAAAGAAGAAGATGACAATGCAGAACACCAGCAGATGAGGAAACCATCCGAACGAGTAAATGACGAAGTCAATGCTGAGTACCATGACCCACCATTTTCACTAGACGAACTAAGTGTGGTTGTTATAGCTTCAACCCAAAGAAAGCCCCGGGAGCAGACGGTCTAACGGCAGATATCTGTAAGCAAGCAATAAATAAGTACCCAGAATTGTAGATATCACTGGCAAATAAACGCCAAGAACTAGGCCACTTCACGTCCACCTGGAAGGAGGCAACAGTCATCGTCCTCCGAAAACCTGCTTATAAATATTATAACCTGCTGCTGCTATAATAAAACTGACTTCAAAAAACTCCAAACAATAAATGATAATACAACTATCACCACAGATTGTAATAACTATTAAATACTGAATCAATACCAAAGTATCAATACCGGCAGATCAAGTCATAAAATCTCTACCTGTGACTATTCACGTTATCTTATTGACTGAAACCTGGATCTCTTCCGAAACACAAGCAATGGAACTACAAATCAACAACTACGCACACTACTACAACTATAGAACTGATTCAAGAGGAGGTAGATTCTCAGCGTATATCCACAATGATTTGAAACATAGTTTATCTGAATCAGAATACTTGGGAGGAAACAATTACTTACGGATACGGTTTTATTACTGCCGCCCTGCTCCGGAGGGAAGCGGATTAAGAATAAAACGGGTATGCTGGACTAGCCGGTCTTACGACCCAGCATCCCCCTCGCACGGATGATGGCTATACGTGCTGCCACTGGGCCGAGTCCCTAACCCCTATGTACACCCCACCCGACACTACCAGCTAAGACCCCGCGGTGGCCTTCTTCGGCGCTTGCGGAGCGATCCCGGGGTATTCTAAGGAGTGCTAGAATTGCAGCCGGAATCGCCCCTGCGCGGTGCTGGGTAGCAGCCCATCTCCATGGAGGGCTAAGGAGCCCCCGCGCACCTAACAACGTCAGCGAACGAGGCCTTACCACCCGCGCTGCCGTCCATCTCGGGGATGCTCCGATTTTGGGAGTGCATCGATACGGGCTGACAGCCCTCCGCTGCGCGCCCGCGACTCCCGATGGCCCCTATTAGTCGCCTCGTACGACAGGCAGGGGTTACCGTGTGGGTATTCAAACGCCCCCATTCCACGGGGCGGGAGACGCCGGTCAGTCGTCCACCCGGCGCCTTCTACGTCTTCTCTGGCGGCGGGAGGGATCATATCGTTCCCGATCCCTCTCAGCACTCTCCTTCTGCGAGATGACGTTCTCGCAGAAGTGGGCCACCGCACGCCAGGACCTCCGGCTGGCGACCATGGACGACACCACGGCCGGCAGCGAGAGGTCTCCTCCAACGACTGCTCTGAGAGCGCTGCGCTCTTCATCCCAGGCTGGGCACTCCTCCAACGTATGTTGTGCCGTGTCCTCGCGGCAGTTGCCAGAGCGGTGGCACACGGCGGACACCTTTCCGATCCGACACAGGAACGAACCGAAACACCCATGGTCCGTTAATACCTGTGTTGGTCGGAACGTAGGCGCCCCGAGGCGCCTGTCTAGCCATCTCAAGAAAAGGGCTGACTAAAGTATATAAATACCTCGCAAAGGAAGCAAGACACATTAATAAATAAAATAAATAAATAAAAAACACTGTACGCGAGAATTGACTACAAGAAAATCTATTCTGGATCATGTAAGTACAAATTTGAGAAATGATAAGTTTCATATGGTAATAACTGATTCTTCCAAGTCCGATCATAAACAAATATATATCGAACTAAAAAAGAAAAAACCTCCACCAAAGATTCGGACACACTATGAAGCAAAGAGCATTATAATACTACTGAAACTATGAAGCAATAAACTACACGATGATATAAAACTTATTTGAAACAACAAATCTCGAGGAACTACAAGACTACTCGAAAATACAATAAAACTCTTTACAAGTAAAAGTAAAACATCAAAAACAAAGATCCTAAATTCACCACAAAAAAATTGGATAAATATGGACATCATAAATGAAATCAATCAAAGAAATGTGTGGGCAGTCACAGTAAGACCTTAAAAGAAATTTATAAACAAAAGAAAATATGTAGCTAAAATTATACAAGATGGAAAAAATGATTACCATGATAAAGAATTCACAATTTGTATTAATAAACCTAAAAAAATATGGGGTCTAATTAACTCTTTAGCAAATTATAATATTAAACAAAGGAGTGCTCCTCCAAAACTACTTGTCGACTCAGTGCATGTTACTGATCCAAGAAGTGTATGTGAACTATTTAATAAATATTTTTCAACAATAGGACCAATTTTAGCGAAAGCAATACTTAATAAATTTCATGACAATCACACGCGAGCATTACCAAAAGTTCTGGCTCAAAACTCTTCGTTGTCCACCCTCAAACCTTGTTGACCTGAAGAAATAATAAAAATAATCTCAAATCTTTATTCAAATGGTAGCACTGGATTAGATGAAATTAACACAAAAGTAATAAAATGCATAAAACATTTGGTGGCAAACACGATGAGTAAATGCTTCAATAAATTGTTATTAGATGGTCATTTCCCCGATACTCTAAAGTTGGCAAAAGTTACACCCATATATAAATCCGGACCAACAGACCCATGCATTTACAGACCCATATCGGTTTTACCTGTATTATCGAAAATACTTGAAAAAATCTTACATAATCGGTTAAACGAATACTTGAGCTCGAAGAATATTATTTCAGATCGCCAATATGGCTTTAGGGCTAAATGTAAAACTCTTACCGCCACAGTTGATCTTGTCACTAAGATAAAACATAGCATAGTCCATAAAAATATAGTTCTGGGAAAATTTATTGACCTGAAGAAGGCGATTGATACAGTACGACATAAACAGCTTCTAAAAAAAATTAAAATCAATAAATATCACTAGAAGTGATCACGAAATGTTCGAATATTATCTAAATAATAGACTACAAGTACTTTAAATTGGCAACCATCGAAGTGACGCATTACCATAAACATGCGGATTACCTCAGGTTTCAATGCTTGGTCCCATGTTGTTTCTGACCTATATTAACAACCTGGATAATCCGGATTTCATGGCCATCTTACTCTTTATGGAGATGATACTTGCCTATTCTATTTTGGGTCTTCTATCGACGAAATGATTTCACAAGCTCAAGAAGACTTAAATATACTCTTTGCATGGTTTCAATATAATCATATATCATATCATATAATCATTCAATATAATATTTAAAGCCAAAAATAAAAAATCCCACAGTATAAGCCACTTACTATTAACTGTATTCCTTTACAGCAAAAATATCTTGGTCTGAGAATGGATAGCGCTTTAACTCGGAATAATCATATCGAACACATAAAACATAAAAACAAACAAACATATAAACATTTTAGTCAACGGGCATACAGCGACTTGCGTGTCCAATACAATAATGCACTCAGGGTTCTGCTGGGGCTGCCGTGGCGATGCAGTGCGTCGGGGATGTTCGCGCAGGCACGAATAGACGGCTTCGCCGCTATTATTAGAAAAAGGTGCGCTTCCCTAATGGCACGTGTCCGCGGCAGCACCAACACTATCCTGGGTGTGTTTGCAGATAAGTGGGAGTCTCCGATGCTGCGGAGATGGATACAGCTTCATACTGTTTTGTAAATCGTGTATACTAACACTAGTTTCTAAGCAAATTGTTACTAACACCATATGGACTTTAGGTCCGAAATAAAATAATAATAATAATTATTATCATTATTATTAAAAAATAAGTTATCATCACTGCTCGGTTCCCTTCGTAATATTGTCGCATGTATCCCAAAGACTTATGTATCTTATTGAAATCTTGGATAGTGCCTCTAAAACTAAAGTAGCAGATGTTCAAATTGTCCAAAATAAAATTATCAAACTGCTTTTCAAGTACTCATACCTGACCTCAACAAATAAAATCTATAATGAAACTAAGATAATGAATATCAATCAATTATATATTTATAACACATGTATTTTTATTCGAAAAGTACTTAGTAAAGATATCCACACCAGCCTAACATTTACTAAATTAAAACAAATCAGCCAACGCAGCACTTCAGAACAGACTATGGGAAAAAGACGCTTATGTTTGAGGGAGCACAGCTTTATAATAAAATACCTATAAAAATAAAAAATGTACATCCATTTAATACATTTAAGACACAGCTAGCTAAATAGATTATAGATTATTATAGATTGATTGACTGGGGTTCCAACATTCAGATAAATCGATCCTCTCTTTGTATTCCTTATAATGTTTAATTAATTAATAATATTGTGAAATTATATTACGCATGTTGTGGTTGCCTGTAGTCTGACTTGCAATTAGTTCTATTTTCCGATTGTTATTATTATGTATGTTATATTGTAAACTATGTTGGCAATCCTCAAATAATAAAATAAAATATCTTATAGCAGAGAAATCTCTTTTGGCCAAAACATGAATGTATCTGTCTGTCTGTCATACTATTAACTTACCGTGGTGGTCCGGGAAACTCGCCAAGATGAAGCAGGAGGTCATTACCCGGAGGAGGAGAAACCGATGCGCAACGCCGATCCGGAGAGCCAAGGTCGTCGATGAGTACCTGCAATCAAAAGAAAGATATGGGAATTAAGCCAAGAGGGCACAAGTAGAGAGCTGGAAGGAGTTTCGTAGGAAATAGGACAAGACAAGGAAAACATATGGGAAGGGGTATATAAAGTGATCAGAAAGGTGTCTAAGAGACAAGAAGACCTGCCATTGACACTGACTAAGGCTTTCTGCGAAGAATATGATTCTTAGCTACAACGAAATAAAAGGGCAATAGTGTTTGGGGATTTCAACATTGATCGATTAAGTAAAGAGAAAAAGACAAGTATATATAGACCTCGTAAAGGAAGCAGGACACATTAATAAATAAAAAACACTGTACGTGAGAATCAACTACAAGAAAATCTATTCTGGATCATGTAAGTACAAATTTGAGAAATGATAAGTTTCATATGCTAATAACTGATTCTTCCATGTCCGATCATATACAAATATATATCGGACTAAAAAAGACAAAACCTCCACCAAACATTCGACCACACTATGAAGCAATAAACTACACCATGATATAAAACTTCTTTGAAACAACAAATCTCGAGGAACTACAATATAAGTAAAAGTAAAACATCAAAAACAAAGATCCTAAATTCACCACAAAAAAATTGGATAAATATAGAAATCATAAATGAAATCAATCAAAGAAATGTGTGGGCAGTCACAGTAAGACCTTAAAAGAAATTTATAAACAAAAGAAAATATGTAGCTAAAATTATACAAGATGGAAAAAATGATTACCATGATAAAGAATTCACAATTTGTATTAATAAACCTAAAAAAATATGGGGTCTAATTAACTCTTTAGCAAATTATAATATTAAACAAAGGTGTGCTCCTCCAAAACTACTTGTCGACTCAGTGTATGTTACTGATCCAAGAAGTGTATGTGAACTATTTAATAAATATTTTCAACAATAGGCCCAATTTTAGCAAAAGCAATACCTAATAAATTTCATGACAATCACACGCGAGCATTACCAAAGTTCTGGCTCAAAACTCTTCGTTGTCCACCCTCGAACCTTGTTGACCTGAAGAAATAATAAAAATAATCTCAAATCTTAATTCAAATTGTAGCACTGGATTAGATGAAATTAACAACAGTAATAAAATGCATAAAACATTTGGTGGCAAACACGATGAGTAAATGCTTCAATAAATTGTTATTAGATGGTCATTTCCCCGATACTCTAAAGTTGGCAAAACTTACACCCATATATAAATCCGGACCAAGAACAGACCCAGGCAATTACGGACCTATATCGGTTTTACCTGTATTATCGAAAATAATAATATCATAAAAATATGTTGAAAAATCATCACTGCTCGGTTCCCTTCGTAATATTGTCGCATCCCAAAAACTTCTAGTCAAGCCACATATGTATCTTATTAAAATCTAGGGTAGTGCCTCTAAAACTATCTATAGTAGCAGATGTTCAAATTGCCCAAAATAAAATTATCAAACAGCTGTTTAATTACTCATACCTGACCTCTACCAATTAAATCTATAATTAAACTAAGATAATGAGTATCATGTTAGGAACATCAGCAAAACTATGCATATTTAAAAGGATGGATATTTAAAAGGCACAAATACAAGGTTTATAATTAATTGATTGATTTACACGACACTGTTACAAGTCTCAGTGCTTAATATTAACACATGTCAGGATTCACTTAAGGCTTCTCTTTATAATTAATCTACCAGCATTACTCTCTAAGCTGAACTACGCGGCCATTGAACTGATTACGAAGCACCGAACCACGAATATACTGGCTATCGTCTCGTATACTTTACAAAACAACTGAACCAACTGAACCCCGGAGCGCGGAAGGCACTCAGTTTTATATTAAACATTTACTACGCCCACTTTGGTTGTCATTATTAATCTACCCCCAATTAGTCTCCTAAATACCTTCGGTATTTCTAATAATAGTAAATACCCTAATAATCAATCAATTATATATCTATAACACATGTATTTTTATTCGAAAGTACTTAGCAAAGATATCCACACCAGCCTTACATTCACTAAACTAAAACAAATCACCCAAAGTAGCACTACGTGCTAGTTTTTTGGTTCTGCCAAATATCAGAACAAAATATGGGAAAAAGACGCTTACGTTTGCGGGAGCACAGCTTTATAATAAAATACCTTTAAAAAAACGTACACCCATTTAATACATTTAAGACACAGCTAGCTAAATATCTTATAGATAGATAGATAAAAAGTTTATTAATTTATATGCAACAATGCATATACAAATAAATTTTCTTTAATATTACTACCAGAATATAATTAGTTTAATTACGGATAATTAACTTAACACGAACACTAAGACTATCGGATACCTGAGATCTTGAGAAGACCATAACCAGGCTACGAACGTAAGCCATCAACAATGTTATGAACCATTGACAATGACACAAACACTCATTTTTACCTCAACGAATTGCACAGTTTAGCATAAATATTAATATAAAATTAATTTATTACCGGGTAGAAATTAAAACCAGAACTAACAATCACCACCAATACCAACATTAAAATTAAAAATTTAAATGGTTATACTTGACTTACCTGATTATCGATTATTAGTTCTGAAACTTTTATAAAAACTAGACCCGTAATTCATAAATCAATATTGTAGTAACCATTAAATTACTGAATTATTCATTCAATGCAGTTTTTTCATAACACGTTAAAACCTAGGTTTGAGGGGTACCTTCGATTATAGTTTTTTTATTTAACACTAGTTATAAGAGTAAATGTTTTTCAACCCTCATACAAGCTAGAATTGAACCACATCAAATTCAAGATTCATTAAATCATCACACGCGTCAACTGTTACGCATTTTCACATACATATACACTCACAACTGTAATCCCTGAAGGTGTAGGCAGAGGTGTAACCGGTACACCCATAATTCGCGCAGCTTATTATCATAAGTGTGATAGGGGTGAGCCTATACCATACCGGGCACAATTCCATGCTGACGGCGGATAATCCCAATATCTCTTTACCAAACCCGGGGATCGAACCAGAGACCCTGCACGGCAGTCGTACCGCGTACATTACAACTACGCCACAGAGGACCGTGGACGTCCAATTATAATTACGCTGCTAATTACGCAGTGATATTATAATATCACTGCGTAATTAGCAGTTAAGCAAAATCTGAGTGCAAGACGTGAGTAACAGCCTAGAGCCGTTACAGCTGCGTAGGGATATTTCCTCGCTTAGCGTGTTATACCGTCTGTATCATGGCGAATGCTCTGAAGAATTGTTTGATCTTATCCCATCCTCTCCCTTTCATACCAGAACCACGCGTACTGGATTGCGGAGCCACAGCTTTGTGGTGTCTACTACCCCGGCCCGAACCAAGAGGTTCGCAAACTCTTATTTTTGCCGCACCATCAAGCTGTGGAACAGTTTGCCAGTTACAGTTTTCCCTCCTTCCTATGATCCTGGGTCCTTTAGGCGTAGTGTGAAGAAGCTACACAGCAGGCCGGCATTATTGTGTTGAGTAGCGAGGGATAAATTGTCTCTCACTACTTGATACTATAACTGGACGGCACTGCACTTACCATCAGGTGCAGTGTGGTCACTTTGCCGAGCCAAAAACTCATCGAAATTTCCATCGGTTGTAAGAGTACAAATTAAAATAAAGTAATAATCAATGAGGTCGGAAACAAACCATACTATAACTTAATAGTCGTTAATTACAATCAGTTTTAAATCCAAAAACAAAAATCAATGAGGTAGGAAACAAATCCTCATATTTCCAACTTATATAAATCGTAAGTTTAGCAGAACGATCAAAATTAAAAATCGGCCTTTAAATTTAAAAACTGAAAGCGACTCACCAAATTTCACATAAATCCACGGGTAGATCCCACTTCTTATGTCCAGGTGAAAGGTCATGAAGTCACAGGTCACCATATGAAGAGGCTGGAAGAGGGCTTATACATCCCTCTCCGATCTCCAGATATAGACAGGATGCACATGGTATGATAGATTCGTAGAAATAACACGAGTTGAACACTTCACAGTTTATTAAGCTACTGCCAGTTCGAAATACAATAATCCACGGAAAAAAGAACTGGCAAGAAAAACCATGGTTTACAATTACACTTTGCACTGAGACGCACATGGCGTTGAATCATCACTTTAATTGTAGGCAACGATCAGTTAAACAGCACTTGGGCATTACGACCTCTAAATTACTAAACTATTCGAGATAGGATATTGACTCGTCTAATAATTATTCCTGAATGCTCCGCGAAATGACGAGGCACTCTTTTATATTGTGATTTTCGTTGTGCCCCACTACGAATGAGATCATCCAATAAACAACTCGATAAACCTACCTTCAAAATTACCCACAATTTACAAAAGATTAAATTATTTGTAAGGTCAATTCAGTCTCCGTATTCATTATACTCCGACATATACCTTTTCTCCCAAAAATAACTTCCGCGCGGGCGGAGCCGCGGGCAAAAGCTAGTGAGAAATAAAGATCTTTAACCACAATAATTTTAATTACCATCTAAGGGTTAAGTCTTATTTATGTTATTTAGAGCACTATTTGTAACATAAGGCCAATAAAAGAGATTAAGAAGGAGAATAAAGAAGAAGATTATTTTTTAAGAAGTTTAATAAAATAGGAATGTAATTTTTTTTTGTATTTTCTTATAGCAAGAAGGCGTATGCGACCGTGTATATACACAATTTCAGAATTTCGAGAGCTCTCAGTCTTATGCCTTTTTATTGCAGCGCATAATGTCCCGTCCCTATGTGAGAATTTATTAAATTTATCACTCGTGGAATTCAATCTTTCTGCGAAATAAATATTACTTATCTCATATTCGTAAACAAACAATAAAATTAGCCGGCTGGTATTTATAAGCCTCGTGAAAACAATCTCCGCACATTCTGCTCCAGACTGTCTACACTATAGCGCGAGAAGCTGCCTTACCTCACTTATATAAAAATGGGTTTCAAGTTATACTTACTACGTATTGTTTTGGATGTGTCTGAGCGCACTAACGAACCCAGTTCCAAACAAATCAGTGTTCCGCAGTAAAATATGTCCAGATGACTATCACTATACTGATATTTTATCATGGCAAGTGCGTAAAGTAAGACAAGTACATTTTATGGCATAGAAGTGGTAGAGCTACGCTGTAGACATATGTAATATTTTCTAATACCTACTGTCTTTTTTATTTACGTAAGATTTTCCAGCATAGTATGTCCTGACATTTAAATAGTTTTTACAAATACTTTTGATGAGCATTAAGTAGTGGTTATCAAAAGAGAATGAAAAATCGCACACCACACTAATATTTCGTCTGGCCTTACGATACGAGTTGTGAGAGAATAGAATAAATTAAATCTATTATTGTGAAGACATTGATCCGGTTCCCTAATCATTACAAGTGGCTTATCTTCTTTATATATATAATTCTACTGTACGTGTGTATGCCACTGAACCCCTCCTAAACGGCTGGACCGATTTGAATGAATTTTTTGTATGCGTTTGGGTGGCGCCCTGGATGGTTTAGATTCCAAAATCGGCCCGGCAGTTGGCGCTTCAGTTGGTGTGGCGCTGCTTTTACGGGCAGGACGACGTGAGCACGGTCCGCTAGTAGAGATGTAAATTTTTAAGGTGCTGTGCCATTATTTTGCTGGTTTACATTATGGGGATACCAACGTTTAATTGGTACATTTAATTACCTCTTATATGTGTCAGCGTTTCCCAAGAATTTTAATAAAAAAATAATATAGTTTAACTAACAAAATAAAAATGAATAGAGATGTGAACAGTTGGACTAATTAATATCAGAAAATTACATTATAAAATATTGAAATTGTTATTGTAGGCAATTTTCTATTGCAAATAAAATCGGGTACAGGTACACATTATGTTATTTAAATATGTATATGTAATGAATGAGTTTTATATAAATATCAATATGTATTTTCTTATGCATCGGTACCGCAGTTGTAATTGCGTACGTGAAACAACTGCTGGGCTGAGGTCTCGGGTGCGATCCCCGGGTCGAGTCAAATGATATTGGATGTTTCTATCACGAAATGCTCAGAATTAGCCTGGAATCTGGAATTGTGCACAGTATCGCGATAGGCTACCCCCTATCACATAATGCGACGGTAACATGCTCGGCGAAATGTGGATTTACTAGTTACACCTCTGCCTACCCCTTAGGAGATTACAGGCGTGAGTATATATGTATATGTGTTTATTATGCGTAGTAGTACACTTAATATGGAATATTTAATACATCTTCAGTTTTGTCATAAGTTAGTGAATCTTTTCGCTTTCTTTGTCGTTTTATCCCTCGCGTTGTTGTTATTATATTTAAAATTTATTGGTAACTATCGAGAAAAAACATTAAACTGAATAAATAAATATAACAGTATTGGGGTTATTTTTTATATCTTGTGATTATTTGGCAAGACTGTTATAAACATGCGTTCTTATAAATTTGGCAAACCTTTGTGCAAATCTGGTGTTGGCAGATGGGCTGGGTAGTCTAAACTCTACGACTCGCTAATCTTCTCCTACAAGAATGCAGGATTGTGTTTGTCGTCTATTAATTGCAGCAGTTCCTCGCGATTCTTCATTTTCTTTTGTTAACCACTACGTAATGCTCATCAAAAGTATTTGTCAAAGCTATGTAAATGTCAGGCCCCACTGTGCTAGAAAATCTTACGTAGATAAAAAAGTCAATATTAGAAGAAACCTATATACAAAATTAATTTTATTTTAAGGACAGTAATAATTACTTGTTTTGAATTGTTCATTGTTAATAAAGTTATTATGCCTATTATTTACATTTACTGTGAGTTTTTGTTTCAAGAAGTTATTACTAGTTAGTTATTATTAGTTAGTATTAGGACAGCGTGGTGGACAAAGGCCTAACCCCTCTCATTAGTAGAGCCCGTGCCCAGCAGTGTGACAATCATTAATACAGGGCAAGTATTATTTTATATACTGTGTCTATCTGTATATATAAAAGAAGAAACTGACTGACTGATCGATCAACGCACAGCCAAAACGGCTGGGGTTAGAGACTTAACATTTTGACAGTATGTACCTTTTATGACGTAGGCTTCTACTAATGAAACCCTTCCTTTTGGAAATACCACCCTAAGGGAGTAAAATAGGGGATGATAGTTTGTGTGAAAATCCGTCATTTTTGAAGTTAAGTTTATGAAAATTAGTATTTGGCCTTTTAGTTAAAAACAAAAAAAATATATATAAGGATTTTTGGAAATTCCACCCCTAAAGGGTTGAAATAGGGAAAGAAAGTTTGTATGAAAATCCGTCATTTTTGAAGTTAAACGCATGAAAATTGTTATTTTGTATTATATACTTTTTCTCCCAAACATGACATCCACGCGGGCGGAGCCGCGAGCAACAGCTAGTACCTCATATTTTTTTAATTTTATTTTAATTTGAAAGAGGCACGCCTAAGATTTCAAGAACTGGGTAAACTAATGTTAGTTGGTAGCCCCATAGAGTTCATCTGTCCCTTTCGGGTGCACGCCTATGCCTCATCTATGGTTGTATATACTATATCTATGGGTCAATTAGTTCTCTGGTTGACAGCGGTTGTGCGTTGTGGTGATACGCACACCCATTGGCTCTAAATCGCTAATTATTATTGTAATCCCTAATTGTCTAAGTTATTTAAATGTCTGTATTATTAAAATATTGTAAAGCCAACGCCATAGTCCACTTATTTCAACGTTTCCCTGAAGTTTAACGCCTACAATGGAATTTCGTGATACAAGTTCACGAATGAGCGAGATTCAGCAGATCGGCTATTCCGACGTCTCGACATACATATCTAAGTATAACAATATTATAGAATTGTAGCTATAAGAAAAAATGGCAGAGAATTGTTTTAGGTTGGTTCTGGCGGACGGCTGATGCTACAAAAGTTTTCTACGTGTGGACAAACTAATCTAAAATGTTTCAATTTGTCACTATACGACACCTGGTGAGAGACTCTATCAAATGCCTTTGCAAAGTCCATATATATAACATTAACTTGCGCCTCTGCATCAACTGCATTGACTATTTCATTGTGGTAAAAGTGACCAAGTTTGTATTAGTTGACCGGGATTGGATAAATTCTTTTTTTTTTTTTTTTATCGTGGCTCGGCAAAGTGACCACACTGCACCTGATGGTAAGTGCAGTGCCGTCCAGTTATAGTATCAAGTAGCGAGTGATAATCTATCCCTCACTACTCAATACAATCATGCCGGCCTGCTGTGTAGCTTCTTCACACTACGCCTAAAGGACCCAGGATCATAGGAAGGAGGGAACACGGTAGCTGGCAAACTGTTCCACAGTTTGATGGTGCGGCAAAAGTACGAGTTTGCGAACCTCTTAGTTCGGGCCGGGGTAGTAGACACCACAAAGCTGTGGCTTCGTAATCCAGTACGCGTGGTTCTGGTATGGAAGGGAGAGGATGGGATAAGATCAAACAATTCTTCAGAGCATTCACCATGATACAGACGGTAGAACACGCTAAGCGAGGAAATATCCCTGAAATTCATGTTGCTCGCTAACAAAAATCTGGCTAGTATAATGTTTCGGGTATGGATGGTCCCGGCGGCCTATCCCGGGAGGGTACGGGGGCCCTTCCGTCCGACGGATCAGCTCACCTCCTCTCGGCTCTTTTAGTGGACCGGTGCTTGTTACGGCCTTCTGACTACTCTGACACTAGACCCTTGACCGCTTCTTCACCTACTCCTCCCATAACTCCATGTCAGTGCATACAAAGAGAGCAGGTTTTACAGCGGTGCGTAACCCCACCACCGCCTTCACAATGGAGTTCGCTAACATCCGCGGACTCCATTCTAATCTTAATGCCGTCCACCACCATCTTGAGACGGCCCGGCCTGCTCTGCTCTTCTTGACGGAGACGCAGATTTGTAGTCCGACCGATACTTCATACTTGCTTTACCCCGGATACTCGCTTGAAGAATGCTTCAGGCCGAGGGCCGGGGTATGCCTGTATGTTCGGTCGGACGTCTGCTGTCGCCGTCTGCGCTGCATGGAGGACCTCTCTTTCTCCACCCTGTGGGTACACGTCGACCTCGGCTCCCAGAGTCGGGTTTACGTGTGCCTTTACAGGTCACACGACGGGGACGTAGAGACAACTCAGCTATTTAATTATATTAGCCAGGCGACAGACGACGCGCAGGAGCAGTTTTCAATAGCGGAATTGGTAGTTCTGGGGGACTTTAACGCACACCACGAGTTGTGGTTGGGCTCCTCCAGAACTGACCATGCCGGCAGGACTGCTCATGCATTCGCTTTGACCAATGGCTTGACACAGCTGGTGGACCAGCCTACCAGGATCCCAGATGTGGCAAGTCATGCGCCCTCTCTGCTGGACCTACTGCTGACGAGTCATCCAACCGGGTATAAAGTGACGGTTAGTGCTCCTAGTGAAACATTATTCTCCAAATCAGTTATTTCCTGTTTTATAGATTGAAATTCGGTTCTCACCATCTGCTTAAGGGTTTGGTTAAGCTCCTGTGCTAAAGCCAATTTCATGACATTGAATTCTTCTCTTATTATTTCCCTAACGTCTTCCTTTGTAATAACTGACGTGGACAAGTTTAAGCCGGAGCTTCCACTAATAGCGCTAGTATCAACAGTGGTTTTTTTTCGATGCGTAATATTGTCATTAAAAGGTAGAGAGTCATTATTGTTCCTTGACTTGCCGCGTGAGTCAATGGGACGTAAAGGTGTATCAGTTTTTGGTTGCTTTGCACAACATCCGTGACACTTCCATTTATTTATTTTTTGTCAACACTTATTGTAGACAAGCGTTTTTCAGGTATGTCAGTACACGGAACACAACAATGACGGCCGTTGCAAATTACTTTAAAATGTATTTGATGATTACTCACTCGTTTTGAGGTATTCCGATTCAGCAAATATGCTACCGGAAAGTACACAACACGACCTTTTCAATGGTATATAGTTTGTGAGAAAATATTCTGTTATTTCAAATTAAATAAGTGGAGCCAAGAAACACAGTGTTACTGGTAGCGAATGCGAATGCTGCGAATGAAATTATTGCATGTCATTGAGAGCGATTATCGCCTGTTTTGGTGTGGTAGCCGGCTAACGCTATCTATTATGAAGAGCATATAAAAAGGGCTTGAGATCTTGAATTGAATACAGGGTGTCCCAAAAATCGACGTCAAGCCGGAACCGGGGGAAAAGGCAAGTCATACCGCTTATTAAAAAAATATAAAAAAATCGAAGTTGCATGTTTTTAAAATTATAGGCATGGCCCGCGATTTTTCAAAGTATAATCCTAACTTTGCGCATTTGTGTGATCTTACGTAAGAACTATTAAGACTCCCTCCCACCCCTTGTAAGAAAAAATAAGACATGATCGACTCCCCCCTATATCATCTTACGTAATAAATGAATGGCGCCAAAATTCATACCTAAATATTTTTGAAATATACCGGATACATTTTTAGGATCACATTTTTTTGACAAATACTTTATTCTGGTTTTGGTATATTTTGTGACATTCCTAGTGTGTTAGAACTATTTACATTAAAAGTATGTGTTTAGAAGACAGTCCAGATGGATTAGTAATTATATCGATAACCTTTATAAGTTTATTTACAACACTATTTGAGTCTTGCATAAACGACAGTGTTACCACATAAACCACCTAAAATGCCAGTGTAATAAAGATTATGTAAAATTGTAAACTTAGTCGATATGTCAACTCTCCTAATATTTTTAAATTATAAATTAAGTTAAGGAATTATAAATAAAATAATCCCACTAATATTATAAATGCGTATGTTTGGATGGATGCATGGTTGTTTGATATCCAATCACGCTACAACGGCTGGACGGATCTACTTAAAATTTGGCACAGAGATAGTTTATAGTCTAGAAAACCACATAGGCTAGCCGGAGAAATGTACAGTTCCCATGGGATAGTTTAGTTTTTCACAGAGCAAGGGATCGACATGATTTTTTGCATAGTGGCAGTTTAGGGATCAGAAAATTACAAAGACCACTTTTATCTCGAAAAAATGCACGCTTCCTATGGGATAGCAAAATATAGAAGGTTGAAATGCTCCAAGACCTACACGCGGGCGGAGCCGCGGGCAACATCTAGTTAAAAATGAATATAAAACAACTTGCGTTTAAGATATTGAATGCAAATAAATTTTGCATTCTATATCTCTACTGTGGCTAAAAGTTTAACCTGGCAACAATTATTACCCGATGATAATTTTTAGAAATTATATGTTTTGTTGCTTTTAAGGATAATATTACTTTAAAAAAATACGTCCAGGTGAAAAATAATGTTGTATTTTTGGAAGTTTGATGTGTCAGATCTATTTTTACATGTTAATACCGCTACTCGCATTTTCACGGAGCTCCATTCGCACGTGATGTCACTTTTTTCGTGGCGGATCATGAAGCGCAACTAGTTTATAACGTGTATGAGCACCGTGCTCTTACATTTGTCAAACGGGGTAAGCGCTCAATGGCGTCTCCCGTGTTAAATACTCTAAGATAAATAATAATAATTACATGCGATAAGTCTGTGTGAGAAAAGACGTTCCCGCGCTTTCCGCCGTTTGTAAATGTGAACCGAGTGTAAAATCAGTGAAATGTGACGACAATGAATAAATAAATGGCATAATTAAAGCCTGGTTATTGAAGAGTAAAGATTTTATACTGAATACATTATTTGAACAACATAAGAAACGTGGTTTTCGTATGTTGGTCCCATAGGTTTCTTACTTAGAGTATTCTATGGGAAAGGAATGGAGAATGGCGGGAATAAGAGACGTGGCTTCGGCCGGAGAATTCATGATAAATTCTTTTGATAAAGGAATAAATAAATGGCTTAATTAAAGCCTAGTTATTGATGAATGAAGATTTTATACTGAAGACTATTGAACTATTTACAGTGATTTGATTCGTGTGAAATACAATTATTACAATGTATCCGGCTGAAGGACATGTATCCATGGCCATGAATAAATAATAATTAATTACATGCGATTTTTAGTCTTAATTTTATAGAAATAAAATTGATTTTGGCTTGTATTTATTCCCCCTACTATTACCTTTTATAAACACAGCTATCCTTTTGCGACATGAGAGGATAATAAAAGATCTATGTTTATGGCTGCATAGTTAAGAACCTTTGCAGTTCATTTTTTAAGAACAAATATCAATAGTCATGTTTGTCAATTTGACATTCCTTACAGCGTTGCCAAAATGTTACTTTTGTCTATTTTGCGTTATAATTATATGTCAACTAACATCAATTAGTGTTTGTCCTATTTTACTGTAATGTGTTATTTATTTGACCGACAATGAATAACATGTAACAAAAACGGCAAGGACTAAATTCCGAGACTGCTAAAAGTTCGTTACAACGGTTTTTTCTAAGTTAAAACGGTAGGCAGCGGCTTTGCTGTGCCCTGGTATTGCAGTAGTCTATGGGCGGCGGTGACTACTTACCATCAGGTGGCCCGTCTGCTCGTCTGCCTATCAAGGCAAAAAAAAAAAGTTAAATTCTCAATAATTAGATATTTAACCTCCATATCACGTTTATGTATCCTAGTGAAAAAAGGGTACATTAGACGTTTAAATTATGATAAATTTGGGTTTCTTGGATAATATTGAGTTTGCGTTACTTTAAGAACAAACTGTAATTTTTTGAGTAGTCTCGTGTAACTTTTGATTATCGGCTACAGGCAACACTGATTCCGGTTGTAAAAACTCGGACTATTATTTACTCCAAAATTGTTTTTCAAATAGGGCTAAAAATCCATGTAATAAAAATAACCAATTTCATCTTTATTCATCTTTTTACCACAGTGATAGTAAGAAGGTGGGTATTTTATAATAATTATTTAACATAATCGACATCGCCACTGTAGACTACTCACTACGTGCTCACTACTGTACATTTACGGCTTAGGCTTCGTATCTGTTCACCTTGCGGCCAAAAGGGCAAGATGCATATGGCTCATGTTCTGTAATTTTTGAAAGTAATGAACAACGAAATCTTGTTTTATGAGTAATAGTACGATATTAACGTGAACACGCTATATTTTAATTAATAATCACTTAATAATTTGTACCGGCAGCCCGTTGGAAAATATTTCTTAAGTACGCGAATTTTTTTTTTTTTAAAGAAAATGACTACAGAAGACGAGGATAAAGCGCTGCGGTACAGAAGGGCACAGAGTGTAACACGGGCTGAAGAAATATCCGAACAAGAAAAGAAAATACGAAGATCACAACTAGATAAACCGTAAGATTTTAGCATTACTTCTTTTAAATTGAGTATCAGTTGTTGATTGCCTCGGTAGCGCAGTTGTAATTGCGCATGCGTTACGACTGCTGCGCTGAGGTCTCGGGTTCGATCCCCATGTCGGGTAAAGTGATATTGGGTTTTTCTATTTACAAATTCTCAGTATTGGTGTGCAATCTGGAACTGGTGCCCGGTGTGGCGATAGGCTCGCCCCATCATATTATGGGACCGAAAAATTCGGCAAAGTGGCTGTACTGGTGTACACCTCTGCCTACCCCTTCGGGGATTACAGGCGTGAGTGTATATGTATGAATTTAAGATGACAAATTTTGTTAAGTCCATGAGGCTTTTGTCTGACACCCCAGGTGCGGCTGGGAGGGTGAGGTTGAGAAAAAGATGTTCAAGTCATAAGCTGGTATAAGTTGGTGTTGAATTGAGTAAAATTGATGGTTTTATAATTGGAGGCCAATACTCATTTTGGGTCACTGCACACCTCAGTTAGTTTATTTGTTATAATTTTACATTGTAAATGCATAGCATGGTGTGTTAGTGTTAAAAATTAGTAAAAAAATCATAGTTTTGAATCCAGCCCCAAGGGTATATATGCACTTTGATGGCTTATTTATCAAACTTCGTAACTCCTTTTCAGTAAAAGAGATATTATCAATTACAGTGTAAACTCTATATAGCGACACTGAAGGGACTGTGCATTTTATGGCGTTATAGAGAGTTGTCGTTAAATGGAGAGAAGAAACATCAGAATTAGAAAAATAAAAAGTTTATTTCTGACTATTGTTAGTAGTTATGTGCATAAAAAGGAATGTTATTTGAACGCTATTGAGTATAGTCTGTTATTTTTGTCTGATGTCTTTTGCTGCACCAGTAATTTTGTTGTATTTTTTTAGTTATTTTATTAATATCTAGCAATACTGAGGCATCTTGGTTATAAAGGAAATATTTTTCCAATAATTTTGCTGCTTCCAGAGCTTCTTTAATGCTCGGCGGAAGCTCAGGCTCATCCGTCTCATCTTCTTCATCACCTTGTTCTTGATCCTCAGTTTTTCTCACTGAATCCAAAATTTCTTCGTCTGTGAGTGAAGCCGTTGTAAGCAGGCGGTCGTTCACTTCAATGTAGGTTTGAAGATTTACCGTATTTCCTGCCATGTTGAATTGTTGAATCCACTCAGTTAATGGAAGGTCGTCGTCGCTTTCAAACTCAGATTCTGTTTCCACCTCATCACTCGTAGAATTGGTACAAAGTCCAGCATGTCGAAAAGAGTGCTGTATAGTTGTGGGTGTCACTTCTTCCCAGGCTTTAGATAAAAAATTTACTGCATGCAGCATATTAACAGAAGTTTTACCCTCAGATTCGACTAGCTCCATCAATAATTTCCTTCTGTAGTGACCCTTGAGGCTTTTAATCACACTCTGGTCCATTGGCTGTAAGACACTAGTCGTATTTGGAGGAAGAAATGCCAACTCTATGTTTTGAAGGTTTGATATAAAAGGGTGGGCAGGGCAGTTGTCAACAAGAAGTAAAATTTTTCGTCCCTTTAATTCTGCATCCCACTTTCGCACTTCTTCTTCAAAAAGTTGACTGGTCATCCAAGCTGATTTATTAGCTTTATACGTCACTGGCAATTTTTTGATGTTCTTAAAACAGCGCGGATTTTTCGATTTGCCTATTATTAGTAGCTTTTTTTTCTCTGTGCCATCCATATTAGCAGCCACAAGCACCGTAATACGTTCCTTGGAAAGCTTTCCTCCCACACACTTTTCCCCTTTAAATTTCAGAGTTTTATCTGGAGTCAACTTATAGAAAATTCCTGCTTCATCAGCATTGAAAATGTCACTTGGGGCGTATTTTTCTATGAATTTTGACCACACTCTGTTATTCCAATCATGAGTCACATTTGTATCAACACTTCGTGCTTCCCCACTTATTTTACCATAGTTGATATGATGACGCTGCTTGAATTTTCCGAGCCATCCTTCTGATGCTTTGAAAGAAGTTAAACCAAGTTCAGCAGCAAAATTCTCCGCCTTAGCTTTCACGAGCGGCCCCGAGATAGGCATATTATTCTGGCGCTGTCGATGAAACCATGATAGTACAGCTTTATCCAAATCTTCGTATATAGGTTTCTTTAATTTTTTGGAAGATTTTCCCTCGCCCGCAGCGTGGAGGATTTTTTCTTTATTTTTCCATATTGTGGACACGGTAGAGCGACTAAATCCAAAGCGTTTGCCAACATCACTTATCTTCTCTCCCGGTTCTATTGCGCGTATCAGTAAAACTTTTTCGTCAATACACAGTGATTTTCTTTTAGTAGCCATGTTTACAGTTTGCAAGTTTGTGAGCAACTAAGAATATGATAAGATATAGATAATCCATGACTCCTAGTTATGAATCATGGTCAATAACAGTCTACACGTGCAAGCAATCCCAATTTGTAAACAAAAGAATGAATTTCTTAGAAAGTTCGGTATGCATGAAGCCGACAGTCGAGTTTATTGCGGGCTAGGATAATAAAGCGACAATAGATCGTACACAGCTGCGCAGTTTTTACTAATTTTAGCAACTTAATTGTTGTCGTTATTGAGAGTGGGTGTAATGCTATATAGAGTGAAACATTGTATGAAAAACAAGCTAAACCAACCAAAGCCAATTGATTTCGACGCTTAAGAGAGTTTGTCGTTAAATAGAGTGACGTTACATGGAGTTTACACTGTATTCTACTAGAAAATGGATCGTCTATTTTTATTATTAAGAAATACTCTATTACTATGTTACATATATTACGAAGTTTGATAATTAAGCCATCAACTTCTGTTTCCACTAGGTCATGTGTATTTCCATTGTTGTTTATAATTTACTTTAAACATTAAAGAAACTTGCATACCTGAAAATTTGTATATTACTTTATAGAACTGTTTCAAGAATGTGTGAAGAGAAGAGAGTGAGAGTAAGAACTATTTCTGTGCTCTATTTGATTCATTAAACTAACAGTTCAATCTAACCTGCCATATTTTTAAAATTAAAGTCGGTTACTACTCAAATGTGTCCCTTGGCTCAAGAGTGCATGAGGTCTTTTTATATGTTTAACCAGATAGGGTGATATTTCTTATGTAAAGAAATGTTAAACTTTGGTAATGGTTATATAGATTACATACTCTGTCTTTGAATACATGCTATATACACAAATTAAATATTATTTTTATTAAAACGTAAATTTTTCTATAATACTGACTTTTATCACACTACTCTCATTATGTGTGAGATTATAACCTTTGTGGTTTTTTGTTTTATGTATATTCTTTTGAACAGTAATTTGTGTATTGCCAGATGTGGTGTGTTTGTGAAGGGGGTCAAAAATAACAGAGTTTTTGTTATTTTTGGCATCAAACTCTTGAGTGCACTAAGTATACATCACCTAGGAGTTATTTTTAAATGATTATCAATTCACATTGATAATTTAAAACATTTATATACAAGTGTTATTATTATGTTGTGTTTTTAGGATACACAAACCAAGAGATTCACTTTTCTCATGGAGTTCGGAGTTCACAAATTTTACTGGATTGGTCAATTGGGGCTTCCTGATGCTTACCATTGGTGGTGTACGACTAGGGCTTGAGAATTTTCTAAAGTAAGTATTCTAAAGATCATTATTTGGTTACTAAAATCTATAACTTTAGAAATCGTTTATTTATATAAATAAAAAATAAATGTTGTATGTTAATAAGTGCATCACTTATGAACCGATTGGCAATTTATTATGATGATAATAATCTGAGTAATGTTTATACAGAAATAGAAATTTGACATGTAACCCAGACATCTGCTTATTCTATGGGATTTCAGTCTCCTACAATCCATTGGGACCATTAGATGTACATTGGTACATCATACTAATATTATAAATGCAAATGTTTTGATGGATGGATGTTTGCCACTCGCATCACACCAGAATGGCTGCGGATCTGGTTGAAATTTGGCACATATAGATATATTATAGTCTGAAATAGCACATAAGTTACTTTTTATTCTTGATTTTTATTTATTTAGGAAACATACAGTCATACACAAAAACAATATACAAATGTTTTAATGTTTGCTTCAGGTATGGTTTTCGTGTGAACCCCATTGAGTGGATCATAGTTCTAACTGGATACCATGAAGGAGATAGATATCAGTATCCATCCATTGCCCTGATAATGTGTAAGTGTTTTACGAACGTTTTAGAAAGAAATTTAGAAAAACCGGTGCGTTTTATTAGCTTCTTCAACTAAGCAACAATTAAAATATGAATAGACTTTAATTTTATATATTTCAGTCGCTGTTGTACCTCCTGTTACAGCCCTACTCATAGAAAAGGGAATAGCGGTGGTAAGTTCTGGTAATTTTTAATGTAATGTACCCATATGTGTACTACCCACGCACCCAGACCTGAAACAACATACATACATACATATACACTCACGCCTGCAATCCCCGAAGGCGTAGGCAGAGGTGTAACAAGTACACCCACTCTTCGCCGAATTTCGGTCCCATAATGTGATAGGGGGCGAGCCTATCGCCATACCGGGCACAGATTCCAGACTCTGGGCTAATACTGAGGAATTTCTAGATAGAAAAACCAAATATCACTTTACCCGACCCGGGGATTGAACCCGAGACCTCAGCACAGCAGTCATAACGCATGCGCAACAATTACAACTGCGCCACCGAGGCAGTCAGCTGAAACAAATATTTGTCTATCCTAAAAATATTATACCAGTGCAGGGATTGTATCCGCGGCCTCTGATTTCACAGCCCATTACTAGCCTGTTACACCATGGAGGCTTTTTGTTTGTATTGGAATTTATTTTTCTAATACTATTAAAATTCATAAAACTCATATTATTAAAATAACTATAATTTTATGAGTAATACTAAATGTAAATATACTGAAGAATTTCATTTGAATTCCAGCAAAATATTTCATAATTACTTTGCATTTTATATTCTTGAGACATTTTGTTGCGATGGCACTTCGCCTGTGTGTTAATGTCCCTTACAATGTTGTTGTATTTGCAAAATATTTATTGTAATGTTATGTTACTCAGACCTATGTAGTTATGACACATTTTCAGGATTTGATTCCAGAGAAGATTGGCATATCTCTACATATAGCCAACATAGTGTTTGTTATTTCACTGCCTGCTATAGTGCTTCATTTAAAAGGAGATGTTTTTAGTTTCGGTAGTAGCTTTTTTTTTATTGAATTATTCGCTTATACATGGTTAAATTTTAAAACCCCAGAATTTAAAGCTTCTTGTGGGATTTACTGATGATAAATACTGTATAACGACTTTATTTTTTCTGAGGCTAAACTACAACAAATGGTGGAGTTAGTACTGCAATTTACTTAACAGTAATAGATGCAAATATTTCTGCTACCCTGTCCTGCACTTTATAAAATACTAATATTGTTTTTTAAAATTTAACCACATGTAGATTATTGCATTTTTTCATTTATAATTTAAATCATGTATAATAACTTAAACTGTATATATTAAGGATACTTATGGGAATAACGTCTTATTTCAATGTTTCAGTGGGAAGCTCTGCAGTGTGTATGTTATATTTGGTGATATTCCTTAAATTATGGAGCTATGCTCAAACTAATTATTGGTGCAGATGTGGTATGAAGCGAAAGTTATCTAAAAATACATTGAGAAGACAGAGTCTGTCAGCGCCTAATTGGAGTAAGTACATTGGCATTGTGCTCAGTTTTAAAGTGTAATATATTATTTTAATTCTACTAGTGTTATCAACGAACATCCCACAATTAAAATAGAATTATACACGTATTTATAATACAATACAATTACGTATTTAATTATTTTTATTAATCACTTTCCATCAGATGAGCCTCCTGCCCGATTGCCCCCTTTTTTTCATAAAAAAAACGTAAACATCTATTTTAATTTCATGATATATTGCTATTTAAAATCATTCTCGTGGAAACGGTACGACTCTGGAGAGACCTACATTAGAGTAAAGAAAACGTGCAGCGACTGTTTATCAAATCAGTTAATTATTATCTATCATAAAAAATATTTTCTAATTACAACATGATTGTTGCCTAATACTAGAGACGGAAAGTTTATCGCTTGTCATACCGAATGTTTGACCGATAATGTAATAGGCGTTGCCATCAGGGTGTGTAGATGTTGATACTTTGATAAATGAATAGAAATTTTACACAATTTTTTTAAGAGTGAGTTAGTAAATCGAGTAATTAGTGAGTATTTTTTCTAAATATAATTAGAATTAAGTAAATAATAGTCAACATAGTAAAAAAATCAAAGCAACGCAATTGAAACAGAAATCCAGATAATATTGATAGGCGGGCTATTTTATTTTAAGAGACATTTCTTGCGATTAAATTAAATACATATTCGGAGATAGCAAATTTTTCTGCATCTTTTGAGTCTAGTTTCAATTTGGACTTTTTTGGTGCTCAAATCAACTGGTAAAATAGGGCTATTTTTTTTAAGAGCACATTTATTTTAGAAAATAATGTTCATAAAGACATGTAAATAAGTCATAAAGATGCAGTACGTGCTTGCACTAGTAATATATTAATTATATTTAAATCCACGCAAGTTTTTATAGTGTTTTTTTTTTTCCAAAAAAACCAATAAACTTTAATCCTCTCTCCCGTAACTTTTTAAAAATGTCGCTTCAATCAAATAGCCTGCCAACTGTTGATATGGTCTTTATTAAATGCAATAATAGTAAGCTAATTCCGTTTTTTTTTTGAGGGAAATACAGGTTTTTACATATACAGTTTTCAAATAAATAATAATAGTACTAGCCCTGTATTAAACATTGTCCCACTGCTGGAGACGGGCCTCCTCTACTAATGAGAGGGGTTAGGCCTTAGTCCACCACGCTGGCCTAATGCGGGTTGGCAGACTTCACATACCTTCGAAATTCTCAGGTATGCAGGTTTCCTCACGATGTTTTCCTTCACCGTTACAGCAAGCAATAATTAACAATTAATATACACGTCACATTTAGAAAAGTCAGTGTGTGTGCCACTTGGGTTTCGAACACACGACTTTCGTCTTGACAGTCCGTACCGCAACCAACTAGGCTATCGCTGCTTCAAATACGAAAGCAATACTAATGTTCATGGGGGTCAATGGGTGTGTGCGTTATTCTTGTGACCAGTGTACTGTATAGGTATACGGCCGAAGTTTAATTACATTATGTCACATAAATATGTTAAATTACAGGTCAACTTGTTAATGCAGAACAAGATCGTAAGTGTATTGAAACACGTTATATTGTGAATTCTTTCGCATCGTTTCTTATATGCTTCTCTCTGCGCTTCATTTCCGATTTAGTGTTGTCTCTTACATGTTTGATTTATCTTAGAGATCTTGTGTTTTAACCCGCAGTCAAGATAGACCTATTGTTAGTTAAAAGTAACGACATAATAATTCCAGATATAGTTACACTTTACTGTTGTGACCATTTGTTGTAAACATACAGAATAATCAAGTCTGACCATTGCCAAAATGAAAAAAAATACTTAAACAATAGTTAAATTGATTACGGTTGAAACAACACGGCCTTAGATGTAAATGCTTCCCTTGTTTTTACTTATTGAAATTAAATATAAGCAGGATTTAAAAACATAATCTCTATAAAAGGTACCTACTCATTTCAAGTCTCTAACCCCAGCCGTTTAGGATGTGCGTGATATGTCAGTCAGTCAGTCAGTTTCTTCTTTTATATATACAGAATAATAATCAGCCTCAACCATGCCTCAACCGAGCGAGCGCCACATAAGAGACCGACAGGCGATAAAATGAAATATAATAATTTTAAACCTAAATTAAGACTCAAAGCGAAATTAATAAGTACGATGACGCACCATCATTATGATAGTGTGAGAAATAAATAATTCAAAAAAACATTTATGAACTTTTGACTGACATCTTTTTGACTTGACTTTGACATTTCCGCCTAGTGTAGTTCCGAATTACGTGATTATAGAGTAGTATAGAAACAAAGTCGGCAAAGTAGTTGGGCAATAATGAAAAAAATATAGGGTAGTCCCTGTTTATTAGAAATACCGGGGCTCTCTTATAAAATAAGTTCGGCTAGATTGATAAGTTACTCTGCGGGGTGAAGATTTACAATAAAGAAGCGCCTCGGCATACCAGAACTGAGTCTAGCCCGATTTGTTCCCAGTTCAAGTAATCCGATTTCAGTTCAATTAGTGTGTGTTGTCTTTAGTATAATGGGTGTTCAGTCGTTTTTCCAAACAATATATTTAGGGAAGAGACACGAAAACATTATGCTCAGTATTTTCTACCTGTCCCTAATTAGTTAACTACGTCTGTAGTAGAACTAAGAGCTTTTTACTCTATGACACTTCATATGTTGTACCATCCGCGACGGTCCAATAACTGTAGGAGCGCACTTCAATATTAATAAAGTGATTTGCAATATAAATTTCGGTTAGTATGAATAAACTGATCTGCGATTCAATTAAACTACATAGATTTTAAGATGAATAGGTATGCAGTTCAGTGAAATATTGAATAAATACACTGGCTGAAATGAAATATGCTTTATGCTTAACTTGTGTTGTGGAGTGGGTGTAATAAATGTTTGCACAAGCATGGAAGTGTGTGATGCACAAATATGTTATATAAAAAAATATTGATACGTTACTTACATTATTCTTTTAATAAAAGTTTAATTCAAAACATTTTGATTATTTTATAGGTGTTTTATGCATGGGTTTCAATGTAACTAATTCTCTGAAATGAGATATCGCGAAGTCGAGAATTAATATATCGATTATCTTCAGAAAGTTTGGAAGATGAGAAGAATGATGCAGCCGCTGCGGTTGGGCTCGTCAAGTATCCCACTAATTTGAATTTGAAGGATTTGTTTTACTTCCTGTTGGCTCCTACCCTTTGTTATGAGTTAAATTTCCCGCGCACGACACGGTTGGTTTCCCATTGGGGCATTATTCTCTATGTCCTTACAAACGCGTAACGAGGCGCGTTAAGTTAACTGCATGTTATTCAGATGTAATTCGCATGTTATTGTAGTCTGTAATGCCATTACATTCGAATAACGTAACGCGCCTCGTTACGCGTTTGTAAGGACATAGAGTATGCCCCTGCTATAGTTATTCATTGTTTTTGTAAATGTGTGTAACCATAATGTGCGTAAATATGGTTTTGCAATTTCAGTATCAGGAAGAGGTTCCTTGTCAAAAGGTTACTCGAAGTGGTGTTTGGATTGAATCTTGTCTTAGCATTATTTCAGCAATGGATGATTCCGTCTGTGACCAACTCAATAGATACTTTCTCTACAATGGATCCCATCAGAATAACAGAGAGACTACTAAAATTAGCCGTAAGTGACTGCTTGATAATAAGTTGCTTTACATCTGAAATAATTGGCATTTTTTTATAGTCACTGATTTTGAGACAATAAAAAATGGAGATTCTGTGAAATAGGTTTGTTGACTTAATAGACGCTTCTGATTGGATTGTGAAAGATTGCCGACTTTGGTTCTAACTCAACATTTGTTTTGCGTTGTAAAAGGGTTAGCCATCTTTAATTATAAAACGTTGCAATAGTCGATCCAGATTTTAATGTTCTATATTTTTTTTTAGTGCCTCGATAGGCAGACGAGCAGACGGGCCACCTGATGGTATGTAGTCACCGCCGCCCATAGACTTCTGCAATACCAGGGCACAACAAAGCCGCTGCCTACAGTTAAAATATAGAATAAAATATATGACAATATATTTTATTCATTCGGTTCTGTACGACTCGTATGATATAGATAAATATTTTTTTAATAACCGCAAATATATATTTTTTAATAATTAATCCCCAAAGGTATGAAAAGGGATTTCAAAATGTGTATTAATTAATATTTTTATTCCAGGTACCAAACCATCTAATATGGCTATGCTTCTTTTATCTAAGCTTTCATTCATTTTTAAATCTGATGGGAGAACTGCTCCAGTTTGCCGATCGTAACTTCTATAACGATTGGTGGAACGCAAACAATATATCGGTGTTTTGGAGTACTTGGAATATGCCCGTGCACATGTGGGCAGTGCGGCACGTGTATATACCGATCACACAGAAGGGCTACAGCAAAGTGGCGGCCAGCACCGTCGTCTTCATTATATCTGCGTTGTTCCATGAGTATTTGGTTAGTTATCGGATATACTTGAATTTAATTTTACTAGTTACTATAATATCGAATCCACTAAAACTATAATGATTATTAAACATGAAAATACTGGCTTTTTTATCCTGGCACGGTAAAGTGTGAACACACTGCACCGGATTGTTAGTGCATTTTCGTCCAGTTAGAGTATCAAGTAGCGAGAGAAAACTAATGATAAATAACCTTGAGACGAAAGCTTAAGAATATAGTTTAAAGGTTTTATCATGTAATATAATTAACTAATCATTTAAACCATTCTGTATCTATTCTAGGTTCCATTACAATAATATTATGAGCCCATGAAAACCATAGTGGCTTAATTCAATGGACAACACTTTTGACTACAATAGAAAACAAAAACAGTATTTTAAAAACCATAACAGTGTTTATGCTGCCATCTAGTGAATATTCATTGTATCATTTTTAGTCCACCCTGGTTCTATCAAAATTTTCAATTTTAACTATAAAACACCATAAATTCAATATTGTAAAAAAAATAGTTAGGCCACTATGGTTCTCATGGCTTCATATTATTATACATTTACATTTCAGGTGAGCGTACCACTACAGATGTTTAGAATCTGGGCATTCCTGGGCATGATGGCTCAGCCTCCACTGTCGGTGATATCTCGCATGGCTGAGATGAAGCTTGGCCCACGTTGGGGGAACCTGATAGTTTGGAGCTCATTGATATTAGGCCAGCCGCTCGCCATCATGATGTACTATCACGATTACGCTTTATTACATTTTACTCCTCAAGAGTTATGAAATATTTATTTATAATTTATATCAACTGTTTCATCCAGCATAATAACTGCCTAAGGATTTTATATTAATTAAATTTTCTAGTAATATATAGTAAATACTATGTGTCTTTGCTCTACTTATGGAAAACTAATGATTTTTTAATTTTGTATGTATTTTTTATATA
Source organism: Laothoe populi (assembly GCA_905220505.1). Classification (NCBI taxonomy): domain Eukaryota; kingdom Metazoa; phylum Arthropoda; class Insecta; order Lepidoptera; family Sphingidae; genus Laothoe; species Laothoe populi. The sequence goes on along the minus strand of HG992151.1, from coordinate 12,215,951 downwards.
GTTATTACTTACTAATAGTAAATATCCGTCAAATTGATTGAAATGGCTACCCAGCAACGCATTGGAAGTATTATTAAAATGGGCGCCTATGAAAACAGTTAAATAGTTACTTAAATTATTTTTCTATTTCAGTAATTTTCTATATGGTGTAAGTTATAAATGATTACTATTGTGTAATACCGAATTCATTGCTATTAGTAAATTTAAACATTTCCCAATTTCTGGGACATAGTTATACTGGGTCATAATTATAGGTGTCGAGTAATTTTAGGAATACTACTATACATATTATTGTCAACAACTATGTACAAAGCAATTTTTTGCTTCTTATCTAGTACGTATTCTTATAGGTACTAGATAATTGCAATGTTTAGATAGGTGTAATATATTTCGTAATTCGTTTTATTAATTATTTAATTTTATTGTCTGAAGAATTTATTTTTTATAAACAAATTTAATCATTTGAAAAGATGTAACGTTTTGCGATGTAACAATTTATTGATGATAAAGACTGATGCCCTTGTAGGCACAACAAATTGTGATAAAATTGCCATGTCACACAATATTATGCAATTATTTTGAGGCTTGATAGTTTTTTATACAAATTTTATGGAATCCAAATAATACAATTTTCTATAAATTTACAATCGATTATTACATTTATATTTAATTTACATTCTATGTTACGTTAGTAAGTGTACCTTATAGGTTATAGGGCATACAGAAAATACAAAGCTGATTTTATCAACGGGGTGAAATCTTATTCCATATTAATTGAACTTCCATTTTATAAGGGGTATTATTTGTTTTACAATATAATTTTGTTATCTATTAAAATGAAGTATCAGTTTCTTATGTAATTTATTTTACGATGTTTAATACGCGCCAAAATTATGATTTTTCCGTTAGCTTATTGTAAGTTCAAGTGAGTTTAGAATGAAAATTGTACACAGCAGAAGTCACAATATATTATAAGTATTATGTGTTATTAATATTTTATAAATTAGTAGGGATTGTATTTTATATGTTTTTTACTGTAGACATTTTTATTAAAATATACTGGTTATGTTGTTCTAAGTTTTATTACGTCAATTGAATAATTTATCGAGGCGCACACACACATACACTCACGCCTGTAATCCCCGGAGGGGTAAGCAGAGGCGTAACCAGTACACCCACTTTTCGCCGAATTTCGGTCCCATAATGTGATAGGGGCGAGCCTGTCGCCATACCGGGCACAGATTCCAGACTCCGGGCTAATACTGAGAATTTCTAGATAGAAAAGCCCAATATCACTTTACCCGACCCGGGGATGGAACCCGAGACCTCAGTACAGCAGTCGTAACGCATACGCAATTACAACTGCGCCACCGAGGCAGTCATCGAGGCATCCACATTAAATCCTGGGAATCTGAGTTTTATACTTGAATGTTGAGTATACTCTAGATGGGCGGTACTACGCTTACCATGAGGCGCAGTGTGGTCATTTTGCCGTGCCAATATAAAAAATGTAGCTTTTGTTGAAGTTGAATGTTGAATGAAGTTTTTTTTCTATAGTTAAAATCCGAAAGGTTTCGGTTTTCATTTTAGTAAGAGCACCAATGTCTATGCATAAATATTTGCTAAATAAGCTTAAGGAATATACGACTTTAGCTATAGCTTATGAGTTATTAGACAAGGTGTTAACCCCTGGAGCTGTCGTTACTTTGATTCAAAGCTCTGTCGATGCTGAATAATTTTAACATACATAGTGAAATATCGACTTTTTTTTACGTCTTGAGATGTATGAAATCTTGCACAAGTTCATATACATTGTAATCAGGGGGGAACTATGCTGTATAACGAAGCTAGGATGATTGAAAACATAGGCTAATGCCTCATACCCCTATGCAAAAACAACAATTATAATAATATATAATAATAATACTAGCCCTGTATTAAATACATAAAATAAATAAATGTAAATAAATAAATAACACCCAACAGTCACACACATAGCTCCGACCCCACACTAAGATACGAGTCTTGTGTTGTGGGTATCAGGGACTACGAGAGACTTTCAGTCTTACAACACACAGACCCCGGCCACAAATATCTGTCTGTCACACAAACATTTGTCCCGGTGTGGGAATCGAACCCACGGCCTCTCGTTTCACAGCCGGCTACTCGCCAACTCCGCCACGGAGGCTGTCTAAGGCTGTATTAAACACTGTCCCACTGCTGGGCACGGGCCTCCTCTACGAATGAGAGGGGTTAGGCCTTAGTCCACCACGCTGGCCTAATGCGGGTTGGTAGACTTCACATACCTTCGAAATTCTTATGAGAATTCTCAGGTATGCAGGATTCCTTACGATGTTTTCCTTTACCGTTAAAGCAAGCGATAATTAACATTTAATACACACATTAGACAAGTCAGAGGTGTATGCCATTTGGGTTTCGAACATACGACTTTCGTCATCACAGTCCGTACCACAACCAATTAGGCTATCGCTGCTACTTAAGCGAGCTTTTTGTTCTGCGTCGATTTCTGAAATAACATTTTCGAGACAACAGTTAACAAGTACTAACAATGTGGTATGCCTGCTTTCATGAAGATTGAAATTAATATCTATTTAGATCGATTTCTATGTCGGCCTTACGATCTAATCGATTTCTATTACAAATTTTCGAAGTCAGAGCTCCAGGCATACAACCTTAAGATTGTCCTTTTAAGCAAGTGATACATGAATGATAATGAATACATGTGTGGTGCATTCCTTAGGGGCTAAGTTAAAATCTGCGAGGTCAGAATTTGGCAGTCCGTCCCATTACCCTTTAAGAATGTTTCAATTTTTATGTGGATGATAAGACTTTTGCCGAATATTTGTTTTATGTTATAAGTAGATAAGTACATCATTTTTACATAATAAATACCATAAAAATTAAATAAACAACACCAAAATATCAACACATAGACTCCACAGTAAGATACCTACAATTATCTTGTATCGTGGGGATCACGAACTATGAGAGGCTTTAGGTCTAAAAACCCCGTAACCGAAACAAATATTGGATCACAAAAACCTATGTCTTGGTGCCGGGATAAACCCCTTGTTTCCTATCCAACTTCTCGTCCACTGCGCCTCAGAGGCTGCCAAACACTACTACTATAGGTACTATAGATAGGTAATATTAATTTACTGTAGGCTAGAAAAAAAGATGCGTCCTGTTTTTAAATTGAATTGTCCTGGTTTTTCTAACTTTAAAAAAAAAAAACCTAGTAGATGAATTCCGGGGTTGGTAACCCTAATATAATAAATGAGGTAATTTAAGCAATAGCAAAGGATGGGTGTAATAGTGGCACTTTCCCGTCGTAACCATGTTCCTATTCATCCATATAGTAACTATTTAGCAGGAGGGTTAACAAAATATCGACATATATGCGTGTTAGCTATCACCTCTGACACGAGATACACATGTGCGGAGTGCGAGGGCTATTGAACGTTTATCTAATCTGAACGAAGGTCAGCTCAGCATGTTAGCGGTGCATTCTAAACACGAGGACAAGTTATTGGCGGCTGTACTTTGTTGGATAGCTATTTTTTTATTGCACAACGCACGAATAGCAAACGCCTTTCTGAATTGCGGTAGTTAAGTTTGCACGATGCGTCATAAATAGAAGTTCCGAATATCAACAGTTGGTTGGGCCGCGGCCGGTCAGGTATGACATCCACCTGACTAGAGATCTCCCCCTTCGTTGGAGTCACACTGTCACCCGTTCCTCCACATTATATTTTTATATGATGTGAGCTGGTAGGAGACCCTTGCTTACAAAAGATCAATTAAAGATCATCAGATCTTCAAACATCTTGTAGTTAATATACTCATATTTGCCAAATGTACGGCCACAGCTGTCGATCTCGAATAATACTTTTAAGTCAACCGAAAATTCTTTAGGGCCGCTGCTTAAACTACTTTTCGTACATGTTATAAAAACAAAGATATGCGATTCAATAATTGTAGGAACTTCAATGATCTCGTCTTGACAACTATCATTTGAGAAGTACAATTTGTAAGGAAACTATTTGTTTTATTATAAATTTATTGAAGTTTGCAATTACCACTTAAATTGTTAGTAAGCTTTAACAAATTCTAAGTTCATGTCAAACTGTCTAGGACGCACTTATTCATTTCATTTACCTACACTTAGTAAGTAAGAAGCTACTTCTAGTAAGTAAGTACAATCTTTCAGATATATACAGATAATGTGAACTCAACCTTTAGGATATACCTACTTTCTATATGAATTTGAGTAAGCTATGACTTAGCAACTTTAGTGCATGCTTTAGTGCGGACATACGACCTTACAATTATATGGATTTCATTAATTTAGATTGCTTGATATGTAATTCAGTTCACGCCTATAACATTATAAATATAAATTCGTATTTTTTATATTAATTTTACGAATATTCAAACTATTCCGTCTATCTAAAAGTAAAAAATCGACGCGATCGACTTCAACGCGAGTGTGGTGACTCGTGAGTGGCGGCGCGAGGGCCGAGGGCGCTGAATCAATTGATGAACAAGCCGCGATACCGGTCCACTACGTGCCCTGCCTCTGGGCGACAACCTCTCACCCGTTCACATCACTAAATGATATCGGCCCCCTTTTATTGTTTATTGAACAATAAGAATAGGGTGCAGGTGAGTTTGTTAGATTAAAATGTATTCAGATCTTAAAACTGCCTAGGTACCTACATATATTTTCAATATACCTAAACGATGGTCCAAATATAACCCAATAGTCACAACTGGCGATAGGCTCGCCCCTTATCACATCATGGGACCGAAATACGGCGAAAGTGGGTGTACTGATTACACCTCTGCCTACCCCTCTGGGGATTACATGCGTCACAACTCGCGTTGGCACACTCACTTAATTTTTTTTACAAATCATAAAGTTCGTGATTCACTGTTCTAATCACTAGCTTTTTATATAACTTTAACTTTTAACTTTTTAAACTGCTAATAATTTAAGTAATGTAATATTGAATTTGCAAAAAAAAAACCCAATAAATATACTAACCTACTTAGAAAATCTGCCATCCCTTTTGAATCTAAGTTAAAATATTAAATTAATATCGAAAAACAATACCTAATACATAATTATCGTGTAACGCATGAATTGATTTGACCAATTAAAACCTATCTGCACAGTAACAAAGTGGGCAATTAACATAGCTTATATAAACAGAAGTCAGATACGTGTTAGCGGCGCGGGCGGGTTAATCATGTAATAACATTTGCGGTGGGAAATGGGAGTTCTGGCGTAGTTCGTACGATCGTACCCGGCACCGACTCTCGGCGCTAACAATGTTGACCGTAGTGAGCAAACAGCAGCGGCTGCGTCAGCCCACGGGCCACCGCACCCGCTCGGCAGTCTCGCCATAACCCTATCTCAATAGTCAACACGCATACATACCGAAATTCAAGATTATTTTTTAAATCAATGTTCGTTACCACAGTATTTCAATACAGATTGTAAAAAAAATTTAATTTGAATTACTCTGCCTATTCCAATTTATTAAAAAAAACGAAAGGATGATTATATTATATTAAAACGCTTAAATAATAAACTTCAGAAAATACCTTTCATAATGGGGGTTTATGATCTTTTGAACAAAAGTAAAAAAAGCCTTCATCAAATCAAAATGTTTACTGAATCTATCAAAAATCTAAACATTATTTAGATTCCGTCAATCTATTTCGCGCCAATTCAGAATGCAGTTTCTCTAGAGTGCAAGAAGCTCTAGATAACCGGACTCTTTGTGTTTATCGATTGATGATTTATCGAAACAATCGATTCCTTTCTGCAGATGGATTATTGTGTTTAATCATTCAATCAGTACACCCAGAAAATACCTACATGTTACACGATACATTTCGCTCTTGTAGTTATAGTGTATTTGATTGTATGTTCGGTGGCAGGCTATTAATTACACAAAACTTAAAACCTTCAAAAATATTTCTACTCTACTATGGTTCATGAAAGAAGTTATTTTTATTACTATTTCTATTAAATTCTAAATCTATTAAAATCTATTGAATATATTTTTTGATAATTTTTTTTATTTTGTGTTTCGTGTATTCTATGTAAAACTCAATGAAATAATAAAATTTTGACGTATATACTGTTGTACATTGATAAGTTGCATTGTTTTGCAGTAAAATTGATTTGAATTGATTGAATTGACGTATCCACAAAAGAAAAAAGTAAAAAATACGCATCGAATCGGGAATACAAAATATTTTCAATACAAAATATTGAAATATTAAAGCCAGTAAAGTATATATTTAGGTACGTTACTGAAATAATCGAATGACACTATACCTACATAGGTATACTTATTGAAATAAATCCAAACTTTCTATCTGGTAGACAGTGCTGATATTTGATATTTGATCCTGCTGAGTATGTGGGATCAGTCAACAGGTCTCTATGTATGCCGTGTTAAGTCTGGACTTGATAAGGGCCACATGCACCGACACACAAAACAAGAGTAGGTTTAATACATACGATTGTAAAATCTTGCTGACATATAAATTGATATGAAATAAGTGTGACACGATTTGGGCTAAACTTTATAGTTCTAAACTCACTAGTAAGTTATGAAAAAAATCTTGTTACAAATGCTGGTGTTGAATTATCTCCCTCTACAATGTAGCGTCTATATCTTAGAGGTCTATTTACATCATTCAATACATTTGTATGTCTTGAAGTACCAATTTTGTATGACCTTAGAATATATCGTAATATAGGTATGAGTTACAATTATTTCAACACACACAAGTACACGTTTGTTAGTCTTGTCTTGTTTAGACAATGTAAGTATAATAATGAAGGGTCGGTTGTTTGGTGTGGCGAAATCCGCTCGCAACTCGGTGATTAAATGTAATCGGGATTACGCTGAATTGTTCAACCCCTTGTGGTTGGCGACGCGTGAAATCACTTTGTTCTACAGTTAGCCTCCTTGCTGCCATAATTTACCGTTGAATTATAATAAGCAATATACTTTGTTTCCAGAATCATAAATCAAAATTATTTATAACATATTACAAATTGGTTTCATTGAGATCACAAGTTCAAATTTCTTAATTTTTTGTACACATACATATAAGCTCACGTCTGTAATCCCCGAAGGGGTAGGTAGATGTGTAACCAGTGCACCCACTTTTCGCCGAATTTATAATTATCCCATAATGTGATAGGGGGCGAGCCTCACCATACCGGGCACAATTCCAGACTCCGGGCTGATACTGAGTATTTTCTAAATAGAAAAACCCAATATCATTTAACCGACACGGGATCGAACCCGAGACCTCAGAACAGCAGTAGTAACGCATGCGTAATTATAACTGCGACACCGAGGCATCCAGGTTTTTTAGTACCTATCTACTGATGTATCGATATTTTCAGAAATAAAAATGGGCTGCGGGAAAACTCTTTAGGGCTGTAACATATTTAAAGGATTAATTAGTTACTGTCGATAATTAACTGTAAATTTTTAGTTAACAAAGTATGTGACCAACAAGTGGCACAACCGAGGTGGTAATCTCCTATGCCAGAGAACATAGCTACCACCGTTTTCTCTGCTTCTGTCGCTACACAACAGTGCGCAGTTCCGGTTTCAAGGAGATTACAGATTGAGATTGTGCGACTGGCCACTTTACTATATTCTTTGTGATGAGCGCAGTGCAGTGTCATGCAGTACTTTCTAATTCAAAGTTCAGGGCGGTGTTGTCGCTGTTTTTGAGGACCCATGTCATTTTAACACAAATATTGCTCGTTTATTATACCTTATTTTTTTTATTCTTTTATTTAAAGGACTTTTATACATAGGTCCTATAATATCGAGCAATCTTAAAATAACTTTAGTTAATAAATAGGAGAATAAAATTAGTGCTTCGTCGGAATTAGGTTGTGACAGTATATCATGTAATACACCAACATGAAGCCTATTCAAACCTAGATATTCCACCATTCTATACCTTATCCTAGGCTCGCTTATGAGATCAGACGATTTATTTCTCATGTGTCTATAGTTTTATCATAAACGTAACTAATGTATTGTAATACAATTATATTAATATTAAAAAAATCAAAAAAACGTAATATTATGTTCGAGTATGTACTTATTAATCATAGATATAATGTATTTTAAGAGGTTTTATATGGTATGCATTGCGTTATAATTATGTTACACATTTATATTATCTTTAGTGAACTTATGTTAGCGAATATTAAGGCTGCGAGTGCATGCGCGCAACGTGCGACGTCATTGGGTTTAGAGGGCGGAGTTTCGCGCCGCCCTGCGTCGCGACGGCAGTCCGACTTAGGCCTGCGTGCGCCTCGCACGGCCCGATGGTGGAGCACGCGCTCGTGGACTGCTCCCAGGCGAGCGCCATGCAAACCTTACCTCCGCAGCCGCACCGCGAAGCTGATGAGGATCAGCTCGCCGATGAATATGTTCAAAACTTTGAACTAGACCACCTGGAAGATCATAATGCCATTAAACGTGAACCACTACGCCCTGGGTGGCACGAGATGGTGGAGACACCACCAGCATGCGCTCGCGCCTGTCGTCCATGGCCTGATGCGGGCCCTTACCCTCAACCACATGTCGCCATTGCAGTCGATCCCAGTACACCCCCAGAGACTCCACCGGCTCCAGTTGGTCGCAGTCCGTGTCGTGCAGCGTTAGTGGATGATGTTTTGTGGCTACCTCATATGAGAGAACCTTTGGATATGCGTACGGTCCCGTGTGGAAGTTTCGAGGAGTGGGATCGTCGGGACTGGAGAGAGCAAGATCACCATGTGCAGCAGGTTGCACTGCGCCCAGCAAGTTCATGTTCAGCAATGTCTCCACGCACAGCGCAGCATCAGTCTTATCAGCCATCATCGTGCGGTGATGATCTTATCAGTGATGATTTACTTATGACGTTGAGTGTCCGCGAGCTCAACAAGCGCTTACACGGCTTTCCACGTGAAGATGTGACTCGACTAAAACAGAAAAGGCGCACGTTGAAGAACCGAGGATACGCACAGAACTGTCGGAGTAAGAGGCTACAGCAAAGACAGGAGCTAGAATTGACGAACCGTTCTCTGCAGGACGAGCTTCACTTGTTGCAGCAGCAAGTGGTGCGCGTGACGCACGAGCGGGACCTGCTGAAGCAGCGCCTGGCGCTGGTGGGGCGCGAGCATGCTGTGCCACAGCATGCGCCGCCAACGCCACACTCCTCGCCGGAGTTCTTCTCGGAGCTGTGACGGCAGGGCGCGGCGCCGCGAGCCGGTGCCTCCGCCGCCGCCTCCTCCGCCTGCGCCTGGCAACGCTACTAAGGACCAGGTGCGCCAGCACGACGACCACGTTGCGCCTAACAACGCCGTCACCTTCGTGCTTTTGTTAAGTTTGAAGTTTCATTATCATCAGTTCCAGTTTTATAGTTTTATATTATGGTGGGACAATATAGCCATGGATTCCAATAAGAACGGCTCGAACACCGTGTTAAATGTATGGTTGTGTCTTAAGATATGCATAGCTTCGTTAAATTACATATAAAGTGTATTATTAAAGTAAAATTTATGGATAAGTTAAAATGAAAAACACTAATGAAACGAATAATTGTATATAGATTCATAAACTACGAATATTATTCATAGGACGATTGGTGTTTTCCTAATTAAATATTTCGAAAAAAAAAGATGTCTTAATTATTTTTCCTTTGAGGATAAACGTAAGTACCGGTGACCGGTAATTTTAATAATATTTTGTATAATAATGCAGTGATGGATGACATAATTTTCTATACGAAATGTATATTTATTCTTCTTTATTTAGTCTGATTCTTTATTTAATTATCAGATTTCCTACGAAAAATAGCCATTATATGATCATGCTATCAAAAATAAATGAGAGTTGGGAGTCTTTAACTACAATATATTAGGACTAGAATTAAATATAGGATGTAAAAAATACGCACCCATACATATTAAATTTTACTTATATAAAACAACTATATTTTTCTATATGTTTTATGATATCACTATATGCAATAGAAAAAGAAAATTAATTATTATAACATGTCTTATATAAATCAATCGAAATATATAACACTAATTAAAGGAGTCCAATAACATGATGATTTTGCAATACAATTTATATTGATCAACAAAATGCTGCCGTGATTGCTCAAGAATTGCAAATAATGAGGTCGGCGTCAAAGCACTCCATACCTAAGTAGGTAAAATAATACAATTACACGTGTTTTAGCATTCGAAAATTTTACGATCAAAAGTTACATCAATTCGTATTCTATCCTCTATATGTTGAGTTTTGATTATATTGATTAGGGATTTATTTACACAGTTCATGTATTTTATACGAACATTTAACATAAACAGGAAGGAGACAATGTTGCAGTTTATTAAGTACTTTATCGTTTATATTACACATGTTATCATACTAAAATATATCACCTATTATTTGTAAATAAATTATAATCAAGACTGTATTATTTACTCATAGGGCCACATCACGGTCTCTATTTTAAATTAACCAAACAATCTGAATACATGTATTAAGATCAATGATTAGCAGAAAAGATATCCCATGCTATCTGAACCTAGGACGTCAGCGGATTGTCACCCTAACACTAAAAAAACTGCCACTAATACTGCCCACACTAGGTAAAACCTGTATCGTGGGTATCAAGAACTACGAGGGACTACGGTCCCACAACACCCAGACCCGAAACAAATATAATATGTCTGTCACACAAACATTTGTCTCGGTGGGGGAATCGAACCAACGGCATCTCGTTTCACAGCTGGCTACTCGCCCGCTGCGCCACAGAGAATTATGTCATACTGTGATATACGAAATTCATGACATTTTAATGTTTGAATTGTCGGATAAAATTGTGACAAAAGCAAATCTATGGACAAAAGTATCCCAATCTTGCCCTCATACGTTTTGAAGGTCTAGAGTTAGGGTACAATGTTTGGCCATTTTGCGGCCTTCTGAGTACTCCGACAATAGACCCTCGACCGCTTCTTCACCTTCTTGCCCATGGCGTAGTGTGAAGGAGCAGGCCGGCATGATTGTGTTGAGTAGCGGGGGATAGATCGTCTCTCGCTACTGGATACTCTAATTGGACCGTACTGCGCTTACCATAAGGTGAAGTGCGGTCACTTTGCCGAGCTAGGATAAAAAAAAACATGGTAGTGATTGAAGATAAATTGGAAAATAGGATATTGTAGTAATTGACTCCTGCAGGTTTTAGATTGATTGATTAGAAAAATATGTAAACTATAAATATAATAATAGCTGGTCCTGTAATTAACACTGTCCCAATGCTAGGCACAGGCTTCCGTTTAGGTTCCCTCTTAGGTTTACGCCTTAGTCCACCTTGCTGGCCTAATGTGGGTTGACTTTACATTCCTTCAATTGTTTCAAGGATTCAAGAATTCTCAGGTACGCAGGTTTCCTCACGATGTTTTCCTTCGCTCCTAAAGTTAGTTGTTATTAACAATCAGTATACACAATTAAATAAAGTCAGAGGTGTATGGCATTCGGGCTGATTCAGATTATAGGACTTCAATCTCGGCAGTTTGTAGCATTTCCAACTAGGCGATCGCTGGTTCCATATTGAAATTATTCGTACTATAATACATGTTACCAACAATTATTGAAATGGATGATATAATATTAAATGTTATATCTAATGTAGTGAAATTACTACTGGAAACAAAGTTGGTCCTGATTTATTAGTTATGTCTCCTATGACTATAAACGTGTTACTTGTGTTTATTCATCCAATTTGTTAATTCTTAGTAATTAATGTAAAGTACTAAGGATCGGCTATAAGTGACTTACAGCCATTCAAAATACTCGATATATTTTGCTGGTGGTATATTATCCACCCGGATATGGACCACCGTACACAGGGTGTAAAACCCGCCATAGTGGCACACGAAAATGTGTCGCGTTCCGGGATCAGCCAGTTTACAATTGGTTGGTGTACGATATTTGGCCGTTTTTTGATGTTCTGAGTAGGTACTCTGACACTAGACCCTCGACCGCTTCTTCATCTTATTGCTCATGGCGTGGTGTGAAGATCGACTCAACACAATGATTGTGTTGAGTCGCGGGGGATATATTGTCTCTCGCTACTCGATACTCTAATTGGACGGCACTGCGCTTAACATCAGGTGCAGTGTAGTCACTTTGCCGTGCTAAGATAAAAAAAATATAAACATTTATTGATGACACAAAATGTCATGATGTAGGTACGTATCGAACCTGCGGTCTCTGTTTTCACAGTCGGCTACTCGCCCATGCATCATGGAGGCAGTGATTTAAGTGTTAACCATCATATTGTTAGATTCTTTATGATTTTTTATAGAGTTGGTAAAACATTGCAGATTAAATAAATCTGTGCTGATGTACTATGAGATACTTGTAATAGATGTTCAACATTGAAAATTCAATATTTAAAAAAATATATATTTAATTAAAGTATTTACTCTAGCCTAATGCATATGAGTGGTGCAATTCTTCCATTTTATGAGGAGATCATACCTGCTTTTGCGATAGAACTTTAGAGATCTAAACCCCATAAAGTCATAGAACTTTTTAAATTTTTCCCGTCTCCCGGAAACCTTACAAAAAATATCCAAATTGCGTAGAATGGTAGTCAGATCCAGCCAGGTCCAGTGAGTAAGGAGGATGAAAGTTAACTAACTGCAAGTTTTATAACGGCTAGTTGAGTAGTGTAGATGTAGACTTGGCTCTCTAAGAGTTTAAACCATTATTGCTCGAAATGATTCCCACTAGTATATAGTTCTTCACAGTACGCTGTCAGATGTGACAGCCTCCGTGGCGCAGCGGACAGCGGTTGTGAAACGGGAAGCCGTAGGTTTGATTCCCGCATCGTGACAAATGTTTGTGTGACAGATAGATGTTTGATTCGTGTCTGGGTGTCGTGGGACCGTAGTCCGTATAGTGTCGCAAGCCGACTTGATTGTTTCCAATAGCGAAGTATAGCTGTCTCTCGCTACTTGATACTCTTACTGTACGGAGCTGCGTTTACCATCCGGTGAAGTATGGTCACATTGCCGAGCCAGGTTAAAAAAGTCTGTCGTAGTTCTTGATACCCACAATACAGTAACCTAGTGTGGGATCAGAACTATAGGTGTGTCTGTTGGGTGTGTATAATATTATTGTTACTGTTATTTAGTAATATAATCTGAGAAAGCGATAGGGCACCGTTTTTTGGACGAGGTTCACTTTAAGGTATTGTTCTGATATTTGCGATTATTGTAGAGAATCCATTTTCATCACACATATATATTTTATTCCAAAATGCCTTTATTTTTGTAACGGTTAATCAAAACAAAGCAAGAATTTATGAAGCATTATTAAAATAAAAATATCAATGTACCTATTTCTGCTGAATTCATTTGGCGTCGGTACCTACTCATATTCAAAAATTAATCTATTTTATTTTATTTTATTTATTTATTATTAAGGACCTCCAACGAAGGTTACACGTATATAAAAGAAAAAGTGTTACATTTTATATAATAACTTTGTGACGTGCTCCTTCAATTACAGAAGACCACAGCATGCAAATTTACAATTTTATATAGTGACTTTGAATATTATTATTTATTATTTACTCTAATTTTACAACACTAGGAAAGAAATAGATACTAGTTACTAACACACTAATGATTAGCTGCATAATATTTGCCAGACTTGTTTTTTATATCTAGAAGTGTCCGTGATGTCAAGATCATGTGTTTTCGCAAGATAGTTGTACTACCTACAGAGCCTTGGAACAGCAGCGAAATGACCCATTTTCGTCATATTCGTCTAGATATCCATGTTTCGTTCAGAGACTGAATGTAAAAACAATTATTATACACACACACACACAACCTCACACCTGTAATCCCCGAAGGGGTAGGCAGAGGTGTAACCAGTACACCCACTTTTCGCCGAATTTCGGTCCCATAATGTGACAGGGGGCGAGCCGATCGCAATACCGGGCATAGATTTCAGACTCCGGGCTAATACTGAGAATTTCTAGATAGAAAAACCCAATATCACTTCACCCGACCCGGGGATCGAACCCGTGACCTCAGCACAGCAGTCGTAACGCATGCGCAATTACAACTGCGCCTCCGAGGCAGTAAATTTTTGTATTTAAATCCAAATAATCAATCATATGGTAAGAATTGGTAATGTTAATTTGGAATATTATAGTTTAGTGAAAAGGGATTAAATTATATAGAATTATTTTATGTACGCCCGTGCCTAAGTCACCTATTTCTTACCAAATTCTAAATTCAAACGATTTGAAGGAAATAGAATAGCCACGAGGGTAGTTCCATAAGGTGCTGTTTTTTATCGGGCTTGTACAGTCTCCTTAAAAAAGTTTTTTAATTCATAAAAAGTACACAGACTTCAATAAAAAATAAATTATGCGTCACTATAAAATTTGAGGGTTGCCCTTAATTTTAAAAAAGATCAATCTACTCAATTAAGGCAGCGTTTTAGGTTATTATAAGATGTTGCTAATAATGCTTCCTTAGCTTATAAGGCATAGAATTAAGATGGTGAAGACTCTATTGCTTGCAACATGTTCCTCACAGTTTTTTTAACCGACTTCAAAAAAAGGAGAAGGTTAACAATTCGTCGGAATCTTTTTTTTTATGTACGTTACCCGATTACTCGAATACGGCTGGACCGATTCGAGAAATTCTTTTTGTTTAAAGGGGTATACTTCCCAGGTGGTCCCATTGGCAGCAAGTCAGGATCTGATGATGGGATCTCAGAAAAATCGAGGGAAATCCCCAAATGTTATAGAGACGCATAATTTGTTTTTCATTGAAGTCGGTGTCCTTTTTATGAATTAAAAAAACTTTTACATATTAAGTAAATGCTAACGTGTAATGTTTTCTATAACCTTTTAGATATTATTGACATTATTAAGTGACCAATTATCGAAAACAATTGAAAGTAATACCAGAGGAAAAGGTAAAATTTTTGCGCAATCATTTTTTACAAGCTTTGTATTAGCTTCACCTGTATCTATGTTTGTGTGTACCTACGTGTGTATGTAACCGAATCTTTCAGCTTAATTCCAGACGTTCGATTTACTTGAAACTTTTTACACTTTTCAAGGACCGATGACAATACAATACTTTGCCATTATATCCTAACCAGGATCATCAGTATATAATAAAAAATATGAAAATGTTAGACCATTTTTTTACCATGTGGTCTTGTTTGGCATCGATTATTTTAATTATAAGTAATTAGATGCTGTTTTGACCATAAACAAAAAATAAATTATAGTTTAAAAAACTAAATAAACAGTTTCATACCTAGCTAAATTGAAAAGTAGAAAATAATTCGATTAATTTTATTGTATAAATAGCGTAGGGTTATTGTCACGATATACTAAAAGCACCCCACGCTATTTTTACAATCAAAGAATTATTTAAAACAAGTGTTGTGTCAGTTTCGCTTTGGTTTTTTTTTATTATTAGCTTCTGGTACAGATTTAATAGAAAAATAAAAAGCATGTAGTGACGTTTGTAATCTATGTAAATTATTCTAGTCTGCCCTAAATTCTAAAGTTCATAAATATCACAAAATAATCACACTACGACTCTATATTATATAAAAATATATTACATACACAATTTTTTTTGACTAATATGACGATGATGACCAATCACATAATAATATTTAATTAATCCGTGCGCAATCAATATTCATGTTTAGCATTATAGGAAGAGTGTCCAAAATATAAACAATAATGAAAAGTAAATATCTACCTAAGTATAATATGTGTATAGAAAGTCACGTCAATCTTTCATCATAGTATTATTCAAATATTTTTTCAAATATGAACGTCAACACAGACCGTAGATTGCTGCACAGCGCAGACTATGGAACAGTTGGAAGTTGGAACACCGCCGTCCGCCGCGGTGGGACATAAGAGGCGTGCCTATCCCCGCCACGCCCCGGCTCGGCGATACTGCGCGCCGCCTACCAGCGTCTGCCTCAGACTATTTTCCTTCGACGAAATCCTACTAACCACAAACCACACACGAATAAGGACTAAAATTCCATAAAAATGCTTTGCAAACGGCAATGCGTTTGCAGTGGTACGACACCCGAGTACAACCACCTCCATATCCTCGGACGCTTATTACTTTGTAGATGTACATAGGTCGAGGTTGTCATGCAAATGGAGGCCTGTTAATGAAGTCGAGGAGAATTATGGCCATTGTTACTGCGGCCCCAGCAGCATAATGGCCCGTTTTGTAGGCGTACATCATAATAATATATGGTACAATTATTTCTACAACGACATTGGGCTGCATTTCTGCCTGGCCATTTGCGTCTTAACATATGTAAATCCACATGATGTTCGTGTTTCATGATTATGAGTCTACTATCTTCCTTTCGATGTATGTAAATATTTGGCCTTATTCTGTGAGAGCGTATCTAAAGATAAATATATTTTTACCATTCATTAAGTATTAGTACTGTTATCTTAATGCTTATGTTATAAAAATTTTTTTTTTTACTAGAAGCTTAGGAATTAAGTAATTGGTGAAATTCCAGTTATATTTCTCAGATCATATTATGTATGTTTCATCAGGTTTGTATGTGGATGTGATTGTTTGTTTAATCAAAACACGTCTCGGATCAATGCTGAGTAGACCAGTAATTTACAGTAGGTACATTCACAAGCATCTTGATTGAAAAAAACTTTTATATCAAAGCGGTCGTGAAGCTATTTACTTAATTTATACGTATTATTCAGAATCTTTCAATTTCTTTAAAATATGAAATAAACTAGATGTTGCCCGCGAATCCACCCGTGTGGACGTTATTATTGGAAGAAAAGGTATACAATTTATGGAGGCAACTTAAGCTATTACACCTCTCTATATTTTGCTATTCCATAGGAACTGTACACTTCTCCGGGGTAAAAATGTCTATGTGCTATTCTAGACTATAATCTATCTCTGTGCCAAATTTCAACCAGATCCGTCAATCCGTTGTAGGGTGATTGAGAAACAAACATCCAGCCATCTATCCATCCAAACATTCGCATTTATAATAAAAGTAGGAATAAAGTTCTCCGATTTGTATGATAAAAAACGTTATATTTACAAACAGATAAGTTTGGCGTCTGAGAAGTATACGATAGTGATGGGAATACTGAACATAGTATTGACGAGAACGAGGGTCGTGGGGTGCGATGGCCGGGAGGAGGCGGCGACGGCGCACCGTTGTGATGAGCCAGCAGGCGCCTCTGTGGACGACGCGGCACATTTTTCTAGTAGCAAGGTCGGATTGCTTTCAGTGACGTCATCCATTCTATACTTTCCATTTTAACAGCTAAGAAACAAATCATTAGATTTTCTAGTGATCCTGTGCAGGATCTCCTTCCCAAAAGTTTATATATTTTTGCAAAATAAATGATTTCAACAAATTTAGACGGATAATGAGTTTGATTCAAGCTTCAATAATTGACACTATTATACTTGTAGACACATCACATGTAGAGAATCGTTGAAAACTTCACTCGTGATGTGTAATCAACTGATTATAATGTAATTCAAATTAGGTATTATGACTACTAATACTAATTAGGTATTTTGTTCATACACAATCCAGTGGATGTAGATACAAACTTTCACTAGTCTTTGTAATGAACGGTTCGGTTCGACTAAGCTAGTATTTCCGAAAAAGAAAACCGACGGACGTGAAATAGTAGCTTGCTGATGCGATCGGATAGTTAGTGAGTTTTACGAAGACTAAAGTAACCAAATTCTCATCTCATTTCCATAGACCTGTAAGGTCTACTCTTGAAATCAATTCCAATCTCGAACTCTATACATTTCCAATGTAGAAGATGTTTGAGCTCTAACTCACTCAACTAAATTTAATAGAATATTTACGAACTAGCGATCGTAAATACTCTATTTCATTTAGTTACAAAAAAATCCGCCGTATTCAGTTGAATCGTGCGCTGGTGTTGCGTTCAAGAGTGCCAATTGTACAGTTTTCGAACCTAATCCCAATTTTAAATTGGAATCGAGTGTCAAGAGTAACCCTCCTGGTAGCGAACCAATGGTTCCCATAGTGAGTGTTAATGATTCAATATCAGATGAACCCTCGCTCGTCTGTGGCTTAGCTCTGCTATACAAATAGGTTTTTAATTATTTATTAAATTAACCACAAAAACAAAAATATGCTACATCTTCTTAGGGAATTGACTATGTGCTTCTATACAGTGAGATATAATTCATCAAAACAAAACAATATAGACAGAAGATAGTCACTCTGTGTAATATAGAAACTCAATAGAGTCTTAACTATGAAGCTATTTTGTGATATTTTCGTAATTATTATTCAACTAAACGTGAATTCGGCGAAGAGCGGGTGTACTGGTTACACCTCTGCCTACCCCTTCGGGGATTACAGACGTGATTATATATGTATATGTAAAACGTGAAATAAAAATGTTACGCTTGCGACGCTAGTGCATCGTGTTAGTAGAGAAATGAATGTAGAAAGGCTGATGATGTAGAAGCAGGCCGTAGTGCTTACTCGGGCCTGAGCCAGCAGTGTGCCAGCTCAGCAGGGTCGCACGGCTTGACGCGTCGCGCTGCGGTCGATACTCCCGCACACTGGGTCAACGATGTATTTTTACACTAAATGATATTTAAATTGTTGATTCTGATATATTTGAAAGCATTATTAATTTATCACTACAAACCCCGTTACTATGAGACTTAATATATTTTGCCAATAGATCTTACTGACTTTTGGATACAGATAGCGGTGTCAAACATTAGGCGCTAGCGTCAATGACGCCGCAGCTTCGCATTTGTATTGTGCACTACATAAGTTTGTGGGAGATTATGTGACCGCAGCGCAACTAACTCACAGCATTACTGGTGCCTTCAGTCATCGTTAATAGATTAAGATGTCACTGATGACATCTGACACTCGATACGACTATTCGAAGTTAATCTTTGGTGTTTGTTGTGAGTGATGATGGTGCCAGCTTCAATGGCGCAGTGGGCTACTAGTCGACTACCTGATAAATGTTAGTCGAAACTCGAAACTGAAACTATAGAGCTGTATGTTCCTCATAGTTGATGATACTTTTTTTTGTTTGGGTGGTTTGGACTCTTAGTATAAGTGAATGTTTAGTGTATTTCTTTATATAATAAACGCAATTTTAACTGTTTTATTTTTACATGTATATTGAACAAAAGACGCTAACGAAAATGACATCACATAATTGCTAACTTTTTAAAAGTTTGGAAGGAAAACAAAGCATCACGTGTCATGGTTGTTGTAAATAACAGCTGAGCGGGTAGACGCGGCGCTGACGAGGGCTGACGACGCAGACACCGGCGCCGACGATGCAGGGTCAAAGCGCTCCAACACAAACTCGATACTTTCAAAATAGGTAAGGTAGTAGAAAATTCTCGTATACACAAGTATTATAGTTACTTAATTTCATCATATTACCTTTTTTCTGTAGGAAATGTAAATTTTACAAAGAAAATATTTTTTATCTGATACTTTTTTACCTATATTAACAGATCAAGTTTAAAATAATAAATTAAGATTTTGACTTGTTATTAAACAACAAGTTATACTTATAACGTAAGGTTGGTCTGATAATCGTGCTGATTGTCAATTATATTAATATTATTTATCGTTTTTAGTCTCTTGAATCTGTTTTCAATAAATTGCAAATTTTAGTATTAATAATTCAAAATTAGTCCTGTCCTTTCAGAAAAGACAAAACTAAAACGATGTCATTGTTTTAGGTTGTCGCAGAGATGTGAAGGGGCGCTGGCGCGGGCGCGGGCGGGCACGGTGCGGGACGCGGGCGGCGCGCTCAGATCGCTAACTAGGCACTATTGCCAATCGATAGGTCGTTACTTGAGCTGGCTGGCGGGCCAGCAGCCGCCGGCTTCCACCGCGCCGGACACGCGCGACTCATCACTTTAGATGCTGCTACGTCAGGTCACTCTCCTTTTCTCGATGTCCTTCAAATTAGCTTTGTAGGTCAGGTTTTCGTTGGTTCGATTCCACGTGGTATTGTTGACATTTTCACGCTTACTTTTCTAAACATACTGCTAGCAGGACTTGTTAGGAATATTTGTTTCAATACCATCATCTTTATAATATGTGAGTAGTACAATGTGGTCATCACTATTTTAATAATAGACAGTTATTTAGACATTAGGCTCTTGAAATACCACAAATAATGTGAATGTACATCAGTTGCATTATAGTTAAGACTTATTGCTTATTTTAAGCTCCAATGATAACACGTAGGTATTCCAATCTCGGATAGTTTTTGACTTGGATACCAATGAATTGGATGTATCTCACCTTGCCACTTTGTAGTAGTGTGCAGAGTAGATGTAAAACGCGGTCTTATACAAACAACTGAATGGCAAGTGAATTATATATTTGACCAACACAGTCGACGGCTACGATTCCGTAGTTGCGATGTGATAAGTAAATTCCGCTTTATCGATGATATAAATAAATATGTACTTATAATGTTAATTATATTAAGGCATATAAGATACATATATACTTCATCTTCACTTCATCTTTTTCATCAACAAACCATACTAATATTTAAGTCTTCTTAGAATATAGCTTC
Organism: Laothoe populi; assembly: GCA_905220505.1. Lineage (NCBI taxonomy): Eukaryota > Metazoa > Arthropoda > Insecta > Lepidoptera > Sphingidae > Laothoe > Laothoe populi. Next base: position 12,195,179 of record HG992151.1, on the reverse strand, counting down.
TATAGCTGGTGGTAGGATATTCATATCCGCCCGGATAGCGACCACCGTACACAGGGCGAAAAACCCGCCATAGTGGCACACGCAAGTGTGTCGCGTTCCGGGATCAGCCAGTGTACATCCGGTTTTTGTCGGGGGTCTGGAGTTGGGGTACAATGGCCATTTTGCGGCCTTCTTAGTACTCTGACACTAGACCCTCGACCCCTTCTTCACCTTCTTGCTCATGGCGTAGTGTGAAGAAGCAGGCCGGCATGAGTGTGTTGAGTAGCGGGGATAGATCGTCTCTCGCTACTCAGTACTCTATTTGGACCGCACTGCGCTTACCATCAGGTACAGTGCGGTCACTTTGCCGTGCCAGGATAAAAAAAAAAAAAAAAAAAAAAAAAAAATACTCTGACACATTTTCCTTCGACAACGTAAAAATATCCAGGAATTACATAAAATTATTATTTTAAATCCGATCTTTCTACTACAGTACTATAATAATGTACTTAAGAGTAAGCATATGTATCTGCGTCGGTATATATTACCAATATCAATCATCAATCTTACTAAGTTTGTACCTACAAATTTAACAACTGCTCGTGCACTTGTTAATCTTTATCAGTAGGTTCATGGAAATTGCCCGTTAGATGTAAATATGCGGCCATCTGCGAAACTTTCACTGGTTGGGAATGTATACACATTTAATTTCATGATAGTAAAGGTCTTCACCAAATATACAGATAAGAGTTTATGTACCTCTCTCTAATAAATTGTCCCGTTACACGTGGAAAACGTTTAATTACTGTTAGGTTCCTACCCCATGCTAATGCAATGCTTCTTCCTACCCCAGTAACAATACTGGGGTAGGAAGAAAAAGAAGCATTTGAGCAGCCCTACATAATTTTTGCTGTTTATTATCTACCAGTGGACGTCATTGTTCTTGGACTGCATTGCTAACAGGTGTCATCACTTTCCCTAGTTAGGATAGAACGATAAGAAGAACCTTATCATTTTTCTTTCTTCCGGAAAACATTTCATGCGTGAATTTTCTTTTGTATTTTTATGAATCTTTTGATCTACTTGACCTTAAGCATTCTTGGGAGCCATGTATTTTTAAACTACTTCTGAAACTATACGTTTTAAATCTGTAATGGCGCTATTTCTCCAATGTAACAATTTGCAACTGCAGAATTGGATCTAATCTAGAGATAGTTACATGTTATGTTTTGTATTAAGATAGATAATGAGGTTGGCGACCGAGGCATAAGACCGTGACCGCATGACCACAGTGACACTTCGGTTTTGTATGCAGTTGTATAGGTACATACGTTTTGAGATATGCAATAAGAACTCGAGCCCGCAATTATAGTTTTCATATAATTTCATAGAAAGCGGCACTGTGCCATGCCCCGGTCACCGCTCTCATGCTCAAGCACTTCAAAGTTTACCTATAGTGTTTAATAATTTATTACTTGATTGCTTAATTTCCATAAGTCAAGGTTGGATTTAAATATGTACAGATTTAACTTCACAATATTCACATAAATTTGAAAAATATTTGTATCACACTAGGTTATAAAAATAACATTTGTATATAATTATTTTTTTATATCCTGTTTTTATATCAAAGTGACACTGCATCTGTTGGTAACCGCAGTGCCGTCCAGATAGAGTAAGTAGCGAGAAATAATCTATCCCTTGCTACTCAACACAATCATGTCGGCCTGCTGTGAAGCTTCTTCACATTACGCCATGGGGCAAGGAGGTGAAGCAGCAAAAAAGAATTTACTCGATAGGTTTATCAAATCAAGTTTAATTTCATCAAGTCATGGATTGATCAGATACGACACCATTTTAATAAAAGTTGCACGGCTTAACTGGCGTCAAAGTCGTTAACGAGACAAATAAATAAAAGTATTGGAACTCTTACCGTTAAGGTATATAAGAAAGATTGAATTGAAATAAAAATTAATAATTTTACAGATTTTATCGTGGTTTATTTTTACATTTGGCTCCCAATGTTTCGAAAGCTTTACAGTTGCATGGTCATGGCGCGAGGCTTTCGAAACGTCCATGTGTAATATTCGCGTAAACATAAGAATCCATTATATAGAAAATATGGTCTACTTCTACACTTGAAATGGCACATTGAAAAAGTACGGTTTTCCTTCGCTAACTAGCGCTGTCTCACTATTTCACTGCTCATGCGATGTAGGTATTAACTGGGCTCTCAAACTATACTAACCAGTTTGCATTTGCACATCTTTGACGGCATTTTGAGGTCTACGACGTAGCCAGTGACCGTTTCTTCATGCTATGTTTACGTTGTCCGTATATACGTCTCCGCAATAATATCTTTAGTTTCGGACGTAGATAACTGGATGGTTTTGATCATAGATCTTTTTGCTTGCTGTTTTTTCAGTACTTAGGTACATACTGGTGTACTTACATAATCTAAGCAGCAATTCCTAGCTACCTCCTCGTATGACGGTAGTTAACGTACCTACATTGTCTGTCTCATGGATTCTGTTTATAATAAACAACTACTCTAATTGCTCGCTATACAGCTCTTAATTATTCACGTCCATATCGAACAACTTAATATTGGGCATATTGCGTATAACTACTTTTTTTCTTGTCACAAGTAGAAGTATGCAATAACAGAAATTGTTTTGGGCCTTTTAAAAATAACTTGTACTTTAACTTAATACATCGATATAACAATAGGCGCAAAAGATCGATCGCGAAGTGGAGCGAACGGGTTGCGTTCTTCAATTTTGCTGCTGGGGTGATTGTACTGTTTACCTATGCAAAATCTTGACGAGTACATTTTGAATTCCTTCCCGCATGTGTTTTATATTCGTTTACTCCGGTCGGCCGGGCTCGTAATCGGCGCCGTGTTTGCGAGGGGAACACTGCTGACTGTGCCCCACAAATATATGTCGTAAGATTTAATAGACATGTAATGGATATCTGGATGACGTTTTAAGGATTTGTGCAAACGGAATATGTCATTTCTTTCCCGAGTAATTGAAATTTTATTTGCCAGATTTTTGGATCACGTTTGGTCCTTAAGTTCTTATAAGATTTGTGCTATTCGTGATGTATGGTTTCGATTATATAGATAGAGATAATATATTTGGTACGTAATTCTGTATTTGTTGCTGTTGCTTGCGTTTTTTGTTTAGCCATATTCAATACTTAACGTTTTAAAAGATCTTTACCTCATATGTTTAAAGTGTCAGGTTAAGAAGGTATTAGATATGCGAAGCGCCATGGTAAAGCCACGAAGCTCTTTTGAATACATGCGTGATTTAAGCATGATTTAAGTGAATTATGCCGCCCTCAGGCCACAGCGGCGGCGGCACCCCGCACTCTTCGACTCTTGTTTAACGCGTCGCGGGAGCTGCATCAAAGACACTACTTTTTTGTAATGCTAAGTAATGTGGAAGCACGTTTATCATAGTGGAACTTTTTTATTTTGAAAATCAGATGTAAGAGCAAATTTTAGTATGATATGACATCAATAATATAGAGAGCTGTTAAGTATTATTGGAGATATGAACAATCAAGAAAGCTTCTACTATAGTGATGTATCCTAATATAATTAGATTTTTGATTTAACAGTTTCTACTACATTTCCTAGTACCACCTCAAATAGAAGTGACTTGAATTTCTTATTTTGTCATCGTGATATTATAGATAATCTCTTTACCATTATAAACCCTTACCCTGGATTCACATTCTAAATAACACCCAACAGTCACATAAATAGCTCCGACCCCACACTAAGGTACGAGTCTTGTGTCGTGGGTATCAGGGACTACGAGAGAATTTCGGTCTTACAACACCCAGACCCTGGACACAAAAAAATATCTGTCTGTCACACAAACATTTGTTCCGGTGTGGGAATCGAACCCACGGCCACTCGTTTCACAGCCGGCTACTCGCCAACTGCGCCACGGAGGCTGTCATTCTTATAGAACTATGAGTTTAAGTGCATAATGGCATTTATGTAAAGTTCTAACTCCATACAATAAGAATGTGGAAAATGCGCGATCTGCCACGCGCCACGCCGCGCCGCAGGGTACCGCCACAAACGCAATTGTCGACAAACGAACCATCACAGTCATGCTGTTATCACGCACCTGCCTTTAATATTACGAATGCTTTCCTATTCTATTTCTAAGAGAGCAAATATCAGATTCCTTAAACATTTGTATACGTTATTATATACGAATAACCCAAGAAGTACATTCAACGATCTAAAACGTCTTCGGAAAAGGACTCATATATAGAAATCCTACAATATATTGGGTTAGAGAATTAATGTGGAAATCTGAAAACCACGTCAAAATTAGTTTACCCTGGGAATCAACTAGAACTTAACAGTTCACAACTAATGAATGTATGACCACCAATAAACTAATGCGATAAGATAAGTAGTAATAACATGTTATTTAAATGTAACTAACTACCTAGCACATGAAACATTGTTGCATGGCATTCATATTACGTGGATATTAAATTACTGGCGACATCCTGTTGATGTTTGGCGTTACCTGGAACCATGGCTTTGCTACGATAAACTTCTTGACTTACTACTTCGGTATTTTTGTGCACATAATAACTTATAACCCTTCCCGCGACTTCATCTTCGTACCTAAGTTATGATTATACAAAATTATCAAAATAGACTAGAAATGTATCACAATATTCGTATTTGTACGGAATGCATTCTTTGGCTGTATTTTCAATTCCAAATGATTAGTATTCAGGATACAGGATTGTACACTTTTTTATCATGGCACGGCAAACTGACCTCCTGATGGTAAGCGCAGTGCCGTCCAATTAGAGTATCGAGTAGCGTGAGACAATCTATCCCCCGCTACTCAACACAATCATGCCGGCCGGCTTCTTCACACTGCGCCTTGGGCAAGAAGGTGAAGAAGCGGTCTAGTGTCAGAGTATTCAGAAGGCCGTAACACGGCCAAAGACACGTACGTACCCCACTACATTAGAGGTATTAAAGTCAAAGCCTACATAATGAAAGTATTTTTAGATTTATTTTATAGACAATAGGGTAGTTTCCTGTGTTTAATTTTGTACATTATTCTCTATGCAATCGAATATAATACGCAAAAGAAACTCTTTTGCGAAAATAGAATCCAAATTGAGGTCACAATATTTATTTTAAATATTGGTATGAGCAAATACTCACAGGCATAAGCGAAAACGGTGGCGTATTGGGAACATATTGCTATCTCCCTCGCACAACGGTACAGTACAGTTGATTCATTGTACCGTGACGTCACGGTATGCATCCTTGTACTGTTATTTGACTACTACCCCTTCCAACAGATTTGAGTGGTGTCTAATTTACTAATTTTTGTTCGGATTCATAAAATTCTTTTGATAATAGGTTTTAGGTAATGTAACTTATTGAATAAATTAATAAAAAAAATCGAGTCAACTACCCTATTGTTTTTGTCATTCGCGTCATTTAAATCATTTTAAAAAATTACAAAAATACTATATTTTAGTTGGCCTGATTATCAAAATGCGTAACTCCAAAAAAACGATAATGGTTTTTAATGCCATCAGTGCACTTTTCTTCAAATATTCGAATGGAGAATTCTATATAACGCAATAACACAAGATTGGCTATTTCTAATAAAATATATGAAACCATTTTTAGTAGAATTATTGATAACATCTGCAAATAAACAGTTTATCCTCTCTCTTGTAAATTTTTCCAAAAACGAGTTACGAATGTTGATAATAATATCTTTGATATAAAATGCTAACTATTTAACATTTAATGTTGTTTTGCACGGGTGTTAGCTCGTGTTTCGTGAACACATACACATGTGAACTATGTAGTAGAAATATATAACATATTGGATTGAAGACAAACTATTATACTATAACATGGTTAAAACTTTGTAAATTATTACGATTGCTATAATTTATATGTTCAAAAAACGAGATACCTCTATAGGAGCAACCTTGTAAGCTTCAACCTGTTTTGATTATAATACTAGCCCTGTATTAAACATTGTCCCACTGCTGGGCACGGGCCTCCTCTACTAATGAGAGGGGTTAGGCCGTAGACCACCACGCTGGCCTAATGCGGGTTGGCAGACTTCTCATACCTTCGAAAAAATCTCAGATATGCAGGTTTCCTCACGATGTTTTCCTTCACCGTTAAAGCAAGCGATAATTAACATTTTAATACACACATAACTTCAGAAAAGTCAAAGGTGTATGCCACTTGGGTTTCGAACCTACGACTTGCGTCTTGGCAGTCCGTACCGCAACCAACTAGGCTATCGCTGCTATGTTTTGATTAATATTGCGTAAAAACTATTTATAGAAAGCTATTGCTAAAATGATAACGGATATTCGGTTTATCTAATTGTAACGTTTTATTCTTGATTGAAAGGAAAATGTTGAATGAAGTGGTAGAGCCACGCTGAAGATATATTTGTTTACAGCATGAATGGGCCGGCTCGACCGGGGTAGTTATGAAACAAGTAGGCGTGGATTTGATTCTCGCACTGAGCCACAAGTTTATGTGATCGGTAATCGGTATGTTTTGAGTTTGGGTCGTTATCTGTGAGGTTGGGACTTTGGACTATGACCCTAATTCTCTCATAAAACCGAACTATGTGAAGTCACAGGCAAAATAAATACATAGTTTAATATATTTGTTTGACGTGACTTTCTGTGCGTCGCGTCTTCCGGTTGTGCGTGGCTTCTTATTAGCCGATTGCGTAAGTAACAACAATGCCTTTGTTTCAATTATTAACACATCTGAAATGATGTCGGATGTGCTTAACGTGCTCTTGATCTGTTAATATTAGTAACCATTTTCCGCCTTCTCGTGACTGGTTATTAATATTATGGTTATGTATTATAAGTTTACATCGAAGTCTGTTTGCCGTTATGATATATGTCGTATGCGTTACGATTGCTGTGCTGAGGTCTCGGTTTCAATCCCCGGGTCGGGTAAAGTGATATTGGGTTTTTCTATCCAGAAATTCTTAGTATTAGCCCAGAGTCTGGAATCAGTGCCCGGTATGGCGATAGGCTCGCCCCCTATCACATCATGGGACCAAAATTCGGCGAAAAGTGGGTGTACTGGGTACACCTCTGCCTACCTCTTCAAGGATTATAGGTGTGAGTGTATATGTATGTATGTGTATAGAATAATTTTAAATAAATATTTATAATCGAGAGGCATTGTCATAAGTCATAAGGTGTACCGTCGGTTACGTCGAACACGAGCTATGGCGCACAGGCTCTCCGAGTGTCGTGTTCACAAAAACAATGTCGCTTGGCGGTGGATCGTATTGCACAAACTCAAGGTGAACATTTCACAACATTGACACCAATGGAATCCTTTAAGCGTACATAACGATTATTATTATAACAATCCGAACCTCGATAAATAAAATTTTAGGTGTAAAAAAAACACTCCATATGCATTTGAACTAATTTTGTACTCATTCGCTTTTTGATATTGTATTTTGCACTATTTTGTATCTTTTTTGTATATATTATAAAATAGTTATGGTAACGACTAACGGGTCAATCACAAATTATAGGCTATTATCCGGTTTTTGTCGGGGGTATTGAGTTGGGGTAAGATATTTGGCCGTTCTGCGGCCTTCTGAATACTCTGACACTAGACCCCCGACTCCTTCTTCACCTTCTTGCCCAAGGCGTAGTGTAAGGAAGCAGGCCGGCATGATAGTGTTGAGTAGCGGAGGATAAATTGTCTCTCGCTACTCTATACTCTAATTGGACGGCACTGCGTTTACCATCAGATGCAGTGTGGTCACTTTGCCGTGCCAGGATAAAAAAAATATATTCAATCTTAACCTGACTAAGAATCTACCTTTGGAGATCCTTTTTTAAACAAGCTCTACCACAATGTCACACCTCCACGCTAGCCAGGTGTGGATTTTAGACGAACTTTTAATAGCAGTAAATCATAGTATAAAGTTGCCCTCCCCTGGCAATGTTAACACACTGCTAGTAAAGCAAAAACGATTAACCAAATCAAGGTGGCGGAGTGATAAATGAATGCGAAACAAGGGAACAAGTGTTCAATCAACCTGCGGTCAGATTCGGGCGGAGGGCAGAGGGTGAGGTACATAACCAGACTAACAGCACGACATGGTTCATTGGGTAAATACTTCTGAACAATACCCATCACAATCAGCCTCTAATGACCCTCGCCATCCAATGTTCCACAGAACTGTCATTATAAGAGAATCACCGTCAACGAAAATTGATTAATTGTAGCATTACAGAACACTGTGGTTAAAACATATTATAGATACATGTCATGTTCTGGATGGTGGAAGGTAAGGTAAAACAGAAACATTGTTTTTATGTCTTATTCATCTTTAATATATTTTTACTTACAAGACGCTTTTTAACACCAGTAGTATATTTTAGTGTCCATGAAGATCCAAATGATGACTATATAAATAGATAGACGTGCCTATATAGTTTCTAATTAAATTAACAGAGTAGAGAGAATATTTAAGAAATCGTGTTTTAAAATTTCCACCGTAAACTGCATTATTTGAAATATTTAAAGGAATGCAGTTACAAAAGGATGATAAGAATTAATAATAGTTAATTATTGCATTTCTTAAGTGAGAGTAGACCATGTTTGGAGCTTAGCCAACTTTTAATGTTTTAGGTTATCTTGATAAGTACTGAACAAAATTTTAAACACCTTTCTTTTACTAAAGTAAAACGCCGGTTTTGGCATTACTGTTGTGTCGAAACGAATTCATACTTTTAAAAACAAACATTATTTGAAATATTAAAATAATTCTTCTTATATATTTCGTATAGGAATTACTAATTTTATTGTTAAAATGCACAACTCTAAGGGCGGCAACCGCGTGCGTGTCACTATTTCATTCGGGATCAGACACGTCAGGAAAAAGGTTGTCCGATTGAATTAATATGTGACCTTTATAAGATATGTTGCCTTTTCCAAACATATAGAATTTATTTTTATCTTAGTGTTTCAAAGGATTACCTTATCGAATGTTTTGGTGAAATCCGTAAATATGACATCGCCTAGTCAACTGGCAACTTCTAATGTTATATAGTCGGTATAGTGAACAAGATTAATATTAGTGGACCATGGTTATAAATCCATGCTTAATTTTAATATAGTATAAGCGAAATAGTAACACATATTAGATAAATCTATGAAAGAGTTAGTATATAGCGTTTATTTTATAATGTACTATATTAATTCCATTGATTATTGACTCTCTATGCTCAAACCAGCTACATATATTTATCTTTATCAGCAATAACATTGGTTTATGTAAAACTAGCTTTAAATTGTGCTTCCATCTCCAAAAAAATTATTAGTAAAAACACTTACAATATAAAAAAATGCCTTTGGAAGTATATCCATATACATTCACGCCTGTAATCCCCGAAGGGGTAGGTACAGGTATAACTAGTACAGCCATTTTTCACCGAATTTATTACGGTCCCAGCATGTGATAGCGAACCTATCTCCATACCGGGCTCAATTCCAGACTCTGGGCTGATACTAAAAAACCCAATACAACTTTACCCGACCCGGCGATCGAACCCGAGACCTCAGCACAGCAGTCGTAACGCATGAGGAATTACAACTGCGCCACCGAGGCAGCACCGAGCAGGCCTTCAGAAGTAAGGACTAATATGTAGCTTGTTATTGGTGAAAGAATTTCAAATCTGATCTGTAGTTTCACAGTACCTCTTCAGTGTCACTTATGACTTTACTTATCTAAATACTATTGTAGATTATTGTTTTTTATTTATAATTTCACCTATCAACATTGTGATATGTTTACGTTTGCATTCAAATATTGCAACAATTTTTCCTCCGAATTGCAAAACATTAATGTTTTTTAGGTAAGTGTGTCTCGTGGGGCATTGACCGTAGTTACTAAGGAGCTCATCATTTCTAAGAAAACTGTAAATTGATTATTATGTTTGCATTTCAATAAACCAGCATGAATTTAAACATCCCATAGAAGACAACGAATAAATTGACAAATAATTTAACTTATTCATAAGTGGCTTTTTTATACAGGAATGTTACCAGTTATATATAAGTAAATAATTCAGTCTTGGATAGATGACAGAATTTCTATGTAAAGACAATTGGCTACAATCATAGATTTAGGCTACAATAGCTATCCACGTACGAGAAATGACAACATTTGTAACATTGATGACAATGACTTAAAAAACAACCACTACTTATTAAAATAAATTTAATTTTACTACATATCATGATGGTTGTAAAGTTTGACAAGCGACGGGACTCAAAAGTAAAACAAACCGCGATAAAATACCCTTAAAAATAGTTTTATTTCAATGTGTTATATTCGCGAAAACATAAGAAACGACCATTACAAAATTTAAAAAAATGACTAGTCTTTTACGTAAAAAATACCGGCAAATATAGTCTGTACAGACTCCAGAAAATCCTCTACGTACATTATTTTTAGGGACTACAAAAAAGGAGCTCATCAATCCGTTTTTTTGCAGGTTAAAAATAAAATTCTCAAATATTAATATTGGGGACAGCTATTACATGTACTTTACTACACAATCCCTCAATAAGTACGCATGTGCTGTGCTGTATCATTTTGGAGTTGTAATCTTTTACTCCGTACTCCGTCGTCAGATCTTAATTAAAAGAAGCTTATCCAAAAAAAAAGATTCAAATTGGTCCAACTTAGACATAGATTAGCTTTATCTACTCTAATCTACTTTATTATTTGAAAACTACAACTTCTGGATTAATCTGTGCTGTCATAGAGGTAACTACTTTTCTATATAAAAACTAGATGTTGCCTGCGGCTCCGCCCGCGTCGAAGTAATTTTTGGAAGAAAAGGCATACAATCTATGGAGGCATCTTAAGCTATTACACCTTTCTATATTTTGCTATTCCATAGGAACCGTACATTTTGCGGGATAAAAAGTGGCCTGTCATTTTCTGATCCCTAAACTGCCACTTTGCAAAAAAAAACATGTCGATCCCTTGCTCTGTGAAAAACTAAACTATCCCACGGGAACTGTACATTTTTCCGGGATAAAAAGTAGCCTATGTGCTATTCCAGGCTATGACCTATCTCTGTGCCAAATTTTAACCAGATTCGTCCAGCAGTTGCGTTTGTCCAGCGTGATTGAGTACCAAACATCCATCCATCCAAACATTCGCATTTATAATGTTAGTAGAATTAGTAGAATATTGATTGATCGGAAAGAAAATCCACAGAGATGTTCGTGGAGTTGTAAAATGTAATTAAAGTGACATAACCATTAAGTTGATAGGTAATTGATCGTTAAGTAATAGTCGCATAGTATAAAGTAGCAGTTACAAGCAGGCGTTGAGCCGGCGCGACCGTTGTATCTAATCCAATCACTTAATTGGACTTACCTTTATTCATTGACAGGGTAATGACCGTAGATCGATGTAGATTATAGAAGAAACAGTTTATATTTCTCTGTTGCTTTAGTTCCAGTAAACTTTATAAATACATAGAATTCATAACAGATGAAAAATTTCTCATTCAGAAAAGATTTATGGATTTTGAGTTTAACTACATATAAGAGCCTCAAAAAATCTAGTACTAATAAAATTAATGCATACACGTTGTTTTGAAATTATCTTCAAAAGTAATATTGCTTAGATAGCTAATATGGCATTAGTCATTAGTTTTCTGGCAGTGTACTTAAATTAAGAAACCTGTTGCATCCTTGGCATATTAAGTCAAATAATCGCTAGTTGTCGTCGAGTATTTCGATTCGAAAAAGTAGACATTCAAGGCATTAATACAGGCATGAATTTACATGTACATAAATGAATGTAGATTTTACTTACAATAAAAAATACAAGACAATACAAATAATATTTGAATATAAATTAAAGTCATGAAATTAGATAAATTAACAGAACCCAGATGAATCTGCCAATCAGTTTTCGGGTGAAAGTTGTTGTTAGGGGCCGTTGTCCCGGGCTGGGCGGAACCTGCTTGCGTTCGATGACGTTGACAACTCATTAGTGAGTGATATAGCGACCCTGTGCAGGGAGATCATGGGATTGGAGATAAGGCACCCACTAAGCTATCTGTCGATATAGCACGAATCTTAACAAAATCGTCTTCGTAATATGATTTTAGCCGTTTCCACTATAGTTATCAAAATCTGAGGTTACCCAAAAAAATTGTAATATTTTTTCTTAAATTCTTATTATCAATCATGTAAGTGCAACATACATAAACGCAATACATTTTTATGGCGAGTTAATTGAGAACTTAGGCGTTTTCTAAGTTGAATGCTGAAGGTCATAATGTCCGAATTTGTCTTAACGATAGACAATGATTTCCAAATCATTAAATTAATTAATTTATGTGAATCCAAGGTAGTAATTCCTAACCTAACCTATCTCAATGAAAAACATATATAATACGTAGTTACAGTTGCAATAATATTAAATATCTTATGACATTTTTTTAACAGAATGAGATTTGTTTTTTTTAATATTCTTGATATATTTATTGACAGCCTCCGTGGCGAAGTAGGCGAGTAACCGGCTGTGAAACGAGAGGCCGTAGGTTCGATTCCCACACTAGGACAAATGTTTGTGTGACAGACAGGCATTTGTGTCCGGTGTCTGGGTGTTGTGAGACCGAAAGTCCCTCGTGGTCTCTGATACCCATAACACAAGACCCGTATCTTAGTATGGGGTCGGAGCTATGTGTAAATGTTGGGTGTTATTTATTTATATAAACAGTTTTTAAATGTTCTAGCAACATGAAGGCTGAAAATAAGTAGTAAAAACAATCTGCAGTGACATTTCCAAAAATGAATTCGAAACACAGATATGGTTATAATATACTCAAATAATACCTCTAGCACAATACGCTACAGGATAAATTGGCTTCGTTTTCCCCTTTCGACATCACCTGGCTTCGAATGCAACGTAAGCATTAATACTAGGTATACAATATGTGCAATTAATTTTATAACAATAAGTTTTAGATAAATTGTATACGGAAATAAATTCCGATCCATTACTAAATTATCTTCCAAAGAGGCGTAATAAATACAGATATCTGTTCGTATTGATGTAGCGAGAGGAGACAATATTTACTGGACTACTCCCCTGGTCCTGCCGAACGGAAACTTATAGTTTTGTTGAGGCGCCCGCCGAATAAAATACTGCTGGTCCGGGCATAAATCAGATGGTGTCGCGGTGGCAGCCGGCGCGAAGACGCCTCGCCGGGACGCTCCGCCCGCCCTGCGCCCGCTTCGCTACATTTTAATAACAGGACTCCTCTCGGCCATAAATGGCCACTGACAGATTTTATTTCAGATCATATATTATGTCCAGTCGTGCACGTGGACTTTTTATTAATATTGGTTTAGGTTGGATTTTTTTGGGTTCGTTTAAATTGACTTTGTTATACCTGCGTTTGTATGTCGTAAATTCTAGCATTCTATTTTATAATTATGAATTGTATAAAAAGAAAATAAAATTTATAGTAAATATGTATTAATCTTTGAATCTTTTAAATGATATCTATACATAAAATAAGATCATAAATATTACGTACAAAATGGTAAACAGTGTAAAGAATCAGAAATGAAAAGTTTCAATAAAAGTGCGGCCATGTATCGGGGCTAGCGGCGAGGTTAGTTTATGGGCAGTTTTACGACGTTCGCCGCGAATAATAACGGTGACCACGAGGGTGTCGTGCGGAACACGCCGCAGCTGTTTTTTACACGTTTTTGTAACGTCCACCGTGAATAGCGTTACATTATGAACATTTTCTGAGATTTATGAAATACATTTAATATATTATGAAAATACACTGTCTTATAGGTGACTAGCTGTTGCTCGCGGCTCCGCCCGCGTGGAGGTCATGTTTGGGAGAAAAAGTATACAATACAAAATACCAATATTCATGCGTTTAACTTAAAAATGACGGATTTTCGTACAAACTTTCATTCCCTATTTGACCCCCTTAGGGGCGGAATTTCCAAAAATCGTGAAACATATATTTTTTATTTTTAACTAAAATGCCAAATACTAATTTTCATGAATTTAACTTCAAAAATGACGGATTTTCATACAAACTTTCATCCCCTATTTTACCCCCTTAGGAGTGGTATTTCCAAAAACCCTTCCTTAGTGGATGCCTACGTGATAAAAGGTATCTATGTAAAAATTTCAAGTCTCTAACCCCAGCCGTTTAGGCTGTGCGTTGATCGATCAGTCAGTCAGTCAGTCAGTCAGTTTCTTCTTTTATATATACAGATATACAGATAAACGCCACTGAAAGAAAGAAATATTTTATTTGTAACAAACAGTAAACATTTTAATTCTAAACCTTCACAGTAGAAACTAATATAAAATAAATGGAATTAAAACTGAACAGGTGCCACCTTACATTTTTTATACACAAAACACTTTTACCTAGTTATAATAGTCTATACTAAAATAAAATTAGATTATAATGCTCATAACAAACACATCCTCCAACTCAGCTATTATATTAATATAACCTCACCTAACTATTGAAGTTATACATCACCGATCTAACGTGGCGTCAAAAACGTGTCAAGTGAAGTAAAAAAATGAAGAGAATGCAATCTTTTTTTACTCTTATAAATTAGGCCTTAGGCCCAAAAGCACCACCCACAAACGCGTGTAACCACTGGGAATATTAATTTCTATTATGAAGATTTTTCCCTTTTAAATCCAAATGAAAAGTACAGACATAATATTTTCTTTTGTTACGGATGAATACTATATTTGAAATCGCTAAAAATTATTTTCTGGCCATAAGAAGGTTCGGTTAAAGAACTAAGATAACTGTTTTAATTAATTTGATAAATACATGATTAGACTAAAAATAATAATTTAACAACACTAATCATTTTTAACCGACTTCAAAAAAAGGAGGAGTATATTATTAATCAATTAATTACATACAATTTAAATCAATTCTTTGGAGTCAGTGCCAGCCAAAACATGGAAAAAACAGAATAATCAGGCATACAATGTGTCTGGGTTTTTTTGAAGACGGTTTTATTTTTATTTAAAAAGTAATAATTTTATTGATTCACGTAGGCACTGTGTATTAAACCAAAATATGATATTATACAATGACGTAAACTGTGTACAGAAGTACTATTAAGTGTTCTATGGTAGGTAAAGGTAAAATTTAAAAGACCCCTCTTTGTGCCGGTACAGCCATTACAATAAAAATATTAAAAACCGCATAAGTAAGAGGTTGGAGGTCGTCGGCAGTTCAGTGCAAATGTCGCCTCGGACACTTACATTATTCGCTACTGCCCTCGGACCGCGGCCAGGGTGGCCACAGCTCTCACCCTGCACCTATTATCTCAATACTTTAGATAGTCACCGGGACATACTCGGTCTCCGATCGTTCGCTCAAATGACCGGCCATTTGCTGAGATGCGATTAGTTAAGATTGTGTTTGTGTTGTATTACAAAAATATAATCCCCTTCAGGGTTTAATAAGCGCAACCGAAGCGGGACTTTGTACAGTATCTTACAAGACGTTCAAATTGAAAAGGATTGGTATCCATCAAAGGATACGAACGTCCATGTACTTTGAAGGATTTTCTACATTTCAATCAGAAGAGGTTCTTGGAATGAGGATTATATTACTTAACAGAATTAAATTTATTAATAGTCGCTTAACCGATAGTAGTGAGTTAGTGGCTCTATGCAAACGCTTAAAACATATACACGACACAGGCAAAAAAGATTATAGGACGGAAATATTGTACTCATCTTGTATTTAATGGAAAACTTAATTCGCTTTAAAAAAAATAGTAATCGACAAATGTTTAATTGGGCACCTGATAGTAAGTGATGTTCAGCTCCATCAAAACTCTCAATACTAGAAAAATCATGAGTGTATTGGCGGCCTTAAAGTGAACGGTATTGGATTTGAAAAGGAGAAGAAGATTTTGGCCTCCGGAAATCTCACTCACCGCACGAAATGCAACAGAAAGTAATTTACTTCTCGTAAGTTTCCTGTAATAAATAGTGATATCTTTTGATTTTTATTTATTTGTCTGGGAGCAATGAGTTGCTTAAAGGAAAATATTGCCAGGAAACTTGCAAGACTAAGAATTGTAAACAATAATTTCAAAGGTGGTGTGAGAAGCCTGCCAACTCGCATTAGGCCAGTGTGGTGGACGAAGGGTTAATTCCTCTTATCAGTAGGAGGCTCGTGCCCAGCAGTGAGACAGTGCTTAATATAGGGCTAGTATTATTATTATTATATTTATATTTTATCTTATCTCCCTGTAAAGGGGTGAAATGACCAGCACAGGGTTACCAACTCCTAAAAACATAACCCTAAAGTCAAGATCAAAATAGCCCTAAATAACCCTAAATGCAAAATTCCCGAAAAAGCCCAAAAAAACCCTGAACTATGTAGTGTATAGCCGTAATATCGTAGACTTTTGCCTTTTGGTCAATCAAACAGTATTACATGAAAAAAAAATATGGCCCTAAAAATAGCCCTGAAAAACACACATACATACACTACACATATTTTCGTCCTAAATTTGGGGCTAAAAGCCCTAAGTTGGGAAACCTGGACCAGCTGTGTGGGCCGAGGACAAACTACAGGTTTTATATGTTGTATGTGGATGATATGGATGATAAGTATTATTATAGCATAGAGGTTTTTTAAATTGAATGAAAATATAATATGGTGACATGTTATGTTACAGGCGACTCTACAAAGATATCGTGTGCAACAGGAAACTTAAGCGGATCGCTGACTAGTGTAATCCTACACGATACTTGCCTTCGATGATTAACAAACAATACGATTCACAGTATTGTTTTGAATGCAACATTGTTGAATCCATACTAATACTATAAATGCGAAAGTAACTCTGTTTGTTTGTTTGTATGTTTGTTACCTTTTCACGACTAAACGGCTGACTGGATTGTGATGAAGTTTGGTAAGGAGATAGATTATATCCCGGAGAAGGACATAGGCTATCTTTTTTCTCAAAAAACAACCTTGAATGGGTTTAAATAGGAGTTCAAAATTTGTATGGGAAATCCATAATTCCTCGACTTAGGAATCTGGAAATTCATATTTAGGTTTTTGCTAGGAAATAAAGAAATACGTGTTTCAACGTTTTTGAAAAATCATCCCTAAAAGTGAGGTTAAACTTATGAGGTATTCTTTCAATTGCAAGATTCAGGTACAACACCTAAGAGGCTGGACAATCGCTACAGGTGCCTCAGTGCAGAAGACAACTCCTTAGATTGTATATTTCTGCTCCCGAAAACAACCTCCAAGCGGGCGGAGCCGCGAGCAACAGCTAGTACGTCATAAATACGAACCCACTTCTTTATTATTAAGTATTTATTTTCTGGTTATAAAAAATCGTAAGTATTAACAGGTCACCTAATTTGTATGCATTTTATTAACTAATAAGAAAGTCTTTATTGAATTTATTTGCTTAGTTTCACAGCATAATAGTCAACATACTAATGATAGTCCGCAAAATACTTATTTAATTTAAAAATTATCCAATATAAATCCATATATAAATAATATGGTATACAACAAATGTAGTAATTAGGGAATAAGGAATACCACAGTAATTACAATTTTTTGCCCGTAGCTTCTATGTTTGATTACGTTTATCAGTGCTGATATACAAAACACTTTCAATATTCCCGAATATTGCAATTTTCCGGACCACTTTTCCACTTTGTCTTTCCCTAAAATAACTTATTCGGACCATTGTTTGTTGACCGTTCGTTTTTTATTGATTGCAAAGATTATAATTATCAATAAAAAAACCTCAATTGAAATGCAAGTTCCAAGTTTTCAGTGACAATCAATAGTGCGATTGATGCGAATAGGGGACGTCGTTCCGGTCGGTTGTGTTTATCGGATGAACCGATTGGGGATGATGCCGTTCTGCTCCATTATACTCTACAATAATCCTCCGTTCTACGTTGATCGGTTCCAACTACAAAGCGAAACACACTACTCGATACAGTCTACCTGATAAAATCCACAATACACAATTGCAATTTATTTTAAAATTAGATTTTTGATATTTGCCAAGGCCCGACAAATTACTACGATAAAAATATTAAGCTCAATGCAAATCAAAACTTAAATGAACTAAACTAACATAACATGATATTACGGTAAGCCTATATAAATAATAATAATAAATAAATACACTAGGTCAAATCTGTGTCGTAGTATCAAGAACTACGAGGAACTACGGTTCTACAACACCCAGACCCAAAACAAATATTTGTCTGTCACACAAACATTTGTTTCTGCGGGGGAATCGAACCCCCGTCATCTCGTTTCACAGCCGGCTACTCGTCTACTACGTCACGGAGAAGAAAATTGTTAACCATGTGGAGCTTTTAACATCTACGCTGGTCCCAAACTACAGGTACTATACCAGCAAAAACAGGGTTCTATGTTTTGAATCGTATTTTTCTACTGACCTACATTTTTAAGTCTCAGTTTATCTATCAATTAATATTGCAATAAGATTACATTAAATATATATATTTTTTATTAATATTAGCCACTTTTAATATCACATTAATGTTATAGAGACACGTGCTCTTGGAGCAGTTCCTTGAAGCGGTGCCTGCTCTTACGGGCCACGCTCCACTGAACCCTGATCCTATCATAACGCAATCGCATATCGCCTAACCCAGCACTGTGACAAAGTTCTCCCTCATCCTAAGACTTATTTCTAACCTTACACATTGTGAATAAGGGGTATTATCCGATGTCGACGCAGGGTAGAACCATGTGACATTAAAGTTGAAGAAATCTGCAGATATTTACGTTGATAGCGTTCCAGCAAAGAAGTGGAGTAGATACGTGAACTCGATCAGGGAATATAATAACCTAAAGCTGACGTTATTCTTCGATAAATGTAACGTACGTATCCACAGATTGAAAACATTCTTTCCAAGTAACTATAAAATCGCTCTATAAAGACGGATAAATGGTGTTATTTTTTATAAGCAGTATTTTTTACTCATTTGTAGATTTTCTTTCCAGTAGTATCATGTTCTATTATTGCAGTAATTGTTTATTAGTGTATCCAAAACAATATATTAATTTTTGTTGAGATAACATTCCGAAACGAAGTTTAGATTTGTGCCACTTAAATTAGATCCGAACTCTGCAAGTTGTTTAACATAGAAAACAGCAATTATTTGGAAATATGCAATCTTAAAGCTTTTTATTTTCATAAATAAGTTTACATGAAGCATACCTATTAATTTTCTGTAAAGTTAGATTTATAATTGAGTGTTGCGGCGTTCTATTTCTGATTACAAGAACTAAAACGTATAAGAAAGCCTCCGTGGCGCAGCGGGAGTAGCCGGCTGTGAAATGAAAGGCCGTGGGTTCTATTCTTGCACCAAGAGAAACGTTTGTGGCATACAGATATTTGTTTCAGGTCTGGTTGTCGTGGGACCGTTGTCCTCGTAGTTCTTCAAATCTACGATACAGGTTTTACCAAGTGTGGGATCAGAGCTATGAGTGTGACACTGACTGTTGGATGTATTTATTTATTATTATTATAATTTTCTGTATACAAGAATGGTAAGAAAATATACGCATCTTGGACACGTTAGAGGTGCATGTCATTGTCGCAGTTAATTTGTACAGTAAACCTACTCGGGAGCATTCTCCGTTAAATTTCAAATGGTATGTGAAGTCTACCTTTACTTGTATTTATTTATTTATTTAATTAGGTAACAATTATTTACACCAATACAATATTTTATGTATATCAGGCAAAAAACAAACCTTCAGTGCAACAATTAAATACAATCAAATTACTTACAGGGTACTACCCACATGCACAACTAAGCTACGCCAATTTTACTACAAATACAATACTAACAAAAATTGTAATAACGTTAAAACAATAAGCTTCAAAATATGCACTTTTACATACACACATACACTCACGCCTGTAATCCCCGAAGGGGTAGGCAGAGGTGTAACTAGTACACCCACTTTTCGCCGAATTTCGGTCCCATAATGTGATAGGGGGCGAGCCTATCGGCATACCGGGCACATTTTCCAGACTCCGGGCTAATACTGAGGAATTTCTAGATAGAAAAACCCAATATCACTTTACCCGACCCGGGGATCGAACCCGAGACCTCAGCGCAGCAGTCGTAACGCATGCGCAATTACAACTGCGCCACAGAGGCAGTCTTTTACATTTCAATACAAAATAGAATTTTTAATTTAAATATAAGGTCAACATGCTGGACCAAGGCCTAACACTAGGGTATAAAGGATTGATATTATTTCTATATTTAATATTTATGTTTGGGTTTGCTGATAGATTTTTTACTGTTTCATTTAAATTCATTGTATTATTACTCATCTAGCGTAGTCTGGTCTCCAGGACTGTTCGTGGGACATGTTAAAAACATCTTTAATTGGCCTTATTTAATTAGTATATAGATATAAGCACTATTTTTGTACTAGGCTATTGATTTTTGTAATAATAAATAAATAAAGTAAAAAAATATTCATAAAGATAAAATTTACATATACATAGATTATTATTTTATATAGATTTTAACAATAAAGGACCTAATAGGGTAACAATTAAAATTTAGCTGTGTGTAAAAAGAACAAAATCCACAAAACCTATAAATATCCCCTAAGCTTCCGCTCGCCGATAATTCCTTTAGCGAGGGAAAAACTTCAAAAGTTAGTGCGGGCGTTGTGGGGTTTGGAATTTTTGATCTCTATTAAATTGTTTCAAATCGTTTAACTTGTCGCGGCTCAATCAGTGCGGAGGGCGTGAGCCGTGGAAGGTTCCCGCCACGCGCCCTACGTTTTTCACGCTTTCTGCCTTGAATATCAGTGCCTTACATTGCAATTTACTAATATTTCATGCATAGTTATTTGGTTTAGTCTCTTTCATCCTTTTTTTTTATTCTGGCGCGGAAAAGTGTCCACACTGCACCTGATGGTAAGCGCAGTGCCGTCCAGATAGAGTATCAAGTAGCGAGAGACAGTCTATCCCTCGCTACTCAACACGATCATGCCGGCCTGCTGTTTAGCTTCTTCACATTACGCCTAAAGGACCCAGGATCATAGGAAGGAGGGTACACGGTACCCGGCAAACTGTTCCACAGCTTGATGGTGCGGCAAAAATACGAATTTGGATTAAAGTTAAATTTAAGCTTATTTATAAAATTCCTTTGGTAAAAATAATATTCAAGATTTATTATCGTGCACTTGCATTTAATTCAGAACTTGTAATAACGGAATAATTTTGAAATCTATATATTTGTTACATATATTTTTTATAAGGAATAACATAACATCCACCTAAAATACTTTAATTACCAGGTTAAAACACAATCATAATACTTATAAGATATATAAATTTCATAATGATATTTTACTCTTATGCAGATATCTACGAGTAAACATTGTTTGTTTCAGTTTGTTGTAGATACTATTATTAACACTAAACTATCAATATTATAGGTAAATAAATAATAAAAAAAATATAAAAGTACCTACACAGTAAAAGTAAATATAATAAAGTTTATAATAAATAGTTTAAAAAAGAGTCAAAATTCTATCTGATAGATAAAAATAATATTAAACTCGTACGACACATGACCTCTTTTTAAGTTGTTGTTCGTTTGCATTATTTTTTGTCTTAGTTTAGTCCAAATTTCTAATAAGAATAGGTCTTCTGCAGTTGTTGTCACGTCAGAGTACAAAATTTTAGGTGTTCCCATTAAGTGAAGTCAGCTGATCTAAAAGGCCACTATACAGGTCCGCTGCAATCGATGCGCCGCTCTCCGCACTCAACGACAGGATGCTGTCGAACCCTGCACATGAGTTCGGGGTCAGTGTTATATTGGTAGAATATTTCTCGTTGATTGAGTAAGGTATATCTTGTAATAGTGTAGTGTAGTAGCGGGGAATAGATTGTATCTCGCTCTCACTCAATACTCTAATTGGACGGCACTGCGCTTACCATTAGGTGCAGTATGGTCACTTTGACGTGCCAGGATAAAAAAAAGTGTCGGTACAAAAACAGTAAAGGAGTCTCCTCTTAATTTATCTACAAATATATACGCCTAAACCTTAATTGAAAACAGTACTGAGAAGTCCACGCGGCGACCGTTAGGATTTTCACTGGAATTACTTTTATCAGTGCGAATTATATTTCACTGACAAGATTCCAATAACTGTTACCTAATCCTAATAAAAACTCCTATCGTGGTACGTACTATGTATTCATGTGAAGTTAAACCTTGACGGAGTCTCAGGTAAAATGTTCGTCTTTACCACACGTTTTTACATGGGACGGTGGTGCTATATATTAGTGGTAGTGTTACATTATTGCAATATTGATCTAACTAATATAATAATAATACTAGCCCTGTATTAAACATTGTCCCACTGCTGGGCACGGGCCTCCTCTACTTATGAGAGGGGTTAGGCCATAGTCCACCACGCTGGCCTAATGCGGGTTGGTAGACTTCACATACCTTCGAAATTCTTACTAGAATTCTCAGGTATGCAGGTTTTCTCACGATGTTTTCTTTCACCGTTATAGCAAGCGATAATTAACATTTAATACACACATAACTTTAGAAAAGTCAGACGGTCAAATGGTGTATGCCACTTGGGTTTCGAACATACGACTTTTCGTCTTGACAGTCCGTACTGCAACCAACTAGGCTATCGCTGCTGCTAATCTAACTAATAAGATAATACGTATTACATAAATAAAATTTATAGCGTCGGTTGTAACTTGTATAGTTTTAAGATCATAGATGAATGATGTAATATCATATCAACATAAATCTTTGATAGTCGGTAGGTGGAGGGTCCGGGGCCGAAGCATCACAGGAAACTGATATATATTCACTGACGATATTTTATAGCGCAGTTTATTTCGGCCGTTATTGTATTAGGGAGCCTGTTTGTTACAATGCTCAAAGTCACGGGCGCGACGCCCATACTGTAAGTTATTTTAAAAAGTAAATTTTTGTTAAGTATGTTGAAACATAACAATACATTTTATCACTATAATAAAGTTACTTGTTGAAAATGATAAGGTCCAGAATATACTTCGTTATTATTTGAGTTGGGCGTTAATTACTTTTTTTTTCAACATGAGCGGTTTATAAATAGATGTTGACTTGAGTTGGTACTACTTATTACCATCCTTATTCCATGCATAAAGTGCAGTTCGCAGGTAAATTTGTTGTTAATTAATTGAATTATGTTGTATGAAGAGTTCCTAATATTCATTTTATTGACAGCCTTGACTATGAGAGATACCATGAATAGATGATACCATGAATAGTAGAACCTTTTTTTAAGGATTTATTTTCAAGTATTCATCATTCAAATGTATATAACATTAAAATCAGTTTTTTTCCAGCAGACTCAAAATCTTAAAGTCTATTAAACGAAATTTCATAACCAGCTCTCAATAAAAATAATTCAGACTGTCCCCTACTTTTTTAAATTGCGTGAAATTAAATTTAGAATATACTCTTTATCCCCTCGGAGTCTGACAAATAGGCGGGAGCCGCGCGGCGGCGGCGCCATTTAGCCACGCTGTAATTGGTTTTTTAATGCGGTACTCGCGAAGTATCACCTTCCGCTTTATCAAGTGAATATATTATCAAATCGTTAGACCAGAGCCGACCCCGCACAATGAATAAAAATAAAAATATGCGCTCGTCCCTCACACGCCACGGCGCATCCGAAACTGTGGGGCAGAAAATTAGTAATTCCGCTCTTAGATTCGCATTTTAACAATTAATAAATATAAATTAAACAATAATAATCGTTATTGCTGGGGTACTTTTATACCTAATTTAGATTAATACATCGTTTGGTTACTATGTGTAAAGATGAATTTGAATTTTGGCAGGCATGAAATAGTGAATGGGATAAGACAAGGGTTTCGGCATTGATGGTGCAGGCAAGGAGTGTACAAGTATTATATTTGACAAGGGCACAAATATTCAAAAAGGAGCAATTCTGTTACTATCTTGTGTTATAAATGCGCGTTTCCATTGTCACTCACCGTATTTATGAGCTGATACTGTACAGGTTTTCAGTGAAACGTAAACATTTGTGTTCCTTTTTATACTCACGCACACAGTGACATACGTTACGCAGTGAGTTTTATGGTCTGGAACTCTGGAGACAGAAAGAAAATAGTTTTATTGAAATATTTATTTATTATTTTTGTTCCCAAGAGATCTATATAAGATTTCAATGCCTACGAATGAGTGCCTATGAATGAAGTGGATATAATAAATACATATTAGTTTGAATTCTTCTTTCAAAAGTTTTCTGTGACTTTCATAAAAAAAATCTGTGCTTAACATTGGCTAAGACATATATATATATATATATATATAAAATACAGCTTCTTTTAGAAGCTCCTTTATGAAGTGGAAATTGTACAGGAGTCCTCAACTTGTGGTAAATAAAATAATTACTACATTTGATAATACTGTCTCAAAAAAGAAAAATGAGTTTTTGAGTCTATTAATACACGCGAGCCCTGAGCCATTTTTTTTATTTATTTGTTGATCATTAGTAACAACAAGTTGAAGTAACAATTATAAACTTTACCGCAATGGCGCGGCCGTGTGATACATAAAACATTGAAGTTTTGTAGAAATGTATTACGCTACAATATTCAAAAACTTCGCGTTTAAATATTTTCTTTCAATCTTTTCTATTACTGTATCGTGAAGTTAAACAAAATGATAAAGTTAAATTTGTCACTTTTATTTTACATCCCCGTTTACGAGTGCAGTGAGTGTAGTGGAAACACGCATCAGTCTCGCGAGTCCATCTCGTCACCTAGTCACGTTCGCGTTCCACGTTACGTCCGATCCTTGTCCAACATTTACTACACTATACCCGGGGAGCATCGATAACGAGCCGATTGCCCATCCGCCTATAATTCACACTCGTAAAACCACTGTGTCGATTTTATTAAATCGTTAACTTCTCTTTTGTGAAAAAAAACGATTATGTTTTTAGTGTTTTGATGCAGGCTTTCGATACATGTAAAAAGCGTGGCTGAACTATCATCTCCTGTCACATAAACATGGCTAATGTTAGTCAGGAAACTTCCCGGTATACAGTGTGCTGTCTCCGTGGTTAAGTGGCCCATTCGCGTGCAAACGAGCGCGCACTCTAAAAATAATAAAACCCCTTCAGCAAGTATCGGTGGTGAGAGCGCATTCAAAAGGATGCGAAGAGGTTTTAACAATTTTAAACTGTAAGTACTTTAGTCTGAATGACTCGCGTATCCGGTAATCTTCTATATAATTTCATTAAAATTTACTTATTAAAATAACTATGTATATACACACTTTTCAAAGTAATTTTTTATATTTAATTTTCAAGACGTGTAACAAACTCGATTTCTTATTTGAACATACATCCCCGAAGGGGTAGGCAGAGGTGTAACCGGTACACCCACTTTTCGCCGAATTTCGGTCCCAGAATGTGATAGGGGCGAGCCTATCGCCACACCGGGCACCATTCCAGACTCCTGGTTAATACTGAGTATTTCTAGGTAGAAAAACCCAATATCACTTTACCCGACCCGGGGATCGAACCCGAGACCTCAGCACAGCAATCGTAACGCATGCGCAATTACAACTACGCCACCGAGGCAGTCCGGCACCGAGTTCTTATTTGAACTTGTTTACAAAAGTTATCAAGTGGTCAGTGTAGACCCCGCAATGTAAACCTTGGCTAACTAACCGTCACTTCACGTATCCACGCCTTCTCATAATCTTATTGTGTGGAATGCACTAACCTTATTTCCATTTCCCACCCCTGTGTGGAATGTGCAAAAAATAATTTAGGAAACTTCCACAATGTTATGTAATGCTTATTGCTACGTACGTATTATTACGTAGCAGATATTTTATAGAGATAGGACCAATATTAAATTATGTTAAGAATTATTTCAAGAAAATTCGGGGCAAATAGAATTGGAATAGTATTTATTTATATATGAGGATGTTACACCTATACCATCCTGATATACGAATTTATATATGTAAGTCCAGTCTTAAGTTATTCATGTTTTCAAATTGAAATTTTGCCCAGATGGTTATCTGATCTGGAAGTTTTTCTCGTTCGTGGTATTTACACAGATGACTCTCACACACAAAAATCCATCCACAAAAACGAAAACACTGTTGCAAATTATCATCAAGATAGTAACTTAGGTCAAAACATGTCTTATAAGAATATGTTTTACTTAAAACTTACACCTCCACATTTCTGACAAAAATGTGCGATATCAATTGTTCAAAAGAAAGGAGCCCGTATTTCCTTATACCGTTTCCGATCCACGGCGCCTGTATCTAGTTAGCGCGGGCACACGAGGAAAAATGAAATATAGAGGCAATCCAAATAGATTGTTATCTACCCACGTGTTTACCGGCGCTGCCGCATCACGTTCGCGCTAACAAGCGACCCTTGGAGCCTCGGTGACAGGATTCCGCCGCCTGCCGCACGGACCCCTAAACCGTGACACAATTTGACGACAATGCTCCTGACATATGTCCATTTAAGTTTTATTATATTTTTATCATAACAATTATTGTGTGCAGCGTGAGTGATTCAGCTGCTTAGGAGGTAAAGAGAAAATATTTGCTTTGTATATACTATCTTATTACTAGTTATTACATACAACGACCAGGTTACAGTCAACAAATATAAAAGACGTGTTGCCTTGTGAATTTACTGATTTGATATTAAGTTCTTAAAAAAATATTAAAATAAAGGACAATTTTATTACTGCGGAGTTATTCGTGTAGTTTTAATCTATAACCAAAGAATAGAATTTATTGAAGTTAATTATACATTCCTATAAACAAAATTTGATAACTTATTTTTAAATGGCATAAATAATTGTAAACTTTGTGGAATTTGCAAATACAATCCACAGTTATTTCTGAGGATTCAAATAGCATCAAGTAAATAAAATATATAGTATAAAAAGAATAACATGGATATTATTTCAATTAAATAATTAATGATTTTTTTAAAATTAGAACCCACATTATGACTACACAATTATGTTAGATAGGTGTCCTAAATGTATTTGGCCTCAAACATGAAAGCACTATCTATATTATTATAGACATATTTGATCCCATAAAAATTTATGACTAAGATTACATTAATTCGTCCGTTGCAGCTAAAACTATAAACGGTGGCCAGAGTCATGTGTCATGGCGGGACGGTCATTGATTACTGATATCGAATGGACGCGGTGACTTATAGCCAGTCCCCTCACCCGGCCATTACCTCCGACCTGCGGGACTCTAATAACTGAACCACTAATATACCTCATCATTCCCTACTGGCCGCTATTCGTTTCGTGACTAATTGGGCGTAGGCGTTGATTTTATACTTACCGCTGTTAGTCTTCTAATGCAAATAAAATGTTATTTTGGAATATTTAACGGTAGGCAGCGGCTTTGCTGTGCCCTGGCATTGCAGAAGTCTATGGGCTGCGGTGGCTACTCAGCATCAGGTGGCCTGTCTGTTAGTCTTTTTATTTGTGCCTAACGAGGCACTAAAAATATCTTCATATCTATATATTTCACAAAAGACACCAAATTAGTTAAATTAATAAAATCAGAGATGCACGTGAAAGTAAACGATTGCAGACACTGCATAGCGCGGGAAGTCGTGATCTAGGAAAATGATGATATAATATGATAAAATTATAGTTTAAAATTTAATAACAGACTTAAGAAATCTCTCGAGTTATTTCGGTGCCGATCAACTGAAATTGCATAGACTTCTAACATATTTTACGCAGCAGACAACAGGTTTTCTACTATAAATTATAGAACCATACACGTATTACTGAGTTATTATAAGATTATCCATTAACTAGCACAGTTGGTAGTTTATCTGTGCCCCAGGCAGTGCCAAAAGCCAAAGGCCGTTATGAAAAATGCATTTATAAGTAAATAGAATTTAGTCATATACCTAAAATACGAGTAACGCCGCTTATTTATGTTGCAAGATGTGACTATACCAACAATGATGATATATTCTAAAATGTTATTGCGCTAATGATTTTAGCAAACAAAATGTATAATATTTGATATTCGTGTACAGCTAGACAAAACGTGATAAGAGAATTACAAGTCACCATTAGCATAATACAGAGCGCGGGCGCAAAGCAGATAGCGGTAAGATGCTTAAGTAAATTAACCAGCGCTCCTTCTACGGTGCTACGGTCGCTCGTAGCACCACGCCACGGCCGCTACGTTATCACGCTTTATTGGCAGACATTATTAACTTATTAACTTATTTCACAATTCACGATATTAATTTTTTGTTTTATTCAACTTAATATATTTGGTTGCGTGTGTTTATTAGAGATTTTTCCGGGAAAATATATTATCCGACGTAAATAAAATATTATAATGACCATAATTTTTCTATTATCATTAAGTACTATTAATTAAAAGAATGCTACTTAACAACACATATATAGAACTGTTCACTCACACACATGACATATAGTCCTGACATCACAGCAAGATACAACTATCTTAAGTCGTTATTGATAATAACTTCGACAGACTTTCGGTCTCACAGCATCCAGGCCATAAATACATATGTGCATCACACAACATTCGTTTCGCTGCGGGATTCGAACCCGCTGTCTCTGATTCACAGCCAGCTACTCGCCCACTACGCCACGAAGGCTGTGAAATAGATTTATAATTTATATTTTAAATAATTTTCTTTTTAGAAATCACCAAATATATTCTATTTATAACATTTATATCCGGCTCTACGTAGCGTCGTAGCGTACACGTAGAGCAACGTAGGCGTGTGCAGTGTCGATTGGCTGTGATTGGATTAGGTTTGTCCTGTGCTGACGAGTCCCTCGGGATACTCGTTCAGCCCACGGCTATGCATTGGCATGAGCACCGCGCTAATAACACCAGTGCCCCGTGCTCCGTGCCCGACCCGGTCCGATACATATAAAACACAAAAGAATCATCATTCTTTATGCCCTCATAAAACTTGTTCTATCAACTATTTATAGTTTTAGGTACTGTCGAATAAAATATTTTTTACTCACTTCAATTGTCTGTGTTGATGTAATCCGCGCTCGGGATAGTGAAGCTATTTAAAGGAATTATTAGGTGCAATTACGGAGCTTGTTGTGCGTGATTGGAATGTGCGCGGTGTGGGGAGACGTGGCGAGGGTCCGACGACAAATTCTTACAAATTAATACATCTATCTGGTAGCCGACTCGCGACCGCAAGCGATACGTGTGGAATACTTTATTATTCTATCTTAACACAATTCCTCACAAGACCCATTGATATTGAGTGCTTTCGAGAGGGTTATAATTTGATCAATCACTAAAGTCTACAATTCTCGCAAGATGATATTTTTTGTTATGATTTTTAAAAACGAATTATTCAGAAAAGTTTACTTTCTTGCAGAACGCTCTAGTGCGTTTACGCTAAGAATTATATTTGAACCAAGTGACATGTGAAACATGCTGGGACAAAGCGGAAAGTTGTATTTGTAATCTTCGAGTACAATCTGCCGAGTCGGCATTATGCTGCAATATGTGCCGGGCCGCCGCCGAGCCGCCGTCGCCCGCGCTTCGCACTCCTTGTTTCGAGAGCAATCGAGGCGCCAATAAAAAAGGCGATCGTCGCCCCGAGCCCGGCCAACGACTTATTTACAGAACACCCTGCCATCGCTATTTATTTTATTGACTGCCATTTGCTCTGACTTTTATCGCTACCCACTTTCTGGGTAAAACAGCGGCAGGTAAAATTGTCTTAGCTCTACAGACCTCTGTGGCAAGAGTTGACAGTTCATCAAGTGACCAAATCAAATTTTCCTAACTACAGCTATGCCTAAAACCATACCTATATAATATCATTTTACCAACCAATATTCATGCAAACTCTGTATTCTATTATTTAAATTAATACAGTGGTACAGTATTTAACAAAATAAAAAAAACATTGCGTACGCATAGGTATATAATTTCGTGATGCAAAATTATCCACATAGGCAACACTACCTTATTACAATACCAGTAAAAAAACACGAGAAATCAATATGTGTAGTTTATTTTACTTTATCTCTTGTTCTCAACCATAAATGTATGGTTAAGGGCGAAAGCACGACAGGCATGGCACCGGGCACCGGCCACGCAAGGGGTGAGTCCCATTTTCCACACATCATTGCATTGGGCCGCAGATTTATTTGCATGCGGGCCGCTGACCAGGATCCATTACTGCCATTACGGGGCTATCTGATCAACCGGCAAGAGAGTTATGGTGCTCTTGTTTTCTTAACTCCATAAAAAATACCAACAAAGAGAAATCTGAATATTTAGGAAGCTGTACTAAAAGAAATGGTCGGTGGACGGGTTATGGCTTCCGCTATATTTCTTTTTATTAGGGGTGAGTCCAACGCATGGTCAAATAATCGAATTCTTGGGGTAAATAAAATTAGGGTTGCTGAGGAACTTAAACATATAAAATGATAAAGCGCTATACCAAAAACTATCTGCAATTAGCTATTTCCTACTAAACCTCCACTTATCATAATAGCGCCAATCAATTCACTTAACTGCCGAACGTTAACTACCGATTTGTATATCAAATAGCGATAAGAAAAGTTTGTTCGGAACTTGTGCAACTTATGTCAAAGTGGAGAAAAGTTTTCGGGGGCGGGAGACTGTGAGTTCTGCACAGATTTATAATACGCGTCCAGCATCGCGCTTCCAGTTCAATACGGGTAATGAACGGGGCGGAAACTATAAATCTACTTAGTCGCGTAACTTGCGTAATAGAAGAATTAAGAAAGTAAAATACACATTGCTGTCGCCGGCGGGCGCGACTCACACGTACGCTTGGTAGGGGAACTTCCGCATGCCATTTGAACCTGCTTAGTGAGGTTTCCGACTAAGCGTATTAATCTGAAATTAGGTCGCAGTTAACACCGTGTCGTTAAGGGTCAGTGGTCCACAGTACTAGTGACACCGATGACCCAATATCAATCACTTCAATATGTTTCTTATGTATATCTCATTCACAAAAAAGTTTATTTTCTTTAGTAGTTTCAATTTAACAGTTAGTAATTATAGAAAGACACGGGAAACAATTTTCTATACCGTTTGTTAGGCACGTATATGGATACAAATGTAAATTGATCTATTTTCCTAGTTTAATATGTAGGGATTAAGTAAAATAATATTTCTATTACACTAAAATTCATACAAAAATTCACTTTAATCGTGTTAGTTTCATGTTATATGTGGTTTGACAAATATTAATTCTGTCTGATATATGTTTTGTTAAATGTCACTTTTGTAAAGGCTTTGTTTACACAAAATCTGAAACGTATATCTCACAAGAGGTTGGTATGTGACAGATTAAGTTACAAGTATGGTTAAAATATTGTTGGTCCTACAGGAGTCTGATGACTTGACCTCAGTTCGAACACCCGATTACAAGTTATAATATTGGAGATAGAGAGTATCCATGTCAGAGAATTTAAAATATTTTTATGAAATATATAATCACATACTCGTTTACTTATGGAAAACAAATATATTTCTTTTGTAAATTAATCGTTATACTAAAATATTTATTTCACTACATAGAAAATGGATATATTTTTACATTACTTACAATGTATATGATATGACTACCTATGCAAAAATAGATAATCTTTTATTATAACATATATATCAACAAAATTAAACAGTTTATAAAAATATTATATTTTAAATTTAAGCTGCGTGTGTATGATTATTTTATTTTTGCATTCCAGTCTAGCCTATCCATATTCGGCGTTTGCAATGTGAGAATTTGACTGCATTAGTGCTGTTCCTATTTAAAATTATCGACATTTGTGCCACCGCTCAAAATGGACACACATTAGTATACCATGGACGCGACAAATCAAGCCACGAGCTGCAATGGGGCGGCCCCGTATCGACAGCGCTGATTTATAGACAAGTCCCGTTATCGTGCCCGACTCCGAGACATCACCAATATATCGCAACCCAATTGTGGTGCCTATTTCAATACTTTTATTTTAATGCTAGGGTCAGGGGTCATACAAATAAAATAAGTTTTATTTTATTTCAAATCCAGTCCCCTAAGAATAAAAACTAATAAATAGAATGTCATACATTTTAAACAAACCCTTTCAAAAATCGAATTTTATAATTGTAGCAGGTCACAGAGGCATTAATTTTAAGTTCTCTTTGCAGAGGACGTATAATAGCTAGTTAACGGCCGGTGACCGTGGTAAATCTCTGGTAATCCGGAGCAGAACAAATATAGTTGAGAGGCAGATAAGGTGGGTCCGGCGTATGGCAGTTTGGACGCGGGGCGCTAATGTGCTATTTGTATGATGATGTCGGCTCGCGGCAAGTGACCACGTCCCCTGGGGCAGCTCTCTAAATGTCCTCACATGAAAGAAACGTGCATCGCAACCACCGCATGTTAATGCCCACAGGCGTGAAATACAACTCTAGATATTTATTTAAGAATATTTTTCGCTGTTTAAACAATCTTGAAATTGTTTAAATGGTGACTTGTATTTGGTTTCGGTTTAAATGTTCTTAATTCGGTCAGTGTTAACAGTACTTACGTATATGTTTACTTAAATATTTGTGTATAAGAAACACAACATAATAAAAATATCCAACATAATAATGTAATGTTACTATTAATGTTAATGCATTGGAAGTGGTAGAGCCACGCTGTAGACATATTTGTCTACAGCATGAATGGGCCGGCTCGACTGTCTCACAGAAAACCAACGTAAAGTGACAGTTTACTGTCGCGTTTCGTATGGTAAGTGAGATAACCGGAGTCCCAGATTCCCCCTTCCCCTCCCTAATCCCTATTCCTGTCCTTTAAGGCCGACAGCCCATACATGATACTTTCGGTATTGTGGATGTTCATGGGCGGTGGAGATCACTTAACATCAGGTGACCCACTGGCTCGTTTGTCGGACTATACTATAAAAAAAAATGCACGTGCATAAATTAATGACAAATGTATGAAAACGGGTATTGGTTTCACAAAAATTTATATTATTATTGGACTTTACTGTACTTACTATGGGATGCAGCATAGGTATTGACGACTGTGTCGTGCCACGATATGCATATAATAGATATGCAGACAAAGACTCGGATGTGTGGTTGTATATTAATTCGTAACGTTTACCCAAAAAGAAATTTGTTAAATCTACCGATGGAATTCTAATGGAACTTGAATCGAAAGTTCCATTAGAGTTCCATCGGTATGATGCATTCATTAATGATATCATAATCTTATCTTATTTCAAGTTAATCAGTGTTCACTGTTCATATATTCCATGGTCCGCTTATTCTAAAAAAAAATACTTGAGAGTAATATCATTAACCGACGGTCGTCTGCCACAAAATGGACAAAAACAGTGTAAACAATGTCCACGGACCGCAATGTTTGTTGTTTGTGTTAAAAAATGAACGGTAGAGGGCAGTTAATTTGCATCATAAACGTGCGCTTACAATGGACCGTCACGCACGTTCACTCGCTCATAAGACTAGAGAGATTATCGAAGCGAGCGTTATACAAAATACAACTGGAAAATATAACGTTAGTAAATAGAAGAATTTCATATTCCGATTCGTATTATTTATTTAGTCCATGAAATTATATCGGTACCTTCATTATTTAGAATCCGTAATTTTCTAATTTAACGTAAATTCGGAATGAAGTTTCACAGGAAAACTAGGGTTAGCAACAACGATAAAACACACACGATATTTCCAATAAACAGGAACTACCCTAACGTTGTAATATTGGTAACGCTAACACTATTAAAATACTGGTTTAAAATGCAATGTTTACAACCTATTACAATAAATGTTATTTAAATTGACTGCCTCGGTGGCGCAGTTGAATTGCGCATGTGTTAGAAAAATAAGGACTTTCTTTAAATGAAAATGAACAATTAATCTAAATCATACGTATATGATTATATTTATAGATGGCCTTTATTTAACTGAATATAAACAAATATATAATGATATATCATCATTATGTTCTTTAATAATCTAATGTAAAAATATATATTCGAAGTGTTTTAATTATCTTTTGGAATACTTTCATTTATCATATTTTCCACAATTGGATTAGACTATTTATAGGATATATCATATGAATAGCCATATATTCATAGAGCAATAAAACAATATATCTTCTTCTTCTTCTTCTTCAGCCTTTGGACGTCCACTGCTGAACATAGGCCTCCCCTAAAGATTTCCAGACCAACCTGTCAGAAGCGGCCTGCATCCAGCGGGTTCCTGCGACCTTTACGAGGTCGTCTGTCCACCTTGCAGGGGGACGTCCAACGCTGCGCTTGCCGGTACGTGGTCTCCACTCGAAAACTTTTCTGCTCCATCTCTGGTCAGTTCTACGAGCTATGTGCCCTGCCCACTGCCACTTTAGCTTGCTAATCCGTTGGGCTATGTCGGCGACTTTCGTTCTTCTACGAATCTCCTCGTTTCTGATTCGATCGCGTAGAGAAACACCGAGCATAGCCCTCTCCATAGCTCGCTGAGTGACTGTGAGCCGTCTTAGGCGGCCCATAGTTAGAGACCACGTCTCAGAACCGTATGTCATCACTGGTAACACACATTGATCGAAGACTTTTGTCTTCAGACACTGAGGTATTTTGGACGAGAAGATCTTGCGTAGTTTCCCGAACGCTGCCCAACCGAGTTGGATTCGACGATTGACCTCTCTCTCAAAGTTCGACCTGCCTAACTGGATTACTTGACCTAGATAGACGTATTCGTCTACAACTTCGAGAGTTGAGCTCCCAACAGTAATCGGCATAGGCTCAACATGGATATTTGACAGGATTTTAGTCTTGTCCATGTTCATCCTAAGGCCCACCAGTTGGGAAACTCGGTTGAGGTCTCTGAGCATAGTGCTAAGGTCCTCCAGCGATTCTGCCAAGACAACAATGTCGTCGGCAAATCGAAGGTGGGTGATGTTTTCGCCATTGATGTTGACGCCAAGTCCTTTCCAATCTAAGAGCTTGAAGGTATCTTCCAACGCGGTAGTGAACAGTTTCGGAGATATAACATCTCCCTGTCTCACACCTCTGTGTAGTGGAATATCCTTCGTACTCTGGTTTTGTACTCGGACTGACATAGTGGCATTGCTGTACAAGCACCTCAACACTTCAATGTACCGAAAGTCGATGTGGCACCGCTGGAGGGACTGCAGCACAGCCCAGATCTCGATCGAATCAAAGGCTTTCTCATAGT
The DNA here is from genome assembly GCA_905220505.1 of Laothoe populi. Lineage (NCBI taxonomy): Eukaryota > Metazoa > Arthropoda > Insecta > Lepidoptera > Sphingidae > Laothoe > Laothoe populi. The sequence goes on along the minus strand of HG992151.1, from coordinate 12,159,687 downwards.
CCACAAACGCTAAGCAAAGTGGCAAGTTAAATTCCTCAGTTTTCTGTATAACCTGCCGCAGCGTATGAATGTGGTCTATGGTACTATAACCTTTTCGGAAACCGGCTTGTTCGGGAGGCTGGAAGTCATCTAGCCTGAGTTCGAGGCGGTTTGTAATTACCCTTGAGAACAGCTTATAAACATGGCTCAGGAGTGAGATGGGTCTATAATTCTTCAATAAAGCGTTATCACCTTTCTTGAAGAACAGCACCACCACACTCCTGTTCCATGCTTCGGGCGTTACACCCTCGAGCAGAACGGAATTGAAAAGCCTCTGAAGGACTTTTATTATCGGCGTACCGCCCGCCTTCAAAAGCTCTGTAGTGATTCCGTCCTCGCCCGCCGCCTTGTTGTTTTTGAGCTGACCAAGGGCCCTCCTAATCTCACATAGGCTGATGTCCGGGATGTCTTCGCTGTAGTGTCGGACCAGCTTGGCTCTCGGGTCTATGACCGAGCTGGTTGCGGGTTTGGCAACTGAGGTGTAAAGCTGCCCGTAGAACCTCTCGATCTCCCTCAATATCTCTGCCTTCGTCGACACTACGTTACCGTCTTCCGTCTTCAGCTTGGTCATTTGGCTTTGCCCAATAGACAATTCCTTTGCGAACACTTTGGAGCCTTTGTTCCGCTCAATCGTCTCCTTGATGCTTACAGCATTGTAGGCACGGACGTCGTGTCGCAAAGATTTCCATATTTGTCTATTGAGCAGCCGATATGCCTTAGCTTCATCGGAAGACTGCAACGCCATAGATCGACGTTTGGCCATGAGGTCGAGTGTGTGAGTCGAGAGTTTCTGGGGTCTATCTCTACGACGAGGTCTAAAGAATTTAGAACCCACCGTATGGACAGCTTCTACCAACCCGCCATTAATCTCGTCCACTGTGGCGCATTTATCTAGGCAATCGAAGCGGTTTACCAACTCGAGTTGAAAGGTCTCAGGGTTTTGGATATGAGCACGAGTAGGGCGGAGCGTAGACTTCATCAAGCGAGATCTTTCTAATTTGACGTTGATATTCAATATGCCTCGAACCATTCGGTGATCGCTTCCGGTTTTCACCCTGTTGATCACCGAGACATTATTGAATATCCGCCTTTTCGTCGTCAAGATAAAATCTATCTCGTTTCTAACCGAACCATTCGGGCTCAGCCAGGTCCATTTCCTGTGAGGCGGCTTCTGAAAGAAAGAGTTCATCGCAAAGAGTCCCTCTTTCTCCAGAAAATTTGCCAGCCTTTGACCCCTGAGGTTACGTAACCCATATCCAAATTGCCCCACTCTCAGCTCCTCCTCGCTTCTCTTGCCTAGCTTTGCGTTGAAGTCCCCCATAACAACATTGAAATAGGTTTCGGAGGTGTGTATGGCTCGACTAATGTCCTCATACATCTCCTCTACTTCCTCATCTGGGTGTGTCGAGGTTGGCGCATATACCTGTATGACCTTCAGCGAATATCTCTCTGATATTCTGAGTATAAGGTATGCTACTCTGCTAGACACACTTTCGATGGTTTCAATATTGTTAATCAGTGACTTGTGGACGAGAAATCCGACACCACCTAGGGACTGTTGGTCGCCCTCCCGGTAGTAGAGTAGGTTACCAGACTTAAGAATTATCGTGTCCTCTCCCTTTCTTCGGACTTCTGACAATCCTACGATGTCCCAGTGTAACCTACTCATTTCTTCTTCCAACTCAAGAATTTTCTCGTCGGTCCTCAACGTGCGAATGTTGTGTGTTACCAGGGCCAGTTGTCGTCGGGGGTGGTAGCGGGATCTTACCCGGGGATTCTTAGCACCCCCTGCCCCGCCGTTACCGTAGCCGCTACCGGAGCCAGGAATGGCGAGACTGCCGGGGACTGGGGGCCTGGTTTTAATCTTTCTATTCATTAAGGGGGGGATTTGCCAGTACTCGCCACGCTTGGCAGGCGGGTTGGCGAGCGCAGGATACAGCTTCTCGCGCTGATTATACTGCTGCCCATAATCAGCCTGTGGCATTTAGCTGAACCATGTGTGCGATGGTTATCCCGCCATCTTTCGGTCACCAGAGCCTCGTCCGTTAGTCAGCAGGGAGCACCACGTGCAGGTGAGGTTGGTTTTGGGATCCGGAAGATGTAGTTTGAACCCCTAACTCCCCCTATATATAAAACAATATATATCAAGGGCAATATCTTTTAATAATTAATGCCACAACGATCTTTTAAATATTTACCCCCTACTTCGGAAAGCCTAATAACAGGAGAAGAAGTAGGGAAGAAACTCCTGCTATGATATTACATCTCAAATCATAACATACAATTCATAAACACACAAATGTATAAATATCAAATAATACTTAGCTTAATTACTCCAGTAGCAACACATATTCGGTTCACAAGTATTTTCAAAGCTTACAGGGTATTACTTTCAGAACTTCCGCCTGTTATCACCATACAACAATAACTAATTTCTATACCGATGTTTCTAGCTTTTTATACAGTGGAGCAAACAAGTCAGTTTTACATAAATCTTTATCTACATGTTATTTGTAAATAGGACATCATACAAACATTATGATTAATTCTAAAAAGAATTAAAGTATACTTTATAAACGAATTAGTACCCTAAATACATTTATTTCTTAATAATTCAATTTGCTTTTATACTTTAAATGACGTAGGTAGTTAATAATTCACAAATATTCATTAATTGAGTTGTTTTAAATTCAATAAATCTAACACATGCGTTACTACTGCTGTGCTGAGGTCGCGCGTTCGATCCCCGGGTCGGGTAAAGTGATATTGGGTTTTTCTATCTAGAAATTCTCAGTATTAGCCCGGAGTCTGGAACCTGTGCCCGGTATGGCGATAGGCTCGCCCCCTGTCACATTATGGGACCGAAATTCGGCGAAAAGTGGGTGTACTGGTTACACCTCTGCCTACCCCTTCGGGGATTACAGGCGTGAGTGTATATGTAATATGTATATGTTACTTAAATTAAAGCAGATCAATAATTTGTATTGAGGAATATCACGTTGTGAAATTATATTAATTGCATAAGCATGAGAAATAAATATATATAAAGTCAAAACTAGGCTTTCAACAGTCAACCGGTACCTACTGTATAACGCGAACACCTACTCTAAGCGCGAACATGACATACGCACATTGATCACAATTAAAGGTAAGAAATTGTCAACGATTAAATTGCCATAAAAATACATATTTGGGTTATATTTTTCGGAGTATATAAACGTGCTCTGTCTCTTCTTTTCTAGAGAAATATAATTTTAAGAGAAACACAGAGAGAGAGGAAGAGAGAAACAGAGATAGAGAAATACAGATAGAGAGAGAGAAAGAAAGATAGAGCCTAGAGGGTAGGATGAAAATTACATTTTTGATAGGATTTCCGCAAAATGCGTTCTTAGTGAGTGTCTACATCGCGAAGTGAGTAACTATTCTAAATTTCAAGTAAATCGGGTGTATAGTTTAAGAGATCTTGTGATAAGTCAATGGTATTTCGCTTATTAACACCTCGCTTTACTTAAATTGTATAGCGTTTTTAGAAATTAAAATATTTTTATAAGTTATGTATTCATAGTAAAACTGTAGATTTAGATTTGTTTGTTACACATCAACTAAAAGTCTTAAAAAGTCATTGAGTGACTTATACTTTGAATAAGTTTGAATGATTGATAAACCTTAACTTTAACTGGTTGGCTATTTATTGAAACAAGACGGTTACGTATAAAATGTACATTTACTATAAGTGGAAACTTGTAATTAGCCTTTAGTTATATAATCTCATATTTATACATGTATTAGCTATTAGTTTTCCTAAAATACTAAAATAAAAAAAATTACATATCAATTAGAAATTCGAAACACCACTTCTTGCACAGCTTATTAGTTTATGCGTAGGCCTTGATGACATTAGTTAATTTATCTCATAGTTAACATAAATAAACAATTACCCGATCGTTAAAGTATATTTAATTCATTCTAATCCGAAGCAGAGTCACGGTCTGATTAAAAGTTGTTGATTTTCTTTTGCCTACAAGAGCCAACAAGCAATACTCTACTACAAAAATACTAACGATAAAGCCTGAAGGCAGAAACGAAATACGTCAATAAGAAATAATAATGGGGTTTTGCGATTACATATAACAGACACAAGAAAATAAATAAAAGATTAAAATAATTGTAATAAAGTATTTTACTTATAATTGGGGTTTTCTTTAACCTAAACGGAACGACACCAATGAAATATATTCTCTTGGGTTAACATTTGGTTATATCTATTTTAAATTTTAAACACATTTTATCTATAAATAATTTTAGTTTTAATGTAATACCGAATGAGTTGGCGTTTAAAGCACGTCATTAGCGGTTATCACTTCATTCCGGATGAAAAAACTTCAACAGCCCTCGGCGCCTCTCACGTGGCTTTTGATTTATTAATTTTACCTTCATAAATATGGTGTACCGTTTTATAATGAACTCACGACACCATGGAGAATTTCATTCATTAGAGAAAGTTGTTTAGTGAGCTAGTTATAAAACTAGAATTCACAAATATATTTCTTGGAGAACATATAATTTTCGACTAACAATATTATTGACCGACTCGACCGGGTTAGTTCCATCGTCTCACAGAAAACCGACGTGGATTACGAATGACGTGACTTGCTTGGTATTGTGTTTCGTAAGGTGAGTGGTGACTGAGATTTCCGGAAGCCCATACCCTCCTTTGCAATCTCCATTCCTTCCCTTTAAGGTCGCCAACATATACCTACATACTTATGATTCCTCATTGTGGGTGTATGGGTTGTGGAGATCATTTATAATCAGGTGACCCACTTGCTCGCTTTCCGCCGGTCTCCGCTATAATAAAAACTTATTTCATGCTCTATTAAGAACATAGAAAAAAAAATTAATAAGACAAATTATTATCTAACCTCTTCAATAAAGTTGGTTGTTCTTTCTAAGACACTGAAAATAAGGAAATGTTTTCGAAAAAACCCGGTTCTACTAGGCCAAGAGGGTAAGGATCAGTGAACGTGCGTTCTGCCTACGCCGGGACTGCTCTCAGGATTGCAGAGTCAGCAGCGCGCGCGATCGATAGCCATGCTTCACTCTAACTACGCACCTTTGTTTCTGTTGTTATAATTTGATAAAGCAAAATATTTTATAAATAATTACAATTTAGAATAAGTATAAATTTAAGGGTAGGCAGTTTGTTCGAGTAGGAAACTATCATATAAAATATTTCCAGTTGTGTTGCCTTATCGCTTGTACACATTGACTTATTATTCTATAGACACGAACTGTCGAAGAAAAAAGATGATCCGAAAACCTTGTCCGCCCACTAATGCCATCTATCATTTTACTAAGAACTATTTGGAAGTTATAACTCCCGTCACTGTCTCTCGAACGGGACTTTCCGCGGGCTAAAACGGGACAAAGTATATAATGTATTTTTTTTTAAATATAGACTTCCCGTATTCAAAATTGATATTAATTAATATTTATTGATATTACGTTTTAAACGTTATGAAATTATGTTATTTACCTCATATACTATTAACAGTTTCACTGTAAATCAATTTAATTGATTTGTTCAGATTTGTTCGTGAATGTCGCTACAAATAACTAAAATTAACTGGTGTGCATTCGTAGGTGGCATGAAGCAAACTAACGTCGGTGCGAAGTATACACCTCAACTCGGTGGAAGATAATGTTTGTTCTGGTCGCCGCATCTAGTACGTAGTACATATAGATCGCTGCTTGTACATATAAACACTTCAAAATAAAAAAATTACCCTTGAATGGGTAACCATTACCATTTTATTTATTATAAAGGTACTCAATAACGATGTGACATATAGGCTAAATCGTAAAAGTAACGTTGAGCTCTTACAAAGTTCGACTTATAGATTTACAAGAACCCTAGGCATAAAGTCCTGGTGAATCCATAAGAAACGCTTCGTTTTACTAATAGAATAGTTTTATCAAAAAAATATATGTATTTAGGTAGATAGGTACTTAAGCTATAATTTCTGTTTGAACGCAAATATTTTTTTCTCTAGTAATGTAAAGTTAAAATAACTTTTAACTTGTACATATTTTTATTTCAAATAGAAATATTAAGAAAAAATATGTAAAATTAACAATCGATCGATCGATTTTTCTGAAATAATAAATGCTAAACGCGATTTTTTTTGAGAATTTGTATTTAGAGAAAGAGAAACACTGTAAGTTGTACCAATCAGTACCTATTTATGGCTGACTAGTTTTACATAATAAACAAAAATCATTAATAATTCTGTCACTACTCCTAATCTTGAACTTGGGATACCCATCGGATACCTCAGTATAGGAACTTTTTTGGATGGGTGTACCGGGCGCAAATCGTCAAAATCATTGGCGATATTGTTAATATTAGTAGGTACCTATATTGATATATCAGCTATTATGGCCATGTATTAGCGCCCATGGGAATACTTCGCATCAATAGTCGTTATAGTTACGTAATGTAATAAAGTAGAAATAAGTAAATATAAATATTTTAATATACGTATGCGACAACAAATGCCTCGTTTAGTGAACCGACGCTTGTTGCGGCCTTCTGACTACTCTGACACTAGATCCTCGACCGCTTCTTCATCTCCCCCTCCCACAACTCCATGACAGTGCATAAAAGGAGAGCAGCTAATTCAGCGGTGCGTAACTCCACTACCGCATTCACAATGGAGTTCACTAACATTCGCGGACTCCGTTCAAACATTTAGTGCCTCCACCACCATCTGGAGACGGCCCGGCTTGCTCCACTGCTCTTCCTGACGGAGACCCAGATTTGTAGTCCGACCGATATGGCATATTTGTTTACCCGGGCTATTCGCTTGAAGAAAGCTTCAGACCAAAGGCCGGATTATAAACTTTTGAAACATAAATATTGGAAACTGTACTAAGCTAACTAACTAAAATAACTAAGTTAAGGTACCTACCTATTGTAAAGAGAGTTAATAATGTATTTATCACATTACATTTCTAAAACTCAAGCAACATATAAATTACACTTGGCATGCGAGCATTTCTAAGACGAAAAGGCGATTTTAGCACATATTACATTGTTCATTGGAATATTATGTAGTTGTAGTGATCGTTTAAATAAAACAGGTACAAAGTACAAACTATGTAAGGTTATGGATTCAATGATAAATAAACTATTGAGAAGGTTCAAAAAAAATATTTGTTAATTTCAAACATAATTCAAATACTTAGAGTATTTAACACTGGAGACGCCATTGAGCGCTTACCCCGTATGACAAATGTAAGAGCACGGTGCTCATACACGTTCTATAAAACGAGTTGCGCTTCGTGATCCGCCACTAAAAAAGTGACATCACGTGCGAATGGAGCTCCCTGAAAACGCGAGCCTGTAGCGGTATTAACATGTAAAAATAGATCTGACACATCAAACTTACAAAAATACAAAATTATTTTTCACCTGGACATATTTTTTTAAAGTAATATTATCATTAAAAGCAACAAAACATATAATCTCTAAAAATTATCATCGGGTAATAAATGTTGCCATATTAAACTTTTAGCCACAGTAGTGCAAAATTTATTTGCATTCAATATCTTAAACGCAAGTTGTTTTTTTAATATTCATTTTTAACTAATGTTGCCCGCGGCTCCGCCCGCGTGTAGGTCTTGGAGCATTTTAACCTTCTATATTTTGCTATCCCATAAGAAGCGTGCATTTTTTCGAGTTAAAAGTGGTCTTTGTCATTTTCTGATCCCTAAACTGCCACTATGCAAAAAATCATGTCGATCCTTTGCTCTGTGAAAAACTATCCCATGGGAACTGTACATTTCTCCGGGATAAAAAGTAGCCCATGTGCTTTTCCAGACTATAATCTATCTCTGTGCCAAATTTTCAGTAGATCCGTCCAGCCGTTGTAGCGTGATTGGATATCAAACAACCATGCATCCATCCAAACATACGCATTTATAATATTAGTAGGATTACTTTATTTATGCTTCTTAATTTATAATTTAAAAATATTAGGAGAGTTGACATATCGACTAAGTTTACAATTTCATAAACTTTATGCCAGTGTAGCATTTTGGGTGGTTTATGTGGTAACACTGTCGTTTATGCAAGACTCAAATAGTGTTGTAGATAACTTTATAAAGGTTATCGATAAAATTACTAATCCATCTGGACTGTCTTCTAAACACATACTTTTAATGTAAATAGTTCTAACACACTAGGAATGACAAAATATGACAAAACCAGAATAAAGTTTTTGTCAAAAAAAGTGATCCTAAAATTGTATCCGGTATATTTAAAAAATATTTAGGTATGAATTTTGGCGCCATTCATTTATTACGTAAGATGATGTAGGGGGGAAGTCGATCATGTCTTATTTTTTCTTACAAGGGGTGGGAGGGAGTCTTAATAGTTCTTACGTAAGATCACACAAATGCGCAAAGTTAGGATTATACTTTGAAAAAACGCGGGCCATGCCTATAATTTTAAAAACAAGCAACTTAGATTTTTTAAATTTTTTTTGTTAACCGGTATGACTTGCCTTTTCACCCGGTTCCGGCTTGACGTCGACTTTTGGGACACCCTGTATTCATGTCGAGATCTCAAGCCCTTTTTAAATGCTCTTCATAATAGATAGCCGTTAGCCGGCTACCACACCAAAACAGGCGATAATCGCTCTCAATGACATACAATAATTTCATTCACAGCATTTGCTAATCGCATTCGTTACCAGTAACACTGTATTTCTTGGCTCCGCTTATTTAATTTGAAATTTTATGGAATAACAGAACACTCCATTTTCTTACAAACTATATACCATTGGAAAGGTCGTGTTGTGTACTTTCCGGTGGTATATTTGCTGAGGTATAATCGGAATACCTCAAAACGAGTGAGTAATCAACATTTTAAAATAATTTGCAACGGCCGTCATTGTTGTGTTGCATGTGCTGACATACCTGAAAAACGCTACTCTACAATTAGTGTTGACCAAAAAAAATGGAAGTGTCACGGATGATGTGCAAAGCAACCAAAAACTGATAACAGTAATACACCTTTACGTCCCATTGACTCACCCGGGAAGTCGAGGAACAATAATGACTCGCTACCTTTTAATGACAATATTACGCATCGAAAAAAGCCACTGTTGATACTAGCGCAATTAGTGGAAGTTCCGGCTTAAACTCTTCCGCGTCAGTTATTACAAAGAAAGACGCTAGGGAAATAATAAGAGAAGAATTCAATGTCATGAAATTGGCTTTAGCACAGGAGCTTAACCAAACACTTAAGCAGATGGTGAGAACCGAATTTCAATCTCGAAAATCAATTCATAAAACAGGAAATAACTGCTTTGGATAATAATGTTTGTTTCTGAATGAAAATTATGAAACCACCAAATCCGCCATCGCCAAATACCAAGACACACTGGGAGAGCTAAAGAAATAGAACGTTCAGTTAACATATACGTTACAGGATCTGCAAATCAGGCTTCAGGTTGCTGAGCAGCATAACCGTTCTAACAATCTTGAGATAGAGTGTGTCCCCGAGCACAAACAGTAAAACTTGCTATCTATAATTACTCAGCTGTCTAAGGTATCCTGCAACTTGAAAGAATCCGACATTCATCATTGCACTCGTGTGGTAAAAAGTAACAGAGACGACAAGAGACCTCGCTCAATCATTGTTAAATTGGCTACCTCTAGGCTTCGGGATACATTTTAGCGAAAACAATAAATTTTAATAAGGCAAATCCAAACGACAAGCTCAGTACTGCTCACATAGGCATTGGATGTAATAAATCGCCACTTTACATTGTTGAGCACCTTTCACATAAAAACAAATTACACGCAGCGGCTCGCCAGATCGTCAAAGAAAAAGAGTACAAATTCGTGTAGATTAAGCAAGGCCGTGTTTTCATTAGGAAAACAGAAGAAGACGAGTTTACTTATATAAGAAACCAAGAGACCAGAACCGACCTAAAACAATTCTCTGCCATATCCATACTAGCTGTTGCTCGCGGCTCCGTCCCCGTGGAGTTTAGTTTCGGGAGCAGAAGTATCAATGCAAGGAGTTGTCTTCTGCACTGAGACACCTATAGCGATCGTCCTGAATCTCAGGTGTTGTGACTGTCTAGATGGCTAGACAGGCACAACTCCTAACTTAAACTTCTAGCACTCCTTATAATACCCCGGGATCACTCCGTAAGTGTCGAAGAAGGCCACCGCGGGGTTTTAGCTGGTAGTGTCCGGTTGGGTGTACATAAGTAGTAGGGACTCGGCCCAGCCGCAGCCCGGATAGCCATCATCCGGGCGAGGGGGTGCTGGGTCGTAAGACCGGCTAGTCCAGCATAACCGTTTTATTCTCATTCCGCTTCCCCCCGAAGCGGACGGCAGTAATAAAATGCTTTCCCCGCGACAAAAAAAAAGTGTTGTGCCTGAACATTGAGATTACATTTAAAGAATACCTCATAAGTTAACTCCTCACTTCGCCCTTTAAGGGATGATTTGGTAAAAACGTTGAAACACGTATTTCTTTATTTTTTACCTAAAGCCTAAATATGAATTTTCAGATCCCTAAGTTGAAGTATTACGGATTGCCCATACAAACTTTTAACCTCTATTTCACCCCTTTCAAGATATTTTTTTGAGACAAAGATACCCTATGTCCTTTCCTATGATATAATCTATCCCTCTACTGAATTTCATTAGGATTTGTTCACCCGTTTAGTCATGAAAAGGTAAGAAACAGACATACAAACAACAATATTAATTTTCTGCGGAGATATTTTAAAACTGTAATATCTCCTAAGATATTCATTGACATCAAATGACGTAAAGGGCAACTTTGTTAAAAATTAAATACTTGTGATGAATAAAATATTTATTTGGATAAGGATTAATACCATGTTTATAAAAACCCCTTTCCAAATAATACATTGTTTCAGAACAAATTCGATAACCATTAAAAAGGTTATAGTGAGCCAACCGAAATAGATAGACATATGCTATTGCGGTCTTTTTTTAGAACTTTTTAACCCTGGAGGGGTTCAGGAAGGATATTAAAAAAAAAAGCAAAAAAAAACAAGCTTTTATTTCCATAGCATTAAAGTTAAAAATTGCATGCAAGAACGGCGAGTGTTGCTAGTGTTACGCGCCGCCGGCGTGTCTATCCGTCATGACAGTTTAAGAGGAACAATTTCGTCGTACATGATTGTTATGTAACTTTAACCGTTAACGCAGCGTACGCAACGGAAGCTCTCAAAAGGAATCAATTTTCCCCGTTTTTGCAACATTTTTCATTGCTGCTCCGCTCCTATTGGTGATAGCGTGATGTTATATACCCTATAGCGCTCCTCGATAAATGGGCTATCCAAAACTAAAAGATTTTTTAAATTCGAACCAGTAGTTCCTGAGATTAGCCCGTTCAAATAAACAAACAAACTCTTCAGCTTTATATAATAGTATAGATTAAATAAATTAAAGGCGTATTATTTAAAAAAAAATCTAAAAAATAAAGTTTTTATTTTTGCTTATTTGGCTCGTATTTTTCTCAGTACTCATTACCTTTATTATCTTTACAGTATTTCGATTAAATTAGAAATATTAATTTACACTATTTTTAACTATACCTCTCTACTTCCGTCCCTTTTCACGAAATCACACCCAGAGATTACAAGAAAGCGATAGAAAAGATGATAGACATAAAAAAATATCTTAAAACATTTAATAAATTATAATTGTTTTATTTTATCTATCGATAGATAAGGACAACGCTATCTATACCTCGTGTAGACATTGCTACGCTCTACTGTTTTTACACAGTTGTCAATATATGACACTGTAAATATATTTCACAACAAGATAAATTTGTAACTGTGTGCATAAATTTGCCAGTGTTGTATGAAATGGTGTCGTGTGCGTGCGTAGCGACGTGATTACATTTTGCATTTGTGTGCACATGTTTATTTGTAGTTGTACGAAGCCCCCCACCGACATTGCTGAATTTTTTGTTCAAGATTCGAGCGTAATGCCGTCTCCTTTTGGTTGCCTACTCTAAGTTCAAATATTACATCGAATTGATTTGTCATTTCAAAATTAATTAATGTCTTAATGTCTGTATAAACTTGTTATCTTTGCTTCTCGCACTTGAGGAGCTCAAACAGAGCCATAAAAAATCAATCGTCAAATGTCAAAATACTGTGATGGGTCTGTGAATTGTTTGTTTGTAAGAAAATCTCATTAGAAAGTAATTCTAAGCCGTTAAAAATTAATATTTTATGACGATATATTCTGGAGTAGTGTCTTAGTAAAATCTGTTTCCGAGATATTCAAGTCATTGTCGCGTTATTCATCTGAGTGGTTAGCCTTGAAGTAGATGTCACCCATTAACTCATACTATGAGTGTTGTTTATTTTGCATTTTAGTGAAATTGGTCGTGAATTCGAGATTATATGGCTCTGATATTTGACTTATGTTTTACGGACACCCGGAAAAGGCATGTTTCATCCACGCATTCGGGAGAAAGGTGCTGGTTTAGTAGTTCTAAGCTGGATATATCTCGCTGTGTTTTGCGCCGCGTCCACTGCTCCTTGCGACAAAACCCGTCGCGTGTTCACCGCACAAAGTGGAATCATTACAGATGGACCCAGCAACTCTAACTACACACAAGTCAGTCATATGCCTTCTAAATCACATACTTCTATATGATATTTTCAATGTATTATCATTAAATAATGTTTTAGGACTCGCATTGCGAATGGCTCATCAAAGCAGCAAACAAAAGTCAGTACATTACACTTAGTTTCATCCGTATGGGCACAGAGTGTTCCTATGACTATGTGTTTGTTTATGATGGAGACTCCTTTGATGCCCCATTACTAGGAAGTTTCAGTGGGAAAACGGAACCTCAAAATGTTACTGCTTCTAGTGGATATGTAAGTAGATTCAGAGCCGATTAGTAAATGTCAGTTCTGTTTTCAGATGCTATTGTGCTGACTGGTCACTTATTATAATAACTAGCAAATATATGCTTGGTATAAAGAGAAATATATAAAACAACCAGGAGTAATAATATTTCTTTTGTTTTCTGTGTGTGTGAACAAAGAGATGTATCAACTTCTGATATTGTTAAAACTAGTATCTTGATTCATATATAAAACATTATTATTTTGCCTCTTAACTTACCTTACATTGTAAAGCCTATTAGCACCTTCTAAAATCATGTTTTAATGGTTCTACAACACATAAAATGTCTTTATACAACTTAAGGAACAAAAAAAATTCAATAATAATAATAACTACTTGAGCTGCCAATTTACATAATTTATTATTGACATCACATGTTCAATGTCTTTCGGGCTTTTTTTATATATACAAATTTTAATATTTTGCAGATGTTAATACTGCTGTATAGTGATACTAACTATGTATTAGATGGATTTCGTGCCACATATGCAATACACAATTGTCCTAACAACTGCACTGATAAAGGACTATGTTTATCAAATGAGTGTTTCTGTGAGGGAAAATGGGGCGGACCTGATTGCAGTGTTGCAATATGTCCCAACAGATGCTCAGGGAATGGTCATTGTAAAGGAGACAGATGTATTTGCAAGAAAGGGTATGTAATGTATAGACTTTAAGTTATAATACCAGCCGTGTATTAAATATTGTCCTACTGCTGGGCACGGGCCTCCTCTACTAATGAGAGGGGTTAGGCCTTAGTCCACCACACTGGCCTAATGCAGGTTGGTAGACAAGAGACTGGTGGTAGGATATTCATATCTGCCTGAATAACGACCACCATACACAGGGTGTAAAACAGCCAATGTACATCCGGTTTTTGTCAGGGGTCTAGAGTTGAGGTACAATGTTTGGCCGTTTTGCAGCCTTCTGAGTACTCTGACACTATACCCTTGACTGCTTATTCACCTTCTTGCCCATGGCGGAGTTTGAAGAAGCAGACTGGAATGATTGTGTTGAGTTCTATACTATAATTGGATTGCACTGCGCTTACCATCAGATGCAGTGTCAGCAGCAGGCCACTTTGCCATGCCAGGTTAAAAAAAAGACTAAATTAATAGTAATGAAACATGATATAAAATAATTTGGTTGTTGAGCTACTTAAAAATACATCTAGTGAATGTTTAGATAATTCAAATGAACAATAATTTATCTTTTACAATATGATTGTTAATTTCCTTGTTTATAAAAAATGTTTTACAGATAAATCTGTTGCAATCAATCACAAGGATAAAGAGTGATAATCATGTGCTTGTAATAAATTCAAAATATTATGCGTATTTTTCTAAGACAGTTATTAGACAATTAATATGGATAACCTTTTTGTACTGTATTTAATATTGAATTATTTATTTTTAATATAGAACATTTTTGAGGTGCAATTGAATAAATACCTAATGTTGCTTACATTTTTTCTCATTTATTTAAGAACATGTTTTATTTGAATACTATATTATATTTAATAATATAATTTTTATATGTTATTTTGTACAGCTACTCTGGTGAATCATGCTCACTAAAGAAGAATGACAAAGAAGGAAATAGCTGGCATTGGTTGTCCCGAACTGAGAATGGCATGACAAAAAGAGCTGCACATACAGCTGTGTACGTCAACCACACAGACTCTCTATATGTTTTTGGAGGATATGATCTGAACAAAGTGTTAGGCTTGTTAGAGATTTATAAGTAAGTAGTGAACAGAGTTCCTTTTTAGCACCATTTTCTTAACATCAATTTACAATTTATTGTGTGAAACTGGCCTTTTATTGGCACACTGCTTTGATGTATGTTGAGTGTTAGAAAACATTTAATGTTATGTGTAAATTCATGAACATTGCCTGTATAATAAATACATTTTATGATTATTTTATTTATAACGACAAATGAAGATGTGATATATAAAAAAAATATATGAGTCATATAGAACCAAAGGCGGCAAAGTAGACAGATGGAAAAAAATTTACAAAACATATGGCAATATAGGAATTTAGAACTGCATCAACTATTATAATTAAAGCTGTAAACCCTTTTAAAACACAAAACGAAAGTTGCTTTAGAACCAAAGTTGGCAACCTTTCACTATCAACCATCAGAAGCGTCTGTCATGTCAACAATCCTATTTCTCATGAAGTCAATGACAATCAAAAATAGCAAACTGCAGGAGTACAGTAGAAAAGGCGGCCCTTTTACCTTAGTTGAGTTCAAACTCGGCAATCTAGAAAATTTTATAAGATTTCGCACCATTAAGCTTATTTTTTTATCATTGTTGTTCTCATTTATTAAATTAAATATCTCATCAGATTACAATCAAATATTCAGTAATATTGTCTGATTTGACTTAAACAAAAGTTTCAGTTTTTTTTAATTGCCAAGAAATAAGTTAGGCCCTACTGTGTCGATTTTGGTTCTATACAATTCATATAATATAAGTTTAATTTGACTTATTATTATTTATAGTTACACATCTTTTTGGGATATAATTGAATTAAATACTGACATAATTATTTAAAATAACATACCCAAATGAGGGTAATGTCAAGAATGGATGTGCTTATTGAAATCTATATTTGTATTGTCTCTAGGTTTTCGACCAGTCAATGGTATGATGAAAATGGGAGGGTGTTACTCAGGTATCCATCAAATGAAGAAAGAGATAAATCATTATTGTCTCTATTTACCAAAGTAAGTAAAATAAGGCATAATATAATTTATGGAACATACTCGTTTAGTTCAGTGTACAGAATATCATTTGCTTAAATATGTATTATATTTACAGGGCAATATTGATGGCAGTGTACAAATAGGAAATCGCAGTTCATTGTTCAACATACTTTTATCCTCAATATCCAATCATGACAAAACTACACTGCCCCTTATGTACTCTAATTCGCCGTCACCATTTACCGAGAGCTATTTGCATTTTACCGAGCGATCCGAGTATCTCACTGTTATGAAATCGAATTCCACAAAACCGGAGCCCAGATACGGACATGCAGCTTGCGCATATAGCAATGGTTTTGTTTTGTACGGTGGCAAGTTGTCGGACGGAAGTCTTTCCTCAGAGTTGTGGTTCTATGAGGCTGCGACTAATGAATGGACGTTGAGGGCGATCAACTCGACAATATCTCCACCTGGGTTGACTCGCCACACTTTGACCGCTGTAAAGGATGAATTGTATCTATTTGGAGGTAGTACCATAGATGGAGAATTCTCGTCAAAGTAAGTAAACCAACGAAACCTAACAGATGTTTCTGTTCTGTATATCTATGTAGAAAATGGTGGTGGTGGTATTTTATCCATTAAAAATCTAAATCAAATATTAATTGAATCCATGAAATGCTAAACATAATTTAGATTCAGTCAATCTTTTTTCTTTACCGCTAGCATTGCTCTTTTTGAACACCGGTTAACAATACTTGGTCATACAATTAATATACAATTAAAATTTGATTATATCGTATGACTCAGGCTTGCGCGTCTTTATTGTAATTAATTGTATAAATTCGTTGCTATCTGGGGTCAACGAAACGACTGATAAAACGCACGACTAAATATATGGTGGGAAACAGTCTAGTGATTAATATTGTCTCGATGATTCAATGTTCCGTGAAAGTATTTTTTTAATTTCTATAATTTATTTGTTTGTTTGTTATGTTTGGTTACATATACATTTAGTATAGCTATATGCATCATTTCTTAGCTGTCCGCATTATGTTTTTATTTTAATCACCCTAAAGCTACCATTTTCCCCTTTCACAATGGTTCTTATACAGGATCACAACACGATGGCAACGTTTTTTTTACAGAATGTATAAAATAAAATTGGATGACGTTAATACAGAGTCGTGGGAAAGGGTGCAAGTGAGGGGCGGCAAGGAACTGGACGTGCGAGTAGTGGCACACACCGCGGTCTACCACACCTACTCCAACTCTATCCTTGTGTATGGAGGGGTGGTGGCTGGGGTTGCTAGGTAAACATTCATTAACAATTGGACGTAGATACGCAAAAAGGATTCAACCCACAAAATTACACTTTTGAGATAATGAAGATTGAAGTTTAAGTTGTGTAGTGGATTGTGCATTCTTTAAGACTATACGTAATTTGTTAAAAGCGATCCAGGTAGAATGGATTCTTTTTAAGTTATACATTGTTGATCAGTTTTAATATATAATTTCTCTATAACGATCCAGGAAGACCAAGAAAAACCTGTAATACACGTGGGTTGGTACCCTATGCTAATAAAAAGGTCAAATTAACATATTTTGACTATGGTGTTTTTACTAATGGAAAATATAGGCCTTAACCAGTCATGACTCGTAAGTTCGCCGGCGGTGCGTCAACACTAGCAACACTCGCCGTTCTTTCATGCTATTTTTAACTTTAATGCTATGGCAATAAAAGCTTGTATTGTACTCCCAACTTTTTTTTAATATCCTTCTGGACTCGAGTGATTAAAGACTAGTTTGGCATACTCAGCTCATTTCCGACAATAGTGTGGGTTGGATCCTTTTTGCGTATCTCCGTCCAATTACTGTTGTTTAGTCTTAGACTTTAAATTAATTTATGACAAAGTTTGTTTTTTAATATATCGATGTATTTGCAGGTTTTCTAAACTGTCAGACAGAATGTTCGCCTTTGACATTGACTACAAACATTGGAGCGAAATTCATTATCCAAGAGCGCATCTACGTGAGACATACGTACCCAGGGAACGGGCATTCCACACATCCACAATCATAGGTAAAATACATTACTACACATAAAAATATTTTACGTACGGCTCTAGATTAAATCATTTAAGTATTTTTTTATCCTGGCACGGTACTGTGACCACACCGCACCTGATGGTAAGCACAGTGCCGCGCTATTAGAGTATCGAGTAGTGAGAGACAATCTATCTCCCGCTACTCAGCACAATCTTGCCAGTCTGCTTCTTCACACTACGCCATGGGCAACAAGGTGAAGAAGCGGTCGAGGCTCTAGTGTCAGAATACTCAGAAGAAGAAGAATATATATAAATATCAAATTATCTAATTAATGCACATAAATATGTTGTGAATATATTCGCATGACACATTTCCTTATTTGGGAAATGTGTCATGCGACCTTTTCAATGGTAGGCAGCGGCTTCGCTGTGCCCTGGCATTGCAGAAGTCTATGGGCGGCGGTGACTACTTACCATCAGGTGGCCCGTCTGCTCGTCTGCCTATCGAGGCACTAAAAAAAAATTGATGTCATTATAAATAAGCAATTCAATAGTTACAATAATTGTTATTCTATTTACAGGAAACTATTTAGTTGTGTTTGGAGGTTATTCCCATCGTCACAACAGAGAAGAAATTTGTTATGACGGACAAATGTATATTTACCATCTGGGATGTCATTCGTGGATATCTCTAGACGTGTTGGGCAAAACTCGCAAGTTCTATCCGAAGAAACAGGGCGTGTTCGCTCATGCGGCTTCCTTGAAGCCTCCATCTACGTTGCTCATTGTCGGCGGATATCACGGAAACGTGAACGGTACGGTACTAGACATTTATAGCAACTTATATAGGTATTTTTAATATGCTTACTATTGAATTCAATTTAAAATCCCATTCCATTATTCGAGGAACAATTTGAACCCAACCAATATTGTTGTACGTTAAATATGACTTAGCAGGTCTCATCCCAGAATATGGGTGAGAGAGAGGAGATGCCTATGAATGTCCACCTTCAGAGTTTAACTTTTTCCATATTACCAACTGTAGAGGAACGGATGTAAGGGTTGCACCAGCGAAGGGGAAGATCTCCTGTCAGGCGGGTGGTATACCCGACCGACCGGCGTTTGATATTTGTGAGAGCACTGTGCCGCCGCATTATAAATATTAAATGTAGCAGTTTTTTTGATCGAGGATCTGGAGCTGGTTATATTTTTTTTAAGTAAGAAATACGACATTAACGGGGGAGGAGCCGTTAGCAAAAGCTAGTCAAATATATGAGGCAAAGGCGCCATTTTTATATGACAGCCTGCGTGGCGTAGTAGGCAAGTAGCCGACTGTGAAACGAGAGGCCGTGGGTTCGATTCCCACACCGGAACAAATGTTTGTGAGACATGCAGATATTTGTGTCCGGGGTCTGATTGTTGTGAGACCGAAAGTCTCTTGTAGTCCCCGATACCCACAACACAAGAGTGTGGGTCAGGACGGGGCTATGTGTGTGACTATTGGGTGTTCTTTATTTAAATCTCGCCAAGCTAAAACAGCCTCAGCCTTACTTGAATAATTGTATTGGTGAATTCCAGGTGATCTAATAGCGTTCGTGGTGCCTAGTTGGCAGGCCGGTATTACTAATAAAAACCCCGAGTCTGCTTGTCCACGTCACCTCTCGCAGCCGGAGTGTATCGCCGACCCAGAGTGTGGGTGGTGCTCGGCGGACGAGGTGGGATATAAACACGGTCTACCATTTATTAAATGAAATCTAATTGAGTTACTTAAATACTAATCAGGGACATGTTTATAAACTCCAAACGGCCAGCTTGTATGAAACTACTGTCAATCAGATTGTGAATAAAGAAAGTATCAAGAATTAAACTAATTTACTTAAGTCAAACAAAGTAAGTGTGTGCATCGCATCATCTGTACATCGTGGATTGATGTTGACCGTTGCCATGTTAGCAACACAGCGTAGTTTCCGAGAAAGCAGTATCACGTCCAAAGTTTTGTAATAGAATATTAACGTCTGACTGCACCGTTATCTTCTAAGTCCTAGCATAGTGAGCTGGCATAGTTACGTCAAGCAGATGTATATTTCGCCAATTGTGTGTTCGCTTTACTTAATATTTTTGTTCACAGATATGTTACGGAAGAACTATTGGATCTAATTGCACGACTAATTTACAATCGATCCGTTGTGGAGGCATTTGTCCAGCGTTGGGCGATTGTCACTCCTGTCTCATCCACGGCCCTTCGTTGGACAAGCCCAATAACACACGCACACCGATACCCTCAGTTAGTACCAAGTTGGGACTCCAGCAGTGCAGTTGGTGTGTTCAAAACGCACGGTGCCACCATAAAGACGGTATATACTATATTTTGTGTATTAATAGAATAGGGTAGTTTCCTGTGTTTAATTTTGTACATTATTCTCTACGCAATCGAATATAATACACAAAAGAAACTCTTTTGCGAAAACAGAATCCAAATTGCTTGAAAAATGAGGTCACAATATTTATTTTAAATATTGGTATGAGCAAATACTCACAGGCATAAGCGAAAACGATAGCGTGTTGGGAACATATTGCTATCTCCCTCGCACTACGGTACAGTACAGGCGATTAATAGTACCGTGACGTCACAGTATCAGCATCCTTGTCCTGTTATTTGACAACTACCCCTTCCAGCAGATTTGAGTGGTGTCTAATTTACTTATTTTTGTTCGGATTCATAAAATTCTTTTGATAATAGGTTTTAGGCTTAGAGTAGGCAACCAAAAGGAGACGGCATTACGCTCGAATCTTGAACAAAAAATTCAGCAATGTCGGTGGGGGGCTTCGTACAACTACAAATAAACATGTGCACACAAATGCAAAATGTAATCACGTCGCTACGCACGCACACCACACCATTTCATACAACACTGGCAAATTTATGCACACAGTTACAAATTTATCTTGGTGTGTAATGTATTTACAGTGTCATATATTGACAACTGTGTAAAAACAGTAGAGCGTAGCAATGTCGACACGAGGTATAGATAGCGTTGTCCTTATCTATCGATAGATAAAATAAAACAATTATAATTTATGAAATGTTTTAAGATTATTTTTTATGTGTATCATCTTTTCTATCGCTTTCTTGCAATCCCTAGGTGTGATTTCGTGAAAAGGGACGGAAGTAGAGAGGTATAGTTAAAAATAGTGTAAATTAATATTTTTTATTTAATCGAAATACTGTAAAGATAATAAAGGTAATGAGTACTGAAAAAATACAAGCCAAATAAGCAAAAATAAAAACTTTATTTTTTAGAAAATGAATTTTAAATAATACGCCTTTAATTTATTTAAAATGGATATCCAGCTGTTGTTAAATTACTTAGGACTAAGTTATAATGAGGTAACAATAATCTTACTATTAATGAACAACATTTTAAGGATACCACGACATGCGTTGAGAAAAAAAAGTAACACCAGTATTCAACAAAAGTAAAAGGTTAATTAAATTTTCAAAAATAACAATGAGTATGAGCAAATGAGAATTTAATTAATAATAAAATATATATATATATATATATTATATCTAAGTATAACAATATTATAGAATTGTAGCTATAAGAAAAATGGTTAGCTGTATGTACAGCTAACCATTTTGCCACAACAGCTTTTTTGAATTTTGGCAATTTCATAATCAACAAATACATCATACATACATCGTTTCACAAATAGAGTTATATGATTTGGACAAACGGGATATGGCAGAGAATTGTTTTAGGTCGGTTCTGGTCTCTTGGTTTCTTATATAAGTAAACTAGTCTTCTTCTGTTTTCCTAATGAAAACACGACCTTGCTTAATCTACACGAATTTGTACTCTTTATCTTTGGCGATCTGGCGAGCCGCTGCGTGTAGTTTGTTTTTAGGTGATAGGTGCTCAACAATGTAAAGCGGCGATCTATTACCTCCAATGCCTATGTGATGTAATGAGCTTATCGTTTGGATTTGCCTTATTAAAATTTATTGTTTTCGCTAAAAAAGTATCCCGAAGCCTAGGGGTAGCCAATTTAACAATGATTGAGCGAGGTCTCTTGTCGTCTCTGTTACTTTTTACCACACGAGTGCAATGATGAATGTCGGATTCTTTCAAGTCGCAGGATACCTTAGACAGCTGAGTAATCATAGATAGCAAGTTTTACTGTTTGTGCTCGGGACACACTCTATCTCAAGATTGTTAGAACGGTTATGCTGCTCAGCAACCTGAAGCCTGATTTGCAGATCCTGTAACGTATTTGTTAACTGAACGTTCTCTTTCTTTAGCTCTCCCAGTGTGTCTTGGTATTTGGCGATGGCGGATTTGGTGGTTTCGTAATTTTCATTCAGAAACAAACATTATTCTCCAAAGCAGTTATTTCCTGTTTTATAGATTGAAATTCGGTTCTCACCATCTGCTTAAGGGTTTGGTTAAGCTCCTGTGCTAAAGCCAATTTCATGACATTGAATTCTTCTCTTATTATTTCCTTAACGTCTTTCTTTGTAATAACTGACGCGGACGAGTTTAAGCCGGAACTTCCACTAATTGCGCTAGTATCAACAGTGGCTTTTTTCGATGCGTAATATTGTCATTAAAAGGTAGTGAGTCATTATTGTTCCTTGACTTGCCGGGTGAGTCAATGGGACGTAAAGGTGTATTACTGTTATCAGTTTTTGGTTGCTTTGACACTTCCACTTCCGTGACACTTCCATTTTTTTTTGGTCAACACTAATTGTAGAGAAGCGTTTTTCAGGTATGTCAGCACATGGAATACAACAATGACGGCCGTTGCAAATTATTTTAAAATGTATTTGATGATTACTGACTCGTTTTGAGGTATTCCGATTCAGCAAATATACCGCCGGAAAGTACACAACACGATCTTTCCAATGGTATATAGTTTGTGAGAACATGTTCTGTTATTCCATAAAATTTCAAATTAAATAGGCGGAGCCAAGAAATACAGTGTTACTGGTAACGAATGCGATTAGCGAATGAAATTATTGTATGTCATTGAGAGCGATTATCGCCTGTTTTGGTGTGGAACTATTAAGACTCCCTCCCCTTGTAAGAAAAATTAAGACATGATCGACTCCCCCCCTACATCATCTTACGTAATAAATGAATGGCACCAAAATTCATACCTAAATATTTTTTAAATATACCGGATACATTTTTAGGATCACATTTTTTTGACAAATACTTTATTTTGGTTTTGGTATATTTTGTTACATTCCTAGTGTGTTAGAACTATTTACATTAAAAGTATGTGTTTAGAAGATAGTCCAGATGGATTAGTAATTTTATCGATAACCTTTATAAGTTTATCTACAACACTATTTGAGTCTTGCATAAAAGACAGTGTTACCACATAAACCACCCAAAATGCCAGTGTATTAAAGTTTATGAAATTGTAAACTTAATCGATATGTCAACTCTCCTTATATTTTTAAATTATAAATTAAGTTAAGAAAGCATAAATAAAGTAATCCTACTAATATTATAAATGCGTATGTTTGGATGGATGCATGGTTGTTTGATATCCAATCACGCTACAACGGCTGGACGAATCTATTTAAAATTTGGCACAGAAATAAATTATAGTCTGGAAAAGTACATAGGCTACTTTTTATCCCGGAGAAATGTACAGTTCCCATGGGATAGTTTAGTTTTTCACAGAGCAAGGGATCGACATGATTTTTTGCATAGTGGCAGTTTAGGGATCAGAAAATGACAAAGACCACTTTTATCTCGAAAAAATGCACGCTTCCTATGGGATAGCAAAATATAGAAGGTTAAAATGCTCCAAGACCTACACGCGGGCGGAGCCGCGGGCAATATCTAGTTAAAAATGAGTATAAAAAAACAACTTGCGTTTAAGATATAGAATGCAAATAAATTTTGCACTACTGTGGCTAAAAGTTTAACCTGGCAACATTTATTACCCGATGATAATTTTTAGAAAGTATATGTTTTTTTGCTTTTAAGGATAATATTACTTTAAAAAAATACGCCCAGGTGAAAAATAATGTTGTATTTTTGTAAGTTTGATATGTCATATCTATTTTTACATGTTAATACCGCTACAGGCGGGCTTTTTCACGGAGCTCAATTCGCACCTGATGTCACTTTTTTAGTGGCGGATCACGAAGCGCAACTAGTTTTATAGAACGTGTATGAGCACCGTGCTCTTACATTTGTCAAACGGGGTAAGCGCTCAATGGCGTCTCCAGTGTTAAATACTCTAAGGTTTTAGGTAATGTAACTTGTTGATTAAATTAATAAAAAAAATCGAGTCAACTACCCTATTGCAGTTATATACCAATTATATATTTCAACGAAATTGCCCTTCCCACAGATAATTACGGTGTATGCGGAGAAGACACACCATCCGAAAATCCTGGCTGGTGGGGTTCGACTGGCACTGAAGTGACAACTCCAGACGAGTGTAAAATACTTGACAAACGACCTGGCCTCACGTTTCTAAGGTACCAACAACCAGCCGATTGGAATCACCCAGATGGGGTGTCGGTTGTCAACGCGACGACGGTAGACTGGGGAACCGGTGGCGGCAGCAATCACATATTCAGCGGCTCTAGTGAAGCGAGACTCAGAGGCTGGCTACATATACCACAGTACTGGAACGGAACCGGGGAAACATTGCACGTGTGCGCCGGCTATTCCAACACATCCCTTACACTAGGAGATAGCAGTAACTCAGTAGCAAACTTGACAGCGCAGCCTTCCGCCTGCTCACTGGTCAACTGGCCCACATTATTCCCAGGACGACTGCTAGTCGACATGCACGCGAACGACTCTCTACATACCGGGCTGTACCCTTCTCATCACCACGCTAAGATGGAGCTTCTCCACAATAAATCTCAAGAAAGCGCCAAGGTAACTTTATACTGAATAATTTATATATGTATGCCAATTAATGCTGTGCTTAAAAATACTGTTCGTTTTAGGTTTTCACGTTCGAATTTTTGGAACCTTATTCAAACGGACAATGTTCCAATTACGACAACTGTCTCCTCTGCCTCGCCGACGCGGCATGTGGGTGGTGCGAGTTGACGGACCGCTGCGAGCCAAGGAGCTCAGACGAACGCAGTGCCTGCGTCGCCGACGGAGAGTGGAGGTACCTGACGCTGCAGCCGGCCGCCTGTCCCAACTGTTCCAACTACATCAGCTGCGCGCGCTGCGTGGCGGGCAACCACTGCGAGTGGTGGGCGGACGAGGCGCGGTGTGCGCGGCGTGGCCGGGCCGGGGGCGCCGTGCTGGACGCGGCCGAGTGTCCCGCGCCGTGTCGCCTGCGCGCCGACTGCGACCACTGCCTCGACGAGCGCGGCCGCTGCGTCTGGTGCGAGGCCACGCGCCAGTGCTTCAGCTTCAGTGTCTACACCAGCGAGTACCAGTTCGGCCTGTGTCGGGAGTGGCTCGACCGCGCCTCCGTGCCCGCAGACGACGGGGTGCGCAAGTCTGGACAATGCAAGTCCTGCCAGCGACACACACAGTGTTCCACTTGTTTGCGAAGTATGGGCTGTGGATGGTGCCACTCGTACGAAAAGCCGATAAATGGAGCGTGCACGGAAGGCGATTTCACTCGTTCCCATCTTGATTGCGCTTCAATATTGAACGTGGCATCCTCGGACGCGGGTTGGGCGTACGCACAGTGTCCTGACGTCGACGAGTGCGGCCTCGGCTTGCATGATTGTCATGAAAATGCTGATTGTACGAATACACACGGATCCTATACGTGTAAATGTAAACAAGGCTACATAGGCGATGGTAAGAAAAGTTGTATGCAGACATGCTATAACAATTGCATACACGGCTATTGTTTGGGCGCGCCGCAGTACACGTGCCACTGCGACTTGGGATGGACCGGTGCCGATTGCTCCATCAACTGTGGATGTCACAATCATTCTACGTGTAAGGGTGGCGTGGGGAGATGTGACGAGTGTCAAGACTGGACTGAAGGAGAGTTCTGTGAGTCCTGTAAGCCCGGGAGTCATGGCAACGCTACAACAGGACAAGGATGTCGTCGGTGTGACTGTAACGACCACGGTGATGAAACACGTGGCGTGTGCGACGTCACTACCGGAGAGTGTATATGCAAAGATAACACCGAAGGTCAAAACTGTGAGCGTTGTAAGTCCACCTTTTATGGTGATCCTCGACACGGAGGAAGGTGTTACTATCAATGTGAGCCGAGAGGTATGCTTAATGCCTCAGAAACTGAGGGAATAGGTTCTTACAAAAGTGATCCAGATATCAAATCAATAGGTCCATCCAAAGAATGTCTGTGGATAATATCAGCAGAAGATATAAAAGATGCCATAATTCAATTTACCATAAATTCGTCTTCATTTAACGTACCGTGTGATGAGAATGCGGTGTACGTGTATGACGGACTCGGTGGAGTCCCTGATATGAGTAATAACCAACAGAGTCAACTTCTTGGAGTATTCTGTAATGGCGCTTCTTCAGGAGTGGTAGAAGCTCGCAGTGGTAACCTCACCGTTCACTATAAACAGGGCCAAATAGATCAAGGCTTTGAAGGATTTTACAAGGTTCTCGCTTGTGACAGTTATTGCACGTGGCCCCGAGTGTGCAACAAAAGGCATTGTGTATGTCGTGATGGTTTCGGAGGACCCGACTGTGAAGTCGAAATCTGCCGAAACAACTGCAGCATGTCTGCCAATGGGGGTATTTGTGACATCAGTTACGGACGCTGCCTTTGCAATGAAGGGTTTGGAGGCGATGATTGTTCTATAAAACTCGACAAGACGCAACTCGTTTTTACGGAATTATTCAACTCTGAATATCTTACGGATGGATTGGACCACTTAAGAAAAACCCTACCCAGGTTTGGACACACTCTGGTTGCAGACAGACGAGGTCTGTGGATGTTCGGTGGATATTCTCTTTCTCATGGTCCATTAAATGATATTCGATTTTTCGATACAAAAAATAACACCTGGATGCAAGTGACAGTTGAAGCAACTCCAGATGCAAAAATGCCCGAAGGACGATATTTCCATGCTTCGGAAATTTATCATTCGAAACAGAACATTTATATATATGGTGGTTTAAGTTTGCAAGAGAAAACAGGACAAAATAAAACACTTGGAGATTTCTGGCAATTCAGTTTAAAGGATCAAAGATGGAGTAATATCAAAAATAAGGAAGAGCAGCCACCACCTTTGGCTGGGCATACCTTGACACTACAGAAGTATAATGATTACGAAAGTTTAGTTCTTATTGGGGGATTCTCGTTGGAGGAAGGATTTATGGACGACATGTGGGAATTTGATCTCGATAATGAAAAATGGATAAAGCTAAATTGCGAAGGCGCCAAACCAACAGGAATAATTGGTCACAGCACCGTGTACCATACTCTGTCGCAGAGTCTATACGTGTATGGAGGTATTCTGTATTCATACAAT
This sequence comes from Laothoe populi, assembly GCA_905220505.1. Taxonomy (NCBI): domain Eukaryota; kingdom Metazoa; phylum Arthropoda; class Insecta; order Lepidoptera; family Sphingidae; genus Laothoe; species Laothoe populi. The sequence continues at coordinate 12,132,432 of HG992151.1, read as the reverse complement.
GGCACATCACTATCTAATAAATTATATTCTTTTCACTATCCAACAAAAAAATGGAGTGAATTACCCGTATTTCCCACATTCCACCACTATTATGACAATCTACCGCAAGCGACGTACTTGCATTCAGCCGTTACGACAAACGACTATATGATCATATTTGGAGGAAGAACAGAACCCGATCACAGATCTGACACACTAATAGCTTATGTCTACAGTTGCAACCAGTGGGTGCGACTCGTGAAAGGTCCGCAAGTATTCCATTACAATTTTTTCCTTATCGCGTGTTTTAAATAAATAACATTAATAAACTTCTTTTTCAGGAGTCAGCATAGTTGGTCACCCACCCCCACCCACTATAGCCCACGCGATGGCTATAGATGTCGAAACGGAAAACGACGGATACATTTACATAATAGGAGGATGGACTGGCAGCGCACATTGTCAGGTGACAAGGATATCCTTGCCTGAAGATTTATGCTCACTGTGGAGCACCAGTAAAATGGAGTGTCGAAGTCACATGGGCTGCAGTTTCTGTAGCACTGGCAACTATACTAAATGTTATTCAGTCGATAAACCTGGTTGTGAACGCAGCGATAGAGTGTCGACGAACGCAGGACGCGCTTGCGATATGGAGTTAGTATCAAAGAGGGCATGTGAGAATTTTACTACATGCACGTCGTGTTTAGCGGCGTGGCCCATGTATCCTGAAGAGAAAGCCGCCTGCAGGTGGTGTGAATCCTGTGCTGCGGCTGTGGGTGAGAAATCAAAAATAATATTGGATGTAGATAAGATTTTATTGGCGTAGATTGTTTTTTATTCTGTTAGTACAAATTTGCTGGTGGTTGGATATTCATATCCGCCCGGATAGCGACCACCGTACACAGGGTGTAAAACCCGCCATAGTGGCACACGCAAGTGTGTCGCGTTCCGGGATCAGCCAATGTAAATCCGGTTCTTCTCGGGGGTCTAGAGTTGGAGTACAATGTTTGGCCATTATGCGGCCTTCTGAGACTCTGACAATAGACTCTCGACCGCTTCTTCACCTTCTTGCCCATGGCGTAGTGTGAAGATACAGGCCGGCATGATTGTGTTGAGTAGCGGGGGATAGATCGTCTCTCACTACTCGATACTCTAATTGGACCGCACTGCGCTTACTATCAGGTGCAGTGCGGTCACTTTGCCGTGCCAGGATAAAAAAAAATATATATAACAACTGTTTGATAATTTTGTTTTGTAGGTGAATGCGTGCCCACTGATGAGTCTTGTACAAGCATCAAATGTAACGCCGGCACTACATATATCAGCGATATAGATCAATGCCCCGAGCTGAGGTGTGTGGCGTCTGATTGCGATAAATGTGTCTCCAACCAATGCACATGGACGAGGCACATTAAAAGAGAAGGTAATATTTGTAACATGTTTATTATGTTCCAATTCACCATGACCAATATACCTATTAATGTAGTCACATCTGGAACCCAAAGAAGAATATTATTGAATTATGAATTTCAGGCCAACTAACGCGGATAGCGGAAGAATCTCAAGACCTTTTCAATTGGACGTGTGCCCAAATAGACGAGCCCGGTCGTGTGAGTCTGCGTCCGACGACGAAAGAGGAGTGTCCCAGCCGCTGCCACTTCTACGACGACTGCCAGTCCTGTCTCACCTCGGAGGGCAGTGAAGGCGGCTTCTCCGAGTGCCACTGGGCAACGTATCTGGGCAAATGTATATCCCCTGCTTACCAGCCAGTGTACTGCGCAGGCGGCGTGTGTGGATTGGTTTTGACTAAAGCCGATAATAACAAGTGTCCGGCACCATGCGGGACTTTCGACCAGTGTTCAGAGTGTCTGCACCACTCACATTGCGGCTGGTGCGCTATAGAGGGCGCTAACGGAGAAGGCGTGTGCACTGAGGGCTCTATCGACTCTCCTCTTGACTACTCGACGCGGACAACTTGTGCTGCCGTCTACAACAACGTTCACCAGTCAAATGGCACCAACGACACGTTCTCGTGGCATTACACACGCTGCCCGCCAGAGAACGAGTGCGAAAACAATCACCATCAGTGTAAAGCTGAATCTGAAGTAAGTGGAAACTGTAATCGAAGACAGTAACATTTTTATGTTTTACTTTAGCATATTGTATTCCTAATAAGGGGATACATGAAACCTTATCGACATGTACCTACACTCCATTCGCGCACTTTTATGCTAATTTCGTCTAATTTGATATTCATTAACCGACTTCAAAAAAAGGCGGAGGTTAAGAAATTGTCGGAATCTTTTTTTTTATGTATGTTCCCGGATTACTCGAAGATGCCTGGATCGATTCGGGAAATTCATTCTTGTTTAAAAGGGTATACTTCCCAGGTGTTTCCATTGTTCCAGTCGGGATCTGATGATGGGATCTCAAAAAAATCAAGGGCAACCCTCAAATTTTATAGTGACGCATAATTTGTATTTTTATTAAAGTCGGTTTACATTTTATGACTAATTTGATATTTATTTAATATGAAGTTTGAACTTGTCCCGGGGGGTTAATCGAGAACGTCTGTGTACAGGTGTGCCACGACCTGCCTGTGGGGTACTCGTGCCTGTGCGGCGCGGGGCACCGGCGCACGGCGGGCGAGGGGGGGCGGTGCGCCGCGGTGTGCTCGCAGGGCTGCGTGCGCGGGGTCTGCGTGCAGCCCGACGTGTGCCGCTGCGAGTTCGGGTACGTCGGCGCCAACTGCACCATACAGTGCCAGTGCAACGGACACGCCGACTGCGAGGGACCAGACAAACTCGACAAGTGTATCGAGTGCCACAACAATACTGTCGTGAGTATAATACAATATCACTTATTTTATAGTCACAAGTTTGCGTTTGTAATGTTAACGGCGATGGTTTAATCAGCAAAACGAACTTTTTAACTGGCTATGAGTTAAAATACTTTTAAAATTACTGAACACACATTATACTGAACAACTGCACGCTCACTTATTGAAATGCAATCGGATTACTTGAACAATAATTAATTATATTCGAATTTCAATAATTTTCTTAGTGACTCATTTAATGTATCTGCATTTACACAACATTCTACTTGAAATTCACAAACAGAAAACACATGTAATTTTTTCGATAGGGTGACCAATGCGAGAAATGCAAGCCGAACTTCGTGGGCGACCCAGTGAACAACGTGCAGTGCGTGCCGTGCTCCACCTACTGCTACGGACACACGACCATCTGCACCAACGAGCCGGAGGCGGAGGCGGCGGCGGCGGCCGAGGAGTACTACCGCGACCGCGAGGGCGGCGCCGGGGGCGGGAACAAGGCGCGGTGCGTGCGCTGTGCCAACTACACCGACGGGCCGCGCTGCGAGCGCTGCATCGAGGGATACTTCAGGGGCTCCGAGGACTTCCGCGACGTCTGCAAACAGTAAGCGCATGCTTACATTATATACACTCACACATACACACACCCACATAAGTTTTTAAGATTTAATTAGCATTTTATAAGCCAACTTTATTAATCCCACCAAAACGCTATAAACTTTCATGGCCCCTCGTGTGACGTGACCATCTGCAAAACTAATAGACGTTTGGCTCAGCGTTTAATAGGTGTTTCGTCGGTGACGTCATGCATGACTGATTTGTGTTTCATGTCACGTGACAAAATGCTTTATTTTTACATATTTGTTTCTTGAAAATATAAATAATTCAGAAAATATTTTTAGATTAAAATCTATTATAAAAAATCAAATTCTATGAGGTTTTCACTTACTGTCAACTACCCTATTGTAAGTTATCCTTCACCGTTAAAGCAAGCGATTAATAACAATGAATATACACGTAACTTTAGAAAAGTCTTAGGTGTATGCCACTTGTGCTGGTTTCGGCAGCGACACTCGTCTTGGCAGTTCCTACTTCCAACTAGGCTATCGCTGCTGATAAAGTTAAATTAAGGATAAATCAGATTACGATTACGCAAATTCTCATATTTCATCTTAGCACGTGAAATAGATACACTTATAATATATTTCTGTCTATATGAATGATAAGTTGCATGTATTATTGATAATATCTGTGCAGATGCGAGTGTCACGGTCACGGCGACACGTGCGACCCAGTGACCGGCGAGAAGTGCAACTGTGGCAACAACACCGAGAGCGACATGTCCGTGTGCCAGACCAGCGGCGCCAGCAAGAACTCCGCGCAGGAGTGCTGGCGCTTCCAGTGCGTCAAGTGCCGCGACCTGTACCTGGGGGAGCCGCGCAACGGACACCAGTGCTACAAGGTCATCAACATCGAGAACAAACTCTGCTTCGACGGCAAGTCTATAGGTAACGCAACACACGCATTCACGTGCACATACCCTCACGCACGCACGCACACACCCACACGCACACACGCATTATATAAACGGTGATACCCTCGTGACTAAGTAATAAAACGAGAGGCTGCGCGCGCGTGTTAGATCTATAGTTCGCGACAGGTCGGCATGGCAATCGGGGTATGAGGTGAGGCGCGTGGGAGGGGTCACCCCGCATACCCGCACATCGCCGCGCCGTCTTAGTCGTAGCGCTGCACGACGCATCGACCGCGTTTATCGATATCGATCTCGCTCACATTGTTCTTTGTCGTTGTGTATTAAAATGACTTCGGTCGCTTCCTCGTCACGTGTTAAAACAAATAATTAATTCTTAAGCACAAGAACTAATCTGAAAAGTATTAGAAAATTGTGACATTAAACGAAAAGACAATTATTATAATTACCCTGTCAATCAGACAATGGATATGGCTGCGTTTTACACCGGCTTTTTAGAACGTTGTCCAGAATACAATGCGAACCGAAATTAGCAGGATAAACAATTAAAATCACCCATCATTGATATTGATTGTGATGAATAAAATATTATTATAAAATATTTTACTTATAATAAACCTTATTTAATTAATTTAAGTCTTATTTTCTTCGATTGCAATTAAATAAATATCGATATAAACTACCTGCTACATTTTGCCACATCACTAGAAAATTGCCATGTCGACCTGTCGCGAACTATACACGCCGAGACATATGTCTGTACCATCCACAAATATCTGTATGTGAGAGCGAACAATCTCGAAACAATCTATACGAGAGGTCATCTTTATGAATACAACCGCTTTGTCTAATTCTGTCACAGAGCAACAGTGTGCAGTGTGTTTCAGTTTGAAGTACATGGAAACCAGTATAATTACTGGGCAAATTGGGAGTTAACATTAGACCATAAGTGTCTTTATGGGGTATCGAGCACAATGCAGTGCTCTATAGTACATTGCAATAAAGTTCTGGGTTGTGTGGCCACTGTTTATTTACAGGCATGCCGCTTATCAACAGGCGAGCGTCCTCATATCATAAATTAAACAAACAAAAAGAAACAAAGTTATGGGGTGGTAAATAGTCTTGATACTTGATCCACATATTGTTATAGATCTATAAGAGATTTGTGTATTTACTTATTTATGGTTAATTGTATTTATACTAATTACAGATGAATGCAAAATGAAACCGCGTCCGTTGTATCCTGGACAGACAGTCTTTATCGTGGTCAACCCGCGGTACATGAACGTCGATATAAGAGTGATTGTAGACGTCACCCAAGGAGCTGTAGATCTATACCTAAGTCCGAATGATAGTTCTTTCGTAGTAAATGTCAACTCCAGCACAGGATCACATAATGTAGAGTTGGACCCAACATATTACAAACACGAACCTTTTCGTAAGATGCCAACGTTTGACGAACACGCGTCCGAACAATGGTATTATGAAAAGACTGAGTACACACTCGCTGATTACATGGCGAAGGATCTCGCTACGTACGTGACGGTCGACCGGAGGAACATATTGCTACGCGTGAGGAACCTGCGCAACCGCCTCGTGCTGACACTTCCCCACAACACCCACGACCTGGCGCACACCAAGTTCTTCATCATACTGCGCGCTCGATACTCGGACGACGGCGCCGCCAGCTTCGGCGTCACCTACTTCCGACAGGACCAGCTCCACATCGACCTGTTCGTGTTCTTCTCGGTGTTCTTCTCGTGTTTCTTCTTGTTCCTGGCCGCGTGCGTGGTCGCGTGGAAGGCGAAGCAAGCGGCTGACGTGCGCCGCGCCCGCAGGAGACATGTCGTCGAGGTGAGGGACGCTCCTTACTCCTTACCTCGTGACTGGATACTGGATATGATAGAGCAGTAATGAGACATGTGTGTGTGTTCATGGTCAGATGCTGCACATGGCGAAGCGTCCTTTCGCAGCGGTGACGGTGCTGTTGAACGGCGGTGTGACGTCGGCGGGTGGTGCCAGACGGAGACGCGCCCCGGACCTGAGGCCTGTCGCCATCGAGCCCACCGGAGACGGCCGCGCCGCCGTCACCTCTGTGCTCGTCAGGTTAAACTCACCACAATACTTGACAATATACATGGATATTTCTGCATGATTCACAAATTATATACATTTTTCTTTGATATTTTCATGATAGCCCCTCGCTATACTGTAAGTAAATAAGTTGATGCTGGTTAATAATTTATGCGCAAAGCCTCTGTTAAATTATTGGGTAGAGAATAAAAGGATAATCTTTTACATATCATACAAAATCGAGTTTTCTACTAAGTTTTGTATCCAACATTAATTTTAAAAAATCATGCCGGCCTGCTGTTTAGCTTCTTCACATTACGCCTAAAAGACCCAGGATCATAGGAAGGAGGGAACACGGTAGCTGGCAAACTGTTCCACAGCTTGATGGTGCGGCAAAAATACGAATTTGCGAACCTCTTGGTTCGGGCCGTGGTAGTAGACACCACGAAGCTGTGGCTCCGCAAGCCGGTACGCGTGGTTCTGGTGTGGAAGGGAGAGGTTGGGATAAGATCAGCGATCTATATGTACTACGTACTAGATCCGGCGACCAGAACAAACTTTATGTTCCACCGAGTCGCGGTGTATACACTGCACCGACGTTAGTTTGCTTCATCCCACCTAAGAATGCAATTAATTTTAATAATTTTAGTTATTTGTAGCGACATTCCCGAACAAATCTGCCTTAAATTGATTTACAGTGAAACTGTTAATAGTATATAAGGTAAATAACATAAATTCATATTAATTATAAATAATATATTAATTAATATGATAAATATTAATTAATTTCAATTCTGAATACGGGAAGTCTATATTTCACAACAAAATTCATTATATAGTTTGTCCCGTTTTGGCGCGCGGAAAGTACCGTTTGAGAAAAAGTTCCAAATAGTTCTTAGTAAAATGAATAGATGGCATTAGTAGGCGGATAAGGTATTTAGAACATATTGATTCTTCGACAGTTCGTGTCTATAGAATATAAGTCAATGGATAAGATCAAACAATTGTCAATTGAATGTTGTAGATTGCCTGGTGGACTGCGTGCGCCGGTGCGGCTGGCGCTGGCGTCGTCGCTGGTGCTGGTGTCGCGCGGCCCCGGCGCGGCGCTGCGGGCGCGGCGGCCGCCGCCGCTGGCACGCCTCGCCGCACACACCTAGCGCACACCACCGGCCGCCGCGCTCTGTGCCACGTGCGGGGCGCCGCGCCGGCCCCCCACCTGCCCCACCTCCTGTCCCGCCTCCTGTCCCACCTCCTGTCCCACCTCCTGTCCCACCTCTCCAGTGTAAACAATAGACATAACGGTAGGCAGCGGCTTTGCTGTGCCCTGGTATTGCAGAAGTCTATGGGCGGCGGTGACTGCTTACCATCAGGTGGCCCGTCTGCTCGACAGCCTATCGAGGCACTAAAAAATGAATGTACAACAAATGTACCGTTCCTGTGTCGCCGACTGGACGCCGCCGACCTCATGCATGAAACTCGAATGCACGCATTGGCATTGTGAGGTTAGTTCTGATGTGAAATTTCAATATGTTTGACTTTTTCTTAAAAGATGTACGGGAAGCGCCTTAAAAAGAACTCGATGTAAGTGTCGTTAATAGAATATTATTTTAAAGTGATTAACAATGACAAATATGTTTTTATATGAAATACAGAATCACCTTACCACCTTACAAAAGAATTAATAGATAACATCAAATGTATTAATCGTAGACACAGTAAAATTTTAATTACCTAATAAAGTTTAAAGTCACTCACAGGAGAGGCTATTTCATAAATTCACTTTCAATTTTTTTTATTACTGATTAATAATTAGTATTACTATAAATTTCATAACAACAGATTCAGGTGTGCTACAAAAGTCAAAATCGAATACAATTCACTCCTAAGTTATGACAACTTTTTATTACCAATGTTGTTTTTTGTGTAATTATATTTTTTTTTCAGTCTTAACTACTTAGAATTAGACCAATTACAAAGAATAACGAAATCGTTTCCTTTTGTTGTTAAATAAAATTTTACTGTGTGTATTACGACTAAGAATAATATATTATTATTCTTGTTTTATTTTTCACATTTTTATTCTCAATAAATTTTAAAATATGTACATATATTATTAAGATATAAAATCAATAATTTATGATTTTGCCAGTGCCGCGCCATATTATTAAAGTATATATAACAATTATATCAGACCCTAAAACTGAAATCACGTACAACTTTTAGTCAAAGTCTAGATGTACCTATATTTTTTTGTCCAAAGTGAGGTAATGTAGGTATCACTATGCTCGATTTTTTATAATTTTTAATTGTGGTGTTGTCTTTTTAATATTGTATATTTTGTTTAGTCGAGTGGTAAAGTGTTCTACTCGTAAAATGTATCATAGATCTGCTATTCATTGCACCTGTTTAGTTTGTAAGCGAAATGTTTATAGCCGCGCTTAGTTTGTGACCATGGGCCAAAGTGAACGTGAACGACATTGTGCACGTGATGCGTGTACGTGATTCGTGCGCGTGATGCGTGCACGTGATGCGTGCGCGTGATGCGTGCGCGTGCGCGGGCGTGGGCTGTAACTAGCCTGTAGATGTAGATCTGAGCTGTTTTGTTGTTTGTTTCTAAATTTTATTATATATGTTAAAATACGCTTTGTTAATGAAATGTTATTATGAATTACTATACGTACTTGAGTTAACGATTGAATTTTATTTACATTATATATACACTAATACATTAATATGAAATTTACTGAATATGAAACCGGTAACTGTAGAATATATTTTAAATAAATTATATGTTCCTACGAATTAATGAATCTCTTGAAAGATGTGATGATTTATGTAAAAATATATATATTTTGGCAGCTGTAAAATGTACCTAATATTTGCCAAAATTAGACTACCTGTCAAGCCATTCAATTCAATATATTTGGAAGTTGCAAACAATATGAAATATATGTTCTCGAATATTAATTTTAATGATAATTTGGAAAGATTAGATATTTTAAGTTGTAACTAAAGTACCTAGTTGAGATTACTGTAAGTACAATATTGATATCTGTATCATTTAAATAACTCTTGCCTATACAAATTAAATAATTTTGCACAAGTTAAAACTATATACAATTTTATGCAGCTGCTTTTTATAGGTTTACTGTTTGTATTTGTAATGGCATCAAACAATTCTATACTAGTGACTTCTTATTTCTCTCGATTGGTATTTGTAGTAAACTTTTATGTTATAAGGAGTTGGTTATAAATTCCAAATAATCACAATGTGAACGTGTATGTAACTGTCCACAGTGTGAGAAAGTACGATATTTTACGTATTTGTGTGATGAAATTATAATAATAATATTTTAGGTGTATTTTTTATGTTCACACACATTATTAATCTTTTTATTTTAGTTCTAAAAATCGACTGTTTTGATTGAATGCGTCCAACAATATTGTATACACCTTGCTAACGATTGCTCATTTCTTGTCATCAGTATTGTGTAAACGGATTGATCAATTAATGGATGTGTATAATTATATAATAAAGTAGGTTACTACATAAAATGTAAGAGGGTACTGAATATTATAGCGGCTTCTCTAAGTTATTAGTAATCAGGAACTAGTAGTTGATCAAAGGTATAAACCAGTCCAAATAACATTCCATTTGTATGTCTTTGTATATATTATGTAATATCAAATTTTAGATCAGATATTGAAGAGCTTTAAGGATAGTATATTAAGAAAATTATATTGCTCATTTACTCTATTCGAACATTCGTACATTTAAAATGCATTTATTTAATTCATACTTATGTGGAAGATACATAGTAGATCATTGGAACTTAAATATTGTTCGTTTTCGTCTTTCTGTCTCCCTAATTACGTAGTATAATACGAATAAAAAAATGGTATTTGAGGATTAAGACGATATTACATGCCAATATTATTTTCAATGTAGTTTATTATATTCATTTTATTTAATATTTATTCTGTAAACTTATAATGCTGAACTGTTTTTGAGAGATAGAAAGAAAGCGAAGAATATGTATGTATTAAAAACTGTAGGATCCACTAGATACTATTTTATTAGGTATTTGGTTTCTCTCTCCATTATTTTGTCTTCTCTTTTTTTAATTTGTATTGTCTGCTTCATGTCAAATCATTAAAAATCTAAATTTGTATTTTTCTGTTTACCGAAATTAATTGCAGAATTTAAATACTCATGCGATAAATAAATTGAAAAATTAATGAGAAACAACGCATAATAAAAAAAACTGTATTGTCATACAATGGAAGAGCATCAGTTATGAAATTCAGTCTGGGATAAGATTTGGCATACAGTTATATATCTTCGCATATAATTACATATTCTATATGTAATCATGTAGAAATATTAATGTACCAACCAGTTACAAGTAAAAAAGTTTAATGTGTCGAACCTGGACAGTATAATTGGTGATTTTAACATAGATGTATATAGTAGTAGTAGGTGTTCTAAAACAGCATCTAGAGTTTAAAAATTTTTAAAATGCACAAATTGAAGCTGCCCTATATAATTAAACATTCAGATCTTTAAATTAAGAAGAAGACTGCCTCGGTGGCGCAGTTGTAATTGCGCATGCGTTACGACTGCTGCTTTGCTGAGGTCTCGGGTTCGATCCCCGGGTCGGGTAAAGTGATATTGGGTTTTTCTATCTAGAAATTCTCAGTATTAGCCCGGAGTCTGGAACCTGTGCCCGGTATGGCGATAGGCTCGCCCCCTATCACATTATGGGACCGAAATTCGGCGAAAAGTGGGTGTCTGGTTACACCTCTGCCTACACCTTCGAGGATTACGGCGTGAATGTATATGTTATGTTTACCTTTAAATTATAAAAAGAACATTTTAAATGGTAAAATTGATGAAAAAAACTTTTAAATTCATAATGCAATTGAAATACCCATTAAAACCTTTACATGGTTGTACTACACAATAAGCACCCAATTATTATCCTGCAAAATCTCATCAATACTGAATTTATTAAATTGAAACCGCGAACTTTCCTTCGTTAGTTTAATGTTAACTCCTTATCGCCTCGGCATTGGATTGCATCAGAATATTTTAAAATTTTCTCTTTAAGCACGGCGGATCGATATCGTTCTGGTACGGTTATTTAGTGACAATTAAAATATAAATTGATACAAAACTGTCCATATTTTAATTTCATTTGTCTATTTAAACAGTTTGGCTGCGACTCTACGATAATGGATTACGACTAACCCTGTGGATTGCAACACGCTAGGTGTGTTTTCCGCGCTCGTGATGTAAAGATGCGGCGGCAGTCAAGGCACCCTCGCCAATTTTGTGCTTTTACGCCAAAGCTCGAAGCGCCCAATTTGCGCTATAACTGGCGTTTGCTTAGCGCTGGCGGAAACAAAGCAGTTGTGTGCCGCCGCATCTGTGTATAGATTCTTGTAACCACACTTAATCTTGCTTGTGCTGGTCGTATATACAATTCGAACTTAAAAATAGCAGATACTGTTGCGTTGCAGTCACCGTATGAAAATATATAGGAGTTGTATCATCTGTTAATTAAATAGCCGTTTGTATTTAGACAAGGTATTTTTAGTAGGTGAATAAGCATAATTTGCTCAAAAAATGTGTTAGAAAATTAATAACAGCTCAGTTTTTTAGATTTCTTCTATGGGACATGACATGTAAATTCAATATAGTTCTAATCATTTACATAAATTATTGTATATTACGTACATATTTTGATGTTATTATTTATTTGGTAATGTATGTATTTCTGTAGTGTGAAATTAATACATAGATGAATTAGATGTTTGAAAATAATGATTTAGTATCAGTCAATGCAGTCCTCTATTAAATGTTAAACAAATCATGATAATAAGAATGTAAATAACTGTGTACAATAAAATCTCATACAGCAATAATGTTTATTACAGTCAGAATGGAATCTATGGCAGTATTATATGTAAGCAATATATATTTTTGTTTATCCTAAATGTATAAATGTTTATAAAATAAATATACTGTTGTTTATAGCTAAAGTTTTATTATATCTTTTATTCATAAATCGAGCCTTGAACACATCACCCCAAAGCTACCATTTGTGTTGTGATAGTTATTATTTTGATTCATTACTGGTATTGGCTGCTGATTGGATATGGATGAGGTAAGATTTTTTTATTTTGGCAGAGCTTTTGATTTTGTTATTTATTTGATATAGATCATTGGCTTATATTCTATAGACACGAACTGTCGAAGAAAAATGATGTTCCGAAAACCTTGTCCGCCCACTAATGCCATAAATCATTTTACTAAGAACTATTTGATAACTCCGTCGCCTTTTCTCGAACGGGACTTTCGCGCGCCGAAACGGGACAAACTATATAATGATTTTTATGATGAAATATAGACTTCCCGTATTCAGAATTGAAATTAATTAATATTTATTGATATTACGTTCTAAATGTTATGAAATTATGTTATTTACCTTATATACTATTAACAGTTTCGGCAGATTTGTTCGGGAATGTCGCTACAAATAACTAAAATTAACTCGACACTGAAAGATGCAATGTGGTGTGCATTCGTAGGTGACATGAAGCATACTAACGTCGCCACGTCGGTGCAGTGTATACACCGCGGCTCGATGGAACATAAAGTTTGTTCTGATCGCCGCATCTAGTACGTAGTACATATAGATCGCTGATTAAAACAATAAAATAATCTTTCAACAACCCTATTCTAACAGTGTTGCACCCCTTAAGGTCTCTAGAATTTTGTCAGCAGCAGTAAGCAACCAGATGCACACTGGCCAACATGAACCCTATAGCAAAATCAACATTATTCATAATAATCCAGTTTATGTCCTGTAGAGAGAACAAACCATAATTACATGATTAGAGAGAATTTATTTTATTTTGTAATAAAAAAACAACTGATAAGCACAATACTTCTTTATTGAGATCATGTATTTTCTATTTTGTTCCTTGTTTATGAGCATAGCAACTTGATATCCACATACATAAATAAATGATGTTCTACAGAAGTTATAACATACTTTTATTTTATTTTTTTTATTTTTTTATCTTTATTTTTGTAGGGGCTTTGAGTCGCTTAGCGACTATGTCAGCCCTATTAAAACAAAACAAACTTATAAACAAAGTAGTTACACAATAATGTTACATATCATATTATACAAATGTCTGGCTGCATCGCCCATCGGTGTAGCCAATATGCTTTGAAATACTCCTACGTTGAATGGGTTTATATTAAATTGATTTAACAAAGATATTCTCATTGCTTCAGTCTTTACACATTCAACTAGAAGGTGGTAAACGTCTTCTGGAACTCCACAAGCTAAACAATTAGGAGAATCTACTTGTCTCATGATATATTTAAACTTATTAAGAGGCAGATGACCAGACCTAAGTCTATGTGCTATGACTATGTGACTTCTCCTTAATTGGCCATGAATGCTCCATGGTGTTCGAGGAGGTTCTTGCTGAATTGTGTAATACCAAATTCCTTTCTGGCAAGAAATATCTTTGTAATATAGTTTCCATTTTTCAAATATTTTATACCTATATTTCATTAGAATCTCCGTGTATTCCGGCAAAATATAAATTAGGGAACCAGTAGATATCGCTTCTTTTGCCAATTTATCTACAACTTCATTTCCTCGAACACCAATGTGTGATGGAACCCATTGCAACCTCAACTCCACACCTTTTCCTTTGAGAAATAATACTTTCTCTAAAATGACATATGCTAGCGAAGTACCTCTGACACCAGAGGCACATCGAGCGATATGTTGCAAAGCACTTCGGCTGTCTGTAAAAATGACTACTTGCTTAATATCCGAAGTCATAATATATGATAGTGCTTCTGATATCGCAAAGAGTTCCACCGACATTATGGAGTTACAATTTGAATCAATTTTGTATAGTCCATTTATATTACGCTTAGGATCGTAGAATGCTGCTCCGGAGCCATTCTTTGTTTTTGATCCGTCAGTAAAGAGTCTGTGCCAGTATTTATATTGTGAATTAAACATGTTCAACACATAATATTTAAATATAGTGCTGCTGCAATTTTTTTTTGGCAATTGGATATCTTCAATATCCGTCTCAATAAAATCTGTATTAATATTTGTTATCCAGGTATCCAATCTAAACATATTAAGCGGTATACTAGAGCTTATTTTTTCTAGTTTTGTTTCATCAAAGACTGTTACAAGGAGTGGTTTCTTTTTTCTTTGCCAGTACCTGTTTTCGCATAACACAGAAAGTTCTTTCAAAAGTGAAATGCTCAAATTATTGGCAAATGATTGAGATTTTAAACAATATTTAGTGGCTAAAAATTGACGTCTATAATGTAGCGGTTGAATATATAGCTCGCACTCCATAACGTTTATAGGGGTGGTTCTAATAAAACCACCTATAGTACGTAATGCTACATTTTGTAATTTATTCAGTTTTTCCAAATGGGTTTTTGCTGCTACATCATAAAGAAAACAACCAAAGTCTATCTTACTACGGATCAAAGCTATATATAATCGTCGAAGGTGTGTAGGATGTAAACCCCAAGTAGCGCCTGCCAATATTTTAAGGATGTTCAACGATTTTGTAGCGATTTCATAAGTTTCATTAATATGTTTGTTCCACAACAATTTTTTGTCCAACCACACTCCCAAATACTTAACATTATCTGCAGGAATAATTTGAATGTCATTAATTGTCAATCTAAATGGGTGCATGCCTCTTCCCCGTTTAAATAAGCAACATTGTGTCTTTGTTGGTGATATATCTAGACCCAATTCTTCTAAGTCGCTAACAATTGCATCCAAACCATCCTGAACATGCGAGACACTCACATCTATATTTAAATTTTGAGTATAAATAGCAAAGTCATCAGCGTATTGTAGTATATTAATATTTTGTAAATTTATGCCAATTTTGTGTGTTATTATATTAAAAAGAAGTGGTGAAATTGGATCGCCCTGTGCTAACCCTCTTCCTGTCCATCTAACCAATGCTTCATCATTTATTTCATCTTTAATTTTCAAACATCTGTAGCTTAAAAACGACCATAAATATGTACATATTTGAGTTCCCATATTTATATTATCTAATATTGTCACTAATTTACTAATAAGAACACTATTATAAGCACTCTGCACGTCCAAAAAAACAGCCAAAGTAGAAGCCTTTTTGGAAAAACCAATTTGAACAGATGAAGTAAGTTGAACCAAACAATCAATACAAGACTGACCTTTTCTAAACCCACATGTGGTTTGAGGTAAAATTGTTGTGGATTCAACAAACCATTCAATTCGTCTACCTAACATGACATGAAATATCTTACAAATACAAGATATTAAGGATATAGGTCTGAACGCGGCATTGTTAGACCTTGGTTTTGGTAAAGGAATTATTTTAATATTACGCCACTGATGTGGTATCAAAGCATGTTTAAATATTATATTTAAAATGTTGAGTAAAAATAATTTATATTCAGGAGGCAAATAATAAACCATCGAATAAGTAATTTGATCTTCTCCAGGTGCAGTATCTTTCTTTTTAATGCAGCTATTTAGCTCTTGAATAGAAAATCCACTTTCGATTATAAGATTCTTCGATTTAAAATATGGCATTGAAGGGGATACTGAGTCCGGAGCTAAAATGCGTAACAGTTCCTCTTTTTTTTCTTTTGAGGGATAAACATATTGTCTTTTTAGACCTTTCATCCAGCGCATGCGACGCCACATGGCTGGTGAACTTATTGTATCATCTATACTCTCACAAAATGATTGCCAGCTTTTTGATTTAGCCTGTCTATGAACTCGTTGTGCTATTTTAATTTTTTCTTGTAATATGACTAGATTATCAGGTATAGGATTTCGTCTGAATTTTTTAAGTGCTAATCTACGTTCAGCGATTGCCAAAGATATTGCAGCATTCCAATATGGTTTGGGTTGAAAAGTTTGAGCAATATTATTACAATTTTTAATCATTGGAATACTACATTTAGCAGCATAGTTAATTTTATTCATAAATAAATCATAACATTGGACATATGACATATGGACATTTTTCATGATACTACATCTTCATTTAGAAGAATTATATCAAAAAATATTTATGAATTATAACAATCTGATAAATTTGAAAAAAAACATTGAAGAAAATATGTACTTTTTGTTTAATTTAGTTTATTCTCAATAATTATATGTTATTATTATTATTATTTCTAAGGAGCATGTTGTGATTACCTATAATTAAAATTACAATTAGTTTAGTATTGTTTGGCCTATGTGTTATGTACTGTTGTGAAATTGTAAATTTTGTTGGTGATCCCTAATAAATAAAATAAAATAAAAATAAAATAACTTGCCTGCATATTGTTTTCTTCAACAGTTATGTTTTCAAACGTATTAATTAAAGTTTTCTTATACAATTCCCAATCAGCAAGTTTATAGTTTCGACAATTAGATATTCTTTTTAAATATGTGTAACGCAAACAATATTTGATAATCAAATGATCACTACCTAAACATTCTCGTGTTACTTGCCATTTGAAATATATACCTAAATCTGTTGTTACGAAGGTAATGTCTGGCACAGACTCCTGTAAAACACCATTAACTAATTTATAACATACTTAAATTGTGCTTATTAATGAACATAAAAGAAACAATTAACAATTGGCAAATTCAGTTCAATTCGTCACATACTCTGACACTCAGACAATAATGGACATTAACTCATACATTACAGACTGAAAAAATGCAAAACTCGGAGAGAGTTAACTCTTGTTATCATCAGTAAAAATTATGAGAATTTTACAGCAAGAATTGCATTTACTGGGTTCCTTAACATCACAAGTTAATGTGTTATAGGTGAAGTAAGAATCAAACTTTATCTCTGAGAGTAACCATCACTTAAAACATAATGATACATTTAATGACAATCAATTCATTATTACTTAGGGCTAATTTAATGATTGCAGCTGTATAACGTTGTGGTTTTTTTAATACATGAACTATAATCTGTAATCCACCTGCTTAAGTTTGTGTTGGATAGACAGCCAGCATACATCTATGCAAGTGTAGAAAACATAATAAATCAAATATATGTATGTACATTGAGCCACAAAGCTGATAATCCATTAATATGACATTACAGACTAGTGTTCAATAACTATACATGTATATTTTATAATTATAAGATGATTAGTGTTCATATTCTGACTTAGTTAATAATTTAAGCTGTTTCAAACACAAGCAGCTTCTATTACAAATAAATCATGTTGTTTAAATCAAATGAGTCACAATTTATTGATCTTTTTGAGTAAGAAGGTGAGTCTTGATTTTTTGGAGTAATTCTTTTTTCACCGAGTCGGGAACAAGTGAACGGGCTCTAGGAGTCACCTTGGTAACCAGCATGTCAAAAGTGATATTATTTCCTTCGTTATCTTTCACGGCATCGCGACAAAGCATTCTTACTTGATCCCTCCAGCCGCATTCTATCAATCGTTTTCTAAGAAGTTCCTTAAATCTGCAATCACAACAAAGTGAAGACAAGTGGCTTCAACAGAATAGTTAATTAATGTTTGTACTGAGGGTATTCATTTAGCAATACCTTTCACGATCACCACTAAGTATTAATCGTTGATGGGCAATTGTGTTGTTAAAAGTCATGGTAATTCCAAAATAAACTTAGTAAGTTCAATTTTCAAAATGGATAAATCCGATAGAACTGAATTATTTATACCAGCTTAGTAACAACAATATAAATAAAGAAACTACAATTGTTTAAATGCTATTTCTCTATCAATTTTATTCTGTAGATCTGTATTTGCAATACAAAAATACCACTTTAATACACACTTCGGAGTTCGGAGGGCTTTTTTATTTTTATTTTTTCGTTTCATTCTCTCTTTTGTATATAAGAGAAGGCAAAGGTTCTCCACCATGCAGCCTACTCGGTCCTTTATTCCCACTGACGTATATTATATGGACAGGATATCTAATACAAAATGACAGCTATTTTCTTGACCTATTTGAAGCGCCCCTCTCGAGTGTATTTGAAACTAAATTTGACATATAATAGGGATGTTGATATTTTTTAAAATATCGGATTTCCGATATATCGATATTTTTAAATATATCAATATCGGAGTTTGATATATCGATATTTTTAAATATATCAATATCGGAGTTTGATATATCCGAAAAATATATCGATATTTTTATTAAAAATTTTGACTCGTCTAAGGGTCTGGTCCTGACGCCATACATCCTTTCTTCGTGAATCGGGGCGCCAATGAATTTATTAGATTCAAAGATCTTGGAATCATATTTGACGACACCTTAAAACGTGTTATTTTTTAGTTTTTTTAATTATAATTTTTTGCCATGAACTTAATATTATTTTCTACTTTTTAGTTCGGCTAGCTATTAAAGTGTGCTTTTTAAATATAATTTATAGTCCCAAAACAGCATCAAACCTAGTTATAATAATATATTCGATTGTAAATTAAGACCCCATTAAAAAATATGATCTAAAATGAAAATATGTTTTACTAAGGCGATGTTTTTATTATTTTTAAGATATGTAAACCATCGACTGTTGTGTATCATTGTCGATATATCATCCTTCGTGTCTCAACTCTATCGTTAGTTCCGCGGACGCTCACTGCTCGACTGCACTGCTATCAGCGCCAATATGGCGAAAATCAAATAGGCACACTTTCGCGGATCAAATATCCTGTCCATATAATATACGTCAATGTTTATTCCTCTACAATTCAAAATTAGGCATGGGCCTTGCCGTGGGCGGCGATCTGAGAACGATCTAATCGAAGTATCGATTTCTTGGACCAATAAATATTGATTTTCAATCGATATCTAATAATTAATGCAAATTGATTATCTAGATCACTAGACAGTGATTCGATATTTTACCCCAGAAAATTGTATTTTTTTTGTTTTCTGCTTTGTTAAGATTCATAATTATTTACAATACTACCGTAACGCGTAAAGAAATTACATTTATTCACTTAATTACTCAAAAACTCGCTAGATGACCGTCTACTAAGGTCCACTTGCACGCAAATTAGGGTGAAATAAATAAATGTAGACTTTATAAACATAGTTTAGATAATTAAAATGTTAACTCTCATTATATCTTGCACCACTAAAAACTGACGCTAGGTTAGCTAACATAACATTTCTTTTATTTTTTCTGTGTCCCTCACCCCTTCTCAATTAATAAAATAATAATTATGAATAGGCAGTCAGGGGGACTGCCGACATATGTGAAAACTTATAACTTTGGAATTACTGTGTTCATAATTGAATTTTAAATTAATAATATTCTGAATAATTTAAATATAATAATATCATCTAATTGTTAGACTGGGTTGTTACACGATTGACGAGGCTGTATGGGCTGGAACCCTTTGCCTTCCCATTACAAGGGAAAAAAGAAAAAAGATTTAAACGTAAGACTAGGCAGTATGGTCGATTGACTATAGCCTGTCCTTTGGACGAATAAAAATAAAAGAAAAAAAAACAAAGGAAAAAGGTTAAGCAGGTTCAGGATGAAAAAATAAAAGAAATTTATAGGAAATGGCGGGAATGTGATGTGATGTTTTTGTGATTAATAAGTACAAAAAAATATTTCAAACATGGCTTTGGCCTTTGTTGTGAGTATTACAGACATGGTTTCAGCCTTTAGAATGGAAAATATTGAATATGGCTTTTCCCTTTCAAAAGGATAACAACAGACATGGCTTTGGCCTTTTGACTGATATAAACCACAGAAGAAGAAGATCTTCAATTATAGACAAGGCTGCATGGTGGAAAACCTTTGCTCTTTTACAGAGAGAATGAAATAAGAAAGAATGGTCTGATTTGACATTAGATAGAAATAATGTTATTTTCTGACTAAATCTATGTTTTATTTATATTAAATGTCTAAAACATATTACAACTTTACAAGTTCAACTGTCTTTTAAGTTTTATAGATGTATTTAAGGTATTATCTACAATATGGCTCATGTCATGGTGCTTGGTTCACTGAACGAAGATATTTTTGTATGTGGTAATTGCAAGTCTGTGTTTAACTCTTTGCCATGTTATTTGGAACATAAGAGATTAACGTGTAACAAAGTGCTTATAGAAGACCAGTTACCAATCGATGACAACCTGCACCAAGAATCTGTACCCAATTTTGTATGTCAAGATAAACTATCTACATTGTCCCAAGACAGAGCAGAAACATCAGTCGACAAAAATGATACTGACTTGACGTGTAAAGTTTGTAGCAAAAAATTTAAAAAGATAAAGAGTTTATTGGCGCATGTCAGATTACATAAAGATAAATCTTACCAATGTCCCATTTGTGGCAGATGTTTTATACAAAATTCTCATTTGCAAAGACATACTTTATCCCACAGAGTATGGCCTAGGAGTGTTATAGATAGAACACCTAAATCTCTAGATGTAGACTTGTTGAGCTACTCCTGCCCATATTGCAATCAACTTAGCCCTAATTATAATAAGTTTAGAATTCATATGAAATGTCACTCAGCATTGAAACAATATAAATGTATACAAGAAGGCTGTTTAAGTTTTTATGACAATATAAACACTTTACTTGGTCATGTTTCTGAAATGCACCCTACACCAGTATACACATGCCACATATGCCATGAGAATTTTAATGCCTTGGACAATATTGCATTTCATCAACAAAATCACAATGATGTTGTGATGAATACTAAAGTGCAATCTAAAGAGTATAAATGTCCACAATGTGAAGCAATATTTAAACATCCTGAAAAATTATCATTACACATGTTGGCAGAGAGCCACAAAAATACCTGTATTCATTGCAACAAGACATTTGCAAGTGAAAAAAGACTTAGGTTGCATTTGCAAATTCACAGGGAGTCTAAACCATTTGTATGTAATATCTGTGGAAGTAGCTTCCACATGAAAAAATACTTAACAACACATATGCTGAAACATGGTAATAAGAGTTTTCAATGTGCTATATGCCAATTTATGTTCAGCAGACAAGATTTGTTACAAAGGCATATGAGGTTACACCAGTCAAAAAAAATGTTTCCATGTCCATTTAAAGACACATTGAATTGTAAGAAAGAGTTCAGTCGCCGTGATAAACTAAAGGCCCATTTAAAATGTCACACGAAAAGTGTCTCCACTCAGAAAAGTGATCAAAGCAGTACAAGTTATTCTGCAACATTGTTTGAACCTTTGGACTCCTTAAATGACACAAAATAAATAATTTAATTCAATATATGGAAAAAACTGGTGAATAGATTACAAATTTAATTCTGATTTTTTTTGTGAATTTTATGTAATGAATTTATAATGAACAGATAGATATATGTAGGTATATAATTAAAACTTCCAACTAAGTGGAGATTATTAGCTGTGGCTTTTATTATACATCTACCTGGCTTGCATCTGCAGGGCTTCATTTATGTGTAAGTCTTTTATATCTAATTAGCAGCTGAAGCACACTACTCTGTCTTGTGCTTTGTGTCCGGTTTCAATTTAATTGTTTAGTGGATACTGTTTTCTGATATGAAGTTTGCTACTGCATTTTTAGTTTCTTTGGCAAGTTCAAAACTTGTTAATGTGAGTTTTCTGCTGTAACATATTGTATTTTTTTTTAATTGATATATTAAAAGTGATTCTGAGATGTGTGAATGGAAACCATCACAGCAATTTTCTTTTAAATGTACAAATTCTGTCTAATTCTACTGAAATAATTTGATTTATCAAAATTACTTACAGTTAAATAGTTCTAAATCAGGTACTAATGTCAGTAATTCACAAGTTTTCATTAAGAAATGACAAATTCCAGTGTCTGTACATTCTGTGGAGTGATGTGAAATAGCATTTTGAGGTTTAATTGTTTTATTACTTTTAAATGACAGCACATCTTCGACTAAGTGTGTAATATCAAGAACATAAATAATTTAAATTCACTATGTCAATTGGTACAAATGGTAATTTGTCATCTTCTTTTTATTTCTAGGCTCGACAGTTCCAAGTTACAGACCAAGTGTATTTTGATATCCAACGAGAAGATAAACATTTAGGCAGGATAGTGATAGGTTTGTTTGGAGATCTTGCACCAAAAGCAGTAGAAAATTTTAAGGTTCTTGCTACAAGTGGTATTGATGGAAAATCATATAAGGGTTCTTCCTTTAATCGAATTATAAAGAGATTTATGGTACAAGGTTTGTTGTTTTTAATGTTTTTTTTGTATATTATGGTTTTAATTTTAATAATCTAGTGGGATAATGGACTTCTTCATACTGATTAACTTCGGTCATAATTGACTTGAGTTTTATTTGATAAGGAATGTGTCATAAAAAATAACTTTCTGCTTTTTTAGCTACAAATAACTGTGTAATTGTTTATGAAAAAATGTACTGGACTTTTAATATAGTATGTAAGCTATGAGGCCATTTATTTAAGGCATGATATATTTTTTTCATCATAATCAATTAATTAATTTATTTATTTATAATTAATTACACAAAAGCTTACAGTAGAAATATACCAAGACGCTTAAGTGCAAGAATTTATTAATCTATAAGTATAATAAGAAAATAGAGTTTTATTAGATTTAACAAAAAAAATGTTGCAGGTGGTGATGTCATATCAGATGATGGGACTGGTTCTATAAGCATATACGGTGAAAACTTTGATGATGAAAATTTGGATACCCATCACAGTGTTGCAGGATTTGTTTCAATGGCAAACAAAGGTGAATTATTAGATAATGCAATGAACTGTATTCCAGTGCCTCAAGGAAATTATTATTATTATTTAAAACAATTTTGTATATTTTCTTTGTTATTACAGGAAGTAATACGAATGGATGCCAGTTTATCATAACTACCACTGGAACACCTTGGTTGGACCACTTACATACTGTTGTTGGAAAGGTAATGTTGCTCAAACTCAGTCATAGAAAATATAATTGCACCATCACTCATTCTCAATAAACCAAATATGCATTTGGTTAATTTTGGTCAATAATCTCTATTTTGTGCAATCATAATAGTAGGGGAGCCCACGATGCTAAATGGGGATTTACTCGAGCGTCGTAGAGACCTATTGGGATGCAAAGCTTAGATGATAAGAAGAAAAAAATGTTATATGATATATACCTTTACATCGGTGGGGGAAGCGGCTATAAATTTTTAAATATGTAAAAAAAAACTGTTGCATGGACATCCTCGAGCGCGTCAGATATTGATAGCATCAATGCCTTACGTATTTTTAATAATGCACGTAAGTTAATCTGATCGTTTGCATGATGCGGGTGGCTGTATTTAAGGGTTGAAAATGAAAAAAAAAAAAAATTAATCCAGCGCGTCAGATTTTCTAAGGGAGTGTTAAGTGCACCAAAAAATAGCTCTCATTCACTAATCTGACGATTTCGATGGGACGAAAACTCGCGGCCATTTTCATAATGTGCAAAAAAAATTCGCCATTTTGAAATACTCAAGCGCGTCAGATTAAGATATATATGGTTCATCTTTATGTTCTAAACGTACTGTCTCATAATCTGACGATTATCTAGAGGGATTCGCCTGATCTGACAAAAAAAATTAGAAAAACGGTTCACCTTAAAGGCTATCCCTGCAACTTCCCGCTAATTCCATTCCTGGGCGCTTAAAATTGTACTTTGAACTATATTTTGAACTCAGCGAGCTCAAAATATCACATAAATTATATTTAGAACGAAACAAATATTATATATTATATATATATCTAAATATAGCTCTCGAACGAATCAACCGATTTTGACCAGCTTGGTGGCGATCAATGTGGTTTTTCAAGCTCAAAGACGGATTAGTTTTTGAAGTTAATCGATACAGCCGGTTAAAAGTTATTTCAAAAAAACCACTTTAAAAAAAATTTTGTGATTTTTCAAAATTTCTCAAAATATATCGGTCCGAATGGGTTCGAATTCTAAATCTAATTTTGAGGGAAATCTTTAGAACGCCGTTTAGTAGATTCCGATCGGTTTAGTCGTTCAAAAGTTATAAGCGAGTTACACACACACACACACACACACACACACACACACACACACACACACACACACACACACACACACACATACATACATACAGACATAGTACATACAATACATACATATTTTTTTTAATGTTTCTACGTTAAATTTAATTGTTTTTTGTAAGGTACTTTCACCACAAAACACATTTCAAATTAATATCACTCATATTAAATATTTATTAACTTTAATTCACACAAATAATATTAAAATAGCAAAACGTTGCAAACACGTTGTAAACAGTATGCCACGAGTCTTTATGATCAGCTGTGTTGGCGTCATGGCAGCAGAAACCAGAGTGGGGACGGAGTGAGAGAGTAATAGATAGAGAAAGAGTGAGAGAGGAATAGAAACGCGGAGAAGGAAATGTAGGCATCACGCAGCTGCACGCATTTAACTTTATCGACGAATTTTTGTTATTTCGGCTTGCGGAAATTGACAGATTATATATTTTTCATTATTCTTGAATTATTTCCTTCAAAATAAAAAAAAAATTAGCTACGCTCGAGAATGTCAAGATGACGTTTTTTTTTACAAAATTGTTGCCCTCCCCTTTTTTTACGTCACTCTCAAATTGTCAGATTAGTGGAATATACACTTTTTAGGATGTAATTAACTCACCCTACCTTAATCTGACGCGCTCGAGAATTTCTGATGGTCGATTTTTTTTTACTAATCTGATCCTGTATCCTTCACGGGCGGCCTTATATATGGGTCTCATGTTTTGTGAAGGTACTTAACCGGGTACAAGGTATCCCCCTGTATATTAATCTGTCGCGCTTTAGTAAATCCCGAAATCCCCGCTTGGGCTCCCCTACTATAAAATAAGTTTGTGTAAAATGAACAAATTCTTTTTGTATTCTTAAAAATAACTTTACAATATTATTTTATTTAAGTTTATTGTATGTTTACGATGATGCAGGTGGTGGAGGGGCAGAATGTAGTGCATTTGGTGGAACACACGCCTACTGATGTCGACGACCGTCCCACACAGCGGGTCTACATATCCGACTGCGGGCTTCTGCCCACCCCACAACCATATACCATTTCTGACGACCCCTATGAGTAAGATATTACCTTTATTTTGCATTAATTTGATCGTGATATTTTGGTAATATATTATATAACCACCTTTAAGGAAATAAATAAAACATCAGGAGTAATGTATACAAATGCTTATTCGTTTTGTATTAGTTACTGGTTGATAAGTTAAACCATGTTTCCAGTTCATACCAAAGCTAGTCACTAGGCCAAAATTCCCCGAAATACTGATAGCTAATTAATCTACATATAAAATCGCAAAGACAACAGTTCAGTACCTTTTTCTTATGAAGAGTAGGGTATAAGGAGTACAATCTCTGTGTATGAAAACGTATCCATCGGAAAGCGACCAATTAGGGTGTAAGGTAGCAAGTTGTGTAATTTCAAAGATAGTGCCGAAAGTTGTTAGAGTAAGATAGTGGCTCAGCACACTTCACTTTGTTTACAATTGCTATATTCATATCATAAAGCGACCAATCAGGGTCACACCACTTGCTACGCTAGCTTTATTGTGGTTGGTTTTTGAGCTGTAATTTGTTGCTTACATTGGCTGGACACTTTTGAATATGAGCGCCATATAAGACGATACTCCTTATAGTCTCCATGCTTTTTCTCTCTATCAACAGATCTTTTTTGTTTATTAGGAAAATAAAAAATGGAATCAGGTTTTTATAAATTGCGGTCGAATTTCAACCACTAGAAGACCAATGGTAGCTCGATTCGTGTATTTTTTATAAATTTTGATTTATATTTTTTTCAGTCTGTGGTCGTGGATCAAGGCGTCGGCAGTTCCTCTCACGATGTCTTTTTCAATCCTCGGTTTCTTTCACTGGATGATGCGGAAAATGGAGATATGAATAGTAAACAACCTATGTACATGCTCTATCTTCTGTGAATAAATGAGTGGAAATATTTAAGCACGGTTCTATTTGTAAAAAATCGATCTTTTTTCCAAATCTTTTTTTTATTTTGTCATTTCTTATTATTCATAAGAGAGTGCCAACGGGCAAGTCGATCACTTACCAGTGAGTCGTCACTGTCAGCCATGAACATCCTTCATATGTCGTCGGTGCGATGCCGAAATTTAAAATATATTACCTACTTTAACTCTAGTCTCGGAAAGAGTTACCAATATTGTCGTTTGTATTGCCGTACGTAAGCAAGTTGAGAATGGATTGCTGGGAATATTCTAGAGATAAATGTAATTTAATAACATTTTATTGAAATAATAAAAATACAAAACAATTTAGTAATTAGGCTGTTTAATCTCACTATGATAAGCATGACTTAAATATAAAATATAATATAAATTATTTGACGGAAATATTTACATTATTATAGTAATAAGATTATTATGTGCAATGCTTTAGGTATTGGTTTGAATTCCAAAGGGCATAATTTTTATGATAATGTGTGACTAGTATAAAAATAAGTAATGTTATGTATATTTTTATTTTATTTAATTGTTTATATGTTGTTAACATTTTGACGGTTTAATTGTTTAAATATTTTTTATGCACGATCAAAAATTTTAATGCACGAAAGTCGCGAACATGATATCTGGCATCTGTGCACTGCACACTAGTTATGCGTCATTGAATTTTACGCATAATTGCACAGTAGTTATACATACATTTTATTTAAGTACCTATAGTTATTTTCGTTGTAGCTAATGTGTAATTGCCGTGTACCAGCAATGCAAATATCTATCTTTATCTAGTTACCTCCATTTTATTTGGAGTAGGTAATAGATAATAGGTAATAATAATAGATGATAATACCTATTGGTCTTGATAAAGGAATTATTTGAAAAGTGGATATAGTTACAATATCCAATATTCAGATCCATAGCCGCCACAGTAAGTGAGCTACAGTAAAGTACGATTATCTTGTATCCTGATTTTCAGCTAATCTGAATAACAAAGGTTTGTTGATCTTTCACTGCTTCAAGGTTATTTAACGTGTAGTTACATTTGTGGTATTAGATTGGTATAGCAGGTATACATATGTGTAGGAGGCACGTCATAACTCATATTCACGAATGTAGTATGATTGAGACGAGTGCAAGCGTGGTGATGGTGGCGGCGTGTAGTACGGAGGGCGAGGCGGGGGGTGAGGCGCGTGCGGCGGCGGCGGTGGTGCCGGCGGGGGAGGCGGGGGGTGGCGCGCGCTGTGACGCGGCCGAGCCACACGCGCGTGCACACGACGCCCACGCCGCGCACACGTCGCACGCAGAGCTCGACACTGCGTGGAAGAAGGCACGTGCGCGGTGACCTGCACATATAACAATTATTTCATACCAACTCAACATCAGCATGCTGTCAGAGATACGCATCTCCCAAGTCCAGGTTCTAAACCCCTCTTTACTTACTTGCTGTCAACATATTGATGTACAGTGTACCAACATAAGGAACTACTAGCTACCGGTTATATAGTGCAAAGCAATATAAAATAATGTATGTTGTAATATTGTGACACTGAGTAGGAATAGTTAGGTACTGACTGGTGTCGTAGAGGTCTGTGAGCGTGGCCCAGCCGGCGCGTTGTCGCGCGACCGGCAGCGCGTGCGGCGCCGCGAGCGTCACGCACCGCTCCCCCCGCGCCGCGCGCACCCACGCCACCACTCGCGACCCTCCCGCCGACGACACAGTGCGCGCGCTCACCACGTGACGCACAGACTGCAATCAATACACACTATACATCCAACACTCACACTCAAACTTGTATCTTAGGTATCAACAACTACGAGCAACATACACTACGAGGCATACTGGTCCACAAGATTTAGATCCGAAATAGATGCATGTAAAAGCTACATGCTACACATTACACGCTACACGCTACACGCTACACTCTACACGCTACACCCTACACGTCACATGCTACATGTTGCACGCTACACGCTTCATGCTACACGTTGCACGCTACATGCTACACGTGGCACGCTACACGTTGCACGCTACATGCTACACGCTACACGTGGCACGCTACACGTTGCACGCTGCATGCTACACGGTACACGATATACAATACCGGCTACACGCTAAAAACTACAGGCTATTTAAGTTGGCCGCCAGATGTAATCACTTAACAAGAACCACCACTCACGATGTCAACAAATCGGGAATCTCTTGCTACTCCATACTTCTAATTGGACGGCACTGCGCTTACCATCAGGTGCAGTATGGTCACTTTGCAGTGCCAGAATAAAAAAGAAAGAATATATTACTTACATTACGAAGAAATATAAACTACTACTTATTAACCTCTACATTTATAATATGATATGATAGAGTGTAAATTAATCCACTAACGGAGATTATTTGACGTGTTGTTGAAGTGTGAACATAACATCAATATAAAATAAAACAAATGTCATAAGTACCGTTAGTTCAGTGATGGTGTTTATGTCAGCGAGGAAGCCCGAGGGTAGTTGTACTGTTAACAACGCTAGTCCACTCTCGGTGTCGTTGCCTTGCGCGACAAATCTGGAAACAAAACAATTTTAATAAATTATTCACACAATTTAAACATACTCACAATTTAAACATAGGATTGTTCAATAAATTGTACTGTTGTGGTTTGGTAGAGCCATAGTATATCTGATTTCTACAACTCCTGTGTCCCATAGCTCAAGCTAGTATTTGAGCTGAGGCTTATTTCTTCTCATTAATAGAGGTTCTTTGAGATCTTCTCATTAGGGGGCCACGCCTTCACTACTTTTTGTATGGGCTATTTTTTATAGTTGCATCTAATCTTTAAACAATCAAGAGCCTTTGTGGCGCAACGGGCAAGTAGCCAGTACACGAGAGATAATAGTCTCAATTGGTCCACTAATATTTGTTTCGATTGTAGGTGTTGTGGTAGTGAAAAATATCTCATTATTCCTGATACCCACGACTAAAGACTCGTGTTTAACAACAACAACTTTGTTTGTGACTGTTGTGTGTATGTTTTGTAGAGATTATCCCGCCTAAACACCCGCTATTATAACTCCTGTTTAGCCAGGATCGACAGTGGCATTTTTTTTCGACACCGAGTAATGAAACTCGGCGAGTCTCTGGGAATGCTTGACTGTCTTTTATCCCGCGACAAACTTAATGAGATAGAAATATTGGGAGGAGTTGCAAATATAAATGATCCACTTCCCTCCATAGCAAAGCGAGAGACAAATAATGAACCAAAGAGGTATTAACCTCCTGTATGTGTGTATTTACGTAAGCGTACCCATAGCAGATGGAGAGCTGCAGCCGGTCCTTGGTGGAGACCTGGTCGACGCGAGGGTCGAGGGTGTACCGCGGCCACGGCGCCGTCACGTTGGTGCTGCCCTTCGCAGACAGACCTATGAGGGCCAAACCTCGTCCCTCCGTCACTGCTGTGGCTGATAGACTATTGCGAATCTGGTGAAACCCAACAATTTACTTGCGCTATTTGTATGTGAATGCTGTCAAAATGGAGGAAATAGTTCCATAGCTGCAAGACTTTCAAGAATTTGATACTTGTCATTTTTGATTGGCTGATAATTTCCGTGTATAATTACTATATGGTATGCCATGGACATCTAGACTTAAGTATTTTCATGGACCATGGTCGTCAAGAAAGAAAATATTTTGTTTGGCCATAATCTCCGGACCAGGTGGCCATAAACCTAATAAGTATATAAAACGAAAAAATAAAAACCTTTAGGGCTAAAAGTACAGAAGAAAAAGTCTCCCGGCATACTTATGCGCCCCAGCCATCCGTGTCCGAAGCTTGACCAAAAAGGCCACAGGTTCAGTGACCGCCAGGTGGGAGGGCCCATCTGACACTGATTTTCAGCAAGGGCCAAGGAGTGTCACACGGATACCAGCATAAATAGCAGATGATATTCAAAGTCAACGTGACGTTCTGGCCAGGGTTGTGTAACTTCTTCACGAATGATATTAGTTACTTCTCAGACATTGGTATTAGTAAGTAGTTAGGTACCAATTGCGACTGTATGATGAGCGCGTTGTTGTCTCCTATCTGGAACTGTCGAGTCTCGTCCGAGCCGCTCACGTTCACCGACACGCGCAGCTTCACCGTCTCGCGCACCGACTGGCTGAACAGGGCCAACGAGTCCACCTGGGAAGATATTCAACTCATATATAACATGATAGAAGTTTGTCTCTCATGACAATAATCAGTCTACTTGAATCCAAAAATCTTTGATAAGATTCAAGTAAAGTGATGATGATTTGTGTCAAAAGCCCAGCATTATTGCCCCCCTGAAGATCAGGTTTAATAGTGGTAGAGCCACGCTGTAGACATGTTTGTCTACAGCATGAAAGTGCTGGCTCGACCGGGGTAGTACCACTGTCTCAAAGAAAACCGACGTAAAGTGACAGTTTACTGTCGCATTTCGTATAGTAAGTGAGTTTTCCGGAGTCCCAGATACCCCTTCTCTTCCCTAATCCCTATTCCTGCCCTTTAAGGCTGGCAGCCCATCCATGATACTTACGGTATTTTGGCTGCTCATGGGCGGTGTTGATCACTTAACATCAGGCGAACCACTAGCCCGTTTGCAGGACTATGCTATAAAAAAGGTTATAGTAATTCCTAACAGCAGTTGTTTCGTAACTGTAGAGACCTACAAACGGGCATCTGGGTCTAATAAAAAAACCACTGAAAAATGATTAGAATAAGAAGTGGATACGTTTCAACCACAATTTTAGTATCAAAGTAACAAAGAGTGTACTGTGTACAGTACTAACCACTTCAGGGTCTGGGTCGTATGGCTGGTACGCTTGCAGCAAGTACTTGACGACAGGCACGGCCTGGTCGGTGTTGCGCGCGGCCAGCATGCAGCGCAGGCCCCACGCCGCCGTCTGCGCGTCCAGGCTGTTGCCGCGCAGCCACGGGTTGCGCCATTCAGACCCGGACACCTCACGCGACCAGTACACGCCGGACCCTGTACCAAACAGTGTATGTGTAACACAAAGTTTTCTATATCCGATCTATTCAATCAAATTAAAACACATTTGTTCATTGTTTTTCTATTCGTCAAAACTTTTTATAGATAAAACAGACAGTACAGGTGAGAAGAGTAGCTAAGCGAGTGTCCTTTGATTATATTAGTGATTGGCGATTGGTGATTGGTGATTGGTGATTGGTGATTGGTGATTGGTGATTGGTGATTGGTGATTGGTGATTGGTGATTGGTGATTGGTGATTGGTGATTGGTGATTGGTGATTGGTGATTGGTGATTGGTGTACCTGATGTGTTGGTGTACTTGTCCATGAGCTGCAGTACGGAGAGGTAGCTGGGGTTGTTGTCGGCGGCGAGCGCGGCGCACGACACCGACAGCGAGTACGCGTCCGGCGCGGTCCCTGATGACGTCTGAGATACTATGAACTCGGCCGCTTTGTCCACGTTCTCCTTGTACTGCGGCTCGCTGTTCTGTTCATAATAATTCACCATCATACACATTGTCCTCTCAGCCCACAAGTCAAACCTGTGCCGTGGGAGTATGGGCTCTCAACATCACAAACACTCTCGTTTCACATCCGGCCACTTGACCATTGCGTCACTCATATAATATTATCAACAATAGCTAATAATAAGGTAAATTCATTGGGGTGCATCTTTAGGAGAGATGATGGCGAGCGGCACGCTGTTCTTGGTGTGAATGAGTAAAGAACGGGTACCTTGACCATGACGAGCGCCAGGAGTGCATGCGAGGCGAGCGTGAGGGGGTCCGCGGCGCGGGGGTCGTTGCGGGAGGCGGCGGGGGGCGCGGCCCACGAGCCGTCTGCGAGCTGACGCCGCGCCAGCCACCCCGCCGCGCGCCGTCCGCCTGGAGACACGGCCACGTGGCGCGCGCACCGCCATACCCACTGCACCGCCTGCGCCGTCATCCTACACACACCGACACATGTACTTACACACACACACACCTCATACAGCTTCCAAGGCGCAGCAGATCCCCGCACCAAGACAAATGCTTGTGCTATACTTTTTTTTTGTGCCTCGATAGGCTGACGAGCAGACGGGCTACCTGATGGTAAGTAGTCACCGCCGCCCATAGACTTCTGAAATGCCAGAGCCGCTGCCTACTGTTCTATACACAAATATTTGTTTCAGGTATCGGTGTTGTGCAACCCGAAGTCTCTGGTAGATCCGGATACCCACGACCCGTATACCTACCTGTACTTTAGTGGGGGGTAAAGCTATGTGTGTGAGCGTAGCCAAGTCCCCATAATTTTTAAACTATTTAGCCTCAATATTCGACCAGCCAGCCTGAAAGTATCAATAGCACTTATATCTGTACTCTAAAATGAACATGTATGTAAAATCCATACTAATACTATAAATGCGAAAGTAACTCTGTTTGTTTGTTTGTTACCTCTTCACGACTAAACGGCTGAACGGATTGTAATGAAATTTGGTAAGGGAATAGATTATATCCTGGAGAAGGACATAGGCTATATTTTTTCTCAAAAAACAACCTTGAAAGGGGTCAAATAGGAGGTCAAAATTTGTATGGGAAATCCATAATTCCTCGACTTAGGGGTCTGTAAATTCATATTTAGGCTTTTGGTAGGAAATAAAGAAATACGTGTTTCACATTTTTAGACGAAGTTAAATAGTGAGGGAGTGAGTGAGTGAGTGAGTGAGGGAGTGAGTGAGTGAGTGAGTGAGGGAGTGAGAGAGTGAGGGAGTGAGGGAGTGAGGGAGTGAGGGAGTGAGGGAGTGAGGGAGTGAGGGAGTGAGGGAGTGAGGGAGTGAGGGAGTGAGGGAGTGAGGGAGTGAGGGAGTGAGGGAGTGAGGGAGTGAGGGAGTGAGGGAGTGAGGGAGTGAGGGAGTGAGGGAGTGAGGGAGTGAGGGAGTGAGGGAGTGAGGGAGTGAGGGAGTGAGGGAGTGAGGGAGTGAGGGAGTGAGGGAGTGAGGGAGTGAGGGAGTGAGGGAGTGAGGGAGTGAGGGAGTGAGGGAGTGAGGGAGTGAGGGAGTGAGGGAGTGAGGGAGTGAGGGAGTGAGGGAGTGAGGGAGTGAGGGAGTGAGGGAGTGAGGGAGTGAGGGAGTGAGGGAGTGAGGGAGTGAGGGAGTGAGGGAGTGAGGGAGTGAGGGAGTGAGGGAGTGAGGGAGTGAGGGAGTGAGGGAGTGAGGGAGTGAGGGAGTGAGGGAGTGAGGGAGTGAGGGAGTGAGGGAGTGAGGGAGTGAGGGAGTGAGGGAGTGAGGGAGTGAGAGAGTGAGGGAGTGAGGGAGTGAGGGAGTGAGGGAGTGAGGGAGTGAGGGAGTGAGAGAGTGAGAGAGTGAGATAGTGAGAGAGTGAGAGAGTGAGAGAGTGAGAGAGTGAGAGAATGAGAGAGTGAGAGATTGAGAGAGTGAGTGAGTGAAGATTCAGGCACAACAACTGAGAGGCTGGACAATCGCTACAGGTGCCTCAGTGCAGAGGACAACTCCTTGGATTGTATACTTCTGCTCCCGAAAATAACCTCCACGCGGGCGGGGCCGCAAGCAACAGCTAGTATGTGAATAAATGAAAGATTTGAGTTCCTTAGGTGTGACATGTGATCGCAGCTTCTTATGGTATTATTAGACACGATAAGTTATTTACTACATACATACATATATAAACATGTAATATACTGACCAGACGTCTCCTTCGACTTCACTGTCTGTTTCTGCAGCGAAGGAGCCGTCTTTCCGTCGGAACGCCATTAGTCGCTGGTACCCGAGTGATGCCAACGCGCGAGCTTCCTTCGTTATTGACGACTCCTCCTGGTGGGTCGCCTGTTACATACATGTTATTATTATATGGTTTATTTCTAATACGATTAAGTACTGTATATATTTTTATTGTTACTACAATACATAAGAAATAATAGTCAGAAATAGTAGCGGACTAAGTGGTGGTTGCTCGTTGGGTTCTAGTCTTGGATGCCCCCAAATCTTTTCTTTTCGATATTTGAGGTCCCTGCTGATGAATTTTTAAGCAGACCGAAGTTTCGCCACTCTAAACCTTCGACGGGCTTAGTCCGTCACTAATCGGAAATGTTCAATGTATTGATCAAGAACATTCAACCTGTTTATTTATAAATTGTTTATTGTAGAGTAGAGGAATAAGTAGAACATATTATAAATATAGTGTGTGTACCTGGAGGTAGTCAAGCAGCACGCAGGCGAGCGCGAGCGGTCGCACGGCGTGGGGCGGGTCGGCAGCGGGAGCGGGCGCGAGTCTCACCGCGCGCAGTGCGACCGACACCAGCTCGCCCGCCGCCTGCAGTGAGACCGCGCCCGCACGCACGCCGCGCCGCACCTCCAGCGACACGTTGGCACGAGACACGCCGCGCCGCGCATCCAGCAGGCCCCACGAGAACAACTCCTCCTCGTACCCGTCCTGACCACATGGAACATGTCACGTGACATACATCACACACGCATCCACAAACGACATGCATCTCTACTTACATCACCAAGTGCAAATCAGAAGTGCAACTAGTAGATAATAGACCCATGATTCACCCACTTCTTACCATCCCATTATGAATGTGATAAATGGCAAACTTCAAATTAAATTCCAAATTGGATAGATACCTTAGTCTTTGTACGGCTGTTGTTAACAACTAGGTACTGACGTTTACATGAACTAGATTATAGTTATCGTTTTGACAAGGTGTAAAAAGAAGTAATATTAATATGATGGAAGACAATTACTTTAACATCAATAGTGCGGAAGAGCGAGTCGGAGAGTCCGTTGCCGCTGGCCTCGACAATGACGGGCGCTTCGCCTGTGCGCACCGCTGTCACCAGGAACGCAGTACTCGCAGAACCACGCGCCGGCACCGTCACGCGCACACGACGGAACAACTCGATCTCTGTGCACCAAATCATCCTTCCATTCCATTAACGATTTTAGATTATGGTTCCATCGTTGTTAAACGATTTCACTAATGCCCAGTATTACAATAGCACAAATAATAACAAATGTTTTGTCAGGTGTCAGCCGAAGAGAAGAGAAGAGCAGAGCAGAAGTTCTTGACTTAACCGATAAAAAAATCGATGTCACCGTCGAAATCAATACCGCCACTACTTATATATGCCTACATTTTTTCAACATCCATAGTAATATTATCGATATTAGTAACACTAACGATATTATGCTCATCGACGTAACCAACATGGATATTAATTCTATCAATAACAATGCCGTAATTAATATCACTACAAAGTTTGTACTAATCCTATTTTTTGTATGCATTGTACTATCATTGTATAACAATATTAAAATATTGATAATATTGTGATCTGCCTGTCTCGGTAGCACAGTTGTAATTGCGCATGCATTACGACTGCTGCGCTGAGGTCTCAGGGTCGATCCCCGGGTTGGGTAGAGTGATATTGTGGTTTTCTATTTAGAAATACTCAGTATTATCCCGGAGTCTGGAAACGTGCCCGGTATGGCGATAGGCTCGCCCCCTATCACATTATGGGACCGTAATAAATTCGGCGAAAAGTGGGTGTACTGGTTACACCTCTGCCTACCCCTTTGGAGATAACAGACGTGAGTATATGTATAATATTATGACCAACGCACCAGCTATTAAACCTACTTCTGCACTTGCATAAATATCATGTGCAGAAGATAGATAATGAATTCACTTCGAATCGTAGTCGCGCCTCGCCTTTCTATTTGAGCACATGCATTATAGCCAATGTATTGATATTATAGTGATCACGAAACACCGACCACCACGAAATGTTGCACGGCATATGTGCGGAAATGATTTTCAAATCAGTCATACCAAGTAGCGTGCACACAAATTGCCCGAGGCAACTAGCTAATAGTTTTGAATGCGTGAAGTCTGCGCGGCGCAAGATATTAAGTACAGTTTGATCAAGTTATTTTATTTGTATAACTGTAACTTTCTTTGTTACTTTAATTAATTTCTGTGATATAATTCAAATTTAAGTTGTTATAATTTTTTTAAATTATTTATATGTGAAATGAATGTTACGAAAAATGAAACTATCTCTTATATGGATTCTGAGGTTACGATTCTATTATGGTAAGATTTGATATCTATCAAATCAACAAGAATTAACGTTACGACGTTAACGTCAGTGCTGGGCATTTATATCAACATTTTATTATAATCACCAATTAAACAATTTGATGACTACAGGGTGTATTATAGTAGGGAGTTGACTGTCGTTCAGGTTGCTAAAGCACTTTTGTGACCTGTGTCGTGAAAATCATTGAATGTTTTTTTATTAGCAGAATCGTGATCTATCAATTGTGATTATTGGGCTCAAAATAAAAGAACGGCGATTGGGAAGGGGATTTTTGTCTCCGGAAATCTTAACAGTATCAACTATTTGAAATTCTACAGTAAGGCTGTTGTTACTATTTACTTCACTTAGGTTTCTGTAAGCTAGAACTGCTGCATCTGACAGTCAATCTACATCACTTATGTATGATTATGAACACAAAAAACAATAGAGATTCCAAAATATCACTTACTCTTAGCCGAATCGATATCATTCTCCAAAGGTTCGAACTCGAAATACTGATCGCTATTGTAGAAAGTGACTTCCACGCTAGTATCGACGGCCAGTGTAGTTTTAAGGATGATTATAGCGGCTATAGTCTCTCCTTTCTGCAAGATGGTGGGTAATTCGGCGGTCATCGACAGCGGCACTGAAGTAGCGAACTTCTGTGGAGTGGCCTGGCCCAGTCCCAGCGTGGGATGTACTGCGAACGCTCCTATGGTAAACTCGCCCGTAGCAGTAGGCGTCCATACTTCCTTGGAACCTTGGCCGTCGCCTCTATAGTAAAATGTAATTTTCTTTTAATGTTACTAAGTTGCCCGGTATACGAGACTTGTGAACTTATATCGAGATGTAGAGCGTGGCGCAGTATCATGAAGAGCTTAGTAGCGTAACTACTATTTATGAGCAATCTCGTCTCGTCCGTCCTCTGTTTGGGAATAATGCTTTGCCTATGCCGTTAAAATGTGCGATAATTATATTGATGACTAGACACAAAACTTCGAAAGGCTACTTTGATGGTTGAGACAGAGTCCGCGACATCTGTCTCAGCAGTCCGTTCCCCTCTTCGTTAAGCTTTTGCCAGTATTTTGTCATTTTTAAGCATAACAATATAATTTCCTAGCAATAAAACTGTTTTAGTTAGTGCTTTTTAATGACCGCTACCTATAGATATACTGAATTCTTGATTAGACCATCTATGATATTAAAATGGTTCTGAATACGAGGCTATTGCCAGTGAAAGGAGATCTTTATGTCAGCGTCAGTCAGTGTGATGGTGAAGTTCCTACCCGATGGTGAAGTTGGCGAGGGTCCAGGTGGGTCTCGGCGTGAGCGTGAGGTAGTACCGCGGCGAGGGCGGCGGCGGCAGGCGGCTGAACGCGTACGGACCGGCCTGCGGCGCGCGCGTGCCTGTCTCCACCTCACCACCTGATGAACCTGGCACGACATAACACCCAACATACACACAAACTAGGTTAAATCATATCTATGACAGTTACGGACTGAAACTAAATGAAGCCACTGATCTGCAGACAACTTGATCTACTAAAATGATTGTAGATATGATTGAAATGAGATTAAAAAAAATGGTGTGGTGTCGTGGGACACCAGGTAGGAACGAAGTTTCTTTGGCTAATGTAGAATCGACACAAACTGCAAAAAAAATCGTGTTCAATTTGGACGTCACTACTTGCCACTCTAACTGGACGTCACTACTTGATACTCTAACTGGATGTCATTACTTACTACTCTAACTGGACGTCACTACTTGCTACTCTAACTGGATGTCACTACTTGCCACTCTAACTGGACGTCATCACTTGCTTCTCTAACTGGACGTCACTACTTGCCACTCTAACTGGATGTCATCACTTGCTACTCTAACTGGACGTCACTACTTGCCACTCTAACTGGACGTCACTACTTGCCACTCTAACTGGACGTCACTACTTGCCATTCTAACTGGACGTCACTACTTGCTACTCTAACTGGACGTCACTACTTGCTACTCTAACTGGACGTCATCACTTGCTACTCTAACTGGACGTCACTACTTGCCACTCTAACTGGACGTCACTACTTGCCACTCTAACTGGACGTCACTACTTGCCTCTCTAACTGGACGTCACTACTATTACTCTAACTGGATGTCATTACTTGCTACTCTAACTGGACGTCACTACTTGCCACTTTAACTGGACGTCCCTACTTGCTACTCTAACTGGATGTCATTACTTGCTACTCTAACTGGACGTCACTACTTGCCACTCTAACTGGACGTCATCACTTGCTACTCTAACTGGACGTCATCACTTGCTACTCTAACTGGACGTCACTACTTGCCACTCTAACTGGATGTTATCACTTGCTACTCTAACTGGATGTCATCACTTGCTACTCTAACTGGACGTCACTACTTGCCACTCGAACTGGACGTCACTACTTGCCACTCTAACTGGATGTCACTACTTGCCACTCTAACTGGACGTCATCACTTGCTACTCTAACTGGACGTCACTACTTGCCACTCTAACTGGACGTCATCTCTTGCTACTCTAACTGGACGTCACTACTTGCCACTCTAACTGGACGTCACTACTTGGCACTCTAACTGGACGTCACTAATTGCTACTCTAACTGGATGTCCTTACTTGCTACTCTAACTGGACGTCACTACATGCCACTCTAACTGGACGTCACTACTTGCTACTCTAACTGGACGTCACTACATGCCACTCTAACTGGACGTCACTACTTGCTACTCTAACTGGACGTCACTACTTGGCACTCTAACTGGACGTCACTACTTGCCACTCTAACTGGACGTCATCACTTGCTACTCTAACTGGACGTCACTACTTGCCACTCTAACTGGACGTCACTACTTGCTACTCTAACTGGACGTCACTACTTGCCACTCTAACTGGACGTCACTACTTGCTACTCTAACTGGACGTCACTATTGTCGCGCAGCAAAATCCCTATCCCCTCCAAGCCTGCCGTAAGGAACTAATTGTGTATGCGACTGTCGCGCTTGCGCACGTCTCATTTAACGGTTTTATTTCACGCACTTTTTCTTACGGTTTTACTATCACATATTTTTCAGTTCGGTCGCGCAGCAAAATCCCTATCCCTCCAAGCCTGCCGTAAGGAACTTCGTTCCAAAATTTTGTGGTCTTGGGTACGTTGGTGGTACAAATCTTAAGAAATCCTCAGATTTGGGAGTCCCCGAAGACCAAAGGTTCGAGACGGAGTGCCTTTTTTAAAGGTTCTGGTACTGGTTTTGGGTGTCAAGAACAACAATAGGCTACGGTCCCACAAAAACCCAGCCCCGAAACAAATATCCATATGGATATGTGGATCACACAAATGTCTTGGGGCATCTCGTTCTTCAGCCGGCTATTCGTCCGCTGTGCACGATTGGTAATTACGGCAGAATTCATTAAAAGTGGTAGAGACGCGTTGTAGATTGTTTTGACTACAGCATGAACGAACGCCTGATAAGATTCTTGAAAGTCTGCCTTTATTTAGATATTTCACGATTGTAGTAGAATAGTATATGGCAGTACCAATGGTATTTCTTCTGTCCTATGTATCAGCCTATCATTATGTGACGTACGTCAATGCTAAGTATGTTATATTTTAAATGAAGACTTTTAAGACAAAGATAGAATTATGTTAAATATGTAAGGCCACACGTTGCAGAACTGCCCTATGATTATGTTTAACCAAGCACTCACCATCTTCTGTATTTTTGATGACAACACCGTCGGTTAATATTACAACTCCTGCGTTCTGCAAACAACAAACATTATTCTTTCAAAATGATCATTTCGCGGTCATTTAAATTAGCTATAATATAATAATCCATTTTACCTTAAATACGTCAGAAGACGAGTAACCTCCTAAATCCAAGCCCATGCTAGGGACATGGTCTTCGTTGTTGAACACCGAATGTTTCAAGCCGCTGAAACTTTCCACTTCTCGTTCGATCTAATTGGCAAAAATATATTACTCTTATATACGAGTATATGTCCCGATAACTGATTAATAGATGGGCAAGTAATTAAAAGAGATTTCGTATATCAGACCGTAAAATTAAATACCATTTCGAGGCATTGACGGTGACAATTAGATGTTTAAATTGTGTTACTCTTTATTGGACACGAACAAATGTAGATCGCTTTTAAAATAATTGAAGTTCGAACTGTCTGAATTGATTTTATTAATAAAATACAAGTTTAATAAACTTTTACACAGAATAAAAGATGAAGGGCGACTGACTGGGAGAGTGATGAGAGAACAGCAGTCTGTTATTCGTCAATAGGTTGTTTTTTTTTTTTATTCTGGCACGGCAAAGTGACCGCACTGCACCAGATTGTAAGCGCAGTGCGGTCCAATTAGAGTATCGAGTAGTGCGAGACGATCTATCCCCTGCTACTCAAAACAATCATGCCGGCCTGCTTCTTCACACTACGCCATGGGCAAGAAGGTGAAGAAGCGGTGGAGGGTCTAGTGTCAGAGTACTCAGAAGAGCTCACTTGCGTGTGCCACTATGGCGGGTTTTACACCCTGTGTACGGTGGTCGCTATCCGGGCGGATATGAATATCCTACCACCAGCATACCAGCACTCAGACACTAGACCCTCGACTCCTTCGTCACCTTCTTGCCCATGGTGTAGTAGTGTGAGGAAGCAGGCCGGTATGATAGTGTTGAGTAGCGGGGGAAATTGTCTCTCGCTACTCAATATTCTAATTGTACGGCGTTTACCATCAGGTGTAGTGTGGTCATTTTTCCGTGCCAGGATAAAAAAAGGAAAGGGCACAGTCTGATTATGTAACAGTGAGATCACGACTGATATAATGTAGTAGACAATGTGGTGTCCAATTGAAATAAACTGAGATCAGAGAATGGTATGGAGGATAAGCCTGTCGAGTTCCGTTACCGTGTCTCGGCTGAGTCCTTCCCCTCGTCCGTCGTGGCTGGCGAGTCCCGCGGCGACAGCGTCCGAGTCCTGACCGAGCAGCGCCACGTGCGCACCGCCAGCGCCGGTCACGCGCAGCTCCACCAGGCTGTTCGGCTTCGGGTTGATGCCGTTCGTTGCCACCGGTGATATAGACACCTGAAAACACATTTGGTTGTAGTCATTTGTTATCTCGGCCTGATTTAGTTTCCATACTAGGTGTGTTTCTTAGGTTTAGAAAATCTTTGGTTCAGTATCTTCCATAGCCAATATTACTCGGAACTACGAATTAAACGATATCCCGTCATAATTTACTCTGCTCATGCGTCTCAATGACTCCAGACTCCAGTACCTAAGTTTTTACCTTTTCTTCAAAGTCTTCTATTGGATTTATCTTAGTGTGTGCTTTCTACATAACACCAGAAACTTTTCTAGGTTGTATAATTCTTACTGAAAAAGCTAAGAGTCGCTATCATCTATCAAATGAAGAGCTCCAACTCTGAATTACCTTATGCTGCATGATGTCGTTGTGTGGTACGTAGAGCGCGGCGGAGAGCAGCGCGTTGGAGGCGGGGTCGAGGCGCGGGTACCACGCCACCAGCACGCAGCCCGGGGCCATGCGCCACGAGACCTCCACTGAGATGTCCACGCTGCGACGCGCCGGACTCAGCTGCAACAACCACCCAACCACCAAGTCAGTATCCACAACACACTACACTATATCAATCACAATTCACTAATGAGAAAAAAAGGGAGCTGCAAGAACAATGATGCCATTTGTAAAAGTAACATGAAAAAAAAATTATTGACTAACGGTCTTATTCATAATGAGTTATCGGAGCTTTATAATGCTGTTAATAGGAGCTTGTTAAAAAATGTTATTCATAATGGCTCAATAGAGATAAAACGTTCAACATTTTTTAACAAGCTCCTAATAAATTAAGGATAAGACCGTAAATATATTATAGTGCTGGTGGTAGGATATTCATATCCGCCCGGATAGCGACCACCGTACAGATGGTGTAAAATCCACCATAGTGGCACACGCAAGTATGTCGCGTTCCGCGATCAACCAGTGTACAACTGATTTTTGTCGGGGGTCTAGAGTTGGAATACGATGTTTGGCCGTGTTGTGGCCTTCTGAGTACTCTGATCCTCGACCACTTCTTCACCTTCTTGCTCATGGCGTAGTGTGAAGGAGCAGGCCGGCAGGATTATGTTGAGTAGCGGGGAATAGATCTTACCATCAGGTGCAGAGTGGTAACTTTTCCGTGACGGTACAAAAAAAAACGAAAAAAATTGAATATTATTCGGCATGTCATGTCCAATAAAGTGAAGAGCTAAGCACTCACAAGTGTTCCTTTGTACGTCCATGATATTTACCTCTAAAGTCTTCGCTATAAGTATATCGCCGCGTCCGATCACCATATAATGCACCAAGTCCATGGGCTCCGTGGCCGTGATGCGCGCTCGCATCTCATCTCCATTGGACGTGTTACTCGTAAGCACCTCCAGGGTGAAGAACTGACCACCAGAATACTCATTCCTCTGTACATTTACCACCCGTTCTGTCACTTCCTTGTATTTTACCTGGGAATTAAATACACGCGAAAAAATTGAGAAAAAAGTTGATTTAGCTTACGTCTTATTAGAATTTATTGTAGTAATTTAAATGTATGAGAAAATAATCCCTTCAGCGTATGTTACAGCTAAATGAGATCTAAAAAGCACTGATTCGAGTTTGGAAAATATTACAGCTAAAGTTTTCATTGACGAATTAGATGCAGTTAATTAACTTTTGTTTATAGTGGGAGATGTTTCTTTATCCGTCATCATCATCATCAGCCTAAAGCAGTCCACTGCTGGACATAGGCCTCGCCCAAGGTTCGCAATTGAGCCCGATCTTCGGTTCTATGCAACCAAT
Source organism: Laothoe populi (assembly GCA_905220505.1). NCBI lineage: Eukaryota > Metazoa > Arthropoda > Insecta > Lepidoptera > Sphingidae > Laothoe > Laothoe populi. The sequence continues at coordinate 12,088,977 of HG992151.1, read as the reverse complement.
TTCTACCTGCAGCCTTGCGCAGATCGTCGCTCCATTTAGCAGGAGGGCGTCCCACACTCTGTTTACCTGTACGCGGTCTCCACTAAAGAACCTTATTACCCCATCAGTGATCGGTTCTACGACAAATGTGACCGGCCCAAATTTATCCGTAGTTTAAGTCAAAGGAAACTTGACTTACCACTAAATTAAGCGTAGAATTAACGTGAGCGGCGTCTGGTACGACGGTATAGGTTGCTCGTCCCTTGTTCAGTTTGAGACTCGTCACATTCACCGGAGCTCCGTCGTCCCACAGACGTTCCACGCTTATATCCTCATTAGTGTCGAGGGTCTCTCCCGTCGGGAGTACCACTTCGATCTAAAAAATAATATCAGTCACAGCAAAACAACGAAACTATTAATAACACTACTTACAAAGGAAAGAAAGACTTCAATTAGTGAATTTTCCACCACGATAAAGTTAGGTTTCTGATGGCAATTTCAAACGTTAGACGATAGCGTCAGTGATATCGTCGACAAATTCATACTAAAGATCAATGTCGCCCACGTCTGACACTTGTAAATATTTGTTCAAGACAGTCAATTACTTTGTAGCTCAATTATAACTATAAGGCAATTTACTTGTTGATTCATTATGAGATTTCGTCTAATGTTAAAACATTACGTAGACGCGTGGTTTTATTGAATGTACTCTTATACTAACCTGGATAACATAGGGCAATGTTGGCTTAAAATAATCTGGTGCTGTAACCTTCAGTCTATACGGACTTCTCAACAACAATATCCTTGACGACACATTCTGTCTGATCAAAGTATCCTTTTCTTCCAAAACAGCTTCTACTACAAGGGGCCTCGCTGCGTCTTCAGCAAGGTCGAGATCAGTTTTAAGATCGTACGTCACTTCCGTATGACCATTGATTTCAACTACCTTTCGGGTAGGTGAGCTAGCTACTGGCTGCAGTAAGCCAGAGAAAAACACGGCATATGCAGAAAGTGTTAGTTCGCCGCGTACGGGTAGACCGTTGAAGTGTCTACAGAAGAAAAACATTACAATATAATATAGTTTTGTTTATGGGAGATTTTTGCTCTGCGTTTACTGCATATATTATACATGCTAAGTTACCAAGTGTCACTTGTATTTGCTTAGTATGTAAAAATACACGCAAGTCAATATGTGAACGCTAAATAGCCTTCAACACAAAAAGAATTGTGAAAATATTTTTTTTTAGAATAACATGAATATGCTGTTAGCATCTTAATGCAAATGATAGAGTAATTTCTAGTTACAGGCAAGTAAATTGAATTGTAAATGTATTTTTCATCGTAGGTAGCTAATGATTGTCAGTTCTCACCGAGTGGTGCCGTGAAAAATTGTTTATTCACAGAAACGATAAATTATAATATTTTTGTATCAGACTTCTGCTTTGAAGATTTGATATTACGTTTGTTGAAGATGAATCAATACAATTTTTATTTTACTTTGATACTCAGAATTGATTTTTAATCAAATTTACCTTTCAATTTCTTGTTACTAGAGACATAATTATTTCTTCTTTTTTGAACTTAGTCAATATGTAGGTATGAAGTAAATAATAGCAATAGTAAATAAGCAAAGTCAGTAGCAGTAGTAAGTTATCAATATATTTCTGACTTCAGAACGAGCTACCATTGCTATACTCAGTTGGGCACTAATATGTGGCAGGAATGTAAATTCATATTCTATCTATTTTGTATTGTTTTGTCTAATTTGGCTGCTTCGAATTCACATACTCATACATAACAACTCAAAACGCGCTTCTAATCTAACACGGTTTTAATCTTGCTTTCTATTATACAGTTATCGTCTTAATACATTACCTACAGCTTTATAAGACTGTGTATATTAAGTATAGAGCTCTATCATATATTTTCCATTTAATAAATGAATATCATTTTTATTTCTACATTATTTTCTCTCTACCTGCCTCGGTGGCGCAGTTGTAATTGCGCATGCGTTACGACTGCTGTGCTCGATCGGGTTCGATCCCCGGGTCGGGTAAAGTGATATTGGGTTTTTCTATATAGAAATTCTCAGTATTAGTTTGGATTCCCTGAATTGTGCCGGGTATGGCGATAGGCTCGCCCCCTATCACATTATGGGACCGAAATAAATTCCGCGAAAAGTGGGGTTATTGCATTTAAAATTTTACCTTACATTCGAAAAAAAGCTATATTTTACTTACTTTGCCGTAACGTTTATGCTGAAGCGTCCTTCAGTGAACAGCAGTTCCTTAGGCATGGTCATCTCCATGTGAAACTTGGGCAGTACGTAGTCAGCCACCAGAACGTTGCGCGAGTACGTCTGCCCACGCACCTCCACCTATTGCCCAACATAATTATGCAAAATCTCTTCAAGCAGAACCACTGAGGTCAAAGCATAGTTATACCATGTATATATACTTTAGCGTCCCGAATAGTTTTGGTACTTTCAAACTTTAATTAATTTGTATGCCTACTGTTAAATAGAACTAAAAGCTGGTTTTCGTTTGTTTACATAACGTGGAATGTATCGTTAAGTAAACAAATGAAAAACAGCTTTTAATAATAAAAGTTTTTTCATTCATAAAAAGTACACCGATTTCAATAAAAAACAAATTATGCGTCCCTATATAATTTCATCAGATCCTGACTTGGTGCCAATGGGACCACCTGGGAAGTATACCCTTTAAAAAAAAAAAGAATTTCTCGAATCGGTCCAGGCGTCTTCGAGTAATCGGGGAACAAACAAAAAAAGATTCCGATGAATTGAGAACCTCCGCTTTTTTTTAAGTCGGTTAGAATTAATTTATTCAACTGAAGTTAAGTTATATAAATGGGTTCACCTGTATAGCCCATTCCCCAAGAGCAGGTTCATCAGCGAGTACTAATTGATCAGTAATTATACCGCGGTCCAAGGCCACGCCAGCCCATTGTCGCACGGGAGCCCCTCCTGCATCCAGTATGCTAATGTCCACATTGTCAGTGAGTGGTAAAAGGTATCTGTGGAATTTAATGAGTTTGATACAGTAGCGAAAAACCATTTTTTTTAATAACATGCCTACACATTATAAATAAAAAAATACACCTAACAATCACACACATAGTTCTGACCCCATACTAGGTAAAACCTGTAGCGTGGGTATCAGGAACTACAATGGACTACGGTCCCACAACACCTAGACCTGAAACAAATATGTATCTGTCACACAAATATTTGTCTCGGTGCGGGAATCGAACCCACGACCTCTGAAATACTGCTTATAATACATAAAATATTTATTTCTTTCTTTCTCTTGTTTCACAGCCGACTACTCGGCTACTGCGCCACGGAAACTGTCAAATGATTGCGTTTTTTTTTGTTACAAAATTTGCAAAATCGACCAAATTAATTTCAAAAAGGAGCACAACCACCAACAAGTATATTGTTTCAAGAAATATTTGCCAAAAATTCAGGATGATTGACCAATATTTTCATACCATTTTCAACCGTTAAAACATTTTTAGAGATATATTCGTGTTTTTTTTCTGTCAAGCGAAAATAATGGCAATGTGTTTTGAGAACCAAAACCAACCAACCAACCAAAGTACCACCTAAAGCAGTAGTAGTAGTTACCAACTAAAATATATCCTGTAGAATAAAATATATACTTTTTATTTGATTTCTTGCAGATCAAACACTTTTTAGGGCTGGAAAACCCGCGTTTAGTTCTTCTACGGACCTTAAGTTTCAACGTTTTCAAATAAGATGGCTGTTCACTTTTCGCTTTTCATAGTCGTTACTCTTTGACAACTCCATACAGGGATCCCCGGATATGCCATCACTACCTTCAATAGCCACATAGATTACAAGAAGTGCAACAAAATGACGAAGGCCCTGCGTGCGCAATGAGGTTAACGACCGGCTCGTAACACGTTATCTCACGCGCACAATTCTTGTCTTGGTGATGGTATTGAAATCGAAAGTGTCTCCTACTTCGGTGAACTTTTCTGTTATCGTACTGCAATGTATTTCGATTGGGTGTACAGTTGCGGCTCGGATGCGCAATAGTAAAACCATGGCAATAATACCACCTGCAAGGCTACTGGTACTCTATATGTAGAGATGGGTAACTTAAGTAGTGAATTGAATTTTTGAATTATTATTCACGATTGCTCGGTGTACATCTTTTCGTCCAATATTCCGCAATGTCTCAAGACGAAAGTCTTTGACCAGTGTGTGTTGCCAGTGATGACATACGGAAATGAAACGTGGTCCCTTACTATGGGCCTCATAAGAAGGCTCAAAGTCACCCAAAGGGCAATGGAAAGGGCTATGCTGGGAGTCTCTCTGCGTGATCGCATCAGGAATGAGGCCATCCACAGAAGAACCAAAGTAACCGATATAGCCCTCCGAATCGCTAAACTTAAGTGGCAGTGGGCGGGGCACATTGCGCGTAGAACCGATGGCCGTTGGGGCGGAAAGGTTCTCGAATGGCGACCACGTACCGGAAGGCGCAGCGTGGGTAGACCCCTCACAAGGTGGACTGATGACCTGGTAAAGGTCGCGGGAGTCCGCTGGATGCGGGTGGCGCAGGACCGGTCGTTGTGGCACTCTTTGGGGGAGGCCTATGTCCAGCAGTGGACGTCCTTTGGCTGACATGATGATGATGATGATGATGCTCGGTGTACACTATACAGTAGTGGCTCGGATGCGCAATAGTAAAATTATGAATCACCATGGCATAATGCCACCTGCAAGGCTACTTGTACTCACTATATGTAGAGTAGAGATGGGTAACTTAAGTAGTAAATTGAATTTTTGAATTACTACTCAATTTATTGCTTCATTGGTACATCGATTAATTTCTGAGTTTTCGGTTCGAAAAATACATAAGTCTTTTGCGTTTGTGTCCCATTAAGCGATAGGCTCACTAGGTATCATATCATAGTAGGGAAATAAATTCAGTATACAGTGGATGTGTACTGAATTGGTACTTGCGGGAGCTTAAAAAATTGAGTTAAGTTTCTGCAAATTATTGAAAAGATACTTATTCTCTATTTAAAGTTTTACTTGAGACGTAAATGATGCGAATAAATAATTTTAAGTAAATATGCGTTACTTATTTTGTCACTTGTAAAACGATATATTATAACTAAAAACGTTACAAAACCATTAATGAAAAAGATGTAGGAAATTGTGTAGTAAGCGCGTACCAAAGTATATAATAATGCAACAAGAAAATATGACATACGTCAGACTTGCTCGATTGTGCAGTTACTTGGAGAGATCGTTAATTATACAGCTATATGCAGTTTGGAAATATGATGTACCCAATACTCATTATATCGTATTTTCATTTATATGAAAGCTTAGTAACGGCACTCCGCTATAGCAGAGTTACAGATGCTCACGCCTATCCGCGAAGGGGTAGACAGAGGTATATACATAGTCAGGTCATAAGTATTGTCACACAGTAAAAACTTTTATTTTAGGATGCTGGCCACAAAAAAGTTTATTGAATTCGAATTTCAAATTGTTCATGAAAATAAAAATGTATACTTTTTAGAATTTTACTCATTTTTAAATATGGAGTGGACGCTTAAAGAAGACCGTGTTGCAGTAATTGCGTTGCATCGTTGCGGTTATGCGCCAATTCAAATTTTTGACATACTGAAAAATTTGAATATAACCAAAAGATTCGTTTATCATACCATCAAACGATACAACGAAGACTCTAGTGTAGATGACAGGTCAAGAAGTGGTCGCCCTCGGTCTGTTAGGACTCCAGCAGTGATAAAAGCTGTGAAGGCGCGAATTCAAAGAAATCCCAAACGTAAGCAGAAACTGTTGGCCCTTCAGATGGGGTTAAGCAGAACCACGGTGAAAAGGGTGTTAAATGAAGACATAGGGCTTCAGGCATATCGAAGAAAAACAGGACATCGTTTGAATGCTCGTCTAATGGACCTGAGACTGAAGAGATGCCGCACTTTGTTGAAGCGGTACGCGGGAAAAAAATACCGGGAAATTCTTTTTTCAGATGAAAAATTTTTTACCGTAGAAGAGAGCTACAACAAACAAAATGATAAGGTGTACGCACACAGTAGTGAAGAAGCGAGCAACCGTATTCCGCGTGTCCAACGAGGTCATTTTCCATCCTCGCTCATGGTATGGTTGGGAGTTTCTTATTGGGGCTTAACAGAGGTACATTTTTGTGAGAAAGGTGTAAAAACGAATGCAGTTGTGTATCAAAATACAGTCCTGACGAACCTTGTGGAACCTGTTTCTCATACCATGTTCAATAACAGGCACTGGGTATTCCAACAAGATTCGGCGCCAGCTCATAGAGCGAAGAGCACACAAGACTGGCTGGCGGCGCGTGAAATCGACTTCATCCGGCACGAAGACTGGCACTCCTCCAGTCCAGATTTGAATCCGTTAGATTACAAGATATGGCAACACTTGGAGGAAAAGGCGTGCTCAAAGCCTCATCCCAATTTGGAGTCACTCAAGACATCCTTGATTAAGGCAGCCGCCGATATTGACATGGACCTCGTTCGTGCTGCGATAGACAACTGGCCGCGCAGATTGAAGGCCTGTATTCAAAATCACGGAGGTCATTTTGAATAAACTTTAGTGTCATAAGAATCTATGTTTTGTTAAGTTCATTTTGGTATATAAATGGTTACATAATTAATAAACTTGTTTCAATTATTTTATATTAAACTTGTGACAGAATTTATGACCTGACTAGGTATAGTGCATCCACGATTTACTGAACTTATTTCTGTTTCCTGGTGTGGTTACCGGCGAGCCTATCGCTATGCTAACCATTAATTTCATTCCTGGTCAACCCAAGCTCGAACAAAAATGTGATTACCAATTCTCGGATTTGAACCAAAAACCTGACGACTTCCTTATCCTAAATACACGGTTACTAGATGAATGAGTTAATAGTTAGATGTATTTTTATGTATGCACACCAAACTATGATACAAAAAGATGCAAATGCTTGGTAACCTTCAAGGGACGCAACCAAGCCAAACAGCTACGAGTATTTAAATATTTAATGAAATTAACATAATATATAGAATCTTACTTGTCCAAGGCGACGACTCTGAAGTTAATGGTGTCACTGGGCTGGTAGACGCGCTTGTCCGTCTGTACGAAAACACAAAAACTACGCGGCTGGTAGGTCAACGGCGCCGACGATGAGAATAGCGGTCCTGAGGTGGAACGTGCCACCAGTGAATACTGTCCAGGGCCTGGCTCACCGATCTACAATATTACATCTCGGTCAGCAACGGAAGAGCAAAAACATGCCCGAACCAACATAGAGTACTTCAATCAGGTATTTTATAATAATAAAAGAAGATTATCTTTTTTTTGCGGTAGGCAGCGGCTTTGTTGTGCCCTGGCATTGCAGAAGTCTATGGGCGGCAGTGACTACTTACCATCAGGTGGCCCGTCTGCTCGTCTGCCTATCAAGGCACTAAAAAAATGTATACCTTAACGGCAAAGTGACCACACTGCACATGATGGTAAGCGCAGTGCCGTCAAGTTAGAGTATCAAGTAGCGAGAAACAATCTTTCCCTCGCTACTTAAAACAATCAGGCCGGCCTGCTGTGAAGCTTCTTCACACTACGCCATTGGGCAAAGAGGTGAAGAAGCGGTCGAAGGTCTAGTGACAATGAATACTGTCCAGAGCATGGGTCAGCGATTTACAATATTACATCTCAGTCAGCAACGGAAGAGTAAAAATATGCGGGAACCAACATAGAGTAATTAAATCAGGCATTTTATAATTATAAAAGTAAAATATCTTCTATGTAGTATCGCTACGTATGCTTCGGTTAAAATAGGCCACACTAATTATTATGCACTTGTAGAATGTAGATGGAAGCCTGATTTATGGGGTACAGTAGACAATTTGGCCCATATCTACCTTTTGTGATGGAGTTGCTCTACAAATTTGGCATACCGTAAATATTACAAACACATTATAAATTAGTACATTCAATGTGATGAGGTTATTGAAGAAAAAATAGCTTGTCTTTAACTTAATGATATTGCAAGTTGAAGTAGAGACTGGCCCTTTCTAACACTTTAATATATGGTTGTAGTAGATTCGTAATTACTTTTATTATACAACTTTTTTTTGTATCATTATTATGTGGATTAAACATCAACGTGTTTGCGAGAAAATAATAAACTTTAAAATAACAATGTAACATTTTCTAATGATGTCATTTCATTCGCGATGATTCAGTCTTCGTAAAATAAACTCGACGGCAGTTATTATTTACCGTGAGGAAATGTTTTCTACTGTAATAATATAAATAATATGACCTTTCTCTTGCACTGGTTCCAATTTATTTGTAACTAAAATATGTTTTAGTTCCACTTGGGTAGTTGACAGTAACTGAAAACCTGATAGAATATCGTTTTTTATAATAGATTTTAGTCTAAAAATATCGAAATTAAACCAATTTGTTAATTTATATGCGATTATTTAATATTTTCAAGAAACACATATGCAAATATAGAGCATTTTGTCACGTGACATGGAACACCCATCAGTCATTTATGACTTCACCGTCACCGAAACACCTAAAACGCTGAGCCATACGTCTATTAGTTTTGCAGATGGTCACGTCACACGAGAGTCCATGACAATTTTCGTTTTGGTGCGAAAAATAAAGTTGGTTTATAAAAATGCAAATCAAATCTTGAAAACTTATGTTTTATGTTTATTAATGATAATATTTTAATAATATGATCTATATAATATATTAATGAAGAATAAAAAAAACGGTTTCCCAAAAACAGTCAACTAGCCTATTCCTGAGGGTGTAATAATATTATAACTATTACGCAGAGTATACAAAAAATGATTCTCACATCAAGTTCAATAAGCCTGGAGGATGCGGCGGGTATCTGCACCTCTCTCCCCTGGTTGAACTGTTCCCCGCTAGCGCGCCTTCCCTCCACTGCTACATAAAGAGTATGCGCGCGGGACCCACCAGCAATAGCCACAGTGTAAGAACTAAATGGCCTTAAAATTTGTGGCCCAACTACTGATATGCTGAAATAACAACGTCCTAAACTAAGTAATTTATACGTTGATATGAATATTGTACGAAGAAATCAAATTTATAATTGTATTAGAAATTCTTTTAAAGTTGCAAGTTATTATATTACTTGTGTATACTACATGTACTATGTACTTATTATATTAAACGGATAAGTTTTCCATTTAAGTAAAATTCAGTTTTAAAACTATCTTACCATTGTATTGCAGGGAAAACGAAAATTATGAACAGGCATATCGCTATTTTATAAGTCATCGTTCTGAAAAAATAATAGTATGTATTATTAGGGTTACAACTATTTTCGATCATGCGTACCTTCGTATATTTAAATATATTGGGTGATTTATGTGTTTTAGAACTATTAGAAAAATTCTCCATTGTTTCATTGAAAGGAATTTCAACAACCTTTAAATGGACACGTCCTACATAATAGGTAGAACTTCTGTTTAAAGGCATCGCGATGTTGATCAGGAAAAAGCATGTTTAATTGTGAGATAGAATAAGGTTTACCGACATGTCTTGTTGTTGATAAACTTCACAAAAACATAGAACATAAATAACAATATATTTACTATAAATAAATTCCGAATACATAACGGTTATTAAAATTGATAATAATTATGATAAACATATGTTTTACATTCACGGTCATGTGTAGCTTGTACTTTTACACCTATTGAAATTCCTAGAGTTTGATTCACACAACGGATTTATTGATGTATCGTGGGTGATATATTATGTATCTATTGAATTCATATGTTTGCCTTCGAGCAGACTGTCCTTGTGTTTCTACATTATACTGTGTCTGACTCACTATGTCAACATGTATCGTAGGCGGTAAAGCATTTTTTGAATGATACATACGCAGTGAAGGAACCTTACCATTTCTGAATAATAGCTTAGATTAAGATAAATAAAGGAATTGAACTATTAACTATTTCAACTGTAAGCTTTATGAGAATCTTAGTATAAGTTGTATATAAGACGTGATTTACAAAGAAAAACTTTCTCTCAATGCACGAGGTTGGTTCCACCAATACCTCTGCTCCGTGTTTACCTCTACGGGACAGCCAAACAATCGCTTGTGAATACAGAAGAACGTGCTTTCGACTATGCCTTCACCTAATCGACAGTAAACAAATTATATTCAGCATATTTATGGAATAAAATCAACATCACAAACAGACTAATTTGATTTTGTCTCAAAATTGATTGATTATCGTAACTTGAAATCTACAAAAATAGCGATTACGTGCACACCAACAAGAATATAAGTAACAGAACAAGCACTGTTAGGGATGACCTTACCTGTCTGATACTTTTGTTATTATAGCACTTAATGTATATGAAACTTAACACTATATCACAGATCGTTTCATTCGGATGCACATAGTTTGTGAGCGTTGTAATAGCGCGACGCGGTCCGCGCGTGGTGCAATGTTCAACTGAGTGCCGCGGCGGCGCCTACGCAAGTCGCAGGTGGGGCGCCGCGAAGCCTTGCGAAAATCTACCTCATACCTGCTCAGTACCACGCACCTACATACATTAAACTTACTACAGAACAGGAAGTTACGAATCTCCTGCCATTGAAGAGCTACTCATACTGATTGTTTATTTTTATTATACATTCCAAAGATAATGTCAAAAACTGTATGCCTTTTGTAAAAAACAATTTGAAGCGATCTGTTGTCTCAAGTTTCTTTGTTATCTTAGTGTGTCATTAATTTATTGGAAATATTGTAGAATGAGCACCAAGAGTTATACTTTAAAGTTCCTAACTTTTGCATTTTTATAAGTCGTATTTCCTTAAATAATATGTAATATATGCAACTACGTATAGTGTGTACCTACTTAGCAACCTTGTTGAAAAAGCAGATCTGCATGTTATATTAGCACAATATTATGAAATGTTCTAGACAAAATGCATAACTATTTAACATCTTCTACGTGTAAATGGACGTTGCTTTTGTAGAAAACTAGTTGTTTATCAAACATACATCGCTCACATCGCAGATGGTTGATGTGTCCGCGTCGTTCGTTACGACTCAACGCGAGTGCATTCCAAAGTGGAACCTGTTTTAGCAAACCTTTGCACAATAGCTAGTTAGAAAAACCATACCACCGACATCCCGCCAACGCATGATGTAAACAACGAAAATTATAAAAATACTTTATTTGGAGTGTTTGCTCGTTTACAGTTCAGAAAGCAGAAACTAAGAACTCTAAAATTTTACAGTGAATTATTATTTTCTACTAATGACGACATCATGTTATTTAACGTTGGAACAAGTCGTGATATAATAAAACTTAAACGAGTTTGGCAGTCACATTTGGATAGATATATAATATAAGTTAGAAAACATTTATTACGGCTAGTGGCTTAATGCGTATTTGTTTTGTTGAAACAATACCGTAACAAGTGCTTTAATGTAGCATAGCTATAACAACTAATATTAAACCAGATTCAGAGATAAAATTGAGTAACCGAATGTCTTTTGGGTAATCGTAGTTTAAATAAAAGCAATCATTATAGCAACAATTTACTCAGCTAAAAAGGAATCAATTGGACAAATATTGGTAGAAATAGGTCCATTTGAAGGTGTCAAGGGTGACTTTACTGAAACTTCTCCATTATCATTAGAATGTATTTTTGTAGCAAGAGTTAGATTGTCTGCTAAAGCAGCGGCAAGAGCACGTTCCAGTTTCTCCGTTCCTGTTCGTTCTACTTCTAAAAGGGCGCGTAATTCTGACAAAGATTCTTCATCAGGTCTTTGGATTTTAGTTTTAGACTCTTCGTCCATAAAATGTGATGATAAAAACTGCTGCTCTGCGATCTCTGTTTTAAGTTTTGTTATTTCATCTAAAATAAAACATTTGAATGTACAAGATTCAGCTAACGACGATGTTTGTGACAAAGATCAATATTTCAGGAGAAAACAACCATTACATCTATACTAAATTTAGATGCCTTCTATGTTTCTACAAAAGTTATTAGTTTATTTATTAAAGTAAGTTTTTCGTACTATTGGCTTGTCTGAGTTCCCGAGAGACATGCTGCAGCTCGGCCGCGACAAGCTTCCGTTCCCGAGTATGTGCCGCTGCAGCTAAACGAGCGCGTTCCCTTATCTCCATGCCACCCGCTGCACATCTCTCTACCCTTCGTAATTCATTTTCTAATTGTGTTTTTTCTCTAGAAATACATTTCAATATCACCTTTTGCCCTTACAAATCTCTAACATGAAGTCAGTGTAATATAATTATTAATAAATTGTCTATGATTATTATTACAACAAACGTTACCAACAGATTTGACTTTCACTATCAGGCTTCTGTCTGACATTTACCCTTTTAAGGGATCCGTAGTAAACTGTTTAGGAAAATCTAAAGCCAGAACCTCTTCGTTCCCAGCCTACATACTTATACCGTTCACAAGACTGACAGCCTTAGTGGTGCAGTGCGACCAGCCGGCAATGAAACGAGAGGTCGTGGGTCGATTCCCGTACCGAGACAAATATTTGTGTGACACACTTCTCTATTACCTGCGAGCTTCTTCAGTAGCACTATTAACGCGTTCCTGTAGCTGTATATATTGGTGCTGCAAGTTTGTGTGAGCTGATTGTAGTTGTCGCAATGGTTGTAACTCCCTCTCTAATAAACTAGTTTGTTTTGACAACTCTGAGCACCGATCTTCTAAAGCTTTCCGCTGATGCTCCTAATATTACAAATATATCATGATTGAGATTATACTTGACCTTTACATTTGGTTTTTGTCTTTTTGTAACGAGTAACCTATATTTAAATGTTGAATGCAAAGATACATTGAAACCACAAAAAAATTACATAAGTTTCGTTGAGGTCGATTAACATTTAAATATTTTAGGTATACACACATATTTAATATATTCTTTACCTCTTCGTACATAAACAAATAAACAATAACCTATATTGTGGAATAGAGCCAAGACTAAGGAATATAGTACTCTAGATATAAGACTCTACTCTACTTCTCTGTATTAGAACATGATGTTAAGCGATGTTTTTTCTCAACGAAACAGATAGTATTTACCGACATATCAACTTGCGTCTTCAAATCAGTGATCTGTTCATAGGCAGTGTTCAAGGCGGCGCCAGCTTGCGTGGCGGCGGCGGTGGCGGCGGCGGCGCCGGTGCGAGCCTCGGCTGCACAGCGCTCCGCCGCATCACGCGCCGCCTCTGCGCTTTCTGCTCGACTGCACTCCGTACGCAATTGTTCTCGGAGACGACATTCTGCACTCTGTCATTACCCAAGGCTTTCGTGCATCCACGGTTATAGCGATATCATCTATTTTTTCGGATAGATTTCTATAAATGGCATATATAGTTGCCACTGTTTTTGGCGTTAATTACGTACGTAAAAAATGGAAATAATTCTAATTTGAATATATTTAATTAACTAGTAACAAATAAGTTGAACTATGAAGAAAAACAGCCAAACTAAAGTGGAATTGGGCGGGACATGTTATTCCAATGGGTAGAGAGAGATGGGCAAAAACTGTCACCGAGTGGGGGCCTTCTGACCGACGATGGCGTGGTAGGTCTAGGAAGAAATGGCGGGAAGACTTAGACGCCTTCGAAACTATGTGGCCCGGAAATGCACATAATAGGGATCAGTGGAAGGAAATGAGGAAGTACTTTGCCCAGCAGTGGGACACAATAGGTATTTAATAATCTATACTAATAATATTAAAAGAGGAAAGATTTGTATGTAAGTATGTTTGTAACGAATTGGCTCAAAAAGTACTGGACCGATTTTAAAAATTCTTTCACCATTTGAATGATACTTTATCACTGATTAATATCTGACTATTCTGCAACAGCAACAGCTAGTTAATAATAAATAAGTTTAGTAAAGTGCATATATGAAAGTGTATTTCGTGCTGCGATAATTTCGATATATTATTTATTCGGGTTTCATATCGAAGATAATCAAACAGCGTATATGGGTGAAGTAGACCCTAAAAATTACTTGGTCTTTTAGGATTTTCGCGACGTGTTAAATAGCATCTATTTATGGATTCAGAGAACCTACAACAACAACTAGATTTTATCAACAAACTCCTACAAGACAAAGAAGATTAAGGTGTCGATGCAGCATTCTGTAACAAATACTCAATTTTCGGGTATTCCTTCTCTGGAAGAGAAGTAGAGTTGGTAAATGTACGAATGGAGATACATTATGCATCAGATTATTTTAAGTTTATTATAATGTGTCTAAGAAGCTATGTAACATGTGTTTGATGCAATAATAGGCTCAGTGCAAATTATAGTGGAATACGCATACTAAAGAAATTATTTATATCTACAAGTAAAGGACAAATATAGTTTATTTTTTTATTGGATTACGGAAGCATGTTTTTTGTCTGGGTATATACTAAATCTATGTTTTTGTCCCTTTCCACAATGTAAATGTATACGAGTGATGACACTTGTGATAATAGAGTTCTCTCTGTTTTTTTTAATAATCATAAATACACTCAAAGGTTCACACACATAATTCTGGCCCCACACTAGGTAAAACCTGTATCCTAGTTATCAACAACTATGAGGGAGTAAGGTCTCACAACACCCAGACCCGAAAGAAATATCAGTGCCACACAAACATTTGTCTTGCTGCGGGAATCGAACCCACGACCTTTCGTTTCACAGCCGGCTACTCGCCCGCTGCGCCACGGAGGCTGTCAAGCGATATATTAAAGACTTCAATAATTTTGACCATATTTATACTTCTCTATGACATTCAAAATAATCGATCTGGTAGCTTGATCGATTCAAGTATCATACCCAATTTGGCAATTTAGTTGATACTTTGTTGATATTTTACTTTTAATATACAACTAAAGTAAAACTTTTTAAGATACACCACGGTCCACGGGGACCCATTTAAAATGTAGATTTTGGCCTACACTACTATATTTTAGCTTTTGTGGCAGTAGTCCCCTGATGCATAAGATATAAATTCATAACAAATATAGTTTTCACTTACAGATGTAGATCTGAATTCTCCTATAAGTTCTACAAGTTGCTGCTCCAAAGAATCAAATTCTGTTGTATTAATGCTCATTACTATATATAAATAATAATTTATTTATCACCAAATTTATTTAAATACGCGCCAAAATTTAATTTAACTTTGTATAGGGACAAATTAGACAAAGGAATTATAGCCCGTACAGCCCATCAGCTGTTTATTGTAGAGTAGTTTTAGTTATATATTATTCTCACCACACTGATGCTGATGGACAAAATCACTTCCTTGATATACAATAGTTCTTAAATAAATTTGAGTTAAAGCAAATATGTGTTTTAATATACTGTGGCGTTTGAATCAAAATTAAATCTATGAATAATATTCTGCTGTGAGATTCTAGAGTAAATTTTTTTTCACAGATTAGTTCAATAACATTCTAAATACAAAACAAAAGCGTTCGATTTTTAAATTTAATTTATTTTTACATTGAATCCAAGTACACCTCGGTTGTAGCAGAAATAATAAGTTTGGGAACTAACGCAGCAAACTGTTCGTAATATCAAAGCCGTATTTGATGCGGACACGGTTAATTAACGGCTTTAATTAACGGTTAAATATCTTCTGTAGTGAAAACTTTCATTTGAACTATGAACCACGGGAAAAGGTGACGTCTTCAGAGTTCTATCACAAAGACTAAACATATATTTTATATGTAACGATTGGCTCAGCAGGCTACTCTGGAATATCTTAGTTATTTTTTAGTAGATTAGATAGATTTACTACTTGTACTAAAATTGCATTCAATATTTCACATTACCGCAGTAAGACGAACTCATCAAAATTATTATAAATCTTAAATGTTTCAATGGTGTTCCTGATTAAATTGCTCTTGTGACATTACAATCAGGACTAAAATGTGAAAATCTTGGCTCTGTGCAGATTACTGACTGACTGATTGTACTTCTGACACAATTTTTGACAGCCTCCGTGGCACAGCGGTAGAGTAGCTTTGGTTGTGAAACAGAAAGCCGTGGGTTCGATTCCCGCACCGAGACAAAATGTTTGTGTGACAGACAGATGTTTGTTTCAGGCTGGGTGTTGTGTGGCTCTCATAGTTATTGATAACCACGATACAGGTTTTACTCAGTGTGGGGTCAGAACTATGTGTGTGACTGTTATTTATTCCATATGTTTATGATGAGTATCACTGATAAGATGCGAATGTGACCTGTGCGAAAAATGTTCTTATTCTTTCATTTGCTTTTGTATTATATTTACAAATGTATACCATGTATGTATTTACATTCTTTAATAATAATATACAAAGTAACTAGTAAATAACTTGATTTATTGATTGCGAAGAAAGATTAGTAGTTTTTAACGGATCTTTATACAACGAAGCCATGTACAGTGTACACATCCCATGTAATTCCTAAAATCAAACCATCGACCAAGTCATAAAAAACACATTTTTTTATATATACCGCAGACCAGCAACTTATAACTTATTTGATTAGAATATGAATCGCACCACATGCCAGCTGACAAATTGAGTGCTGTCGTTATCAAAAGATTTTTGAGGCTATTTTAATTTCATATACCTACCTTCTTTTAAATTATATATACCTACCTAAGGTATATATAATTTAAAAGATAAAGTAAAACTTAATGGATTCCGATTGATGTATTATTAAAGTTGTTATTGTGTAACATTCTTGGAAAAATAATTATATATCCAACTAAACAATTTTCACAGTGAAAAAGTTCAAAGAAGAATAATCAATTTGTAGCTACTAACGGGATCAATTTATGAGCCTTCAATAATTTTGCTGAAATGTGTCAATTTTCACTGTGCTTTTATAAGAAAAGACATTTCGTGCGGGGAATATTAAAGAAGGGGAAAAGTTGTTTGTTGTACGGGATGGAAAGCGTATATAAGGGTTGGTTGTCATGAAGCCAGCACATTTTCATACCGACCGCCGACGAGCACGGTATGTTATCATCCAAACATAGTTTTCTGTTACGATTGCCTTTGCTTTATTATTTTTTAAGGAAAATTATTTTATTAATTTGTCAGTCATTAAAGTTTTTTTTAATTCTGGGACGGCAATGTGACCACACTGCACCTGATGGTAAGCGCAGTGTCATCCAGTTAGAGTATCGAGAGACAATCTATCCCCCGCTACTCAACACAATCATGCCGGCCGGCCTGCCCCTTCACACTACCCCATGGGGAAGAAGGTGAAGAAGCGGTCGAGGGTCTAGTGTCAGAGTACTCAGAAGAGCGCAAAATGGCCAAACATCGTACCCCAACTCTAGACCCCCGACAAAAACCGGATGTACACTGGCTAATCCCGGAACGCGAAACCCGCCGTAGTGGCACATGCAAAAGGGTGTATCACCCTGTGTACGGAGGTCGCTATCCGGGCGGATATGAATATCGTAGCACCAGCAAGTTTTCTAATTTATATTATATCGTATTGCATTTTTTTATCTGTATATATAAAAGAAGAAACTGACTGACTGACTGATCGATCAACGCACAGCCCAAACGGCTAGGGTTAGAGATTTTAATTTTTTACAGTAGAAACCTTTTATGACGTAGGCATCCACTAAGGAAGGGTTTTTGGAAATACCACCCCTAACGGGGTAAAATAGGGGATGAAAGTTTGTATGAAAATCCGTCATTTTTGAAGTTAATTACATGAAAATTTGTATTTGGCATTTTAGTTAAAAATAAAAAATATATATTCCAGGATTTTCGGAAATTCCACCCCTAAGGGTGTAAAATAGGAGATGAAAATCCGTAATTTTTTAAGTTAAACGCATGAAAATTGGTATTTGGCCTTACAGTTAAAAATTAAAAACACATATTTCAGGGTTTTTGGAAATTCCACCCCTAAGGGGGTTAAATAGGGTAAGAAAGTTTGTATGAAAATCCTTCATTTTTGAAGTTAAATGCATGAAAATTGGTATTTTGTAGTGTATACTTTTTGTCTCAAACATGACCTCCACGCGGGCGGAGCCGCGAGCAACAGCTAGTTAACAAATAAATCATTATTAAAGTGTAATCTTGTCGAGTATATAACTGTATAAGTGCTAATCTAGTGTATTTTGATTGCAACAATTTGGGGTATATAGCCGAACTAATAAGATTGATTTTCGCGCTGAGATATAAATGTTATTATCTAAAATTTGTATCTACAAACTTAATTCATAAGTAACTACCTATGTGCTTTTGATTTTCCCTACCTGACATAAAATGTAAATTCATGTTTCACTACTTAAAAACTACGCGTCTAATCACAAATCATTAACGTAATTTTCAAGGTAAAAGCAAAAATGCGCATCGTGACGGTTATTGCAATGGCGGTGATAGTCGCGCTGACTTTGTTGATGAGATGCTGCGAGGGAGGTAATCTGCGGGGGTTTCTATCAGAAGAAGACGAGGAACTACGACCGAACGGCCTCTACCGAGACTACGGATTGATCAGGAATAGACCAGTAAGGAACGACGACGCTTTCGACGACTACGGACACCTGAGGTTCGGCCGATCTTACGACTGACGTCCACGCGCTTCGAACACTCGAAAATGTTCTAAAGATTACAAGAAATTCCTCTAAACTGACCGATTGTTGTGTAATATGCTTTTAGTATAATCCACGGTTCGATGCGAAATACGAGGGCTGGCTTGTAAGTATTTCGCATCCAACCAAATTAGATATTTATTAATAGGTATAAAGAAGCATCAGCTGTATTGAATTAATGAAGTAAATAAAGTAATATTCAATATTTGTTTCGTTTTCATAAATGTTATTTCATGGGTACGGAGTGATAAGTTTCTTGTACTAAACCACATCGAGGGAATACCTAAATGTAAGCAAATATGTACCGTTTTCCAATTATCCTCCTTGCATTTGGTGCATATGATCTTTGATGCAAATGGCAAGTAAGTAATTATTGTAGGGAATTATTTAAAGAGTCATTAAAATATTACTGTTGTTAATTTGCTGGTGGTAGGATATTCGTATCGGCCCGGATAGCGACCACCGTACAGAGGGCAAAAAACCCGCCATAGTGGCACACGCAAGTGTGTCGCGTTCCGGGATCAGCCAGTGTATGTCCGGTTATCGTCGAAGGGCTAGAGTTGGGGTACAATGTTTGGCCGTGCGGGTATAAGCCGGTTCACAGTCGGGCTGGTGGTCCTGATGGTATCCCAGCGCTTGTACTTAAAAAGTGTGCAGCGGAGTTGTCTCCTGTACTGACGCGCCTATACCGATCGTCCTACCGCTCAGGTATTGTGCCTGAATCTTGGAGGGAGGCTAATGTGCAGCCGATCCCCAAAAAGGGTGATCGGTCAGACCCTAACAATTATCGCCCAATCGCCATAACCTCAGTGATGTGTAAAGTCATGGAGCGACTGATAAAGAGCCAATTAGTTCGCTACCTAGAGGATCACTCGTTAATCAATGACCGCCAATACGGGTTCTGTCATAACCGATTAACGGGTGATCTTCTAGCGTTCGTATTACATCACTGGGGGGAGGCGATTGACAAGCATGGCGAGGCTCTGGCTGTGAGTCTTGACATAGCCAAGGCATTTGATAGGGTCTGGCATCGTGGCCTTCTCTCCAAGCTCCCGGCATACGGTCTGCCCGACAACCTGTGCAAGTGGATTTCCGGGTTTCTGCATGAGCGTAGAATGCGTGTCCTTGTTGATGGACACGCTTCGCAGCTCATGTCATTAAATGCAGGAGTACCACAGGGTTCTGTGATTTCGCCCACCTTGTTTCTTCTGCATATCAATGATATGTTGTCGCTTGGCAACATTCATTGCTATGCAGACGACAGCACGGTTCATGGGCGTTATAGCAGCAAGCCTTCTGGTTGCCGGGCGGATACTGAGAGGAAACGCGAGGATCTTGTCATTGGGCTCAACCAGACCTTGGATCTCATCTCATCATGGTGTACCAGCAATCGGGTTGAGTTTAATGCCAAGAAAACCCAGGTGTGCGCGTTCTCGTGCAAGAAGAAGTCTCCGTTTTCTCCCATCCCCGTTCTTCAGGGTGTTCCACTCGCAATGCGGAATGACCTTAGTGTCCTAGGAATGGATATCCGCTGCGATCTTAATCTAAGGAGTAACATCAGGGTCGGAATCCTGAACAGGGTGCGGCGGTTTTTCACGCCTGGTCAGCTCTACCGCTTATATAAAGCGCAGGTGCGGCCGGGAATGGAATACTGCTCGCACCTCTGGGACGGTTCCGCAAGGTAGCTTCTCGATGCCTTGGATGGGTTGCAGCGGCGGGCCATCCGCATTGTGAATGATGCAGACGTGAATAACAGCCTGGAGCCCCTACAGCTGCGTAGGGATATTTCCTCGCTTAGCGCGTTCTACCGTCTGTATCATGGCGACTGCTCTGAAGAATTGTTTAATCTTATCCCATCCTCTCCCTTCCATACCAGAACCACGCGTACTGGCTTGCGGATTCACAGCTTCGTGGTGTCTACTACCCCGGCCCGAACCAAGAGGTTCGCAAATTCGTATTTTTGCCGCACCATCAAGCTGTGGAACAGTTTGCCAGCTACCGTGTTCCTCCTTCCTATGATCCTGGGTCCTTTAGGCGTAATGTGAAAAAGGTAACCAGCAGGTCGGCATGATTGTGTTGAGTAGCGGGGGATAGACTGTCTCTCGCTACTTGATACTCTATTTGGACGGCACTGCGCTTACCATCAGGTGCAGTGCCACAGCACTTTGCCGAGCCATAATAAAAAAAAACTCTATATTTGCTTACATTAAGTTCAGTATAATACTCTTTGATTGAGTTTCTTGGATAGAGTTGTTTGCTATAATGTAGTTTTGGTTGATACGTAATAAGGTAATATAAATGAAATAAATTAGACGTAAAATATAGAACACTATAATTTTATTGAACGTAAAATTATAATAAATACATTTTACAACAGCACAGTTACAGTTTTTGTTACAGTAAAATGTTACATGATACAATTTCCTTGAACCGGCTACGCTCCGTCATCGACATTGCGGAATAGCATTTATAACCTCATAAACTCATCTTATAACTATTTAGTAAATATTTTCTCTGTAACTATTGGTATTTTTTAAAATGACGGCAATTAACAATTGTACCTACACAAGAATACACTTTCAGCTAAATATAGCATTACATTGTACTGTTGATTAATTTCATTGTACTGTTAACACATGAGAAAATTACATACATTTTAAATTTAATTCAATTGATTGTTAATTTCGCTTAATGTAACATCTACTTTTACACCTAGATGGTGGGGCGAGCAGTAAGCTTGCGCTGATTCCTTGCTTATTCCTTATTAGGCACACGTAATATCACTACCTGTGTTTTAAATTAATATGAGACTAGTTAGTTCTTTGCCTAAACTAAACGTTATTTATATATTATGTATTAATTTAGATAACACACGATCAACGGTTAATTGTACTTGGTGAGACTAAAGCGTATTGGAAAGTAATCTTTGAAATGTTTCTAAAACGATTACAAGCACAAGTTAATGTTTAATATATTCCATAGACAATATACGATTATATTAAATACATTCAGAGACAGATGCCGCTTGCTCCTGCGTCAAGTCTATCGTGTCAAACACATCGTGAGTATTCCCATCGCTATTATTCGAAGCAGCTTTTCACTGAAACACTTTAAATGATGTCGCGTTTTTGCATGTTTCCTAGGAGCGCCTGCAACAAACAAAAGTTCCACTTTAATATATTTTGTATTTTTTATAAATATAATAAAAATAATAGTAAATAAATAAATTGTATAATACAATACAATCACAAATACAGTGTCTTGAAAACTGTTATAGTCGCGAAATATTACTGTATTTGATTTGATTGTTTTTATAATTTAGGGACATTTATAAATATATTTATTGGCTACTTGCTACTATCAATATTGTTACTATATTGCACGTTATATGTATGTTTATGTACCTTGTTGACAAAGTTGACGATGGCGGTGGCGGGCTGCTCGGGCTCGAGCTCTGCGAACACGTGGCACTGGTTGTCGGAGCCGGCCGTCGACCGCGCCACGAACGCGAATATCCTCCTGCAATACACAATTTATTGACTTATCCCAACTTACCTTTCTACTAATAATAATACTATTGACTGGCTGGGTGGCGCAGTTATTATATTAATTGTGCATGCATTACGACTGCTGTGCTGAGCTCTCGGGTTCGATCCCGGGTCGAGTAAAGTGACATTGGATTTTTCTATTTAGAAATACTCAGTATCATCATCTCATCTAAGCTTATCTCAGTAGATTACTAAAAACCACACCCAAGTTGATTTAACCATTGTAGGGATATATACCCAAAGAACAAATAGGCAAACAAAATGTCTGTTTACGATGTTCATATATTATATGATTTTATAATTATCACTTATTAGTGTTACAATAGAACAGCACACAAAACTTAGTAATCAATAATCATTATATATTCCCACAATGGGGCTGAAATGCTTAGAGATTCATGGAAGTCTTAGTTGTAGTCCTGATTATGTTTATGTAATGATATCAATGACCATGTTAATAATGACGTTGTTGATAATGACGTTGTAGATAGTGACATTGTTGATAATGACGTTGTTGATAATGAAATGACATTGTTGATAATGACGTTGTTGGTAATGACGTTGTTGGTAATGACGTTGATGGTAATGACGTTGGTGAAAACGACATTGCTGATAATGACGTTGTTGAAAATGACGTTGTAGTTAGTGACGTTGTTGAGAATGACGTTGTTGGTAATGATGTTGTCAGTAACGACGTTTGTAGTAGAGTGTAGTGTAGACTAACTTGTCAGTTTGCGTGCCGTTGTCTGTGTGCTTGTATCGTCGTTCGTCCGGGTCGATGCCGGCGTGCGACACGGCCGCGGCGGCGTAGTGTCTCCGGAAGAACAGCTTGCGCGCCGCGTCCGTCAGGGTGATGCCGCCGCCGAACACCTTGAAGTGCACCACGTACGCCGGCGCCTACCCATCATAAGCACGTTAATTTTATTTGTACTTTATAATTAATTGATTTATTACCAAACCCGCGATAGGGCAACGTGGTAGGCTATGGGCTAGTACACTCTCATTAGTAGAGTCACTCTCTCTAATAAGAAATTGTTACGAAACTATACATAGATTTTTAAAAAACTTCATCATTACTTGATTAACATAAAAAAGCTAACTTTTAACTAAGTTTCAGATCAAATCTGAAATAGCTTTTTATTGTTTCTAATTTATATGACGATTGACATAGACAACTACATTAGTATTTTTAAAGTAAACATTTTAAATCTTAATATACACGGTGTATCTGGATGTATGGATCAAATCGCGGCAAGGTCATTTCTAACCCAGAGATTGTTGGTGCAATTTTTTACGGTTCAAAAGTTATGACCATTTTTTGTATCTTTCAATCAATTCGCAGTGCTCAAAGAAAAACATCAATACCTTCTGATCGTTGTACAAGAGTGGGCCTTCCTGCCATAATACTTTTACACAGCTAGAAAACATGTGTTCAATAAGAAAAAATATCTACTGCAAGTTTCGGTCTGGCTCAAATGTAACTCAATTTTCGAGCGATTTTTATGGGAAATAGTTACACTAGCGAAAGGTGACTACGTATTGAGAAACTTGCCCAAGTCATAAAGATTATTTAGAGGTATGAATCACTGGGATATTCTTATTAGTTTAAAAGTAGCAGAATATTATTTACAAGGACGTCGTATTTTTAAATTCGTCTTAAATTTTGAACCGTAGAAAATTGCACCAATATTCTCAGGGTTAAAAATTTGGAAATGTACCTTGCCCATGCCCCTATTCGATTTGATCCATACTTCCAAGGAAACTCTGTATATTGTAAAGAACCGGGGATATTAATCTGCATTCATTCATTATCCAGGTAGTGGAGGTACCGGTTTTCATATTCTTACACTTCACTTGAAATGTCCTTAAGCGATATAGACATAACAGATGAAATACATTTGTAGTATGTAAATTTGAAGTGGAATTACCTTCTTAGCTAGTATATTAGTGACGGCGCGCTTGACGGCGGCGGGTCCGGTGAGCGCCTCGGTGTTCTCAGCGCCGAGGAACAGCACGTGGCACGCTGCGCCAGTAGCCAGCAGCGCGCGAGCCGCCGCGTTTGTATTGCCACCGGTCCACGGGTCTCTGCATGACACATATATGAGCATTACAATGGTTATTTAGCTCGAGATTGCATTTGACGTAATTAAGATTTTGAAAATCCGTATACCATACTAATGACTGGAAATCGACTCAAATGCCACTGTTACATATAATAAGTCCATCAACATTGTGGCGTTAACATTAGCAATATATGATAACTGGTCAACTGGCTGCACTATCGTAGGGCCATTGGTTTGGAGTTACCCCAGATTTGCCCTAGATTAGAGTTGCCAACCGTCCTGTTTTCCCAGGACATGTCCTGGTTTTTAGAGTGTCATGGGGTGTCCTGGATAGTTTTTAAGCAGCGTCCTGGGTTTTAAAGCGCCCTGATAAGGTCCTATATTTTAAAATTCGCATACCACTTTAACAATCCTTACTTTAGAGGCGGAGTCTCGGCAAGTGTTTACGCTATTTTAAAACAAAGATGCGGCCTGTTCTTAAACTGAATTGTCCTGGTTTTTCTAACTTCAAATGATGACTAGATGACTAAGTGTATTGTTACCTATCAGGCAGTGTGAGCGGCACGGGCAGCGCCAGCGGTGTGACTGTGTGCTGGTAGACGAGCGCGGAGAGTGAGCTGAACACGGGCTCGTCGGGGCAGCCGCGCAGCCGCACGCCGCGCGCCGTCGGCTCGATGAGGAAGTGTCGCACGCCGCCGACGCCGCCGGCACGCACCGCCAGACCGAACGCGCCCGGGAAGGAGTTCGAGTCGCGGACTATGAACGCACCTTCCTCTGATTGCTGGAGGGCTGCCACTGCTGCACATACAACAACACATACAACCATATAGATAGAGGTAAAATATGAATAGTTGTTGACAGTTTTATGTTTTTTTTTATCCTGGCACGGTAAAGTGACCACACTGCACCTGATGGTAACCGCAGTGCCGTCCAATTAGAGTATCAAGTCTATCCCCTGCTACTCAACACAATCATGCCGGCCTACTACTTCACACTACGCCATGGGCAAGACGGTGAAGAAGCAGTCGAGGGTCTAGTGTCAGTAGTCAGAAGGCCGCAAAATGGCCAAAAATCATACCCCAACTCTAGACCCCCGACAAAAACCGGATGTACACTGGCTATGATGAGTTTAATTGGCAACAAAACACAAGTCGTCTATTTTTCATGATCCAGAATTGTATGCAAATCAATAAAATATTGTGTATTTGTATGAATGATGTATGCATGACTGTATGATGTACTATTTATTCCCAAAAATTCTTAAAGAGTATCTCTGAAAGTCAATATGACAAATATGATTTTGTGAATTCATCGTTCATTTCTCGGAACAAATATGACGTGTTTTATTCAACATAAGGATGTACAATTACAATACTCAGGCAAATAAATGAATACCTGAAATGTATCTTGAGTAAATTTATAACATCACAACAGTGCTGTATTAAAAAAATATCTCACTGTTGGGCACAGGTTCCTCCTCATACATATCTTAGAAATTCTTGTTGCAAAACATTAAGAAATCAGAGTAATCTTATCAAATTACATAAATGCATTATTAATATTGAAGTTTATTTATGAGTTCACTCACTAAAATAAAGAAAAAACAAAATTATTCGATAATTGACCTGTGGGTATACATACAGGGTAATGATGAAAATAATATGAATGATTCGTAACGGTAGGCAGCGGCTTTGCTGTGCCCTGGCATTGCAGTATATGTCATGTTATCGCAGTCTATGGGCGGCGGTGACTACTTACCATCAAGTGCTTCTCGTCTGCCTATTGAGTCACTAAAAAAAAAGTTTTGAAAGCAATAAAATAAATTTGCTTTGTAAGTCTCACCATCATCTCTTGAGATGTTAGGCTTGTACCAGTAGTGGCTAGTATCGCGCGCGAATCGTACGCGGTCGGGCGCCACATGGTGCGGCTCGGCTGTCGTCAACGTCCCCGTCCCCACCGCCGGCCCCATGCCCGCACCCCCGCTCACGCCCGACACGCTCGACCGCCGCGACCCGCTGCTGCCGTTGTACGTGCGGTATTCCGATTCAGGACTACCCTCACGCTCTTTTCTATAAAAAGTAGGTATTATATTAGCTTGCTTTTCTTGTACATATTTATTATATATTATTGTAATCTCCTTTATCATCTGTATTGAATTCTAAGTAGAATAAAGTTAAAGAAGGGCGATCAAGATGAATTATTAGCAATTTTAAATTTAGGTTTTGCTATTATAGTACGAATTTTTGCCTTAGAATGGGAGCTCCTCGCTGTCTACTCCAGAGCTGCGACTGCTTTTTGAACAAATATTAGAGGATAATTCATAACAAGTATTAGTACCTATTATGTATTTAAAACACATTACGTAATTTGTTTACACGTCCAGTACAAACCACACGATACTTTGCTTTGTGGTTTAATACGCTATGCAATAAACCTTCATGGTTACTCAATGTTAGCAAAGGAATTGTATTGTTTACGTTGTTCATTCAGGAAAATAAGTCACTTCTTTGAATGAATAATAGACATATTTAATAAATAGTTTATGTTTGAGGACTTCAATGAAAACGACCTTCCTTTATCTACGAAGCGCAAATAACGCGGGGCCTTGTCTTAAACGTTTCAGGCTATGATTGATTGATTGATGTGCGAAGTGAAGCGAAATGTCAGAACTAATATATTGCAGTGTTTGATCAAATAAAAATAAATACCAATTTCCTTGTACATTTTTGACGTATATACAACTAGTGGCCTTTTGTTATTTTTGTAGATAGTATACGTAGGCTCGTACTAATGTTGTTTTATAATGATTATACCGTGCTTTATGATGTTATGTCGAGTGATATCTTAGAGTAGGCAAAGTGATATTAATCAATATCAGATGAAGCAAGGTAACACTATACAATAATATATGAAAGTTTGGCTGGAAGCCCTTAGTAATCCTGAAATATCTTTAGATAGTGAGTATAAGAGAATGAGGGTCTGTATTCAATCTGCTTGCGTAATCAGAATTTTGGGAAATCAGGGTTTTTAATAAATGATTATGATTCTGGTACCTTACCTGGTAACTGTAGGCGAGCGCGGTGGACGCGCGCTCAGAGAGGGCGTGGGTGTCGGCGGGTAGGGGGTACGTGGATGTGTCGGGAACGCTGGAGTGCCCGCCCGGGACTCACTCCGGGACTCCACGCGGGACTCCGCACGGGACTCCGCACGGGACTCCGCGCGGGACTCTATACGGGACCAGCTATCGGTCCGATCCTGGGTAAAACAAAACCATTTTATTATATTATTTATATTATATTATTTCTTAAGGTTAGCCAAGCAGGAACAGTACTGGACTATAGAGGTCTGAGTTCGTTTCCAGCATTTAGAGCTAAAGGTAATATTACCTTTAGCTGTTAGAAGTTCATATCAATTATTGGAAAACGGTATGTCTGTGTCTTCTCCATAAGAATTTTAGAGATATGTTATGTTTGCTTACTCAGCATTCGCGGTAGGACGGTATATATGACGACGGTTGATGTTTTGTTAATTAGGTAATCGAGAAAGTTAAGACAAGGCTACTCATCGGTTATGAAACATATTAACATAAAAATATAGAACATTTTAGATTCTGGCAGCAAGCGCATAAAGACTAAAGGAAATGTAAATGTAGGTAACAAAATATAATCGTACTGACATTTATAGTTGAGATCGTAAAACTCTGACATTATTACGCCAGAAGCAGGATGGTGATCAAAACATGAACAAATTAATAATCATTTAGATTGTTGACTACACAAATAATGAAATATTGAATGCCAAGGTAAGTATAATTTACATATATACACTACGCCTGTAATCCGAAGGGGTGGGCAGAGGTGTAACCAGTACACCCACTTTTTGCCGAATTTATTACGGTCCTATAATGTAATAGGGGGCGAGCCTATCACCATACCGGGCTTAATTCCAGGCTACGGGCTGACCTAAGTATTACTAAATCGGAAAACCAAATATCACGCTATCCGACTCGGGGATCGAACCCGAGACCTCAGCACAGCAATCGTAATGCATGCGCAATTACAACTGCGCCACAGGGGCCGTCAAGTAAGTATTTGTTTATGATGTAGTTTGTTTAATGTGCTATAAATAGGCTTGCGTTGCCCACTATCTCGCCTGATGGTAAGTGATGATGTGGTCTACGGTGGAGCACGCTTGCCTAGAAGATACCTATTCACTCTTGACTTAAAGATAAACAGGTTATAATTTTCGGGAAATATAGATTCCGGCAAAGAGTTCCACTCTCTAGGGGGGATAAATGTACAAGCAAAACGCTTCGTGCGCACTGGTGGAATATCAACCATGTATCGATGACGCATCGCCGTGTCTCTTGTCGTCTGATGGTGGAAAAGTTAAGACTCACAATGGTTCCGTTGTTGAAGGGCTCGGCGAGTGACAGTAGACCAGGCGCGGGAGTATTCGTCGGCGTCGTGTTGTTACTCCATTCGCGCACCGTCATCTTTTCATACATGAATTTCCTAGATGAGGTCCTGTGAAATAGAACGAAACAAAACCAATCTTTTAATTGAATAAGTAACATTGCAATGTCCAATTTTTTTCTTAATTATTATACTTCCTTTCTACTTTAGTATAAACATTTTTGACACTCTTTTTCATACGGCAATAAAAAGGTCGATTTAGCTATTTAAAAAAAACTTGCTGTTTTGAACAAAGAATTTACCAGTTTATAATTGATACATTCTACTTAATTCTAGTAGCGACGTATGCAAAACCGACAAAAGATTAGTGAGCGGAATGTATAAATACAAACCTGTCCGGAGCCTGTGGACTGATGCTATCGGTTCTGAGAGGAGTGCGCGTGTTCACATGCAACGGCACTGTGAAATCTTCGTCGTCATCTGCGAACGCTGTTGTGTCGCTAGTGTACCCGTCCACACTGGAACAATTATTTCATTTTAATATAAATATTGTAGCTTATAGCTGTAGGTACAGATTCACAGTTTTAATGGAACCTTGTAATTACCAGCCAGCTACTGTGAAGCTAAATTTGGGAATGCCAATCTGAACCCTAATTTCTATACTATCGTGAACTGAACTGTCGTAGGAACCGCGTGATTCTCTTTTCCTTTTTAATATTACGTCGTATGAATTTAGTGTGAATCTAGCATACTAGCAAAATCTGTAGCATGTAAATAATATAAACCATTTATTTGCCCAATACATATAAAACACAATAATACACTGAAACGAAAGATACACTTAAATTAACAATATGTATGTGCCGAGGGGCCAGCTCAGTGTATACACTGTTTTTCAGTTGGCCCCTCCCAGCTTTCTACAACAATAGGCTTAGAAGGCGCGCAGGTATAGGTAAAAAATATAATCAAAATATAGTACCGATGACTCGCTGATCGTCGCACATGTCGGGAAGTTGCAGTATCCCACTCGAGCGGTAGTCGAGCGACCCTTTCCCTTGCCTCTTTCTTTTCTCTTAATCTCTGTTGTTGTCTTTGTAGCCAAGTGAGTCCAGAATTAGCTTCAATGCTTCCTTCGGAGCGTCGAGGCTCCCGAGACCTGGTCGTCTCGTGCCAGCCGAGCGTGCTGTGAGACCGCCATGAGTCCGTCTGTGGTAAAGTTTTTCTGGCGCTACTCGGTGGTCTTTCCAACCATTCAGCTTCTCCGTTCAAACATCTGTAAATTTTTCATTGCATATTAAAAATGTGCATAATGGATAATTATTACAATATCAAATGTATACTCTTATATAAACATAAAACAGATAAGTATATAATGAATCAAAAACTTTATTAAAATATTAAGAACTTCAACCGCCTTCGACCACATTGGAATGTGGCATTTAATTTGCATGTTATTATCACTTGTATTCGTTGGATAACCTTTTAATGCGTCTACTAAATGATATCCTACCAATTTATCTGTAACATATAATGTAAACATAAGCTGCAATTATTCCATCATAAAAAAAAACGCAGGTTACGTTGATGAGTTGGGTATAGAAAATTGATAACAAAGTAGTCTATATTAGAAGCAAACAGTACTACATATGTGACTAGGCAGTACGGTATCGGACATCAGTGCATGCGTCGTGGCCCGGTCGACAACCGCCGTTTATGGTGACGTTTATCTCGAAATAGTAACTTGTTTGGGTCATGCTGGCGACGCAATCACTCGCCATCGCTCCAAATCAATCTTAGAATTGCTAACCGACATCGTCTTACAACGTTAACCTCATAAAAGACTCTTGTATTAAATGAGTATAGGACTTAGTACTATTGAAAATAATTCATTGCATAGAGTCGACAATACTATGGACTATTGTTAAAGCTAAGGTACTACCGTTACAAACAGGACTCTTCGGAGTTTGTTTTTAAGCCGTTGGTTCTACGAATAGTTATGCGGACAAGGTAATTTACTGAGAACTAAAGAGCTATTCATTCAGCCGGCGCCGCATAAATAATTCGCAATAGGTGACTTGTAGTAGGTGTCTCATAAGGCAGGGGTTCTTAAACTTTCAAGGCAAAATAATACTTCTGGTTTTTGGAACGATTCAATTTATCAAGGTGGAATTATTTGAAATTAGCCCCCATCCATATCATTCACCTTTAAAGATATTTGATTTGAGCAAGAGTATGTTGAAGAATCACATTTTCGTAATTTTCGCTCAGGCGCAAATTCTGCTGCCTTTTTTACGGAACGCTGCTGAATTTTCCATGGAACTTCTAGGGTCCGCGGTTTGTACTTTAGGAATCGCTGTCAAGAGGCAAGATTAATGTTGCGGAACGGCGTAGTAGGTAGATACTGCGCTCAGTACCGGCCTACGCCTATCGCGCGCCATCTCAATTAAGGACACCCGTACCTACTTCCGTTTCTCAACGCTTTGTTTTTTATAAAAACATGTTTCATTCTACATAAGGCAAAGTAAGTATTGCCTATTTCAATGACAGCTATGAAGACCAGTATCAATACAATAAAATGCTAATGACGCTGCAGACTTTTCAATGCATTAAAAGCGTACCCTTAATGGTGCTCGTACATGTCATGTTACCCGTTACAGAGCTACATTTTGCATCGAGTGCTTAGATTATAATACATTACAACGGACTGATTGACAACGCAGATACCGATATCGCGTCATTTATCCGTCGATCAAACCTGATGCATGCATTAAAACACATTGGAGGGTGATACGGAGCATGCTCCACTTTGTATCGCAAGTGGTAATCGATAAACGAGATACATTAAAAACGTATTGTTGTCATGTACCTGCGTTTAACTTTTGTTTACATTATGTTTGTATCTCTCTTGCATTTCAAGCCAATATATAGTAGTGATATGCCATTCGTAACTAAATATAGAGTTGTTTACGTGATGAGATTCGCCGATATATAAACTTGAATCCTCACAAACGATATTTTCGTGCACATTAATGGTGCATTTTAATTAAAATGCCATATCAATAGCAATCAATACTTAAATTTGGATTATCTGGGGATAATAATATCTAAACAGAGAGGAGCCAAAGAATTTTATTATTATGGATATAAATGTAGAATGCCAATGTGTATTTAAAAGTAATAACGACATTGGAACATATAGTACCCGGACACTAGACCCTCGACCGCTTCTTCACCTTCTTGCCCCATGGCGTAGTGTGAAAAAGCTACAGGCCGGCATGATTGTGTTGAGTAGCGAGGTATAGACTGTCTCCTGCTACTTGATTCTCTAATTGGACGGCACTGCGCTTACCATCAGGTGCAGTGTGGTTACTTTGCCGTGCCAGTGGTTACTTTGCCAGAATAAAAAAATATGTTTGTAGTACCTATACAACTGTACCTATTTAGAGTAAGTATTCGTTTGTTGTGTTTTAAACAACAACAGTTAGTGACTCGTTGGCGCTGGTCATTTTAAGAGCTATTATAGCCTATATGTGGGTACGTACTAAGGATTTATTTCACTACATATACGCGTGACATTAAATATCTCACAAATCTAATAAATAAGGTATTGAGTAAATTTACCCAAATAATGTATACACGTATGTGACAATTATTTTAGATTCTTTACGTTTCAATGCAGGACTTTACACTATTCATCTTATTAAATAAATTAGTTACAATATTTAGACAGCCTCCGTGGCGCAGCGGGCAATTAGGTAGTTGTGCAACGAGAGGCCGTGGGTTCGATTCCCGCGCGAGACAAATATTTAAGTGATCCACAAATATTTGTTTCGTATAATGCTGTGTTGTGGCGCGAACCACATGTACGTTTTCAGACATGTTTGTTGCGGGTCTGGGTGTTGTGAGGCCGAAATTCTCACGTAATCCCTGATGATATACAGGATTGACCTGGTGTGAGGTCAGGACTATAGGTGCGAATTTGAGTGTATTTATTATTATTTACTTGTATAATGCTTAAAAGTTTGATAATTTTATAAAGAGGTTAATCCTTAAGTGATGGAACAATATTATTGTTATATTGTATTCCAATAAAACACAGTTGGACAACTAAAATCCTTAAGTAGACCTACGATCACCAAAATTAGGAAGATTGTTTTTGTGCCATTTATTCAATTAAACTCCCACTATGTTGTGAGCTCCTACGCTTGTTTAGTGATTAATACGAACAACTGGACAGCTGTGGGTATGAAAGAAGTAAGAACCCAGGAAGAGTTATGGCTGTCCAAATTCGGTGTTTAACTTAGTATATATAATAATAATAAATAACACCCAACAGTCACACACATAGCCCCGACCCCACACTAAGATACGAGTTGTGGGTATCAAGGACTACGAGATACTTTCGGTCTCATAACACCCAGACCCCGGACACAAATATCTGTCTGTCACACGAACATTTGTCCTGGTGTGGGAATCGAACCCACGGCTTTTCGTTTCACAGCCGGCTACTCAACAACTGCGCCACGGAGGCTGTCAATTAGAGACTTTTAATTACTGTATAAAGACTAATATAACATTATAAGTATACGTCAATAGATAAGCTAAGAATATAATATAATTAGGAAAAGTCATGGTTCTACAAACAATAACATTTAGGTAGTGCCTATACCAAAACATCTGGTTACGTGATGTTAAATCAATAGCATATATCTCTATCTTTTAAACAATGTCAGCTGTGTACTGAAAATATATAATAAATACACCGTTCAATGTATTCAATTGACTTAAATGCATATATTATCATTGTTTAATAGAAATAGATGAGAATTTAGTCAATGAATGATCATAAACGTGTCTGTCTATTTTTAGAGTTGTATTCATCAGTCGGATGTGTGCTATGTCTATATAAGTGAAGAGGCTGGTGGTAAAGGTATCAACCACGAATGCCGATGGTACATTTTATGGCTCTTTTCATTGACAACAAAATAGGTCAAGCGGAACGAGACTAAATAAATTAGAAGAGCTCCGCGTTTATTTTCTACGATGATTATTCCCATTTGGTATATGTCTGTGTGTTTCAGAGCCTTGATACTATGTAGTTATAAATTCCCCTGATGAAAATATTGTTTGTAAATTGATTCATCGTGAAATTTATTTTGAAGAGTAAGTCTATATTTTGCAAAATAAATAATTCTTCTTTTAAAACGTTGTGGGAAATTGTGTTTTGATAAAACTACTGAGAACAAAATCTGTTTGTAGATATATGTAAACAAGTGCGCGGTGTAGGTGGGTCGAGGTCTCTACGCCTACAGTACAGGAACACAATGTTTATAGTTATATTAACCACTAGATACCCCTCTTTAAACACTATTTTGACGTTTGTTTATTGGAAAATCTATCTCCAGGCAAATAGATTTCAAGCATAGTTTATAATAAAACTTAAAGTAAAACCAAAAATATTATAGGCGTCATTAAAAGGTTATCTTTACCAACCAAGAAACAGGATAAATTAGAGAGGTAAAACAAGTTACACAACAACTTGTATATCCATGCATTCATTATGAAAAACTCTTATTCTGGATTTAATTCTACATTATATTATGTTTACATTACTTTATATTTTACTAATTACGAGTACACAATCTTACCTTCCATTACGAACAGGCGACGTTGACGGTGGTAGTACAGTGGTGGTAGTAGTGGTGACATCTTCATGTGTCAACTTGCGTAAGGTGCGCGGAGAGAGGGTGCGTGGCGAGGGCTGTGGGGTGACAGTGCGTTCATCATCGTCGTCCTCGATGGGCTGGTAGGAGCGATCGCCAAGTGCGCGCCGCACTAGCTCGGGGCTGGCGAGGCGGTTGGAGGCACGCAACATGCCGGGCCGTAGACCGGGTGCGCCGTACGTGAAGGGCGCGGAGTCTGCGCGAGCGTGGTACGGGATGTCAGGCGTACGGTCGACGAGTGACTGCGGCTGCGGCTGCGGCGTAGTCGACGCCGGCGGCGGGTCGGGCAGTGCGCTTACGGTGCGCAACATGTCGCCTAACAGAGTGTCCAGCTCATCCGGCGGACTGGGGGCAGCGCGCCGCCCCGCCGACGATATGCCCGAGTCCATGGACGCGCTGAGAGGTGACGACGGCCCACCGCCGCCTGGCCGCACTACTGTCGCGTAGATCGACCCGTCCAAAGGACCAAACGTATGATTGCCTTCTGCACTTTCTCCCGCCTCGCCACCTGACCCAGAGCCTGCGCTTCCGTTGTTTTCACCTACGAACAATACGAATATCCTCGTTATTATTCAGTTGTCTTTAAGATACATACATACTGTTCAGCTAGACTGTGTTGACCTACTTTCATTCGTGGTGATATAATTACGCGCAGCATTTAATACAATTCGGTTCACTCTAATAAGCTAATCGAATACCATCGTAACGAACTATTTCGTTCGTCTTTTAACTTGGTCAATTTGGAGTACGTATTTTGGTAATTTTTCATCATACTTAAGTATGTAAATAATATTTGAACAAAATGTGTTTTTCAAACACATATTTATTACTAATATAGTTTAGTTTAGACTTTCCCTGAGTTTTAATCGACTACTATGTCTGTGTACCATGCGTTTTTGCCTGTGTGTCATAGTTATTACTAATTGTTGTTTATTGTTTATATACACATCCTTCTTAATGTTGTACAATTCCTATTGTGTTTTGAATTTGTTTCAGCAAGATAATGGATCCTGACTATTGCTTGATCCTGACAGCTTTTGTAGTTGCATCATCATCAACACGGCATCTTAGCTTTATCTGTATATATAATCTCAATCACCGTTCGTTAGTCTCGCTAAAACTCAGAAACGGCTTGAGCGATTTGGATGAAATTTTGTGTGAATATTTCATAGGGGTTCTCTGGATGGTTTGAAAACACAATTGGGGTTGGTAGGTGGCGCTATTGTCGGTATGTCACTAACTTTGATTTACTATGATTTGTGGGAGAAATGGTATAGATCGTTTGCCGGGCCAGCTAGTATACAATAAAAATATTATTATAAATGATAGTGTAATTGTATTTCACTGTTATTACCTACTACATGGAGTAATTTGAAAATTGAGGAACTAGATATTACGGGGATTTCATTTAAAAATCACCTAATATAATTGTAAAAGTTTTGTATCCAAATTGGCAAATACGCTGAAAGTCTTGCCTTTCCCTTGAGGATAAAGATAATGATTGTTGCATCACCGCCCAAAAATGTTCACAACTAATAGAGTACATACATACGCTTTCACGCCTGTAATCCCCGAAGGGGTAGGCAGGGGCGTAACCAGTACACCGACATTTCGCCGAGCTTATTACAGTCCCATGATGTGATAGGGGGTGAGCCTTTTGCCATACCGGGTACAATTTTTCTGACACGGGATTGAACCCGAGACTTCAGCACAGCAGTTGTCCGCGTACGCAATTACAACTGAGCCACTGAGGCAGTCAAAAACAACTAATAAAGTGAGAAGTTTAAATCCGAAGTCATATAAAATTTTAGTTCCCGTAAAGGAAAAACAAAATACGGCAAATTTCTACAGCGATCATCCTGTTCGCACAAGAGAATACAAAGCGAAACGTACGGTGTTATTTACATACATTGAAATTAGATATCGCAAATTTGTATTACCTTGGCGTACAAAAACCTACGACACTAATAAAAACAAGTGTGAAAGCTTTGGATTGCGTCTATGAGCATAAAAGCGTTCAATTAATACTATAGCGTAGAAAAAATTATCTTGATCGTACATAACTCATTAAAAAAGAAGGAAATGGGATATTAATGAACTGTAAATAGTATGCAGGTAGTATGTGCAGTTACTAGATACGTGACAGTAGCTCGACCACATCCTTTTAAGGATTACGTTACTCCGCTAGCGGGGTTACTAAGCTGTTTGATATAATATACGGATCTCCGACTATTTTCAGCAGCAACTAGATTATAAAGTGTCTTTTAACGGTACATAATATTTATGTCATATAGTATTTTGTATTTACGGAACCGTTATGGTTCCATGGAGAGATGAATAATTCAGCTCTTACGACATGAAGGAATGCATGCAAGTCCATAAATTACTGTAAAGAAAACTAGAAATTATACAGCACATAGTAGTGCCCACGAATCGTGTTAAAAGAAGGTTATGTAAAGAAAAATATAAAAAAAAAACAGTAAAATAATACCTAGCGTCATAAACATTTTAACAAGAGACTTAAAAGCTTTCGAGATGTAAATGTATTTCAGTGCAAAATTTTAAGGAAATTCACGTTATTATACTCATTTACCTCACATGACAGAGATGGTGAGATATGACAAAAACCCAAATAAGGTTTTATGACTATATTAACCGGAGTGAATTTGGTACGTTATTGACAATCCGCACAAGATCTTTATATGTACTTGTAGAGAGGGCGTAATGTGGGCGATATTTGATATCAGCGTAAAAATCACATACAAATTTTACATAGTAATCGAAGCGTTATTTATAATGTATATTTGCCATGTAAAGCATTGAAATATACATATATCAATATTACTTTTATTGTACTTTTTAACCGACTTCAAAAAAGGAGGAGGTTAACAATTCGTCGGAATCTTTTTTTTTATGTATGTTACCCGATTACTCGAAGACGCCTGGACCGATTCGAGAAATTCTTTTTTTGTTTGAAAGGGTATACTTTCCAGGTGGTCCCATTGGCACCAAGTCAGGATCTGATGATGGAATCTCAAACAATTGAGGGCAACCTTTAAATTTTATAGTGACGCATAATTTGTTTTTTATTGAAGTCGGTGTACTTTTTATGTATTAAAAAACTTTTTATAGCATAAAATCCGGTTCAGACCAAATATAAACATATGTCTACATATATAACACGTATGTAAAACCCGTCATGGCAATTTATTTAGTAATGATTACACTATTTCAGATTTTAATTAACTTAAAAGAGCGACTGTCATAAAATTACCATTTGAGTTGCCTCACAGCTAGATTTCGAAACTGAGCCAAATTTAAAGTTGTCAATAACGCAATTAGCCTAAAGATATCAACGTCAGTGAACTAGTGACCATCACAGTGTGTTAAGGAAGATGAGTTTATTTCTGTGATGTCAACGAAAATAACGCACTCGAGTCGGGCGGGGTGTCGCGGCCGTGCGTGGCGGCAGTACTGTTACGAAATACGAGCGCTGACTCCGCACATTGGATGAGGATGTTTGTTGTTGTTGGTGTTGCAAGCGTCCATAGGCCACGGTAACCGCTTACCATCAGACGGGCCGTAAGCTTGTTTGCCACCATCGTGGTATAAAAAAAGTATGTGAGCCCTGATGGCACGCGCGCCGACCACCTGCCATCAACCCTAGCCTATACGCATCGTGGTATTCCAAAGTTACACGACCGAGAGACAATTATGTTTTTGCTCGTTTGCTTTGACGTCTAGTTCATGAATGAACTGATCATCTGAGGTTCACCCATTCAGTAGTTTACTATCGTAATAGACAGCAGCAGTAGTTATGATAAATAAAAATAAAACAGTTGTAAAAGATAAGAAACATTTTACATAATTCGTAAAAAGTTAATACTAAAACACTGATTATAGCTCGCGACAATCTTTAACCCAAGACAGACTCTTACTTCGTTAATTAATGAATATGAGAGTAACCGCAACACTGATCCTTCACAAGATATGACTACAACACATTCCTGTAATATGAATATAGATAATATAATAACCTGCACGAATTGTTTTATGTGGATATTTTAGGATGTTTCCAGAAATATTTTGTTTTGTTTGGAACATTTCAAATGTTGATATTACTGAGGCAACAACGTGAGTCTGTAATCTGTCCGGTTGTGAAGGTGAGTGCGTGCCTTTGCTTGCGACTTGCGAGCCGTGAGCCTGAGTCGCGAGCGGGCCGCAATGATGTCATCGAGCGAGCTCCACCTTATGTTTCGCAGAAACTAAACTCCGTATTATTATTCAACACTACTCGTTTGGTTATCGTTCGTTATACTAAATTATCTGCGATGCGCAACCAGTTTGGTTCTTTTACGTTTTGCACAAGAATAACGTTTTTGTATAAACATATTACATTTACAAATGTTAGTCACACATGTATGTATGTATAAAAATATTCGTGCGAATCTCGGTAACAATTGAAAAGTTTATCGATTTTAGTTTACCTTAAATGTGATAAATGTAGCGTGTTAATATGATCACGGGAAACAAACACACGTCCGATATGAGTATAAGCGATGTATCGACTGTCTGCCTATCAAAAATGAAAAGTAAGCTTGATAAAATCACGCAAAACAACATTTTCATTGCATTATGTATGAAGGTTTTGAAGTTGTTCTTGAAAGGGGAATATCTTAAGTGGATAAGACATAAATAGTATCGGGCATCTGGTTCAATTGCATTATGGTTTACTGTAGTAAATAAAAATCTGTTGGACCAATTATGAATGACTGATTTTTCATAGAATGTTAGCTCTACGTTATATACAAACATACTACAGCATATGGGTAGAAAGAAAATGTATGGGACATTGTTATATGAATAATAATATTTATATTGAGGTGGTATTTCAAGGAATCACCACATATTTTGCACAGCTCGCGCTGACGTAATCATAAACATAGCCTTGCGTGAGAAACTAAAAAATCATTAGATACTGGACTCGCTATCGGTGTTCTTCCTACGACATATTTGAGCAGCCTTTTTTATTAGCAGCTTGTTTACTTATAAATCGTTCAGTAGTTGTGCGTAGTTAGTAAATTATAAAATCAATACAGCAAGGTCGACATTGGCAGTGATTACGTTCGATTAAAACACAAACATTTTTACGGCTTTTCGTAACATTTCATGAGGTAGTTTATATCTTTCACTTGTTAGGTACAGTTTATTTTTAATTTTTGTCATTGTTTTCAATGTAATCAATTTATGAGTAACGTCGCAATGGCATGCGTGATTAAGTTTATCGATACCTTAGGGAACTGTGCCCTACACAATAGATTAGTATACGTAATTTTTTTTTTCACGAACGTATTTTCCCAGAGCGCTAATCTAACCCGCAACTGGGATAAAAAATAGCTTATGTGTTATTCTAGGATATAAGTTATCTCTATTCCGAATTTTACTTTAATCCGTTCAGCCACTACATAGCCAAAAAGTAACAAAAATACACATACACTTTCCCCTATGTCCTTCTGTGGGGTTGAAGCTTTTGAGCCAAGTTTCACTAAATTCAGTTTTGCCGTAAAAACAAAATCAACAGACAGATAGTTACTTTCGCATTTGTAATATTAGTATGGATTATAATAAGTTGTAACATTTTATGATTTTAAACAGATATAATTAGCATAAAATTATGAAGAGCATTAACATTTATTTAAATTTCTATTAAAAAGTTTCTAAAATGAAAACTTTTTTAAGTTTCACCGTTCCGAATAAAATAATGTATGTCTACAAAGGTCGTAGGTTAAATACCTTTTGTACAAACAAATAAAAGCTTACAAGAGTTTAATGTTGTTTCATGTAAACACGCTGTGTCGTATCGTGTTGGGTGCGTGGGTCACTGCTCTCGTTTCGTTCCAATAAAACCAAATTGAAGTGTGACGAATAGGGGCTGTAAGGGCATCCTCACTAGCCAGTGCATCACGTACATCACTGATTTGCCACGCCGCTCAATTAGTACTTGCACCATATAAACTTAATGGAATCTGTGTCCACGCTAATGTAGTCTATTCAGTCCATTGTACACTCGTCAACGAGTTTATTGTCAACTTTCTGTTTTCAATCACATTACTAACACAATACCGGATGATATGTGACCCGTAATCATGAGATGTATAAATTTTCGTAATGCAATAAATAATAATAAAATAAACTCAATTAAGACATACATAAAAGAAAGCAGCGATAGCTTAGTTGGTTGCTGTACGGACTGTCAAGACGAAATTCGTATGTTCGAAACCCAAATGGCATACACCTCTAACTTTTCAAAAGTTACGTATGTATGAAATATGTGTGTTAATTATCGCTTTATTGAACGGTGGAGGAAAACATCGTGAAGAAACCTGCTGAGAATTCTCATAAGAATTTCGAAGATATGTGAAGTCTACCAATCCGCATTAGGCCAACGTGGTGGACTACTTAGGCCTAACCCCTCTCATTAGTAGAGGAGGCCCGTGCCCAGCAGTGGGATTATGTTTAATACAGGGTTCGAATTAGTATTAAGTCATACATGAGTCACAACACATAGTCCTGTCCACAGTAAAATACAATTACTTTGTGTTGTGATATCAGACACAGCGGACTTTAGTTTCACAACAATCAGACCAGAAACAAATTGTTCTTACATATTTATACATGCATACGCATCAGGTGTTGAATCCGCGGCCTTATGTACTGTGCCACGTAGGCTGTCTCTGTAATCTTTTGTATTTTTATCTATATCTTTATCTGTCCTTTTCGTAATATTTTAGTTATATTATAACAATCCTCCGTTGGATTTACGTCAGGTACGTTCTCAAACTTAAGCTTAAATGTCGTAATACATATAATTCTGTTGTGTGGACTCATTAGACAACATATAAATAATTTGAGTATTTCAATTTTTATAAGTAAATTCCAACGTCGGGCCGAATCTACCCAACGACAATTGAAATACAACAAAAATATATCTTGAAAATAATTAGGTGAATGACAGCTTCCGTGCCAGAGTGGGCGAGTAGCCGGCTGTGAAACGAGCGATCGTGGGTTCGATTCCCGCACTATGACAAATGTTTGAGTAATTCTTAAATATTTGTTTCAGGATGGGGTAATGTAGGACAGTCCTTCGTAGTTCTTGATAACCTCGATACTGGTTAGACCTAGGGTGGGGAGACTATGTGTGTGACTGTTGGGTGTAATTACTGAACATTATTATTAATAAATTTCGATCATCAATAATATCGTCTGCGACCCCAAAAAGCTTGATTATGCCTGGCCTACATAATGAGTGAGTAAGAGAGTGTTCGTAACGTATTGTAATAATGAACTAGTCAGTAATAGGTCAACTAAATATAAATGTTATTTAAAAGCCAGTAAACTGCGGTTTCTAATGCTGTGTCAGTAATCTCTGTGTACAGTAAATTTAAATAGGCTCTGCGAACTGTCGGTGTACTTACCCCTCTGTCTACCCCTTCGAGGATACAGGCATGAGTTCATACATGTATGTTTATGTAACCTTTCATTCACTACATTTTATTTCAACGAAGTGCAAAAACTTGAATATTGAATAGGGCTAGATTTAAAAATACAACGAAACGCGATGTAATTAAAACGCAATCACAGTACAAAGTCGTAATAATGCATGTGCGAGTGACGGCCAACGCGTGCCAAATCTGCGGTCCCACGATTATTCTCACATGCGAAAGTAAAACAATTACAAACTTTGACGAAGTCGTAAACTCACCTCCACCGCAATTATATTCTTTGAGCTCAATATCCAAAAAAACACTTTAATATTTATTTTACCGATTAACATATGTTATCACGAAATCTATAGTACACAGTTGTAAGTTATAATAACTGATCGAATTCGATAGTATATGACATGCGTGGCCGGCCGGTTAGCGGCGGCAGACTCGTGTCGACTGGGCGGGCGGCGTCGCAGTCACTCGGGCGGCCGCAACGTGTCACTAAAATAGCCTAGCACCTGCACCGGCACAAACCGCGACCTCTCCTCTCTTAACTGATATTTGGTCGCCTTGTCAACACTAATGACACATTCAACATATTTACGACATAGTTTTTTGAACTCCTTAGTAGTCATTTAAATAATCTAAAAAAAATATTGTGGGCTAAATCCGGTAGGAATATGACTATTGTGATTGATCGGATGTTTACAGTATATATGTTTCTATTTATCATTATATGTATAAGAAAATATTAACAGTATTGAAAGAAAGAAAGAAATAGTTTATTGTCACAAGTAATACGCATACAATATAAACTACAGTGTGTGTTTAATACATATACACTCACGGCTGTAATCCCCGAAGGGGTAGGCAGTGGTGTAACCAGTACACCCACTTTTAACCGAATTTATTACGGTCTCATAATATGATATGGGGAGAGCCTATCGCCATACAATAAATCTCAGCACAGCAGTCGTAACGCATGCGCCAACGAGGCAGTCAATGTTTGTTTAATAATTAACAAACAACAAATAGTTGCCCGCCCAAACTTGATGATAGATATAGATTATATCCTTGATATTGCAACTGTTTACATTCTATGACACAGAAAAGTTTTCATTTTTTTTATCGAAATCGGCTTGCGTTTGACCACTATCTCGCCTGATGGTAAGTGATGATGTGGTCTACGGTGGAGCATGCTTGCCTATAAGATACCTATTCACTCTTGACTAGAAGATACCCAGGTTATAATTTTCGAGAAATATAGACTCCGGCAAAGAGTTCCACTCTCTAGCGGTGCGCATGATGAATGTACCAGCAAAACGCTTCGTGCGCACTGGTGGAATATCAACCATGTATCGATGACGCTTCGCCGAGTCTCTTGTCGTCCGATGATGGAAAGGGGTTCGGAGAATTAAATTATGTAATTCCAAGGCACACTCGCCGAAATGTATCCGGTAAAAAACCGATAAACTGGCAACTTTACGTATGTGTTCAAGGCTTTGCAGCCTTGCCTCGACTATGGAATCGTTGCCTATGAGCCTCTTGGCGCGTCTCTCTATTGCCTCCATAGCCTCAAGCTGGTACTTGGACGATCCATCCCAAAGATGAGAGCAGTACTCCATGCACGACCGGACTTGCGCTTGATACAGATCAAGGAGCTGTCCCGGCGTAAAGTACCGTCTCACCTTCGGAAGGATAGCCAACTTTTTGGCAGCCAATTGAGCTTTATGCTCAATGTAGGAGCCGAAACTGAGAGTTGGAGACAAAGTTACGCCAAGAATCTCTAGGTGGTCAGTTATCGGTACAGACACATCTCTGAAAGTAGAAGTCAGTTGGAAGGGACTCCGTTTAGCAGAGAATAGACAAGCCTGAGTCTTAGTGGCATTAAACTTGACCAGGTTGGCTTCGCCCCTATCGGAGACTGCCTTTAAGGACAAGTTCCAGTGTTCTACCAAAGTCTTCCAGAGGTCCTGAACTTGCACTCCACTGGTTCGTGCATTAGATATGTAACTTTCTACCACTGTGCTGTCATCAGCGTACCCAAAAGTACCGGGCTTAAGCAGATCATTGATGTGCAGCAGGAATAGAGTCGCAGAAAGTACCGACCCCTGAGGTACCCCGGCATTGATAGCCAATAGATTGGAGAAGCAGCCATCAATGACCACTCGAATCAATCGTTCCCTCAAGAAGTCCGATATCCAAGTACATAACCCAGTGGGCAAGCCATATGATGGAAGCTTGCTTAAGAGGCTATCATGCCACACTCTGTCGAAGGCCGTCGAGATGTCAAGTGAAACGGCAAGCGCTTCACCATGCCTCTCGACAGCCTCGCTCCAGATGTGAGTGGCATACGTTGGAAGGTCTCCAGTTGACCGGTTTCGGCGAAATCCGTACTGTCGGTCACTTAGGAGGTCATTCGCTTCAAGTTATGCCATGAGCCTGCCATTCAGTACACGTTCCATACTTTTGA
Organism: Laothoe populi; assembly: GCA_905220505.1. Lineage (NCBI taxonomy): Eukaryota > Metazoa > Arthropoda > Insecta > Lepidoptera > Sphingidae > Laothoe > Laothoe populi. The sequence goes on along the minus strand of HG992151.1, from coordinate 12,044,588 downwards.
AAAGCATGGACGTAACCGAGCTGTGCCTATAGTTGGCAGGCTCAGCTCGACTACCTTTTTTGGGCACGGGTTGCACGTTAGCTTGCTTCCAGGCTTTAGGCACTTGTCCTATGACCAGAGAGAGACGAAACAGGCGAGTCAAAATAGGAGAGAGCTCAGGCGCACAAGTTTTCAGTACAATTTCATGATAAACATTTAACGTTAGCATAGCTTGTCAAGAGTTGTGATGCTGTTCTCGAACAGAACGGAAACAGCAGAGACATAGGTGATATTTATCCATTAACTCCACTGCGATATTATGGATATTTGATGGAGTGGGGCGGATATGGCCAGAAAATCCAAATTTGATTTAAGACCCTGCTGCAGGGCCCACAATGCAATTGGCCTAAAGAGTTGTACATGTATTTATACAAAGATTTAGGACAGTTCCTTTTAAGTAGGCATTTGTACCGAGATCTTATAGCCGATTTCCATCAAAAGCTTCAACTGCCTTAGTAAAAGAGTTACGCAAAACACTTCTCTGTTTTGCAAGCTCTTACCAATTGTCTGTATTTTATTATATCTATTTGTATTTTATTATTTGAGTGCGCAATACAGGATACTAATTTAAATAGCCGTTACCTGAATAAATGGAGTTAAATATTTCGCTTCGCAAATATATTCCACATGGACACAGGATGTTCAAATGCCGTTTAGTTTTTACAGTTCCTGTTGAGAGGCCATAATGAGAGTTTGTAGCTGAACACAAATAGCTGGATGGTCATAATGTGGGTAATGATTCGCGGATGTTCAAACTCATGTTTGTCACGTGCGAGAACTAGCGTGTCATGTGTTTGTAAAATAGCAGATTGTACAGAAGTAGCAAGTCGTTACTAATATCGTGTGGCTAAATAGAGACGAACCTATAAACTTTTTAATAATTTTCTAACCAAACTATGGATCTCTTTCACGCTCGTACTTGACTTAATTGTGGGGAAAACAGTAATCATTTATGTTTAAGAGTATATCGTATAAGTATACAGAGTAATATAACTAATAGTCCACATCGATAACTATTTAATTCGAGTTTAATATAAGTAAGGTTGTATACACAGCTGGTATTATAACCATTAAACACGTATACATGTAAGTTATTTTAAATAGTAATATTTTAAATCCTCTCCCTATCCTCTTTTCTATCTCTGAACGTTGGCAAAACACCTTGGAATCTTCAGGTTTTGTGTGTGTTTTGTTTCTTTAACGGCCATCCGATATGATAAAAAAGCCAACTATTCACGACTCACAACTGGATAAATGTAATATGTGTGATGCCTGGGGTAGTAATAATAAATTCGACCTTATTACGTGTTACGTTAAACTTTTCCTCTATCACATCATGGGACAGAACTGAAGTTAGCGTTAGTTGCATGTCTATCAGGCGTGATCTTATCTATATACGTTTATATATTAAAACCTCCGGTATTTACCATTGCATGGTTTAAGAATATTAGTTTTACAACTTATATTTTTAGAAAATATGCAATACAATATAAATGGCGCCAAAATGCACGTACAACTAACAGCTGAGTTATTCGGACGTCATAACCCCACAGATAATACATAACATATACATGTGTCTTTAGCTATTCAGGCATAAACCTGCATTCATACTCCCAACAGATAAAAATTATATAACTCACACCTAACATCTTAGAGTATTTAACACTACTCTAAGCCTAACATATATACCCCAAAGATTAAAAACTCGTTGCCAGAAACGTATGACATTTAAATTGTTTCCTAAGTGGTGGTACAGTGTATTAATATTTTACTAGCAAATATATCAAGCTTCCTGATAAGGTCATGCTGGAATTATTGACACCAGGAGAAATGAGGCTCGACGTTCTGCTTCTAAGTTAAAACTAAGGTGTAATGTTCAAACTATGATAGGTTTAATGAAAGACTCACCAATCAGTTAGCGGAATACAACCACTAGACAACATTCTGAAATAGTCTACGAGTATTTATAACCGGACATTTCGAATACCATTCTTGCTCCATAAATATTGATAAAGGATGAGGGAGCGACTTCTCAGGTTATTTTTAGAACTTGCTGTTAGAACTAAGTCAATTACTTTTTTAGTTTGACAGACTAAAGTGACTTTTTGCTTGAAGCCTTTATGAAAGATTTTTAAATATTCAAGTATTATACCTACATACATAGACACTCACGCCTGTAATCCCCGAAGCGGTAGGCAGAAGTGTAACCAGTACACCCACTTTTTGCCGAATTTTTTACGGTCCCATAATGTGATAAGGAGCGAGCTTATCGCCATACCGGGCAGAATTCCAGACTCCGGGCTGATACTGAGTATTTCTACATAGAAAAACCCAATATCACTTTACCTGACCCGGGGATGGAGCCCGAGCACTCAGCGTAGCAGTTGTAACGCATGCGCAATTACAACTGTGCTACCGAGGCAGTCAATCATTCAAATATTATTTTTGGTTTATTTTAGATAACTTATTAACAGGTTATAAGATCACAAAATCCAGCTTATTTGTATATTTATTGGCTTGCTATGTTTACGCGAGTATTACACATTGTAACAAAAGTTCGAAACTTCAGGACTAAAAAGTAAAACTAAACCGCAATAAAAACCGTAAAATTAGTTTTATTTCAATGACTTTTGTATCTGTCAAATTACTCTCCTTTGGAAAAACAGTCTTGATACAAACATTTTTTGTCGCGGGGAAAGCGTTTTATTACTGCCGCCCGTTCCGGTGGGAAGCGGCATGAGAATAAAACGGGTATGCTGGACTAGCCGGTCTTACGACCCAGCATCCCCCTCGTCCGGATGATGGCTATCCGTGCTGCCGCTAGGCCGAGTCCCTACCCCCTATGTACACCCCACACGACACTACCAGCTAAAACACCGCGGTGGTCTTCTTAGGCGCTTGAGGAGCGATCCTGGGGTATTCTAAGGAGTGCTAGAATTTCAGTCCGAATCGCCCCTGCGTGGTGCCGTGTAGCAGCGGTGTTGATACAAACCTGGATCATCGTCGGTGAGGGTAGACAGCGGTCGTAGATGCTCGAGGGAGTCTGCTCGCGCGAGTCCGTCGGGCGCGGCGCGGAGGGGGGCGGCGGGCGTGGGGGCGGGGGCCGCGCCGCCTCCGCCCTCGCCTCGCGCGAACACCAGCTCTACTGCGCCATCGCTTGGGAATGATGGATCTGGAACAAAATGGTTATTTAGTGTTTTGTTGCTTGACTTTTCACTTTAAACTTAAAGTAAACAGCTAGTTGACTGCCTCGGTGGCGCATTTGTAATTGCGCATGCGTTACGACTGCTGTGCTGAGGTTTCGGGTTCGATCCCCGGGTCGGGTAAAGTGATATTGGGTTTTTCTATCTAGAAATTCTCAGTATTAGCCCGGAGTCTAGAATTGTGCCCGGTATGGCGAGAGGCTCGCCCCCTATAACATTATGGGACCGAAATTCGGCGAAAAGTGGGTGTACTGGTTACACCTCTGCCTACCCCTTTGGGGATTACAGGCGTCAGTGTATATATGTAAACAGTTAGTTTCGCAGGTTCAAGTAAATAATAACTATACGCTCATGGTGTGTCAGAAAACACGATTTATTGTAAGTACTTAATTGAAAAGAATTGGTCCCCAGAGTTAAAGTAGGAATCAACTCAGATATGCAGTAGTCGTTTTTAAATCAGGTATATACTTTAATACATGTGGTCATATCACGCTTAACAAAGGATTATTTTTCCGATTTTTAAATCGATACAAAATATATTTACCATGTGCGGCATAATCGAGCTGTTGCTTGGTGAAGGATAGCGTGTGGTCGGCCACGGCGCACGTGTGGAACTGGCACGCGAACACTAGATGGCGCTGTGTCGCGTTGCTGTGCGCCGCCCGTCTGTACGCGCGCACCAACACATCACCACGGAGAGCCAGTCTACCCACACCCACGGTCCAACCACCTCCGTTCACTACGTATAGACCTGGTAGAACAAATATATCGCTAAATTTAGTATTAATTGTATATAGTTGTTTTCCTTTATGACATTTGTAACGGCCTGGTATGCAATGGTAACCTATGACTAAATCAGATGATTCTGCAAAAAAAAATTACTTTGCTTATTGTTTTAATTATATTAAGAACATCAATAGTAAAAACATAAAATTATAATGTAAATTTTTATATTACACTTTTTGTATGTTTTAGATGCCATTCCGAAATCCCCAAATTAGGATTATCCGTGATCACATTCTCTGGTCAGAATACTCCAAAGGCGCTATTCTTATTCACACTCATCTGAATTATTTCACGATACTAGCATTGAAATGATAGGTAAAATTATCGGAGTAGGTACTGTTAAATAATAATAAATTTATTTCCAGAAACTAATTTTACTGGAATACATTATACTAAACTCTACATACTAGGCTAAGCCTGTCTCATGGAGGGATTTTTCCAGATGTAACTTTTAAGGTAGTACGATGTATCATGTACCAAAAACAATAATAATAATAAGCGTATAAAAAATATACCTACTATATAGGTAATATTAACAACAGGGAGGTAAACTAAGCCTGTCTGCCTCGGTGGCGCAGTTGTAATTGCGCATGTGTTACGATACGACTGCTGTGCTGAGGTCTCGGGTTCGAACCCCGGGTCGGGTAAAGTGATAAGTGGGTTTTTCTATGTAGAAATTCTCAGTATTAGCCCGGAGTCTAGTGGAAAAGTGGGTATACTGGTTACACCTAGCCATTAAAGATAGGCAGCGGCTTTGCTATGCCCTGGCATTGCAGAAGTCTATGGGCGGCGGTGACTACTTACCATCAGGTGGCCCGTCTTCTCTCGGAGGAGACCTCTCGCTGCCGGCCGTGGTGTCGTCCATGGTCGCCAGCCGGAGGTCCTGGCGTGCGGTGGCCCACTTCTGCGAGAGCGTCATCTCGCAGAAGGAGAGTGCCGAGAGGGATCGGGAACGAAATGATCCCTCCCGCCGCCAGAGAAGACGTAGGAGGCGCCGGGTGGACGACTGACCGGCGTCTCGCGCCCTGTGGAATGGGGGCATTTTGAGAATTTCACCACGGTAACCCCTGCCTGTCGTATGAGGCGACTAATTAGGGCCATCGGGGGTCGTGGGCTCGCAGCGGGGGGCTGTCAGCCCGAATCGATGCACTTCCAGTTTCGGAGCATCGTGCGACCCCGAGATGGACGGCAGCGCGCGTGGTAAGGCCTCATTCGCTGTCGTTGATCGGTGCGCGGGGGCTCCAAGCCCTCCCATGGAGATGGGCTGCAACGCAGCACCGCGCAGGGGCGGTTCCGGCAGCAATTCTAGCACTCCTTAGAATACCCCGGGATCGCTCCGTAAGCGCCGAAGAAGGCCACCGCGGGGTTTTAGCTGGTAGTGTCGGGTAGGGTGTACATAGGGGGTAGGGACTCGGCCCAGCGGCTGCCCGGATAGCCTTCATCCGGGCGAGGGGGATGCTGGGTCGTAAGACCGGCTAGTCCAGCATAACCGTTTTATTCTTATTCCGCTTCCCCCGGAGCGGACGGTAGTAATAAAACGCTTTCCCCGCGACAACAAAAAAAAAAAAGGTGGCCCGTCTTCTCGGCTGTATCGAGGCACTAAAAAAAATACCTCTGCCTACCCCTTCGGGGATTACAGGCGTGAGTATATACATACATATATAGGCAAACTAAGCCTTTGACATATTATAATTATGATATTATGATAACTGATGATAAGTAGGTTAGTAATGAAATGCGGTAGACATTACCTGATGTATAGACGCAGACAAAGTTCTCGTAGATCTTGAGGAAGGCGACAGTAGGTGCTGCGGGTGTGGTAGCGGAGGGTGCGTGGGCCAGTGATCCCGCCACGCTCACGTGTGTCAGATACAGCGGCGACGCGTTCACGCGTATCTGACCCGCAAGCAGACCCGCGAATGTGTCTATGTACCTGGCGACAAGGACATTGTCATCACAATCATAATCGTCTGCGTTATTCTATATATATACAATACCTTTCGTTACATTTAAAAATTTAAACAAAACTATTTTTGTAAAAGGACTATAAATATATTCTAAAGGACTATAAACAGGTATTCTTCGTAGGTAGGCTTGGTATGGGCATGTAATGAGGAGGTATGAAAGGAATGTGATAAGACTGGTTGTCAATATGAATGTAGATGGACGAAAGAGTCGTGGGAGACCAAAATAGAGATGTATGAATTGCGTGAATGAGGACATGTGCATGAAAGGAGTGAATGCAGATTTGACGGATATCATCCGTCAAATCTGCATTCTGCGTGCTGCGTGGAGAGTTCAAACCGTTTGTGCCGACCCCACTTAGTGTGGGATGAGGGCGGGTAGATGATGATGAAACAGGTATTCTTTGAAAACGTAAATAAATTAAATGATTATGTAATCTTATTTAAAAAGTTTACATTGCGTGACTCCATACACTCATCATTTTTAAAATCATTTTTCAGTAATATTGTCAGTAAATTCCACACACCACAAGAGGTCTGACAAACCAATTTGTAAATATCTGATATTAACTTTCAAGTACGCCGCATTCATAAGTTGAATAATTTTCTAAATTTATATTTTTTCTTAGTAAATAAAGTCAGTTATTGGATTTCTTGAAATGTAAATAATAAATTAGAGATTACAATTTATTTTTTATGTACGTAATTGTTAAAACATGTGTAAAAAATTTACAGTGGGTTTTAATTACTTCAACATTTTTTTAACACTTAAGTATATTATACATATAATGACGTTATGGAATAACTAAGCCATACATAAGTAATTTTCGATATTGTTGGATTTTAGATAGTACTAACTAGCCCCACAAATTCTATATTAAGACAGATGCTGATTTTTAATAAAAAAAAACATCGCATCAATACTAATTCAACCTTAACCGAGTAATTCCGGGGGGTTAATGCTAGATGTCGCTTTAATAATTAAGAATTATGTTAAAAATATTTTGTTTTTTAAACATAATATTACGTTTGTACTTAGTCGTAGAAATAAAGACACTGAATAAAGACAATGGCTCGTTTGATACGAATGCCGACATAGTTACCGTTTGTTTGAAGGCAGTTGAAATGTCGGAACCCGATCGTCTAAGTATCGTCGCATAGCATATCTATCCAGAGCGTGTTCCGGAGCGCCACAGATCGCAGAGTAGTGCATATAGGCCGCTACTAAAACTCCCAGTCGCTCTCTATTGCCCCTGTAAATAATTAACAACACTGTTATAGCATTCTATATAAATTCATGGATGGTGATACAGTAGGACTCATACTCCAATTGAAGATTAGGCCTTTTGGCCTAATATTAAATGTTGTGACTTAGGAAACAAAACGATGTTCAATGGGCATGATGACTGTTATTATTTTCTTGTGTTTACAAGTATGTATGTATTACATTAATTTCTGCAGAAAAAATGTCTTTCTATGACTTCTAGTGTAAATAAACGCTATGTCAGCCAACAGCTCAGAGCGAATAACGTCATTTCTATTGTAAACACTGAACGGATTGAAATAATTAAAATAAAAAAATAAATATGATTATTAAAATTTTTAGTAACTTAATCATTAAACATAATTATTTCAGTGTTTTTTCTTACTGTCATGCATATTTCATAGAACCCGAAGTACTAAAATATGCCAATTTGTCTATTTGTACATATGTATTTGTTAAAAACATCAATTTTGAGGGAGTCGTAAACAAGAGAAACTAAACGTGTAGCGTAAAAATGCCCTGACGTTTGAATAGAGCAATAAAAATGGTTGTGAGTTCCAATTGTGTTGAATGTGACACAAAACAAATTAAACTACATACACGTATTGTAACACTACGTTTTATGGTAAACTAACTGTTACACGCAACTTTGCTTGTATCTTTCGCCTTTAAGATATTCATGTGAAAATTCTAGGAACCTATATCTTATTGCCATTGCGGATTCATATTTTTAAACGTTGTTTTATGAGTGAAGATGATGTGATCCATAATAGCGGTCCGCATTAAAGAGAAATCATTATTTGAAATTACAGTTTGTCAAAACATCTCTCTTGAACTAAAGTTATCATCTAGATATCAAAGTAGTCAAGTAAGTGATAAGTATTGCCACTAACAGAATTAGACATGTCTCTTCTCAATTTAAGAAGAGGTCTAATAAGTATTAAATCTTAAGAGACTGCCTCGGTGGCGCAGTTGTAATTGCGTATGCGTTACGACTGCTGTGCTGAGGTCTCGGGTTCGATCCGCGGGTCGGGTAAAAGTGATATTGGGTTTTTCTATTTAGAAATACTCAGTATCAGCCCGGTGTCTGGAATTGTGCCCGGTATGGCGATAGGCGGCCTATCACATTATATGGGACCGTAATAACTTCGGCGAAAAGTGGGTGTACTAGTAACAACTCTGCCTACCCCCTTCGGGTATTACAGGCGTGAGTGTGTATGTATTAAAGATACACTGTAGTTTATACTTGCGTATTACTTGTGACAATAAACTATTTCTTCCAATACTTGATTTGTTAATATTTTTGTATACATATTATGACAAATAGAAACATATATATTGTAAACACTCGATCAATCACAATAGTAATATTCCTACTGGATTTATAATATATATTTTTTGGATTCTTTAAATTATTACTAAGGAGGTCAAAAAACTATTAATTAATAAGTGCTCACCATGCGAGTAATATAGCGACGTTCTTTGGATGCGCTGACAGCCAGTTTTCAATGTGTTTGCAGGCGGCACATAGCCTCTCCAGAGGAGGAGCGAGTTCGCCAGGCCAGCCTAAGGACCGCGCGCGGCCGAAGACACTACGAGCTGTTTTACTTTCGCCATTTGTTTCGCCAGTACTCACTTCAAATACCTGTAAAGAGTAATATTAATATACCCAACGGTCACATAGACCTAACCCCACACCACGTAAAACCTGTATCGTGGGTATCAAGAACTACGAGGGCAACGGTCCCACAAGACCATGATAACAAATCTTTGTTTCACTCAAAAATTTGTTTTGGTGCGGGGATTGAATCCGCAGCCTCTCGTTTCAAAGTTGGCTTTTTTTAAGCAATTTTTCGCACGCTCAAAGAATTTGGCGTTAAAGCTATTGAACGAGTTAGATGAAGCCTAAACTAGTAGTGTTCTTACTCTTATCTTATTTTTAAAAAGAGGCAGATTTCACTAAAAATCCTCTAAGCCAGTAACTATCTATCACAGACGGATTTAGCACTTATAAAATATTTCGTAGACATTAAAACAGTTTCAAATAGAAGCATGTTTATATCACAAAATGTAGTCATGTTTCTTAAAATATTGACTTGAGCCAATGATGCCAGATGCAGTGATTTTATCTGTATTTGTAATACTTACCTAGATTACATAGAGATACGATATCTTTTTAAATAACAGATTTAGTGTTTGGTCGATATTTGTAAGAGTTTTATCTTATTTTTTCTCAAACACGTTGCGCTCTGTTGGCTTCACTGAAATGTCTCTAAAAGAATTGTTTTATTTGAAGTCGTTCACCTACTTTAAAATATAACAAAAGTAATTTTCAGCTGACTGCAGAATTAATTTTGTTTTTTAATCGTCTTTAGATGGACATGCTTTTGTTCAACTAACTACATTAAATAAAAAATATATAAACAACTAAAAACACAACTATTGTAAGCCTTATCTAAATTGGTCCAATAGTTATAATGTAATTAACTAAAAAGTATACAACGATATTGACCAAGGTGTTACTCGTGTACATTTAATTGATTATTATTAGTCATACTCACTAAGAATTAACTCTCATTAGAATTAAAAACAATTTGATATTTAGTTCCTTGCTATTATTTCCGGACTCATCTTAGTAGGCTTACACACTTCATATCCATCATGATTAATCGAATTCAAGAAGAACACTTTAAAAATATTATGAAAGAAATTATGTTTTTTTTAGTGCCACGATAGGCAGACGAGCAGACTGGTCACCTGATGGTAAGTAGTCACCGCCGCCCATAGACTTCTGGAATACCAGGGTACAGCAAAGCTGCTGCCTACCGTTAATGAATGTACGAAGAATTCGTTTATCTTAACTCACCATAAAATGGTCTCCATGTTTGTTGGTAAGCATATGCGCAGCTTGAGCCTCAGCGTGAGTATCCCGGTCAGGTAGGTGCAGCGCCAGCATACGCTCGGCCACATAGCACAGGTCTAACCGGGAACCAGCTGAGCCGCCCGGGTAGCTCGCCGACCGGGGGCCATTCGACTGGAATAACAACGTTATTGATAGAGAGAGACATTGATTGCAGCACGAGCTATAAAATATTTTGAAGTTGACTGATGAAATTCCCCTGCCTCGGTGGGGAAGTTGTAATAGCGCATGCTTTACGACTGGTGTGCTGAGGTCTCGGGTTCGAACCCCGGGTCGGGTAAAGTGATATTGGATTTTTCTATCTAGAAATTCTCAGTATTAGCCCGGAGTCTCGAATTGTGACCGCATGGTGATAGGCTCGCCCTTTATCACATTATGGGACCGAAATAATTCGGTGAAAAGTGGGTGTACAGGTTACACATCTGTCTACCCCTTCGGGGATTACAGGCGTGGGTATATACATATGTATGTAATTATGTATCTCTTCCCCTTTATTAGTTATGCTGTTGAGTGTACTAGAATGCAATAAAATTAAAATCGTTACATAAACGAGCGATCTAAATCTACACATGGCATGGTGACAAATCTTTATGAATGTCTTATTATTCAAGACACGTTTTGATCATGGTGTCACGCTTATTGTAACAATTATTTATAACAAAAGGTTGTATGTAATGAATTATGTTTTATTGTAACTAAATTATTAACAAATATTAACTCAATGTCATATTATAATAGTAGTAATTGAAAGCCAATTCATATCAAGATGCAATAAGAACATAGATCCACTGGTTATTCAGTTGTTTATTACGGTTCATAAATCTGTTTAGAGGCCAGTGCAAAACAAGCATTCTAATGAATTTAAACAATTTGACCTCCACCAGTAATGTGAGCATCCCAGGATATGAGTTGCGAACAGGAAACAATCCACTTTTTATAACACTATCTAACAAGCATTTACCGAGCTATTTTAGGCACCCTTCTAGATTAAGCGGTGACGTGTTACATACACAGCTGGCCTTAAAGACTTGTAAATATTTGTTTAAACTACTTGTGAGTACTGAGTAGTTACGAACATAACAAGACGTCTATATAGAATGTAAGTACTTTGTTGTCAAACAAAGCGATAATTATGATTACACACGTCGCACACATAAAATAAAACTCGTATATCAATATGAAAAGTGTGACGCAGTAACGAGTGAAAAGCCCCAATTCGGCTTGCTTTACTGAGTTTATGTCAGATCAAATATAAGACCGTAGGCGCGCCATAACTTCGTGAAAGTGTCACAGGCGCGTAGGCGCAGCCATGAGGCGACGCGAAGCTTGCGTTAGCCATAGACCGCCATGGGCTTTGTTGCGCATAGCGCAGTTAATCGGATTAGTCTAGCCGTTATAAAGCTAACTCGTGTCTGAGTAAATTAGTTCTATCTAAAGGCGGTATCAATTTATGTAGTTAGCCTATTTCCTTAGTGGTATATTTTGTCATTAGTACAAATAATCATTTTCTGGGCTAGTAAACTGATCACATTATTATGTTTATAATTATAATTCAGTATCTTAGAAATAAATATTACTAAATTGTACATAAATATACATGTTTCATTAAGTTATTGTATTCTACTGTTCTTAAATTATAATTCGCTATTATTATAAACGATATAATTTATGTGCAATTTAAACCTGTACATACATACATATACACTCACTCCTGTAATCCCCGAAGGGGTAGGCAGAGGTGTAACCAGTACACTTACTTTTCGCCGAATTTACTACGGTCCCATAATGTGATAGGGAGCGAGCCTGTCGCCATAGCGGGCTCAAATCCAGACTCCAGGCTGATACTGAGTATTTCTAAATAGAAAAACTCAATATCACTTTACCCGGGGATCGAACCCGAGACCTCAGCACAGTAGTCGCAACGCAGGTGCAATTACAACTGCGCCACCGAGGCAGTCGGTAAAGTGCAATTGAAACGTTGAAGAATACACACAAAAACATTAAAAAAGAATGTACCTGTTCCCTTGCAAATGTTGAAGTGGCTGGAGTGGTCGGGGCGCTCGTGGCCCGCGTCTAAAACAATAACAAAATACCGCGTCATTAAAATACTCCTTTTACATCAGACGGTGTTTAATAACTTTTAGTGGCTACAGACTGGCCAAGGTCGAAACCGTCATTAACGTCCTATCGAAAGCAGTAATTTAATATTCGTCAAGATTTTTATTTATGAGCTAAAGTAAATATGGAATTTCAGTAACCTGTTACTCGATAATGGAACGGTTAAATATCATAAATGTATCGGGTTTAGTCTTGAGTGTTGCGGTTCGATCAAAAACATCAAAATAAATGAAGTATGTTTTTACTGACATGTGTAGAGCAGCATAACACACACGCACACACTCATACACCCCGACTGAAACATAAAGCTACAATCGCGTAATACATACACTGAAATTGTAATGAACTTAAGTTTTGTTTTATTCTGGCATTTTGACTACACTGCATCTGATGGTGAGTGCAGTGCCGTCCAGTTAGAGTATCAAGTAGCCAGATATTCAATACTGAACACAACCATGACGGTCGCTGTGTAGCTTCTTCACGCTAAGCCTTATAAAAGTGGTAGAACCACGCTGTAGACATATTTGTCTACAGCATGAATGGGCCGGCTCGACCGGGGTAGTACCACTGTCTCACAGAAAACCGACGTAAAGTGACAGTTTACTGTCGCGTTTCGTATGGTAAGTGAGATAACCGGAGGCCCAGATTCCCCCTTCCCTTCCCTAATCCCTATTCCTGTCCTTTAAGGCCGACAACGCATACATGATACTTTCGGTATTGTGGATGTTCATGGGCGGTGGAGATCACTTAACATCAGGTGACCCACTGGCTCGTTTGTCGGACTATGAAATAAAAAAAAAAAAAAAAAAAAGCCTAAAGAACCCAGGATCATAGGAACGAGGGAACAAGGAAGCAGGCAAACTGTTCTACAGCTTGATGGTGCGGCAAAAATACGAATTTGCTTCGCTCTTGGTTCGGGCCGGGTAAGTAGACACCACGGAGCTGTGGCTCCGCAAACCAGTACGCGTGGTGTAGAAGGGTAAGGTCTGCTAAGAGGCTCAGGTATTATAAACTATTAATTCTAAAATCGTAATGTCCCTTTATATACAGTTCATTTTATTTGCTAAGGTATTTCGATTTATATTTCAATATCATTTATTTTTACTGTTTTGCCAACAGTGACTGTTATTTACTTAGTTCTAAGTAAATTTGCCTATTTTAAAAATTACTTAAATCGGTTCAGTAGCCCATTTTTAACATACAGGGGTGAGTTTATTATGGTACATGTTGTATAAACGGTTTACAGTATTGTTTGTATCCTGTGGTACATAAAATAATAATAAGCTATGAGCACATATATTAACTCTTTTCACTTGGACAAGTTTACGTTCCGTATTATATACTTTTACATTAACCGCTATAACTAGTAAAGTTGATAAACGATCGACGTCAAATAATGCTAATAGAGGAAGTCCTGTCTAAGGCGCACCTTAAGTTATTACCTGAGCCTTTTTCGGCGCATTAACATCAATCTGCATTATATAATAAATGAACTGGCTTTCAAAATACGTACACAGAGAATAAATAATGTGCAATGTGCCTAGATATAAACATTATTGCACATTTTGCAATTGGTCCCCATTGAAATAAAACAAATTTTTACGGATTCTATTGCGGTTTATTTTACTTTTTTTTATCCCGACGTTTCGAAAGCTTTACAGCCTTCATGGCACGAGCCTGGGATCCAATTATACATTAAATGAAATCGGAACCCAAAAGACCAGCTGCCAGACCTAAAGACACTGTGAGCTCCTTCTGCGTAGATCGGACTACAATAAATAAAAATTAAAAAACAACTATATGGAGGGTAGAAACACTGCACTATACTTGTGTGACGACATACAACTCAGTCCGCCCCGTGACTATGAAGGTTACAGCCTTCATAGTCACGGGGCTTAGGCATAGCTTAGGCATGGCTTAGGCATAGCTTTCGAAACGTCGGGATAAAAAAAATGCTAAATAAATCGCGATAGAATCCGTAAAAAATTGTTTTATTTCAATGTATAACATTCGCGTAAACATAAGAAACCATTAATTGGTTACCATCACAATGAAACCATTATACAGAAGAAATAAGTTAGCTCTATATATAAAATCAGACACCAAATAGTATATCTCAGAATTATATTCTAAAATGAGACGTCCCATAGAGCCCCGTATCACTCAGCATTGAGTGTAGTAAAATTTTATGGTGGCGCGTGTCATTTTAGGTTAGGCGATTTCTGACATATACATGTCCCAAAGGTTGACGTCATGCCGAAACCGGGTGAAAAGGCAAGTTATACCGGTTATCAGAAAAATATAAAAAATATCTAAATTGCGTGATTTTAAAATTATAGGAATGTCAAAAAAACTAAAAACTTTTTTACAGCCTGTAAACTGCTTCTCTAAACTGTTGTCAAAATTTCAAAACCAGCTGCTCCAGCTTTTTTAAAATGCCTATAATTTTAATAGCATTCAACTTAGATTTTATTTTATATTTTTCTGATAACCGGTATGACTTGCCTTTTCATCCGGTTCTGGCTTGACATCGACTTTTGAGACACCTGTATATACCAAATTAGTGCAACGGCTTTTACTATATTCTCCTTGCTTTCCAATATCAATCCTCAATGGTATAGTTTTAAGTTTTGAACACACCACAGTCTTCCGAGGCGCTGCCAAACTGCGGGAGCGTGTGTGTTCTGTCACTGTGCGAGTCGATCCCCGCTGCAGGTAGAACACGGCGCGCCACAGGGCAAACGCGAGCCTGTGCAACGCTCGCGCTGTTTCCGCACCATTTCCACGACATGATGTCCTTCCGCGCATTCTTACAGTGGTAACTCCATTTAAATATTATAGTTCACGTATTTTCCCGATATTAAATAAATAATCCATACTAATACTATAAATGCGAAAGTAACTCTGTTTGTTTGTTTGTTTGTTTTTTATCTCTTCACGACTAAACGGCTGAACGGATTATAATGAAATTTGATAAGGCAATAGATAATATTCTGGAGAAGGACATAGGCTATATTTTTTCTCAAAAAACAACCTTAAAAGGGGTCAAATAGGTGGTCAAAATTTGTATGGGAAATCCATAATTCCTCGACTTAGGGGTCTGTAAATTCATATTTAGGCTTTTGGTAGGAAATAAAGAAATACGTGTTTCCCAATTTTACACGAAGTTAAATAGTGAGAGAGTGAGAGAGTGAGAGAGTGAGAGAGTGAGAGAGTCAGTCAGTCAGTCCGTCAGTCCGTTTTTGAAAAATCACCCTGAAAGGGGCAAAGTGAAGTTAAACTTATGAGGTATTATTTAGATGCAGTCTCAAGATTCAGGCACAACAACTGAGAGGCTGGATAATCGCTACAGGTGCCTCAGCGCAGAGGACAACTCCTTGGATTGTATACTTCTGCTCCCGAAAATAACTTCCACGCGGGCGGAGCCGCAAGCAACAGCTAGTAATATATATTTTAAAATCGTATTTTAAATAATAGGTCACTTTAATTTTATGTAGAGAATCTTTTTTAATATTCATGAAGAATGTTACCTTAGGGGCATTTCTTTTCCTATATTGCTTTCAGATATACACGAAATTCACGACTATGTTTATTCATATAATTTATATAAAACCACAATATAAGGAGTCCAAACTATGTAAAAAAAACTACGTATTAACGTATCTTTTTAAAAAGGTATCCTATGTGTTGTTTATTTAAAAACGAAAGACGCTATCAAAGGACTCTGAGCCCATAGGGAGCCGCGTGTGGAAGCCGTAAAGTGGATGGTGCGGTAAGACGACCGACCCTGTCCCAACGACGAGACCGCGTCACGACGCCCGGAGGCATGCGCCCCATCCCTGCACTGCGGCATCCTTACACATAAACCAGCAGCGTTTACTACGCTTATATAAAAATATAATATAATATAATATATTAAATAATAAGTAAAAGTTTTTTAATTCATAAAAGTACATCGACTTCAAGAAAATCAAATTATGCGTCACTATAAAATTTGAGGGTTGTCCTCGATTTTTCTGAGATCCCATCATCAGATCCTGTACTTGGTGCCAATGGGACTACCTGGGAAGTATACCCTTTTAAACAAAAAAGGATTTCTCGAATTGGTCCAGGCGTCTTTGAGTTATCGGGGAACATACATAAAAGAAAAGATTCCGACGAATTGTTAACCCCTTCCTTTTTTGAAGTCGGTTAAAAAGTACACTAAAGCAAATTGATTTTAATTGTTAACATTGAAATACATATAAACTGACAAGCTAAAGGGGTTCTTGATTTGCGAGTGACAATTGCGTTAGGGTTGCATATGCGGGTTTAGAACCACAATGTCTACAACCCTGACCTTCGACATATTAATGGCTAAATGCACGGGGGTGAATAACCTCGGGGGTGGGACTCATCTAAATAAAAGACCGTCATACGTACGATCAACGGTCACTGACTGTCGGCAACCGGCGGCTCCCTTCATTATTTATTTTCTTGCTTTAGAACTTGCAAGCGCTATGATATCTACAATCGTATTTCTATATACATATTTTTTTTCCATTTAATAGCAATAATAATTTCATGTAATCGTTTTTAATTAAACGTTCTTTTTAATGACAAAAAGTATAAATAACCAAGGTCTGAAGAATACACAATGTATTGCGTTATTTTAACAACTTCCCTTAGACATCAATCACAAAATTACAAAGGAAATTTTCTCAATTTTCTTGTACCTAATTGTAGGATGTCAAAAATTGGATGATAAGATACATAATCACCTACATTGTTTTATCTTATCACTTTACCATACTAATTGCTCTTATCTTTGAATTATACTAACAATAATTTATCAAATGTATATAAGACGTTTTAGAAAACACGTAATTTAATAAACAGCCGTATTCATCACTCATCTTCATATTATATTGTTTTAAACACGAAAATATTTGACAGTCGTTAAATATTACACAAATTACTTATTTTATTTTTGTTTATACATTTTATTTAAAACTACTTAATACATTTAAGAACATTTTTATCACTGATAATTCTCACAGACTACACTAGTGATTTTCGTGGTGCAGTAGAGCTGCGACGGCCCGCGCGGCGCCGACACAGCCACTGGCGCCGATGTACTCGGTACTCGCCGCAGCGTCCCGGCGCTCAGCGCTCGACGATCTGGCGTCACTGCGTTGCTAGGCAACACACTCACTCATTCGGAACATTCGCATTTGTTGTGATAAATTCGGCATTGTCGATCGCAGATGGCAACTCTACATATAGGACTACTCACTAGGGCTTGCAATACCGGTTTCCCGGTTTTATTTTTTACCGGTAAAAGTCAACCCGTCAAAGTCAAAGGCTACTAAATAATATTATCTACTCCAATTTTAAAGCAAATTGAAAAATGCACCTCTTACCGGTTTACCAGTAAAAAAATTTATTACAGTATTTTTTTACCGGTAAATAGAATTTACGGTAATTACTAGCCCTAATCACAACCTTTGAGTATTTAAGACTACTCTAAGATCACAACCAATGCATATCCCTATTCACTTCACATTTATTATGTAACGGATTAGTTACGACTTCAGTTCTTATGATACATCAAGAGTTGATGAATTCTATGATTTTACAATGTTATAATCGTATTCATATTCACAATATCAGTAAGAATATCAGTACTAATAACAATAATATCAGAATTGCTCTCAGCTAACATTAGCAGGCGAATTATGCCATACTTAAATATACCTTTGGATACACCATACAATAATTAATAATATAAGTATTTGCTTATATTCAAAACCTGTATTAAACCTCTTAATTAGACAACAGTATCTAATAAATATGAATAATGTTTACGAGCAAATGTCTAAATCCTTTTATTTTCATTGAATTCACCTGACTTTGGCCTCACTTAACACAATGCTTATTTAATGTTTGTGTTTTCAACCGCATAAGCCACAAACATGCTAATAATTAATTAATATCGTAATTAAGCCTTTTATGAATATTAGATAAACGTATGATTTAATAAAAATAAAAGTCTGTTTTGAAATGTTATTGTAATTTTTGTATTTATCCACAAAATGAACATTGATTTTACCGTACTCAGTACACCATTTTTTTATTTTTTTTATTGCCTGGATATCATTGACAAGCCGCGGCGTGCTGGCTCTGCAAGCCATGCCACCTGCACTGGCGTTGCATTTCCGTAAACAAACGCGCGTAGCATGCAATGAGCGACTATGTTACGATAAATACCTATTTATTTTTATTTTTACGCGCAGTTTATTTTATCACTGTTTGAATACTGAACTGTACGTGTTCGATGAAACATGACGACACAACGATGATGGTTGATTCTAGCTTAAAAAATAGAATAATTATGGATCTTTATTGATATCATTTTTATTTATTTAACTAAAATTGACTGTCGCATGGGTGACACCGCGAGCATCAGCTAGTAACTAAAAATAGTAATATTTAATTAGGTAATAATAACGTAAATAATTATCAAATAAGTATGACTATATTGTTAATCTTAATAGACGTTTTATTGTAGAGCGGATCATTAAATATATTAAACTTGTTTTAGCAGGGATCCTTATGTTTTTCTTGCAATTAAAATAGCATATATTAATCAGTGATAATGTAGCATTCAAATGGTGAAAGAATTTTTAAAATCGGTCCAGTACTTTTTGAGCCAATTCGTTACAAACATACTTACATACAAATCTTTCCTCTTTATAATATTAGTATAGATTGGAATATTATTATTCTTCAACTATTCAAGAATGAATACCCTTTAACATTCTGCAAATAATTATGACTATAGTAAATGGTGGATAACTTTCCTCTAATACTCGGAAGAGCGGGCGGCGCAGTCGTACTTTTGAAAGTGGCCAGAAAAGTAAATATTAAATTTAAAAGCAACCAAAGCAAGCGTAACGTCCAGCAACAAGACGGTATCCAAATATTTACACGTGAACTTTATATTTACATAACATTTCATTGCTACGAAATAAATTATCTATTACGAACATCTGTTTCTTTTTAAAAAACAAACTCGTTCGGTAAAAATAACCTATGCAACATGCAAGGGTTAGTACATTAAATTTTATGCCTTTTCAGGTGAAAATGAAAGTTCGCAGCTATTTTTGTTAATTATAAATATTAACTAGCCACCATTTTGAGGTTTACACTGTAAACGTCCAGGAAACCCATAGAACTTCCATCATAATTTTGACTCGTTGATATTATAAAATAAATTCACACTTCATAAACAAACACGGGTTCTTAATTATTTCCTTCAAGAATAATACATCGGAATTATTATTTACATGAAAACTAAACAGTCCTATCCTCGGTCTATATGTTTTAATAAAACCGCAATAGTTATCGTGGGAAAGTTGCACGATTCCTTTTCTATCTTAAATCTAAATCCCTCGCGGACCCTTTGAGCCACGGACCCTGAAGCGATGTGTATTAATTATACATCTCCATAGCCACGTCTGCTTTATTAGAATAATTTATAACTTAGACACTATTCGAATTAATTAATATATAATTTAAGGTATTGAAAATAATTGTAAACTACGTATCAGATCATTTACTTATTTATAGTTACACCAATATTTCATATTTTATTAAGTTTAATATTAATGGAGGTCATTTTGGCTAGGTCACAGGTTAGGTTAGCTATATATATTAACAAAGGTTAGCTATATATCGCGGTTTATTTTACTTTTTTAACGTCGGGTTAAAAATGTAAAACAAACCGCGATAGAATCCGTAAATTTCGTTTTATTTCAATGTATAATATTCGCGTAAACATAAGAAACCATTATATGCAGCATTTACCGGGCACTTTTAATATGTTCTGAAAATAAATAATATTACCTAATCTGTTACTTATATTTTTTTTTGTATACCATTGGTTGTCCTTTAAAAATAAATAAATAAATAATAAAAAAGAGCAAAACAATTAATACTAATTTATGTACATAAAAATATAAGTGAATATTTTCATGCATACGTATCAATTTTTTACCTTTAAATACTGCATTTTCGCCATAAAAAATGTCTAGACCTTGTATTGTTTTACACATATTCCCTATATATCATATGATTGAATCATCCGTTTTAAATTAGGAAACTCCAACCGGCAGCATAAAGCCAAAGGTCCAATATGATATGTTTTGATTGCGGTGGAGTATCATCGATACGATCAGATGTACGGATCCCACGGGTCGGGGTGAGCCCACTGCCCATTGTTTAAGTGTCGAATTTTATTTATGACGCCGTCGGTAACGGCTGTGCTCAGTGCGGACACTTGATGCCGCTGATCTCTATCGTAGTCGACGGCGGGTGGTCTTCTCTCACGCAATTAAAACACCAAAATAGTGAAAAACGCTCCTAATATTTGCTCATAAATATTTGTATATCAACTTATTACTTTGGAGTCATTTGAAACTTGTATATGAGGACCTTTAAATGGATTGTACTACTGATATTTTTCATTTCTTATTTTTTTTATCACTAATGATGCATGTTGTGGCTGCCTTAAACAGGTGTTACAAATTTTTGATGTTTTGTTCCTTTTTATGTTATAGTTATAAGTTTATTTGTATCAACTACTGGCTGTACTAAATAAATAAATAAAATAAATTTCTTGATTAATGCTTTTCTGGCCCATAGACCTCTCAAAACGTTAAATTAACAACGACATACTTAATAATGAACACTAACTCCTAGTTTAAAATTTCCCATCTCAATGTATCGCTTTGTATTTTTTTTTAATGATTCGTCTCACATAATGTTGCATAACATGCCTACAAATCTATCTAGCTCAGACTTGCCAATGACATCATGCTGCAAATAGCTGGCTACATGTACTATGCCAAAAGTATTACATCATTTTAAGTTAAAACACAAAGCATGTTTAGAAGAAAATACATGACCAGCGAAAGCGTTTCGGCGTTGAATAAAATTGTTTCGTGGAGAATCCGACGTAACATTCAGACCCGACCCGAATATTTAAGCAGGAAAACTAGAATGATTTATTCGCAAATAAAGAAAGGACGTGACCGATGGACTATAAAATGTATTTCTTATAAATATAATTTATCCAATGCGACAGTCACCTTGGGTAATCCGTGTTTCCATAATAAAACTCCGGTCTTCCACCAGGAATATAAGTGATGAGCAGCCAATTGACACTCAGTTCCCTGATTAGATCATTATAACACATTTGCAATGCTGAATACTAACCTTGCACGCACGAGAGGCGTTAAAATTCCATAAACACATCACGTCACCACCATTTGTAAGTCTCAAGGAATATAAAGTAACATACACATATGTCTGTAAGTCAAATTACCATTTAAGAATACATTTTAATATAATGATAGTTTCAAGTACATTTAATGTGACCGCCACAGCCCTCGCTTTAAAATTGTTTTAAAATGTTCGTTTTTAGCACAAGAAAGAGGCAACATTATACATAATGGTATTATAAAGAACAATGTTAACTATAATCTTAACTATGATCTATGACTATAGCATTATATAAAAATTATGTTTGTTAAAATGGCTGCCTGTGTTTTTGTGAAAACATCGTATTGTATAATCTTAGAAGCCTTAACAAAAGAAAGCAAAAAATATACCGAGATATATAAAGCACTATCTGCACGTTTACCACGCCGAAGTATTCTAAATTATTCAATCTTGACTTAAGGAGCTAAAATACGGCTTCGTACGCATCTCTTTTTTTGAGTTCACCGTTTATTCATGATTTTGGTATTATTTTCTTTGCAACAACATAATACATGTATTTATATTTTATGACGCTTTTTATTACTTCAATTAGTTGTAATATATAAATTATGTCAAAGAATAAATGGAGATCTCCTCACCTTGACAACTCGGATTTGACTCAGCAAATTAGCCCGCTATCAGATAAAAATATATAATTACCCCGCACGGTTAAATGTCAGATTTACAGAGCTAATCGGGTAATATTAATAAAGTAAGTACGTACAAAGCTTATTATTGTTACGTAATAATTTGGCAATATATCATTTACATACTATAATGGTATCTATTTTAATCGATTACGTAAATTATATACTTGTAGTGCAAGTCGAAATCGATATTGTGACGTGCATCAATAATAGTAGAACCATTAGCGAATCGGAAGAAGCCGCCAATCGAGCTATAAATTACTCCCAGACACAATCACCCTATTAGAGTGGACACGCGGCCTTCCGCTGCCACTTGAGTCGGCGGAAATTGTCATAACGACTTTAGGGGATGTGTTTGTAGGCCTAACCCTATCGATTACCATTTAAGACTATTACATAAACGAGGCCCATTTACTGACTCTAATGTACTTTTAGTACAGTGAATCTAAGGAAGGACGGCGACTTTATGTTAATACTCAGAATACAGAGTTCTGTATTCTGAGTGTTAATATAAACTCATTATTTGTGCCGGATGTTATGCAACTGTTAAACACAATAAACGACAGCCCAATATAATTAATATACGTAGCACGTCATTATAAGAATATGAAACAATAACACATTTATATAAATAATTAATTATTAGTTGTGAAATGAATTGTATAACATTAATACAATTATAGTTCTTCGCATCAAAAATACAACTCACAAACGAGTAAGTAATAAAAATGTTTTCGTTATTATTTCTTGATATTTAGTTTATCATTAAGGTCAGGCCTGGGATATGTAATCTGAAATTCTCGGAAAGTCCACTATTTAAATATGTATATTATAAGAAATCGTAATATTTATATTAGCTACTTGTTTTGTAGATTGTTAAAACACCTAAGCATATTTTGATTTCAGATACTTGGGAAACAGTTATTGCACCAAACTTTGGAGTTAGTTTGAGTTTAAATTGTTTGATGCGGAACGGGAGCGCGTGGGTGCCAGCTTTCTGTTGGGAAACAAGCGGCCATTTTCTACGTTGTCCACGAGCCCTAGAGCATTATTTACACAAATGATTTCGGCATCCGGCCCACTCCGTACAGTGAGTACACTAACTTTCAATGGTTTATAAACTATTATAATTAATATTCTTATGCTAGATGTACCTACTTGAAAGTTGCTACATGTTGGCAACATGGCAACATTGGACACCCGAGTCGACAAATGGAACTTCCTGACCGATAAAGAGCGGGATAAAAGGAAAAGCGCGAATGACGCGGGCATTGTGTCTTTGTGTTTATTTACCAATAAACATCTTTATGCAGAACATAGTTGTCATTAATTAATATAGAGAAGTACACCTCAGACTAGTTTACCAACACATGCCGTTTTATTTTCGTATTAAATAAGAATGTGTTAGGAAATTGCATTTTAACTGAAGTAAATTGTTATGCAGCAAAGTTGTGCACACAAGAAATGCTTAGTCTGCGGGCACTAACCCTCCTTTTATGAGCGCGTGAGCACAAAGGTACATTAGTACAACAACAGGAACTTGCGGGATTCAAGAACGCGTTTAAACTCTAGACTCCTAGGCCAACGGATTATGATTTATGAGCAGTTAATGTAAATCTATAGTGCGAGAGGTTTGTTTCCGAGGCGGGCGAGAGCGGGCGCTTTGCGCGTGCGCCGCCGTGTCAAAGCAACACAGCGACGCTTCAGAGCTTTAATAAATAACATAACCATACAGTACACTGTTTTTTTTTATAAATTTTCCCACTTGTAGTGTGAAGAAGCAGGCCGGCATGAGTGTGTTGAGTAGCGGGGATAGATCGTCTCTCGCTACTCAGTACTCTATTTGCACCGCACTGCGCTTACCATCAGGTACAGTGCGGTCACTTTGCAGTGCCAGGATAAAAAAAAAATTTAGGAGTTCTCCATACAGTCACATTAAAAAATAAACTAAGATAGTAGGTATTTGAAGACATTCAAGGTCTATGAGATACCTTGTAATGATGATTATTAACTTATTCGTGATAAGAAGTAGACATGAACTGTACAAAACAAATGTAAATAGATAAAAGCAAGTCCAATGATTAATGTCAACGCGCGACTTTCAATTAAGGCTCTTAATTAGGAGTTTGAGACTTATCTAACTTTGAGACTGACTTATCTAAATCGTAGAGTATTTCCATGCTCTATTCTGATTTTGTTGGGTTTTCATCTAATTATACAAACCATACGTTAGTTACTAGTTATTGAGATAAGAATTATTCAGTTGTTTATCAGAATCAAATTTACACCGAGTCACGAAAACTATAACCGAGAAGCTGAACTAACGGATTAAAACTAGAAGTGGAACATATAAATAATATAATACTAGCCCTGTATTGTCCCACTGCTGGGCACGGGCCTCCTCAACTAATGATAGGGGTTAGGCTTTAGTCAACCACGCTGGCCTATTGCGGGTTGGTAGACTTCACATACCTTCAAAATTCTTTTGAGAATTCTCAGGTTTGCTGGTTTTCTCACGATGTTTTCCTTCATCGTTAAAACAAGCGATAATTAACAAAGAATACACACATAACTTTAGAAAAGTCAGAGGTGTATGTCACTTGGGCTTCGAACATACGACTTTCGTCTTGACAGTCCGTACCACAACCAACTAGGCTATCGCTGCTCTAACATATAAATATATTATTATTTTATTCCGCTTACCGTAATGGTGTCATAGATGCCATTTTGGTCCGAGCGAAGGGTTACATTCTCAGTGATAGGCTGAGTGGGCAGCGTGGTGGCCGCAGCACGCTGGGGAGGCGGCGACAACTGTAACGGATCGCCATTACGTGTCCACGTTCTGTGAATTTGCCAACTTGTATCCGAGAATCTTGCTCTATCCTGAGGACAAACAAATAAACTTTATATTATGTAGCCATGAATAAATAAAAACATGAATATCAACATTTTTATATTCGTAATGTACAAAGCACTGGAAAAAATAAGTCAATATACAAAACTAGCTGTTGCTCGCGGCTCCGCCCGCGTGATTGTCATATTTGGGAGAAAATGTATACAATACAAAATACTAATTTTCATGCGTTTAACATCAAACATGACGGATTTTCATACAAACTTACTTTCCTATTTTACCCCCTTAGGGGTGGAATTTCCAAAAATCCTTTAACATCTATATTTTATTTTTACCTATAAGGCGAAATACTAACTTTCATGCGTTTAACATTAAAAATGACGGATTTTCATACAAACTATCATCCCCTATTTTACCCCCTTATTTAAAAAACCCTTCCTTAGTGGATGCCTACGTCATAAAAGGTACCTACTGTCAAAATTTCAAGTCTCTAACATCAGCCGTTTAGGCTGTGCGTTGATCGATCAGTCGGTCAGTTTCTTATTTTATACAATACTAGCTGATGCTCGCGGCTCCACCCGCGTGGAGGTCATGTTTGAGACAGTAAGTATACATTACAAAATACCAATTTTCATGCATTTAACTTCAAAAATGAAGGATTTTCATACAAACTTTCTTACCCTATTTAACCCCCTTAGGGGTGGAATTTCCAAAAATCCTGAAATATGTGTTTTTAATTTTTAACTGTAAGGCCAAATACCAAATTTCATGCGTTTAACTGCAAAAATGAGAGATTTTCATACAAACTTTCTTCCCCTATTTTACCCCCTTCGGGGTGGAATTTCCAAAAATCCTGAAAGATATATATTTTATTTTTGACTAAAAGGCCAAATACTAATTTTCATAAACTTAACTTCAAAAATGACGGATTTTCATACAAACTATCATCCCCTATTTTACCCCCTTAGGGGTGGTATTTCCAAAAACCCTTCCTTAGTGGATACCTACGTCATAAAAGGTACCTACTGTCAAAATTATCTCTAACCCCAGCCGTTTTGGCTGTGCGTTGATCGATCAGTCAGTCAGTCAGTTTCTTCTTTTATATATACAGATGTAACGGTAGGCAGCGGCTCTACTGTGCTCTGGCATTGCAGAAGTCTATGGGCGGCGGTGACTACTTACCATTAGGTGGTCCGTCTGCTCTTCTATCTATCCAGGCACAAAAAAAAAGTGTCTGCGCACAGACCTACATTGTACAAACTGTAACTAATTAGTAAACGTTACAAATTTAATTAGTATGAAATGTGAAATAACTTCGCCGTTTTACGTCATTAGCATTTGATTATCACGGTTGACAATTGGGAAAGGCTTGCCGGCTAAGAGATGCTTTCTGGTCCGGGTTTAAATTATAATAACTAAGGCTTTCGCAAACTGAGTATTGTTTTGTATATTACTCTTTCTTCTGTGTGTATTTTTGTATTTCGTTAAATACGTACGACGTAATATACACATGAGCTAGCTTAATTAATAACTTGGTGATAAGCAGAATTCATACGTACACTTGCCAGAGAATTGTTATCAGTAGTAATGATCCCTAAATAGAAGAGCGAACCGAAATAAGATGATAATAACAAGAATATTAAGAAAATTGACAAAAAAACGATATGAATAAACTCAGTTAAAAAATAAGACAAACTTACTACATTTCAACATATAACACCCATTATCTATATAATTGACAAAATTCACACCAAAAACATAACAAATATAAACAAAACAATAACATCGCCGCCGTTTTGTAGTAACCCGTAAAAGGCGAACGATGTGTGAAAAAATAGTTTATTTGAAATCTGTGATCTACATTGTGTTAAAATAGCGCAGAGGATTAGCCGGCAGGTAGATAAGATAACAAACAAGCACATGAGGACAAGCTGGCATCAAGCAGAGCTGCATAGATGCGCTCGTGAGCCGTGGCCTCTCGAGGCTTGTTGTTCTCTGTAAGCCGATGGCGACTGCGACGTCTGGTAGGCGTGGGCGCATGCACTTAACATTTCGTTACTACTTTCAACACGTTCCGACAAGATAAGCCAATGAGTTAATAAAGTTATCCACGCCCTTCCAGTTCCCTTTCGATGGACTATGACTTGAACAAATTAATTTGTCATACTACTCAGTGGGGGCGTGATGTTAGGGGTTTCTATTTTTAACCGACTTCAAAAAAAGGAGAAGGTTAACAATTCGTCGGAATCTTTTTTTTTATGTATGTTACCCGATTACTCGAAGACGCCTGGACCGATTCGAGAAATTCTTTTTTTGTTTAAAAGGGTATACTTCCCAGGTGGTCCCATTGGCACCAAGTCAGGATCTGATGATGGGATCTCAGAAAAAACAAGGACAACCCTCAAATTTTATAGTGACGCATAATTTGTTTTTTATTGAAGTCGGTGTACTTTTTATGAATTAAAAAACTTTATAGTGTGACATTTGTATTGATGACTAATGATTATACATAAGCCGACGACGCGGACGCCTGTATTCCCGAAGGACAATTGTTCCATATATTTGCAACTAGTGCACTCACGGTTGGCCAAGCTTATTTCCATCATTATCATGATGATCCAAGATACGAGGCGAGGGATATATTGATAGGTGGCGATCCTTTCTCTATACCGGTACAATCTACAATCCCGGGCAATTCATGTATGATTTTCAAATTAAAAACTCATATTCATTGTGATTGTCCAACTTGAACTAAGAATCTAAGTATTGTTCCTATATTTTTATTTGTATATACGTATGTACATTACACATATGAAATAATGTTAATACCATAGAGCTAATGCAGCGATAGCCTACATTGGAATGTGTGTATTAATTGTTATTTATGACCAAAATAACAATGGAGGAAAACATCGTGCAGAAACGGTGTATAACAGACGTAACAAATGACATTAGGCCACCGTGGTTCTCTATCTACTTAACCTTATCCTCATCAGTAAACAAGCCTTCTGCCTAACAGTGGGACACTATAGATACAACAATACAAACAATGAATGTAGTAGAGCTACGCTGGGTTTTGGACGGTCAATTGAGATTTTCAAGGATCGAAATCACTAATCCATATTATTATTTTTCTTTGTAGTCGGCAATACTTAAGATATTTTCATTGTAACACTTGCGCATTTGTGGATTACGATCAATACTAGAAGTGCCATTTAAGTTTTTTTTTATTTAATAGATATAAAGTTTGTCGGTATAACTAATGCATACAACTCTCTCCAGACGGGTCGATAATGAGCGTTGGATGATATTCATTGTCAATTAAATTAAGCCATATTATTAGATATATCTCAAGAAAAAGCATAACAAATTAGAGTAACAGCATAAAGGTTGTTATATTTGTAGAGCAAAAGTTCGACAGACGTAGCATATAATAGTAACTTATTAAACGATACAGCGGAGAGTAAAAAGTGAAAAGATATTGATTTCGAAAGTGAAAACGTCTCTGTACGGTCTTAATAAATGTTGATTTATTTCTCTAATCTAATTTTGAGGCATGTATTTATATTTAACGGAGACTGAATCAACTGGCATCTATCGAAGCAATTGTTTGTTATCCATAATTAAATCTCAATGGCTAAATTATGTTCTATAAAATTGCTACTCGGATACTGAGATTGTGTTAATAAAAATACTAATATTCGATATACCCTTAATTGATTTTGAAATTGTTTAATTACATTTATAATAGCAACATATTTCGAATTAAGGACGCAATGATTTTAAACATGTCTTGTTTAGTATCTAACGTATAAAATATAGAAATCAAATTTAAGGCGGTTCAAACATTGATTAATATTGGAATTAACTGTTTTTATGTGTGTTTACTGAATGTTGAATATAAATGCCAATGATCATGATGTAACAAAGAAGGATCGGGCATCATCGGTCACTCGACAATTAGAGAAGCAATTATAACTGATGAGCGAAGAGGTAGGTAATGTTCCAAAGTCTAATAGTATGTTTAGATTCTTGTTTTACAGTATTTACACATACAAATAGCTTCATAGGATTGAGAATATAGAATTCCTGTTCCAATCTTATTCAAATAAGCTTCTATTTCTATTAAAAACTAGCGGGCCCGGCAGACATCGTCCTGCCCGGAAAAGCTGCGCCACATTGATATTTTAAAAATCACAATCTTTGGCAATTCTCCCACAAATCGCAGCAAATCAAATTTGGTGACATACCGACAGTAGCGCCACCTACCGGGTCCAATTGTGTTTTCACACAAAATTTCATCCAAATCGGTCAGGCCGTTTTAGAGAGGCTAACCAACGGCGATTGATTTTTATATACTAAAAAAATATGTGTTGGCAACATTGGACACTAGTCGACATTTGAAACTTCCTGACCGATAAGCAACGGGATAAAAGTAAGGGACGAGGCGATGCGGGGATTGTTTCTTTGTGATTCGCTACCAATGACAATCTTCATGTAGAACAACGTATTAATTAGTTAATAGAAAAGTTCACCTTCACCTAGTTTGCTATCATATGATAAACTGTTCTTTTGAATTACATTCTTAGCTAGATAATAACAACAACAAATATTGTTTATAATTATAATAAATACCTTTATAATATTGTAATGGATCATGGACGTCATGTGCCCATAATAATAATAATAAAACTAGCCCTATATTAAACATTGTGCCACTGCTGGGCGCGGGACTCCTCTACAAATGAGAGGGGTTAGGCCTTAGTCCACCACACTCGCCTAATGCGTCTTGGTAGACTTCACATACCTTCAATTCAACAATTCTTATGAGAATTCTCAGGTATGCAGGTTTCCTCACGATGTTTTCCTTCACCGTTAAAGCAAGTGATACCAATTAATACATTTAGAACATACTTCAACTTTCGTCTTGACAGTCCGTACTGCAACCAACTAGGCTGTTGCTGCTATGTGCATATGCCCATACTCATTAGGTGTTCCAGGACATATTACAATAAAAACACTAATGGTAAACAGTCTATGAATATCTAAAGTCATCTCAAAATTGTAACCGGCCGGCACAGCATGGTTGTAGGAGTATAACGTTTTACAGTCCAACTTTGTATTTCGGTCTGTTTTTGTTTATCTTTGACACATTGTCGTATACTGTCGTAGACTATCCACAAGCGAGCCACGATGTATAAACGGATATTTTCGAATTACTCAGAAGACATTAAAAGCAACACAACAAAAAATTCGACGCATTCTGTAAACTGGATTCATCATTCATCTGACCTTGCAATCTTAACTAATATCTTTGAAATGGTTTACATGTTATTTACATACGAATTCCCATTAAGTATAACCTATGTCGACACCAGTGCGTAATCTTATTTAATTAACAGATAATAAATTATGTTTATTTGTACCCAACCGTCTCATAGCAAGATCAGTATGACTCCATTGGCATTGGCTTGACTATTTAAACATCTGTACAAACAATTTCCAATATGTAGGTATTCGACACCCGTTGTTAGTAAGATAATTAATGGAAAATACGTACATACTTGTCTTCGTTTTTACTGAAACATACAAAAGTAAGAAGTACTTATTATTAATATAAATATTCAAGGTTATTAT
This sequence comes from Laothoe populi, assembly GCA_905220505.1. Lineage (NCBI taxonomy): Eukaryota > Metazoa > Arthropoda > Insecta > Lepidoptera > Sphingidae > Laothoe > Laothoe populi. Next base: position 12,013,853 of record HG992151.1, on the reverse strand, counting down.
ATATGTACATTATCTTCGTTTTATGACTCTGATTATGAATACAAATTTATTCTAGAAGGTTACTTTTTTTGTTAATTCATATACAGTCTTTACACGGAATCAATCAAATATCGTGTACCGAAGTTAAAATATATTTATTTGGATTATAGTTAGGAATTATTTTTTTTGCGGGAATATAAAAAATGCTTGAAAGTCGGATTAGCATCCACCGACTAATCCAGTAAGTATCCGCCCAGACTATACATACATTATAGATTTATAATGTAAGGTATGAGAAACCGTCTACATTTTCAATTCGCAGAAATGAATTCTAAGTGGCTAACGAAGCGGTACTGCGCACAGCGGCCTCCGTCTGATAAGATAACCTTGCTTTTCAATTTGCTTTGCTAAAGCGTACCAACACCAGGGCTAGGAAAACACGCTAATAGCATCCTTATCGCGATTTGGTTACCAAGATACAATACACCGACGAATTCTAGAAAAGTAAGTACGATCATTGTTGTTTTATAGTTTCCTGTCCTCCATAGTAATGGTATCAATACTGATAACGATTACGACATTACACAATTCTTACATTCGTTCAATGTTTTCCAAGTATTTATCTATAAGTGGACGGATAGCCGTGTTACATAAAATCTCAGATATATTGTTTTTATCGTTGTCACCACGGTCCACGAGTATAACAAATACCTCATTCTCAAAGGGGTCGTCTGTCCGCGTGTCACGTTTCTGTTTATCCGCGCTGAACGACAACCTCCTCTTGAATAACTTCATCGCACACCGCGTCCTCACCCGAGCCTCAAGCGAACGTCACCTCTTGCATCAAACGTGTGACCAACTCATTATTAAGTTAAGCCGCTAAGTTTAGCAACTGCATAGAAGCACGCAACACTAATTCTATTTATTTGCACGTGAAAGTCATATGAGGATAAATTGTCACTATCAGTTGGAAGCAATTTTTAATAAAATCACGTCAACTGCTTTTCATCGCGCCATCTAACTGATCTAACCGCCCCGCGACGGTGGGCACGTGCGAGCGCCGGTAGAGACGCCAGTAGCGCATGTTCATTCGTGGATGCGGTGTGCGGTCGGCTCGCGAGCACATCGCGCACTGCCCGCCGCGTTCCGGGCTCCGGCTCTGACACTCTGACGCCGGCAAATGCGTCCGTCACCTTCGCTCACCGACACCCCGGTACCGATGAACCAACCGCTGTATATTATAATGAATCACCATCATCGTCTATCATAATCAAACAACACATACAGGCTATTAAAAATTAACAAACAACCCCACCGTCAAATAGACAGGTACGGTATGGCAGATATTCCGCCAACAACAATATATCAGATTACTGTTATCAGCAACTGACCTATAACTCCTTATATGTGATAAAATTTATGATAAATATTAAATTACAGATAGCCGTCGCGCCGCGCCGCCTAGAGATTATTACGATCGAGCTAAGAAATACAACATCCGCTATTGCCATAAACAACGTACTAAAATTGGACCGACTAATGTTAGTTTGTTTGACATACTACATCAATTATTTGACGCGTTGTTAATTTTCATATTGACACTACCGTTTCTTTGATTAGATAACAAAATTGTTTCCTTATGAATTTGTCATAATGCTTAAATTCTTTGATTGGTGTAAAGTAATATTATATTAGATAAAAATATAAATTATTATTATTTATAATAGTATTATCCGCGTATTAGTATTATTGTCCGCGACACACAGTCTCCGGACTGTAAAAGTATTATCAAGTTCGGCGAATTTTAATTGACTGTGTGTTTGTGAAACTTGCAGTAGCAACGAAATGAGAATAACATTTTTATCTCGTCTTATTTTGAAATGAAAATATGTCAATATTCACGAAAATAGGAATTTATTTTTCTCTAAAAACTAATTATGTTTTAGAGCATTGGTTTATATTTATATTCATAATATTACGACGCGTATTAAATATACTATGATATTTACACTTATGACATCTGAAGGCTATTTTAGTTTCTTGTAATCAAAAATTTTCAAAATATCATTGCGATCTAGTCTCGGCGTAGAGAATGTCACAATTTGTATACAACGTTAATCATGACATTGTATTGAAATGAAATTGAATATAGATCGAAAGTTAATGAAAGATAGAACGCATTTTAAAATGATGCACACATTGCACATACGAGCCGGCCCATTCATGCTGTAGACAAATCTACAGCGTGGCCTTACCACTTCTAAAAACACATACTTCTAAAAATTATTATATGAAATTGTCTATTTGAACAATTAGTATAGACCTTGTTTAAGTTAAATAGTGTTTAGGGTTTGTGTGATCAAAAAACTAACAGAAAAAGGAACGTAGAGTTCGGAATGTAGCGCCCCAGTGCCAGCGTTGACTTGTTAATATTTGAATACGTGTTAGCGCTTTCTAAATCCTTGCTGGGAGTTTTTAAGTTGAACTTTCCGGCGGTCAATTTTAAATGCCAAGTTTGCATTTAGTTATCCCACGGTACGGGATAATCGTGTAACATTTCTCACAAGATCACTTTACTCTTAAGCTCTATGTATATTAACATTAGGCAATTTTATTTTACCCACGATAGCTAGACAAAGACCATGGATAACCACTTTTGAAATGGATGATTATTCGCACGTTCTTATATTTATCATTTTGCATGAACTAGCCATAATTTAATACAAGATACAATAATGTAATACTATTGTGACATACTATGACAGCCTCTGTGGCGTAGCGGGCGAGTAGCCGGCTGTGAAACGTGAGGGCGTGGGTTCGATTCCCGCACCGATACAAATGTTTGTGTGACAGACATATTTGTTTCATGTCTAGGTGTTGTGGTACCGTAGTGCCTCGTACTTCTTGATACCCACGATACAGGTTTTACCTAGTGTGGGGTCAGAACTATGTGTGTGGCTGTTGGGTGTATTTATTTATTTATTGTTAATCATATTAAGTTATGTACATGGTACATTTATGCAGTTGTTTAGTATATTAAATTATATATTCATATAATTGCCATTGACTGCCTCGGTGGCGCAGTTGTAATTGCGCATGCGTTACGACTGCTGTGCTGAGGTCTCGGGTTCGATCCCCGGGTCGGGTAAAGTGATATTGGGTTTTTCTACCTAGAAATACTCAGTATTAACCCGGAGTCTGGAATGGTGCCCGGTGTGGCGATAGGCTCGCCCCCTATCACATTATGGGACCGAAATTTGGCGAAAAGTGGGTGTACTGGTTACACCTCTGCCTACCCCTTTGGGGATAACAGGCGTGAGAGTATATGTATGTATGTATGTATATTCATATACTATTGTTACTACTGTCGTTAGAGGTATAAGCTACTGCCTATTAAATGTATAGAAAATTAAGCTAAACAGAAGTGTTCATCGCTAATATTTGCGAAGGGCGTGAAAATAGTCCCGAGCGTATTAAGAGCCTTATTTGAACCATCACCGGTCGTACCGCTTTCTTGTTCGTTCGTCCCATAATCATAATGGGAAGTAATATCGGTAATTTCCGACGCCAAAGAGCTCTTTATATCGGCCATGTTTCGCAGCTCGTACCCATCACAATACACGAATACCGGTACACGGGAAAGTTTAACATAAATACCTTTTGAAGATTCCTCTAAAAATTTTTGTGAAGCCATTACAACTGAATTAACAGTAATAGCGCCTCCCAATTTTTGGGACATTATGTTTTTTCCAACAACTTTAATACCCAATAATGATTACAATACAATACACTATAAAATCTGTGTAAAATAACACAATATAATACGGCTGCGTAAAATTTATACATAAAATCATATGTCCGATGTATGACGTCCGTAATAAATAAATAAATAACACCCAATAATACACAAAGCCTCGACCACATAATAAGATATAATTATCTTCCGTCGTAAGCATCGACAAGGAACTACTAGAGACTTTCAGTCTCAGAACACCCAGACCCGACACAAATATCTATCTGTCAAACATTTGTCTCGTTGCGGGAATCGAACCCACAGCCTCTCATTACACAACCGACTGCTCGCCAATTGTGCCACGAAGTTCGTCATGTCACATAAAGTGTTTTATGATGTTTATTTTCTTATGATATCGCTACAACATGCCTAGCTTAATCTCTACTAAATTACACTAATGGCAGTTGTTTTATTACACCAATCATATGCAAAAATTATACGTAATGACAATATAATTTTCTATTTTATGCTCATTAACTAGGAAACACTAGCAATTAAGTACAAAAAATAATAATGTTCTTAAATTATACTGTTTGATAAACTTCGATTTTAATCACAACTTTCAATAGTATGCTATTGTTTAGTTATAAGTGTAACGATAATTTATGGATAAAACAATGTAAAATACAATTATAATAAAATAGATGTTTTATACATAGTGTCACACTCTGTTATTATATTTCCTAAATTTCATTAAAATAATATTTGTAACTTTTGATAACAATTACTGGCAGCACTGGCAAAGACAAAAAATAGACTAAAAGAGTGAAGGTTGTAATTTACGACTATAGTGGCTTGATGTTTTTGGCGGGAAAAAATATAGAAAAAAGAGGATAGAAGGAAATACATACAATAAAAAAGTGTGAATATAAAAATAATCCCGTTGACAAGTTAAATACATTGATTGATATACAAGCGGAGTATTTTACTGGATTGATAGGACTAATACTACATGAGTGACAATGAGTGGTATACTTACAGAGTTCTGCAAATGAGAAAGTATCTGCGCGGTGTTCGCCGGGTCCGCCAGGTCTACCGCACCGGCCACCTGAAACAAATTCCTCTTGCTCCATTAAATGGGTCAATTGCTCCCTCGGGAGGATACGGGGACGGTGGGCAATCACCGCAGCCTGTGTTTTATTTGCGGCGCGGCGGTTACGCTCACTCCAGGGACAATTATTTTTTATTACTTTCTTAACGTCTACACAACAGTGCACGGGCAATTTAGAGACAGTATTATTCCCAGTCCACTTTCAGACTAAAGTTTCCTCTGTTTTTTGAAGGGGTCGATGCATAGACATACCTAATATAAACTTTTTGAAGATTATTACAATTTGTGTATTATATATAAGCTTGGTGTGCTAAATGTTAATTAATTTTAAATGAGTATTTCTGCTTGATTCTATTAATAATTCAGTATACGTTTCCAAATTTGAAGTCTAATAAGCAAATCAATGTTCAACATAATTAACTCTTTCCTTGTATTATTTAATAAAGTTATATGGAAAATTAATAATGTATGTTATAATCATACTGCATGACACAACAAATGGTAAATTAACTTATTAAACTAATTGATCGATAAATCGTGAGATCTTTTTACAAGCTTTTATTTAACTTGCAATGTTTGTTAGGTCAAAATCTGCAACTAAATTTTGAACCAGATCTTGTAGCCCGAAAAGGCTAAAATTTAGTATTCATACATAAAACTGATGATAATGCAATATAATATGGTGAGCTGGACCTGATGCTGCTGCCAGGGCATCTGCAGACCCATTGACTTATATTCTATAGACACGAACCGTCGAAGAAGAAATATGTTCCAAAAACCTTGTCCGCCCACTAATGCCATCTATCATTTTACTAAGAACTATTTGGAAATAAAACTCCCGTCACTGTCTCTCGAACGGCACTTTGCGCGCGCTAAAACGGGACCAACTATATAATGTATTTTATTGTGAAAATGCCATATATTCATTTTACTAAGAACTATCCCGCATGCAGAATTGAAATTAATTAATATTTATTGATATTACGTTCTAAACGTTATGAAATTATGTTATTTACCTTATATACTATTGACAGTTTCACTGTAAATCAATTTAAGGCAGATTTGTTCGGGAATGTCGCTACAAATAACTCAAATTAAACTGGTGTGCATTCGTTGGTGGCATGAAGCATACTGACGTCGGTGAGGAGTATACACCTCAACTCAGTGGAACATAATGTATGTTCTGGTCGCCGCATCTAGTACGTAGTACATATAGATCGCTGTGCAGACCACTCAACTCCTCAATAACTTACAGCAGCCATATCGTGGTTTGGGTCGTTAGAATGGTCTTAACAAGTAAGTTTATTTTCGTTCACTACTTTAAATCACTATATGCTTATTTTTATTTAATTGAATCATTCATCATTAATTATAGGATAACTAAACTTTTATTGTAGCTTATTTTCACCTTTATATTTAGAGAATACACAGTCATTACATATATCAACTGACATAGCTCCCTAATACTAAACATTTTATGGTTTCTATCAAATATTAATAGATGTTTTAAGTATCGCGGAATATGAAATACCAGAGCAACTGTATTAAAAACCATATGCCACTATAAAACTAGCATAACGAGTGTCATATAAAAATATGTATGAGTAGGGCGCATCGACCTTGTAGTTTGTACCACTAGCTGGTATTCGCGACGAGAGTCACCTTGCCAAAACATGCTTGGTATATGTACGCATATCTAGTTGAAAGTACACACGGTTCAACTCAAACAAACATTATTATAATTTATGTTGTCTACAATTTGATCAAATAATTTTATGGATCGCTATTTTGTTGTGGTACGTTTGATTTGTATAATCAATATAATAAATATATGTTATTCAAGAAAAGAGAAGAATTCACAAATATTTGTCGAAAATTATTACATATGTTTAGTGAGTGGTAGAGTTTCGCCAGGGCTAGCTTTATCCGCCCTGTGTGAAAGAAACAGCTATACACTTGTTATATAATGTATTTACACTTGTTCTAAGTCAAGGTAGCACTACCACAAAATCCAATCGACGAATTACCGGGAGCGCGTTTTTCCGTCTCTTATAGCTTAGTGGGTATGCAACTTTTTTTTTGAAGATCCCACCCTTCCACAGTGAAGTGTTGCCAGTCTAATAATTATTATTTCCTCAAATTATATCTATCTTTTAAAATCCTAAATTACTGTACGCTATCATTCGGCTAATCCTGACGGTAAACGCGTCCCCGTGTTTATTTACACAAGTATAATTGAGAACATACGTTTCTTATTTCTATTTAAATTAGTAATTTTTTTTTTTTTTGTTTCTGACACTTGATTACTCTTATAACTACATCGACTCACGCATTCGCGAGTGCCGACTCTCTCTTATAACTACATCGACCCACGCATTCGCGAGTGCCGACTCTCTCTTATAACTACATCGACTCACGCATTCGCGAGTGCCGACTCTCTCTTATAACTACATCGACCCACGCATTCGCGAGTGCCGACTCACTCACTAGTTATCACTACATCGACACAAGCATTCGCGAGTGCCGACTCACTCACTAGTTATCACTACATCGACACAAGCATTCGCGAGTGCCGACTCACTCACTAGTTATCACTACATCGACACAAGCATTCGCGAGTATCGACTCACTAGTTATCACTATATTAGCATTATCATTCACTAATATCACACATCACAAGCTTTTCCTGCTGCAATCACAATTCTTATTGTCATCACTTATTTTCCAACAGCTTTATTACATTGTCACTGTAAAGTTATACAATATACTGTCATCACTGTTATATTTATACACACATATATAAATCTATATCATGGGGAATTTAATAATGAATAATACAAAGATATTGACAATTTATTATATAGGTACACAACATCGTATTTCTCACACTTATAAAGCACATTAAGCACAAAATCACTCGTTTATTTAATATTTCTCTTAATTTACTTATTTTTATAATGAACTACACAAAATATTAATCTGAATCACTAGATACCACATCGTTGCTAAATACAAGCCAAGGATGTAACTTGTCTACTGCATAAACTCCTCTATAAAGCTGTCTACCTTTCTTTCGCGTAATAGGTGTATCTTCAACTTCATATCTGTCATTACCTAAAACCTTAATGATTTTAAATGGACCACTATACTTTGGTAGTAGTTTCCTACTCTGCCCTGGTTCAGTACGGATTTCTCTCTCTACTCTAACTAAGTCACCAACATTATACTGTTTTGGATTTTTACGCTTGGCGTCAAATCGTTCTTTTTGTTTTTGTTGATCTATGATTACTCTATGTTCAACACCAACTCGCATCTCGTCAATATTTTGCGGTTGATGTGCTTCTGTCACTATTGTGTTCATAATACTATCAGAACTACCTGTGGTTTTGACGCTAAACAATAATTCGGCCGGGGAGCGGCCTGTACTCTTATTAACAGTATTATTAAGTGCCCACTGTACCTGTGGTATAACTGTATCCCATTCATTCTCTGGTTTATCATGATTAGCGGTGGTAATAGCATCGAGGATCGTTCGGTTATACCTTTCAATTTGACCGTTAGCTCTGGGTGTGGCTACTGCGTTTAAAACGTGTTTAACTCCCTTTTGATTTATAAATTTTGAAAATTCGCGGCTAGTAAAGCTAGTTCCTCTATCGGATATTATTCGTAGTGGAACCCCGAAAATAGAGAAGTACTCATTAAATACTTGTATTGTTGTACTAGTCTTAAGATTTCTGACTGGCTTTATATATATAAATTTTGTAAAAGCATCTATAATACACAATATGTGACAGTTTTTCTTTTTACTTACTGGAAAGGGTCCGCAATGGTCGGTATGTATGGTATCAAAAGGCTTACTAACCTTAAAGATGGGGTGCAGGAGACCTTCTTTAGGCCCTGCGGGTATTTTATTGTGAGCGCAATTTAAACAAGCCTGACAGTACTTTTTAATAAATCGTCTCATTTTCTTAAACCAATAAACCTGACTGACTTTATCGTAAGTTTTATCAAAGCCGAAATGACCGGAATCATCATGATTCATACGCACTATTTGCCACCGTACAGCTTTGGGGACAACCCATCTAAGATTTATTTCGCCATTTTTCTCAATTACACGATATAATCGACTGTTTTTTATAGTAAAATTTTTATGAATGTCGATAACTTCTTTAGTATTAGAATCATTTAATATAGCTATAATTCTTTGTATCTCAGAGTCATGTTCCTGCACAGTCTGCAACCATGAGTCATCATCTATTTTTAAGATATCAACAGTCTCTTTAAGATCTTGAGACTCATAAATATTTGGGTTGCGAGACAGTGCATCGACATGACCCATTTTTATGCCATCACGGTGTTCAACAGTAAAATCATATTCCTGCATTAAAATATACCAACGAGCGACCCTGGGAATTAAATCTCTTTTTATCATAGTACTGCGGATTGCAGCGCAATCTGTAACTACTTTGAACGTTCTACCTAAAATGTAAACTCTGAATCTACTTAAAGCATTGACCACAGCGAGTGTTTCTAACTCATATGAGTGAAGTTTACTCTCGTCTATGGTTGTCTGCCGACTATAATATGCCAAAGGTCTTAATTTGTTGGTCCTATCCCGCTGTAATAGTATCGCGCCTATACCTAATTTACTTGCATCTGTATGTATCTCTATATCTGCACTGGGATCATACAATGTAAGTACTGGTCTACTAATCAATTTACTTTTCAGCTCATTGAATGCGTTCATTTGCGATTCACCAAAACACCAAACTGAATTCTTTTTAGTGAGTATTGTCAAAGGCTTAGCTATAACAGAAAAATTTTCTATGAATCGTCGAAAATAGCTAGTTAACCCAATATACTGCCGAACTTCGTGAACGTTCTTGGGCACCGGAAAATTTTCTACTGCCTGTATTTTATGTTTGCCTGGTTGAATTCCCCTTGAACTTATCTCATATCCCAGATAATCTATGTTGGTTTGAAAGAAACAACATTTACCTAAGTTAAGAGTAAGTTTTGCTGTCCTAAGAAGTTGAAAGACCTTCTCTAATTTATGTAGTCCCTCATTAACCGTTACAGAAGGTACAAGAAGATCATCCATATATGCTAATGCCAAACTTTTACCATAGCCCTTAAGCATAGCATTTATGGTTCTTTGGAATACGCTTGGAGCATTTGCTAACCCGAATGGCATTCGATTAAATTCGAACAAACCATCAGGTGTTACAAAAGCTGTTAAATGCTTACTTGAATCACTCATTGGCACCTGGTAGTAACCAGATGCCAAATCAAGACTAGTAAAAAATGTATTACCTCCTAAACAATCTAATTGATCCTCAATCCGAGGAAGAGGGTATTTATCTTTTAAAGTTTTTCTATTCAAAGCTCTGTAATCTATACACAAACGCTTATCACCATTTTTCTTTTTCACTAACAGTACAGGGCTTGAATAGGGAGATGAACTTTCTCTTATAATATCGTTAGACAATAGGTCATCAATTAGAAGAGTTAACTGCTCACGCTCACTAATGGACATTCTATATGGATTGTAAACTATCGGAGTGTCATCAGTTAACACAATTTTCATTTCAGATAAACTAGTTTTACCTAACTCACTCAAATTCATTGCAAAACAATCTCTATACTTTTCTATCAAACAATAAAGTTGGCCTCTCTCTTCGTCCGTTAATATTGAGTCAACATTGATGCGATCTATTGGTATAGGTTCATAATCTTTAGTTTCATTTATAATATTAACTTGCTCTGAATTTACTTCAGTATATTTATGCCCTCGTGTTAAGATATTACTATGTTTTAGTTCTAAATTCGTATAAGATAAGTTCATTATCATAATATATCCAAGGCCTAATTCGAATTTGTATACTCCTGGTAATACAACATAATCTTTATCATGAATATGTCTATAACAATAAGTAAATATAATAAGACAGACTTCGTACTAGTTGAACTTAACTCCAAAGTTTTATTGTTAGCGTCAGTTGAATTAATATAACGCTTCCTGCGACAATCTTTAGTTTCATGCCCTAGTTTAAAACACAGACTACACTTCTTTATTGGTTTGTCACATTTAAAAAAAAAAAAAAAAAAAAAAAAAAAAAAAAAAAAAAAAAAAAAAAAACTATAATAAATATATAAGTTGCCAGAATATTTTTCATTGATAACGACATCTACCGGTGTTATAGATCGAGGCATCAAAATTAAATCGTTATTAATAGTTAGCGTTAATTTTTGTTCAGTTTCATCTAAATTAGGGGCTTGTATAAAAAGTAATTCCTGATTATTTTTATGAATGATAACGTTCGGTTTTTCTGTGAATGTCTGTCCTATCAATACAGATGTTTGTAAATATTGATCTGGTACGACGAGAGCATCAATTACGGCTTTCACACCCTCTATTTCTACCTCTATAATTATTTTACCTACAGGCCTAACCGTCATATTGCCGAACCCTAACAAATTAGGTAAATTTTCAGATTCCATATTACTGTTTAACCCTTCCTGTTTTGCTTCAGTTTCTTGAATTAAAGTAACTTTACTTCCTAAATCAATATATCCTAACATTTCGATTCCGTTAATCAAAACCTTCTTGAAATACTTACTGTTACTATTTTGTTGCTCAAAATTATTAACAAATAAGACAGACTTCGTACTAGTTGAACTTAACTCCAAAGTTTTATTGTTAGCGTCAGTTGAATTAATATAACGCTTCCTGCGACAATCTTTAGTTTCATGCCCTAGTTTAAAACACAGACTACACTTCTTTATTGGTTTGTCACATTTAATACTGATATGCCCAAGTTCATTACAATTAAAACACCGTAATTGTTGATCACCATCAGAGTTAGTTTTTGTTGACTCAGAGTATATTCTAGAAACTTGTTTGGGCAAATTAGTGTTTCTTTGGCGAAAATTCTGAGAACTAAGGCTATTTTCATGTTGAGACACGGTACGCAAATAATTTAGTACTTGTTCCGGTTCATTAAACATGCATGCACCGGCACCCATTCTGACGAATTTATCATCTATACCGTGTATCAAGCATCCAACAGCCTTGTTGCCAGAAATCTCGCACTTATTTATTAGAGCCATTTTATCATAGTAATAACTTTCAAGCTGCTGTCCAAATTTACATCTAATTTTTAACATTGAAGAAAGAAGGTCACCATAATTTTCATTAGATGGAAATGCTAACTTTAATTTTTCAGTCCACATTGTCCATGAAAACAAGACAGATGGCAACCCCTGGTACCACCTTTTAGCTAGTCCAGTTAATTTTGGGAGAGCATAATGACATATTTGCGTGTCATTCCATGAATAGATCTGTGCACATTCATTGACTTTATTTATCCAATTCTCGATAGTCTGACTATTATCACTCGGATTAAATTCTGGAACTACACTAAATGAAACTGGGAAATTATTTTGTGCCCAAAAATTAACATTTTGGGCTTGCGAATTCGAAGTAACTGGCTGATTACACCCTGTAGCCATGTTTATTGATTGCAATGGTGGTGTGACTGATTTTACATTGTTATTGATACGATTACTATCAAGCCTAGTTTTCTTAATTCTTTTACAACATTTACGATGCCTATTTTCTTCACTACCACTACTATTGTTTAAACTATCACTTCGACATTCACGGCGAGAATAACGTTTCCTATGATTACGATTTCGACGACTTCGACTTCTACTCTGCCTATTCCTATGACTCTTATGTCGTTCCCTACGATGATAACTACTATCATCATCATTATCTCGATTTCTATGTCTAGACCTATCCATTGTAACTCAAAAGATTAATGCAGTAATCTAAACGAGGGTAGAAAATTCCTAATTTGTAAAAAATACTATGTAATGAAAAAAAGATTTTAAACTTAACAGTTTAACATCTTACTAACTTAACTTCTAACTTAACATCTTCCTTTTCTGGCGTAAATAAAATTAGTTTCGTTAGTTCCAGCGATTCAAATTAATTTCCATGCTTTATGACAATATCATAGGTAAACATCTTAACTTTAACTTTATAATTACATATTAATATTCAAGGTGGGTATTAAAATAATAGCTTATACTTGATAATAACCAGAAATCACACTTAATTTTCTTGCAGATCACTAATAAATATCACTTTCACTCGAGTAGTTTCTTAAATAATCACTGTCGTAAACATAACAAAATGATTCTGACCTTGATAAACTCTTCTGCGGCTTACTGTCGCCGGGCTCACGGGTATCCGGATAGCCCAGCGAATTCCTTCAGCAAAGAGGCGTGGCGCGTCGGTTCACACTGAAGTTAATTTCAGCTGTTCTCACTTCTGACTTGAAAGAAACAGCTATACACTTGTTATATAATGTATTTACACTTGTTCTAAGTCAAGGTAGCACTACCACAAAATCCAATCGACGAATTACCGGGAGCGCGTTTTTCCGTCTCTTATAGCTTAGTGGGTATGCAACTTTTTTTTTTGAAGATCCCACCCTTCCACAGTGAAGTGTTGCCAGTCTAATAATTATTATTTCCTCAAATTATATCTATCTTTTAAAATCCTAAATTACTGTACGCTATCATGTGGAACGGGGGCGTTTGAATTCCACCACGGTAACCCCTGCCTGTCGTACGAGGCGACTAATTGGGGCCATCGGGGGTCGCGGGCTCGCAGCGGGGGGCTGTCAGCCCGAATCGATGCACTCCCAGTTTCGGAGCATCGTGCGACCCCGAGATGGACGGCAGCGCGTGTGGTAAGGCCTCGTTCGCTGTCGTTGTTCGGTGCGCGGGGGCTCCTAAGCCCTCCCATGGAGATGGGCTGCTACGCAGCACCGCGCAGGGGCGGTTCCGGCAGCAATTCTAGCACTCCTTAGAATACCCCGGGATCGCTCCGTAAGCGCCGATGAAGGCCACCGCGGGGTTTTAGCTGGTAGTGTCGGGTGGGGTGTACATAGGGGGTAGGGACTCGGCCCAGCGGCTGCCCGGATAGCCATCATCCGGGCGAGGGGGATGCTGGGTCGTAAGACCGGCTAGTCCAGCATAACCGTTTTATTCTTATTCCGCTTCCCCCCGAAGCGGGCGGTAGTAATAAAACGCTTTCCCCGCGACAACAAAAAAAAAAAAAAAAGGGCTAGCTTTATGGAAACAGAATGAATGGGCTGCACGACTGGCGTAGTAGCACTAAACTGTAGTGTAATAGTTTTACTGTCACGTTTTGCCAGTATATCGCGTTCACCCAACCTACATTCCTTATCATAACTCTCGATGACTCTAGTACCAAAGTGTTTCTTGGTGGGAGTGTTCACTTACTGTACTGTACGAGTAAGTGACATTCGTGGCTGTCTATTTGGATTATCTAGGTGTATAAATTTCTTTGTTCGAAGCTCATAGCTCTCGAGTTCGTTATTTTGCCTCCCATTTTGCTAGAAAGTTCATTTGTTTTGCTGCGAGATAAAAACACTTGCGCATTCTCAAAGGTCGGCTAAGTTTCACAAACGATCGACACGAGCTGTCGAGATGTCGAAAAATGCGTGTTATTGTCGACCTTAGTATAAGTACAGTGGCGGCATTAAGTTTTAAAATAAACAAACTTCAACTTGTTACCCATTTTATTTCAAAGAACACTATGACGTAATCTCGAAACGCTGGATGACTGTACCGCAAATGTTTAGCTGTATACTATACACGTATAGAGCGTAGTTTCGCAAAACAAAGGTCACATCTGAGATAACAGCATCAAACATTCATACGTTTTTTCCCAGGAGCAATACCCTTGCTAAATAAATCCGCACGGAGATAACAAGAAGATTGGTTTCTAAGTCATGACAATGAGCTCCGGATTTGTTTGCTGTTTGCCTAAACTAATATCGAAGTCAAGCTAGCGTCTATCATAAAATGTTATAACATTCGGAATTTAAAATAATATCCGTTGTTAATTAAGATTATAAAGTTATACAGTTTCTGTGTAGCTAAATAAACAATTTAGAAACGATGTTTCTTGTTTAGAAATGGTCTAAATGTAAGCTCTTTTTAGCAATTATAAGACAAAATCTGGCCGGTAATTTGTATTCGCAATAAAAGGAATGTGCGAAATAGCTAAGCTGAGTTACATCTCACTATATCTTTTTATTCAGCATAATATACGCTCTGTTAGAACTGTCTATCTGTCTGCTCTGTTGGTTATTTGCAAGATAACCATGAGTATTAAATCCTAGTTATATGTATATTTTCGAACTCACATCGAAGTATGAAATTGTGCGGGATGGCTTCATGTTGTATGCAGCTTACTTTGATATTTATCTTTGATAAAATCCCAGTTCGAAGTATCGGTTATCTCTAGTCTCTGGTTTACTGATACTTGCACGTAACTAGAGATTTTTTTCCTGGCACAGCCAAGTGACCACAATTCACCTGATGGTAAGCGTAGTGCCGTCCAGTTAGAGTAGCAAGTAGCGAGAGACGATCTATTCCCCGCTACTCAACACAGTCAGGCCGGCCTGCTTCTTCACACTACACCAGGGTGAAGAAGCGGTAGAGGGTCTAATGTCAGAAGGCCACAGAACAATCCGCCAAACATCGTACCCCTACTCTAAACCCCCGACAAAAACTGGATGTACACTGGCTGATCCCGGAACGCGACACCCCTGCGTGTGCCACTATGGTGGGTTTTACATGCTGTGTACGGTGGTCGCTATCCGTACGGATATGAATATCCTACCACCAGCAAAATAATCAGATATCTATTATATGATTATATGTATATAACTAGTATTCGATGCTATTTAGTTTGTGAATTTTGTCATTCAATAGTAATAGCAGTTTTATGGTTGCCTCATTAGATGAACTTATTAATTTCGGATTCGGTTTCATACGTTGTACTCGCTTATTCCCAACATACTGTGGTAATCACGAATTACCCATTACTAAATTATGTAAAGGAATCACGAATGCGTATAGTAGCAGGTGCATAACCAATACTTACAGAACAGGAAGAGAATAAGTAATATGCAACAATTTACTTAATTGTTTTCCATGAAAACCATAAGATTCTCATGGTTAATGGTGTAATGTTGAACATATTAAATAACATATCTACCATATAACACATAATTCATAATTGAATGTACAGTTAAATCAACTTTATAATATTCGGATACCATTTTACAAAATGGTCAAGATTATGATATAATATGAAAGAAAGAAAGAAAAGATTTTTTATTGTCGGAACGTTAAAACACATATAAAAAAAATTACAATAATAATAGTTGATCCGATAATGGGAGTCTCTATTCAGCTACATGCTGCAGTACAGGCTGACCCATACTGCAGCGCTGGTTTTCAATAGGGAACCAAGTATAACCCATATGTGCAACGGATGCCAACATTGTAAGCTTTAAACAAATATTATCTCAATCAATAATGAATATAAACATAAAAACATGAATGTAAACATGAAATTACTATCAGATATAATTGTAAAAGGTAAATGAAAATAAAGGTACATGCATTATTGAAAATGCATGCCCATATCTATTAATTATATTTATAAAGTATATTACTAATATCTCTTCATAATTTGTCAGAAACATGAGCAATATGATCATTATTGCTTGATTAAATGCAATATTATATGATAGCCATTAAAAACTAAACGTAAAACATGAAAACCTAACTCTATTTATTAACTTTCTAATAATGTAACGACTATTGTGACTTTATATGAAGTTAGTAACTGACTTTATTTATGATGCTAGTAGATTATATGTCCCGGATAGTGGCTAAATGTGATAAGTTTGCAGGCTTTAAAATAGTTTCGACACTTTCTCCATCGCGTTAATTTCCTGCGATGGTGCGGCGTATAGTCCATTAGTTTCCATCAGCTTAGGAAATTTATCACACGTGCGGCAAATAATGTGAAAACAGGTCACGCCTATCAGGCCGGCCGTCAATCTCGGTGACTTATTGCACTTCGTTCATCAGCACCCACATATTATCCGTTCTTAATGAAAGTAGTAGCAAGAAGTACTAACTTAAAATAGAATACATTTGCTAATAAACGATACGTAACTATAGAAGATAAACTAACTAGATGTATTTATATTTAGTCTGCTATAAATACTATGTGAATAAATCCAAACATCAAACATTAAATCACTTGTTTTTTGAACAAAATTTAGATAATTGCTGAAGGAAAAATGCATCAAGTCTACACAAGACATGTGCTAGCCACTTCACATGCCGCATTGCCGTAAAAATAACCTAATAGCACCACTCCCAAGCCCGTGGAGACGGCAATCGGCCCCATTCGCGTTGGTTGATCAACTCCAGAACCTCACTTGCCAGTGTTTATTAGGTCGGTTAGGAAATGGCGAAGTTATAATGCATAGTTTATTTTGAACCGAAGCATCCAGATGGTCTGGGAAGCATGGTTCGATCAAAATAGAGCCATTGACGAATGATTGTTACAAGATTCCCAGGTTACCCGGAAGACAACCGAGAAAGAGGTTGAATTTAAAGGCTATAAAGAATTTAATATAACAGTGAGTAAAATCAAGCTTAACTGTTTCGAGAAGTGTTAACATGTGCTTGGAGAGAAAAAGAAGCGTCAGCTTTCCGTTAGCTGGCTGTCGGCGGTGCTGCAATCATATTGTCATTAATTTCGCGTTCCTGTGTGGTCTTCACTTAAAGCGGAATTCTTGAGCAAGGCTGACAGATCAATTTAGGAATAATTTTAACCGACTATAACAAAAGGAGGTTCTCAATTCGACAGAATCTTTTTTTTATGTATGTTCCCCGATTACACGAAGACGCCTAGACCGATTCGAGAAATTCTTTTTTGTTTAAAGGAGTATACTTCCCCCATTGGTACCAAGTCAGGAACTGATGATGGGATCTCAGGAAAATCGTGGGCAACCTTCAAACTTTATAGGGACGCCTAATTTGTTTTTATTGAAATCGGTGTACTTTTTATGAATAAAAAAGATATTTTTGTGCTATACCGTATAGGGTTAGAACGGTTTAATTTATATTAAAAAGGCGTTTACACTAAGAATGAGTTTTTACTGTGACGTATTTACATTATAATATAAATTAATTACCTATACAATTGGCGTATGCAATGCATAGTTTCGTAATGCATTTGCTTTCCTGTATGAACAAAATTTTTCATTCGTCATGAATACACTTGTGGCTAATAAATTGACTGTGGGGCGAAATAATACTTTAAATATAGCGGCAACGCACTAAAGCAACGCAAGTTCATAAAAACACTCCATGTGTATCCCGCTGGATACAAGGTGCGGGATTAAAAACAGGCAAGGCGTGTGCGCCCCAGTGAAAGGAAAGGAATACGCGAACTCTTGAACAAAATTCTATAAAGCATAGTCTTTTTATATAATACTGTACGTGTGTATGTCACTGAACTCTTCCTAAACGGCTGGACCGATTTGAATGAATTTTTTTGTATGCGTTTGGGTGGCGCCTTGGATGGTTTAGATTCACAAATCAGCCCGGCAGATGGCGCTGTAGTTGATGTGGCTCTGCTTTTACCGGCAGGACGACGTCTGCCGGGCCCGCTAGTATAATATAAAATTGTAATGCACGGTATAGGTACCATATTGATTCAATCATTTTAGTTTGTTATCCATACACAACAATTGTGATTTTTATTGAACAACTTTTCGAAACAAGAAACAGTAAGGAATAAACAACATATTTACCTAGTAAATGTATAATTATTATGACAAGTGATGGACATCCTTATTCAACAAAAGTTAATTTAAAAGTAACCGTACAAGGTGTAAGTCAAAAGAGAATATGCTCGCAGCACAATTTCAAAAGAAAATGCATGAAATTAAATAACCATTTAAGTTGTTCGCGTGAAGTGGCCGACACGAACATCTCAATTCGGCGAGGAGACATCGCGTTTCCAGGCCAATTGAAATGTACGTGAAATAAAAACTGACACTTTCTCACATTCACTCCAATGCATATGTCTTATTGCAAAAGTAATAAATCTACTAGAGGCCATATGAATATTTAAAACAATTTAATTCGTGGGAACAATAATTGCTTGGTGCGGATGTTCTAGAAAAAAATTACCATGCCAAAATTTTGTACCGAAACAAACAACACACATACTAGATGTATGTATGATGTACATTATAATAGACAGATGTAATTCTTTTGTCATTATTTTGTTATTATAGTTACCGAGATTTATTTCGCTCTAGTGCTCTGCTTAATGTTTTATGAAGTTTTTCGAACAAAGTTGTATTGTGGCTTTAATAGATTTAGTATACATTAATCTAAGCACATTATTTAGACGTACATTTCGGTAAGAAATCTTTTACACATTAATGTTACGTTAAAATTGCTGAAATTTCGAGATGGAAATAATGTGATACGTAATTATTCTAATAAGTAATGCTGGTGGTAGGATATTGATATCCGCCCGGATAGCGACCACCGTACACAGGGCGAAAAACCCGCCATAGTGGCACACGCAAGTGTGTCACGTTCCGGGATCAGCCAGTCTACATCCGGTTTTTGTCGGGGGTCTGGGGTTGGGGTACAATGGTCATTTTACGGCCTTCTTAGTACTCTGACACTAGACCCTCGACCCCTTCTTCACCTTCTTGCCCATGGCGTAGTGTGAAGAAGCAGGCCGGCATGAGTGTGTTGAGTAGCGGGGATAGATCGTCTCTCGCTACTCAGTACTCTATTTGGACCGCACTGTGCTTACCATCAGGTACAGTGCGGTCACTTTGCCGTGCCAGGATAAAAAAAAAAAAAAAAAAAAAGTAACAATGTACCGATTTATATTAAACGACAATAATGCTAGTAAAATTATAGTTAATAATAGCAAGAACAAGTCATCAATGCTATATTATTCGGTTAAAAAAATGGCACAAACGTCATTAGATGTTTTTATCTAAAATACTGTACCTTAAACCTTCTATACGAGATCTACTAGATGGTTGGACTCTCGCTTGAAATCTACTAGATGGTTGGACTGTCCTTTGAGATCTACTAGCGTTATGTCGTAGGCGAGAGTTTGCAGAAGAGATCCGCATTGCCTATTTCTACCGCCAAACTGCAAGCGTATAGGCATTGTTGTGTTGGTTTAAACTACTTTGATAATGTTAGGCATTATGAAACTTAACATCTTATGACTAGGATGGTGAAGCAAGCTCATACTGTACTTTGTAATTTAAATATCTTAGTGTTGTTAAGGGGCAGGCGTGGTGCTTACCAGCAGGCGAGCGAGCTGCTCGACTCGTTATTATAGAAAAACATCTATTTTGACCTAATAATATACTTAAATGACAGACCTCCGTTACTGTTTGTATATTGTCCAAGATCTATGATAAATAAAGCTTATTTGGATTTTTGTATAACTGTTGTATATGCTACATTGACTACGTTATTGAAATAATTTTCAAGATAATATGTTTATTTCGTAGTACTAGTACATTGCTCTTATAAACAAAACCTGAAGAAATACATATCGATAATCTCGCCCTTAATTGCCATTACAAATGATGCCCATGCGCGGTATAAGTACTGTTATTTACTTTGATTCAAATAGAATCTCGCAACGAGGAGAGTGTTTGTAAAGATAATGAGCTATATAGTGAAAGCACTACCTTACTTAGACTTAATTAAGTATCTACTATCTACACAACTCACGCAATACATTCCGATTTCCATTCCAAACGTTTTCCAAACGTCTAGTGGTAGTCCATGTTACACAAAATATTTTACTTATGATAAAACTTTAACTAATATATTTTATGTTGATTAAACTAAATCAATTTATTTAATAAGCACAATCGGTTATGATTACGTAAATGAGGACATGCGCATGAAAGGAGTGAATGCAGATTTGACGGATGATAGGGCTGCGTAGAGATTTCAAACCATTTGTGCCGACCCCACTTATACCCGCCTTCCACTTAAAAAGGGTAATGAGCGGAAAAAGAGGGAACGAACTGAGCGGCCCGGAGTAAATTAGTTGTGCACTTCCACTAAAAAAGAGTTTCAGCATTTGCCTTCCACTGCCAGCGGACTTTGCGGAGCGGCAAAGCGGGAAATGAGATGGATCAGATGATCGGAGTTCGTTCAAAACTAGCGTGCGACGCCATGACACAGCGGACCCATTTTAACTCGCTCAGTCCGCTTGGCTTACTCGCTCGCAGTGGAAGTGCTTGTATGAAATTCAGTGTAGCGAGTCGAGCGGAGTCCGCCCGATTCTGGGACCACTTGTGTGACTCTTTGAACTCGTTTAGTCCGCTCCGCTCACTCTTATTCAGTGGAAGCACTTATATGCAATTCGCCATTGCGAGTTAAACGGACTCCGTGCGGAGCTCGTTCCGCTCGCAGTGGCAGGCTTTAGTGTGGGATAAGGGCAGGTAGATGATGAATCAGTTGTGATGTAAAATGTCAACACCTTGTTTAATCAATTGTTTAACAATGTTTAAAGTAATGTATGCAGAAAATATAGCAGTTGCATATCTGGTAGATGGTGGTCACGCAGCATAGTGCTGTGCTCAGTCACGAATCACAACATCGATTTTAAGTATTTACCTTACTAAATAAATACTTACTGGCTGAATTTGTGTTTTATGGGATCACTGCAGACTAAAGAAAGAGTTCCGACCAAGTGTCAAACGCGAATGTGTGTTACGAAACCATATACGAAACAGATACTATAAGGGTGGGTCCAGATTTGTGACATATTGCACGCACACACTGACATGAGAGTCTGTAGCTGTCTCACGTACTAACTATGCTTAATATGGGCTAGAGCTGTGAGTGTTATGACATAGCCTGCGTTATTAATACTAACTATGGCAAAAATACCTCTATAGACCGCCATCATTGTGCTTAATATAATCAAAGTGTCAACCGTCATCGTGGTCATGTGTTCTATCTTAATACTGTCAAGGTTTATTTATTTATTTATACAAATAAACGATAATAGTCTCATTATACAGTTGATAATTAGTTCAATTGTATTCATAATGACGCACAATCCTAATCCTTTGTCTGAAAACTTGACATACATGCCAATGTTGCTCCGTAAAAAAATTCCTTCAATTAAATAAATAAATTAGAAACATTCGACTGTCAACAAGAGGAAAGTCGGAGTAGGAACATGCTGGCTCGACGTCCCGCGTCCTGGTTGACCCTTGGGCATGAGACGGTATCAAAATTGTTGTAAAATATAAATATGCATGGCCATTTACACGTACAAGAAAAGTCTCTTAAAGATCAAACGGATGAGATTGTGATATTTCATCGAGGTGCGGAAAAACAAAAGCATAGACCACGCTTGTAACAAATGTCACAGGTAAATGTGCATGCATGTAACGCTATAAATCTATGACACGGGAAAGTGTTTGTTAATCTCAACGAAGCTTCTGAATGGATAAGTGATGTATCGCCGACCTCACTCGTGTCTTTGTTACGTGTGTGACACGTTTTCAGTCTTCGATTTGTCACAAATGTGGACTACCAATGACGTCAATTAGATTTTTTTGTTCCTTTTCTTCTAATGTACAATGTGTGTAGCGACATCTTTATCAATTACGGAGTACCACAAGGCAGTGTATTTAGGACTCATCTTGTTCCTCAAATTATCTATTAAATTTAGTAAAATGCCACATTTTTACGTTTACGGATGACACAGCACTCGTCTTTTATGGGAAAACTTGGATACAGGCCAAATATTATGCCAAACAAGGTATTGCAAAAGTGATCTATTGGCTTAATCACAACTTACTTTCATTAAACATCTCCAAAACAATATAATATTCTCAAATAATAATAGTCTCCAATAATAATATTCTACAATAATAATATTCTCCAATAATAATATTCTCCAATAATAATATTCTCCAATAATAATAGTGTCCAATAATAATATTCTCCAATAATAATATTCTCCAATACCCTACGTAGCTTACAAACTGGCAAAGTTGTTATTTTATACATGTGTCACGAGAAGCACTAGCGTCTAAGATACAGGCAACGCCTAGTTTAGACACTATAGCCAATCTTATTAAACGTTGACATAATATTATATTAAGATAACATAACATCAAACTTAAAATTAAATTGTATTTTTGTAGACTATATATGTATCAATAAAGTTATTATATTACACAAAAATATTATGTTTGAAATGTTCGTCATCAATAACTGAGATTGTTTTCGAAAACAATAACTGCCCAACGATGTGAGCGTGTTTCATAGTGGTAGATTCACAATGTAGTGAGTTTACTCTACATCACAAAGGGGCTGGTTCGAGTTAGTAAGTGAGTACCACTGTCTCAGAAAACCAACGTGAAATAACACCTTCTTGTTGCATCGACGATGAGTGCGATTTGATTCTACCCTATAATCGTCATTCTTTCCTTATAAAACCTGCATGTGCCCAGGATCCTCCTGATTTGTTAATTTTCATGAACGGTAAAGACCACAAACACAATCAAGTGACCCACTTGTTTACCAGTTTTTGAGTGGTTTTGATATAAAAAAGAGCATTCTTAAATCTTTTGTAAAGTTGACTGGAGGTTCATTTCGATGTCTACTATTTACCGTCACTAGTCGTGTTTATATATCCCAGCCAAGTGTTGTCTAGCCCGTTATAGTTAGAATCCTAACAATGTATCTATTTGGTGTGGTTGACCGTCCATAAACAGAGTGCCGCAATCATGCAAACAGACCAACACAATCAACGAATACCACAGGCGGCCGTAAACTACACCGGCGGATATAAATAAGTACGCCTGTCCCGACGATCTTTGGATTTATCTCGAAAATATGTCTTGTATCTCCTTTCTGAGTTTCATCTTCAAGAAATCAACGTTTAAGTCAAATACAAATTATGTTTCAAAAATGAGCATGGCATAAATTCTTGTCTCCGTTGCGCGACCTCATGACTCGCCGAATTCCGCAAGCAGCCGAAACGACCTTGCATTGTTGAATCTCCACACTCTTTAATCATGAGTTATGGTGAGCTCAATAAATGATCGATAAATTTTCATATACCACTTATTTTAAAGTACGCGTCCTTTAATAAATGCATTATTCGAACTTTATTAACATGTTTACGGTATTGGAATGAACGTATAAAAAAAATGTAATGCTGAGTTTTTATTATCTTTGTATGATTTATTACATTAATTATATATTAGTTGTTAAAATTGAATATCACGTGTAACTTCTTTTACGGAAACAATAGTTCAAGTTTTCTAATTAGGTAGCTAATAACTAGCATTATATATAATACTAATTTTCTTTCATTCATTTAATTAGTGTTTTAATCAAATAGTAGCAAGGTTGTACAACATATACGATATAGATTATAGACAGCATGGTTACCTAGACCGGTCGGCTCTGAAGTAAATTATCTCCTGGGAGAAGACAACGCACCCGGAAACTGGGTGACATTTAAAATATCGATCGAACCTTCGGAAGCAGTATTAATCACATCATACGGTGAGTTCTTTTGCGAATTGGAGAATTTAGAGACAGATACTGCTATCCATAAAATGGAAATTAAAAAATACTTATTGAAACTAAGCCACCAACCAGCCTTGAGTGCCAGTCAGCTGTAACTGATATTGTAAACATCCACTTTAACTAAGCTAAACCAAATATAATCAGTACCAACTTAAAAAAAAGACCATACTTAATATTCTCATTTCCAGCTTATACGCTTATATTAGTACATTGGGAATAATATACTTATTTCGTTCTTTCTCGGGTTTATATACAAATGTATCTTAAAAGAGCATATGCGCATAATTTTGTAGTTACTCACAGTGTATCGGAAGTGCTAAGAAAATTAAGAAGAAATGTCACCACATGTATAGGTCATTATTAAAATGAGTTTTTACATGTTCGTTATAAATATCAATAATATAGAAATAATAACCTGTTTAATGAGTAGAGTCGTATTTTATTCGGCTGCATCTGATTGTAAGTATGTAGAACACGCGGTAATGTGTACTTCACGAACCGGAAATGTATGTTTCATAACATACGTATTATAGTTCGGATTACTCGATGTACACCGAACTAGTGCACTGTGATATTGACATCTAACGAACGGCGCCGTTTTCATTAAATCGACTTCTTGTAGTGACTCTTTTTGTACTGCCTAGATAGCCAGACAAACAGACGGGTCACCTGATGGTAAGTAGTCACCGACGCCCATAGACTTCTGCAATGCCAGGGCACAACAAAGCCGCTGCCTACCGTTATGAGAAAGACATAAAATATACAAAAGATATAAATATATAACAGATATATGTATATTGTATATAAAAGATATTTATATACAAAGTTTATTTGTTACATACATATACACTCACGCCTGTAATCCCCGAAGGGGTAGGCAGAGCTGTAACCAGTACACCCACTTTAGCCGAATTTCGGTCCCATAATGTGATATATAATGTAATAGGGGGCGAGCCTATCGCCATACCGGGCACAAGTTCCAGACTCAGGGATAATACTGAGTAATTTCTAGATAGAAAAACCCAATATCACTTTACCCGACCCGGGGATCGAACCCGAGACCTCAACACAGCAGTCGTAACGCTTGCGCAATTACAACTGCGCGCCACCGAGGCAGTTTATTTGGTATTTATACAAAAATAAGTTTCTATTTATTAAAAATAAATTTTAAAAGGTCGCGCATTGTTCATAACGAAGAGGTGAAGATTTGGTGGACTAAGATATTGATAAAACTAATTACACAAGCGGAATTGCAGGCAAAAATTGGTCAGAATAAAATTAAATCTTTAATCGGTTTCATACCTTCCCACGCGTTTCAATTCATTAAGCTATAATAATATATGTCATTATAACTACCCAAATAATATTGATTGATTACTTTATAAAAAACTTAGAGTTAGGGAGTGAGTTAGAGTGGATTGGTTATTTGAACGCATCTCAAATTATTGTTAAACTATCTCTCGGAATGCAGGTTTCTCTGAATAGCTAAAATATCTCGGCTTGTCGACATAGTCGCTTTACGTAATAGATTCTGAGAAAATCAATGTGATTTTTTCCAGGGAATAGTAGCTGTGCTTCGTGCCTTACTGGTGTCGGTGGGAGCTGGTTAATGATACAGGAAACATACTAAATTACACTCAATGTCTTGTGTTACGTAGAACCGTACAAATAATAGAGCTTATTTTAAAAATTGTTTAAATATCTGGATATCAGTTGAGAATAAACCATATTTATACGTTTCTACGACTTGATATATAGAGTTCCATTTCATTATCTATAATGTACATTTTATGTAGGTATATATTTTGTTCACACACTATTGCTTTAAGAAGATATTTAGAACAAATTATGATTCAACTGCCATAACTACGGTAATTTCAAAAGGCAGCGATTATTATTGGATTATAAGTTAATTATTAACAAAGCAGTAAATAAAGTCATAAGACTGTCTGACAGTATTGCTTCAGAATCGTCGGTAAGCACTGCGCGCAGTTACAGCGCCTTTGGGAGTAGACAAACGCCCCTATTCTACAACTATACTTAAGCTAGCTGACTCTTTGCTATGCGTTGATAACTGAATATGAGATTAGTTTTTGATTTATATAATATAATAATTCATTTCAAATAAATTCGATATCTACGTAAAGGAGAATATAGTTTTTTTTTTATCCTGGCACGGCAAAGTGACCGCACTGCACCTGATGGTAAGCGCAGTGCGGTCCAATTAGAGTATCGAGTAGTGAGAGACGATCTATCCCCCGCTACTCAACACAATCATGCCGGCCTGCTTCTTCACACTACGCCATGGGCAAGAAGGTGAAGAAGCGGTCGAGGGTCTATTGTCAGAGTGTCAAAAGGCCGCAAAATGGCCAAACATTGTACTCCAACTCTAGACCCCCGAGTAAAATAAAATAAAATAAATCCGGATGTACACTGGCTGATTCCGGAACGCGACACACTTGCGTGTGTCACTATGGCGGGTTTTACACCCTGTGTACGGTGGTCGCTATCCGGGCGGATATGAATATCCTACCACCAGCAAAGTTTTTTTAACTCGGGTGTAAACCCAAAGGCAACTAACCCAAAGATAACCGGAGAGGGCTCATATTGCCTGATAAAGGTTGTGAGCTTATACATTCAAATACAGTATGAGCTCACAGCATCGACCTGATGACCTTGATGACCACCTCTTAAGGCATTATTGTTGTAATATTACAATTCAACATGAGCTTATCATGTACCATGATTCAAAATCGCATTGTAATTTTACAACAATACTGTGGTGGTAGGCCAGCTGTCTACGACATATTTATAAGGTGAATGGAGATGTAGTAACAAAACTAGAGACAACTATGCTGAAGTGGTTTGGACGCAAGAGGGTGGATGATAAGAGAGTAGAGAAGGAACAGAAAATAATAAAATAGAACGATTGTGGATGGAAAACTCTGAAAAGAGCGACCGCATTGAAATTCTGTCATCAAAAGAAAACAGGATACGAGTTGAAATAGCTCAAACACACGAGAATGCAATGAATACATATAATACAAAAAGTGCGGTGACACTAACTGTAATAAAGATAAAAAAAAAAGACACTAACTGTGCACCATTAACGATTCCATGCCACAACCATAATATAAGTATCCATAAGTAATTTGAATGATATTTACCCTTAGATCCGTCCTGCCGAATGAGCCTCCTATTTTCCCGTTGTGATGCATATTTACCGTTTACACTTCAGAGAGCAAAAGTTTTTAAGGCCACCTTTACGCATACAACACTACACATACCAATTACTATTTTGTCCCTCGCAACACACACTTCAAAGTTCTTTAGTTAATTGTCATTAGCACTATATACTATGCACACTGCACACATTGTTTCTGACCGCATAAACAAAGTATATTCATCTTAATAACCACTTGACACTGTTCCGATCTACTGCAACAGACGGCACTGTATCTCAACACATGCATTCAGTTCTCAGTAATGCATATGTTATATTAAACGGACGTTATGTAATGAGATGTAAATATTCGTAACAAAGTTGGTTTACTGGCTATTTCAGTGCGTTAGTACGTAGTCCAATGGCATACGTGACTCAAGAACTAAAGTTTATCGATAAACTGAAAACATAATAGTGTTATCGCCGACAATCGTCATTGGCAGCCATATCGGATGCTATTTTTATATGATAATAAATCGCTGTCACCTTGAACGTTGATTTTGGCGAAATTGCAAATTTAAGTACCATATTGTACGTTTTTGTGACATTACTATTAAAATATGAAATTTAATTAAATTTATTAAAATTCCGAAGGTTTATGCGTGATAGCTTTTCATTGCGAGCTTTTTAATACAAGTTAAACTTACTTAAGATTTTTTATCATACTGATAGGCATTTTAACGCGACCTTAAAAATATTCCTCATAACTTGACCCTAGTATTATCCTTTGAGAGCATTATTTAAAAAAAACAATATATTGCTTAAATTAATTACTACATAATATGAAACGCGGTACACAAACACCATGATGACTGCCCTAAACGCTCGGCATTCATCAAATCTTTTGCTAGAAGACATTTAAAACACTTTAACTAAATCTGTGGTATAGCCCTTATAATATAATTAATAGTTCTATCACATCGAGCAATCACAAACTAGATCATAGATGTTATTCGATTCGAAAAATATATAGTTTTCCAGGTATTGCTCTTTATAATATATTGAGACAAAGATGAGTCTACAAACTGTTTCTGTCCTCATCACACACCTTTTTACCCCATTTGAGGAAAAGGTACAGCCTACAAATATGTAAAAACATAATTTGTTTTTTTTTACATAATATAGTTTTAATGTATGCTAGTATTATAAATAATAATAATTCTACCAGCCCTGTCTTGAATATGTCCCACTGATGGGCACGGGCCTGCTCTACTAATGACAAGGATTACTCCACCTCGCTTGTCTAATGCAACCCGCAGCAGGTAGACTTCACATACCTTTGAAATCCTTATGAGAATTCTTAGGTATGCCGATTTACGGTACAATGTTTTCCAGCTAGCGATAATTAAAAATGAATACACATGTAACTTTAGAAAAGTCAGAGGTGCATGCTATTTCGGCTGGTTTCGAACTTGCGACGTTCTTCTCGACAGACCATACCACTCCCAACTAGGCTTCACTGCTTTTTTGCTTATCTATACTCATATTATAAAGAGGAAAGATTTTATTGTTTATCTACAATGGATAAACTCAAACGCTACTTTTTATTCCGGAAAATTTTATCTCGCGGGATAGACGGACCGGGACAAAGATATTTGTAAGGCGAAAAGTTGATCGCGGGGACACCTATTGGTAGTATAAGGTTAAAGAAATATTTATTTATATATCTGCCTCGGTGGCGTAGTTGTAATTGCGCATGCGTTACGATTGCTGTGCTGAGGTCTCGGGTTCGATCCCCGGGTCGGGTAAAGTGATATTGGGTTTTTCTACCTAGAAATACTCAGTATTCACCCGGAGTCTGGAAGCCCGGTGTGGCGATAGGCTCGCCCCCTATCACATTATGGGACCGAAGTTCGGTGAAATGTGGGTGTACTGGTTACACCTCTGCCTACCCCTTCGGGGATTACAGGCGTGAGTGTATATGTATATGTATGTTATTTATATATATAAATATATCATAATGACACTGAATACGCGATGGCGCGCAGTTAGTCAGTCCATTCGCTTAAGTTATACATCAAGTTAAGGCAGGTCATAAGTTCAAGTACCCGACGTATTTTAAGTTGCAAGGTACATTCATTATCACAATGTAAAATTATAATTACATACACGACGCACGTTTGAAGCTGCACATATATATGTTTTAAGGTTAATTTACTATAATCTTATCTTACACATACTCAAACTCTTAAGGATCCAAATACTAACTTAATGTAACAAGATAAAACTAATAGAATATTGCACAAAAACTCATTAAACCACGAGTGTTAACACTATATCGGTGGTTATGAATATTAAAATAGTTAAGAATCATCCGACACGTTTAGCTAACGTTCAACTCTCCTTATTCAGTTCAAAGCTCTTAACAATCCTGTACCTTAAGATTACAACAAGAATATTTGCACAGATTTCACGAGTCGCGGTACAATAGCCCACCGGAGAGCGTTATTTATAGAACCACATGGTATTTTACTATTAAAATATTTTGTTTCAAGACGATAACTTGTTAGCGCGAATGTTTATCGTAAAAAACAAATTTCGCGTGCGCGTGGGCCAGTCGGCGCGCGCTGCGGCACTGCTCAAGTGCTCAGTATGCTCGTGTCACAGGGAGGCGGGAGCGGTGCGAGTACAGCCGCGTGCCTCGCACCTGACGCGGCCCGCGCCCGCAGCGCTTGCCTCCAGCTTACAACCCTCTGACTCATACACATCATCCTGATCATCTCATTAACGGTATGTAGCGGCTTTGAACGCTAGGCAGCGGCTTTACTGTGCCCTGGCATTGCTGAAGTCTATGGGCGGCGGTGACTACTTACCAGCAGGTGGCCCGTCTGCTCGTCTGCTTACCGAGGCACTAAAAACAAATTATACTGAACATTCCACTCAATATGATACCATTGTCTGTCTCCCCAGTCACACAACATACATAAATATACCAACACTCACCCCTGGAATCCCGAAGGGGTAGGTAGAGGTGTAACCAGTACACCCACTTACGGCGAATTTATTACGATCCCATAATGTGATAGAGGTCGAGCCTATCGCCATACCGAGCACAAATTCCAGACTCCGGGCTAATACTGAGAATTTCTAGACAGACAAACCCAATATCACGTTACACAACCGGCTATCCCACCCGAGACCTCAGCATAGCAGTCGTAATGCATCGTGGCAGTCTGTCTCCCCAGTCCCACGACTTCCTGACCAGTCCACAATGTACATGTCTAAGAACCGTCGCCTCTTGTCCTTGTTGTGAGACCGAAAGTCTCTCGTAGTCCCTGATACCCACGACACAAGACTCGTATCTTAGTGTAAGATCGGGGCTATGTGTGTAACTGTTGGGTGTTATTTATTATTCTTCAAAATATTTCTTCGCTAATACAATATAACTACTTTCAATAACATGTTATATGAAGAACAACTTTCAAAAACTTTTCACGTCTTGAATAAAGCATAATAGACAAAACACATTACAACAAATAACAAACCTGAAATAAATATATTTTAACGAGGAAGATCAGAAACTTTGTGAAAACTTGAAACTGGCAGTGAGAAATTGACAGAATTAGTTTAACTTTAAATTCGCGTACAGTAAAATAAAGCTTTTTTGGAAATTTCCGTGATAAATGTTTGGTATTCAAACAGTTAATGTTAAAAAGCAATCGGCAATATCATGTAACCGACTCTGGGTAGTGAGTAATATTTTGTTTCTGATAGAGCGCTTCGGCTAAGTATATATATCTGATTTTTCGGGATACGAAACCCCTTTAGCCGCTCTCTGTAGTAAAAGTTATGCTAAGTTATGACACCACCTCAAAAACTTGGATTTAAACTAAGCTATGAACCTAACAGACAAAAAAAAGTCAAAGTGCACGGTTCACTTGATTGTATATTTCCAGTTAATGCATTATACGAAGCGTAATTAAGATGAGATCAAGGTATATAACAAATGTTAATGACTCAAATAAAGCAAACACTTAATTATACCGTTAATGAAGCAGAGGGACAATATTAATGCTACAACAAAATTTATAGGTGCTTTAAGCAACGTTTTAAGAAAATACCGATATTCAACATATCTGAAATAAATAGCTAACTCCAAATCAATAAATACACATAAAAAAATATTCACGTAATTTATTTCAATGGACCGTAATGTGTGAATATGTATGATAGTTTGATAGAGCCACGCTGTAGACATATTTGTCTACAGCATGAATGGGCTGGCTCGACCGGGGTAGTACCACTGTCTCACAGAAAACCAACGTAAAGTGACTGTTTACTGTCGCGTTTCGTATGGTAAGTGAGATATCCGGAGGCCCAGATTCCCCCTTCCCTAATCCCTATTCCTGTCCTTCAATGCCGACAGCGCATACATGACACTTTCGGTATTGTGGATGTTCATGGGCGGTGGAGATCACTTAACATCAGGTGACCCACGGGCTCGTTTGTCGGAATATGCTATAAAAAAATGTTATTCTAAATTATTCACTCTACATTATTTCGCGTCAATCCTTTTGTTGCCAAATATTTGTACGTGCGTATCTCTAAGCTTCTATAAATCACATATAAAAGTTTATAACACTTGTTGTTAAAAACCCATTTGTATTAATTAAATCATATATACGTATCAAAGAGTAAATATATTAATTGACGGAAGAGTCATAGATCTTCATCAAAGAAATTGTTATGGTATCGGCGTCCTAAATACGTTTTTTTGTATTGAAAATCGTGCCAGGGTGTGAGGGCATATAACAAGCGTTAGGTGTGCGGGGAGTTGTTTGTGCATGCGTCACAGCACAATCTTAAACATTACACACTCGGACCATTGACTCCCAATTAACGGCATTTACATAATGACGCCTTTATACTGTTCAGTTCCTAAAATATCAGCATTTTTCTAAAGTCAGTTTCGTACCATACCGTGAATATCAACATGGTTTAAAAACATCGCGTGTGACAAAATCATTAAACTTTTTGGAATTCCAGAGCGAAATGGCAAAAACGGTATCCTTCATTTCGTCCTATCCATTTTTTTTATCCTGGCTCGGCAAAGTGACCACACTGCACCTGATGGTAAGCGCAGTGCGGTCCAATTAGAGTATCGAGTAATGAGAGACGATTTATCCCCCGCTACTCAACACAATCATGCCGGCCGGCTTCTTCACACTACGCCATGGGCAAGAAGGTGAAGAAGCGCTCGAAGGTCTATTGTCAGAGTACTCAGAAGGCCGCAAGAGTACTCAGAAGGCCATCTGGCCATTCCTATGACACAGCCATTTTATTCGAAGACTATTGGTATTTTATAGGTCATTTAGAAGTTTCTTATGTGTTCTAATCTGTTCTAAATAGTGTAGTCTCATAACGAAATAATATTAGGTTTAGGGATTTTATCCTTCCATACATGAGGTGACAAAAAATCACTGCACAGTACCATCTGAGATTTTTCCAGAAATAATATCAACGTGTCTAGATGCCAATTTTATGAAAGTGTTTAGATGCTTGGTTAAAAGTTATTAAAAGTGCCTCGCTACCTCCAAGTTTTAAAAGATTTTAGTGAAACGAAAGTACATGTAAAAAAAATTCAACGAAATCAAACAGGTTGTAGTGTTAAATAAATGTGATATTAATAAGCTTATTAAATGTATTACTAGTAACTAGATTTTATCCGTTTAGTGATTGCCTTTATCGGTACCCTAGGGTCTGAAATCCTAAAAAGCATTTTCAATTGCTCCCAAAAATTTCAAATATTCATTATTTTAAAATTTTTCTTTACTTTAAATACTTGTTCGGTCTGCTGCGAACAT
The DNA here is from genome assembly GCA_905220505.1 of Laothoe populi. Lineage (NCBI taxonomy): Eukaryota > Metazoa > Arthropoda > Insecta > Lepidoptera > Sphingidae > Laothoe > Laothoe populi. The sequence continues at coordinate 11,980,464 of HG992151.1, read as the reverse complement.
TTAAAAAAATAGCCAAATCGGTCCAGCAGTTAAGTGGTGCCCTTACCGACTACCAACATTATCAATTTTTATATAGATTAGTTGTAAGCGTGAACTTTCATCACTAATTTGGAACTCTACAGCGTTCGTAGTCCAACATCCACTTGGCCTATGTTTTTAAAAACAGAAGTGAGCAAGTCAATTGCTTTAAGATAGGGGCTACAAACGCTTTTCCATAAGCAGTAGCCAGTACCACTCAGAACTTTGACAAAGTACATATTGCATCGCTATATTCTACGCTCACTCCGAGGCATTAAGATGTTAAGTCTCATAAATACACCAAATTAAATAAAACTTGGAAATAGGAACGTATATGTATAGTTTGACAATTTATCTTAACTTCCCAAACCCCTTGGACTGGTAAGGACATTTAATTGGTGATTTCAGCAATTTAGGGGGCGTCCATAAATTACGTGAGGGGTTTTTTTAAATTTTCTGCCTCTTCCTCCCCCCCTGGTGAGATGTCGTGAGATTTTATTCAACCCCCTCCCCCATCCCCCAATCTCACGTGAGATTTTTCAAAATGTGAGTTTCTTACGTAAACGCTTTGGATTGTTATTGTAAAAAGAAATAAACAAATTTGCTTCGTACTTTTATTTACGACTAGTTAACACTAGTAATCAATATTGCTGAGAGTTTAATTATAAGTGTAATAAAAATTTAACAATAGAATACTTAAATCGTAACTACTGTGATTAAAAAAAGAATACCTACTCTAATTCAGTCCATGGAGAATCATGCACGGTCTCAAGAGAGACTTTTGGAACCAACATGTCCATATGATTTTCAGTAAAATCATCTGCTCCTTGTTATTCCTTGTTAAATGGACCAAAATAGTATTTTTTTTTTCTTTCAATAGGAAAAAAAATACGATGAGATTTGACTCGACCCCCTCCCCCCCTTAAACACCTCACGTAATTTATGGACGCCGCCTTATTAGCCTTATCTTGTCATAAAATTATTCCTATATCTGTACTTATTAACACATTTTATTCTGAAACTCTCACTAATCTGCTTTTACATCTACGATATCGAACGAAAAAATCAACTTATCGGTGGGTAAAAATCGAGTTTAAGTAAGTGTTCGAATAAAGATAAAAAAAACTATACCGATATTGCTGGTCGTACTCAGCCCAGCCACATTACTTCGTGCACGTTAATTTTAATCACATTCGCCATCTCGCATCATATGGATTTCGTTATTAATTTATTTGATTTTATCACTGTGGTACAAAATGTTATGTGCCATCTATTTCCACTTTACGTTTCACGTCACACGTTAAACTTGAGAGTATGCTTACATGTATTGTACTCCTACGCTGTGCAGTAAAATTTACGAGCATTTTACGATTCAATTTACATTCAAAAAGCACAAGTAACGGGTTTCAAGTGATCTCAGTTTCGGTAACAACAGCTCACAGTATTTAACAATTACCATAGCTGTACATCTTGGCACCTATTTGTGACATCACAAAACGTTCACACAACAACTTTTTGTTAGCCACACACGCGAAAACGAAGTGTCTTAAACCACTCTTTTATTCGTTTCACTGGTTCTGTATTAAAAAGTTAATGATCACAAACAACCTCTTTACCGTGCGTCTTGATACAACTGATAACATCGTCCGACATTACCGAAATGATAGTAGAAACAATTTCGACACCAGTCACCACACCAATAATGATCAATTAGGGCAGACGTTATTTTATGCCGGGTAACATTTTGTAGAGCATCAGTAACGACTTTTAACATTAACTAATGTTAATGTGGTGAAAAGGAAACATTCAATTAACGAAGTATTTCGAGTGGCCTTACCTAATATTTGTTAGTAAATAGATAGAGCAACTAGCACACGGACACTTTTTATAAATAATGCAAATTATTCATGAAGGAAACATTCTTGTTTGCTAAATTCATGTTTCACAGAACAGGTTATAGTGTATTTATAATATAAAATGGTGAAACCAAAACATATGATACATACATCTGCCGGTAGGATATTCATATCCGCCCGGATAGCGACCACGGTACACATGGTGTAAAACCCGCCATAGTGGCACACGCAAGTGTGTCGCGTTCCGGGATCAGCCAGTGTATATCCGATTTTTCGGGGTCTAGAGTTGGGGTACAATGTTTGGCCATTTTGCGGCCTTCTGAGTACTCTGACAATAGACCCTCGACCGCTTCTTCACCTTCTTGCCCATGGCGTAGTGTGAAGGAGCAGGCCGGCATGATTGTGTTGAGTAGCGGGGGATAGATCGTCTCTCGCTACTCGATACTCTAATTGGACCGCACTGCGCTTACCATCAGGTTGCAGTGCGGTCAATTTGCAGTGATAAAAATAATATATATAATAATAATAATAATAATAACTTTATTTCACTCAATCTTTACAAGGATATACAATGAGGTCCACCCTTAAAGCAATTGAAGAATGCTTGTGTTGGGTGAGACTCGCTCTTCCCGTGGTTACATTTTTGAGTACAAATAAATTATATATAAAGAGTATATAAAGCAACAAAAAATATATTCTATTTAATCTTATCTTAATCTATAGTGTATAGGTACAATAGTAAGTGTATAGTGTATGGAGTTTGTGAATATATTGTGTGTATGTGCATGAGTGAGTGGGTGTATGTATATATGTGTGTGTGTGTGTACATTATGCATGTTTGTGTGCTAGTGCAGTATTAGTCATACAACCCTATATAGAAGAGATTCCACTTCTATATAAGATTGGGATGATAACCACTCAGTTAAAGCTTTCTTACAAGCATACAATTGCATTGGAAATATATTTAGTTTCCTGTTTATTAAGTTGTACAGATATGTTGATTGCGTAGCAAATTGTCGGCTAGCAAAAGCAGTGCGCACCGGTCCACCGTGAACCACTATGTCTTTCCTTCTTTTATTCTGCTTTTCTTGGTTAAATGGTAATGATTTATGAAGATTTAAAATCAAGTGCAGTAAATATAATTTTCTTACAGACAAAAGATTACTAACTTGGTACAGTGATTCTGTAGAGAACTTATAGGGTTTAAAATACATTACTTTTAAGAATATATATATATATATATATATGATAACCTAATATTACTTATATACTTTTTAAAGGAAATTCTTAGTCTTATAAAAACAGTGCAGTGTGTTAGTAGCAACAATAAGATATATCAGAAATAATATGTATCTTAAAACGCCTACTTCTAAACCAATGACGAAATATTATTAGGTTTTTTCGTCATCGTTCTAAAGATACTTTAGTTTGTACTATGTTCGCTTCTCAATGTATGGTACCCCCATTCAATCCCATCCAAGTCGTTGTGCAGCTTAGAGTGACTACACAATAAAGTTCTATTATAACATCTTAGTAAATCAACATATTATGATGAATTATTGATATATTTGCAATAAGTAATCATCGCATGTAACAGAAACTACCGAAATACTAACACCGCCACCTATTATTAAAATTTGATTAGTGTAAGTACTTACATTATTGTTGTGTACTTACAAAATAACATATGTAAAGGTTATGATGAAATAAATATTATATAATGTTTGTATTTTACTGTCTATTTTTTAACCTTCATAACATTGAGGGCAACGGTTAATTGTGTTGATCCTAGAATGCGGTATAATTTAATTCAATTGAACCAAATATATTTTAATATCCCAGTTAAACAAAATGAAAGTTTTCAGGGAGTTAATTAAATTCCGAATTAATGTTTAATTTGTGTCGGAAGAGCGCGGGCTGGATGGTGTGGTAATTATAAGTCCCCGAAGCGCCTGCGGAGCCAAATGGTCTGTGATAAAATTGCAATAATCTCCAAGAAGAGCTCCCAGAGTTGTTAGGTTTCACCAAATTGATTAGATTTGTATCTAAAAACTTCACTCACCGTCGAGAGAAGCAGTGTGAAATTAACAACCTTGTGCTGACCTTGCTATATTAATAAAACATCAATTTATGTCAAAAAATGTTTTTAGGCTTTGACGGTTTGTATACATACTATCAAATTTGAGAGAGAGTCTTAATCGCGTAATTTTTAAAGGTATAAATATCTATTTATTTCTTATTTTCTTTCGCTATTTTTGTCAAGCTATTTAATGACGTATGTATTAGGTATCCAATTTTGATAAGACTTAGAACAATACGAGCGTGACCAGCGTCGGGCGGCTGATAGCGATCAGTATTTACAGCGACCTAAACATGAACTAGTAAAACCAGAATATTATCTACTAGCTTTTGCCTGCAGCTTGACATGCGTTATTATGTTTGTTCGAACCGTAGGATACTGCACCCTAGATATTAAATAAATACTCACATTTTCCTGAAAGAAAATATTTATAGTATATTGGGAATTAAATCCGAAAATTACCTTGTAGTTGCTTACACACTATTATTGTATTCAATAAACAAATAAAAATCGAACAATTTCAAAAAATATTATCTCGATACATTTCTATCGTTTATAAGCCATAAATACTGTGCACCACCGTAAATATCAAAGCGGACGAAGCCTCCACTACGGTAGCTTTTTGTATGGGGTGCACAGCGCCCAAATCGTTAGTCATTGATTGACGTAGATACAATCATAAAATTTGTTGGCGTAAAAATACTATTTCAGTGGTTATTTATTATTTTTTTCATAACTATATTCGGAGCATACTTAAATAATCGGTATCATACCTATTAGAAAACGTTGTTAATTGATGTAATATGTAGTGTATAAGTTAACACAATAGTCATCAATGCAAACAATAAATGATATGAATTATAAAGTAGAGCCAATACTATTATCTATTCTGTGATAGAGCTGCTACTTATTTAGATACTTGGTATAAGGTAACTAACTATATTAAAAAATCATATCAGTTGAATTATGCATAAAAACGTTTTATCCATACTAATACTATAAATGCGAAAGTAACTCTGTTTGTTTGTTTGTTTGTTTGTTTGTTTGTTACCTCTTCACGACTAAACGGCTGAACGGATTGTAATGAAATTTGGTAAGGGAATAGATTACATCCTGGAGAAGGACATAGGCTATCTTTTTTATCAAAAAAACAACCTTGAAAGGGGTCAAATAGGAGTTCAAAATTTGTATGGGAAATCCATAATTCCTCGACTTAGGGATCTGTAAATTCATATTTAGGCTTTTGGTAGGAAATAAAGAAATACGTATTTCAACGTTTTTGAAAAATAATCCCTAAAAGAGGCAAAGTGAGGTAAAACTTATGGGGAATACCCCAGATTTAGATGCAATCTCAAGATTCAGGCACAAAACCTGAGAGGCTGGACAATCGCTACAGGTGCCTCAGTGCAGAAGACAACTCCTTGGATTATATACTTCTGCTCCCGAATATAACCTCCACGCAGGCGGAGCCGCGAGCAACAGCTAGTACTCCATATTTTGACAGCCTCCGTGGCGCAGTAGGCGAATAGCCGGCTGTGAAACGAGAGACCGTGGGTCCGATTCCCACACCGGGACAAATGTTTGTGTGACAGATAGATATTTGTGTCCGGGGTCTGGGTGTTGTGAGACCGAAAATCTCGTAGTCCCTGATACCCACAACACAAGACTCTATTTATATATAACTTACTACAGACTGCAAGATATTACCTTACAAATTAAAAAACATTATCCCAGAAACTCCATGACCCTAATTTCAATGAACGCCATCTAGTATTACTTTGACAAAATATTACTTGATAAGCACTCACTGATTGTACCCGCGCACGCGCTCACTATTCATAAAATATACGCGTCACTTAATAACAGTCCCGCAAACTAAAGACAGAGGGCGCTACAATTTATTATTCTTACGTCCGTATTCAAGAACTTGTTTAGCGCCAAAACATTCATTCACGAATACAGAATTCTACGCTTTATATTTATGGTATAGAATCGTTTGAATAAGGGCGATAATTTACTTGCATTCACTGAAAAATTGTTGTCGTGAAGTTAGGGCATTTAGGTATGCGCTTATAGTTAGTGCAACTTTTTGATATGGTTGAGTGAGTTTAGACGTAGTCAAAGTTTAGTGCTGATGGACATTACAGTGGTCATTTGACAGCACTTCAAAGGCATTAGTACGTACCTACGCCCGCAGCTAACAAACAACGACACTACTTGAAAAAACAATAATATTGTATGCATACATGTACATATACACTTACGCCTGTAATCGCCGAAGGGGTAGGCAGAGATGTAACCTTTCGGTTCGTTCCTGTGTCGGATCGGAAAGGAGGTGTCTGCCGTGTGCCACCATTGTGGCAACTGCCACGAGGACACGGCCCAACACACGTTGGAGGAGTGCCCAGCCTGGGACGAAGAGCGCAGCGCTCTCAGAGCAGTCGTCGGAGGAGACCTCTCGCTGCCGGCCGTGGTGTCGTCCATGGTCGCCAGCCGGAGGTCCTGGCGTGCGGTGGCCCACTTCTGCGAGAGCGTCATCTCGCAGAAGGAGAGTGCCGAGAGGGATCGGGAACGAAATGATCCCTCCCGCCGCCAGAGAAGACGTAGGAGGCGCCGAGTGGACGACTGACCGGGGTCTCCCGCCCTGTGGAACGGGGGCGTTTGAATTCCACCACGGTAACCCCTGCCTGTCGTACGAGGCGACTAATTGGGGCCATCGGGGGTCGCGGGCTCGCAGCGGGGGGCTGTCAGCCCGAATCGATGCACTCCCAGTTTCGGAGCATCGTGTGACCCCGAGATGGACGGCAGCGCGTGTAGTAAGGCCTCGTTCGCTGTCGTTGTTCGGTGCGCGGGGGCTCCTAAGCCCTCCCATGGAGATGGGCTGCTACGCAGCACCGCGCAGGGGCGGTTCCGGCAGCAATTCTAGCACTCCTTAGAATACCCCGGGATCGCTCCGTAAGCGCCGAAGAAGGCCACCGCGGGGTTTTAGCTGGTAGTGTCGGGTGGGGTGTACATAGGGGGTAGGGACTCGGCCCAGCGGCTGCCCGGATAGCCATCATCCGGGCGAGGGGGATGCTGGGTCGTAAGACCGGCTAGTCCAGCATAACCGTTTTATTCTTATTCCGCTTCCCCCCGGAGCGGGCGGTAGTAATAAAAGGCTTTCCCCGCGACAACAAAAAAAAAAAAAAAAAGGCAGAGATGTAACCAGTACATCCACTTTTCGCCTAGTTTATTACGGTTCCATAATGTGATAGGGGGCGAGTCTATCGCCATACCGGGCATAATTCCAGACTCCGGGCTGATACGGAGTATTTCTAAATAGAAAAACCCAATACCACTTTATCCGACCCGGGGATCGAACCTAGGGCAAAGCAGTCGTAACGCATGTGCAATTACAACTTCGCCACCCAGACAGTCAGACAATAATATTACTATGGAATATATAATATTACTAGCTGACCCGGCAAACGTTGTTTTGCCATATAAATAATCGGGGATAACTAATTAAATGACGATTGATCAGTTTTCGACCGGAGAGGAAAAATTATTAAATTACAAAATGGCTATTAAAAAATAAGGGTTGATCGTAGAAGGGTGAAAATTGAGGATTGTATGTATTTTTGTATGTTGTATCATAAAAAAATAGAAATTGAAAATTTTGTCTAAAAAATAAAAAAAAAATTTAGGGGTGGACTACCCCTAACATTTAGGGGGATGAAAAATAGATGTTGGCCGATTCTCATAGATACCGGATAAGCACAAAAAATTTCATCAAAATCGGTCAAGCCGTTACGGAGGAGTATGGCAACGAAAACTGTGACACGAGAATTTTATATATTAGATGTACGTACCTTACTTTCGCACGCCGTATGGCAGATATATTTGCATACTGTAACAAACATATAAAATTTATTGATACATTGTCGCAGTAGAACGGAACACATGTGCAAAGAATACTAACTATTTATTATCTGTGTGAGTTTATTTACATTGTTAAATCATGTAACGGGACACGATTTTTGCACATTTATGATTTTTGTTTTAATTTATAGTAGGTATTATCGCACACGGTTATACTTTGTTACTTGGTTACATTTTTTTTTTTTTTATCCTGGCACGGCAAAGTGACCGCACTGCACCTGATGGTAAGCGCAGTGCGGTCCAATTAGAGCATCGAGTAGCGAGAGACGATCTATCCCCCGCTACTCAACACAATCATGCCGGCCTGCTTCTTCACACTACGCCACGGGCAAGAAGGTGAAGAAGCGGTCGAGGGTCTATTGTCAGAGTACTCAGAAGGCCGCAAAATGGCCAAATATTGTACCCCAACTCTAGACCCCGAAAAACCGGATTTACACTGGTTGATCTCGGAACGCGACACACTTGCGTGTGCCACTATGGCGGGTTTTACACCCTGTGTACGGTGGTCGCTATCCGGGCGGATATGAATATCCTACCACCAGCAATTTACATTTAGTTATACTTTGCAAAATGTTTAAAAATAAAATAAATAAAAGGCCCTATTAGTTAGCACTTCACTCGTAATAAGAATCAACATGATTATGTTTAATTTAAAACAGATTAAGAACACTTGACACACTACACGTCTTTGTAAAGTACTAAGTCTTAGCAGATTAAGGCCGTTTCCTAGCACACTGACCATTCTGATTAACATAAAAAATGTAATAATTTTCAACTACCGATTGCAATATAGAGCAGCTAAATAGCTATTAAAATTGTAGGTTCTTTGTAAAGAAATATGTGTATTGTAATTCGTGACTTGTAATAAATAATCTATAAGGCCACGCGACATCTAACGCTACAGAACATAGTGTCCCGTTTCAAACCAACATATTAGTTAAGAACATAACGGAAAAATTGTGCATTCGACTGCCGTGGTGAAAATATGCGACCGGTCATTATCCGTTCTGTTGTTACTAAGAAATAATAAACCATAGGTCATTTGATGTCAAATATCGTCAAGCCATTTCGGATTTCGGAACGTGATTTTATTTAAACATTCCTTTTTAGTGTGACAAATTTTATAACTAGCGTCTTTAACATATAAAATTGAGACCGTTATTTTATGTTGCACATGGGTTCCATAGTAATTATTCTATACGCTAGTAGATTAATAAATAATTCCAACAATCTTGCTTGGTTCTATGAACAAGTGGGCAAGCATTGAATACCACACAGTTCTTCGCGTAATTCACAACAGATATCTTTTTGACGATTTCACATATATTTGTTTATCCTAGCACGGCAAAGTAACCACACTGTACCTGATGGTAAGCGCAGTGCCATCCAATTAGAGTATCAAGTAGCAAGCGATAATTTATACCCCGCTAATCAACACAATCACATTGCTTCTTCACACTACGCCATGGGCAAGAAGGTGAATAAGCGGTCGAGGATCTAGTGTCAGAGTACTCAGAAGACCGCAAACGGGCATACATCCTATCCCAACTCTAGACCCCCACAAAAATTATATATATTTGGTACAATAAATATCTAACAATGACATACATACCTCTACAACAAGAGCCTTGGTTGTTGACGGGCTGATGACACCATTGGCACGGACGAGGCTTGCGGAACGATTTACTCCGGAACGCATGGGTCTGCGCTGCACCTTCCTTCTGCAAAAAAGCGCATAGTAATCACTGGATGATATTATAGCATATTTAGTTTTTGTATTAGAATACATATTTGTGGTTCAAATAACTCCGTTAAGTAAACGTGTACATAAATATGTTCGTCTCTCATTTTCTAAGCCGTCGTGTAGTGATTATAAGATTAAAAACGGATGGTACAAGAACACGGAATGACAAAGGCATTGTTGAGAACTAAAGCTTGAAGGATGCGTAGAAACGGGCACATTTTATTGCCGCTCGACCACCTAGTTCTTTACCTGGCCGTTTTGTTGTGTACGCTACAATAGATAGAGCCGCAAGGGGCACCCATTCACTATAAGAGCACGCGCCTGGCAATTATGAGCATTTTTTCTGTTAGAATTGTTACATTCCTGCATTGGCAATATATTCAAAGGCAAAGCTATTAAAGTCATCCCACTATAAGTATTAATATTTTTACTCAAATCGCAACAAATATAAATAAACTCGAAATATAAAAATCGATAAACAAATATAAAACATTTCTACTAGGTATATATGAATTAAACACTAACACACTAAAATTATATACCTTATTCAGACTACGTTAAATAAAATAGAAATTCCTCTGTTGCCAGTACTGAGTAGTAAATGCTTAATTTCTATTCAATCCTATGCCAACCGCTGTACCTAACGTTTCAAGTCGCAATTTACATTGAATAATACAGCTCGGAGGGTGATGATCTTTATCTATTTTACAGCGCTGACGTGTTGTACAATCGTTAACAAATTGTATCTAAGAGCAATAAATCAATTGACAGTGGTTATGAAATTTTGCGTTAATTCCTTGTGTTCCACTATTAGATAAGAATCGATTTGAATAGCATTCTAAAACGGTAATATGCACAAGTAAACCCTTTATTGTGTTAAGACCGCTAATTATAACAAATGACGTCATCAGTTTCTGCGCAGACGCCGGCTCCGAAGCTCCTGGCGCCACATTTGCAGGGCACATGAGCAACCGACGCTGTACTCGAAATCGGAGCTTGAAATAAATCATTTCACTGTGTTATCTACAGCACAGACGTGCGCTCAAGTGCTTTTAATGCGAGTCAGGCCGTTACGCAAACGCCATACCGCAAACCACAATTAGGTCTTTAACTCCTAGCTAATCACTGCAATATGCATCTACAAAACAACATACATAGAATCTGTTATAAAGACATAGATCCCTCACACCTTGAAGTAGCACTACCCTCTGTACGGTCAACGTTCGCTCTGCGTTTTCAACTAATTGTATCTATTTTTACCAAATAGTTGAAGATCTTTTTAATACAGATTCGATACAGGCTTTCCTAGTACTATGTAAGAATCTCTCTGTTTAATCGATAAGATAAGATAAGACTGCAAATGTGAATATTATTATTCGTAGCTCGAAATTGTAATTCCATGTCATGTAACATTTGGAATTTTTAAATATTCTCCTATAATAATTATTATATAGAAACTACAATATCAATATTTTTTCAAAATTATTCTGCCAACATAAAAACAAATCACATCAGACATGTTCGCAACACACGCAGCCGGCGTCACTGGCGCATACTATCGTATACAAAAACACGTGGCACCTGCGCTTTGCTCAACTAAACCAAAATATGCAAGACCCGACGTCCAACGCCTACGCCCGTGCCGTACGCATCATAAAAAAAGTATCTATAAAAGGAAATTTTTACAATGAAACTAACGCACGCTCCATTAACTGGCTGCGTCGAATTTCATTGAACAGCTGGAGAACGATTTAAAACTACGATACATGCAACTGTCGAGATAAACAGATGTCTATATTTCGTCACATTGCTTTTATACCGCGGCCCGTGCACAGTGTACTGTTTTATAAGTTATCTATGTAAAGTGGCTTTAAGTACAACAATAGTGTAATAAATAACAACAGAGTGTCGTCGTTCAGATAACCACGATACTGTTTGAATTATATCTCACAAACTGCAACGTATTTTGAACTCTGAATGGAAATGTAGTGGTTTACTTAAATTCTTTAATATTTTAGCAATAAACAAGTGTTTGGTTTTTTATTGCAACGGCCGGTAAACAAGATACTACGTCACCTGACTCTCCACCGCCCATGAAAATCCACAATACCAAACAATCATAGGTGCGTTGAAGGTAAGGAATGAGAAGGGGAGAGATTTTAGCCTCCGAAAATCTCACCCATCATACGAAATACGATAACAAGCCGTTACTTCACATGATTTTTCTGTGGAACAGTGCAATGTAACATAATAAATAATACAGTAGAGCCGGGCCATTCATGCTGTGTACAAAAACACAATTATATGTATCTACAAAGCACCTCTTGCTACTTTAAGTCGAGAGACAAATTCGCTGAACGCTCTGAAGAATTGTTTGATCTTATCCCATCCTCTTCCGTCCACACCAGAACCACTTGCTTGCGGAGCCACAGCTTCGTGGTGTCTACTACCTATAAAAATAAGAATCCAAATCTATGGCATAATATTATGAAAAGATTGTACCTTTACTTCCTTTAAAGGAATGAATGGATATGACAGGCGAATATAGAATAGGTCTGTAAAAATATCGATGTCAAAGTCTCTTGCTTTCGACAACAGGGAGCCGGATACTCTGTACAACCATTATTTGTCTTCCTGTCACAAACTTGTAACAACAAATGGATGTTTAAAAAAATATTCACCTCAATTCTTCACATCTCGTAGAGTGAGTTATATCTTTTGATGAGTATTTTGACTGTCGCGCCACGTTTTTAGACGAGTATGCGAGACATGGGTATCGTTACCAATCAATAATATAATAAATATAATACTAGCCCTGTATTAAACATTGTCCCACTGCTGGGACCATGCCCAGACAACTAATGAAAACCCCTCTACTAATTAGAAGGGTAAGACCTTATTCCACCACGCTGGCCCAATGCGGGTTGGTAGAGTTCACATACCCTCGAAATTTTTATGAGAATTCCCAGGTATGCAGGTTTCCTCACGATGTTTTCCATCAACGTTAAAGCAAGCGATAATTAACATTAAATACACACGTAACTTTAGAAAAGTCAGAGGTGTATGCCATTTGGGTTTCGAACATACGCCTTTCGTCTTGATAGTCCGTACCGCAACCAACTAGGCTATCGCTGCGTCAACCACCAACTAATCGAACCAAACAAAAAAAAACAATTTAATCGCTTATGGTCTCATTGGCTTACTGGAAGCCTACATAGGCTGAGAAACCATTGACGGTTTAAATCTTAGGTCTGGGAATCATAATAAGTTTGATTTTTTTATTTCAACAATCTATATGCTTTGTCCATGATTTTTTTGTGCCTAGTTGCGGCGTATAGGCGTAAATTTATGTGTGTAATGAAATTTAATCTTCTAATTCATAATCCAAGCAATTCCGAAAGCCATTTCCACTCTCTACACACAGAATTACGTTTTTATCTCGATAAAGATAAACAAAAGCACATCTTTAAAGATATACTCTTCGATATACTATTCGATAAAACAAAAATACTCAATATGTATGTTACATGATAAAAAGGACATACAAATACAATATAAACGATTAAAGTAAATTAATATTCGTTATTCATTCCAAGTCGAGTCTTTAATCGTGAGAGCCATGATTGAACCGCGGAGGAAACAGACAATAAGCCGTCTGTCGGAACTGTTATGTGATAAATCAACAAAAGCGGTGCCCTTTTGACTTTCACCACCATTGTTTTGTAATGAATACTTCGTGTTTACCGAAAAGATGAAACCCTCGTGACCTAATTATGAGGTAAATGCCCTTATCACGATTACTGCAACGTTAAACATTAGGATATCTAAAGCACAATTTTTGTGTATGGAGCCTTTGTGTCGAAATAATGTGTAAAAAATATTTAAGTCTACTTAGTAACATGACATCAATAATACAGTACTTTTTTTATTATAATGTTACATTTGACTTGGCCATTAAATTATGTCAATTTTTTTTTCTAAGACCTAATAACTAAATAGTAATTCTATTAATAAAAGTAAAAAAATAATAATAAAAAAAACTAAAAGCAATCAGATTAAATCCAGCTAACATTATATCAATAAATAAATACACTAAACAGTCACACACATAGTTTTGACCCCAGACTAGGTCAAACTTATATTGTGGGTATCTACTACGAGATACTACGGTCCCACAATACCCAAACCCGAATCAAATATTTGCGGATCACACAAACATTTCTCTCGGCTCAGGAATCGAACCCACTCCCTCTTGTTTCACAGCCGACTACTCGCCCGTTGCGCCACGTAGGCTGTTATGGATACTATATTAATTAAAGAAATGAAATGAAATGCATTCAAGAAAAATAATGTTATTAGTAACTATATATAAAAATTTCGTGTTCCTTATATTACGTTCCATATTCATACTTATCTGTTTGCACTCATGTTGCGCTGTGCTTTCGTAAGCAAGCCTGTCACTTGAAGTTTTTTGAACCCATATCCTTCATTAAAGTTGGGATCTTAGATAATTACTTGATATTCTCTAACAACTAATATTGTAAAAAGTGGTCACTATCTAAAACATGCAAATTCAATGTCCGGATATAGTGTCCGGATTTCAATTCTATAGTTATTTATGTTGCCAATAAATTTGGCACGAATAATTAAGTAGGTTGTATTGCCATCTGTGCAAGAATCGCAGCTTTCCCAAGTCTATTGTACGTGACATCCGTCGATATGAAGGCATAAGAGGCTATAGAAAATTATATCACGCTTCAGCCGGAGTGGCGGAGTGGCGGAGTGGCCACGACCCGGCAGTTGGCATCAACTATGTCACCACTAACACTTTGTTTCCATGTATTTACTCGTGTTCATTAATTCCGAGTCCGTGGACGCAATGCTTTATGCACCTAATCGATTAGAAACTCATTATAATTGTTAAATCGGAAAGTGACATCATCGTTTGAAACACTCACCTTTAGACATACCTATGAATTTTTATCACGGAATCCTTCGCGTATTGTATTAGTGCTTAGTTGAGGTCAGATGTTTCTATTATTGAGCAGTAGTTTTTTAAGCTAGTTGTTTATCGTGTTTTTAAATCCAACACGAGTTCGTTCAAATATATACTTATACATATATAGCTAATCGAAGCTCAGTGATAGTTTTGTTACCTTTTAACATTATTGTCAACGGTATTTATGAAAACAATGTAATTAAATGTAACCTTGCGTCCGTTATCTATATAGGTATTGGTGTGCATGACCAGATATTCCGATAACATTGCAATAAATAATAATGATGTGTGTTAAAATATCACAGAACAAACTGTAAAATAAAATATTAAAACTATTCATTGTAAAAAATGTCATAAGTAACATCTATTTATATTCAATAGCTGTTGCTCGCGGCTCCGCCTGCGTGGATGATATATTCGGGAGCAGAAGTATACAATCCAAGGAGTTGTCTTCTGCTCTGAGGCACCTGTAGCGATTGTCCAGCCTCTCAGGTGTTGTGCCTGAATCTTGAGATTGCATCTAAAGAATACCCCATAAGTTTAACCTCACTTTGCCTCTTTTAGGGATAATTTTTCAAAAACGTTGAAACACGTATTTCTTTATTTCCTACCAAAAGCCTAAATATGAATTTACAGATCCCTAAGTCGAAGAATTATGTATTTCCCATACAAATTTTGAACTCCTATTTGACCCCTTTCAAGGTTGTTTTTTGAGAAAAAAGATAGCCTATGTCCTTCTCTAGTATATAATCTATTCCCTTACCAAATTTCATTACAATCCGTTTAGCCGTTTAGTCGTGAAGAGGTAACAAACAAACAAACAAACAGAGTTACTTTCGCATTTATAGTATTAGTATGGATAGTCTAAAATATGTCTAACAAGAATAACTGTATAGTCAACCAATTGGCTAAATATGTTTTATTTATTATAATAATTAAAATCTATTTTTTTTTATGTGGTATATAGGTTCGTTACTGTAGCAGTAATGTATTTCAGATTATACTATAGGAATATATTTCTAAAGTGAATTACTATAGGAATTTATTTCTATTCCTGTCCTTTAAGGCCGACAGCGCATACATGACACTTTCGGTATTGTGGATGTTCATGGGCGGTGGAGATCACTTAAACTCAGTGGAAAAAAAAACAGTAGTTTCATTAACTAGTATTAGGGTAATGAAGAACACAGTTTCTTTTAAACAATCTGAATTTAATATTTTTGTGATTAGTGTATAAATTATTAGTATTATTGCGTATGAGCTACGACCTCTGGTGTTGAAAGTTATTGCTCATTGACTTCATTAAAAATAGCATTTGGTAGTACGGTAGTACGTACAACGAACTACATAGTACTAAATATTTATCTTAACGTTAGACTGTGGCTGTGACTCTAAAAGATTATACTTCATAATTTCGCGAGAGGCATTCGTAGCAGAGTGGCGCAGTGGAAGCGTGCTGGGCCCATAACCCAGAGGTCCGTGGATCGAAACCACGCTCTGCTAAAATTTATTTTTTGCCATAAAACCTTATTTCGTTGTCATAATAAAAATTTATAATAATAATCATCCATTATAAAATTATTAAAATTTACTTATAACCCAAGAAACAATTTGGTCACATAGCTAGAAAAAATTATAACATTGAGTCTATTAATAGTCATATGGTAGTATTTTTTGCTACTTAACGTTATTGTATAGCATAATGTTATGGCTGAAACGTCTTCTCGGCCTCGTGACTGTTGGGAAGTGTCTATATTGCGTGACTAGGAAAAAGTTATGTTAATAAATTATTGTCTACGAATTTAGTTATAAAATAACATTGTCTTCTTCGCCCCTATATAAGTGATAGTGATGACCGGACACTCCCTTAGTTTATGGGCTTAGTGTGGGGAGTAACCCTCACGTACGGGCGGTAACTAACACAAATTGGATACGGATTGTATAAATGTTATGTAATTATTTTTGCAGTCGTGTAAGATTTTCAACAATAACAAACTTGATAAACTTTGAACCGATTTATCAGGCCTGATGCACTGCACAAGTAATTAACTGTAAAATAGATACATACATATACACTCACGCCTGTGATCCCCGAAAGGGTAGGCAGAGGTGTAACCAGTACAGTACCGAATTTATTTCAGTCCCATAATGTGACAGGGGACGAGCCTATTGCCATACCGGGCACAAACTCCAGACTCCGGGCTAATACTGAGAATTTCTAGATAGAAAAACTCTTTACCCGGGGATCGAACCCGAGACCTGAGTACAGCAGTCGTAACACATGCACAATTACAACTGCGCCACCGAGGCAGTTAAAAAAATAGATATTTAAAGTAAACTGAGTACTATTTACTATACAGATTACAGATGAAGAGTTCTTGGTAGAATTTTATTACTGAAATTCTAATGTCTTGTGTGTACCAGAAAAAGTATTGTGTAGCAATTATCTACCAGCCAAAAGAAATTTCAAAAATGTTGGTATAAATAAGTGATCACTTATTAATAAAAAACATATCAGGATTATTAATAACTAACATGCATAAAACATTGAAAAAAGAATTTAATTGTATAGTACCATATGCGTGGGCAAATGGTGCAGCTTTTATTGCTTCATTAATTATACCAAGCTTTACAATTTTACGATAAGGGAAGTATACATACAGGCGTGCATTATGACAATTAAAACAATAATTTCCTCATACCTACATAATGCACTATACTTAGTTTAAATACTTATATACGAATCAAACTAGGTTCATAGTTCCAATAAACAGTAGATTCTTACTTATTTTTAGCATTCAAAATGAAAAACATGATTTGACACACAAACATTGGTGTCGGTGATCGAAAGGAACCCACGGCCTCTCGTTCACAGCCGGCTACTCGCCTGCTGCGCCACGGAGGCTGTCATCAAAAAAATCTATTTGAAGAATTTATGGAGATTATTCTTATGGAGCCTAGAAAGGTATTGTTTCTTAAGGGCTGTGTAAACATGTCGTTATTGTAATGTGATTACAGTATATCGAACTTGTGGTCAAACTGTACACTTTGGAAAGTTCAACGAACTAGAAATTAGCTAATAACCGTACTGTGATCGTTATCCATTTCAATTGGTTGTTTCACAACGTGTTTACTGTCTGCAACTCTCTTTTTAGTCGCGCGACAATATTATTTTTTTCTAATAGTTATGACATTATCAAAATATCTATATCCATTTAGATATACGATTTTATCTTTGTATTAGGACTGATATATAATATTTAATCGAATATTATACAATATACATCTATCGTTGTTACTATTTCTCGAAGACCACCCAAATCGTGACTATAACATCACGTCACTTACATTTATGTCGGCAAAGTCATGGGCCTTTGAATAATGCACTCGAGACGCGGGTGCGTGCAGCCATAAAGTGAAACATGTCGAATTGCTGACCTATGACCTGTCCCCTCGCACCTCATTATACAAACGCGTATCTAATTCGACGCACGCGGCCGATCACTACTAATGATTGTTTCCGTAATTTCTCATTTGTTTTCACAGCATTGTTGATAATTATTTGTCAAGCTTACATTCGACCATTTTGAGATTGGTTACTTAATCTTATTTTATAGATGTGATTCATTACAATCGCCTACAAATACACGTATAATATGTCGCACAAACTTATTACATTACTTTGATTTTTGGATTGTAATATTGATCGCACCATATGGTAACGGCCAGGACCCATAGTTTTACGTCCTCTTCGCGACACGCAACGTAGTCACTCCCCATATCTCTCACATAAGGGGTTTGTACTCCAGCTTTTTTATAAATTGAATTTTAGGGCCCGTCGCAATTACTTATTTCCATTGTCTATTGAGTGAGTGACCAACGTACCGCACGTAAAAATCTCCTATAATGATTTCTTAAATTGTAATGTAAATAGAGAATCCTTTTAATGAAAAATAAATAAATATTTGTACTGAAACTCCAATAATGTAGAAGTTGCGCCATAATATTAAGTCTCAACTGTAGTAAATAGGCAAGTAACATTTATTATAGGATAATACGTTGTGGTACCTAATAAATTTCAACGTTTTACTTAGGCATTTTAGATAACTGATCTCAAGGTATTGTGTTAACAATGAACCCGCATCGATAAATCATGTGTTAAATGTACGGTTACACAAATACAACTTAAACGAAATTAAATTAAGTAAATAACACTTAATAAATTCACGTTTATGTTTTGAAGATTTTATTAAAAAAACCATTAATCTTCGGTAATAAAGACCACAATATGATTCAATGAAATTAAATCTTGACAATACGGGTAAAGTGGAGAAGCAATCGTAGATCACTTCAAGGAAGATAATTTAATTGAAACTAATGCGTGGACGAACGAATCTGGTATACATTCCTTTTAAGCATAAGTCCCACGAACCAGCTCTGATATTGTCGTGACATATTACTCATGTAATTTCTTTATAAATAAGCTTATCGTTGGACGATGAAGCACACCGAGCCTTCTAAAGCCATTTTTTATGATAAATATAAATGCCTAAATGATATTCATTGTTTGTCCTAAAAATGAGAACACAATGTGTGCCAGAGTCTGTCTTGCGGCTTTGTTTGCATGGTGTTGAAACTCCGCGTGACGTCACACAAATGTACTCAGATTCTTTTGCGCAACACCTTCATGTGGTGCAAACTTTATTTTCAGGCAATGTTTTATAGTGTTCATAAATAAAATGTATAATCTTTTATTAACAAATGTCACTCGCTATTATTGTGATGAATCGTTTTTCGCAATGAAGTACATGTACATAATATGTATGTCAGGTAAATGGTACTAACGGCAATATTTTAGATATGTACCAAAAGTACATTACTATTTCGGGTCAGGTTACTAATGATTATGTTGTTAATGTCAAGACTTTGAATCCTTAATAATTAAAAAAGTTAAATGAATATCGTTTTGTATACAAAAATCATATTTATGAATACAGCTTTCTTAGCAGTATTACACACACGATGCCGTCTCACAAATTCAACTCTCCATCTGTATATATAAAAGAAGAAACTGACTGACTGATCGATCAACGCACAGCCAAAACGGCTGGGGTTAGAGACTTGAAAATTTGACAGTAGGTACCTTTTATGACGTAGGCATCCACTAAGGAAGGGTTTTTGGAAATACCACCTCCAAAGGGGTAAAATAGGGGATGAAAGTTTGTATAAAAATCCGTCATTTTTGAAGTTAAATTCATGAAAATTAGTATTTGGTCTTTTAGTTAAAAACAAAAAATATATGTTTCAGGATTTTTGGAATTTCCGCCTCTAAGGAAGTAAAATAGGAAATGAAAGTTTGTATGAAAATCCGTCATTTTTTAAGTTAAACGCATGAATATTGGTATTTTGTATTGTATACTTTTTCTCCCAAACATGACCTCCACGCGGGCGGAGCCGCGAGCACCAGCTAGTTTATAATAATTTTCTTTGATGATTTTTAAATCCTTTATTAGAAAAAAAACATCATACTTCGTTTTTTCAAGGTTTTAATATTAGCTTATTTATGACAAAGACTGGTAATTAAATTTAATAAATATAATTTTACAATGAATAACATAGGCATCATCTATATTTTTAACCGACTTTAAAAGAGGAGGAGGCTAACAATTCGTCGGAATCTTTTTTTTTATGTATGTTACCCGATTACTCGAAGACGCCTGGACCGATTCGAGAAATTCTTTTTTTGTTTAAAAGAGTATACTTCCCAGGTGGTCCCATTGGCACCAAGTCAGGATCTGATGATGGGATCTCAGAAAAATCAAGGGCAACCCTCAATTTTATAGTGACGCATAATTTGTTTTTTATTGAAGTCGGTGTACTTTTTATGAATAAAAAAACTTTAATATTTTCTATTATCGAGAGATTACAATAAAACAAATAAACAGTTTATTTTAGTTGAAAAGGAACAAAATTAAATAATAACTAGCAAAACGAAAAATACTACATTACTAAAACTATTTTTAAACTGCTTTTACTAGTATCGATGTGAAATTTAACTAAAAAGGGGTAAATCAATATTTTTTAGGGAATCATAAATTACATATAAAGATTCTATTCGATT
Source organism: Laothoe populi (assembly GCA_905220505.1). Taxonomy (NCBI): domain Eukaryota; kingdom Metazoa; phylum Arthropoda; class Insecta; order Lepidoptera; family Sphingidae; genus Laothoe; species Laothoe populi. Next base: position 11,959,725 of record HG992151.1, on the reverse strand, counting down.
AACATTTTGCTTTGATTCTTCTGACATTCTATTTTTTGCGTAACTCATTCGGTACGCTACACTCGGGGTATAAAAATGGCTCTTTCTTGATTTCGATGTACAACCGCGATTTAACGTGTTTCATAATATTTTTTTTTGTGTGTTTCAGTGACATAAATATGCAAATTTATTTGCATTCTATTTTTGTGTCAAATATTTACCGAAGAACTAAACAATAACATAATTAGAAAACATGTGCCCATGTCAAGCTTCAACACCAACCATGATAGCTATTTCAACATTTTAGAAAAGCTCGATTACTTGTATTTAAGGAAAAAATAAAATGAATTATCGTCCTTATACTCTTTTTGTATAAATAGATACACATACACAAATACTTTTGTATCAAAGATACTGGCTTATATCTAAATTTAAAAAATTTGGACTCTTTGTTATGTGAAACGCATTTCATATTTAAAATTCGTAATAGAAGTGTATTAAATATCCATGCAAGATGTTCGTTGCGTCAGTAAAATATTGGCTTGTACTTAGAGCATTTATAATATTTATGGTTATGCAGCACAGTGACAAGTTAATTGCTTCAAATGTCAGCGTATGAAGAGAGTGAAAAGAAAAGGTGGGCTAGAGGAGTGCGTCACAACATGGCACGTCTTATGCCATGTTGATGGCTGTCACTCACACCGCCGAGTGATGCGCCGTATTCACTTTCTTCATCTATGTATATACTACATACTTTGGAAAGAAATATCGAATGTATATATATATATATACACACAGTTTGTAATATTTAATACTGAAAGTATATACGACATATTATTAAAATGTAGGTTGAGTTTAATTAATACAATTTATTTTCGTTTTAGATACAAGTGTGTCCGCGACTTCGTTTAACATATGTATGATTGTTTTTATAGCAATCACTAAAAACCTAAAATAAGTAATCGAATATTCATTTGAATGTCCCTTGTCTAATGGCACTAAAACTATTTAATATACTTACTTTAATATACTTAGTTACATATTACTTGAGTATCTATTCTATTATATATATACCTATAAATACCACATGAGAATAAGGAATCGTAGATTTGCAGACTTTTAGGGAATTAAAGTAAAAAGAACTGGGGAGCGGGTGTTCAGGTTTTTAAGAATCCTGGCACAACTTCGTTTCGTTTCGTAGAATGCAACAACGTAGTTGCCGCTTTATATAGATCTGTTGTAAATCTAATACTTATAATAATAATACCAGAGATTTCCCACCAAATAAAAAACGTACAACGTTGCGCAATTGGTAAAAAATACATGGAGTTGGTAGAAGAAATTCTTGAAAATTCAATGAACCCAGTGTCTATAAGTAATATAATGATGTTATCACAATATATGGCTAGATTATGAAACAATTAAAAAAACAACATTCTGTCAATAGTTTTTTTTTTGAGCATTCTCAAACAGTGAAGAAAAAGTGAAAGAGCAGATTATAATAGTTTTTATTAGAGCAAATCGTTAAAACTATGTTTTTTGCTAAAAGAAAATCTTGACTTTCTAAAAAAAAACAAGATAGCTACAATTACGTTTCTAAAAAAAATGCAAATAAACATAATTTAACCATAAAAAACGCATCTCAGAAGAACGAAATTTCAAGAACAGCTTTTTGTCTGGGGCGGTGAGATAGTCAAGGTCATTGGCGAGGGTATAGCTTTAATGAATATTAAACTTAAATGTACATACAACTCTATAACAATATTCTATTGACATACAAACCTCGCTTCAAAAGAAATATCAAACCAGTTACTACATGTTATTGAAGGTTAGTGCATATGAAATCATTTATATCAAAATAGAACAAGCATGATGCAATTTTTATGAGTAAATAAATAAAATAGATAATATAGTCCGTGTTATAGGAGCAACTGTTCTTTTCACCTTTAATAGGCTACTTGACTGTTTTTGGGAAACCGTTTTATATTATTCTTCATGGTCTAGTTTATTAAAATATTATCATTAATAAACATAAAACATAAGTTTGCAAGATTTAATTTGCATTTTTATAAACCATCTTTATTTTTCCCACCAAAACGCAACCAACTGTCATGGCCTCTCGTGTGACGTGACCATCGGGAAAACTAATAGACGTTTGGCTCAGCGTTTTCATATATATTTCAGATGGTGACGTCATGCATGACTGATGGGTGTTTCATGTCACGTGACAAAACGCTTTATTTATACATGAAAATATTAAATAATCACATATAAATTAACAATTAATTTTCGATATTTATGAGTAAAATCTATTACGAAAAACAAAATTCTATCAGGTTTTCACTTACAGTCTACCCTATTAGATTAGATAATAGAAAATTATTAAACGGTTAATTATCTACACAATATTCAATGGTAATCTGGATTGATACTTTATGAATACAAAATGACACACCACTGTCGTCTTGTATTGCAATAAGTGCTGCAGATTTCACAGAATATTAATAAAATCAATCAACATGTCTGTTGCTTGTCAAATTATTCGCACATCACTTAAATCGGTTGAACGGATTTCGATACAGGCTTTATTATAATATTCAGCTATAAAACAGTTTACAGTTTACCATGTTTGGAAGGGGTGAATTATACGAAAAAAAGAAAGAAGTGTAAAGTAGGTTTTTTGAAATTCAAACTAGAATAAAGAGCACATAAATATATATATTTTTTATAGCATAGTCCGACAAACGAGCCAGCGGGTCACCTGATGTTAAGTGATCTCCACCGCCCATCAACATCCACAATACCGAAAGTATCATGTATGCGCTGTCGGCCTTAAAGGACAGAAATAGGGATTAGGGCAGGGAAGGGGGAATCTGGGTCTCCGGATATCTAACTTACCATACGAAACGCGACAGTAAACTGTCACTTCACGTTGGTTTATAATGCCACTGTAACCACACTTAATATAACAATTAAATTAAATAAAGCAAGTCGTTCAATTTAACTAGAAATAGAAATACCAATCAAGTCAATCATGCTCTGTTCCACAGTGACAATTAATAATACTACATTACAAAAAAAGGCAATATTCGTTAAAATTTAACAGAGGCTTCAGTGTTCAACAGACCGGGAATACTACTTTTGTACTTAATAATACAATTTTATTATGAAGAAGAATAAATAAAAAAGCTGCCCAAAATAGAATAATGACGAACGTGAAAGCATTCACACTAAAGCGATTACTCTAAAATTCGGCATAAAGCAAAAAGGACAGGAATAAATTAAAAGATAATGGATTAGAAACGGACGCTAAAGACACCATAAACGTATTTGAAAGCACATTATGAAGAATACTGTCCAATAAAATATTAGAAACTTATTATAAATAAAACCCAATTTTTTGAATTACCTTTGTTTCGTATGTATTTTTATGGATGCTGAAAGAAACCTATTCATTAGGTATACAAGCTTTGTTCTCAGATTGGGTAGGTCCTATAATAGGTTCCTTTTATCATTGATGTTTATACATTTATACAGTTTTAGGGCCTAAAGTATTTGTTATTCAATAATATTATATCGATAGCAGCGATAGCCTAGTTGGTTGCGGTGCGGACTGCCAAGACGAAAGTCGTATGTTCGAAACCCAAGTGGCATATACCTCTGACTTTTCTAAAAGTTATGTGTGTATTAAAATGTTAATTATCGCTTGCTTTAACGGTGAAGGAAAACATCGTGAGGAAACCTGCATATTTGAGAATTTTTCGAAAGTATGTGAAGTCTGCCAACCCGCATTAGGCCAGCGTGGTGGACTAAGGCCTTACCCCTCTCATTAGTAGAGCAGCAGCCCATGCCCAGCAGTGGGACAGTGTTTAATACAGGGCTAGTATTATTATTATTATATCGATAGTGATAAGAATATTTCACATAAAATATTGTACAAAACGAAAATACGTTATTGTGAACAAATCGTATGCGAGGTATATTCTGTTGTTCAGTACAATTTGACCCCCCGCGTAGTTATTTTGTACAACATCCTGTCCACTGATTTATTGAGTGGAGCATTTGAGATAATTGACCTGCTTTCGATTGTATCAGTTTGAAGTAGGTACTGTAAACAAAGCTAAATATAGCATTTTGAATAAATATATACGTATTTTATATTTGCAGGAAAAATATACTTACAGTGATTATTACACAATCAAAAATGTTTATATGAAAATATGTATATATTACCCTAAATTATGTATAAATCTGAATAAACAAAGATCTTGAAATTTGTTCACGTAGACGCGTCTAACTTAATGTATGAGAGGCTAGGTGATGCGTGAACCGTACCTACATGTTGTGTGTTTCTACAAACTTAAACTATTGAAATTTCCAGCAAGATGTGTCTATGTAATAAAACTATAAATGTTTTTCTGGAATTGAATAGGGACAAATTGTGCGCTAGAAAAAACGTAGAGTCAAGGGTTATTTTTGCGGTTGCATTGTGTTGACTCATAAATCACACTCCTTGCACTCGAAGTTACGAGTCAAGAGTGCACCAGGTGGTCGGTACTATTTTTAAACTTCTGTTTATGAACCCTATATAAAAAATAAAATTTATTTTATATCTCCCATTCATAATATTGATTCATGGTAAAATACATTTTTGGAGTTTATTTTTACTGTCAAGTTTCTGTAACCAAATAACACGTACATTAAAACCATTTGGTGTGAAAGGCTTATAGTAGGTAATATAAGTAGCGAGGTTTTTTCTTGTGGCACCGCCGCGGCCGCTCTGTTGTCTGACAGCTGGTGAGCATGTTTCACGAAGCGTGATGTTTTTTATAGTGTTTGTTTTGCGCGACTGTTTAAATTACAGCAATAAACTTTATGTCAAAGTCTCTTTAGCAAACCGTACTGACGATTTAATGTATCACACAAACACTACAGTGCGTTTATCGCTAGGCTATATCAGACTTTGGCAAGTAACTCAAACTTGATAGTTTGTGATCAAAATGTCGTTTAATTAAGGAGTAAGTCATAGTTACACAGACATAAGCCTTGTAAATAATTATAGTAATTTATGCTAATAATAAATACTGCAAATGCTTGCCTCATAGGTTTGAGTAATTCACGGGGAACTGCTTATGATTTACGCAACGCTTCTAAAATGCGGCAATTAGGACTTTGTATGTACACAAGTAACCTAATTGTACACAGAGAATCGCGTATTATCGAATGTGAGTCTTTCCTGTTCTTAAGTAGAATAATTAAGTACCTGTGAGCTGCGAGCCACTACCTCCTTCGGGATGCACTTCCGTTAAGCCTTTACTTGGTCTTACTACGTCACTTCCGCATGAACACACAAGAACTTATGATAAAGAACATGGCAGAGTAACGTTTCAGATCTTCAAATTGTATGTAAAAGCTGTGTAAAAAGAATAATAAAGAATGCTGTTAAAAATATGATGGATACAAGAAACCATATTTTATAAAAGCTGTATAGATTGTATAAAGATTCTAATCGAGGTCAGACAGTGACTAATCCTTCCACACCAGCATGTTGAAATGGGTTCAGATGGATTTGAACAAAGCAAATGACAAAGAGGTCTGTCTGTCAACAGTTGAATACGTGAGAAGTAATCTCGTTCCCATAGTGGGATGCAGGCGCAGTAATGGAATCCTTAAAGCACTGTGCGCTGGAATGCGCAGTAAGCCGTAAATCATCTCGGTAGGGTTGTTAATAAACCTTGTTTAAGGGATTTAGATGAAGTATTCAAGTTATTCGTTTCTTATTGAAAGGAAATAATGCGATAAATCGTTTATAAATATTAAGGTAAATCATTTGATGATGTATTGTATTTTAAAACAAATTTTAACAATATAAATAAAATTGACGAGTTTAATATTATTAGACAAATTTATAGTTATTTTTAGTTTATTTATAGTTATAACCAATTAATTTGACAAGATATTTATCTAATTTATTTAAACTCGAAAACAATGAGTTATGACGAGTTATCAACCCGCATCAGATTTACGGCCCAATCTAACTATTACCTAAAATGGTGAGTAGTCTGAAGAGGCTGAACTATCAATGTAACTCTTTATAATAAATAAATATATCTAGTATTTCACTATTGAATATTTTTGATAATATCAGTCATAATTATACTGAAACATCGTTTTGAAGTTTAATAACATTTATAATACAATGCCCCTCTCATTAGTAGAGGAGGCCCGTGCCCAGCAGTGGGGCAATGTTTAATACAGGACTAGTATTATTATTTATTATTATTATAATACAATAACAAACAAGGACTAAATATATTCTTTGGATACATTTATCACTTAAGAGTTAATACTTATTGAAACATACATTTTCATTAAATGTTAATATAAAGCTCAACCCCTCTCATTAGACAATGGACAATGTTTAATACAGGGCTAGTATTCTTATATAGCTGATACCCATTCTATAAATAATTAAACAAAATGGAGTATTAATGCATTTTATAATGAATCTTATTAACTCTGTAATATTTAACATTCATTTCACGACTAACTGTCCATAGAGAGATAATCCTGCCCTTACAAGGTACTAATAGTTATTCTATTGTTGACAACTAATGCTTAGACACGTTTCCGATTGGTTGTTTAAGACCTACGAAAGAGACGTTTATGGGATTCTGATCAACATTTGAATATAAAATGCAGTTTAAAATTTAAGTTAAGGTACTCAAATCACCCATAGTTTTACATTAATTAATTGGGATAAATCACAACAGCGTAAAAAATCCGCCGTAGTGGCTTGTTTCAGCGACATGCATCCGAAGCCAGCCGATGTACTTTAATCCACTTATTTCAGGCTGGTATATTTTAGCGATATTTTATATTTAGACTGTACTGTTCTTACCATCAACTGCAGTGTAGACACTTTGCCAAAGCCAGGATAAAAAGCGTTGTTAAACAATTGGGTAAATGTTTGTGATATGATCTTTAAAATGTGTCCGAATAAATAATGTTCAATTGTATAAAATATATAATGCTGTTCGTTTTCCTTCTCTTTTTAACCGACTTCAAAAAGGAGGAGATTAACATTAACAATTAGTCGTTTTTTTTATGTATGTTACCCGATTACTCGAAGACGCTTGGACCGATTCGAAAAATTCTTGTTTAAAAGGGTATACTTCCGAGGGTCCCATTGGCACCAAGTCAGGATCTGATGATGGGATCTCAGAAAAATCAAGGGCAACCCTCAAATTTTATAGTGACGCATAGTTTGTTTAATAACAACAGAACATTTCTAAATGAGAACCATTTAACGTCTTTTACTTTTAGAAAGGACTGTTTGTCATATCTTTGATTTGTCTTTTTCTTCATACTTTCCAACTTTCCATTTAAAACGATAATTGACCTAGAAACATATCTTCATTTAAGTGAACTTCAAGTATGATATCTTAATAGTGAACATTCAATATGTGTTGTAGCCATCCCATACAATTTTGTTGGACTATAACAGCTGATGCATACATAATCGGACTAATTACGCTATGAAGTCAAAGAAACCGCCTATCAAAGATTTTATTGTCTGCCGAGACGCGCACACACAACGCCACATGCTCCTAATTAACTTAGATACGTTAGATAGATTACAATATTAATGATATAAATGAATACATCTCTATATTCATTGAGTCGTTTATAAATTGATAGTTAGAATCTAATCAGTTTCACACGTATTGTTTATAACACGGGTTTACATTGAAACATTAAGTTTGCTAGTAATTTTTTTTAATTACTTACTAGCAAACTAAAATCGGTAAAATAATTTACCGGTGTTAAAGAAATTCTCCTTAAATCGGGTGTGTTTTGTTTTTACTTTTCAAGAAGGTTTACATCTGTACTAATATATAAATCTGTAGCGTCTGTCTGTACATTTGAGTAAATTAAATTTAAATAAAATATAAACAAGAGCATGTGGAGGCAGTTTAGTGTAGAGTTTCATAGCCGTTATTATAAACTTTAAAATAAATATTGACATACAATTTGGTGATGCGGAATTAGCGCATTTGTCAATGTAGAATTATACAGAATATTTCCAAGTCTTAACAAGAATAATAAAACAAAGGTGAGGCTGATTTTAAGGTTTCGTCGGAGTTTTCGTGTTAATTCCTTCCAGTGCAATGCTTTCTAGACGATTTTTCCGAGTAGATCCTACAATGAGTACTGACTATTGAGATGAACTCATTTAAACTACTTATTTTAGTCACGTGTGAATTTTACTATACTATTATGTATTAAACGTTGTCCCACTGCTGGGCACGGGCCTCCTCTACTAATGAGAGGGGTTAGGCCTTAGTCCACCACGCTGGCCTAATGCGTGTTGGTAGACTTCACATACCTTCGAAATTCTTATAAGAGTTCACAGGTATGCAGGTTTCCTCACGGTGTTTTCTTTCACCGTTAAAGCAAGCGATAATTAACATTTAATACACACATAACTTTAGAAAAGTCAGAGGTGTATGCCACTTGGGTTTCGAACATACGACTTTCGTCTGGGCAGTCCGTACCGCAACCAACTAGGCTATCGCTGCCTTAATAATATAAATTAAGTAAAATAATTAAGTACTATATACTTTTCCGGCGAGTACATTTCTTGTTTTTTCAATATTGAAAAATTGAAGCTTTATTGGTTCAAGAATAAGTTTAAAGCAGTTATTTTTAATTTTATTTTAGTAGGTACTGACCTGATAGCAGCGATAGCCTAGATGGTAGCGGTACGGACTGTCAAGACGAAAGTCGTAGGTTCGAAACCCAAGTGGCATACACCTCTGACTTTTCTAAAGTTATGTGTGTATTAAAAATGTTATTTATCGCTTGCTTTAACGGTGAAGGAAAACATCGTGAGGAAACCATAACTGAGAGCTTTTCGCAGGTATGAGAAATCTGCCAACCCGCATTAGGCCAGCGTGGTGGACTAAGGCCTAACCCCACTCATTAGTAGAGGAGGCCCGTGCCCAGCAGTGGGACAATGTTTAATACAGGGCTAGTATTATTATTATGTAAATTATCTCAGCTATTTCGCTGGTATCACTTATTATTATTATTATTATTAGGTACTGACCCATTTGTTACAATTAAAAATATATAATATTATTAATGTTACTATTGGCTCAGCAACTTTCTCAAGATTTTCTCAGACTTCGACGTAGTTTTTCGACCTGTGCGACACTCAGCTGATCGTACGTAACACAACAAGCGGTCCACATTAATTTCCTAAACTTTATGTTAATTTTCAAGTCCACTCTCAAATGGACAAAAATAGTACATAGTCGAATTAAGAATCTTTACCTTTCTTTAAGCCAGTTAAAAACATAAAACATTTTTGAGTGCAAAATATAATGAAAATAAACATATAAACTACTAGCTGTTGCTCGCGGCTCCGCCTGCATGGAGGTCATGTTTGGGAAAAAGGAAATTATACAAAATACGAATTTTCATGCGTTTAACTTAAAAAAAGAAGGATTTTTATACAAACTTTCATCCCCTATTTTACCCCCTTAAGGATGATTTTGAAAAAAAATGTGAATCACGTATTTCTTTATTTCCTACCAAAAGCCTAAATATAAATTTCCAAATACCTAGGTCAAGGAATTATGGATTTCCCATACAAATTTTTAACTCCTATTTGACCCCTTTCAAGATTGTTTTTGGAGAAAAAAGATAGCCTATGTCCTTTTCAAGGAAGTATTCTAGCTCCTTGCCTAATTTCATCACAATCTGGTCAGTCGTTTAGTCGTGAAAAGGTAACAAACAAACAGAGTTACTTTCGCATTTATAGTATTAGTATGGATAGGGTATAACAACTTAAAGGAAGTCTGCACTTTTGCGGGTACTCTGTTTAAAGAAAAAAGTAGCGAAGTATGTTGTACAGAGTTACATTTCTAAACCGTAACAACAAAATTCGCTAAGCAGGTGCAGTGTGGTCACTATGCCGTGCCAGGCTAAAAAAAAGCAGGCCAAAAAGTTCAGTAAAGATATTATTGTTTGCAGAGGCAATTATTGTTTTAAAGTGGTAGAGCCACGCTGTAGACATATTTGTCTACAGCATGAATGGGCCGGCTCGACCGGGGTAGTACCACTGTCTCACAGAAAACCAACGTAAAGTGACAGTTTACTGTGGCGTTTCGTATAGTAAGTGAGATATCCGGAGGCCCAGATTCCCCCTTCCCTACCCTAATCCCTATTCCTGGTCCTTTAAGGCCGACAGCGCATACATGACACTTTCGGTGTTGTGGGTGTTCATGGGCGGTGGAGATCACTTGACATCAGGTGACCCACTGGCTCGTTTGTCGGACTATACTATAAAAAAAAAGAGGCGCCTTTGACACCGCTTCTGCGGCTCAACATGGGCCCGTGGGCGGTGCGCCACACTGCACTTGCTCTTGCGCAATCATTTGGGAAGCTATGAGCCGCACATGTGACAATGTTACGGACGCATTAGCATTCCACCGATAGCTAACTACCTGCAAGGTAACTCAATGTTATGTTACCATTTTACTTATTAATAATATTGATTACCATATTATAAAAGACGTAAAGCGACTTTAACATTACAACTGTGACAAAATTAATGAATTATAGTGATTAATGGATTACTGTGCATTTGTGTGAGAATTATTAATTTCGTTTCTATAAATTTTTTGGTAAATAGTATGTTAATCAGAAGCTCTATATGTTTATGGGTTTTATAGAGCTTTTTCGTGGAAGTTGTTTGTTGAACTTGAGCAAAATAATATAACTCATACTATATGAAGTAAAATAAGGCGCCTTTTATCCAATGATAATTTTATTATTTTAGGTACTAAAATAAGACATAAATTTCGCGACAAGTACTTGGTTACATTTATACATGTACCTAACTTTATGATGTTTAATACATTATATTATTTTACTTAAAAATATGTGTACCTGCTCATAAATTATTTCGACTGAGTTAATTTATTGATAGGTAAAAATTCAACAAATATACAAACTCCTTGGTTGATCAATTTAGGCACCGTGATCGTGTATGAAATCTTAGAGGTTTCTGAAGTTCATACATATATAAGTTAATTCATTATATTTTAAAAATAATATTAATGAAATAACTAAACCATAATGTAAATTACATTAATAAATGTACCTGGTGTAGAAGATTCAAAGGTCCACTCACTCTGCATGGTGGAGGAGGTTCATAGCCCCAAAAACAGTTCCAAGGCATTTTAGTATATCATAAAAAATATATTTTAAAAACACTTAAATCACATCTTCTTTAGATTTATAAAAAATTATAAGGCACTGTGTCCAGGTATCGAATGATCGGGGTGTACAGATTTCAAGTTTGTTATGTATGCGAGCGGCCCCGCTCGCAGGCGCTTTACGACTGAACAGCGCCCCGAGAGCCGAGCTAAGGCCCCAGCTGATCCAGAGGCGAACCGACACAAGCGCAAAACCGTCGAGAGCATTTTAACAAACATTGCTCTATAATGAAATAATGATGATATTAGTATCGTAGTTGATCTCGCCAGTTCCCATGCGTAATTTCATAATTGTGTATAAAAAGCAAAAGAGAATGACCAGGAATAAGTGTACAAGTTAGTACAAGTTTACGTCAATTCCGAAGTTGTTTTAAATAGCCTATAAAGTATCCAAATACTATCTCAAGTATACATTTTTGGAATTGGGACGCAGGATTCCATGTTTTTTGTGTAATAATAATATTTTTTGTGTAAACTGTATGTATATAAAGATTTAAACGTAAGACTAGGCAGTAGCCTGTCCTTTGGACGAATAAAAAAAACTCTAGGTATCATTACTTCAATAAAGACTGGTAATCATTTTTAATCAATAATATGTCTGATTAAGTTTTAAAAGAAATCCCCTATACAACACAGACATTCTGTTTGCCAGACGACTTCAACAATAAAGAAACTAATTTAAATATTATTTTTATCTTAAAGCAGTACCAAGAATGGGCATTCTTCTCTGACATACAGCAGAGCGATTTGTAAGAAGTTTAACATTTTAAACATAAATCATAAATAAACTTTGGCATATTTCTGCATTTTAATATAAAAAATAATCCATTTTTTTATATGAAATGTGCCATTTATAGTTTCATATTTATAAGCTTTAGTTAATTTAGCTGTATCTTTTGAGAACTAAAACTCGTTTGCCTGGTAAGAGATTTGACTTAAAATAAAAAAATGTATACATATAGATAATTTTTTTTTTATAAAATAATATATATAATTCTTTCGGTAGAATGACTATATTTAAGTAAAACCTCTTATTAGGACATCTTAGGTAACTCATGTTAAAAACTATAAGTAAGCATATTTTGTATAATTTTTAATAATCATGTTTAAATAAAAGTAAAACACCGATATGGAATCTTGAATCGCAAAGCATTTGCTGATCCATTAAAAAAATCTTAAATATCTCATTCAATTTTCAGGTCTTACGAGTAGTTACTTGTAGGCATGGTTTTATAGTAAACCGTCTTCGTAAGTTATTTGGATTATTATTATTGTTAAATACAGGAATGCACAATTTATTTTATTTCCAAAAAATAATAATATTATAAGGTAATGTCTGTATTCGTTTACAAAATAGGCAGTAAAGCAACAAGTGGTGTCACAGGACACTGATCTAATTGCTGTCACAAAATGTGATAAGGGACGACCTCCACCTATAGTTATACCGGGTGCAAATTGTAAATTTCGGACAACTCGTGAGTGTAATTCGAATTTAAATAAATATCTAAATACAAATTCTGATCGCCCAGTCTGAGAATAAACCCAAAATCATATTAGTTCCACAAAAAAATGACGATGCATTCTTGAACATCTTTATATCAGTCACGAAGTTATAGACATGAACATAACATTCACTCGTGGAACACTTTAAATCCATTAAAACAGAACTCGGGGATTACTGTCTTTTAGTGTACCGCCTACAACTCTACCATAGAGTAATTGTCAAATAATAACTTTCCAATTGATAAAATGCACTAATTAGCTAAGTACTTGATACATATAATAATCGGTCCACTGGCTAACTAATCATAGTTTAGATAATGTTCTGTGATTTCGAAAAACTCTCACGTGGTTTGCAAGTTACAGATACTTACTAAAACTGACACAAACATTTTTAGCAACCGATACAGTCTGTCATAATTTATACTGAACATGCCTAAGGAATTGAGGATTAGGAGCTTCTGTGACGGATTAGACGAAGAAATGTATGCGAGATATATATATGTAGGTACACATAATTTTTGATAACTTCACAAATCTTATTTCTTAGTGTAGGAATTGTGTGTGTTTATTAAAAAGATAAAAATTTCAAAACAAACCTGTAACACTATATTATAAACTGGTGGGCTGACCACTAGTGGACATGGGCTCTCACGTGACCACGGGCAATTCCATGGCATGTCTAACATAGGATGTTTCGATTGTTCTTTACCACTGGCGTCTTAACATGACATTCATTACAAAATACGCGCAAATTTCTTTGTGCCGTTTTTATGCCGTTTGCGGGTAAAAATATTTGAATATTCTACGATATTAGAAAATCTTAATTTCGTCTACGTTAATTTGTCGCGAAGCCCCTAGAGAGGGTTTATTACATTTTGAATAACATTGACGCACGTGAAAAATATCATTTGTAATATGCGTGCGTACCGGAGGCCACGCGCCTCTCTACTATTCCATCGAGCAGCTCTCCAGGACCGATTGACAAAATCCCAAACATTCCCGGCTTTTGGGCGTTACACACGGCACACCCCCCGCTGGGGTGCTTACCAGTACACTGAAAGTACCGATTATGCCTAATTGATAATGAAGGTAAAAACAATAGACTATGTTATAAAATTTAAATAATTGTTACAAAAATATTATAATCAGCCGACAGTGAGAGCATCTGAAATATTCGTCTTAAACATTGTTTTACAGTACCTTTCTTATGGAGAATTATTGTCAGGTATGCAGGTTTCTTTCCATATTATGCTTTATCATAAAACCAACTATAACTAACAATAAACACTCACGTAACTTCGAATGGCAAAGGTTTGTTTGAAATCGAACTCAGGATGACTGTCGGTAGTTTTTAGGTAGTAGGTACATGTGTATGTTGTATACATGTAGAAACTACTAATAATAGGATAATACGGCATAATTTTTATTTTGTTTAAGGATTCCAACAGTCGGCTTGCTATATATCACTAAATTTAGTCGAGTGTACCTACTTACTTAAGTTTGAAAAATAATACTTACTGAAAGCCCGCTATTTAGTCATACCTGACTATGATAATAATTCTGTGCTCATAGTTAAATATAAATTTTGGGATTGACTACCAGCTACCGCTCGATGACACGAACTATACAATAAGTAAAAATATTCGCTTTAGATATAAACATTAAAACTTGTGATCGTTCCTTTATAAAGAGCATTTATTGAAGAGACAAACCTTAGTGGACAACTTAAAATGCCATTGCTAGCAAAAAGCAATATAGGCAAATGCCGTATATTTCCTTTTACCTAACCATATTTAGACCAATTTAACGTTGATGCCACTGTGACCTCGTCATTTAATTTACTTTATCGACAATGTATTCGTTAATTAGACTACATTAGCGGTTTGTGTCAGTATATAGGTGCATGTGTGTTCAAGTGTGCAAGGTAAATTGAAAATGTGTTAAGCTATATTATATGTTTATTATAATAATGTAATAAGCAAATTTACAAGATAATATGTCGGATATTGGGCTAAATTGGCTCTATAGGTACTATAATGTAGTATAGTAATATCACTGGACATAGAGGGCGCCTTTGATAACGCGTGGTGGCCGGCCATCAAGCTGCAGTTGGCTAACAGGGGATGCCCGAAGAACCTATTCTGTTTGGTTTGCTCTTACCTGCAGGACAGAAGCGTGGAGGTTGTGTATGCGGGGGTGCGCCACGAAAAATCGACGGCAAGGGGCTGCATCCAGGGCTCTATAGCAGGACCAACGATGTGGAACCTAGTGCTGGACCCATTGATCCGTGACGTCTGGGGGTTGGACACGTACTGCCAGGCGTTCGCGGACGATATTACAGTAATTATCACCGGAGACAAGATCGAGGATCTGGAGAACAAGGCCAATCAGGTGCTCCGCTATGTGCACGAGTGGGGCATAAAAAATAAGTTAAGATTTGCACCGCAAAAAACAACAGCAATGCTGATCACTAGAAAAAGGAATGTTAGGGCCCCGGTCGTGCAAATGGCGGGGCATAACTTGACCCTTGAGAAACAGATCCGACTCTTGGGCCTTGTGCTGGACGACAAGATGTGTTTTGGACCACACGTGGAAATGGCTTGCAAGAAAGGAGTTAATATATATAAACAACTAGAAAGGGCAGCCAGGGTCACGTGGGGTCTAAACACGGATGTCGTCCGTATAATCTATCAGGCAGTTGTTGAGCCGGTTCTGCTGTATGCGGCGAACGCCTGGTGTGGGGCAGTGAGGCTAAAGTACGTGGTAAAGAGGTTGCGTGCCGTTCAGCGTTCCTTTGCAAAGAAAATTGTAAAGGGGTACAGAACGATATCGTTTGACGCCGCGATTACGATAGCGGGCCTGCTGCCTATTGAGTTGAGGGTAAGAGAAGTGGGAAACTTGTACCGGGTAAAACGGGATGGACTCTTAACAGCGCTCCCGGGTAGGTCCCTGGAAAAAAAGATCTGTCCGAGTGAGATGCCTCATCCCGCGTGTTGGACCTCGGTTGCGTACTCTGTGCTCGGGTCCGGAGAAGAGGAGGTGGCACAGCTGGAGGCAACTGGACTGTGCGTCTACACCGACGGCAGTAAGATAGAGGATACAGTGGGTGCGGCCGTCTCGGTCTGGAGGAACGGTGTGGAGATAGGTTCAAAACTATTAAGTCTTGAATCTTATTGCACCGTTTTCCAGGCTGAGATGCTCGCGATCTTGAAGGCTACGGAGATAGCAAGAACACACAGAGCTATAAGAATAAATATCCTTAGCGATAGTAGGTCATCACTTGACCTGCTGAGAGACCCTAACACTGCCAACCCCGTAGCCTTAGAGATCAAAAATAATATCCAAAGACTTTCTGCTGGGGGTGTCGACGTACGTATGTTTTGGCTGAGGGCCCATGTGGGTACTCCTGGCAACGAACGTGCTGATGAGCTGGCCAAACATGCGGCCAGGGACAGGGGAGTCACCCCCGACTACGACAGGTTCTCTGTGGCTTGTGCGAGGCGGAAAATCAGGGAGGAAAGCATTGAGGCATGGCAAGAAGAATATCACGCGATTCCGCCCAACAAAACCTTCAAGGTATTCCTCCCTGACGCTCTGTCAGCCTACGCCTACGCGAAGACCACAAGGCCAAATGCTCTTATGACTCAGGCCTTGACGGGACATGGCGGGATCAGCCAGTACCTCCATAGGTTCGGGCTCCGCGATACACCTTGGTGTAGTTGCGAGCCTGGGATTGTGGAGGACGTGGTCCACCTACTTGTTGAGTGTCCCCGCTTCTGTCGGGCCCGGTATGAGCTCGAATGCGAAATGGACGTCATGGTTGTCCCGATAAACTTTCCGCAGCTTTTGTCCAAAAAAGAAACTAAAATAAAATTTATGGACTTTTGTAAAAAAGTAATGCGGAGAGTTTGCCGAGAGAACGGCAGTACAGCGGAGTGGTCGTTGCAGTAGATAAGAAAGTAAGGAAAGAAAGAGAGAGAGAAAAAAAAAAAACTATTTTAAAAAATAATTAAAAAATAATATATTTTATTAAGTATAAATTTAATATAAATTAATTTTATAAATATTGTAAACTTTGGCCAAAAATATGGAATTATAAAAATAAAAAAAAAAAATATATGTATCAATAATTAAATGAAACAGTTGTAATGATGTTGGTTTATTGTAATGTTAATTATAATTTATTTTACTTTTAATTACTGCTATCTCTATTGTAGGTATCAATTTATTTCAATATGTATGTATGTATGCGCTTCTTACTTTTGATGGGACAAATGTAAGATAGTGTAACGATACTCTTTTGTATACATATATCGTAATGTTATTGTATTGTAATGTAATTTTAATTCTATTGTTTAAAATAATGTAATGAAGTAATTTGTAATAATGTTATGCAATTTATAATAATAAGCAATAATAATTGATAATTCATAGGTAAAAAATAATTAGATCACTACAATAATAGCACCTGCGCTGTTTACCTTTGACAAGGGCAAAGGTAGGACAGTGCAAAAAATATATATATGTGCGAACAAGGTCTCCTGACAATTCAGGAGGACGCAATAAAAAAAGAAATAAAAAAAAAAAAAAAAAAAAAAAATGTAGTATAGTACATAGGTGCATTAAAAATAATACGCAGAAAGCTATTCCTTTGTTAACATATCAGCCCACCTTCTTACCAATGGCGTAGCTTCGATCAACAATACATGATCGAAGTGGCGTAGTGTGAAGAAGCAGGCCGGCATGATACACGAAATGGACCGCACTGCGCTTACCATCAGGTGCAGTGTGGACACTTTGCCGCGCCAGGATAAAAAACCTGCGTATAAGAGTGCAGGCCAATAATTCGGTAACCCAATAGTTTTTTTTTTGCTAAGGGAGGGGGAACACCCCCCTCTGCTCCTCTGATATTTATGCAGAGATTTTTTACACCTACTTGAATTCACATGCTTTTATTAAAAGACAATGCTTCAAAAGATAAAACGACTAGAGGTGTACATCAAAAATTTAAAAACAGAATTTACATAATCTAAAAATCAACCCAATAGTTATTGTAACTGTCCATATTGGACAGGAATTATTTTAAATATATACATGTAAGTACTTTTATTACTTACTGTACCACCAAGTACGCGGAAAAGACAAATAGTTATAGGTAGATAACGCACAGAAAAGATTTATTTTACAAACATTATGTGCAAATAATTATTATTTCATGTACAGAACCTAGTTGCTCTATAAATTTTGATAGTTTGGACACAGTTTTAAAATATTTATTAAAACAAAACGAAGTTTAAAATATTGTGTGCCTATTTATTCATCTTACCTCTTCCAAGTGTATCTTCTTCGTTTTCCAAAAACTCCATGGCAGCCACTTCATGATCAATGCGATGCTAAAAAATATTATAAGTGCCGTACAAACCACTAATAAGGTAATCAAGTCCGTGGTTAGTAAACCATAGAAAATGTACGATATCATTTTATACACCACGTTAACATGATATTAGCTAATTTAACAGCCAGGGTTACATGGAACTCTGAGAATCGGGTCCACACTCATTGCACCTCACTGAAGCTCACACACGAAATGAATGAATTACGGCACCCAAATAACAGCGTCCATTGAGCTCACATAAGATACCTACCTAGTTCAATTAACATGGCTGTAATACATCATTACAGATAGACTATAATTATGTAGTATGATCTAATTTAACTATTTTTTATTTTACATATGAGGAATCATAACCATATGATTACAATTATGTAAAATAATAATAATAGGTACTTACTACTGAGGGACTCGTAGCGTTTTGGTACATAATATATTCTAATAGTTAAATAATGAAGCTTCAATTTGAATACCTATAATTTCACTGCATATCCTGAAACCTTAGAACTCCGTGGCACAGCGGATGACTAGCCGGATGTGAAGCAAGAAGCCACGCATTCGATTCCCGCACCAAGGCAAAATGTTTGGGTGTTGTGGGATCTTAATCCGTTGTAGTTCTTATACCTCGGATACAGCTTTGATATAGTGTGGTGTCAGGACTATGAGTGGCTGTTGAGAATGTTAATTATTTACTTCAACTAATTGGTAAGTATCTCTCTCTATTGGTGACAAGGTGGTGAATATTTTGTATAGGAAAGTGGGTTAATATAGATAATCCCACTTTATTTCTGTCATCAACCAGCAGCATAAAAGCACTGTCGTGTTCCTGTTTGAAGGCCATCAAAGTAATACTACTAGGTATAATGATAGATTTAACCACTCAAGTATAATCTGGACATATTTGGCCACGCAAAACTAGCAATACTCGCCCTTATGGACGTGCGTATTAAGCGTATTTGTAACGTTAATATTATTAAAAGTTAATTTTGGCTTGTATTTTTACTCACTACTTATTTTTCCGAATACACATGTGATACATGAGAGGTTAACATTGTTTGTTTGTAATTTATTGATTGACCAGTAAAATTATGTCAAGACATTTTGTATAACGTAGCGTTATTAGGAATCTAGTTTATCTGGATGATTTTAGTCGCAATTGGTTTTCTTTATTAGTTCCGTTTTTTTACATTTATATACCATTAGAATACCTATGCTTGTGGCAGCGTCATGTTCTGATTCGGTCACTTCCCTGCAACATGGTTGATTAGGACTAATAATTATAGAGACCGATGCAATAACGGACAGTCAATGACTAGTCTGTCACTGTCGGTTCATATTCTATAACTATTAGCATACACAGTCATTATGCATATCACTATACTACATGTATATAAACTAGAGTCGCCAACCGTCCTATTTTCCCAGGACATGTCCTGGTTTTTAGAGTGTCCTGGATAGTTTTTAAGCAGCGTCCTGAGTTTTTAAAGCCCCCTGATAAGGTCTTGTATTTTAAAATTAGCACACCACTTTTGCAATCCTTACTTTTGGGTTGGGGGTGCGTCTCGGCTCGCAAAAGATGCGTCCTGTTTTTAAATTGAATAGTATTTGAATTCCGGGGTTGGTAACCCTAATATAAACCAATAACACTTCACCCACAAATTAGTTGAATTATCTATACTACGAATTTGCTAAGAATTGCCAATTGCTGGTGGTAGGATATTCATATCCGCCCGGACCACCGTACACTGGGTGTTAAACCCACCGTAGTGGCACACGCAAGTGTCGCGTTCAGGGGTCAGCCAGTGTACATCCAGTTTATGTCGGGAGTTTAGAGTTGGGGTATGATGTTTGGCCGTGTTGCGGCAAACTGAGTACCTACTCTGACACTAGACCCTCGATCACCTCTTCACTTCCTTGCCCATGGCGTAGTGTGAAGAAGCTACACAGCAGGCCGGCATGATTGTGTTGAGTAGCGACGGATAGATTCTCTCGCTACTTGATACTCTAGCTGGACGGCACTGTACTTAACATCAGGTGCAGTGTGATCACTTTGCCGTACTGGGATAAAAAATAAATGTGTGACTGAACTGACAGCAACGGTATTTTATTGTTTCGTTTGTGAATTACACAATGTTTCTTTGTTCAATTGTGAACAGAATAATTGTTTTATATGTGTGAAATCGGGTTTGACCGAAAATCAAGTAGTCTGTTTTGTAAGACATAGTAACGAAGTGCGGCCCTAATAAGGGTAATCAGGAATGAAATAAAAACGCTTATTATTTAGATATTAATATACTTTCGAATCTAAAATGTACAAAAAATACAACTTAATTAATGTACTCATAAAGTTTGATGTTCAAATGAATAAAACCAGCATTATTCTAACACCATGAAGATATTAGCACAGTATGTCTGTTTTATTTAATTGACAAATACCAAACGGTTGGTGAATCGGAACAAGCTACTAGGAACGAAGGAGCTTAACATGAAGCATAGGTAACTCCTCAACTATGTTAAACTAGGTTAACATTATGGTTTTGTGTCAATTTTACACGAAAACAATAGATCCGATCCAGGAATATCAGAATAATTATAAAATCCGATTAACGGTTTGATGAGCTCATATTGTAGCTGTACAGATTTTGTATCTTTTCTAAAAGAAACATAACAACCTATATTTAAATTTAATATTTAATCAACCATCACTTTATAACAACTTTGGTTGTGTATGCTAATCGTAAAAATATAGGTATGTATTTTAGCTATTTACATTTTATAAACATACTTACATACAATGCGTAGAAATGCACAGCAACACAAAAAGGCCTTAACTATGTGAACAACTAAATAACACAGACTTAACGGTCGCGGTCACTTACGTAACAGATTTATTTGAAGCCACAAATATTATTACATCCTACAAGTGTAATTATTACCGTTTATATTTGTCTCATGAATTGTCCATCGATTAAAAAATAATCTTCAATAATTCCACCCGTAAGTGACCAATATATCTAAAAACCACTTAGCATAGTTTGAGAAAACATAATTAGTTTTGTAAAATAACATTACAATAGACAACAGAATGTTAAACCTATAATTTTATTATTCACAGTAGAAAAATACCCTTGTTCTTAGACGACAGGCCAAGACAAAAGGCACCGATTTTATACAAAAAATAAAATCACCTTTGTACGGGAATGCCTAAATGTGTTAGCAACTGTCATCCTCTATAATAAATATTTTAAACACATAACTTACCTCTAACTTGAGGAAATTTTAGTATGCATAGCAGGTGCGAAAAAAACAGCTATGCATATGTACGACTGATAAGAATGAGGTGAAATGTAAAATTAAAACTAATTATGTCTTCGACCGGAAACAAAGATTCCCGTACGCATCTATGTTTCGCTACACAATATGCTAAGTGATTTGCTTGTATGTGTGTATGTGTGAATGTCACACTCCCCCTGGCACAGAGCAATTTTAAGATTGATACAAAAATATTTCTATTACACTTCGATATATCACAATTATTAATGCAGTTCATTTGTTTTTTGCTGCAATATTGGATGGAATTTTGGACCCTATTAATTTCAATTTTAATTAAAGTAAACTTACTCTGTGACAACAGGAATGTCGCCTTTAACTCTGAACGATTTCTTTCGATCATCTAATATAAACTTCCAAATCCGTACGTAACATATCGATATACTTTACCAATTTTTATTCTGATTAATTAATACCTATCATGCTCTTATATTAATGCGTTTTTAACATCCTTCACACTATCCTTAAATCTGAAAGTATCGGAATTATACATTATCAGAATGGATTTATCTCAATGCTAATCCAAGTAGGCTTCCCATAAAAAATGACGAGTAATACTTAAAGTTACGTCATGATTGGCTTAAAATGATAACTGTTTAGATGTTTTTATAATAAAGCACAGATAAATCCATAACATCAAGACAAAGATCGCCCCTAAGACTGCATTATTTAGACAACGCATACAATTAATACCTACCTATTCACAAAGCCAATTAGTATTAACATTAAATATTAAATTTATCAAAATATTTACTCGTATTTTAGATATAATTTTTCGTTGATGCATTATGGTTCGACTTTTGAAGATCACCAATCACCATATTTTATTAAACGCTTCATAGGTGCTGAATGTCTAAATGTAATATATAATCAAATTTAAGATAGTCGGGTTGTAGCAATATGAAATTATGAGGATGTGCAATTCAGGGTCCGTATAGATAGACGGAAGGATTTTAAAAGACTAATTCGATAGCTAAATTTCTTCGTACTTTTGTATTCCTAATGAAATTAGTATCGAGAAAATAATGTTTTCCTTGATCAGTTCGTTGGGTGAACGCTTATGCAAACATTAACTACTTACTTATAAAGTACCATAGGAAATAAAATCGTCTTATCTCGTGTTGCAGAAGGACACCGATAGGTGCAATAATAGCAACTGTCACTGTCAACTGTGAACAAAATATGGAGAGCTATTATATTGTGTTTTTTTGGTTCAAAGGTAACAAACAAGAGGTCAGACACGCAACTAATGTGTAATGTAATACGGTACCATACGGACATGTATTACGTATGTTTATACCATACATTCTGTTACCGAGTATCCTGTGCTACGGGTGCTACCTACTCTACCACCAGCATTCATGAAAAGGGACTTCGTTTTATTGTTTTCGAATGACTATTTGCTTTAGCTACTTCAGTGGTCACAGGGGTTTATGGATCTAAGAGATAAGAACAAGAATGTGGTATGGGTCTTAAAAAAAGGTTAACTTTCCACCAAGATATATACAAATCCATAAATGTCCAGAATGGCGCTATTACTTCTAGAAGGTTCGACCCAAAGAGAAAAGAGTATAAAATATTATTAATTCTAGCCTTTCATAGAAACGGTAAATAAATCTTTTAGAGCGGCATAATCTTCAAATTTTATCTCTCGTTCTTATCCGTCATTGGGCGTATTTGTAACGCATATAAACAAAATATATCAGCTACAAGCGATGAGCGCAGCTTCTCGCCATATTTACACGCTTAACAATTTTATGGTCTCCGTCTCGGCTTGTACCAAGAGGTTCGTAAGATCTTATTATACACTATAATGTCAAACATGTGGCTGGCAGATGTATTTCACTATACCATATATTCCACTATTTCATACTATATATTTGATTATTTAGTATGATGAAGTCATTGGGCAAGACGGCATAATTCTGGCTATAGATACATGATCTGTTGCTGGTAGAGTCTATAATATCTAATCTGCGCTGTATTTAGCATTTGGTGATGCTTACACATTATACCGAGCAAGGGTTAAAAAGAAACATTTGATCTTAGTATATTATATGCGATACAAATAACGTACCATTTATAACCCCAGTTAGTCAACTCTATTAGTAATAAAAATACTTTTTCGATGATTTGAAATCACAGGAAATGTTTTTAACAAAAAAAAACGTTTCTGCAAGTTATATTTGAGCGATGCCTATTTACCTCACCTGCAACGATAGTTAAAATAATCGATGAAACAAATAAATTGAGCAACAATGTACTCGATTGTATGTCCCGATCACATGTTATATATCGACGGCGAAGTACCAATCAAGTCAAGAATTTACACAAACTTGAATAGGCAGACGAGCAGACAGGCCACCTGATGGTAAGTAGTCACCACCGCCCATAGACTTCTGCAATGCCAGGGCACAGCAGACGGGCTTCCCACCGTATTTTCTAAGCAACTTGAAAATTTGTTTATATTTTTATTTATTTCGGATAATCATTAATATCGTTGCAACTAAAACCACACATATAAGATTTTACTATTACTTATGGGAATCTCGCCTACTGTAAAATAATATAAAAGTGAATTTAAAATAAAATATCAGTTAGAAAGTGTTGATACTTCACCGTCGATATCTCTTGTGTGCATAACTAATAGAACAAAGGCGATACATGCACAATATGGCGATTGGTTTGACCGCAACATGAGTTACGATGGGAAATTATACATAAAAATGAACGACACGTGGCTTGCCAGTCATCATGTTAAGTTAAGGTTGTCTGGCAGAGATCGCTCTTAGCGATAAGACCGCATTTTGTAACATTGTGTAGTTTTAGGGTTTCTTGTTTGTAATTTCTTTTGTTGGTGTCAGCGATCTATATGTACTACGTACTAGATGCGTCGACCAGAACAGACATTATGTTCCACCGAGTCGCGGTGTATACACTGTACCGACGTTTGTTAGCTGCATGCCACCAAGTATGCACACCACATTGCATCTTTAGTGTCATTATATTATATAGTATGTCCTGTTTTGGCGCGCGGAAAGTCCCGTTCGAGACAAAGTGACGGGAGTTATCACGATTCTAACTACCAAATAGTTCTTAGTAAAATTAATAGATGGCATTAGTGGGCGGACAAGGTTTTGGGAACATATTGTTTCTCGACAGTTCATGTCTATAGAATATAAATCAATGGTTGGTATGCAATAAAGTGTTATCTATCTATCTATCATGTTCAACACCACCTTCAGCACCTTTGTACATTAATCAAGATACGCCGCATAGCCATGTCTGGTTTGGAAGACTAACGTTAACCCATATTGAAATATAATTAACATTCAAGTCAGTACGATTTCGAAGCCTATATATTTTATGAGTTTTGGTGTCACACATCGACGTATGGATTATGTTACGTATTATAAAAAATATTTACAATATTTTCTTTTTAACTACGAGGTTCAACTAAAGAAAATTTTAGACAATGAAAAAACATTCGATGGAATTTTCTGGTTCATGATATTACTTACTAGTTTAGCTATCTTTATCAAATACTATGTTAATATTCGTTTATTATTCCAATAGGGTGGCATTGAAAAAATATGTTTTATCTATAATTTGAGGCACCTATGCGTTATTTTGGTATGATATAATTATTTACAGAAAATCAATTTATTCGAACAATGGACGTGTTCAGAATTATTTATTCTCTTGACAGCAAAAACTAAACAGGTCGACTCCATAAATATGCAAAAAATATAGCACTTGTATATAATATTGTTATTTATTCTCGTCTCTGTATAAACAACATGCGGTAGTTCGCATGTACGATATCTCACATATCAAACCTATAAATATATTTAGTATTAATGTATGCAATATGAGCAGATATCCGACTATAGTTTGACTATTCTTTATTTCCACATAACAAGGCCTTTTAGTTGTACTTTATTGATTTGAAATTTGCTTATTCAACAACAGTGCCCAGGGGCTATGTTGCATTAGGTAAAGCCAAAGGAATGAGTAGTAGTTTAACTTGAATATTGTTGACATAACTGTTTACATTAACCGGATATTGTAAAGCTATAATATCACACTGTTCAGTGGCAACATACTCAAAATATTATATTTTTTATTTCTTGTAATCAATCGTGAAAATTAATTTGGTCGAAAGCCTACACTTTTAAACTATTTATCGAATAGTTGTATAAAAAATATTTCTATTTTATTCTTAACAGATTTTTGGTTTCTTGTTCTATGGACACTCTACGCATTTTGTACGTTAATCAACTGGGTCACTATAACCTATTTAATTTATTTCATATCTAGTATACGAATCTCTTTTTCATATTTCGTGTTATTAGATACCGTTAATAGAAAGTTACATACAGCTCGAAGTGTGAGATCCTGTTTGGACCTAGAATTGTTGTTAAGTACTTTTAGATTAGCTTAAGTCCTTGCCGTCTAACCCAGAACAGGTTAGATATTTCAAACCATGTAAAGAGGTGAAAGCAATTCCTATTTTATCGGTAACTTGCGATGCGTTCGTATAACCGGGGAGCGTTGTTTTGTGCGGTCGTGGGTTGTTTTCCGAACAGTGTGTAGTCAAATGTATGCACACTAAATGTAGGTTACTCCGCCGGGTTTTCCCGCCTGAGATACGCACAAATTAATATTTCCTCTCCACGACACGGGACAAGTAGTGCCAACAGATAAGTAAACGAGATGCAGACGTATACGCCATCACCAAACTCGTACTATAAAGTAGATCATTCTACTACGAACCTTACACATTAAATCAGACATTTATAAAACATCCATCACACAGAATAGGTTTTACAGTAATTGTTAAGTGATAATAAATGTACTTATTTTAATTTCATTATTGTGCAATCCTAGTAATTTTAAATTGAAAAACGACAACGCGATACGCTACTTCAAACAGTAATAATTATATATCTTATAAAACTTCCAAATTCGATTGACTGATCAAATAGGGCACCGCAATGTATAATATATAAACGTCTTTGTGAAATTTAATTTTTTTAAAAGCTTTTAACATTGTTACTGCCTGAATTTGAGCCACAAAAATTTTATATTATGGTGCCTAATTTATTACTAAGTACAACATAGAAGTTAATTACAATTTTCCATAATAATACATACAATTTTGACGCAATGACTTATAAATTTCAAAGTGCAAGTCGTATCTCAAATAGTTTCTTTAAATGTTTAGGAATATAACGCGTCGCATAAACAATTGCGTCCATGTTTATAGTTTTAGAAAGCACGCCATTTGAATCTTCTTTAATTAAAATATATTTTTTGCAACAATATACCTTTTTGGATAGAATGTTCTAATCCAAATATAACATTATATGTAATATACAGCGACATTGAAGATAACTGCAATGTTGTCTTCCTGTGACTATGTTAAATATATTGATAGTGTATTTTTTTTTCAGATTTAAACATCAATGGAGCTTGATAAATAAATATTTATATGTAAAATCAAAACTGTATGTAATAGCATTCTATTAACCACTTTCCCAAAAAATACATAACAATATAAATTATTTTAGATTTGTGAAACTAAACTACTCTCACATTGATGAAATGGAAGTGAAAAGGTAGTTGCCTATGTGTATGCGAACATTATTTTATATGTAAAAAAAACATGTTTTTTTTCATTTGATTGTAAAATACAGAATCTATTTACGCGTTAGTCCCCATACAGGGAATATTTCGCCATCTCCCTCGCACGCGCACCCGTAGTGGCGATGACGTCATGCTAACCGTAATTGCATCCCTTGTTTATAAAAAAATATATTCTTTTAATATAATATTTTGTGTAAAGTAAATAACCAATCAAACTAACAAAAAGGCAACTACAGTTTTCTCGACAGGAATAAGCTAATATTCTAAATGCGAGTACCAAAGAGTGTAAACAATAAAGCGGTTTGCGCATATTCATATAACACATGCGACTATACGGACATACGGACATACGGACGAAAACCTATAGTAATATACTAGTAGTATTGTAGTCCTTGATGGCGAATTTCACGAGAGTAATAAACGGAAAGTGTCATAGTGCTCGTAGAGTATCTATAGTGTTACCAACAACATGACAAGTACCAATGTGTCAATGTGTCGACGAGGTAATAGGGTAGTTTCCTGTGTTTCATTTTATACATTATTTGATATATACTACGCGAAAGAAACACTTTTGTGAAAACAGAATCAAATTTGCTTGAAAAATGACTTCAAAATATTTATTTTATATATTGGTATGAGTAAAAGTGGTTGCGTAGTGGCAACATATAACTATCTCCCTCGCACAACGGCTCAGTAATGGCCATTCTGACAGGTGACGTCACGGCTCATATGATGCATCCTTTTACTGTCATTTGACAGTTACCCATTGCAGCAGATTTTAATGGCATCTAATTTATTTTTGTTTGAATTCGTAAAATTCTTTTGATAATAGGTTTTAAATAATGTATCTTGTTGATTAAAATAATAAAAAAACGTGTCAACTACCCTATTATAATGCGTAATGCTTTCTTCTAGTCTCACTATATAGTCGAACATGTTTAATCTATAGAAGGGTCACGCTGTGGATTAGTTCAGGATACAAATGTGAATAGACGTGATATAACCGCAAATGTAAAGTTGTGCCAAAGTAAAATGTAAAATTTATTTTTTAATAAACATAATTAATAATATAAATTAACATGCACTACAAGTTTAACACAAAATAGTTTAAAGCAAAGATCCTAATCGGGATTATTTATCAAATGGTATCTCAAATTGTAGTGAAGATTCAACATGATTAATATGAATGATCATTCATAAAACAAATTCGTTTCGTGTTCATATAGAACAGTAGACCAATTTCGACGAGATACCGTTTGAAAAATAAAATATAAAACTGCCAATATCCTAATATACTTGTACGAGTAGTTCGGACTCTTGAGAGTACAAGTGGAGCACAATCAAGCACAACGATATTTCCGTGATTATATCCTGCTATCGGTTTGTACATTCATATCAACAAGACGGTTCCTACAATTAAAATGTTTATTCTGAAAATATCAATAATAGACGCATAATAAAGATTAAAATAAAATGTAAAATCACATTATACATGAAACGCAATGAAATTGTTTAACAAAATATTTACAATCAAGCAACAGTTATAATTTAACAACATATTATTTACACGTAAAAATAATATTCTCGATATGAGAACGTTCTTAACCCGACGTCTTGTCATCATATACTATAATACAATTTACTTTGTAATAACAGGTAACATATGACTTCCATACTATAATACATAACGTTCACAACGCCAAAATATGTGTTAATTCCTATACAATATTGCACTCTGTATTGTATCTCTATTGTACAACATGGATGTATAAAGTCAATCAGATTTTGTAAATCACCGTTTTGTTCCCGTCACAGGAAGCTACCTAAAATTTTGCAATCGTAGTTCTTAAAATACATTATATACTATTAGATACGTCAATTCAATCGATCGTTTCTAGGCGATTCTCTTCGAAATCGAAACATTATCGAAGAAACAAATTTTACAACTCAAAATATCACTAGCACTACTAAACTACATCAAAGACATTTATAAATACGTGTAAGTATGTACTACTTCACTCTCACCGAGGTGAGATTAACAGCCGCAGAGGTACCACGTAGACCGCAACGCGAATGACGACGTGTGGCGACGTGTGGCGACCTTCGGAACAAGCACTGACGTCGCTCATCGTCCATCCGGAGCGCCGAGAATGTAATAAATGCAAGGTTGGGCGGTGGCGCACGCACGGCCGCGTCACTGCGACAGAAGCTTCTGGAGCAACGACGACTTGCCGGCGCCTTCAGTCGCGCCCGAGCCTGTCTCCGCGCCCGCGCCCGTGCCCGCGCCCGCACTCGACCCCGCCCCTGCACCCCCCGCCCCCGCGCTCGCCTGCGTCTCATCACCGGCCGCCGCTGACGCCGCCGACACCGCCGACACCGCCACCGCCAAGCCCGCCTCCGTAGTATTCTGTGTTGGAAAATACATCGTTGAGTCTGATCGATTAACGGTAGTGACAAACACGATTTTATATTCCAAGACTTTTTGAAAAGTTGTACCCAATGTAATAAAGTGAAATTAAAATCATAAACAATAAAAATCTAACACAAATTTGGGTAACAAAGATGTTTTTAATCTCCCCTTTTATGATTTGAGCATACATTTTTAACATGTATTTTGCCCTACTTAAGTATATGATTTAAATGTTTTTTACGTTTATCAAAAAGTTTTAAAACACTCAACAAAAATTAAGGCAGTTCATTATAAGACATCTGATGCTTCTGTATAATACTTAGTATTTATTGCCTATAAGAAAATACCATTCTAACTTAGCAAAAGAATTTCAATTATGTTATAAGAAACGATCAAAACATATAACGAAAATACAATGCAAAAGATTGTATAATACTTATATACATATATATAATATTTTAAAAAATTCATATAAATATAATATTAGCTTAATAGACGTTTGGTACGAAAATGCTGGTACCCTATATTTGTAAACTAAATTGACTAAAAATATCAAACCAGCGGTCGGCAACCTTTAATTTCAATGGTAAGAGCCATATAATATAAAGCAAAATTAAAGTTTTTCACAATTTTGTTAACATTTGTTTGCAAAAATATTTGCTAAACTGTATTACTTATACAGTTTTCTCTTTAAACATTAGAACACTCTTCACTTATAATTTTTACGAGAAAAAATAAAATATAATATATTTTATAATTATTAAATTATTGTAAAATCCTATTTAAATTATATATTTTAATTTCCTCAAAATTTTCTATGACAATTCCAAAAAATTAAGTGGTCTTCTAGCTTTTACATAATAACCTGTTTTAACACGAAATTACAATAATTGCTAAAGTTGAAACGATTATTTACAAGAGTCGCGGGTTGCAGACCGCTGGAAATGGCCAATAGAGTAGTTGACTTAACAACGGAAAAACCGAACTTAATAATTGAAGGATAGTCTACATTTTGATCGTTGCTCATTTTATCGGATATGTAAAATTTGGCATTTAACCAAATGTTCATAAACGTCGTCATGCAGTCGTATTATTTGAAATCTACGGAACTCAATAAACGAAATAATTTCGTCTAGGATAACTTTTTATAAGCGAACAATAAGCGGACTAACTATTGGAATTTGCAAAAAGATAATTAATGCTTTCATTTTTTCACTACAACGTCACAAAACCTCCACCACAAATTTTGTTTGCACATGCGACTCCGCCCTACAAGGTACCAATTGGTTTTGTAAGCTTTTCTAGTTATTCACTCCAGTCATTGTTTAACTCTGGGAATAGGTACAGAAAGACAACGTATCGGTTGCTTATTGTTACAATTTACAGTATTACTTAAATATTAAAAAAGTTTAATCTAAAAAGAATTATTATTATTAGACATCACATCACAAAAGCTCATTTAGAGTTCAGGAATGTACCAATTTCACACAGTAAAATATAATATTAAAACATTCTCAAGATATATCAATGTTTGAGTAGCAAAAGATGTAAAAAACATACAACAGGCGTGAGAAGCGAAATTTTATCAAGAGAAAGCAAACTTTGGTACATTTCTTTCTTTCAGCATCTAAGTATAAGTTTCAAGATGATCGATTTGACAACACACGCAGCAGAGCAGACTCATACGTGATATTCATAGGTAGATCTACAAAAAATAATGAAAACCGATAAGGTAGTGAAGTGACTAGATGATTGTAGTCGCTGATCGCGTCCCAAGCTTACCGGGGTGCTCTGTTGCGTCTCCCACGAGTTTGTCGACGCCGAGGATGCTCGGCCCCCCACCACACCCCCACGGCCGCCACCTACGTACACACGTGTACATTGGCAGTGGTCAACCGAGCGCGCGCTCGCCCCGACACACATCATACTCATACGAGTATGGGTACGACAATTCAACTTCATTACAGTTGTTACAGCAAACTCAATGAATCAACAATCAACACATCGATCAAATATACTCAACATCAACTCTCATTGGTCTCACTGGTCTGGTGTAACATCAAATGTAAGTTTTACTGACATCATTAATATATTTACTAAAAATAAGAGGAATATGGAGTTAAAAAAATCTGTAGAACTGTGTAGCAACAATAGTTCAGGCGTAGTAATTGTTAATAATATGTAAGAACTCTTCAACTGAGTTACCAGATACAAATAATCTATTTAAATAGACATTTAATTAGGAAATAATAATAAGTAATGCAAAGAAATATTATTTAATTCATACGTCGATCCTATAACGTACAATATCCTGATAATAAAAATAGATTATCATGTATGTTAGAGTTTATTGCACAAAAAAATATAATTTAACCAGTCATGTCCCAATGGAACATCGGTGCTCTACAACACTGGCAACACACTCGCCGTTCTATACTATTTTCAACTTTAATGTTATGTAAATAAAATAGATTTATGTTTCTATTTACTCCGTACTACTTTACTTTTTTAATATCCTTCAGTACTCCAGGGGTTAAAGTTCCTACCTTAGTTTTATTGATGCTAATCTTTAACCGAGCATTTAATTAAATTAAACGTGTATACCAAAATGTAGTGTCAATAGGGACACCACAGGTAGAGCAGTCCTACGTACCAACCCCATGTATATTCCGCAACTGTTGGTAGTTTACAAATTATGAACGGTTTTGTGCTTGTTTTTAAACTGGCAGATCTGGAATACTAACGAAAAGCCCGCGTGGACAGTAGTCCTCTTTATCTTTCTATATACTTTGGGGATTAACCTACCCTAATTGAATACAAATTCTAAGTTGGTAATGATGACGATGTAATTGATATTAAAGACACAGATTTGATGTTATATCGATGATGTTAATATCGATATTGATGATGTTAATATCGATATTAATGATGTTAATATCGATATTGATGATGTTAATATCGATATTGATGATGTTAATATCGATATTGATGATGTTAATATCGATATTGATGATGTTAATATCGATATTGATGATGTTAATGTGTCGATATCGATAAAGTTGATGTCATTAGCCCATAAAACACGTTTTTATTCTAGTTTGGGTGCTTTAAATTATCTTTCAGGCATAATATGTGTATATCACAATTAAGGCCAAAGTTACGCAGAAATATTAGTATATTCAAGCAAAATATTTAAGATATGTAAATACCGTGTAAAGCCTATCGAAGTCAGGGTCGGTCTAGAAGGTTAAAACAGATATTTAAAACACCACAAAACACAAACAAAGCAATAATTATTCAAGTCACTATTTGGTCAACCCGAATTAGTATAGCATTTCATTAGCAGTAAAAAAATGTGGATTAAGAACTTCTTATTCGATACGTAAAGCTTGTGGTCGAATGGAATGGCAACGACTCCCTTCTATCTTGAATTTTTTTTTATATTAATAACGTTATTTCAAAGTTTTTTGTGTTAGAATCTGACCCGTTTATTTTTGAAGTCTGTTTTAAAATGGCATGCTATTATCATTGAGGATACTCAATTTCTTACCTACTACTCCCATCATCACATCTCTAATTTATGTGGGGTTTTTATCGAGGTTAACTATCTACATTGGGTGGAAATGTTGCGTATCGCACATTGTATATCCTATTTTTTTAAGTATTTTAAATTATGAATAATAAACAATTTAAAATACTTATATACTATACTAATTTTTCCGATGTGTTGACATTGTGATCTAACAAAATAAATCAGTTATTTGTAATGAAAATACAAATATGAATAAGTGTAATACTTATTAATTTGCCAACAAATAAATTAATAAGTGACGCATAATTCAATTAAGTGACGTAAATAATCTTAGTTCTATCATTTTAGACCTCTACCACCTATTTGAAAAGAGTATACTATTATTCAGTTAAGTGCTTCGTGACAACTGAATTAATACTACTGAGTTAAAAGATACCAAACAACAGGAAATATATTTAATATATATAATTGATATAGGGGTAACTGTAAGATACCTGTAGACGTATTTAGGGCTGCTCTATTTATGGCTTTCCATTTGACATTATTTTTTGGGACATATAAGTATTAATAACGCCGAAAATTTTGCATCAATAAACTCAAACAATCATGTACATAATGATTATTTAGCGGTACAGGTTCTCGTTCGTTTACTGAACATGGCTTATAAGCAAGTGAATGATTTATTGTAATATATTATATTAATATTAAGCAATAACAATCCTAATAAACAAATTGAGATAATATTTTCCAAAATGATAGAGTCCTGTTTTCACTACAAAGTGCAAACTGTAAAAACGGCACGAAGAGATGCTTTGGATAAATCTGCGCGTGAAATGTGTATTATGAGATGTTATAAACTTTCACACGTAGCGACACTGTCGCCTGTTTTCGGTAAATACGTTCTGCAGATATAGACTCAATAGGGTAAATATCGAAATTAAACCATATAACCCTAATATAATATCTTAAAGTTTATATAGTTACATACTTCTTAACATTTTGTCTGTGCCCTTGTTTATTAAATATAATAAACTATAATTCGACTAACAATCTAGAAAAATAAGATCGGCTACACAGATGAAATTCCCAAAAATATTTATTGCATTAGGTGTGACCATGAATTTAATCAGCCATAAAATTATTATTAAATACGTCTCAATAAGCGAAATAGATACAATCGGATGAACTGTAAAATCTGTAATCCTACTAATAGTATAAATGCGAAAGTTTAGATGGATGGATGTTTGTTACTCAATCACGCTACAACGGCTGGACGGATCTGGTTGAAATTTGGCACAGAGATAGATTATAATCTATCTCTGTGCCAAACAGAGATACTAACAGAGAGACTATCCAGACTATAGTCTGCAATAGCAGATAGGCTACTTTTTATCCCGGAAATATGTACAGTTTCCGTGGGATAGTTTAGGTTTTCACAAAGCAATGGATCGACATGATTTTTTGCAAAGTGGTAGTTTAGGGATCAGAAAATGACATATGCCATTTTTTGTACCGGAAGAATGCACGCATCCTATGGGATAGCAAAAATATAGAAAGGTGTAATAGCTTAAGATGCCTCCATGGATTGTATACCTTTCCATCCAAAAATAACCTCCACGCGGGCGGAGCCGCGAGCAACATCTCGTTTTGTATAAAATCTGTAGACGCAGCAAGCCCTAGGACGACTGCTTGCTGTGTGTACTGACGAGTTTTCGGGGTGGACCATGTTGTCATATATTCGGTATTATTTTAGTTATATATTTTTCATAAAAGAGCTAACAAATCTAGATGTGTAGAAAAAATCTTTTATACGAGATTTTCGTGGGACTTATAATATTCAACAAGCTCTATCAGATAAAAAAAATTGCTGCTTAAAATAAGTGGTGAAATAAAAAGATATGCCATATTCGTGTTGCATATAAACTACGGTTAACTATGATTTAGCGATAACTCGTGAAATGATTTTAACTTAGTCCTATTAACTGAAATCCTGAGTGGAGAACATATTTTCGATTAAAATTGTCCCGGCCATTGTTACCGTCGTCTATTGTAATAAATAACAAAAGAACTCATCAAGTTCATGTCATTTATATATTTCATTGCAGAACAACTATTTTCATATCGTAGCGGTTTATATATTGCTTTCAACTATATTACAAACATTGCCACCATTTTCGAAGCTTTTTTTTCAAAACTAACCTAATAAATAAATATAAGCATATACTTCCAGATTTTTTTGGAAATATACGCTTATAAATAATTCCAAAAATGGTTTGTTTCCTTGAAACTATGATATCATATTTATTTCGGGACCGGTCCAAACTACTCCGATTTATATTATTGTATAAATATCGTACAGTAAAAATTCAATCTTTTAGAGCCTTATAAAACATAGACTAACATTAAATCTGGGTTTAAATCAACATGAAACTATGGACGATCGATCTTAAAGGGGTTTTGGAGGAATATATAAATATATACTCAAATAAAAAAACAAATTGCTATCGAAAGAATGACTCAGACTTTTTTTGTTTCT
The DNA here is from genome assembly GCA_905220505.1 of Laothoe populi. Lineage (NCBI taxonomy): Eukaryota > Metazoa > Arthropoda > Insecta > Lepidoptera > Sphingidae > Laothoe > Laothoe populi. The sequence continues at coordinate 11,924,106 of HG992151.1, read as the reverse complement.
GTAATATTAGATGTGTTAGTTAGTTATGAATGATAAAAAAAATAAATGAATAATCTACAGCAAACTACAATTTCATTGAATCTACAATAATATTATGTTAACCAGTCGGTTCCAAATGTATAAGGTAATTTGCATAGCCTTTAATAAAATGTTGTTTTATAAATAGCCTGGATTCAACAATATTAAAAGGAAGGCAATTTTTTTAAAACGAATCTAAAGGTTGAAGCATTTTAATTAAAGACATTTTATTACAAAATATTATCATAATTGGTGTAATTTTTATCTGTTCTGAGATAACGCACTATTTTGCCTAAAGCTCCTCTTGATAAATACAAAAATGGACATTGTTCTTTCATGTATTAAATATAGCTTATTAAAAAACGGCGACTTCATCGCTTCCGTATAAGTTATACGTGTGACGCCGCCGCGCCGCGCCGCCACTTGGTCAAACAGCTTATGACCGATATTAATAAATAAACGTAATCAATATCTACAGGTCGATGCCAGATACGAACCCATCAGGAGAAAGTAACATCACTGCGTCTATTTTACTTATTTATTTATATACATGGTACATATGCAGCAATATGCATTCACTTCTAGTCATTCTTAGGGCTTTATATTTTAGGGTTTTATATTTCGGTTAATTAATACTACTAAAATATAAATTTATACATATACGGATATAGGTTATCAAATAAAGTGATTCTGTCATTCCTTCTATTAGTAGTATTTACCAAACTGTCAACTTGAAAATCAACTGTATAGGGAGTATTTCAAAAAAATATAATATACAGTGTGTTGCTGAAAGGTGGTTCTAATAAAAACTCCACGCATGGGGTTAGCGATTATTAACTTATTGGTTAAGTTCAAAACTGAAATTGTTTTTTTTGTGTTTATATTCACACTTACGTTTGTCATTCTCGAAGATGTAAGCAGAGTTTCAACCAGTACACCCACATTTTGTCGAGTCTATTACCGTCCCATTATGTGATAGAGGGCGAGCCTATTACCATATCAGGCACAATTTCAGACTCCGATTTAATACTGAGTATTACATGGTAGAAAACCCCAATATACTTTCTACTCGACCCGGGAATCAAACTCGAGACCACAGCATATCAGTCGTAGCGTGTACGCAATTATAACTGCGCCACCGAGACAATGTTTTTATAGTGACTCTTAAATGACCTGATAAAGTTTCAACCGATTATCTAAACATTAAACATACTTAGTTACTGCACCAGTAGTTCATTAGCTTGTGCCTTGTACCAGTGGCTTCATCAATCATAAAATTAATTATTTCATATTTCAATCTGTATATATAAAAGAAGAAGCTGACTGACTGACTGACTGACTGACTGACTGACTGACTGACTGATCGATCAACGCACAGCCTAAACGGCTGGGGTTAGAGACTTGAAATTTTGACAGTAGGTACCTTTTATGATGTAGGCATCCACTAAGGAAGGGTTTTTGAAAATACAACCCCTAAGGGGGTAAAATAGGGGATGAAAGTTTGTATGAAAATCCGTCATTTTTGAAGTTAAATTCATGAAAATTAGTATTTGGCATTTTAGTTAAAAATAAAAAATATATGTTACAGGATTTTTTGAAATTCCGCCCATAATGGGGTAAAATAGGGAATGAAAGTTTGTATGAAAATGGTATTTTGTATTGTATACTTTTTCTCCCAAACATGACCTCCACGCGGGCGGAGCCGCGAGCAACAGCTATTACGCATATAAAATGAGGTTCTCAACTTTACTAATTACCAATGTTTTTCTTTTACGACATATTATAAAGTATACCACCTTTCTGCAACAGCCTGTATATATTGGACTGCGAAGGAAGAGTGATAGAAGTCAAAGCTGTGTGTGGGGGTAACTTGAGGACAAGATTGCCGAGTGATAGAAGTCAAAGCTGTGTGGGGGGGTAACTTGAGGACAAGATTGCCGAGAGATTTTTCTATTGTGACAATCACAAAGGTATATTATATTGATTGAATTCCTTTATTTGATTGGTTTATTTCAGATATCTGAAGAATCGGAGTAGCTTAATTTATTTATTACGGATTTCAAATTTGAAATCTTGACAATCACTTGCGTTAGTATACATGTTGTTTATATAAATAGTGTAATTGATTATTAAATTACTAACCAGGTGCCGACATATCAAAAGTGATGAGAGGGTCAAGGTCGGGTGGTTGCAAGGTGTGGAGGTCGGGTCGTGCGGAGCGAGCGCCCACGACCGCACGCAGCTCGTTGCGCACGTACTCCGACGCGCCCACCCCCACCACGCCGCCCACACCGCCCACGCCGCCACCGCCGCCACCACCGCCACCGCCACCACCGCCACTGCCTGCACCTGTCACGGAACCACCAACCCAATACATTATACAACAACAGAACTCACTTCCACACGACGCGACAGACTGATCCAAATATATATATACAGATTACAGACATACGATAAATAAAGCAAAGAACGACACAAGCGAAGATATATTAATCATGCAGCGAAAAATAGAGCGAGAGGCGAGTCGGCGATACGCTCGATCTAGACTAATTCACACACCAGTCTCACCTGAGCGACATTTCGTCGCCAACTATATTTCTATCTAATCTACACATACGTCTAAACAGTCGTGCAAGATGCGCCCGCTTCCCGAAAAATACCTGCAAAAGACAACAACCGAGTCGACAGCGGCCGGATGGCGCTCGCGTGGCGGTACTCACACGAGAGCTGGTGGTCGTGTGGCGCATGTGGCGGATGTGGCGGATGCGGTGGATGCGGTGGATGTGGTGGATGCGGCGGATGCGGCGTGTGCGACGGATGCGTCAGATGTGGCGGATGTGGCGGCAGCGGTGTGCAGCGCGCGTACTCGCCGCAGTACCCGCCCGCGCTGTCCTCGTAGTAGCCGCCCACTGCCACACACGCCGCGATATAATACTGAGCATGGGACGCGCTGGGCGACTTCCCACCTACCTAATTGGACGTGTCTCTCCATCACCCGAGTCGCTTCCACAGTCAGAGCGACATTCATCTAATAACTTGATCGTATTATTATCAAATGCTTCCGCATATCTGCGGACGTTTGTGTAGATACAGCTTCGACTGAAGACGCTTGTCGACACGGGTTCGCTATCAGATATAGGCCTTGTAAAGAAACTACAAATTTGATAGATTTAAGACTTCCAAAATGTAAAGTAGTAAAGCCATAATTAACATGCAATTAGTTTTAAGTGTTATCTAAAACCTCGGGAAGTTCGGTACCAGCTCCCGTAGAGCACGCTACTTCTAAACTCTATATATAAGGCATGCGGTAGTCAATATTTTCATAAAAGAACATGCTTTAATGCAAAAAATATATAATTTTTACTGGAAATCTATTTAAATCTACCTACATAAAAATTTTAGTATTTCGAATAAAATAGCAGTACTATAGAAGTAAACATTGGATCAGACTGACCATATAAAAAAAGATTTTTACCATAACTTTATACCGTCCCCAAAAAATGTTCACAATAGAATAATATCACTACAGACAGTACAGTGTATTAAAAGTTGTTTAAATATAATGATTGTGTGTGTCATTATTCAACACCCGTAATTGTATCATCACACAAGTAATTGCCATATATTTATACTTAAAATATGTATGTCTGACTGCACGGTAGCGCTATTGCGCATGCGTTACGACTGCTGTGCTGGGTCTCGGGTTCGATCCCCGGGTCGGGTAAAGTGATATTGGGTTTTTCTATTTAGAAATACTCAGTGTCAGGGAGGAGTATGGAATTGAACGTGGTACGGCAATACGCTCGCCCTGATATGGAACCGTAATAAATTTGGCAAAAATGGGTGTACTTATCACACTTCTGCTTACCCCTTCGGGGATAACAGGCGTGAGTGTATGTGTATGTGAAATGATCAGTTATCGTTTATTCTTTAATATAAAAACAAAAAAAAATATATGTAATTAATTCAGTATTTACTTGAAATAAAATGTGAACCACGGTATTACAAATCAGTCAAAATGGATCTTGGATCCCCCCAATAAGCACTTGTAGTTCGCAATATTAAACATTTAGTTTATTTTGCTGGATTTTTGGCACGCGTGATCCGACTTTACAAGAATAAAATTTTATTAAAACCATAATATTAATTTATCGGTTACACATAAATTTACACAAAATGTCTGAATTGTGTTGTTAAATCTACAGTATTGAGAAAGTGTAGTCTTGATTGTTAGCCTAGGTTCAGAAACGTGATGCATATTTTTAGCAACTAGTAGCAACATAGTCAGGATATGCATTGTGGTGGATATTATATTTTTTCTTTATTTATCGTTTGAGAAGAGTGTTCCGTGTAATCGTCCCTTATGTTCCATAGATATATATTTATTTCCTAATCCCACCATTATACACATGCTTGACGACTTTATATAAACAACGGGGATTCCATGTGTCTGTGTGTGTGTCTATGTGCCTGCTTGCCTGTATGTCTATGTGCCTGTATGTCTCTCTGTGTGTCTATGTGCCTGCGTATATATATGCTTGCGTGTTCATGTGTCTGTGTGTATATGTATGTGTCTGTGTGTCACGTGTGTTACCTGGATGTGACCGCTGGCGGTGGTATGACTGCGGCGACACGGGCGTGTGTAGCGCCGCCACAGCCGCCGCGGCCGCCGCCGCTGCCGAGCCGTGCGCGTACCCGCCGCCCGACCCCGCCACCTGCAACACGTCACACGTCACACCTCATCACCACTGACTACAGGCTGACACTAAATCTCCGCAACTCCCAAACTACTTACGCTCAGCTGTCGGCTCAGCATGGGGTTCTGCTGCGACGTCGTTATTTTATTCGTGCCGTAATTGGACCCCATCTGACCTGCACCGAAAAACGATAAAATCAAGTAGGACGTTCGTACGACGACAGATACAGTTCCTTGAAGTGAACACTTACTCGTTTGATACAAATTATGATGATAATCCGTTCGAGTCAGCGCCACGTTTGGCGGCGTCGCTGATACCAGAGCGTTAATGGTGGACCCGAGATCGGTCTGCGGTTGTTCGGCCGCCTGTAGTCAAAAACAGAATGGTCACGGGAAGTTCTTTACGTCAATAAAATATTTTTTTATTTGTTTGAATTATGGGACGAGCTTCACCTGAGAGTTAACGTCTAGTTATAAAAAGTAGTAATACCACTCAACAATTAAATTATAACTGCACTGCCCTGCACTACACTTATCACGCCGAGACATATAGTATTTAAATGTTTTTAGACTCTCGCGATTTGAATACATAATATAAAACAAGGAACGGGTCTTAATCGCGCAATATTATAATGGTATAAATACCACAATTATTTCCCGACGTTTCGACCGAGTTGCATCGGCCGTGGTCACGGGCTGACTGAGTAGATTTAGTGCCGTCTTCGTAAGGTGGGGTTTCGTGTGGTGGGAGTATCGGTAACCAGTTTAGTGGGGGTTTTGATTACTAGCTTCCCTTGATTTTTATTTTTATCAAAAATGCTGTCGGTACTTCGGCAAACCACACTGACAGTATCCTCGCGCTGAAGAGTTGACTCATTCTGTCGACGCGGTTTACATATACTTATGACAGGATTCCATGTTGTTGACAAACGGTATCCATCCTCTCGGTTGAAATTCTGATGTTTTTTGATTTCTACCGCTTCACGTACTATTCTGGAGTAATAATGGCGATCGGTGGATAGAACCTGTGGTTGGTGTAGTTCTATCCAATGATTAGATCCAGCCTCCAGCAAATGCTCAGCCACCGCTGATTTGTTGATCTGGCGGTTTTTTACAGCGGTAATGTGTTCCTTGACCCTTTCAGCGATCGTTCTTTTGGTCTGGCCGATGTAGGAACTACCACAACTGCAATTCACCTTATAAACACCAGGAGTTTGTAAGGGAATTACATCCTTTGGAGTACGCAAGTGGTTCGATATTTTTGCGAGCGGACTATATACAGTCTTAATGGAGTATTGTTTCAGTACTGTTCCAACTTTGTCCGTGACTCCTTTTATATATGGCATGTATGCTGGGACTCTGCTAACCTCAGGAAGACGCTCCCTCTTCTTGGGACGGCGTATCTTTCCTTTCCGTTCCTATTCAAGATTGTCTTGAGGTCATCGAGAGTAAGTTGGAGGAAAACGGTCTGTCTAACGAATACATGGATCTATTAAAGAGCTGTTTAGAAGGTAATTACTTCTTATATCAAGGGCAACATTACCTTCAGATTGATGGAGTAGCTATGGGCAGCCCAGTGGCACCGGTAATGGCCAACATCTGGATGGAATATTTCGAGCAATCCATAGACACACAAACATATAATGTTAAATTGTGGAAGAGGTATGTCGATGATGTATTCTGCATCATGCATGGCAACAAGCATGAAGTAGAACAATTCGCGAACCGGTTGAACTCCATACATCCAAAGATCCGATTCAGTTATGAAATGGAGGTGGACAGAACGTTACCTTTTCTCGATGTGGAAGTAATGGTGAGAAACGATGGTTCCATAGGACACACTGTATACAGAAAACCTACACACACTGACAGGTATCTCAATGCCTACTCGCACCACCATCCACGGCATTTGGAATCCGTTGTGACATCGTTGACAAATAGAGCATATGACCTCTGTGACTCTCAACATCTAGAAAGTGAGCTCACACATGTTCAGAAGGTACTGAAGAGTAACGGATACAAAGGAAAGATACGCCGTCCCAAGAAGAGGGAGCGTCTTCCTGAGGTTAGCAGAGTCCCAGCATACATGCCATATATAAAAGGAGTCACGGACAAAGTTGGAACAGTACTGAAACAATACTCCATTAAGACTGTATATAGTCCGCTCGCAAAAATATCGAACCACTTGCGTACTCCAAAGGATGTAATTCCCTTACAAACTCCTGGTGTTTATAAGGTGAATTGCAGTTGTGGTAGTTCCTACATCGGCCAGACCAAAAGAACGATCGCTGAAAGGGTCAAGGAACACATTACCGCTGTAAAAAACCGCCAGATCAACAAATCAGCGGTGGCTGAGCATTTGCTGGAGGCTGGATCTAATCATTGGATAGAACTACACCAACCACAGGTTCTATCCACCGATCGCCATTATTACTCCAGAATAGTACGTGAAGCGGTAGAAATCAAAAAACATCAGAATTTCAACCGAGAGGATGGATACCGTTTGTCAACAACATGGAATCCTGTCATAAGTATATGTAAACCGCGTCGACAGAATGAGTCAACTCTTCAGCGCGAGGATACTGTCAGTGTGGTTTGCCGAAGTACCGACAGCATTTTTGATAAAAATAAAAATCAAGGGAAGCTAGTAATCAAAACCCCCACTAAACTGGTTACCGATACTCCCACCACACGAAACCCCACCTTACGAAGACGGCACTAAATCTACTCAGTCAGCCCGTGACCACGGCCGATGCAACTCGGTCGAAACGTCGGGAAATAATTGTGGTATTTATACCATTATAATATTGCGCGATTAAGACCCGTTCCTTGTTTTATATATAGTATTTAATTTTATAATACTCAGTAATTTTATTGATTTCAATACCAATCAAATACTAATACAACAGCCCTTAATGCACTGCTGATTGGCGGCAAAAATATACCAATAGCTAGATCTCGCCATGCACTCCCGCATACGAGAGTCCTATCACGTTTTACCTAGCACACAAAATGACAAAACAACAACTGCAGTATAAATATGACCTCAGGCGAGACGAGCATGTGCTGCGAGCGCTGCAACTGCAACAGACGCGCCCGCTGCTGTTCAGCCAATGCGAGCGCGCGCGCTGCCACGCCCCCGCTCGCCGAGCCCCCCGCACCGCCCGCCGAGCCCCCCGCGCCGCTCCCGCCACTCGCGCCGCTCGTGCTCGTCGCCGTCCCGTACATAGCGCCGCCCATCGAGCACGCCACCTGCGCAACACACCGGTTACTGGCCGACCTACACACACACACACTACCACATTTTCCAAAACACCGACATAAAAGTTTGTAGTTTACTTTTTACGAATCGATTTTCATATAAAACCCTCGGTATGAAAATTTTATGTAGTGTGAAATAATAAAAGCGTTAATAGATATGCACTGCTTTTTTGCGCAACGTAGTTTTAACCTAAGATTATACAAAGTTAAATTTAGCTCGAATTAGTGTCACTACTTAATACCCTATATATTTGTTAAGATTACTTTTTTCTGCGCAACGTATTTTTAAACATAAATTACTAGTAATATAGTTTAATTTAGTTTGAATTAGTGTCACAAATTATTATTACCTTATAAGGTAACTTCCACATCTTTCACTATTTTCAATTCTATTTTAAAAATCTCCACCGCTTATTTTGTTAAACTATACACAGGCGACAATTAAGTTCGGATCAAGAAGACTCAATAAGCCAAGTGCCCAGCTCCATCTATTTAGCGGCCCAAATAGCGAAATTGGCTCGTGAACATATAATCCGAATTGATCATAATTTATCAGTAGCTTTGAGTAATTGATCAAAACTCCTACAAAAACTGCAATGAGTTTAAAATTCCAAAATAATCAGAATTTTGCAGCTGAAATTATGGTAATCATAGAGAGTGGATCTAAAATGACTTCAATAGACCACGAAATGGTCACAATTAGTCAGATAATTGCGCTGATCACTTTGTACTTAAGGATCAAACTTCGTACGTGCGTCGGAGCTGACACAAAATTTAAATTTTCAAAGTAATTTTATAACGAATATCCCTCGGGCCGATATGTGTGCTCTATCCGAACAATTTACCAAGCTAATAGAAGTGGATAACTTTAATGACACAATCAATAAATTCAAAGGTGGACTATTGGAATATATAAAAAATTAAAATTTATCAAAAACTTGGAAATCACAACAAAATTAAACATATGTTCTCGGTTTTCAAAGGGTACATATAACCGTATTATAATCTTAAGAAAGTGCAATTATTGCAAATCCACAGACAGATAATCCAGTTTTATTTATTTTTGTATAGAATATACGCGTATATAAACTAAGCGTGACTTACTGAGCTTTGAGCGGAGAACACTGTTGAACTACTGGGAATTGTCACTATTGGATTCTTGGTGACCGCTTCACATAGCATAAGACTCTGTGTAATGGCATTTATCATTGCATTTTTTTCCTTCATTCCCTGTAAATTGACAACGATTATTATTAGAACAAAGCAAAACCATAAATGTGAAAATGAAATTCTATATATCATCTATCTCTACCACATATTTTGCGGTCGATTTATACGTGACAAAAAGTGCTGACTAGGCTTGAGCCTAGTAAGATGTTGACATCATAGACAAACATATAGCCACTGGGGGTGATTGTATTTTCATTCCGTTTTTATGTTGATTAAGATAGGTATACAAAAAAGTATTAATCTGTATGTATTAAATGTATTTTCATAACACTAAGGGAAATATGAACATCGAATATGAATCAACCTTGCATTTCAAGTAGACATATTATGTATGTTCAGATTTATGTATGAAGGGGTAGATCATTTTTTTACTTGCGGAAATTATATCAATAATCATTAATGGTATTTTTCAAAATAAATAAGGAACATTTTATTATAAAATTAGATAACAGGCCTTAATCGCGCAATAATTATTGGCATAAATACCAATTTAATTCCCGATGTTTGAACCGAGTTGCATCGGCCGTGGTCACGGGTTGACCTATTGTTCTCTAATTGTATAATATGTATAGAAATCGCGAAAGTCTAAAATCAAAATCAGGAAAATTTTAGTTTGAAGACAGCGACCAAATGATCATGACCAGATTTTTACTGAGCATTAAATTCTCTATCAGTTAAATAACCTAAATTGCTTGTTAACAAACATTAACAGTTATATAAGAAACTAGCGGACCGCGCAGACGTCGTCCTGCCCGTAAAAGCAGCGGCACACCGTCTGCAGCACCATCTGCCAGGCTGATTTGTGAATGTAAACCATCCAGGGCACCACTCAAACGCATACAAAAAATCATTCAAATCCGTTCATTCAGCCATTAGGAGGAGTTCAGTGACATACACACGTACATTAGAATAGGGTAGTTGCCTCGATTTTTTTTATTAATTTAATCATCAATTTACATTACCTATAACCAATTATCGAAAGAATTTTATGAATCCGAACAAAAATAAGTAAATTAGACGCCGTTCAAATCTGCTGGAAGGGGTAATTGTCAAATGACGGTAAAAGGTTGCATGATATGTACCGTGACGTCACGGTACTCATCAATCGCCACTACTGTGCCGTTGTGCGAGGGAGATAGCGATATGTTCCCAATACGCAATCATTTTCGCTCATGCCTGTATTTGCTCATGCCAATATATAAATAAACATTGTGTCCTCATTTTTCAATCAATTTCCACAAAAGGGTTTCTTTTGCGTATTATATTCCAATAGATATCAAATAATGCACAAAATTAAACACAGGAAACACAGATTTAATGTAGTACATAGTCTGCGTACATACATTACATACCTGACGTTGACGCACGTTGACATCGGGCGGCGGTCGGTCCGAGTCCGGCATGCTCTCAATAACTTCGTCCAGTATATCCGACAACGTCTGATCATTTGGTACTTCACTATCACCATTCCCACTGCCCTGAACACGCGTGCTGCCACTTCTAAATTAAAATTTATAAAAGATATAGTTTACAAGAAAACAAATTATAACGGCTCGGCTTGCGGAAAATAGTATTTAAACCAAGAGGCTATTACTAATTTTATAAATGTTAGACAGTTAATTTGCAATTTGTTTTAAACTTTATGTGAGCATAGTCTCAAATTAGAAATTGGACATCGGTGCTTATATTTTTAAATCAACTCTTAAATGGGATTATATTTTTTATGGGAATTTCTAAATTGCTAAATCGAAATTATTAAAAATTGGTTTGTTTTAAAAGTGGTTGACAAAAACAATTAAACGTTTTTTGGTACTCCATAGTTAAATGATAGATTTGAGTATTGTATAAATGATAAATAAATAAAATATATATACACCCATCATTCTGACCCACAAAAGGCCAAACCTGTGTAGTGGGTATTAAGAACTACGAGGGACTACTGTCCCACAACACCCAGACCTGAACAAATATCTGTCTATCACCAACATTTGTCTAGGTGCGGGAATCGAACCCACGGCCTTCCTTTTCACAACCGGCTACTCGCCCGCAACGCCACGGAGGCTGTCAATGATGTGTTGCCATATGTCTAATATAACATTTTATTTAGCGGGTCAAGACATCAAAATAAGATGACTTTTTGCAACCCCATAGTGATCAGTACATCAAAATAAGATTACTTATTCAGTCCTGATCAGTCCACTTAAAAAGTCGATTTTATTAGCCTTCACTTTAACCATCAATATTGCTACTAATAAGCGTATTTTATTCTATACTGACTTTTTAATCTGTAGGTCAATAGACAAGGGTGCGATAGAACATCACATGCTAAATGTTCTATGTGTCATTTTTCGTTGGAGTCGGACCGGCTTTTGAGCGTTCTTAGAAATGACATTAGAAAGAGAAAGTGAATAGCTTGACACTCAACCACATTTTCGCTATTTATGCTGTCAACATTCGAGAGGATAACTTACGGCGGCTGGTTGTTATAGACGTGATGCGGCGCAGTGTTGGCGTAGTGCAGCGGCGAGGGCGCGGGCGGCGGCGGGTACACGCGCGCCCCGCCCTGTAGCGCGCCGCCCTGCAGCACCATCTGCAAGTGACTGTGCGTGCCGCTACCCCCCGCGCCGCCACCGGCACCGCCCCCCGCGCCTCCAGCACCACCAGCACCCCCCGCACCATGCATGCTCGCCGGCGAACACTCTGCGCTCGTCACCGTCGCCGCTCCTGGTCCGCCGTTTACGCTGCCGCCTCGAACACTGTGGATCAAAGTTTACTTTAACAGGACGGCATGATGAAATAGTCCTGTAACATTTGTATTGGATATGATCAAGTCGAGAAGAGAACTTCTAGTCATGAATTGGCACACTTCTAAATAGAATCTCAAACTCTAATGTAGGCTTATAGTTACAAATGATAAGAAACTCAAGCCCGTATGCGTGGTGGCATTTGACTTGATCTATTATATATTATAGTTTATTAAATAAATGTAATGCGTTCAATTTATTCTCTTTCTGAGGCGACATTTTATTATAATAAACTCTCTTACCCCGCTCTACTCTCCAACTGAGTGGCGGTAGTAGTGGTGGAACTATAATATTATAATCAGTAATTTCACTGGCTTCAATATCTTTCACGCTGCAAGTAGGTAGTAGCACCACTGTGTTGAGTAGATACTCTAATGGGCCGCACTGCGCTTACCATCAGGTGCAGTGTGGTCACTTTGCCGTGCCAGTATAAAAAAAAGAGTGTGCAGTGTTTGCACTCATACTGATGCTTTATGAGAGAAATATACTCACTGATTGGGGTTGGTGAGTATCGTTGAAAGAGTCGAATGAAGTTGCCTCTGTTGGTGCGACGTGTGAGACGTGTGTGAGGGATGCGGCGAGTGGGGTGGCAGCGGTCCGTGATGCTGTTGATGTTGCTGATGCTGTTGGTGCTGTTGGTGCTGCGGATGCTGCGATAGTTGCGGATGCTGTGGGTGTTGCGGATGCTGCGGATGTTGTGGATGCTGCGGATGCTGTGGATGTTGTGGATGCTGGGGATGCTGTGGATGCTGCGGGTGTTGCGGATGCGGTCCGTGCAGTCCGTGTGGGGAGTGCGGCGGGTGCACCCCTCGCGGCCGCGAGCCGGGTCCGTACGGCCGAAGACTAGGATTCGGCAACGGCAGCGGCGTAGTAGGTGTCGTCTGTTGCCGTGCCAAAAGCGACACGAGAATTTGATTCTTCTGGCAAAGTTGACTCATGCCCATGCCGCTGTTGGTGGGACTTTGTGCACTCGTTGACTGCGCTGTAGAAGCCACAGGAACTGCACTCGATGTCACCTGCTGTGATGTTCATTCGCATTATCAATATGTTGTAATGTTTTTCTTAGATGTTTACTTACTTTATAAGTTTGACTATATATTTGATGTTTATTATTATTAGCGTTGAGTATAGCAACATACATACAGCCTTACCAATAAAGTTGTATACATTTTAAATAATGATTTGTACAGTTTTTGTATGTATGCTTGGATGCTGAGTGACATTCCAATGTTAAAGTAAACAAAACTGTATTGTTATAATACGGCCAGTTTAAAAAGGGATAAAACAGTGACGCATATGTTAGAGCGAGTTGGTAGACTTTTAGTCATCTTACGGACTGAAATAACGGTCTTACACGCCTGAGCCAAATTTTGAAACAAAACTCTAAAAAATAAAATGACATCATTTTTATATTTTCTTACTTTTAGTTGCACGTAATATCCCTTTTTACAAAATTAATTAGCACTAAATTAGATGATACCGTAAGTATCGATAGTTGATATGTATTCTTACGCACATGAAAGGATACTGTTTAAGCTTGGTCTGCGATGTCTTATAACTAATCGTTAAGATGTTAGTTGTCGTACTTTATCTATGTTAGTAAAGCCATTACATACAACAACCCACCTGTTGATTCTCAGGCGTAGCCCGCTTCGCATTCCCGGGCATGGATTTGGATTCGTCAAATCTGCGCTTCACACCAGCGATCCTTTCATGGTAGTTGTCGCTACTGTCTTGAGAACGACCGTTGCCCGCCGGCCCATTAGTGCTCGATAGCAACTGAGACAATACACTAGGCTGTGATACGCTACGACTTTCATCCGCAGAATTCCTTCTACTTTCTTCCGCGTCCTCATCTGATTTATCATTTAATATCTAAAATGATATTATTAAGGCCAGCATTGTATGTTACGTTCAACAGTGATATAATAATAATTAATCTATGTATCTAATAGGCAATAATAAGGCTCACCTTTAGTAAAACGTCGGAATTATTGTGATGAGTTTGTTGCTGTGGGCCTGCATGAGAAACGTGCGAGGCGTGCGACACGTGCGACGCGTGCGAGGCGTGTGACACGTGCGGCGCGTGCGAGTGATGCGCGTGCGTCGCGTGCGTCGGATGCGGCGGATGCGACGGATGCGGCGGCGGACGCGAGTGCGCCTGCGCCGAGTGTATGGGTGACAGCGCCGCGCTGGGCGTGTGCGGCGTGTGCGGCGTGTGTGGTGTGTGCGGCGTGTGCGGCGTGGTCGGAGCGGATGTCTCGCTTCCCGTCGCCTCTTCATCCTCCTGCTTGAGCAGATCTTTCAGGATGCGATTGTTGGAGTTTTCCGTTGGAGTTTTCTTACTAAGCAGGATACGCAAGCGGTTGGGCTCCTCGGGTGGCGAGGTGAGCGTGCCGTCGCCGGGCGTCGACGGAGCGTGCGGTGTCATGGGCGTCGACGGGCTCTCAGTAGATGCATCCTTGCGATCCTTCGCGTCTTCGTTGGGCATCTCACCGAGCAATGTAGACTCCCACTGGTCAAACTCGAAGTCGTTGATGGAAAAGGTAGGGTCGGTGGGACTCACTGAGGATCGGTATCGTGTTTCGCAGTTAGAAGGCTCTCCGTTAGCTATAGAGCTCATGAGAGGCCCGCCGACAGAGTGACGCGCACCTTCAGAGTCAATGTCCATGTCCTCGTCGCCGAGTACGGAGTGTGTGGACATTATGAAGTCTGGTTCGCCGGAGGTAGGTTTCGCCCGAAACAGGCGAGAACGAGCGCTGACCCGCAACCACGGCCTTTCAGCAGTAAGACGCAATCGAAATGGTTCACTGATAGCGGGAGGCGCAGGCGGAGAGGAAGCCTCTCGTAAATGTGCGGCTATGCGAACACGATCAGTATTCTCGACAAGATCCAAATAACGCGTACCCACAAGAGATATAGGAGAGTTTATAAAGTTTTCCACTCCACTCAAATCACAGACTGAAAAACAAATAATTACAAATGAGAAGAAGTGATACAATATAACCCTCGCAGATATCGAACACTCGAAAAATATATAGCACGCGCACATAGAGAAAACTAGGGCTAAATACTAAAGAAGATATATGAAAAATGGCTGCATTAGATATTTCCACTTTGAATAGCATTTATGTGTTCTCATATAACATAGAAAAAATCTATAAAAAAATAAATTACATTTTTTTTATGATATTCGTCTCTATAAACTATCTATAATGGTATAGGAATGTTCTATATGATCGATAGTTTTTGTAAGAGGTGCATGACGATAAAAATATTGAAAGCTTTAGAGATTACTGCTTATTTTATGTTAACTTGAACTAAGAAGCAAAATCTATTATTGTTCTGATGATAGAGATAAATGATTATAGGGAAAGGATAACTGGGTCTATTGTCGACATATAATAGCTAGAAACATCCTGGGGCATTATTATTATTATATCGAATGTAATGGCATTACAGAATACAATAACATGCTAATTACATGTGAATAACATGCAGTTAACGTAACGCGCCTCGTTACGCGTTTGTAAAGACATAGAGAATAATGCCACTAGAGCGAAAAATGTTACAATTTAACTACTCGGTGTCGAAAAAATGCGTGCCATTGTCGATCCTGGCTAAACAGGAGTTACAATGGCGGGTGTGTGGGCGGGATAGTCTCGGTAACCCCTATATATCTCTATAATACTTATTATACATATTGTTAATATTTAAAAATGAGTGATTTGTATTTCTTTACCTAACATAAAATGCAAATTAAATTTTTACTTGTTTTATTTTAAGCTTTCGGGGTTCTTTTTGAATATTTTTATGTTTTTACAGGACTTGTTGGTTTAGGTCAACGGCGACGCGACGGTCGAAATTATATTTGGACAGTACTGTATTTACTTTAGTTCGGAATTTTATAATCGTTTTGCCGTGCCAAGAAAGAATCTGTTCAATTTATTATTATTAAAATTATACTAGCTAACTTACTTTACCTAATACATAAGGAATGAAATGAATAAACAAAAGAGAATATAATCTTTGTGGTAGAGCCACGCTGAAGACATATTTGTCTACAGCATGAAAGGGCCGGCTTGACCGGGATAGTATCACTGTCTCACAGAAAACCAACGTAAAGTGACAGTTTACTGTCGCGTTTCGTATGGTGAGATATACGGAGGCCCAGATTCCCCCATCCCTTCCCACCCTATTCCTATTCCTGTCCTTTAAGGCCGACAGCGCATTCATGACACTTTCGGTATTGTGGATGTTCATGGGCGGTGCAGATCACATAACATCAGGTGACCCACAGGCTCGTTTTTCGGACTATGCTATAAAAAAATATATAACATACATAGGATAGTAAAGTTGGAGTCTAATCTGAAGACGATCTGATCGGATGGCTTAGCGGTGATGGCGGGCGGACCGCCGTCGTCGGGGAGCAGAGCGGCCGACGCGTCGTCGCAGCGCCGGATGACGCACATGACGGAGCCGGCCTCCTCCGAGGACGGGCCGCGCACCGGCGCAGCGTGTATCACTGCGTCCACCGAACTGCACACACACACATCACACAAATCATACACATTACAAACAACACATACTACACATATCTCATCTTACCAACTTAAAATGCAAACATTATATTATAATACTAGCGGATCGTGCAGACGGCGTCCTTCCCGGAAAAGTAGCGCCACACCGACAGCAGTGCCACCTACCGGGTCCAATTGTAAATCTAAACCAGCCAGGGCGCCACCCAAACGCATACATAATAAATCATTCAAATCGGTCCAGCCGTTTACGAGTTCAGTGACATACACACGTACAGTAGAATTATATATATAAAAAAGATACTACTATGTGTATACATATATTTGACAACTTTTGCTTATCACAATATACTGTGCGCAAAATCAGCGAAGAATAGTTTAATCTTATCCCAACCTCTCCCTTCCACAACAGAACCACGCGTACTGGCTCGTGGAGCCACAGTTTCGTGGTCTCTATTGTCTATCCCCGTCTGAACCAAGAGCGGCGCAAATTCGCATTTTTGCTGCACCATCAAGCTGTGGAACAGTTTGCCAGCTACCGTGTTCCTCCTTCCTATGATCCTGGGTCCTTTAGGCGTAATGTGAAGAAGCTACACAGCAGGCCGGCATGATTGTGTTGAGTAGCGAGGGATAGATTGTCTCTCGCACTTGATACTCTTGACGGCACTGTACTTACCATCACGTGCAGTGTGGTCACTTTGCCAGGCCAGAATAAAAAAATCGTAATATGATGTCAAAAATGAGTTTAAACTTTCTTCAGTATATTAACATGAGATTCGTTTAAATAAGTCCACTATCTAAATACTAGCAGTTAAATTTTTTAAATGCGAGAGAATTTTTTTTATTATTTTAAAAGTCTTACGTTACCTAAAAACTAAAGACTGAATATTTTTCAAATCAGTTTTTTAAAGTTTTTATACAGTAGTATATGAACTAAATTAAATATAAAAGAAATGTAGTAAGAATGATTCTACTCACCCAAGACAATCATTCCCATTTGTAGTTTTTATGAGGCGGACTTCAATTGCGAGAAATTTGTCAGCTTCTCCTGAATCCCAAGCGGACGACTGCACATTTCTCAACAGCGGCCTTAATTTCGCATGATCCTTCGGATGCAATATGGTGTAAATCGACTTCTTATACAATTCACTTCGATCCAGGAGAGTTAGTTCTTTAATATTGTCACTCGCGCATTCTATTTCTCCTTTGGAATTGATTTCCAATATCACCCATCCGAGGCTATTAGTATAATGTTTCAGTGCCTAAAAAAAAGTTATTAAATATTAAAAAATTATATGACAATAAAGAGGTTGAGAGCTAAGATAATGTGCTTTAAATAAGTGTCTTTTCTTTTAAGAATTTTTTGTTTTAGCCCTGTCGCCTTCATAGTATATAATATCTTACAGCTATTTATTCATATGGGGTTTATTGTTTACTACCACAGTGAGGTACCATCACTACGTTCAATTTATCACATCCCATTCACGCTGCAGACACCGGCTACATCGCGGTTCTACTGACTGCAAACTACACTTATTCCATACGAATATGATTGGCATATAAAATAAGGTAAAACATGTATCAACAATTAATTCGACAATACAGAATATTCTAGCAGATTTCCACGATAGAGCCGAATGAGGGGAACATATTCAGCCGACAAATGATCTAAGAGGCACAATGACCACGGCTTCGAAATGTGTATTCCAAAAGTGAGTATTATAAGTTATTTAATTCATTAAGTTCACCGACTTCTATAAAAAACAAATTATGCGTCCCTATAAAATTTGAGGGTGCCCTCGATTTTTCTGAGATCCCATCATCAGATTCTGACTTGGTGCCAATGTTACCACCTGGGAAGTATACCCTTTCAAACAAAAAAAGAATTTCTCGAATCGGTCCAGGTGTCTTCGAGTAATCGGGGAACATACATAAAAAAAGATTCCGACGAATTGAGAATCTCCTCCTTTATTTGAAGTCGTTTAAAAACTCAATATGTTTTGATATCTTTGTAGAAATATGGGACTTAAGTCATAAAGAATAAATTTACTCTATGAGGTTTGAAGATATGAAAAAACATGTGAATACAATCTATTATAAACATAGGGTTGCCCTATTCTAAAACCCTGGGTACGCCAATAGCTATAGACAATTGGAGAGAATTTCATTTACAGTTTCAATAGACCTCGACATAGCTAGTATGATATGTTTTACAAAAACATTACCACATGTACTTTCCTGTAGTGCTTCGTACGATTAGTGAGTGATGAAATGAGTCAAAAATTCCCTGTTCTTTCCTAACCAGCACTCTACATACTACTCTCTCTCTCAGCTACAAGATTTAAGTAAGAGGAAACAGTGGTAGTAGCTTACAATAATCAATTGGATTGCCAAAGTTCTAGCGCACCTATCCATGGTACATCAAGGCCAATGAGCACAATGTAAGTCAGGTAGAATTCATATCATATGTTAGAACATAATGATATGAATATCCAGTCAAGAACTGTTACACTGGTACATTAAGTAATACTTGTTTAATGAAATTGCAGTCTAAGAATGCATATCCTTCGTAATATTGCTTTGATGATATTGGGCATCACATAATCGAACATGAAAATTAACTAGAATATGCATGTGTAAAAATGTCAAGTTCATCTACACATTGAGCACCGACTGTTTCAAAACACTCCGTCATAATAATAATAATAAGAATATAAAGAGCCGGCTGGCATAGAGAGACACGTGAATAAACTGACGGAAACGTTAATAGAAACATATAATAAAGCCTGTCCATTAACAGCGCACCCGAAAAGGCCACCAGCCATAATGGATGGTGGGGACCCCAACTCGAGAAACTGCGTCACAAGTTACGCAAACTGTTTAACAGAGCAAAGAACACAAGGAGGTCAGCGGACTGGGATGCATATAAGGCAGCACAAGTAGCCTATAAGAAGCGCATCCGAGAGCGGAAACGTACATGCTGGAGAACCTTCTGTACAAACATTGAATCAAACAATCAGGCAGCCAGGGTACGAAAAGTTCTGTCCAACGAACCGAATCGAGAACTAGGCTCCCTGAAAAAACCAGACAACAGCTACACGACAACCGACACGGAAGTGTGTGAACTGTTACTGAACACACACTTCCCAGGGTGCTCCGTCACGGAAAGCACCAAATGGGAAGAGACGGACCAGCAGTTCTTCGTACAGCCAACTGATGGAGCCGTCAACAACGCCCGAAGAATAGTTACACTGGAAAAAGTCATATGGGCAATCAACAGCTTCTCTACATACAAAGCGGCGGGCTTGGACGGCATCTTCCCCGGACTCCTCCAGTGGTGTAAGAACAAGATAGCACCACATCTTGTAAAAAATTTCCAGGCATGCTTAGAGCACCGCTACGTTCCCCTAAAATGGAGAGAAGTAAAAGTGGTATTCATACCCAAACCAGGTAAGAGTGATTATACACAACCTAAGTCATTTAGACCAATAAGCCTCACTTCCTTCCTCCTCAAAACGCTGGAAAGACTCTGTGATAAGGATCTCAGAGATGAGGCTCTGGTGCAATATCCTCTACACCACCAACAACACGCCTACTCCTCAGGTAAATCAACAGAATCTGCGCTTCACAGTGTAATTTCACCAATTGAATATGCACTATCAACACAATCATCAGCGCTTGTAGCCTTCATCGATATCGAAGGGGCTTTTGACAAGACGCAATTTAATAGCATAAGCCATGCACTGCTGAGCCACGGCGCCGATCGATCCGTCTCTGAATGGATCGATAGCATGCTGAGGAAAAGAGCAGTGCAGGTAGCAGTCAATGGCACCACAAGAGCTATTGTGTCAAGAGGCTGCCCACAGGGAGGGGTTATTTCACCACTCCTGTGGAACCTCGTTGTAGACGACTTAATCAAGTCACTCAACGAGGCAGGCTTCTACACTGTTGGCTATGCAGACGATGTGGCAATTCTCGTAAGGGGAAAAGTCGAGTCGGTCCTATGCGACCTTATGCAACGGGCACTCAAAATCGTCGAACGATGGTGTTCTGAACAGGGACTGTCAGTAAACCCATCAAAAACCGAACTAGTATTGTTCACGAAGAAGCGAATTATAAAAGACCTTCGTTTACCCAAACTCCAAGGCACAAAACTGACTCTCACAAAAGAAGTCAAGTATTTAGGCGTTATCTTGGATGATGAAACTGTTATGGAATAAACACATGGATAACAAAATGGAGAAAGCCTGTACCATATTTTGGCAGTGTAAAAGGCTTCTGGGCAGAACTTGGGGACTACACCCCAAAATTGTCATGTGGCTATACACTGCGGTAATAAGGCCTATCATCACATACGGTGCGGTGGTCTGGTGGCCCAGAACCAAACTGACCACTGCCAAAAATAAACTGCAGCACTTTCAAAGGCTGGCTTGTATAGCCATAACGGGCTGCATGAGAACTACACCCACAGCAGCTTTAGAGGTGTTGCTGGGACTGCCCCCCCTAGACTTATTTGTTCAGCAGGAGGCAGCCTCAGCAGCCACCAGATTAAAATCTCTCAAGCTCTGGGGTTCAACAAACGGGGCTCACACGGAAATCCTTGAGGAAGCCATCAGCTACCAAAGGATGATAGCTGCTCCCAACGATAAGGTCCCTAAACAATATTTCTTCAACAAAAGCTACACTGTCCAGCTAGTAGAAGAAAAACACGACTGGTCTGGAGTACATGAACTGCGCATATATACTGATGGTTCAAAAACTAGGACAGGATCGGGCGCAGGAGTGTACTCAGCCGAAATAAACATCAATACATCAATAGCCTTAGGCGAATACAGTTCCATTTATCAATGTGAATGCCTCGCCATTATACAGGCTGCCAAAGCAGTGGACAAGCGGGGCATTGAGGGCCCTGGACAACAAAATAATCCAGTCTGGGCTCATACTAGAGTGCCACCTTGCATTGGAGGTGATAGGTAAGAAAAACATAGTCACCTTACAATGGATAAAAGGGCACAGTGGTTCTCTAGGAAACGACGTAGCAGACGAGCTGGCTAAAAGAGGGTCGGACCAGCCGGTAATCGGTCCAGGTCCAACATTACCATTGCCCTTTAACCAGATAAGGTCATGGCTTCGTCACAGAACAATGAAACAACAATCCGATCAATGGGCAAATATGACCACATGCAGACAATCCCGGGAGGTGGTGCCACACCCGGATGTTCGCTTAACTAAGCGTCTGCTGTCACTGGACAGAGCTTCCCTACGTATAATCGTAGGCACTGTCACTGGACACTGCCCACTTAACAAACATCTGTATGTTTTAGGTATGACTGACAGTCCCCTATGCAGGGGTTGCCTGTCAGTCAATGAAACAGCTTCCCACGTCATCCTGGAATGCGAAGGAGTAGCTACACAACGGGCTGAAATCCTCGACACACCGAGGTCGCTCCGAGAAGCCTGCGGAGACACCAGGAGGATCCTGCGCTTCTGGTCGGAGCTAGGCTGGCTAGACTGCTAGCCGGCACATACACGCACAATGGCTCGACGTCTAACGGGCTAAGTGCGGAGAAAGGAGCCCACAACCAATACCAATACCAATACCAACACTCCGTCATAAAATAGAAAGATTTTATATTATTCAGTTGGTACTTCCAACCTTTCGTAAATGAAACATTATGTCCAAAGTAATTTTTGTAAAAATATTTGTGTGCGTTGATAAGCGCATCTTTCATCATCATCAGCATATCGCGGTCCACTGCTGGACATAGGCCTCCCCCAAGATCGCGCGCATCCTTATCATAAGTGTATTTTGATATTTTACATAATTATTCTCTCTACCTCGAGTATCATTGGGTTAACAATTAAAACTCCTCATCCGATGATAAACGCATATCCATATTTTAAAAAAAATCACAATAGAGCCGAATTCTTTTTCTATTATTTAATACTAAATATCATTAATTATTGTGACTATCTGTAGAAATTGTGTCCTACTAGCGTTACTATCGCGAGTGTTTGTCTTTTGTACATGACACTCATCTTAATACAAAATGTGCTAAAAAAAGACATCACTTAAAACCCAAAACGCTTGCGTCGTACTTTTGTATATTACTATAACCTAAAAACAGTGTTTATTCTGTCATTTTAAAAGGTATCATTAATCGAGAAGAAAAGAAACAAGAAACTATTAATCAAATACTAATTAGCACCATGTATAGAAAGTAATATAAATCTTAAATGACATAACATAAGATGGACACTTGATATTAGTTGAAGTGAACCGAACGCACCTCAATGAGAGTAGTCAGCTCTGAATAATGTAAGCCACCGCAAGGTGTCTGGTGTTGGGTGGAGCTGACTTCGCCGGCTTGCACGGGCGACAGACACTGACCGGCGCGGAGCGGGCACTCGTCGGGGCACTCGCGCCTCCGCTTCAACACTTCCAATATCTGGCGGGTGGCCTCGCGGACGATTCCGTTCTTGTCCGGTTGCTTCACCTCCGCAAGGCAGGTCCCCAAAAGCTCTTCGAGCTGATTTATGGTTTCGTTTTCAAGTTCCCGCCGTCGTTTCTCGTTATTGCACTTGTTTCTGTAATTTGAAACAGTTCAATGTTTACATGCTATTAAAGTAAACTCACAAACTATTTAAAAGCAACTTCAATTTATGAGTTCAGTTGATAACTCCATTAGCATATGAAAGTAGTTATGAACTTGTTTTTGGACCATAATATGAGACATAAAAAGTAGCAAATAATATCCCAGAACAAGAAACAAAATAAAACTCGCGCCCTGGTTAGCTATAAATCGGAATAACAGGGTAGGTTGAAAACATACAATGTATAGAATAGCCAATACCCAATAATAATATATTCAATATATTTTATACTTAAACATTTAAATGTACTACATTACATTATATCCCCTTTTGACGCAATACGCTTTAGTGATTTATATTCAAATCATATTGTTATTAAAATAAATAATCTATACTGACACTATGTTTTCGAACTTCGTTGTTTCGTTTTACAGCATAGGCCCTCTGACGTTGGTGGTGCGTTTCATATCGTTACATAAGAACGACTAGAAGATTAGGCTATATACAGGTGGTTTAAACAATTTTCTAAGTTTTAAATTATGCCTCGTTATCAAATATTCTCCTCCTATGTTAATATTTTTAAATAAGTATGTATTGGCATCACCATAGACGAATTTTAGGAAAAATCTATAATAATGTGGTGGAAGTTATTTAAAAAATAGCTTGTGCAATCATTTTTGAGACTATTTTTTCGTTGGTAATAACAATCACAGAATCCTAGAATAAGCATGGCCTGAAATGCTTATATTTATGGTGTTATAGCAGAAGACCAGCAAACGAAATAGATCAACTAGTGGCGAGGTATCACCATGAAAACCTGTTAAACATTGCAAATAACGGATGTTGCCTCCTTTAGATTAAATCGGAGTGTCAAATTTAAACTTCAGCATGTATCTCTTCACAGTTGGTTTTCCAAGTCATAAAAATATATTAGAACCGAAAAAGAACCGGGTACCCGGTTTCAACAAGTAATTTGAAGTAAAAACCGGTTTGTGAAAAGAATTCCTTTTTTGCTCATCCTGTACTTGTGCCAATACAAAATCTATGAACGCAACCACGGCGCAACGCTGAGCTATGGCACATCAAATATGCAGAGTGGGGGAAGTTCTCAATGGTTATGCATTTTAACTTTTTGTTGTCAAGAATATTGTAAAATATTATGCAATATATTTTATTTGAAAACAAGAATTTATATGGCACAGGATCCATACGAGTCGATCAAGCTATTTATTAAACTATTTTATTTAATGATAATGAACAAAGCAATAATTAATATTTTTTTACCGAAGTAAAAAAATAAAGTAAAGTATAAAGTTTGTATGTTTTCCCTTATACAAATTCTACTTTATAAATGTTTCGTAATGAAACTAATATTTCTCATTTCTTTAAATAGCTATTAGTTCAGCAGATTTCTTTGGAATTTCAAAGCACCCAACCGATTGTTTATGATTTTACTTACATTTATTATTTACATATGATTTAAACAGCGATAGCCTAGTTAGTAGTGGTACGGAATATTGAGACGAAAGTCGTATATGAGAAGCCGTCCCAAATGGCATACATCTCTGACTTTTCTAAAGGTACGTGTATTTAAATTCATTGTTATTGATCGCTTACTTTAACGCTGAATAAACATCGTGAACAAATCCTGCATATCTGCAAAATCTCACAAGAATTTTAAAGGTATGTGATAACTTCCAACCCGCTCATCAGTAGAGGAGGCCCGTGCCCAGCAGTGGGACAATGTTTAATACAGGGCTAGTATTTTTATTAGTATTTTATGCTTACGTTTAGAATTTCCAGGTGTTATCTCAAAAAAACAGAATAAATCTTAAAAACAGATGATACCGGTTTTTAATGTAATTTGTCTCTAACACTACTTATATTAATGACGTGTATCATACACATATTTAAGTAGTGGTGTAACCTACTGAAAAAATGAATCTTGTATATTTGAACGTTTACAACAGGGGTGGCCAAGCTGCTTGATAGTTGAGTAATTTTATGAAATTTGTTATTTTTCACGAGCCGGAATTAAGTACGTATTTAATTCTTAACTTGGACGGAAATGAAATTTGTTACAATGTGGCACTTAGTCTTTTGACTTCTTAGACTTTTTGAAACACATACGGGACGATTATAATTTTTTTAAATATAAAAGCACAAAAATGAACAGGGGACTCGGGTACATTTATCGAGAGCCACAAATAATCCTTCAAAGAGTCGCATGTGGCCCGCGAGCCGCAGGCTGGCCACCCCTGGTATTATATATTTATATAATAATAAAAACAACTACCGTCACACTGCATCTCGGAGGGCCTAAACCTCTATTCACTTCAGTTGCTTTTTGTTCGGCACCTTCTGCGCTAAATTGAGGTGTTTTAACAATAATATTAAGAATGTCTCTCACACATGGTTGATCACCGAGAAATTTCTGAGTATTTCGTATTTATAGGCAACCTGCAACCTTTAATGCCGCAGAAGCATACTATAGGTATATAATTATATTATATAACACCGAAAAAATAGGAATGTTACAAGTTTGGTCCCTTTGTAATGTTTTCTATAGGTGTATCTGTGGCTCGTATGCCTTAGCGCCTAAACGAATGGACAGGTTTTGGGATGGGGTTTTTTTAATTGAAAGTTAATTTAAAGGAATGTTTTCTCAACCAGTTATCCTTGGCCTGATGCTATAACTAAACTGACATAAATTATTTAAAATAAAGCATACTTGTGCACTTTTTTCGAGATGTACATGTTTTTTTTTATTTCGCTCAGATTAATTCTTTATTTGCTGGAGTGGTTAAAAAAGTATGTAGTATGGTTCAAAAACCCGGCTGTTTACTTGCAACAATAATATTGCACTTGTGTAAAGCTCTAATCATTCTCTGAATATCATAATATAAGCTCACATCTGCATCCCCGAATGTATAGGCAGAGATGTGGGGACGTTGATATTTTTAAAAATATCGGATTTTCGATATTTTTAAATATGTATATCAATATCGGAGTTTGATATATCGAAAAAGAATATCGATATGTCGAATTTAATTATTATCTTGGTGAACCTGGTGATCATAGGCCCTTGATAAGTGTGTAAATATTCAAGTAAATCGAATATCTTGAAGGTGGTGAGCATTACATTGAAAGATTCCGTTACATATATACTTAGTCTACTTGGATACAATTGTAGCTAATTTTATATTAGTGTAAAGCGTGTAAAGACAATCGTAATGAGCTATAAAATGATTTACCTACACAGCTTATAATCCACTATATTTATTATACAACTAAATAAATAGGGAAAGAGGAAACACATAATATAGTGTAAATAAAGTACCGTAGATTAAGTTGACGATGATGTAGTAGTTTCAATAATTTACGATGAAAAATATCGATCTCCGATATCTATATTTCAATATCGAAATATCGATATATCGCCCAAAAAACTTAGTAATAAATATCGATATGTAGTATTTATTACAGGACGATGAATCGGAAAATTGTAAAATATTTTATGTCAGGGAAAAGTGAATTATAAACAAGTTTACGTTTAGCACGTACAACTAAGTGGAATAAGGTTATAATTTTATATTTTCCTTCAGCGTTTGTATATTCTAATGTGCCACCTAAAATTTCCCAAAAAACACACACACACACATTTAGAATAAATTCCCAAACCGCAGACTTGATGACATGTGCAAAAATATGAATTACAAAGTGACAAAATGTGTTTTATCTAAATGTGAATCAAAATCATGTAATGTCATAATTTTAAATTGCTGTATAATTTTCATTTACGTTCTATAATAATATATTATTGTAAATGTTCTAAGTAGCAATTGTGCTTCAACGTGTTATAACAGTTGGCAGTGTACACGCTCAGGGTGAGTGAGCCCACTGAGTTTATTGCTAGGTACAAGCACGCACCATAATTTATTGTTATTAATTTGTTATAGTATTAAAATTAGTTGAAATCATCAAAATATATACATAAATTAACACTTCATTCACTCAGAACGTTCGGTTTGATTGTAAGTGTGTTTTCTTTATGTAAACACGGATATAAAATATTTATGAAATCTGTTAGAAGAATATTTTTGTGTAAGAATACATAGTCTAGATTTAATTTAAAACTGAGTAATGTTTTTTGGCGTTTATTTTATGTTCAAAATATAATATAATCATGAGCTGAAACTCTGGCAAGTGACGAAACGCGGATCTGGCGTAAAATAGCGACTTAGTATTTAAGATAGTAGTGAATTAACTGAAATCTTGTAAGCTACATACAAAAACAAGTTACAAAAAGAAAAGAGGTGAAAATTTGAGTCATCAGTTTTGTTCATCTCGGAGAATCGCATGTTGTACAAATTGTCTTTTATCGAGTTATTAACTACATGTTGAATCGTTTTGTGAATCTAAATATTTTATTTATCGTCGTAATGTCGTCATCATACAAGTCTAATCGAGTTAACTAGAAGACTATGATTATTTTAACGGTAGGCAGCGGATTTGTTGTGCCCTGGCATTGCAGAAGTCTATGGGCGGCCGTGACTACTTACCATCAGGTGGCCCGTCTACTGGTCTGCCTATCGAGGCACTAAAAAAAAAAAGGCAGCCATGATGTTCTTCATAGTTCCACATCGTCAATATTCTCAAAATCAATGATTTCCACCGAATTAATATTAGTTTTTCTTGTAGCAACCCACGACAACAAAAATAACAGTAACATCCATTACAAAATTTGACGTTTATAATTTAGTAAAAAAAAATTCTTTTCAAATGGTCCGGATTCGAAGACTAACTAGAGTATAGTTTAGTACCATACATAGCAATAGTTTAGTGATAGTCTACGTTATGTAATCAAATTTACGTGACACATGGTTTAAATCATGTTTTAACATTTGTCCACAATTTGTAATAAGGCTGACAATGTTTTATTATTAAAATCTACCTATTTTCCTTTATCATCATACTTGGCAAGTCACGTAATAATATCTAGCATAAGTTAATCTACATAACATATCAAATATACAAGTCATACATAAAAGTGAAGTTCCCTTATTAATCTAAAATGTCATAAAGATAAAACAACAAAAAATATATAAATATAAAAAATAAGTATTGTAAATTAAAGAAGTAACGGACATTTTTATTTAGAGAAGCACCAAAGCCAAAATGAATTAGTATTTAACGAGGCGCTATCGATAATAGTTGGAATAACGTAGGCTATATACTTCGTCGGTGACCTTTGTCGTTCGCTTCCGCTTTGCCTTGCTCGTGAATTGTGTGGTTTGCGTTACGAAAACTCGCATGAAGTTCTAGCAACACTAACAACGCTATCATGCTTCAACTTTTTGTATTGTAGCCGGAAAAACTAAAACCACGTCACACAATAACAATCTAAAGTCATTTAGAATGTTACACTATTTGTCGCATTCCATTTTAAGATTGACTTTACTGTTATGTAACTTGTCTAACTTTATGGAATTATTATTAACTAGCTGTTGGTCGCGACTCCTCTCGCGTAGAAATTATTTTTGAAAGAAAAGGTACTCCATGTACGCATTACTCATTCGTAAAAAGCATTCTTAACCTAAACTTAATCTAACCTTAATAATATTTTTTAAAGTCTTAATCCAGCTAATGAACTATATATGTGCCAAATTTCATCCAAATCCGTTCAGCCGTTTTTGCGTGATTGAGTAACATACAATTTTTCACATTTATAATTCATATTCGTCGTATACTGATGGGAGACATACTAATGACACTACTTGATAATTGATCACTCAGTTCGCGATTGCCCAGCGTTTGGACGTCAAATGGGATGTGCTTTGGGTTTAGCGTAGATAAATAGTTAAAATCTTCTTCTTAACTGTTGAAAAATGCGGGCCTAAGCAGTTCAAATCACGAAATACCCACCAAAAACGCTCCTTATTTTCAGGATTAGTTCTGAAATCACAACTTAGTAGAAAAACGCCGTGTTTTATCCCATAACTCAAAGTGTAAGTCAATTCTGGGATTAAAACGTGATTTTTCTAACTACTTGATCCGTGGCACACTTTACAATTCTTATCAAGAAATTCAGTATTCCGCGCAATGATTAATTAAATGAATAAAATAAAGTACCGTACTACGCGGCACGGCTGTTGTGCTGAGGTCTCGGGTTCGATCTCAGAGTCAGGTAAAAGTGTAAAAAAAAAATCGACATTAAATAAAAAGATACTAAAAAGTTTTAAATCAAACATCTTTACATCTGACAAAAATTCTTAATTGCTACCATACAAAACATATTACAAGGTTCAGTTTGAGTCATTCTTATATGAAAT
This sequence comes from Laothoe populi, assembly GCA_905220505.1. Taxonomy (NCBI): domain Eukaryota; kingdom Metazoa; phylum Arthropoda; class Insecta; order Lepidoptera; family Sphingidae; genus Laothoe; species Laothoe populi. Next base: position 11,894,633 of record HG992151.1, on the reverse strand, counting down.
AGTCTAATTGGCAAAGCCAACTAGTTTTAGATTTGCTTTAACTTTGAAGGACTGTTCTTTAGGATCCCAAAGAACTAAATTTACGCTTATATAATTTTTATATGCGCCCGTTTCAAAAATTAAGACTTTCAAAAATGCCATTTTTATCAATTTTAGTAGTAACAATTTTACTATTCAAGATATCTATACGTTAAAGACGGCATTTAGAAGGAGAACGTCGATATTTTTTATGTGACCGATTGAAATTTGCTCAGTTAATACTTGACATTAAGGACACGGCACTGCTGAGTATACGTGTTTTCTTCAATGCCTGTACTTTTCAACCGACTCCAGCGTCTCGACAGATTAATGTAAGCACCTGAAAACTAGATTGAAATTAATTATTTAATTCGTAAAACAATCATAATAAAGGGAGAGATATATTATGATTGTTATAATATATAATACTAGCTGTTGCTCGCGGCTCCGCCCGCGTGAAGGTCATGTTTGAGACAAAAAGTATACACTACAAAATACCAATTTTCATGCATTTAACTTCAAAAATGAGGGATTTTCATACAAACTTTCTTACCCTATTTAACCCCCTTAGGGGTGGAATTTCCAAAAACCCTGAAATATGTGCTTTTAATTTTTGACTAAAAGGCCAAATACAATTTTTCATAAACTTAACTACAAAAATTACGGATTTTCATACAAACTATCATCCCCTATTTTACCCCTTAGGGGTGGTATTTCCAAATATCCTGAAATACATATTTTTGATTTTTAACTGAGAGGCGCAATAGCAATATTCATGCGTTTAACTTCAAAAATGACTGATTTTTCATACAAACTTTCTTCCTCTGTTTTACCCCGTTAGGGGTGCAATTTCCAAAAATCCTGAAATATATATTTTTTTTTTGAACTACAAGTCCAAATACTAATTTTCATGCGTTTAACTTCAGAAATGACGGATTTTTCATACAAACTTTCAACCCCTATTTTACCCCTTTAGGGGTAGAATTTCGAAAAATCCTGAAATATATATTTTTTGTTTTTAACTAAAAGGCCAAATACCAATTTTCGTGCGTGTAACTTCAAAAATGACGAATTTTCATACAAACTTTCATCCCCTATTTTACCACCTTAGGGGTGGTATTTCCAAAAACCCTTCCTTAGTGGATGCCTACGTCATAAAAGGTACCTACTGTCAAAATGTCAAGTCTCTAACCCCAGCCGTTTAGGCTGTGCGTTGATCGATCAGTCAGTCAGTCAGCTTCTTCTTTTATATATACAGATTATTCAACATCAACGATTTTCATGAAGTATCTTCGAGGTCCATGATCAATTGTCCACAGATATTTATCTAACCAGCTATTTACGTTGATTTTCAATACGATAACAAGGTCGCAATACATATACTGTTCGTCATGGAGGAGTTCCGTTGTGTATTACCGCAGGTATTCATCAGATATTTATCAAATTTAAATGAGATTATTTCAGAAAAGCCTACATAATAATGTATCCATATACATAATGTATACATGTTATATATAAAATAAATATCATAAATACATACATACACATGTCACCCGTAATTGACAGCCTCCGTGGCGCGGCGGGCGAGTAGTCGGTTGTGAAATGAGAGGCCGTGGTTTCGATTCCCGCACCGAGACAAATGTTTGTGTGACAGACAGATATTTGTTTCGGGTCTGGATAGTTTCTGATAACCACGATACAGTTTTGAGCTAGTTTGGGGTGTTTAAACTTTACCTAATCAAGTTTGCTTCAAGTGAAAACGATATTTACGGCCATAATTTGTTAGTCTACGAATACAAAAGCTACAGTACTGACCGCATATGATCAAAAATGCCAGGCAACAAAAGCAGGTAATTAATATGCACCAGGATAAGCCTTGTGGAAGTATAACATGAAGTTTGTTTCGATCGGGCTATAGTAATTTGAGTCAGCTGTCTTTTTCAATCAGCTATTGTCAGAGCTTAAGGACAATACCTGATTTGAACTGAGGCGAACAGGCGCGTTTATACAGAATCCAATTCCAGCCCGCAATCAACAATATTTAAATTTCAGGCGTGACCAAAACAAAATCACCACTGCACAATTTTTTCCCATCTTAAGCTCCAAAAAAATTACTACTTATTTTGGAGAAAAATAAAAAAACTAAAGAATGTCCTATTATATCATTTAAATTGTGGAATAGCGTAGTTTTTGTCTGTCGTATGTTAAAATATTGAAAAAGGTCCAAAAATCATTTTATTGAAATATAAACGCTATCTTCATACTATTATGACAAATCATCTCTTAATAACTTAAATTAATACAGGCATATTGATCTCAAAAGAGTATTGCCTCATGAAGAATCTCAAACTGTATATCTGACTTTATTGTTTATTATGTATACTTTCTACTTAATTTAAAGCTTGTATTTTGTGTATTGACTAGTTTAGTGAACTTATTAAAAAAAAATAAAAAAACATTCTATTGCTTCCCGCTAACAATGCTTAGTTAGCATTCTCCTCAGGTGTAAGCAAGTGATTCGTCTAAACTAAGCAGGGGAGACGAGGGTTAGCAATAGTTCGCCTCAATCGATTTGGCATTAGACGATCATACGGCTTACATGACTTATATGATTAAATCGAGTTTTGTACTGCGACTGAGTCTGAGACCTTTCTGAGTCTTCAACATTAGACCATTTGGGTCTAATGTTGAAGACTCAGAAACAATAAACGCAAGATTTTTACGTGTAAAACAGAACGCGCATAAGGTGTAGTAATTAATGAGTAATAAACCATAGGTGAGCCTTGTCGGCAATGAATCTGCCAAATTTCGGAAAACATATGCCAAACCTAGACGGTCGCCTGTCTGACCTCTGTGACGGCAGCGGCTCAGGTCGTTGGATCAGGAATAACATTCAAAGAAATGGCGCATCTGGACTTGTGTATCGCGATATGCTTGTGTTTTACTTTTTACGGTACTGGCCAGAACAGATTTCACCAGACGCTGATCAGAACGGGGAGGAAACCCTTAGGGACGTCTAAATACTGTTTTTGACCTGTTAACGACTTACGTTTGCTTATCATCATTGGGAAAATCTGCGACGCAATTTACCAGCTGGAAAGACCCAACTATAGATCTTGCGTCTCTCTCTCATAATAAGCAATGCTCAGTTATAGAAGCAAACAATTTTGATATGGGCATTTAAGTAACCCAGAAAAAGTAACTTCATAGTTTTCCTAATATTAGTGCAACTGCGCACTTGAGTATTGATGTTGTGCTATCTCAGAGCTGTACAGCTGACATAATATTCAAAGAGATGTCAATTCAAATGAATCGATTCAAAATAGATTGATTGGATAGACTGCACAACAGAGAATTCGCTCTATTCGATGGTCTTCGATACTTACTATATCGTTGAAAGTAACAGATTTCAAGGTTATGGCAACGTGACAGCAGATGTCATCGCGAGCATACATATAGATACGGGCGCATCTCATCATAAAATTGTGCTGTAAGATAAAAACTACATATCTTAACTATGCTGCGTCAGGTTTCAAATCCAATGCAAAAGTGCAATTTAAATAAAAATAAATTTATTTATTAATTTTTATTATAAATAATCTATATCCATGCGGATATTATAAATGCGAATGTGGGTCTTCGAGATGTTGACGGTTAATTCGCTGAACATCAACTATGGTATCTGTGGTCTCCAATATGTATGATATGGGAAAAAGTATATTAGTTGTGGCTTTGAGAGGGCTTATACAGTCTTATACTACCATCAGATATAGACAAGATGCACAATATAGGTTAAATTCGATAGAAACAACAATGAATTTTTACACTTTATCATTTAATTTTCTCTGTTCATTCACTAGCAGTTTGAAGGCCGATTTCATGTAGAGAAGAAGTGATCAGACACCTCACTGTGGCTTTTTTCACACATACACACACTTTAACACCACAAGCATTATCTTCGATTTGACAAACCAGAATCCTTGTCAAAGGACACCTGCCTCAGATGATTCGCGAGGCTATTAACATAAAAAAAACATCCAAATTTAATAGAAAGATGGTTAGCTAGTTTCAGCCTGGGATTCAATTATACATTTAATAAAATCAGAACCCAAAAGACCAACTGCTAGACCTTAAGACACTGTGAGCTCCTTCTGCGTAGATCGGACTACAAGTTACAACAAATAACAATTAATAATCAACTATCTGGAGGGTAGAAACATTGCACTATATTTTAGTGACGACATACAACTCAGACCACCCCGGGACCATGAAGACTGTAAAGAAAGTAAAGCTTTCGAAACGTGCGTCAGGTTAAAAGGTAAAATAAACCGGGTTAAAATCCGTAAAAATAAGTTTTGTTTTAATATAAATTTCATTTCAGTATATTTCCACAAATATAACAATAACTCATGAACTTGCTTTCGGGTTATTTAGAAATTCTATACTATGAACTACGCCAACCCTCGTCAACTATATCTTCGAAATTACGACCTCTTGTTTCCCAAAAGGAAATTAATTCCTAACTATTTCTACTACAGGTTCGACTAGATTGCTGTTTCAATAACATGACGATATATTATTTTCTTGTTTCCTACTGTATCTCACACAGAGACTTAATCCAATATACAACATCAACCACCCTCAAACTAACAAAATGGTTGACGGTACTGCTAATTTACAATAGTCCGTGCTATTTACAAGTTCAATTCAGTGTCCGCATTCATGACTCGCAGACGTGTACATGACGTTAATGGATATTATTTTATATAATTTAAAAAGTGGCTGCCAATTTTCTTTTTTTTTGGAATAGCCTATAATTTGTCTATTTTTCGTCAAAAGCGGTAAACATAAGCTGTAAAAGGGTGTATGAATCATTAAATTTGATTTAGAATTATAAAAGTTATGGCGTTCCAACAAAAAACCACCTTTGAGAAATATAACTCCCTATATTTAAGTTTTTTTTTTTTTTTTTTTTTTTTTATTCTGGCGCGGCAAAGTGACCACACTGCACCTGATGGTAAGCGCAGTGCCGTCCAGATAGAGTATCAAGTAGCGAGAGACAGTCTATCCCCCGCTACTCAACACAATCATGCCGGCCTGCTGTTTAGCTTCTTCACATTACGCCTAAAGGACCCAGGATCATAGGAAGGAGGGAACACGGTAGCTGGCAAACTGTTCCACAGCTTGATGGTGCGGCAAAAATACGAGTTTGCGAACCTCTTGGTTCGGGCCGGGGTAGTAGACACCACGAAGCTGTGGCTCCGCAAGCCAGTACGCGTGGTTCTGGTATGGAAGGGAGAGGATGGGATAAGATCAAACAATTCTTCAGAGCATTCGCCATGATACAGACGGTAGAACACGCTAAGCGAGGAAATATCCCTACGCAGCTGTAGCGGCTCCAGGCTGTTACTCACGTCTGCATCATTCACAATGCGGATGGCCCGCCGCTGCAACCCATCCAAGGCATCGAGAAGGTACCTTGCGGAACCGTCCCAGAGGTGCGAGCAGTATTCCATTCCCGGCCGCACCTGCGCTTTATATAAGCGGTAGAGCTGACCAGGCGTGAAAAACCGCCGCACCCTGTTCAGGATTCCGACCCTGCGTGAAGTGGCGGATATTACGCCCTCGATGTGACTCCTTGGATTAAGATCGCAGCGGATATCCATACCTAGGACACTAAGGTCATTCCGCATTGCGAGTGGAACACCCTGAAGAACGGGGATTGGAGAAAACGGAGACTTCTTGCACGAGAACGCGCACACCTGGGTTTTCTTGGCATTAAACTCAACCCGATTCCTGGTACCCCATGATGAGATGAGATCCAAGGTCTGGTTGAGCTCAACGACAAGATCCTCTCGTCTCCTCTCAGTATCCGCCCGGCAACCAGGAGGCTTGCTGCTATAACGCCCATGAACCGTGCTGTCGTCTGCATAGCAATGAATGTTGCCAAGCGACAACATATCATTGATATGCAGAAGAAACAAGGTGGGCGAAATCACAGAACCTTGTGGTACTCCGGCATTTACTGACATGAGCTGCGAAGCGTGTCCATCAACGAGGACACGCATTCTACGCTCATGCAGAAAGCCGGAAATCCACTTGCACAGGTTGTCGGGCAGACCGTATGCCGGGAGCTTGGAGAGAAGGCCACGATGCCAGACCCTATCAAACGCCTTGGCTATGTCGAGACTCACAGCCAGAGCCTCGCCATGCTTGTCAATCGCCTCCCCCCAGTGATGTAATACGAACGCTAGAAGATCACCCGTTGATCGGTTATGACGGAAACCGTATTGGCGGTCATTGATCAACGAGTGATCCTCTAGGTAGCGAACTAATTGGCTGTTTATCAGTCGCTCCATGACTTTACACATCACTGAGGTTATGGCGATTGGGCGATAATTGTTAGGGTCTGACCTATCACCCTTTTTGGGGATCGGCTGCACATTAGCCTCCCTCCAAGATTCAGGCACAATACCTGAGAGGTAGGACGATCGGTATAGGCGCGTCAGTACAGGAGACAACTCCGCTGCACACTTTTTAAGTACAAGCGCTGGGATACCATCAGGACCACTAGCCTTCCGGACGTCGAGAGACTGCAGCTCACGCCGCACATCACAATGCCTGATACGGATATCAGGCATTGTGTGACCGCAACCGGGCAGCGTAGTTGGTAAATGAGCATTGCAGTCCTCGAGTCTCGAATTAGCCGCGAAGAGGTTTGCCAGTAAATCGGCCTTCTCCTGCGAGCTATGGGCTAGTGTTCCATTTCGATATCTCAGCGGTGGCAGCGAAGGGCGACAGAAATTAGATTGGACGGCCTTAGCCAAGCTCCAATAAGCACGACTGCTTGTTGGGTTATCGGCCAAAGCACATCCAATCTTGGAGACGCGCTGGGCATCCGCTTTAACATACGCCCTCTTGCAGACCTTGGCAGCACGGTTATAGGCTGCTTTGAGTGACTTGAGGTTGGGATCCTTCGTAGCGCGACCCCCGATCCAAGCACGATACGCCGCCTGTTTCTTGCCAACAGCATCGGCGCATGCACGATTGAACCAGGAGCGTCCTCGGCCCTTGCCTGCGATCTCAGAGGAAGGAATGTAATATTCCATTCCTATTCTGATCTCGCAAGCAATGGCGTCAGCACTCGCTGAAGGATCCTTTCCATCAAAGCAGCGCTGCTGCCAAGGGATGGATGCGAAGTAATCCCGCATACCATCCCAATCTGCCGACGAGTAGTGCCAGACCCTGCGCTTGACCTTCACGGGACGTGGAGGCAAAGCGCAAGGAACCGACGTCCCAACCAGGCAGTGATCGGAGGTACCCAGGGGAGCACCAACCGTCACTTTATATCCGGCTGGATGACTCGTCAGCAGTAGGTCCAGCAGAGAGGGCGCATGACTTGCCACATCTGGGATCCTGGTAGGCTGGTCCACCAGCTGTGTCAAGCCATTCGTCAAAGCGAATGTATGAGCAGTCCTGCCGGCATGGTCAGTTCTGGAGGAGCCCAACCACAACTCGTGGTGTGCGTTAAAGTCCCCCAGAACTACCAATTCCGCTGTTGGAAACTGCTCCTGCGCGTCGTCTGTCGCCTGGCTAATATAATTAAATAGCCGAGTTGTCTCTACGTCCCCGTCGTGTGACCTGTAAAGGCACACGTAAACCCGACTCTGGGAGCCGAGGTCGACGTGTACCCACAGGGTGGAGAAGGAGGGGTCCTCCATGCAGCGCAGACGGCGACAGCAGACGTCCGACCGAACATACAGGCATACCCCGGCCCTCGGCCTGAAGCTTTCTTCAAGCGAGTATCCGGGGTAAAGCAAGTATGAAGTATCGGTCGGACTACAAATCTGCGTCTCCGTCAAGAAGAGCAGAGCAGGCCGGGCCGTCTCAAGATGGTGGTGGACGGCATTAAGATTAGAATGGAGTCCGCGGATGTTAGCGAACTCCATTGTGAAGGCGGTGGTGGGGTTACGCACCGCTGTAAAACCTGCTCTCTTTGTATGCACTGACATGGAGTTATGGGAGGAGGAGGTGAAGAAGCGGTCAAGGGTCTAGTGTCAGAGTAGTCAGAAGGCCGTAACAAGCGCCGGTCCACTAAAAGAGCCGAGAGGAGGTGAGCTGATCCGCCGGACGGAAGGGCCCCCGTACCCTCCCGGGATAGGCCGCCGGGACCCCACATCCGGTCACCAACCGGCACGACGGACCCACCCAAGATTATGCGCGGCATGGTGGGGCAGCCTCTCGTGGTGGTTAGCCACGATTGGGCCCCTGTACTGTACCGCGGGCGGCCAGCGGTACCACCGTTTCTACAGGTCTCCCTGGCCGACGGATCAACACGCCTCCAACCGACTGTGAACCGGCTTATACCCGCACGGCCAAACATCGTACCCCAACTCTAGCCCCCCGACGATAACCGGACATACACTGGCTGATCCCGGAACGCGACACACTTGCGTGTGCCACTATGGCGGGTTTTTCGCCCTGTGTACGGTGGTCGCTATCCGGGCGGATACGAATATCCTACCACCAGCGAAATTATATATTTAATTATATATTTAAGTTAAAAAATGGTGAGCATTTCTCATGTCTTGTTGAAGTTTTATTTAGGGTTTAAATCTATTTGGATTTAAATGTTTAAATATCTGGAGGAATAATCTAAAATGAAACCCTTTCCGCCTAAACACAACTGTTACGCGGCTGGAGATGAATTCTTTTATTTATAAATTTGGGACAACAAACGATTATGTAATTTGTCTATCTCAATCAATCAATGTATAAAGTACACAAAAGAAAGAGAAATAATTATTAAATGTGTAACCCACAACGCTATTCTCAAATAAATGTTAAGAGACATAAAGTGTAAAGATTTTCGTTGTTTTCAACGATGTCCTTATTATATTATTTAAATTGAATATAAATTACAAGGTTTACCTATATGCTAAATATGCAATAGTAAGTGAGAGGCTGACTTTAGCGTACGTAAGATAAGGCTTACTTGTGGTCAAATGAGGCTGACTACTACGAGTAGTATACGAAGAGGCATATATATTTTTTATTGTTGTTTTATTTCAATGATTATATAACCATAACTATATACTTACAAAAATGTTCCATTTTAGTTCATAAATTAGAAAATTAAATAAATAACTTTTTATTCAATAACATGTGATTTTATTCATATTATTTATATGTAAATAATAGCTATAGAAAGTTTAAATTCGCGTTAAAAGGCTGACAGCTGAATGTTTTACCCTAAACAACACATGTGAAGCGCATTATACGTACATTTGAGATTGTGGCTTATTGTCAGATTTTTTTCTTATCTTCTTAACCGGCGCTGTCACGCTCATCTTGCCTTGCATCCCCCTCCATGTGTCTCCCAGTTGGAGGTCACAGGATTCAATTCTACAGAAGCAGCAAAGAAAAAATAAACTTTGATTAAAATGGGGTGACTTCAAGAAAATATAGAAAATGATGAGATAGTGAAATTATAATTTGTAACTTTTATATACTTTCTAGTAATTCTACAATACGTGGTAAACTCAAATAATGTAACTGTGATAGTGATTATAATCTACAAAGAATCTAATCTATGCATGTTTTGAATAGAATAAACAATAATTCATGTTAACAAAGGAAGCATTTTTCATTTACTATACAGATGATTCCCTCAATCACATAATTCTGTAATTACATATTTTACAGTGCAAGCGTTATGAGTCATGAATGCTGCTGAGCGAGTTGGCATTGCATTGTATTAGGTATGTTTATTTTTAAATAAGTGTCTGTTACACTTTATATAGCACATTACCTATCACAATTTTAACCCAGTGAGGATGTACGATATTATGATAAAGTGACTATCGAGAAATAGTTATGTTCACATTGACGCGATTGCGTCTCGTATCAAATGCCAAGTACAGAGCAAGCTAAACCTTAATGCAAAAGAGAGACAGAGATACCAGTCGAACGACGCCTACTGAGGAGCCCCACTACGCAACCTCACTGCGACGGCCGTGCAACCTTGAAATAATAATGTTCGGAATAACAACAACGCGCCACAAGCGTGACCAGAAATAGTATAATAAATAATTCTCGAAAATGTTTCAAGCCTCTAAATAAAGTTCCTAGTACCCACATCCTGTCTGAATTTGACATGTATCGATCATTATTATTTGAAGAAAAATAGCGTCCCAATTCCCATACCACTCTATACTTGACGTCGCTAATGTTTGGAAAATTTAACAAATACGTGCTATATATTAATGTAATGACACGTACCTGTTTTATTATATTATAGTCATTCATCCGCAAATAATCGTCTTTGAATTATCACTTGATGTCGAATAGGTGAAAGTTGGTAAGTATTGTCAACGCGCCACTGTCGAAGGTTTCGCTTTTTCAAACATTACTCAACAGGTATTCGTCATCGAGACAACTAACATGTACCTATATAAGGATATAAAATGATAATGTTATAAGCTCGTGGTGCTTGATTTTACGCTAATAACGAAGCCGGTGTTTTGTTCAATGCGAGCGATATTTATGTATGTATGCAGCAAGGTTACATTGAGAACTATAACTTTTAATAGCACCCAAATCTAAGTAGAACATTTCCAGTTTTTTATAACTGTTCTAAGACACGTAGCTTAACAATTTAAAATGTAAAACCAAGAATAAGGATAATATGAAAAACCCGCCATCCGATTTTAAACTAGTCTGCTGTATGTAACTATTTATTCCTTAGCCCTACCACCTGGAAGGTCTCTCATAATATGAAAATTGAGAACCCGTCTGGGAAAATACACCACCGCTCTGTCTATTCCTGCCGCCAAGCATCTGTGTGTAAGCATCAAATAGTTCCGGATTGAAGCGATATTGAAACCAGTAAAATTAATGGGCATTAGAGATATAAAATATTATTACGCAATACTTAGTAGTTCCAAGTTCTGAGTAGTTTTCCTACTCTTTATGGGAAGGCGAGGAACTTATCATCAGACAAACGACCAGCTGAGACCAGACTCAGACTCAATGACAAGACTGTCATTCAAGCAAAACAACTAATTTTGCAAATCTTATAAATGCATGGCACAAACTTCTTGTGTATCTTCCGACTAATATCCTAGTATCGTAGGCATTACAATGAAGCCTCCGATACACGATATCTCGTGGATATTTGCACGGGTGGGATATTTGCCAACGATGCGTCACATCTAAGTCTATCTCCAGATGTCATATGCATAGGGTAACTATTATGAAATGTGTGTAGTAGTAACAAATCCTACATTAAGCATAAAACAACGAATGAGACGTTACGTCTTGTGACGTTCAAAATTACCATAAGTTACAGTGTAGCCACTTTACTGATACCAGGATGATGAAAACTTACATAAGGATTCCGGATCGTGATGGGTTACAAGAGAGAAACAATTTTAGCACCAAGGTAGTTGAAAGAGGCAGGTACTGATGCAGGTACTCCTATTACCTCCCACAAAAACTTTCCCGCAGGCTAAGTCATTAGTCCTCCAAACGCGAGTCTATACAGCTAGGTATTACATTATATGGCCATGGCCAGGCGTTATACTAAGAGCAACATTACTGTATCACGTTGAACGAAATTTGTCATAATGCTCCAGATCTTGCGAGCTGAAAACTAATCAACCTTTAACGATATTTTTCGCATACAAGTTACTAGCGAGGAGAGGAGTGGAGGAATTGAGGCAGATGTCGTGGGTAATGGGTTCGATCCCAATCCCACGAGCTCTTTATCCTTGATTATTCCAAGTTGCATGTGTTATACTTTTATAAATAACGTTTTTTAACAATAAATATTATCGTATTTAATAAAAAGTCACATAAAAGTCTGAGAGTTTTTAGAGTAATTTATAATGTATGTTACTGTTATGTATGCATATCTATGCCTAAGAGTCGGGCACCAAGCATAATTTCAATCAAATATTATTTATTTATTTTAAGGAAACAAACAGTGTTACAAAAAATACAACTAAACAAAAGCTATACACAAATTATATGTTTCCACAGATAAAGACATTTAGACATAAAGACATTATACCTTGCTTTGGCTGATAATGCTGTATTTGTATAGATATTGTATTTTGTGAAAATATAATTTCTACAAAATTGACATTGTTTATTAAAATAGTTTTAACCCAACTCGCAAAATTAAACATAATAGCCGGACTACGATTTACTACTATTATGAGTAATAATAAAAGTTTTTTAATTCATAAAAAGTACACCGCCTTCAATGAAAAACAAATTATGTGTCACTATAAAATTTGAGGGTTAATCTTGATTTTTCTGAGATCCCATCATCAGATCCTGACTTCGTGCCAATGGGACCACCTGGGAAGTATACCTTTTAAACAAAAAAGAATTTCTCGAATCAGTCCTGGCGTCTTCGAGTAATATACATAAAAAAAAGATTCCGACGAATTGTTAACCTCCTCCTTTTTTGAAGTCGGTTAAAAAGGCAATGATACGCTCCTAACGCGTCGCCCCACGCTCTTCCACTGACGCATGACGCGGAAGCTTTACACTTAGGACAAGAGTCCTAGTCGCACTTAACCGGTTTTTAATGTTAGGACCTGTTATTCCATATAAGTTTATTACAAAATCTAATCACAATGCATGTTGCATTACCTATTGCAGACCTTTTTTACCAGATTCCTACTACATTATAAACCAAAGCATTACCCACCTTTCCAGGGTAATCAGGTAAAAATCCGGCCAAATATAGAACATCCCCCTGTATCGATGTGGATTAAAAATATAGTTGATAGTTATGAAGTCCATACCGGTTGTATAATAGCATTAACTATGTATGTTTTACGAGACTATAAAAGCCTTGCATAAATTATTGTTAAATAATGAATATTGCTTTATGGCGAGCCTGATTAACTTAAGCTAGCCCAATGCTAAGCTAGTACAATGTCAATGGTAAATACACGCTATGGATAATCTTTATCTTTATCTACAGCATGAATGGACCAGCTCAACTGGAGTGGTACGTTCTTTCCTATGGTGAGTGAGATATCCAAACGCTCAAACTATCTCCTCTTCCCAGTACTTATTCATTTACCAAAAGATCAGCTTTCGCCGCTGGAGATCACATCATCAAGTGATCTACTTACTCGTCCGCCTGTCTGTCGCTGTAAAAAAACCTAACATTGAACATATAAAAGCGGTGCGACGACGCAACATAAAAATAGATGGAAGCGACGTCCCACCGCTTTGATGCGCAACTCAAGTTAAGCATAGATTGGTGAAAACATGCATAAGTTAACAGTTCGCGAGGAAATCGCTTACCTAATAGAGATAAAGTAGTTAAATGCCACAAAGCTGTGGAAAATGAATCCAAATGTCTCAAACCATACCCCGTCTATTTCACCCCATGATAGTATTTTTATAGCGTATATATTTCCCGAAGTTTTGGTTTACATAATAGTGTAACCTGCAATGAAATCTGTTCAGCCGTTATGTGATGCGTTAACAGATTAACAGGCCTATAGACAGCGGAGACTCTACTGACTGTACTGTATTATATTTAGATTGTAGAGATTAAATTAATTAAATTAAAAACTACGGAAGTTCTAGATTATTCCGTGGTGTTTAGTAATCGGCGAATATTAGAATCCATCTTTGCTGATCTTTTGGACTTTTAATAATTAATATAGTTATATGTAATAGTGATTCAAACAGGAACACAATAACCACATTCTGAATAACAAATGTCAATAAAACTAACTAAAATGATTGGCATTAAAATGTTTTTTTTTTGTTTGAGATAAGTGACTTAAAAATCTACTGCAATTTTGGAAGAATGGTGCAATCATATTTTTTATGCTTGCAAGTAAAATTAGCTACATTACTTGATATGATATCTCGTGACCGACTTGCTCTACTGTGACATGAAAATCTGGTGATTATCCTTACTATCGGTCTACTAGAAGATTGACAGATGGGTATTGGATCGTATGCTTCCAATTTAATTGTAGATAGGGAGAATCGTCAAATAGTAGATACTGCATACGCTGCACACTATTTTAGGAAGCCAACAAATCGGCCATCTTCATTTTATTAATGGATCCATTGCCACTACTACTACAAACTGAGCAAAACTACGACAGGTAAAGTCAGTCGTCTTTTGGGAAAAAAAATAAGTTAGATATTTTGAGAAACCAAACTTGTAAACCGCTATAATATTACACACGTTAGGTGCTAACATATTGTGTTTTATTGCTAAAATATAATGTTATTAATTTTCTTGCATATAGTCATTTTTATATTTATATTGTTTTCTTGATTTACTACAGAAAATAGTGACGATCTACTCAGATTACCGCTTTGTATTTTTCTGTCATCAAAGAACAGTGTGCTTCGGTTAGAACTTTGAAACTAGTGAAATTACTAGGTATTACAAAACATCTATTTATGTGTGATAAAAGTGTATATACAGTGCGTACTTGTTAGGATACGTCGTAAACTATAGCTGGTGATTTCATTTTATATTCTTAGTAGTCATCCAGGGCAGACGTTGTCCTGCCACAAACCGCCTTCTTCAATTTTCGATAAAAAAAAACCCCAGATCTAGACAACAGCGCCACCTATCGGATCTAAAACAAGCCTATATTTTAAGTTGGACCCAACTATACACATTAAAAAACTTTATTGAAATCAGTTGGGTAGTTTCTTAGTTCGTCGCTCACGGACCCACATCGTGAGACGGGAGTATTATAATTATTAATATTTACAAGTCGTTCAATCGCCGAACAAACCAAATAAAACAAAAATAATTAAGTAAAATAAGCTGCAATAAAATCCGTAAAATTAGTTTTATTTTATAGTCGTTCACAAGTCACAATTTCCAATGAAACCTGGAACAAAAACTCTAGTATGAATGACTACTAATTGAATTACTCAATAATATAGAAATGTTTCCGCTCTGTGGCCCACAAAACATGAATAAGTTGTTTTGAAATACGTGTACATGTATATTCATATTATTATAATCTAATCTATATAAATATCATTACAAGATTTTAGAGAAAAAGCGTTTCAGAACATACCTTATAAATAAAACGTTTCATTTGGTATCGATCCCACATAACATTTCCATTTTAATTGATTTAGCATAGAGCAAGTTATCAAATCCCAACCGATTCTCTATACATTAATAACCATCTTTAAGTGGATATTTTGTGTGATATAACATAATATATTATCTAAAATAGTACATCGCTGTTGGTAAAGCATTTGAACAGATGGGATATAGGAATGTTATCACGCTAGTTATTTGAAAAAAAGTCTTTCAAAACATGCCAAGGATACCATTGTACAGTATCACTCACATCTGTATTCATACATTATTCGGTATAAAAACAGTACAGCTATAATTTTTATAATATCTATAGGTACAGCGTTATAGCAATAATAATATATATCTTTATGTATTAGTTCAAACTGAAAAATATCATGTTACCAGTAGGAAGGTTTTTGAACAAGTCATCGATTTATCGTTTTTACTAAGATATCGGTTCTACTCGTCTTTTATACGTAAAATAAGCAGCGTTATTTAATTCTATCCTATAAAGGATACAGCACTCGAATATATAATCTACAAACAACTGCATACGAGCACGTGGTGACACGACGTGTCAGCAAGTGCACCACTAATCGCTATATACGCAGCAATGCGTGCTTGTGCGCTCACCAGTCACCTACGGATTCACGGCCATGCACGCAGATTAAAGCAGTCGGGACGTATAGCTTTTTTTATTCTATAACGGCAAAGTGATCACACTGCACCTGACGGTAAGCGCAGTGCCATTTAGAGTATCGAGTAGCGATAGAAAATCTATCCCTCACTAAACAACACAATAATGCCGGCCTGCTTCTACACACTACGCCATGGGCAAGAAGGTGAAAAAGCGGTCGAGGGTCCAGTGCCGTCCAGCGGTTCTTGTAACTTATTCAACCATTAACTATTTAAGCTACCCATGTAAAGCCTTGCTTACACCTATGTCAGCAAGAGCAGTGTACAAATTTTGGTTACCCTTAATACACCTACGCCTGTGATCCCCGAAGGGGTAGGCAGAGGAGGGAGGGATTGTAAGAGAATTATATGTTCAAAGAACAAACATCAGTAAAATAACATAAGCTAGCTTAGTATTCGATACACAATGTTGGCATTCAAAAGTTGTAATTACAGCTATAAGGTGATTTTTAGATATTATTTAATTATAGTGTTTTTGTATCTAATTTTGGATTTTATATTTATAGACTATGATTTATTAAAAGAAAAGTATGTTTCAAAAAGACAGAAATATATAATAAGAACGCAACTCCTGGTATTGCGGACAAATTGACGAAATATTACCAATTTTTCATTACACATAATAAATATGGTTTTATCGTTTCACTTATCGATAATAATCCAAGTCTAATTGAATAACAAATCGTGTCAGAAGTTTCAAGGATAAGTTTTTTACCAGTTCAAATGCTTTGAATTGACATAATTTATAACAATATGGCCATAAAATGTATTTATCGTACAAAAAGAATATTGCGGCTGCAATGGATTAGCATACGATGCTGGTGTAATTTATTATGTTTTATAAATACATATTTTATCTGCATTCTGTGACCTGCAATTATTCTAGGTCTCGAGTGGTTCACTCACTAGTTTTGTTATTTTGTTACTTGAATCGATTGCGCTAATCAATACAAACGTCATTTTATTAAAACAACAAAGTTATATATATATACCTATTGAAAGTAATGTCCGTTTTCACAAACCATTATTTATCTTTAGGCGATGCTTAATGTTCTACACGTAACTAAACGTTAAATGTACACTTTATAACGTAATGCAAGAAATCAAGAATAGAGCGTAGCACCCACAACCCACTTTAAGGTGGGTTATCTGTTATGGTTGCTGGAAAGCGATCTAATATTATTAGCAAAACCCAAATTATACTATTGAATTTTATCAGATATTACAAGCAGGGACAAATAAAATTGTCAATTTTGCTTTAAAAAATTTAATATATTTTCATCACCAAACATATGATTTGTCCCTGCCTCCTTTATAACATTCAAGTAATACATATAATATAGTTAATTTATTATTTGCTGAACTGTATATCGAATGAAAATCGGTACGGCTACATAATTAAACGCCAATCTATGGATTATTTTTTTCTTTTCCTTTCATTACTTCAAACGCAAACAGATTTTTTTGTTTCTTAAATATTTCGTTTTTTAAACTGATTAGTGTATTTTTTTTAAATCTTGTCTTAAAATAAATAATTTATGAAAACACTTTACAAACAATAGTAATAAAATTATTTTAAAAAGACATTGAAACCAATTAAAGAGATTTGGGTAGATGTTACGACATATTATGCTGAGTTATATTATTGTTATTATGTGTTTAAGTCTAAATATAATATAAAATAAAATACTACTAGTTTAAATTGTAAAAATCGATGCACGAGCCAAGCGTGCGGCGGCAGAGGTAGTATCACAGCTGGCACCACAGTCACATATCGTTATATTATATATAATTTTTAGTGTGATTTACGCGATCCGAATTAAGTGAATGAAGTTATGTTAGAAAAAGGTTAGGTTAGGTTTGAACTATGCAAAATATGCCCGAAGTGAGCGAATAGCGCGCGGCAGCGAGCGCCTTAAATAAAATCATTCAATTACATAAATACGCTTGTACACACTCCATAAAGTAAGATTTCCACGAGGACTTGTTTTATATGACTTTCTTAAATACGGTGCTATACCAAGAAAGATGAATGGCAACATTATGCAAAACTCAACTAGTATCAGTATATTTGTTTTTATAACCTTGATTCCTGTTTAATACAAGATCTTCACAATCCCCTTAAATTCAGAGATTTTTTTCAGACTATTTAATTATCTCCATAAAGTCCATTTATAATTTTAATTTGTGAGCACCTGTATAACATAGGTAAGTATTAAATTGTGTGTATTTTCATACCAAGTCAACGAAAACTCGCAGTGACGATAACATTACTGATGTCATATAATGCACGCAATCCGATTAGTTCTAATGCCAAACTATTTTATACGAACGTTACAATGCGCGTAATATAAAAAAGTTTAAGACGGGCTGCAATACTAGTTACCTTGAATAAGTGCTAACAGCAACATCAACATCGAAAAAGATATCCACTAATTCGTCGATATCGGATTCTGGAGTGAGCGAGGGAGGCAATGTGGCCGATGGAGTGACAGCCGCATTGACGGAGTGAACCCCACCATTGAAAAGCACAGGTTCTGTTTGCACCATAGGAAGCATGGCTACAGAACACACAAGCGTTCACAGCCACTTTTTGGGAGACCTAAGTCTCTTTGAATCAATTTTAAATAACACTGTCCGTATCCACATCCAAACATACACTGCATTGCGCCACAACAGCCGCGACGTTATTCTTTAATATGCAGGCTTTTATACAGGCACTCATAAACACACAAAATCCACAAACTTTGAAGTTTAAGCGAAAAGTTTCACAGAGTCACGTTATGTTCAATGTGTCCGCACAATAACATGCAATAACTTTATTACGTAGTGATAGTGCAGTTTCGTATCAATACCGTGCGAAACGTTCGCTTCGAAATGACGATGAAAGTCAACTGAAAGACGAGACGTAGATATACTCATATCCTTTTCATTCGCTGCTTTACAAGTTATCAACACAACGGGCGGCGCGGCGCGGCGCGACACGACGCAGAACGTCGAAGGAGACGGTGATGGCGCGGCGGCGCGGCGCGCTGCGGCTGTGGTGGCGGGTGGGAAAAGCCGGACACACTGAGCAATATCGTTGCTACAGTCACACTCATGCCATTCTTAATTCGCCGGCCTCTTCTACGATCTGGCTCGCTAAGACGACAATGATAAAAAAATTCGTCGAATAATACCGAACATATACGATTTGTCACGAATGATAGAAAATTTGTTTATTTCATTTGCCATTGTTGCGAAACATCGAAATCTAATGAATGCTAAATTAAGTACATATAGTTTTCTTATAGTTTAATATAATGTAACGTTAAATACTCCCACAATACATAATCTTATTGTTAATTATGCTTCAAACACACAAGTGAAATTTAAAACTAATGAACATTTTATATTATCCACTGTGGCATAAAAAGCTTTAATATATACATTTGATACATGGTAATAAATATTAAATTCCTCTGGTCTCCCACCAGTGGGCAAAAGGCTTCCACATATTCTTCCACTGTGCTCGTCGTGATTTAATAATTGACTTGTCACGTGGCTTCGAGATCATCTAGCATCTAGATAGTCGCGCCATCTCTTCCTAGCCCTGCCACGAAGTCGCCAGCAATCAGAAGTCACTCATTCAGTAGCTATTATTGCCGTTCTCTCCTGGCACATACGAATAATTTATCCTATTTTCATTTAATTTGGTAGTCTTTTTTCCCACACCCGTAATACTTGTTTATAGTGCGCAATTCAATATAGAACGTACGCGATCCACTTTTTTGCTCCTAGAATTCTGCAGCTGTGTAACATTCCGCTTTGAGTAATCTTCAATTTGGACTTGGTCAACGATTAGGCAGACATCTTTTTAGTGAAACAGGATAGTCGGTACCCAAAATATTTAAAATATAAATCTAATGTATTCCAATATATATTAACGTATGTTTTCGTTAGATTCTACTAAAACAATGGCAATGCAATATAACAAAATTATATTGGAGTGTAACAAAGGAGTGTAGTCACAAAAATACAAATTAATAATATACTTAAATTTATACATGTCTACTTAGAAATAAATGATTGTGACTCACAAGTATATAAGTCGAGTTAATAGAAATATGCCAGTGTAACAATTCATTTAGTAGGTAAATACACATTTTTATTAGGTAGTATTACGTACTAAACGCTATCTATTTCCAAGCAACATATATTTTACTATTTGCATTCTCTATAATTTGTATATAGATAGTAATCACCCTACAAGAAACCTAAGCGTCATTTTTCAAAATTTTAGACGCGTTATAGCTTTTTTTTTTTTTTTTTTTGTCGCGGGGAAAGCGTTTTATTACTACCGCCCGCTTCGGGGGGAAGCGGAATAAGAATAAAACGGTTATGCTGGACTAGCCGGTCTTACGACCCAGCACCCCCCTCGCCCGGATGATGGCTATCCGTGCTGCCGCTGGGCCGAGTCCCTACCCCCTATGTACACCCCACCCGACACTACCAGCTAAAACCCCGCGGTGGCCTTCTTCGGCGCATACGGAGCGATCCCGGGGTATTCTAAGGAGTGCTAGAATTGCTGCCGGAACCGCCCCTGCGCGGTGCCTTTTACGGGCCCATCTCCATGTGGGGCTTAGGAGCCCCCGCGCACCGAACAACGACAGCTAACGAGGCCTTACCACCCGCGCTGCCGTCCATCTCGGGGTCGCACGATGCACCGAAATTGGAGTGCATCGATATGGGCTGACAGCCCCCCAATTAGTCGCCTCCTACGACAGGCAGGGGTTACCGTGGTAGAATTCTCTAAACGCCCCCATTCCACAGGGCGGGAGACGCCGGTCAGTCGTCCACCCGGCGCCTCCTACGTCTCCTCTGGCGGCGGGAGGGATCAAATCGTTCCCGATCCCTCTCGGCACTCTCCTTCTGCGAGATGACGTTCTCGCAGAAGTTGGCCATCGCACGCCAGGACCTCCGGCTGGCGACCATGGACGACACCACGGCCGGCAGCGAGAGGTCTCCTCCGACGACTGCTCTGAGAGCGCTGCGCTCCTCGTCCCAGGCTGGGCACTCCTCCAACGTGTGTTGGGCCGTGTCCTCGAGGCAGTTGCCACAATGGTAGCACACGGCAGACACCTCCTTTCCGATCCGACACAGGAACGAACCGAAACACCCGTGATCCGTCAGTACCTGCGTCAGCCGGAACGTTGGCGCACCGTGGCGCCTGTCTAGCCAAGACGCGTTATAGCTGAGATTTTGCGATAAGTCAGTATGTATAATTTAAATTATAGTATAATATAGGTAATGTTTGTTGTATACATTTGTTTTTTTTACTATAAACAGGCTTGCGTTTGACCACTATCTCGTCTGATGGTATGATGTGGTCTACGAACGCTTGACTAGCAGATGAACTGGTGACACCTATTCACTCTTCATTTAAAGATACCCAGGTTATAATTTTCGGGAAATAGAGACTCCGGCAAAGAGTGCCACTCTCTAGCAATGCGCATGATAAACGTCTAGCAAAACACTTCGTGTGTACTGTTGGAATATCAACCATGTATCGATGCCGCTTCGCCGTGTCTCTTGTCGTCCGATGATGGAAAGGGGTTGGTTGACTTAAATTGTGTAATTCCAAGGCGCACTCGCCGAAATGTATGCGGTAAAAAACCGATAAACTAGCAACTTTACGTCGGTGGTCAAGGCTTTGCAGCCTGGCCTCAACTAGCGATTCGTTGCCTATGAGCCTCTTGTAGTTTAAGTTGTACAGTTTTGTCTTGTTTTTCTGACGGTAAATGTCTCTTTAACACCAAGTAATTAATAACTCGCATGAACACCGATAGACAGTTCTGCATCAATTAACAATTGATATAACTCGCGATGTCAAGATTTTCAGAGGTTTACATTTATAATAGATCAAACATTGTTTATTTGATGGGATCTGGAGAAATACATAGCACAACATCGGACAGTTTCTCGGTATCTTTATCACAATATTATTGGCTACATATAATCACGATGACTTGTTAATAATAAAACAAAGTCAATAAGGTGTAAAACGTTCGTTGATTTTTTTTATCAAAACTGTTAGATACTGATAAGCATAACAGATTTCCTTATGAAGCCTATTCGGTTACCAATTTAAAATTGTGTAAAGGATTTTCGTCTCGCAAATCATAAAAATCGCATCAAGTTCCAAGAAATTCATGAGAAGACCAATCGCTATATATAAAGTATATGTTAAAAACTGTGCCCTGGCATTGCAGAAATCTATGGGCGGCAGTGTCTACTTACCATCAGGTGCCCATACGTATACATACATATGCTCGTCTGTCTATCCAGACAGGAAAAAAAAATATGGAGTAAATGGTACGGATTTTTAATGTAATTGTCTGGAAAACCCCGAAGACTAGTCACGTGTATCTTAGACTAAAAAGTCATATGACATCCTAAAAACGGCTACATTGCCAAATTTCCTAGCAAAAGAATAAGATATAAAAACGGTGCATCTTGAGCGCCTAAAACCTGCACTTTAGCCGCTGCTTGTATGGGACTGCCAGCGATCGAATCGCCAAGGTTATTGGCGTGGGGTATAAATCTTAATGACATATCATCGCATCACGATTTTAACCACTCTAAACAAAAAGTGGCAACAGCGGTTGATTCGAGTACCAAATATGCAGTGTTTTGACTCTCTATTTCTTATAAGGGACATCGAAATGTGCATAGAACAGCTGGAATTAGCAGTTCTAAAGGAAATATGCATTAGAAACCGGTATAATCCCTTTTTTAATATTTGTGATTATGAGACCAGTTATAGAAATTTTATTGGGACAGAAAATTTCGTAACGAAGACATCGACATGTATATATTATAAAGTGTTATAAAGCGACTGAATCAGCAGACTTCTCAGAAATTTCCTGGAATTCTAAAAGATTTTTAGGATTTGCGGAAAATAGTCTATAAATATAATTATAATAAAACAGTACAGTCAACTGTTAATTTGAAAGTATGTAAAAAATTCTGAACAGAGTTTGAGATAGGTTTCACTGCTATGTGAAATAAAAATCTAGAAAACATACAAAGCTTTTAAAAGTATTATTTATCCCAGGAAGTGTCGCAGCGGCGAAGCCACGGACAACGGTTTTTTTATACTGGTACACCAAAGTGACCACAATGCACCTGATGGTAAGCGCAGTGCCGTCTAATTAGAGTATCGAGTAGTAAGAACAATATATTCCCCGCTACTCAACACAATCATGCCGGCCTGGTTCTTCACACTACGCCATGGGCAAGAAGGTGAAGAAGCGTAGTGTCAGAGTACTCAGAAGGCCGTAAAACGGCCATACATCGTACACTAATTCCAGACCCCGACAAAAACCCGATGTACACTTGGTTATCCCCGAACGCTACACACTTGCGTGTGCCACTATGGCGGGTTTTACACCCTGTGTACGGTGGTCGCTATCCGGTCTGATATCTTTCCACCAGCAAATTAAATAAAATGGAGCGCAACAAGTTAAATATTTATTTCATAAAGTAAATAACAAAGTTTTTAAAACATTGCTAATAATACATATGTGTGTACCTACTACCTAGTTTAAATGTAGCGTTACTTTTTGAGCAACAGATATTTATAAAAAGCTAATAGACTACATACAATTATCTGTAGCACTCAAAAATCAGACGGACCCTTAAATAAACAAGTGAGAGTAGTTTTATGCGGTTACGAAATTCCACCATTTCCTTACGCTCTTGATACTCCAATCGTACCTCTATAGCACATGACACGATAGTGGCGTAGCGTCGACGATACGTAGTAAACTGTGTCCTACTACCAACACGAAAGTGAAATGGAACAGTATTCGTGTCAAGTGCAGAATTTAGATAACAAGGCTATTTATTGCATAACTCAATTATAAAGGTAATTTTGCAATTGAAATAAATACTAAGTGTCACACAACACATTTTAAACGTAAATATATTAATTTAACTAAATTAATTCGTAAAAATAAAAAAAACCCTTATAATGGAGGCTCTACCTAAAACTATAAACTTTATTTGTATTGTTACTAATTAATTTTATTTTGCTATATTTTATTTGTTTTAATAAATATTGCATACATAATAAATATATTATATATAATTAAAATGTTAGTAGACTCCGTACATAAGCAACAGAGATACAATAATACATATAAAAAGCCAAAGGGGCAGTAAAGGAAGAGCGTGGCGCGTGCAGATATCGGTGCAGGCGGCCCCGCGGATCTATGTCAGTAGGTCACGGCAATGACGTGGCACACGGCCGATGCGAGTCGCGGCGCGCACTTCATTCTAATTCCGCTTCTCGAGTATCTCTGTTTATATGATACTTGTTTATATCTTAATTAGTTAATCTGTCACCTACTTTACTCATAAATACAATTCATTTACTTACAACTTTCGGCTCTTTAAATTGTATCTTCATTTTGTGACCTACGTTGCCTATGCGCTGACATTGACCGACTGAAGTGATTCATGTGTTAATGAAAGACAGCTTGCCTATTTAAATGTGATTAATCTGTTCCTAGTAAACGTTGGGTATTTTCTAAGCGGTAAATAATATAGCGATTATTTAAAACTAAGGAATTTAGACAATAAAACAGTCGCCAATCAACTACAGCTAAGTGTAGCGTGGCATTTAACTCGTCAATTTTCTTGCTTTTTATTATTAAGACGCACATTGCGTGCACATTTTTTATTCCGACCATAGCTTCACGATCACTGTCTCTACAATTACTTTCCATTTCACTCTCAAGCGATTCACACTCTGTTAAGTTTAAATGAAACGTCGATGTCATAATTATAAGAAATGATGAGATGCTATCTCAAGGGAGACCAAGTAATCTGATCAAATGAAACAACTAATGAGAATATAAATGGCTTAATATATTGGATAGGGACTGAGTGGGACATGCTCTCCAATATTATGTAATGTACTAAAATATAAAACATACAAATGTGAGTCGCAATTAAATATACATTTACATATTCTTCGGTGATTGGTTTAAAATAAAAAGGAAAATAAGGATATAATACACTGCATGAATGTTATGGATAACTATGATAAAATTTTATGACATTTAACTTAATTACATTTTATTATATATATATATGAAACATGGACTTTAATGGTTCAGTTTTAAGTTATTTTAATTAATAAAATAAACGTTTATATAATTATTATGTATAGAATAAAATGTCTTAAATATAAATAAGAGCTTCATAGCCTCTGTAGTATTACAACAATAAAATTTGTACAGCAATAACTGGAAAATTTACAATTTCCAATCTAAGTTTCTTAAAACATAAATATATAAAATAGTATACTGAAAGAGTTTTCGGTTTTGATGCTGGCGCTTTTCCCGAGTCTAATGCAATTGCACCGACCTCGATTAGACTAAAACTGTAATTTTCATGTTTCAAATTATTTTATAGTAAATATTATTTACCTTTATGTTTAAATTGCTGGTATATAACAATTTTGAGAGACAGAAACAACTATTGCTTAATTGTTGTTTGTAAGATTTATCTTTGCTGTTTTATTCGGCGAGGACTACTTTTTTATTTTGTACTGTGAACCAGTTCTTGACCAAATTTATATGAGAATAACTAACATAATATTAATCCTATCAAACAAGTTTTTAACGTCAGCCCGTTAAAACTTTCCGGAGATCGTACATTAAATAATCTTCAATCACTAATTGATAAAATAAATTAATGAAATCAAATATAAATAAAAGAAAGTATTTACACACATACATAAAAAAGAAAAATAAATATGCATCGATTTGGGATTTCAATTTTTTTAAATCGTTAAAAAATAAGTAAGTACTGAAATAATTCACGACCTGATATAAAAATACCTATATCTATTCGCTACATAGGTAGGTACAACGCATAGACGCCATACCAACTTAATATTGTTAATAAAATATTACATATTGATAATTCATATAAAACGTTTTTCCAGTTACGCTCATAGACTAGATACTGTCATTTATGGAGAGAATAATATAATATAGAAGAGTCTGCAAAGAATCCCCGCAAATGCGTTGCGTCACGTGGGCGGGCAAATCGATTGGGCGAGCGGGCGCTGACGGTGGCCCGACGCCTGCGCGAACTGGATCCTCTTATATATCGACCGGCAACTTTAACCGAACACTTTTGGGGCAGGTTAGGCTTATGCTCTGGGGTCAAGGTCATGTTTGATACCGCTAAAATTTTGTTCATACGGTACGCTAATAATAAGTGGAGAATATATTGAATTTTATAATATACTCGCATAATAGGCTTGGTTATAAGTTAATAAACTTTTACAATTTCTGTGATTTTATAGTTAATAACCGGTCAGTGTTCGCCCCCTTTTTTAGGCATTTTTAGTCTGAAATGAACACTTTCACTTCAAGAACAATAATAAAATAATATTGTTTGCAATTACAGTGTAAACTCCATGTAACGTCACTCTATTTAACGACAAACTCTCTTAAGCGTCGAAATCAATTGGCTTTGGTTGGTTTAGCTTGTTTTTCATACAATGTTTCACTCTATATAGCATTACACCCACTCTCAATAACGACAACAATTAAGTTGCTAAAATTAGTAAAAACTGCGCAGCTGTGTACGATCTATTGTCGCTTTATTATCCTAGCCCGCAATAAACTCGACTGTCGGCATCATGCATACCGAACTTTCTAAGAAATTCATTCTTTTGTTTACAAATTGGGATTGCTTGCACGTGTAGACTGTTATTGACCATGATTCATAACTAGGAGTCATGGATTATCTATACCTTATCATATTCTTAGTTGCTCACAAACTTGCAAACTGTAAACATGGCTACTAAAAGAAAATCACTGTGTATTGACGAAAAAGTTTTACTGATACGCGCAATAGAAACGGGAGAGAAGATAAGTGATGTTGGCAAACGCTTTGGATTTAGTCGCTCTACCGTGTCCACAATATGGAAAAATAAAGAAAAAATCCTCCACGCTGCGGGCGAGGGAAAATCTTCCAAAAAATTAAAGAAACCTATATACGAAGATTTGGATAAAGCTGTACTATCATGGTTTCATCGACAGCGCCAGAATAATATGCCTATCTCGGGGCCGCTCGTGAAAGCTAAGGCGGAGAATTTTGCTGCTGAACTTGGTTTAACTTCTTTCAAAGCATCAGAAGGATGGCTCGGAAAATTCAAGCAGCGTCATCATATCAACTATGGTAAAATAAGTGGGGAAGCACGAAGTGTTGATACAAATGTGACTCATGATTGGATTAACAGAGTGTGGTCAAAATTCATAGAAAAATACGCCCCAAGTGACATTTTCAATGCTGATGAAGCAGGAATTTTCTATAAGTTGACTCCAGATAAAACTCTGAAATTTAAAGGGGAAAAGTGTGTGGGAGGAAAGCTTTCCAAGGAACGTATTACGGTGCTTGTGGCTGCTAATATGGATGGCACAGAGAAAAAAAGCTACTAATAATAGGCAAATCGAAAAATCCGCGCTGTTTTAAGAACATCAAAAAATTGCCAGTGACGTATAAAGCTAATAAATCAGCTTGGATGACCAGTCAACTTTTTGAAGAAGAAGTGCGAAAGTGGGATGCAGAATTAAAGGGACGAAAAATTTTACTTCTTGTTGACAACTGCCCTGCCCACCCTTTTATATCAAACCTTCAAAACATAGAGTTGGCATTTCTTCCTCCAAATACGACTAGTGTCTTACAGCCAATGGACCAGAGTGTGATTAAAAGCCTCAAGGGTCACTACAGAAGGAAATTATTGATGGAGCTAGTCGAATCTGAGGGTAAAACTTCTGTTAATATGCTGCATGCAGTAAATTTTTTATCTAAAGCCTGGGAAGAAGTGACACCCACAACTATACAGCACTCTTTTCGACATGCTGGACTTTGTACCAATTCTACGAGTGATGAGGTGGAAACAGAATCTGAGTTTGAAAGCGACGACGACCTTCCATTAACTGAGTGGATTCAACAATTCAACATGGCAGGAAATACGGTAAATCTTCAAACCTACATTGAAGTGGACGACCGCCTGCTTACAACGGCTTCACTCACAGACGAAGAAATTTTGGATTCAGTGAGAAAAACTGAGGATCAAGAACAAGGTGATGAAGAAGATGAGACGGATGAGCCTGAGCTTCCGCCGAGCATTAAAGAAGCTCTGGAAGCAGCAAAATTATTGGAAAAATATTTCCTTTATAACCAAGATGCCTCAGTATTGCTAGATATTAATAAAATAACTAAAAAAATACAACAAAATTACTGGTGCAGCAAAAGACGTCAGACACAAATAACAGACTATACTCAATAGCGTTCAAATAACATTCTTTTTTATGCACATAACTACTAACAATAGTCAGAAATAAACTTTTTATTTTTCTAATTCTGATGTTTCTTCTCTCCATTTAACGACAACTCTCTATAACGCCATAAAATGCACAGTCCCTTCAGTGTCGCTATATAGAGTTTACACTGTATGTACATGTGGAATGTAATAATATCAATCCTATGTATTCATAAATTATTCTTTCTTATTACTTCGATCAAATTTGGCAATTTAACATTCCTCTCAATTCAATTTTTTTTTTGTATTTATTCCGTACTTTTGTTTAAAAAGGTATCTGCAAATGTTTCAGTGCCTGGTTCACTAATCGTTGTATGAATTGACGAATTGTGCGTTTAGTGCTAATAATATTTTAGTCATAAATAGAACCACAGACAGAGTTATTAATTTCATATTAGTGTACATTTCAGTTATACTAAGCATAATTATCAATAGGCATTACATTATACGGTACTAATTATCAGATTTTAGCATAGCTCGATTAGCTAGTCTCGATTATTATATACAAATATATCGTAAGAATATGATCCTAATGAGTAAATCGTTCCAAAGTTCTACGTTTTTTTAACCTGGCACGGCAAAGTCACCACACTGCACATGATGGTAAGCGCAGTGCCGTCTAATCAGAGTATTGAGTAGCGACCGACAATCTATCCCCCGCTACTCAACACAATCATGCCGGCATGCTTCTTCACACTGCACCGTGGGCAAGAAGGTGAAGAAGCGGTCGAGGGTCTAGTGTCAGAGTAGGTATTCAGAAGGACGGAAAACGGCCAAACATCGTACCCCAACTCTAGACCCCCGACAAAAATAGGATGTACACTGGCTGATCCCGGAACCCGTTCAGACACACAAATGTGTCGCGACACATTTGTGTGTGCCACTATGGCGGGTTTTACACCCTGTGTACGGTGGTCGCTATCCGGCGGATATGAATATACAGCAAAATTAATTTTTACATCATTTATTTTAATTTTAACTCTATTAAAAACGTGTTTCCATCATATGACATTAAAAATATACGAAACCTAAACGTTGCAAATACCTAATAGATTGGATTTATTTATTATAATATTTGCAATAATTAAGGGATATACCAGTTGGGTGTATGTTGAAAATTTTAATGTAAAATGGATATAATATGAAACTATTATTTGATTAATTTAAAACGGCATTTCACATTATCCCACTAAACGTAAGCTAAGTCATAAGCGACACAGCCCACTTCAGCAGTTTAACAGACCTCCACCCAAAAAGTTTGATTACCAGTCAAAGCACGGCACTACACTGTGTTTTTCACTCAGAGAGAAAGATGTGAACTCTGAGGCCCAGCTATTTACTCGTTTCAAAGTTACTGTTTAAATTTTCCTGGTAGATGGCGATGTTGGTATCTATACTAACATTTGTATAGGTGTAGACGCCGAAGCCTCTAGTTTCACCGATTTGGATTAAATCTTGTGTGTATATTTCAATGGGTTCCTGGATGGTTTGATAACACAATTGGACCCGGCAGATGGCGCTGAAATAGGTTCCTTTAATTTTTAGGGCAGGATAACGTCTGCCGGGCCCGCTAGTGTCAATATATTTTCATGTATATATATATTCGAAAAGGCTACCCAGATAAGCTAGATTTTTGCAACCCAAGTCTTTTTTAGGATTTAACATTTGGTATCTTAAACTGCTTTGCGTGATAAGTTATTTCCTCATCCTTAAATTACGCTTAGCCATAAGCATCTGATTTAAAGGACTAAAACAAAGTTAAAATTTAACTACATTCAAAGAATTATACAAATTATGTGTCAAAACTATGCAACTCTGCCTACTTAATTACAGACGTAAGTGTTTATCCATACTAATACTATAAATGCGAAAGTAACTCTGTTTGTTTGTTTGTTACCTCTTCACGACTAAACGGCTGAACGGATTGTAATGAAATTTGGTAAAAGAATAGATTATATCTTGGAGAAGGACATAGGCTATCTTTTTTCTCAAAAAACAACCTTGAAAGGGATCAAATAGGGGTTCAAAATTTGTATGGGAAATCCATAATTCCTCGACTTAGGGATCTGTAAATTCATATTTAGGGTTTTGGTAGGAAATAAAGAAATACGTGTTTCAACGTTTTTGAAAAAGCCTATGTCATTGTCATGTCATTATATTCCCTTACCAAATTTCATCACAATCCGTTCAGCCGTTTAGTCGTGAAGAGGTAACAAACAAACAGAGTTACTTTCGCATTTACAGTATTAGCATGAATTTAGTCTAAAAATATCGAAAATTACACCAATTTGTTAATTTATATGTGTTTATTCAATACTTTCAAAAACAAATGTGTATAAATAAAGCTTTCTGTCATGTCATCACGTGACATGAAACACAAATCAGTTTTGCATGACGTCACCGTTCGAAACATCTATGAAACGCTGAGCCAAACGTCTATTAGTTTAGCTGATGGTCGCGTCACACGAGAGGCCATGGCTGTTGGTAACGTTTTGGTGAGAAAAATAAAGTTGGTTTATAAAAATGCAAATTAAATCTTGAAA
Organism: Laothoe populi; assembly: GCA_905220505.1. NCBI lineage: Eukaryota > Metazoa > Arthropoda > Insecta > Lepidoptera > Sphingidae > Laothoe > Laothoe populi. Next base: position 11,863,885 of record HG992151.1, on the reverse strand, counting down.
ACTTATGTTTCATGTTTATTAATGATAATATTTTAATAATATAGATCATGAAGAATAAAATAATATAGTTTCCCAAAAACAATCAACTAGCATATTCAATGCATGGAGTTTTTATTCGAACCACCTTTCAGCAGCACATTGTATATTATATTTCTCTGAAATACTCTGAAAGACTGCCTCGGTGGCGCAGTTGTAATTGCGCATGCGTTAAGACTACTGTGATGAGGTCTCGGGTTCGATCCCCAGGACGGGTAGAGTATTATTGGGTTGTTTTAGAAATACTCAGTATCAGTTCGGAGTCCGGAATTGTGCCCGGTATGGCGATAGGCTCTCCCTATCATATTATGGGATCGTAATAAATTCAGCGAAGGTTTGGTGTAATGGTTATAGCTCTGCCTACCCCTTCGGGGGTTACAGGCGTGAGTGTTTATGTATAAGTATGTATGTATAAACGTTAGTTAATATTAATAAACTACAAAGAAACTAAAAATGACACAGTTGTAGCTTAAGATCATTCTCAATAGATTTCATTTGCAAGATTATTCTAAGTTTGACTCCGTTAATGGCCTGGTAATCAATCGTACAGCTATACAAGTGGTACAAATTGTGTTAACCTTATTATATTACTAATAGCAAACTATAGAAAATTTAAAAATATATATTAAAAAGTTTTTGTTTTGATGGAGAAAAAAAGTATTTTATGAAGAGCTTACAGACAACATATAAACAGGATTCCTAACATAAAACTAACCTATAATAATAGAAGAAAGATGATACTATGAACAATTTATTTTAGTAAGAATTTAGATATAACTCGTGAAGTGTAAGATTATCCTTCGAGTGTTGGAAGCGTACGAAACGGAGATTAAATAATTGTGCGTATTGCGCGGTAGGAGTGCGCTACGGCACGGCGCGGCGCGGAGGTGCGCAGTGGCGGCGGGCGTAGGCTTCCTCTGCTCGGAATTGATCGCCACCTTACCTACTCCGCGGTGGTAACCATGCGAGTCTCTAGCGTCGCCATGGAGACCGCCACCGCTGGTGCCGCCGGAGCGTCGCCATCACAAACACGCCACTTTAATACCCGGTTTGAATTCCGACTTATTTCCAGATAATCTTTCATTTATTTTTTTGACAGTACAATTATATTTAAATAGTTCAAGACAATTTAAAAAAGTATGTAATGGAATATACAAGAACCTACCTTTTGCCAAAAATATGTTAACACGACAACATAATTTATACCAAGGGATAATTTAAACCAGATTAAACCAGATAGAGATTTTAAAGTCAAGCTGCCTTAAAACAATATAACTAATTTTCATCCCCCATTTCACTTTTTAGGGGTCGATTGATTAAATAAATAAGTTTGGTCATAACCATACTGACAAATTTTTTAATATCTTCATACTGAAATTCATCAATATTGGTTCAATGATTTATTTTCATTCTTTATTGAAATGGGGATGAGCCCCTAAGAGATTGATTAAAAAGTCTTCCATTTTCAGGTTTACGATAGTATTTTCATCCCCTATTTCATCCCTAAAGGGTTGATTAGAAACGGAGTATCTCTTATTCATTCTTAGGGTTAAAAATATCTCCATATAGAATTTCATCAAAGTCTGTTCAGCGGTTTCTGAATAACCATAAAAACTTTCATAAAATAAATTACCCTATGTATGTACTCGGGGTTAAAGGCATCCACATACCAAAGGACAATGGGCGAATTTGTATGAGCCCTGTCCCCACCCACCAACAGACACCATACATATACATTATTATTAAGTGTACTATAAAAACTCTTACCACATCATTTAAATTTAATAAATCAATGGAGATTCCTTACAAAATAAAAAAACATAAATTAAAATGTTCTTAGTAAACACTGCTATTTTATTGCATTTTTTTACTATTTTGACATACTTTTAATAAATATATAAAGAAATATGGTCGCGTAACATTTTGTTACATTTGATAGGCAATTTCACCAGGAACTGTTCGCCAAGTAACTAAACCTTAAGAACTACCAATAGCTAAAACAGCCTGTTTGGATATTTGAGCTTAGAACCTTTGGCATATAATACAAAATCTGATGCTGATCTGATGATGGGAGGGAAAGGAAAGATAAACTGGATCTTGGAAAATGTAATAGTTGGAGACGTCTTGTTTGCTCGTATATGTTTAGTACTCTGTGTAATTGCAGAAGCTAAAATCTTTCCACAACAGATGATAGCAATAGCCAAAATATTATCGGAGCTCGTGAACTACATTAGTTAAACACGTCCCGTTTGGACATAAACGTTTAAAAACCTAAGCAATTACAGAAACACCCTACATACGTGGTGCAACACGACCGCCATTCATAGCATGGATGGCATGAATACTTTTTAGTACTTTGTTTTTACAAATATCAAAAGAGATTTAAAATAAAGATTGTCTTATGAAAAACTATTAATTTATGGTTGTTCTTATTTTTTGCATATATGTTTAAAATAATGATATCAGACGAATTAAAAACATAATACTATTTTATTATAATATTTACTAACGACCCCCCGGGTTTGCACGATTATTGTCAACCTTTGGAGACAGGTACATGTCACTGTGAACTCTTTCTAGATGATTTTAAAATCATAGTGCATTATTTTGATTTAGCCCTTATGGTTTAGCCGGAGTAAGTTTTTTTTTTGCCGCGGCAATGTAACCACACTGCACCTGATGGTAAGCGCAGTGCCGTCCAGATAGAGTATCAAGTAGCGAGAGACAGTAATGTAATAACCGAAAATATAATTAGACGATACGATTATCAAACGTTGACTTTACTGTACATTCTACAAATATAATATGTAAGTATTAGGTATACATTTAAACCTTCGGGAAAAATATACAAATGATATTTATCATGTCGAGGCTGTCGAGAGGGCTTATACATCCCTCTCCGATCTTCAGATATAGTATCACAATGCAATCGGTATGAATGCTCTGAAGAATTGTTTGATCTTATTCCATCCTCTCCCTTTCATACCAGAACCACGTGTACTGGATTGAAAGAAGGAAAAGATTTTTTATTGTCGGAACGTTAAAACACATTAAAAAAAATGCAAAACTTACAATAATAATAATTGATCCGACAATGGGGGTTCCTATTCAGCTGCGTGCTGCAGTACAGGCCAACCAGTGACGTACACATGTTATACAAAATAAAAACTCTTAAAAACTAGCCAGTATTAAATATAACCTAGTAACAAAAATAAACCTGAATTAAGCGTAATATTGCGGAGCCACAGCTTCGTGGTATCTACTACCCCGGCCCGAACCAAGAGGTTCGCAAACTCGTATTTTTGCCGCACCATCAAGCTGTGGAACAGTTTGCCAGCTACCGTGTTCCCTCCTTCCTATGATCCTGGGTCCTTTAGGCGTAGTGTGAAGAAGCTAAACAGCAGGCTGGCATGATTATGTTGAGTTGCGATGGATAGACTGCCTCTTGCTACTCTATCTGGAGGTGAAGTGTGGTCACTTTGCCGCGCCAGCATATAAAAAAAGTTGACGAAGCATTCGTTAGGTCTCCCGTAGTCTCGTTGAGAACGCGAGTCGCTACCGCAAAATTGCAACCTTGTCGGTTTTATGTAAGACAGCGGTAACATACCAGTTGAGGTAGGCCATTCAAGATGTAGAAAAAAAATGATTATAATGTAGCTCTACCATCTATATACTATGTTATAGCACGGCGTAATATAGTAAAATCAGCAAAAATTAAATTTTCTATATAAAACAAAAATGTGAATTAAAAAAAACTCAATACTTTTCGTTGTTGTCGTCATACCAAAAAATCATCACCTTGCTAAGATTAATCGATTGAAACCAATTTCAAACCTGTTGACGGGTGGGGACACTTGACCCATTGTCCTTTCATAAAAATTGGTTGTGGGGTTCAGGAGTCATAATGTAACAGAGATGCACACGACTTATTTTCCCATTTATTATATTCCTGATCTAGCTCACAGCTCCGCCCGCGTAAACATATTTTTTGCAGCACCAAAAATTGACACTATTCGATCACTGTTTCCGGAGCTTAAGTAAGTACACTGTAGATGATTACCGATGAGCTAATTTAATGTTTCTTACAGCATAAGTCGGCAAACTAGAAAATGGTTTCCCTGACGGCAAATAACCTGCCCCTCCCATGAAGCCACAATACCAGAAGAATCATGGTGCGTTGCCAGCCTTATCGCATAGGGAATAGAGATTTAAAAGAGGAAGATGATTTAAACATTCACAAAATTCACTCACTATACGAAACGCAATAGCAAGTAATGACTTGCTGATGTAATGACTAATAACATCATGTCTGTTTTTGTGAGACAGTGGTACTAACCCAGTCGAGCCGGTCCATAAATGATGTAGCTAACACAGACGTTAGCGGGACTCTATAACTTTTTGCTAACATTTATTTTACAAATTTGATTGGGGTCATAAAAATCAGTATCTCCTTTTTTATTCCGTTTTAAGGGTGAAATGTTTTCTACAACATTTTACCTGCGAACTTTGAAACATCGATATAAAATAACAAATATATAATCGGTATATAATATATATGGTATGATATCGACTTAGATATCTTTATTAACATTATATTTATTTATTCTATTATTTAGAATTATATATAATCAATATTATAGTTAATCAATGCTAGATGTTTTATTTTATAAATTTACATTTAAATATGTTCAATTTTTCGCAATGCTTAATACTTTTGGAATACTATTAATATTTTCGCCGTATCGTGTAAAATATTTCTTTCCCATATCTAGTTTTGGGTGCATATAATTATAATTGTTCATTTTAACTGATTATAGTTCTCATATGTACACAACTTATTTTTATATTTTATTAATCAATATGCGTAGTTATTTTATTTATTTAAAATTATAAGTTATGGTAATGGACCCATACTTAACTAACTATTATAAATATTTTTGTCCAGAGTATTTACTCTAATAATTTATGCAAATTTGAGTTCTAAGAACACTTTAGAAGCGTGTGTGGACCATGACGCGCATTAGTATTTTCATTACACAATTAGCTATGTTTTTAATTCGACATCTCGAGAAGTACGCGACAGCTCGACATGGCAATTTTCTAGTGATGTGGCAAAATATGGCAGGTAGTTTATATCGATATTTATTTTATTGTAATGCAAGAAAATAAGACTAAAATTAATTAAATAAGGTTTATTATAAATAAAATATCTTATAATAATATTTTATAAATCACAATCAACATCAATTATGGACGATTTTAATTGTTTATTGGGTCCTGCTAATTTCGATTCAGATTGTATTCTGGGCAAAGGTCTTAAAAGCCGGTGTAAAACGCAGCCATATCCAATGTCTGATTAACAGGGTAATTATAATAATTGTCTTTTCGTTTAATGTCACAACTTTCTAATACTTTTCAGATTAGTACTCGTGCTTAAGAATTAATTATTGGTTTTTTGTTTTAACACGTGACGAGGAAGCGACTGAAGTCATTTTAATACACGACAAAGAACAATGTGAGCGAGATCGATATCAATAAACGCGGATGATGCGAACTCGTGCGTCGTGCAGCGCTACGACTAAGACGGCGCGGGCAATGTGCGGGTATGCGGGGTGACCCCTCCCACGCGCCTCACCTCATACCCCGATTGCCATGTCGACCTGTCGCGAACTATATATCTCAGGACGATAGAATGCATGAACAGTCAATGTAAGAGAATGCCTGAGGCATTAAGTCCACCTATACATAAAGTTTTTTTTCATTCTGGCACGGCAAAGTGACCACACTGCACCTGATGGTAAGCGCAGTGCCGTCCAGATAGAGTATCAAGTAGCGAGAGACTGTCTATCCCTCGCTACTCAACACAATCATGCCGGCCTGCTGTTTAGCTTCTTCACACTACGCATAAAGGACCCAGTAATAAAGAAACTATCAGATTTTTTCGTATTAGTTTAAAGAACGTTAATTTCTAAGAATACAATAACTTTGTATGTAAAAGTTAAATAAATTAACGTTTGTATATAAGTTCGTCAACAAAAACCCATTATTATAAAGTTGATTCATGTTAGATACATGAATATGATACAAAAAATCTCAAATAAATAATAATAATAAATACACCCAACAGTCACACACATAGTCCTGGCCCCACACAAGGTTAAACCTGTATCGTGGGTCAAGCACTACGAGGGGCTATGGTCCCACAAAACCCAGACCCGAAACAAATATCTGTCTGTCACACAAACATTTGTCTCGGTGCGGTAATCGAACCCTCGGCCACTCGCCCGCTGCACCACGGAGCAAAAAAATATATTGAATATTTATGGGAAAAAATTAAAAATCGTATAAGAGTCCCAAAAGTGACACAAAGTTTATTTAGTTTATTTTTCGATTGTGGAAAATTCTGTGTGTTGGAATATATTACAAAGTGTAGAAAAATACAAGAGCTTCATTTTATAAACAAACGGTATGTAAATATGTCTATTGAAATAATTAAAATCAGTAAATTCCTAATCGTTTTCAAATATTTTAGGTGTTTAAGTTCAACTAAGACTGAAAATAAAATTAGACACTTATACCAACTATGATATTAGAACATATTAGTTCAGTTCTTAAAAAACACTTATATCAAGACATAAAAATTCACTGTTGTGGCATGTTACCGGCAGAACAATGGGTCGATTACATTATTTGTATGATTTTTAGTAAGAAAAAAAGGTCATAGCTCATTAGAGCCACCCGGCATCCGACCCGCACCGCCTTGCCTCGTGCGGCTAGTATTCTTTACATGGACCTTTATGGATATGCGCTCACTACATCAACTCCGTAGCCTCACCGGATCGGCTCGTTCGTAAGCCGTCCACGAGCGGACGGCGAATTGACCACTCGGTGACAACTCGCAGCTCGCAGGCTTGCCTTGCGTTGCTGCGCATTGCCAACGCACAAGCCCCATGAGTCGCGACACGACGTTTACTGGTGACAACGCGGCGTCCACCCGTGGACCACCTGCCGACAACGAGTGGACGCCGAACGACGAGGCGGTACGGTTCGGGTGCTGGGTGGCTCTAATGAGCTGTGACCGTAAGGATTCTGTACGTCAGCGTACGACGCGTAGGGTAGGGTCAACAATATAGGTATAAATGGTTGCAGGTTTGTGTTAATTCTCCTAATAAATTCATGATAATAAAATAAAATTAATAATGCGTGCATACCGTAATTAGGATGCAATATGTCATGAAAACTGTATTTTTACAGTCCCATAGCCAACTTTCTTGAATATTTTCGATCAGCTAGCGATAAACATTGAGAACGCTTTCATCAGGAAATAATAGGGATTAAAGTTTGAAATTGCTGTTTTCTGGGACTGGCCGCATAAGTAATTACAAACAAAATATTTTTTTAAATATTTTACTTATTAATTTCAACATACACCCCTAAAATGCACTAAACCTACTAAATAAATTAAGAAGTTTGATTAAAATACCTTGCATCTTCAGAAACCGTAACTGGCATAAATGTTTCATTGATGTCAATGGCGCTAATAAGCGCCGAATCTTGATGCTCCGTGGCGAATTGATGTTAAAAATCTTTCTCCAAGCTAAAGAATCTGTAAAAAAATATAAAATTATCAATATGGCCTAATACGCAATACAAATACAGATCATACTGAGTTCGACTTATATAAAAGACATTGCATTGATTTTATTTAATAGGAACAATGTAAAAGAATATATTTTATCATATCATCATATTATAAAGTATTTTAACTATCCTGATGCCTGGCGGGTCACAAATCATAATACACTATGCGTGTTTCTGCACAGACGTAGATCACACGTACGCCTACGGGGCTGAACACACAGGGCGCGTAAAAATTGGTGCTAAGAGCATGCAGCCTAGATCACCTAATGCGTCCATAGCTCCGACGAAGAAAACAGGTATATTAGGGCCGCATCCGTGTTATAGATTTTTTACGCGCCGAACGTGTTATGTCGCATGCTTATAAACACACCTGTTGAGTGCCGGCTGCATTTAAAAACATAGCAGATATGTTGCACCGTAATCAACGTATATGTACCGTAAACAGATAATTGATACTTTTCTTCAGATTTAAGTGTCTGTCATAGACTTGTACTTGCTTAGGTAATTGAAGGAGCGCTACGATCTCGGACTACGGACATTGACTAAAATGTACTAATTCTGTCTTCTAGTACTATTAACGCAGTAGTACATCATTATTAGAATCAATACTCGATGCCAGATTTTGCCTGAATGCACAGTGTGTGATGATGATATTGGGAAAAACAACAGAAGATTGTCATTTCAGTGAACATTTTCTTTTACGAGGCATGCCTCGTCTGTTCTGTCGTTTCCATATTTCCCGGCAATTTTGAATTTGGAACTGTTCTATATTCGTATGTGTTTAAATTTTGAATCTCAAAACAGTTGAAAGTATTAGGATTAATGCTATTGTTTAGTCACAGCGTCGATTGGAATCTGTCAGGTTACGTACGAAAATGATCTTTCTAAGGAAAATGTTCGTGCAATAATTTTCTACATATGACACGGCTACAGTGTTTTGAAGAGCTAACACCTGTGTTCAGTGATGAAGCCCCATGTCTGCGGACTGTCCAACGCTGGTATTTAGAATTCCAGCGTGGACATACTAGTGATAGTGAAAAATCTTGCGAAGGACGCCCAAAATCCGCCTTCACTGAAGATAACATCATTGCTGTGAGACAACTATTCTCGAAGATCGTCATGTGACGTATCGAGAGATAGAGGCACTATTAGGCATCTTAGGGACAACCATTCAGAAGATCTTGCATGAAACGCTTGGTGTGAGAAAGCTAGTATGCCGTTGGATACCGCATCTGCTTTCCGACGATCACAAGGCGGCCCGCGTCAGATGGTGTAAGAAGACTCTGCAAAGGTTCAACCGAGGAGAGTCAATTCACGTCTACGACATCAGCAGTGGTGACGAATCTTGGATCTATGCCTACGATCCTGATTCCAAACAACAATCTACAATCTGAGTCTTTCAAGACGAGCCAACTAAAGTTGTTCGTTCTCGAAGCACTTCAAAGAAGACGGTGGCCACGTTCGTTGGAAAAACCGGCCATGTTGCGACTATTGCACTTGAAGATCGTAGAACGGTTAACGCAGAGTGGTATACCACAGTTTGTTTACCACAAGTCATCGCCGTACTTCGAAAATCTAACTCAAAGCGACGCATCATCCTGCACCACGCCAACCCAAGCTCACACAGCGCTCGTCAAACGATTGAGTATTTGAAGCAGGAAAAAGTAGAAATTCTTGACCATCCTCCATACAGTCCTGACCTAAGCCCTAACGATTTCTTTACATTTCCTAAAATTAAGAAAAGTCTTCGTGGTCAAAGGTTCCAGTCCGGTGAAGAAGCAGTCAACTCTTTCAAGTCAGCCATTTTGGACACCCCCACTTTAGAGTGGAATAAATGTTATAATAACTGGTTTGAGCGAATGGAAAAGTGTATTAAGCTACGTGGTGAATACTTTGAAAAACAATAAAAAGTAATATAAGGTGCTAGTTGTGTTTTCTTCTTCAAACGACAAAACTTAAAAGGCATGCCTCGTCTTAATCTACAACTAGTTCAAAATGCAGTTTTCTCCAAGCTCCTCGGTGGCACATAATTTAAGTTACAAACATGTACAATTACACTTTTTATTATAAGCCAATGTACATTAGGATGTATTACTACTTCGGTTGTAAGCTCGTTGGTCAATAACACTTATGGCAATATTTCTCCTAATTTCAACTCAAGAAAATAATTCTGAACGGTATCTGCTCGCGGACTAGACTAGATTTGACTAATTATCAATAATCTACGTTCAAATGACGACACGCTTTTTAAACTGTTTCCCCCACTCCGATAGACAAATCATCGGATAATGAATAATGCAGTCCACCCTAAAGTTTGCAAAGTTACCGAAGGTGCCCACAATTTACAATCAACCATGCTATTTGCAACTGGAATTATTGTACTGCTCATCCTCCGACATAGAAAACAAATTAACAAACATCAATACTAATTCGTTAATAATCACCGCGATTAACATAATACTCCACTCTAATTTGACACCTTTCATATAAGAAATTAACCTTATCTGTGACTTATCTATAATAACAATAATGCTAGCCTTGTATTAAACATTGTCCCACTGCTGGGTACGGGCCTTCTCTACTAATGAGAAGGGTTAGGCCTTAGTCCACCACGCTGGCCTAATGCGGGTTGGTAGACTTCACATACCATATGATGGTATCCCAGCGCTTGTACTTAAAAAGTGTGCAGCGGAGTTGTCTCCTATACTGACGCGCCTATACCGATCGTCCTACCTCTCAGGTATTGTGCCTGAATCTTGGAGGGAGGCTAATGTGCAGCCGATCCCCAAAAAGGGTGATCGGTCAGACCCTAACAATTATCGCCCAATCGCCATAACCTCAGTGATGTGTAAAGTCATGGAGCGACTGATAAACAGCCAATTAGTGCGCTACCTAGAGGATCACTCGTTGATCAATGACCGCCAATACGGGTTCCGTCATAACCGATCAACGGGTGATCTTCTAGCGTTCGTATTACATTACTGGGGGGAGGCGATTGACAAGCATGGCGAGGCTCTGGCTGTGAGTCTCGACATAGCCAAGGCGTTTGATAGGGTCTGGCATCGTGGCCTTCTCTCCAAGCTCCCGGCATACGGTCTGCCCGACAACCTGTGCAAGTGGATTTCCGGCTTTCTGCATGAGCGTAGAATGCGTGTCCTCGTTGATGGACACGCTTCGCAGCTCATGTCAGTAAATGCCGGAGTACCACAAGGTTCTGTGATTTCGCCCACCTTGTTTCTTCTGCATATCAATGATATGTTGTCGCTTGGCAACATTCATTGCTATGCAGACGACAGCACGGTTCATGGGCGTTATAGCAGCAAGCCGCCTGGTTGCCGGGCGGATATTGAGAGGAGACGCGAGGATCTTGTCTTTGAGCTCAACCAGACCTTGGATCTCATCTCATCATGGGGTACCAGGAATCGGGTTAAGTTTAATGCCAAGAAAACCCAGGTGTGCGCGTTCTCGTGCAAGAAGTCTCCGTTTTCTCCCATCCCCGTTCTTCAGAGTGTTCCACTCGCAATGCGGAATGACCTTAGAGTCCTAGGTATGGATATCCGCTGCAATCTTAATCCAAGGAGTCACATCGAGGGCGTAATATCCGCCACTTCACGCAGGGTCGGAATCCTATACAGGGTGCGGCGGTTTTTCACGCCTGGTCAGCTCTACCGCAGGTGCGGCCGGGAATGGAATACTGCTCGCACCTCTGGGACGGTTCCGCAAGGTACCTTCTCGATGCCTTGGATGGGTTGCAGCGGCAGGCCATCCGCATTGTGAATGATGCAGACGTGAGTAACAGCCTGGAGCCGCTACAGCTGCGTAGGGATATTTCCTCGCTTAGCGTGTTCTACCGTCTGTATCATGGCGAATGCTCTGAAGAATTTTGATCTTATCCCATCCTCTACCTTCCATACCAGAACCACGCGTACTGGATTGCGGAACCACAGCTTCGCGGTATCTACCAAGTATCTATCGGCCTGAACCAAGAGGTTCGCAAACTCGTATTTTTGCCGCACCATCAAGCTGTGGAACAGTTTGCCAGCTACCGTGTTCCCTCCTTCCTATGATCCTGGGTCCTTTAGGCGTAATGTGAAGAAGCTAAACAGCAGGCCGGCATGATTGTCCCATGGAGATGGGCTGCTACGCAGCACCGCGCAGGGGCGGTTCCGGCAGCAATTCTAGCACTCCTTAGAATACCCCGGGATCGCTCCGTAAGCGCCGAAGAAGGCTACCGCGGGGTTTTAGCTGGTAGTGTCGGGTGGGGTGTACATAGGGGGTAGGGACTCGGCCCAGCGGCTGCCCGGATAGCCATCATCCGGGCGAGGGGGATGCTGGGTCGTAAGACCGGCTAGTCCAGCATAACCGTTTTATTCTTATTCCGCTTCCCCCCGAAGCGGGCGGTAGTAATAAAACGCTTTCCCCGCGACAAATAAAAAAAAAGGCCGGCATGATTGTGTTGAGTAGCGGGGGATAGACTGTCTCTCGCTACTTTATACTCTATCTGGACGGCACTGCGCTTACCATCAGGCGCAGTGTGGTCACTTTGCCGCGCCAGAATAAAAAATAAAAAAACCTTCGAAATTCGTATAAGAATTCTCAGATATGCAGGCTTCCTCACGATGTTTTCCTTTACCATTAAAGCAAGCGATAATTAACATTTAATACACACATAACTTTAGAAAAGTTAAAAGTGTATGCCACTTGGGTTTCGAACATACGACTTTCGTCTTGGCAGTCCGTACCGCAACCAGCTAGGCTATCGCTGCTTTTTTTTCGCTAGTTTAACCGATGTACACATAGGGTAAACTAATCATCTACCACTTAATGCTACTTTTACTAGTTTTAAAAGCATCTTGATATATCTCGACATGTGAGAGGCCAAGACACTGTTACATCCGCCGATACTGTCCAACATTGTGTACGCAGATCCTCGTTACAAACATACTCCATTACAATATGACACAAATCTTCTATTTTATTACATTCCGAGCACAGTGGGGATGTAATTTTACGCATTAAATATGCAAATTTATTCAAAGGTAGGTGTCCGGAACGAAGACTCAATGCGAAGACAGTATCTAATCGATTTTAGAGCACTTGCTGATTCAATGAATATGGAATGGTTCCGGTTGTAGTTTTATACCAAATCCCAACCTAAGTAACTAAAGTATTCTTTCCAGAGTAGAATGCAGGTTTTTATGAAAAAAGGGGGCAAACGGGCAGGAGGCTCATCTGATGGAAAGTGATCACCGCTGCCCATGAACATCTGCAACACCAGAGGGCTTACAAATGCGTTGCCAGCCTTTCAGGAAAGAATATACTCTCTTTTTGTAGGTTCCCAGGTCGTAACGGTTCGGAAAGACCGCCGGCGACAGCTGGTCCCACAGAGTGGTTGTGAGAGGCAGGAAATGCCGTAAAAATCGCGCTGTTGTGGAACGCTGGACATCGAGGTGGTGCAGATGGAATTTTACGTTTTGACACGATAACCGATGGTGAAATTCAGCGGCTGGGATCAATCCAAACAATTCCTCGGAACATTCCCCATGATAAATGCGGTAGGAGATACAGAATTATCCAAAATCTCAAATAAATAAAGGGGAGAAAATCAGTAAGCCAGCTTTGTCTCCAAACGTATACTTTCAGAATGTGCCGAACTTTTTTTTTTATGTATAATGGCATGGCAAAGTGACCACACTGCACCTGATGGTAAGCGCAGTACGATCCAATTAGAGTACCGAGTAGCGATAATTTATCCCCCGCTACTCAACACAATCATGCCGGCCTTCGTCAGACTACGCCATGGGCAAGAAGGTGAAGAAGCGGTCGAGGGTCTATTTTCAGAGTACTCAGAAAGCCGCAAAACGGCGAAACATCGTACCCCAACTCTAGACCCCGACAAAAAACCGGATGTACACTGGCTGATCCCGGAACGCGACACACTAGCGTGTGCCACTATGGCGGGTTTTACACCCTGTGTACGGTGGTAGCTATCCAGGCGGATATGAATAACCACCGGCTTCTTGCTAGATGGTGACTTCTTAATTTCCGTCAATATCACTGTGGGAAAGTATCCACTGTAATACATCTGTGTTTTATTATGGAAACACTTCATAGTTGTACTAAAAGGAAAGAAGGCAACATCTATTTTTCCAATTCTTCGTGTAATAATATATTCTCTCGACTAATGCTCGGTTTTCAAAATTAACACACCGGGGGCCAAAAAAAGGTAATTAAAGTTAATATTATAACAGTGTTGGCCCGTGATTTTGCTAGGCAACCCATTTGCTAGTTATCAATGAACAATTTAACTAACATATATTATAGTCTAAATCAACATCAAATAACAGATGAGGGTATATATTTCTTAGACTGTATCTCGTACTATATACATTGATTATTTACGGCATTTCTTCGGAATGATACTTATTTAGATTATTCTTGAAAAACAAAATGTTACCTTTTTTTTTTTTAGTGCCTGGATAGGCAGACGAGCAGACGGGCCACCTGATGGTAAGTAGTCACCGCCGCCCATAGACTTCTGCAATGCCAGAGCACAGCAGAGCCGCTGCCTAACGTTGTTATCTAAATATATATAACGGCGCGCGACATTATTGAATAATGAAAATCAGTCAATTTTGAGAATTATCCATTAACTTTATTATTTCTAAGGAATTATGGTTTTGTATTCGATTAAATACTATTTGTAACTAAGAGCGGGTAACCCCGAATGGAGTTGCGTCTGTCATTACGTGCGAATGGCTGGTCAATTAGTTCTCTGGTTGACAGCGGTAGTGCGTTGTGTGATTCGCAAACCCATTGGCTCTAAATCGCTAATTATTATTGTAATCCCTAATTGTCTAAGTTATTTAAATGTCTGTATTATTAAAATATTGTAAAGTCAAGGCCATAGTCCACTTATTTAAACGATTCCTGAAGTTTAACGCCTACAATGGAATTTCGTGATACAATTTCACGAATAAGCAAGATGGAGCAGATCGTCCGACATATATATTTTCATCCCAAAAGTTAGAGCCGTGTCTAAGATAGTATAGATATATACACATAGTGTGTATGTAATCCCAGAAGAGGTGTAAAAGTAGGTGTACTTTTCGGAGAGGGGAAACCCCCAATATCACTTTACCCGACCCGGGGATCGAAAACGAGACTTCAGCACAGCAGTCGTAACGCATGCGTAATTGCAACTGCGCCACCGAGGCAGTCTCTATAGATATAGAGACACATATAAATATTTAATTATTTATTTAGGTAAAATTATTTTGTTACGCCATTTCGTAGTTTTGAGGTACCAGTATGCTAACATCTAAAACGAACAATGCAAGTGCTTCATAGATTTAGTTAGTTTTTACAGGAAATTCACCTATACAGATAAATAGCAATGTTTTGCTTATTACAGGGGTCGAAACAAGTTTACAGTCCAAAAAGTCTGTTTTTGCTGACTTAGATTTTTTAGAAAAACTGACTTTATATGACCATTTCAACAGAATTGTTTTGCACGTGTTAGAGATAAAAGAAATACATACTACTTAATAATTGGCCTCCACAGTCCCCACAGCCAACCAGCACCAGCCTCTTTGTTTTATGCTAGTGAATAATGCAAAATAATCGCACATACATGCAAATATAACATACATACACTCATGCCTGTAATCCCCGAAGGGGTAGGCAGAGGTACACCCACTTTTCGCCGAATTTATTTCGGTCCCACAATGTGATAGGGGGCTAGCTTATCGCCATACTGGGCACAAATTCTAGACTCCGGGCTAATACTGAGAATTTCTATATAGAAAAACCCAATATCACTTTACCCGGGGATCGAACCCGAGACCTCATCACAGCAGTCGTAACGCACAACTGCGCGACCGAGGCAGTCAGGCAAATATAACATACAATCATATAAACAAAATGCAAATTAGGTAGCCAGAAAAAACAAAAAGTAATATAAAAAGAATTTAGGATTTCTTAATGCATGTCGCTCAATAGCTTCGTAAGCTCAAGTATTCTAAAATCTCTTCAAGCACACACACCACTGAAACATGTCACTTTCACAATCCCTTCACGAAATTATGATACATCAACATTATATAATAAATAATACTAGCCCTGTATTAAACACTGTCCCACTGCTGGGCACGGGCCTCCTCTACTAATGAGAGGGGTTAGGCCTTAGTCCGCCACGCTGGCCTAATGCGGGTTGGCAGACTTCTCATACCTTCGAAAAATTCTCAGGTATGCAGGTTTCCTCACGATGTTTTCCTTCACCGTTAAAGCAAGCGATAATTAACATTTTAATACACACATAACTTTAGAAAAGTCAGAGGTGTATGCCACTTGGGTTTCGAACCTACGACTTTCGTCTTGGCAGTCCATACCGCAACCAACTAGGCTATCGCTGCTATTCAACATCAACATTATACTGCCTATAATAACATCATAAAAGAGCATCATTAATTGTTGCCCTCAAACCATCACTGGGCACCTAGTTACTAAAGAAACGTTACATTCCAACTAAAATAAAATGACTGAAATGAAGTGTTATCTTTAAGTAGACCATTATCGGATAATATTTGATACCTTTTTGTACCTTCCTAATTATTCAAGAAAATTCTGAAAAAACTGCCAATTTTCGAAAAAAACTGACCAATGCACAAAAATCAGGGTCGAAAAGGATCGAAACTGGTCAGATAAATCTGACTTTGTCTGATTTATATGACCAGTTTCGATCCCTGATATTATTACTATCTAAATACAAAGTTTGATCTAAATCATTGAACCATTTCTGAAATCCGGGAAATAAATATATTCCCAGCCCCAGCTACTCAAGGATAGCGCTTATTAAGCTAAAAAAATAGATTGATGTATATCTGAAAATTTATTTAAAGTCTATTTTAAAGTCTAAAGTTTATCATAGGTAAACGGTTGCATGTAAATGGTAAAGGCATATGTAAGAGATTTAAATACCTGAGAGATCACCATAAAATAACGAAGGTGGAAATTGAAACCGTTCAACCACGTTACGCCAGTATATCGAACTAAGATCTAGCTCTCATTAGTAGAAGAGGCCCGTGCACAGATATGATGACAGCATAATATATAGCTGATAATATAGGTAATATATAAAATATAATTAGTTAATTTGAAAATTAAAACTTCCACACAAAGTATGGAATAGTCATAAGATAGCATCATGCCGTTACCCGTATGCCAGAGCCCCCTTTTATAAGGAGAGTTTGTCGCATGAATTGTGGTGATAAACATACCCAATCATTAGCAACAATCACCAACATTTGCGTATTTAAATGTTTAAATACAAATGCAGATGCAGAGATTGGCAAAAGGATTGATCAGTCACAACAATAAGCATACACGGCAAAATATATAGTAATTGTTAGAAGTGCTAAATAAATAATGACAACAACCAGAACATTTTTTTTAACTATTAGAAACGGAGAGAAACAAGTCTCTTGAAAATCTTCCGCTAGCAGTTATGCACATTCCATTGATAATATATAAGCCTGAATTTCTTTCCTGTTCTTTTAGTGCAGAATAAAAATCGACTTTCAATTGGTTTCCAACTTCATAAATAGACCTCATTGGTCATGGTAGCATTTTCCAAGCACTAATTTTATTGGGGCTAACTACCTGCCCTCTAAAGCATATTTCCATGCTTCAACATCGATGATCTGTACAGCAGCTCTCCAGATCCTTAGTTGGATTGAAACCATTCCTTTTGTTGATCAACCTACTGCATCTTCATAATCTGAGTCACATTTAGTACTTTCTTTGCTTCATGCAGCATTGTTACTTTTTTATATTACTTTCTATTGAAACAGTATGTATTATTTTTGGACAGCCCCATCCTTGTCTATATTTCTTCTACATCTTCTTTTATTTGATTTGGGACTGTCATTAGTGTCAGTTTCGTCATGATTGTAAAATGTGCCATCAGGTGTTGCATCTACCCCATCATTTATCTATTTCATATTATCTATATCATTATTTTTCATGCCTGTGCTCCATGATCAAGAAACTATTACATTTATTTGCAATTTTACGTTTTTATAAATCTACTCTTCCTACTATTATTTTTTTCATATATTATATTCTTTACCTCGGCCAATATGTAACATAACCTAAAAGTGCCCTTCTTTGAAATAAATATTAAAAAATGGGGAATAATTATAATAAATATAGCCCAAGGAATGTATTTAAGTAAAAACAAGTAATTAGACAATTTTAACTTATTTGTTAACATTACATGAAATTATGGGGGTAAATAATTAATTTTGGTCAATGTCATTTTCCATGTCCGACAGAACTATCTCTTTCTCTGGCTAAAAGGCTCATCTTCATAAATATAAATAATATATGTATTTGTAGCAGATATAATGAATTACACAGGCCAACAATTAAATAACTTATTAAAATTTTCAATAATTTTAGCTAATTTGGTGAGCAGATGCTAAAAAAAAAAAACAAAACATGTCATATCACTCACCAATTTCTAACATTTCAATATTAGAAGATTAAACAATTGACAAAATAAACTACACAGCTCATAATTGGATGGGGTGTGGAGATTTAAAAGTTATCTCCATGCTCCTTGATCAACAAAAATAAATTACAAAGTTTCCATGTCCAGTGTGTGTTTCAGTTTTCCGTGTTTTATATAGCCACGAAAGACGACTTTAAACTATGACAATTGACCAAACATATAACATATAATCCATTATGGCAATAACAAGTTATTAGCTGATGACGAAGATATTGCAAAAAGGTGTACAGAGTTCTATCAACACCTAAACATATCCCATCCAAGAAAATACAAGAAAATATGACTGTGTCAGTCCTAATACAGTGAAAGGACCACTTCTAGATGTAACTCTAGAAGAAGTCTAAATATTGATATAACAAATTGACAATAATAACGCATCAAGTCTGGATGATATACCATCAGAAATTGATAAGAATCTGGGAAACCACAGAGTAGTTTGGCTGCACAAATTGTTTTAACAAATTGATTTAGGGCTACTTCATACTGACTCATGGCACAACAGCAGCTTCAATACCGTTTTAAAAAGAAAAAGAGATGTTAGAGATTACAATAACGTATCTGGCTAAGAAACCGATGTCACACACATTGAAAACTTTGAGAGTGAATATTGAGCAGCAGATTAAAGCACAGTATTACACTAATACAGAATATCTTCAGATGCCATTCAGACATAATAATTGAAAAAGCCAAAACTAACAAGACAGACACACATTCACATGGGTCTTATAGATCTAGAATTGTAGTTGATCATATCCTGTGTGACCTTATTTGGGAAGCCTCAAATAGTAATCAGTACCAAAACATTATATGAACTTAATACAAGATATATACAAAAATGTTACACCCCACAAGTTGAGGTGAAAATTTTGAAATGAATAGTGGATGTATTCTGTTCTGGTTCCGATATCTGACAGGCAATCTGAATGTAAGGCTAGTTCTCAGAAAAAAAAAATGATGCCTTTGTTCAATAAATTGGGATTTTTGATTACAATAAGTTTTTTTATGTTTTGAAACTACTTCACTAGATATACTAAATTATAAAACAAATAATTTTTATTTCGGATCAATAGAAAATATGTCCAAATAAATACCCCATAATAATTCTCCCTATGTTCAGCTCCTAAATTTATAGACATTCATGAACTAAATACCAAAAACTTCTAGGAATTATTAGGTATTTAAATTTTTATTTATTTATGATGACTCAGTTGTGGCCAGTTTTTTTTTTATCCTAGCACGGCAAAGTGACCGCACTTCACCTGGTGGTAAGCGCAGTACGGTCCAATTAGAGTATCGAGTAGCGAGAGACGATCTATTCCCCGCTACTCAACACAATCATGCCGGCCTGCTCCTTCACACTACGCCATGGGCAAGAAGGTGAAGAAGCGGTCGAGGGTCTATTGTCAGAAAACCCCCAAAAAACTGGATGTACACTGGCACATTACAAACCCAACTAAACTTAACTAATGATTGTTTAAAGAAATCAATAAAAAAAAACTCATATAGGCCATATGAGATTTTTGAAAGACAATCAACCCTTTCACTAAGCAATGAACTTAGAATCTACATCTCAATCATTAACCCGATTTTAACGTATGAAATCCAAGTGTGGTCTTCAGCTAGCAAGTCAAATATTCATTATCTGCAAAGAACACAAAATATGATACTAAGGACCTTATGTACTACACCTTGGTTCAAGTGAGACTCTCGAGATCCATAAATTCTTAAATTGAAAACCATACTAGAAATGCTTCAAATGGAAATATATATAAACTAAGTAGAAATCCATC
This sequence comes from Laothoe populi, assembly GCA_905220505.1. NCBI lineage: Eukaryota > Metazoa > Arthropoda > Insecta > Lepidoptera > Sphingidae > Laothoe > Laothoe populi. The sequence goes on along the minus strand of HG992151.1, from coordinate 11,843,845 downwards.
CTTATCCTTTGACAAATGTGCTCCTATACCAAATTCAATAAAAGGGCCAATGTGCTATGGGAGTAAAGTGTGTTGGATTAGTGACTCTAACTCGCCATAACATCCACTTCACGAAACATATATGATAAGTCTCGAGACAGATTGCAGATAAAAGAGAAAACAAAATATTTATGATAGGTAACACATTTATATGTATATGATTTAATAACGGTAAACAGAAAAATAACAAAATACATTTTCAAATTTGTTCTTGAAAAACTTATCATTCCCTCACCATTGGGCAAAAGTGGTATGGAAGCTTAATTTAAGGCTATTTCAAATAGCATGGCATATTTTTTAGAAGTTGGCTACATTAATATTGAAAACACACAGGTAAGGGACATTGAGTGATGCAATGTTTTATTAAAACTAACTTAAAAATATATTTTAATTGTCTTTCCCTTCCATCATTACAAATAGGTAACCACGAACTGCTTCTTTATGTACTGTTTATTATGTATTTGGATTTGTTTCTAGTAATAATATAGAATCATTTAACATTGAAAAAATACTTACATACACCCAAAAGTCACACATCTTTATTAAGTACTACACACTAGGTTCAACCTAAATATTTCCTAGCCTATATGTTGGAGCAACATGAAAACAGATACTAAATTGATCTTGCAAATAACTCTATCGAAAGTAAATTATTGGTACTGTCAAGTTATTTTGCTATTTATGTGGTTTTGAGTTGTTTATCAAGTAATCACACTCATAGAGCGGGGCTCAATAGAAATAGCACAGTATAAGGCAGTGTCTCACCATTCGGAAAAAATATTCTGAAATAATTATTGAACAGTTAGTAACTTAGAGGTTGTAATGCTGAATGAATGTTTGACTGACAGTAACAACTAATTAAAGTAATCATTTAATGTAAAATGCGTCTCTGTAAAAAGTGTAATAGTGAATTTATTAAGAAGTGTTATGTTTAAAAGAGCAACCATAAGTTTTCTTGCCAGCTTCTTTCCTATATGCTAAGTGCATTCCGAACTGGTGTAGCTTAATAAACAATGAATGTGTGTTATGTCTACTGAACTATCGTAAAATGTGCATCCTGACTATATCTGAAGATCAAAGAGGGATGTATAAACCCTTCCAGCCATGACCTATGATGACATCATGACCTCAGCCTCTGACACAACTCATAGTCACCTAGATATATATAATAATAGATGTTGCCCGTTGCTCCACCTGTGTGGAGGTTATTTTTGGAAGCGAGCATCTTTCCGGAATAAAAAGAAGCCTATGTCATTATCCCTAAAATACCACTATGCAAAAAATCATGTTGATCCCTTGCTCTGTGGAAAACAAAAAACTGTCCGGCGGGAACCTTCTATTTTTCCAGGATATAAAGTAGCATATGTCAATCTCTGATCCCTAAACTACTACTATGCAAAAAATTATGTTGGTACCTTGCTCTGATAGACAGACATACAGACAGACAAAAAATTTCAGAATCATGATCAGTGAGTCCACAAATATCTGTCAGTCACACAAACATTTCTCTCCATGCAGGAATCAAACCCACGGCGTCTCGTTTTACAGCTGGCTACTCGCCGCTGTGCCACGGAGCAATTTTATTAAATTATTTTAGTGAGATGAATAACAGAAATAATGAATATGAAATTATGTCATAAAAATTTTGAGTACAAATAGTAACAATATGGTGACAGCTTAATATATAATATTAGTTCTAAATGTAGTTTGGCACTTTGTGCACAAACCAACAAGATATCTATTGATAATGTCATCTTAGGTTAAAAATCGCAGAATTTCAAATTCCAGAATAGATAATAGATTCGCCCCCTACCACATTATGGGACCGAAATAAATTTGGTGAAAAGTGGGTGTACTGGTTGCACCTCTGCCTACCACTTTGGGGGTTACAGGCGTGAGTATATATGTTTGTGTATTTTTATTATTTATTTAATTAATATAATGCTGTTATCATGATTTACTGGCATTCATATAAACAAATGTGATTTATTTTTCTACCAATGTTCATATTTAGCTTGTGTGATATTTATAAACCATTATATCTCAGTCAGTTTTCTGACTCTTCTCTTCTCTGTTAAACTAATTGATGTCACTTAAGTGTGAAAAGTGTAGTCTTGTAGATTTTTCTCCTTAGATAAACCACATCCAGAATCAGTTCAGTAACCATGGCATTAACTTAACATAAAAATCAGGAATTTTCCAAATATAAGTAGGATTACATATCCTTAAATACAATTGTGCTCAATAGGTTAAGATGAGCTAAAAATTATTTCTCAATTAAGCAACATATGTTAGGTTAGAACTTTGAAAACGAAATTCAACCGGTAATTATTAATATTATCTCTAAACACACTGTTCTTTGCTTGTAAACATATTCTGAGGTTAAATTTGAATATATATTTTTCTTATACTGGGCATTCTTAGGGACTTGTGTTACGAGCAGAAGTGTGGGCACTTGTCCACAACAATTTCAGCCCAGCTCCTATACTTGCAATAGCCTTAGAACATCTACGTTATAACCAAATTTAACATTTTAAATGCAAATTTTATATTTTATGCATAGGAACATGTTAATAAAAATACATTAGATACAGAAAATTCAATAACATTGGTGGAGGTAATGGTATTACAAATACAATATTAAGCTGTTAATAACCATTAAATTGATTGGGAATAAAATATAACTCAGCATATTTATTACCAAGGCTAACACAATACCTTGAAGAAGCTCCACAGAAAACAACAATGAACATACATTACAATATAAGCCATAATGAAAATTTACTAGGGCCTAAATAGTTATATTCTGTAAGTAGACCAGCACTATCTACCTACATGCACAAAATGACGTCATTACATTGACATTACTGTCAATAAACCATTATAAACAATATATTAATAATAAAAAAACAATGTTTATGGGTTCCAGTAGACAATACGTATAACAAAAGAAACTACCTACAACATAATTAAATTATAAAATACTTACAAGGTTTTCCAAATAAATATAAATCCTCCAAGTGCATCAGGGCAATCCGCGGCCAGGGGTTGACAGCGAAACTGTGAAACCTAAATAACATGGCGGCATCTTGTCGCAGCCGGTGTATTTGCTTTTCTACTCTTTTTAAACATTTTACACTGTCTGATTATGTTATTAATATCAACCACTTTCTTAATTAAAAGCACTTTTCAGTATTTAAACAAAACAAATAAATTTGTATCACACACTAATAGCAAAATGACGTAACATTCTCAACCTTCACGGTCGCACAATAGGTATAACTGGTAGTATAGCAGAAGAAATTGTTATTGTTGTAGATACAAAATTAATCTCGTAGGCCTTGGTCCGTCCAACATTTCTTTTAGAAAACACTATTATGGTAACATCACTTTTAACATAACAGTTCACTGTAATTTTGGCAAAGGAAAATAAGACGCGATAGATTATTATGCCAAAGAATAAACGTGACACGCAGTCAAGCAAGCTCGCTAACTCTTTCTTTTAAAGTCAGTGCTGCCTGAATAAAAAAAACATTTATTAGATCCGTCATCCGTCAAAAATAAAACATAATTCATTTCGTAGTCCACGTAAGATTTATACAGTCGTCAGTAGATATAAATAAAATAATACTTTTAATACACCATAAATATTACAAATAATGCCTCCACATTATTTGTGATATTTTAACAAAAATGTGACTTTTTATACATTGCATCTCGAATCATAAATCGTGTTTCAAAAAAATAACTGGATGACCGATGAGTACGTCTACTATTACTATACTTGTACTAAATATACTAACCTCGTGTTCCGTTATACACTGCGAGCACTGTTCAGTGCTCTTACTGGGAAGAAATTCGTTCCATTATGGACTGACAGTATACCGCCGCAGTATCTAAAGAAATATATGACATCATAAATCGTCGCCATTTTTGTACTGTGAGCACTGGTGTTTTCGAGGTAAGGTGCTCTCAGTGTTTTGATCACGTGATCAACAGCGTCCAGAAAATTAACAGCTGTGACTACTGATAAGATACCGGCTGTTAGAAACAAACGTGTATATATATAGATTCTTATGGGAGGGTAAACAGCTTCGTAACGTAACGCGTTACGTTACGGTGCCACTCTGTCTGGCTTTATTAATTTCTATTTCTGTCGTTCCATAATCTCTGTGCTATATTTTTTGAAGATAAATTTCTTTAGAATCGTTGTGATTTGATTTGAGTGGAATCGAGTGGGTAAAATATATTTTAAAATCAATAAAAGATTTTATTAATAAATAACCCTTCCTCACATTACCATATTAATATACATAAATAATAATATAAAGTTAAAGTAATAACCTAACGTAATTTTTTTTATGTACTGATTTGGCTTAGGAGTTATTTATTAGCCTACATGTTCAATAAACGATTAATTCATTTAATTTCCTTCCATTCCATTATTTATTTATTACATTAAACTGTCATGACGGATAGACACGCCGGCGGCGCGTAACACTAGCAACACTCGCCGTTCTTGCATGCAATTTTTAACTTTAATGCTATGGAAATAAAAGCTTGTTGCTTTACTCCCGACTTTTTTTTTTAATAACAAACAATGATAAGGGAGTTCGAATTTAATTTAAATATCGAAGGTATAATAATATTCGAAGGTATATCGAAGTTATTTTAGAAAGAAACTAGATATGGGTAGATTAATAGTTAAATATTAAGGCTGCGTTTCCACCTTGTAAGAACCAATAGAATCACTTCATTTACCTGGCCTCGCTCAGCGCAGCTCTAGTGGAAACGCAGAGTATTATACTGCATACGGAAATGGAAACGGCTCAACGGAGCGAGGTTTTTGTACATACAAAACAACGGAAAGATGTGTGCCAAAGAGTATTATACTACATACGGAAAATGTGTGCTAGGAATGTGTTGCGAGGAAATGTGTTAGGGACGGACGCGAGCGAAAAAAATAGTAGTCACTACTCACTAGACGGTGTTTGTCAGAGGTAGATGTCTATATACAGAAAAAAATGAGAAAAAAGGGTTTATATTTATCATTTTTCCATGAAGAAATGGGGAATAACTGAAAATCCTAGTGTAATAAAGTTTACGAAATTGAAAATTTACTTGATATTTCAACTCTCCTAATATTTTTAAAGTATAAAGATATGTTAAAGCATAAATAAAGTAATTCAAAATAAATATTAAAAAAACAACTTGCATTTAAGCTATTGAATGCAAATTTTCGCACTACTATGGTTAATAGTTTAACTTGGCAACATTTATTACCCGGTGGTAATTTTTAGAAATTATATGTTTTGTTGCTTTTATGGATAATATTTCTTCCAAAAAAATACGTACAGGTGAAAAATAATGTTTTTTGTCGGTTTGATGTCTCAGACCTATTTTTACACGTAAATACCGCTACAAGCGGGCATTTTCACGGAGCTGATATCGCACGTGATGACACTTTTTGAATGGCGTATCAGGCAGCGCAATTAGTTTTATATAACGTGTATGCACATTGTGCTCGTACTTTTGGCAGAGGGGTAAGCGCCGAATGGCGTCTCCCGGGTTGAATACTCTTCTTCTTCTTCTAGCTTTATTGGCCTCTGCAGAGGAAAGACTAAACAATTTTGCCAATGTCACGTAATAAAAAAAAGAAATAAGTAAATAAAATTTATGTGATGACTTAGAATATTTAACACGGGAGACGCCATTGAAGCGCTTATGCCCGCCTGTAGCGCTATTAACATGTAAAAATAGATGTGACACATCAAACTTACTAAAATACAACATTATTTTTCATCTGGACGTATTTTTTTAAAGTAATATTATCCTTAAAAGCAAATAACATATAATTTTTAAATATTATCATCGGTTAATAAATGTTGCCAGGTTAAACTTTTAGCCACAGTAGTGCAAAATTTATTTGCATTCAATATCTTAAACGCAAGTTGTTTTTTTAATTAGATGCTCCGCCCGCGTGTAGATCTTGGAGCATTTTAACCTTCTATATTTTGCTATCCCATAGGAAGCGTGCATTTTTTCGAGATAAAAGTGGTCTTTGTCACTTTCTGATCCCACTATGCAAAAAATGATGTCGATCCCTTGCTCTATGAAAAACTAAACTAACCCATGGGAACTGTACATTTCTCCGGGATAAAAAGTAGCCTATGTGCTTTTCCAGACTATAATCTATCTCTGTGCCAAATTTTAAATAGATCCGTCCAGCCGTTGTACCGTGATTGGATATCAAACAACCATGCATCCATCCAAACATACGCATTTATAATATTAGTAGGATTACTTTATTTATGCTTCCTTAACTTAATTTATAATTTAAAAATATTAGGAGAGTTGACATATCGACTAATATTACAATTTCATAAACTTTATTACACTGGCATTTTGGGTGGTTTATGTGGTAACACTGTCGTTTATGTTAGACTCAAATAGTGTTGTAGATAAACTTATAAAGGTTATCGATAAAATTACTAATCCATCTGGACTGTTTTCTAAACACATACTTTTAATGTAAATAGTTCTAACACACTAGGAATGTCACAAAATATACCAAAACCAGAATAAAGTATTTGTCAAAAAAATGTTTGGGGATTATTGTCACTCGCGTCCGTGGGCTTTACTCTAGTTCCCCTACACGTGACCCCTGGGTAGTGCTAAATGAGTGACACATCTTACTGGTGGTAGGCTTCGGCCGTGGCTAGTGACCACCCACCGGACAAAGCCGTGCCGCCAAACGGCTTGCCATGTTCCGGCGCGATGTTCGGTGATGCCATTTAGGGAGACGGGTCGGAATAGTTGCTGAATGCAGTTGGGCTAATCTGAAGCAAGTTGATAACGCCGCATTGGGAGACTAGTCGTGGAGGGTAGCGGGATCCGAGGCACGGTGCACCGCAGGCCGACCGCAGGTAGTTGGGAGCCCAAGTAGTGTGCTAGCCACACACGAAAGGCTGCCCCGCCAATTGACGAAAAATCCCGGGATGCGCCATCGTGCCGGTCGGCGACCGGATGAGAGGGCCCGATGGACATCCCGGGGGGGCTCGGGCGTCCCCGCAGTCTTCAGACTAGTCCCCCTTTTGTGTGGTATTTCATCTTGTGTCTGAAAGTTAGATGCATAAAGTCTCGTTCCACTGCCGTCTTTCTACCTTCATTCGCTCTTCCAAAAAATATTAATGAAAAGTAAAACGAATAAGAGAACGTTTTCACAGCGGCAGCACTCCCTCTCACTAAAAGTACACCTTACCAACATCCGAGGATTGCACTCAAATCTCGTCGCGGTCCATCACCACCTGGAGACTGAAAGACCCGCTCTCTTATTCCTCTCAGAGACGCAGATAAGATGTCCGTCTGACGTGGCGTATCTTTCATACCCAGGGTTTACTCTGGAGCACAATTTTAAGCCACATGCGGGTGTGTGCTTGTACGTCCGTAATGACATCTGTTGTCAGCGTCTCCGTTATCTTGAAGATCCCAGATTCTCTGTTATTTGGGTACTGGTGGATACGGGAATTGAGAAAATTCTTTATTCCTGTGTATACCGGTCGCACAGCGGAGATCAGGAGACGACTTGGCTCACAGAATACCTTAGTGAGGCGGCGGATGCGGCACAAAGGCGGTACCCTTGTGCCCAATTAGTACTACTGGGGGACTTTAATGCCCACCACCAAGAGTGGCTTTTCCCATACCAGTGTACCGACCATGCTGGGAGAGAAATGCGGAAGCAAGCGCTGACGCAAAATCTCACCCAGTTGGTCCAGGTGGCAACAAGGGTCCCGGATGTTGACACGCACACAGCCAATTGCTTGGACCTTCTGTTGACAACTGATCCAGACCGCTACTCAGTGTCGGTTTCATCACCCTTGGGTAGCTCCGACCATTGTCTGGTGAAATCTGTATCTGCCTACTCACCGCCCGATCCCAGCCCTAGAGGCACCCGGCGGGTGTGGCGATACAAGTCAGCAGATTGGGATGAGATGCGAGCTTTCTTTGCATCTTATCTTTGGCGGCCCATTTGCTTCTCTTCTGAAGACGGATGCTGTGACGGATGTGCTGCGTCAAGGTATGGAATACTACATTCCATTCTCCGACGTAGCAATGTCAGGCGGAACTCGCCCATGGTTCGGGGCTGAGTGCGGACGCGCTGAAGCGCGGAAGCATGCGGCATACCTGGTATGGGTTGATGCTCGAAACCGCAAAGCAAAGGACTTGCGCTTAAAGAAGAGAGCATTTAACAAGGCTGCCAAATCATGCAAGAAGGCTCTACGGCAAGCTAGATTTGACCACATAAGCCAAATCGGGAAGAAACTAGCTTCGTACCCAGCGGGTAGTAAAGCGTTTTGGTCCCTGGCAAAATCAGTTGAATCGAACTTCCGTCGCCCCTCACTTCCTCCACTGCTGAGACCCGACGGGTCTTTGGCTCACTCTGCTGAAGAGAAAGCAAACTTGTTTGCTTCTCTTTTTGCCGAATCTTCGCGTTTAGATACTGCTGGCGAAGTACCTCCTAGTCTACCAGTTTGCGAGACACATTTGTCAGAAATTCGCATTCGTCAGACTGAGGTAAGAAGAACGCTGCGTAATCTGGACGTGAATAAAGCCAACGGCCCAGATGGGATTCCAGCAATTGTACTGAAAACTTGTGCGCCTGAGCTCTCTCCTATTTTGACTCGCCTGTTTCGTCTCTCTCTGGTCACTGGACAAGTGCCTCAAGCCTGGAAGCAAGCTAACGTGCAACCTGTGCCCAAAAAAGGTAGTCGTGCTGAGCCTGCCAACTATAGGCCCATCTCTACACACACGTCCCATACTTTGCAAAAGTATGGGACGTGTACTGAATGGCAGGCTCATGGCATACCTAGAAGCGAATGACCTCCTAAGTGACCGACAATACGGATTTCGCCGAAACCGGTCAACTGGAGACCTTCTAGCGTATGCCACTCACATCTGGAGCGAGGCCGTCGAGAAGCATGGGGAAGCGCTTGCCGTTTCACTTGATATCTCGAAGGCCTTCGACAGAGTGTGGCATGATAGCCTCTTAAGCAAGCTTCCATCATATGGCTTGCCCACTGGGTTATGTGCTTGGATATCGGACTTCTTGAGGGAACGATTGATTCGAGTGGTCATTGATGGCTGCTCCTCCGATCTATTGGCTATCAATGCCGGGGTACCTCAGGGGTCCGTACTTTCTGCGACTCTATTCCTGCTGCACATCAATGATCTGCTTAAGCCCGGTACTTTTGGGTACGCTGATGACAGCACAGTGGTAGAAAGTTACATATCTAATGCACGAACCAGTGGAGTGCAAGTCCAGGCCCTCAGGGAGGCCTTGGTAGAACGCTTGAACTTGTCCTTAAAGGCAGTCTCCGATTGGGGCGATGCCAACCTGGTCAAGTTTAATGCCACTAAGACCCAGGCTTGTCTATTCTCTGCTAAACGGAGTCCCTTCGAACTGACTCCTACTTTCAGAGATGTGTCCGTACCGATAATTGACCACCTAGAGATTCTTGGTGTAACTTTGTCTCCAACTCTCAGTTTTGGCTCCTACATTGAGCATAAAGCTCAATTGGCTGCCAAAAAGCTGGCTATCCTTGCGAAGGTGAGACGGTACTTCACGCCGGGACAGCTCCTTGATCTGTATCAAGCGCAAGTCCGGTCCGGCGTGCGTCCGGAGTACTGCTCTCATTTTTGGGATGGATCAGCCAAGTACCAGCTTGAGGCATTGGAGGCAATCGAGAGACGCGCCAAGAGACTCATAGGAAACGATTCCATAGTCGAGGCAAGGCTGCAAAGCCTTGAACACAGACGTAAAGTTGCTAGTTTATCAGTATTTTACCGGATACATTTCGGCGAGTGTGCCTTGGAATTACATAATTTAATTCCCCCAACCCCTTTCCATCATCGGACGACAAGAGACTCGGCGAAGCGTCATCGATACATGGTTGATATTCCACCAGTGCGCACGAAGCGTTTTGCTAGTACATTTATCATGCGCACCGCTAGAGAGTGGAACTCTTTGCCGGAGTCTATATTTCCCGAAAATTATAACCTGGGTATCTTCAAGTCAAGAGTGAATAGGTATCTTCTAGGCAAGCGTGCTCCATCGTAGACCACATCATCACTTTCCATCAGGCGAGATAGTGGTCAAACGCAAGCCTATTTCGATTAAAAAAATGTGATCCTAAAAATGTATCTGGTATATTTAAAAAATATTTAGGTATGAATTTTGGCGCCATACATTTATTACGTAAGATGATGTACGGGGGGAGTCGATCATGACTTATTTTTTCTTACAAGGGGCGGGAGGGAGTCTTAATAGTTCTTACGTAAGATCACACAAATGCGCAAAGTAGGATTATACTTTGAAAAATCGCGGGTCATGCCTATAATTTTAAAAACATTCAACTTAGATTTTTTTATATTTTTTTGATAACCGGTATGACTTGTCTTTTCATCCGGTTCCGGCTTGACGTCGACTTTTGGGACACCCTGTCTTTGCGAAGATCTTTATGTTAAAGTAGACATACTAATTGTATTTACTTCTGCGCTGTGTATCTCCCTCCTCTATTGAATTAACATATGCTAGAACATTTTATGCATATCTTCAGCCACGTTACCGTTTCCGTTGGCATAGAAAATGTATGCCTCATGGGCGATTTTCATGGGCCAGAATCCTCAAATATAAGTTATAGTAAACCTTTAACCCGTCAGGGTTCGTCGCTGGCTCAATCGCTTATAGACTTTGTATCACTTAACAATCTCACACAGCATAACAATATAACAAATCACTCAAACTACATTTTGGACTTCGTTCTCTTCTTGGTTCTTCTTTTGGTTGGTTCTGGTTATAAAAACCCATTAGATGAAATATCACCACAAATCTTAAGTAAAAGATGTAAAAAAAATTGCTACAACTTAAATTATGTTACCAATGTTGAGGACAATATCTGAATAAACCCCAGATATTTTTATACTTACCTAAAAAAATGTAGTAATGCAATCCAAATACCCCAAACTATGATTCTAAGCAACACGAGGGAGTCGGATGCTCCAGGGATTTGAAATCTGTTTGTAAGATACTTTTCTTCCACGCTGTTGACTCCTCCGGCCATACTATTCCACCTTTTGAAACTGCTTTGAACACTACTGGTATTGGAAAAATATATCTTTCGCATAGTAATGTCATTAAGCACTTAAAAGGACTCGACAAACATAAAGGGACGGGACCAGATGGAATACCACCATATTTTATATCAAGATGCGCCTTATCTTTGAGTTTGCCTTTATTTTTCATTATAAATAGGTCATTGTTAACGGGCATATTTCTAAACAAATGGAAATAAAGAATATGTCTCTAATAATAGGCCTATCTCAGTTCTGTCTGTCTATGCTAAGTCATTCGAAGCTTTAGTTTATCCTTACCCGAAACATTATACTAGCCAGATTTTTGTTAACGAGCAACATGAATTTATCCGATCCCGGTCAACTAATACAAACTTGGTCACTTTTACCACAGTGAAATAGTGAATGCAGTTGATGCAGAGGCGCAAGTTGATGTTATATTATATATGGACTTTACAAAGGCATTTGATAGAGTCTCTCACCAGGTGTCGTATAGTGACAAATTGAAACATCTTAGATTAGTTTGTCCACACGTAGAAAACTTTTGTTGCATCAGCCGTCCGCACGAACCAACCTAAAACAATTCTCTGCCATATCCCGTTTGTCCAAATCATATAAGACTATTTGTGAAACAATGTATGTATGATGTATTTGTTGATAAATTGCCAAAATTCAAAAAGCTGTTTTGGCAAAATGGTTAACTGTAAATTTTTTGTTATACTTAGATATATATATATATATATTATTATTAATTTATTAATTAAATTCTCATTTGGTTATGCTCATTGTTATTTTTGTAAATTTAATTAACCTTTCTACTTTTATTGAATACTGGTGTTCCTTTTTTTTCTACGCATGTCGTGGTATCCTTAAAATGTTGTTCATTAATAGTAAGATTATTGTTACCTCATTATAACTTAGTCCTAAGTAATGTAACAACAGCTGGATATCCATTTTAAATAAATAAAAGGCGTATTATTTAAAATTCATTTTCTAAATAATAAAGTTTGTATTTTTGCTTATTTGGCTTGTATTTTTCTCACTACTTATTACCTTTATTATCTTTACAGTATTTCGATTAAATTAGAAATATTAATTTACACTATTTTTAACTATACCTCGCTACTTCCGTCCCTTTTCACGAAATCACATCCTTAGATTGCAAGAAAGCGATAGAAAAGATGATACACATAAAAAATAATCTTAAAACATTTCATAAATTATAATTGTTTTATTTTATCTATCGATAGATAAGGACAACCCTATCTATACCTTGTGTCGACATTGCTACGCTCTACTGTTGTTTACACAGTTATCAATATATGACACTGTAAATACATTACACACCAAGATAAATTTGTAACTGTGTGCATAAATTTCCCAGTGTTGTATGATATGGTGTAGTGTGCGTGCGTAGCGACGTAATTACATTTCGCATATGTGTGCACGTGTTTATTTGTAGGTGTACGAAGCCCCCCACCGATATTGCTGAATTTTTTGTTCAAGATTCAAGCGTAATGCCATCTCCTTTTGGTTGCCTACTCTAAGTGTGATAATGATAATTTTTAATTTCTCTGTAAAAAAAAAATCGGGTTGAATACTCAAAGGTTGTTATAGTTCTTTAGATGTACGGAACCTCCTTTATCAAAGACGAAACCTGGCCTGGCGATAGTATTAGTCCGGCCTTTTTAAGCTTGTATAGCTGCAAAATTCACGAAGTATGGCAATGAGACAACATAATACACGGTTAATAAAAAAACAAAAATTAACCTACAATCACGGTTGGAGTTACAATTACTTTTATAGCTAGAACAAAAGAACTGCAGAATAATATATATTCCAAAAAATATTTAATTACCAACTATACTGTATACAATTTTTAACGAAATTTTATTTCACGTGTCTATCTAAATTTATTCTACGAGAATAGTATCTTTAGCGCTGGCGTACAACAGTCTAACTGTATCGCAGTAGCCTACGCCTCGTCGAGAACCTGTAACAATTACATAAGGATCTCCTGCTCGCAAGATTCTCTTCGCTTTACAATAACCAAGTGCAGCGTGTATTCTACATTCTACTTCTGATGCCCAACTTCCCCTTGCTACTTCAAAATAATGCATGGCACGTACTCCACGCCAAAATCGTAACTGTCGTGCAGTATGGCAAGCTCTAGTAACAGCGATTATAGGACATGTCGGTCTTACATGAGAGAGAATTTTCGCAGTTCGACCTGAATTTGTTAAACATATAATGACAACGGCTCGAGAACGCATTGCGAGCTCCATTGCACTAATACAGACGGCCTTAGTGGGTTCTTCTACCGAACTTTGCATTAATTCCAAATTTCCATAAATTCGTGGTTGCCATACAATACGTTCTGCATGTCTGCAAATAACTGCTGCTGCAGCTAAGCAGTGCTCTGCCATACGAATAGTGTCAAAAGCAGGTGAAAATTTCTTCAATGGGGAATCGTAGTGTAATTCTAAAGAAAGTACGTCTGCGCCGTCGAGTACAATATTGGCAATATCTGTGACACAAAGGGTTGGAATTTGTTCATTTATTACTGCTTTGAATAGGCAGGGTTTACCAACCATATTACATTTGGCAAGAATATTTTTTTGGGCTATAAATATTTTTTCTACTGGCAAATCGGTGCTTAGGATGCAGCGGTCTACGTATATGCCATCGGCTTCAAAAAGTATTTTATCTATATTATCCATCCCCAGTACAGAATCTATACATGCGAATATAAGAATATGCTTGCCTTTGTCGGAAAGAATTTCTCTTACTAATTGAATATCATGATCATTTTGTGCATTTGGAACCAATACACCATCTACATCTGATGCTACCGCCCAAGCAATTTGCTGTTCCATGTGTTCAAATGGTTGTTGCGAAATATCACTACCTGACAAAGAATGTAAGCTATTTCTTAGACCGTCGTCTACATTTGGTATGTCATGAGGTATTTGTGATATTCGTACAGTCATTTTAGCACCAATGGTACCTCCAACAGCAACTGAGCATTCGACTGAATCATCACCCACTTCACATACCAATAGTTTAATTTTAGATGGTGTTAAACTGTCAATAATAATTATATCACCTGGTTGTAAATCTGTCAAATGATCGTAACCCACATATAAGCAATCGGATGTACCGCTTTCACGCCAACTTGCATCTGTAGTCAGCCGAATATGTTTATGTTGTATAATTTCTATTGCCGTGTTTGGCCCACTTTTTAAGTCTCCTGTCACAATATTTGGTCCTCTGACATCTACTAGAAGAGCTAATGGATAAACGTATTCTAATTCTGCACTGTAATTATAAACTGCTTGTCTAATGCTTTGAATTAACTGTGCGCAGGCCTCTGGTTGCAAATCTCGCATGTTAAGCCGGGCTACGGTCATACCAGAAGCAATCAATCGCTGTATTGTGGTGGGCTCGCGGTTTTCTATGCCAATATCACACATAAGACCTGTCTGTATTTCTTCGCATGGATTTTCATGTACATTTATATTACAATAATGCTTTAATAGTGTAGGTTGCAATAAAGGTGTTTTCTCTTTTAAAGCTGGTATTGCTTCGAGAGGTATATGCCATGGTAAAGCCATCGAAAACAATATTATATAACGAAGAAAATGAAAATAATACACATTTTTTGACAACTGACAGCGAGTGACAAAATTTCAAAGAGAATGTAATGAGAAACGCCGATAAAATTGTACATAATATATTATATTTCGAGCCAGAAGTAGTTCTTACTTTAAAAATCTTGGAATTCCATACAACTGTTCATACCTTATTTTACCCCCTTAGAGGTGAAATTGTATGACATTCATAAGGTTAAATAGGACCTTATCATTGTTTGAACCAAGGTTAATTTTCTGTACCAAGTTACATGTTCTCAATAAAAACGGAAAGCATTTGCTCCCAATACCATAATATTATAAACTATAAATATAATACTATAACTTTCTCGTTCCCTTAGTCGACGAGCGTGACGGCTCAGTCTCATTCAATACCCACAAAATAAACTAAAGTGCCCAGCGCGCCTAAAGAAGTTCTTTTTTTCAAATCTGGGCTAAAATTGAAAGTCTTCTTCCAAGGTTTCTATAACTCAAAAGGCCAAAGCAATTCTGTGGTTTTTATCCATTTAAACGGAGAAAGCCATGTCCAATATTTTTCATTCTAAAGGCCGAAGCCATACATGACTGAATGACGGTTATTAATTTTTGTTCATGATCGAGCGTGTTGCCGTTTCCTTTTGGTTAACTACTCTAAGCGAAAAAACCTATACAATGACTTGAAGTTTTAGCTATATATAATCATTAGCATATACAAATATAGAATTGTTCGATATTGTATACATTAACATAGTGCCATCCCTATATGTAAAATATAAATTTATGTGCGTGAGAAAGGATAGCCATATTTTAAAATTACTTCAAATTAATTAATTTGAAATTACTTCATTGCGGCAGATTTTCATCTATTTTTGTTTTATGTAAACATACATAACAACTGTCAAAACATCAAAGTGAAGTAATTTTTTCATGTGTAACATCTTTACTATCGGTTTCTTGAAGTGATTTCGTGAAAAGGGACGGCAGTGTGTAACAGGAAGGCAGGGAAGTGCGCGCTATTTGATTAGGGCGCGGGATGCTAGAGTTTGCCGTCAGATGTTATGACCTCATTTTCTGAGAGGTTTGATTTTGGTTTTCGAATGGAATAAAACGGAATCGACTGGAATATAATGAATGGAATCAAATGAATGAAAATGAATATATGGTAATGAATTAATGAAATCGAATGAATGGAATCGAATGAATGGAATTGATAGAATGGAATACAATTTTTATTAAAAAGACATATTCTTTGTTGCGAACCATCATATCAAATATATATTTTTTGCTTATTACCAAGGTGAGGTGTCAGATGTTACACATCATAATTTCGACTACTGTAAGGCTCGTTCGGTTTTTTTATACTTTGGTAAATAACTATTTTAATGTTGCTTATTACCAAGATGAGATGTTAGAACTTAGATGTTTTCACATCATATGCGACTACTGTTAGTCTCGTTCGTTTATTATATTTATTTGTTGCAAATTATCACTACCGCTCCGTCATTAGGCATTGTGGACCTTACTTTGGTGTCACGAGCCGCCCGGGAGAGTAAGTAACATACGGACGATCGCTGAGCCGAGCCCCTAACACTATATACATATACTACAGTCTACACCGGCAATACCAACTAAAAATCGCGCGGTAGCCCTCTTCGGTGTATTAGGACCACAGAACACTTTGATTAGGACTGCCGGCTGCCCTGAGTTTCCGGGGCGAGAACCTGGCCTAATGCGGAACCGCCCCTCCGCGAGCTACCTTACAATTCGCGCAATCAACGCCGAATCTTCATGATTTTATTTATATAGATCTATTTCTTTAGCATGTAAAATAACGGGGACATATTTAATAAAAATCTCTAGGGATAAAACTGGTTATTAGCAAATATTTATAATCTCCGGAGAATCTTCGGTTTTTATCTCGGAGCAAGCCCTAGTATAAAAGCAAGTTTCTATTTGAAGTTTGAACTTTGAAGTTACCTAAGTATGCGGATAGAATAACAATTTTCCTGACTTATTCTTTCCAAACTCCGAAACCCACTTGCTTTTGCTTCCCGTGATATGTTTCCCTAACTTTATTGTCGTTGGCGTAGCACAGCAACACAGTTCTTGTAGCTATAAAAAAAAAACTTTGAAGTTCGAAGTTTGAATTTTTACTTCTTTGGAGTTTATTACAAAAGTATAATACACAGAGTACTTTTATTTAAAAGGAAAGTTCAAAGAGCATTAAACAAGATACATGAATATCTAAACTAGGTAAAAGTACTAGATTCCATGGCACAAACTTTCCGTATATAGTATAATACTCTTTAGCACAAACCAAATTGTCGAACCTGTGTAGGGAGTACCAAGCTACATTTTTTAAAGTTCACGAGATTAAAAATTAAAATAAAAAATAAAGTTTCAGTTTCAGTACTATTATGACGCTCTTTGATTAGAGTCCTGTGTTTATCCGTAGATACCTAGTTTAAAGTGTTATGGAAAATTAAGATCTGGCACATGAGTAGCATTAATTACTTTCCGAAATATGTCTTTAGAAGTGTCTGTTAGAGAAATATGCAATGGTCTCAAATCTAATAGAATAACTGAGAGGAAGAAAAATGCGGAAACCCTAAAAGAATATCTTCTAAGAAATGCAGTGCCATTGTTGTTAACTGAAAACACTATAAAGAAGAGAGGTTACACATGGAGTGATGTTTTCGAGGACATACATGACTATGTTTTAAAGGTATTTGGCCTCTAAATATTTTTGGGGCTCGTTTTTTTGCTTCATCAATAAATAAAACCTACTGGCAAATATTAGTATTCGGTAGTGTTTTAGAGACAATACTGTAAATGATTAGAACACCAACCTTGGCTGTACTTGCACAGTAATATGTATGTTTAGGGTGGAAGTTGAATATCCTAAGTATACCTGTGTAGTTTTATAGGGTAATTGTAACTCACAAAACTACTTACTGAAGTGTTTGGTGATTGTGACATGAAAACATGAATTTTCATTAACAACTATATAAAAAACTATAAGATTTTAAATGAACATTACACCATTAAAAATTGTGACAGATTGTTTATATGTAGTCATAGTGTTCATCTTCAAGGTCACCATTTTATACTATTCACCTCTGCCTCAAACAACAGCCACCAAACATTTTATCAGCAACAGACTACAGAGTGGTCTGAGCATGGAATGGGCTCCCAGAACATGTAGTCACAGCCCAAAATATAAATCAGTTGAAAAATCGTCTTGATAATTACCTAAACCTAAGGGCGGCGGTGACTACTTACCATCAGGTGGCCCGTCTGCTCGTCTGCCTATCAAGGCACTAAAAAAAAAAACACATCTACTTAGAAACTTAATGATTGTAGTGTAATACTGGATACAGGCATTATCAGTAGCATGACAACTGCTTGCCTGATTAATAAAAAAAAATATATATATCTATAAATATAAGTTAATCTATATTTAACCCTTTTATATTAACTGATAACAATAAGTAACATTTGGCATAAGTAAAATAAAGCAACAATGATGGTATGTTATAATTCTGCTGTACACAGTGGCAGCCATAGAACATTACAGGTGGTGATGGTTGATAGGATGGCATCTTAGGGGGTTCTGAAATAAAATGAAGACCAGAACAACTGCTATGCCAATGACTGACTTTTTTTATCCTGCCATGGCAAAGTGACCACACTGCACCTTATGCACTGTGCTTGCCCTATAGATACACCTAGGTTTGCTAAGTTTATCATACAATAGGAAACTAAGGTTTTGAACATATGTTCCACTTTGAGATCTCTCACAACCATAAAATTTTGCTAGCCGCCATTGTAGACTACTGATTTCTAAATCACTCGTCAAAACTGACACTGTTTCATCAAAAATTTAGATTTTTTTAAGAATTTACTTGCGTATTTACAAGATATGGTGCAATCATCAATGTTGAGTTTGATTGTTGATGGAGTTATTAGTATTGTTATATTTTCATTGAAACATGCTACAACCAGTAATGGAAGTCTGTGTATGTTAAATGCCAACTTAGTACATTATGATTTATTTAAAAAAAAATGAAATTAATTTTATTTGTTTTTACTTCATACTCTATTGTTATATACCAATAGGGTGTTTGACTGGTGTAACCAAAAAATATAAAACTGCACTAGGAGAAAGGATAGTGGGCAAACATATTTATTAAATACATTTTTTTATTTTAAATGTATTATAAACATTTTATTTTCGTCATTAAAATTTAGAATTTTTAATCTGTATCACTCGGTGCCAAAAACGTAGCAATACCGGCGGCCATTACTCGTGACGACATCGCACATAAACATTGCATCCACAAATAAAATTGTAAGGAAGAACATATTTTTCGATGTGTAAACGTGTTAATTTCGTCTAAGTCTTCTACAAGAATGGAAGAAGGCATTACAAGGGCTGATAGTCGAAATCTGCCACTTCTTTCTTAAAACTTTTGATTTTGGCACATGGATGAACATTTATCGGGATTTAGTGTCGAGTTTTTACACAAAGGCATTGAACAATATTTATATGCTGGCTCATTCATTTTTGTGGAAAAACTAACAGATAAATGCAAATAATTTGTTATGTTGTTAGGTGTCACGGATGTTTGTATATGTGCGATGACGTCACATAGAGATAATGTCACGTGACAACGCGTTTTAGCGCGAAATTATATATGAAAAAATTAAATCACGAATTTTATATAAATTGAGTATATTTCAATAATAAAAATATTACGGGGGCTATAAGTGAAGAGTCCTCTATCGATGTCCATCAATTTTCAAAAATTGTCAAATACCCTATTATGTTATGTTTTTCAAAATAATAATACCATCCTAAAATATTACTATGAATATTGTCTGTATTTTTTAAATCAACCAAGAATAAATGTGTTTGTGGGTGATAGTCATAGCTTTCAATAATACTAGGAAAATACAATTGGAACAGCAATCAATTGAAACTATTTTTAGACAGCACTGTTGCATGAATCACAGAGCACATGATTCTCTTAAGAAATATAAATGTATTTTTATTATTTGTAAGGATTACCGACTTTAAAAGAAAAACCAGGCATGCATCCATCCAATCTGTCTATACAACTATTATAAAGTGGAAAGATTTGTATGTTTGTAATGAATAAACTCAAAACTACTGTGCGGATTTCAAACATTCTTTCACCATTGGAAAGCTACATTCACCCTGAATAACATAAGCTATATGTTTTTTGGAAATACCGCCCCTAAGGGAGTAAAATAGGGGATGAAAGTTTGTATGAAAATCCGTCATTTTTTAAGTTAAAGGTATGAAAATTGGTATTTTGTACTGTATACTTTCTCCCAAACATAACGTCCACGCGGGCGTAGCTGCGACCAACAGCTAGTCCAATATATTATAGGTAAAATAAATTGAATAAATATGTAGGGGTACAACTAAAAACTAAACACTAATGCTTGAAAACTAATAGTTATTAGTTTTCAACCAGCTTAATGGAATGAAAAGGTATAACCTCTTACCAACAATACTTCTAAAATACAAAATAATAATAGAGGGACAGACACAACATTAATATAAATAAAATTGGTTTTTAGGTGTTCAGGGACTACATTACATTGCCTAGTTTTAACTCATATTTTTTTATAACAGTAGTGGTTCCCCAACTCCTAAATATCAATATATTATGAATGAAGGCACTAAGTCAAGGCTTGAGCAATGATCATAAACTCATTGAAGGATCGCAAATTAAAAGGGTTTAGTGTGTACTACAGGCAAAAAAGGCTAGTTTTTTAAATGAGATTTTTTTTCCAGGAAATTGAAAAATTTGAAACTTCAAAAACATTTGACACCGTCACTGGACCACTTTGTACTTCATTATTACATTTATGTGTGGCTGGATCCAATAAAGGTTGGTCCAAAACAATATAATTTCTAATTAAAATAGAGGAAGTTCTTATTTTGGATGTAGTTAATTACCCCGATTCACATCCTTCCACATTGTTTACAATAAAAAGCTTGGTGAAATGTGGTGTAAGATTGGGTATGAGGGAAACTTGGAAACTCCTCAAAGAATAACTGCACACTGTTGGCGTGTTTCTTATGTTATATTCAAACATATTTTATTATTATTAGCAATGATTGTCCCACTGTAGAGCAAAGACCTCCCTACCATCTTTCCAAGTGGCTCTATTTTGAGCCCACTTGCCAGTTCTTTAAGTAGGAGTCAAGCTCATCTCTCCATCGCCTTGTGGGCCGTCCTAGTCACCGCTGTCTCAATGGAACCCACTGTGTGGTAATCTTTACCCACATGTCGTTATGCAATCGGTAAACGTGTCCAGCCCAGTTCCGTTTCCGACTAGCTGCTTCGTAGCCAACATCCTTGATTTTGGTTTTTGGGCGTAGCATACTAATTCGTATTTTATACGAGATTTGACCTTCAGCATACGTTACGTTCCATAGCTCGCTGGCAAAACCTAAGTGCGGACTTCTGACGTTTTGTCAAAGACCAAGTCTGCGCGCCGTACGTAAGGATTGGAAGAATGCGCACCTCCACGAGTTTCCGTTTAAGGGCTAGTGGAAGCTGGCCTTTCATCAGGTCTTTCATTGGCCAGTAGTTTGTCGCGCCTGAAACATATAGAAATTGCCTTTAAAAAGTAGGAAGTTTAATTCGTGTGTATTTTTGTGTTTGTTACGCGGTATCAAATGCAGGCAGATTATTGGTTTAATAAAGTTTTTTCAAATAACCTGATATTTTTATGTTTGACACAGGTGGTGCATATATAAAATGTGATAAGATAATACAAGCTTGCCTGTATATATTAAAGGATAAACGTCTCTTAAAGGCTATTGGAGATGCGTATTTGACTTTACTATACAAACATGTTTTGCCTCATGATTATTACTTGGGGTATATATCACCAACGACGTGGGAGGGTAAGATTTATTCTTTATTACATCTTTATCAGTACTTTATACAGTACAATATAAAGAAGTATAGTTTGTTTGCAGGGGTAATTCGTGAAACGAATGATCTTATTCTTATATAATATTACGATAGAAAGCTAGATTATCCCTGATTATCATTGATAGAAATTACCAAATACAACCACTCAACAGTTACTAACACTTTAGTCAAAGAACTACGAAGAACTATAGTCGCACAATACCCAAACCTGAACCAAATATCTGTCTATCACACAAACCTTTGTCTGGGTGTGGGAATCGAACCCACGGCCTCTCGTCACACAACCAGCTACTCTCCCACTGTATTACGGAGGCTGTCAAATGATTACATTATAGATTAAAAAAAGTACTTTTTACAGATATTTTAGATGTTTCTCTATATGTCTGTTCACACAACTACTCCAAACTGGATGATTTTACAAAGCTAAGGTTACTTTGGCTTGTTGTGAAAAGCGGAACCAATAACAGTCAGATAGTAATTTCTTTAAGGAACTCCCTATGTAGATTTGAGAATTGTTTTCTGAAAGCTGCATTCGACAAAAGAGTACAAGAAATTGTTGTTGAGATAATAATCCTACTATTAGAAACGGTAAGTATTGCTTTAGTATAATTAATGATGAATTTGTTGTAATTTTTAAAAATGTATATTTGAATAACCTATATTTATCTGCAGTTGTCTACAGAATACCGACTTACGATGTGTCATTTCATGGAAACAACTTTATCATGTGTTATGAAATTTTATGACCAAAATAATGACCAGAAGAGAAAAGTATGTATTCATTAGGCGGCATCCATTAATTACGTGAGGCAATTTTGGCGATTTGATCCCCCCTCCGCCCTTGGTGCGATGTCGTTTGATTTTGCTCGACCACCTCCCTAATCTCACGTAATTTTTTCTAAAGAAATGAATTTATTAATAGTTAAGAAACTCTTCTATCAGTGCATAATTAAACCGTGATAAATATTATTTAGTCATATTTTAGTGGAGAAACATTTTTAACAAAATGTCACTCTTTTTTCTCACCATAAAACACTTTTTAATGCGGTAAATAAATTACGTGACATTTGTCGAGAGCACCCTCCCTCGTACGTGAGATTGGGTGAGGTTTGACTCGACCCCTTCCCCCTAAGAGCCTCACTTAATTAATGGATGGACCCTTATCAACATTATTGTTTACAATGATTATTATTTAAGCGATGAATAGTCACCAAATATCTGAATTTGAATAGTATATCGTACAAATTCAAACACTGCTTGAGAGTTACCGAAAGGCGCGGGCCGTGGGCCGCGGGTAGAGGTGGGTCGTGACGGTTTTTGCGTTAACGAAATGAAACCGTTTCTTATAAACGGTCAACTGGTTGAAAAACCAGTTGACGTTTTAACTGGTTTGCAGAAACGTGCACAGATCTATACGTTAATGTCCCGTTTCGTTAGCGTCCGTCGTTGATTCAACGACGTTGAATAAAACAGGTTGATAAATTCAACTGGTTTATCTGTGCGCCCGTTTTGTTCGCGTCTGTCGTTGATTCAACGACGTTGAATAAAGCTGGTTGATTAATGCAACCGGTATATCTGTGCGCCCGTTTTGTTCGCGTCTGTCGTTGATTCAACGACGTCAAATAAAAAAGGTTGATTAATGCAACCAGTTTATCTGTGCGCCCGTTTTGTTCCCGTCTGTCGTTGATTCAACGACGTTGAATAAAACAGGTTGATAAATTCAACTAGTTTTGCGGTAAAGAGAAAACGGTTGACTCATTAACAGTAGAAAAACAGTTTAAAAAACGGTTCGTTGATTCAACGCCCACTCTTAGCCGCAGGCCGCGACTCGCTCGTCGTACCGAACATCCGCGCCGCACGCCGAGTGGCTCGGCAGTCGGCACGGGGGGGAGCGGGGCATAGCAACAGTGCGGTGCGGCATAACGTCGTCACCGGCCACAGCGAAGCCCTAAGTGTACGATAAAATATGGCCACGCTATAAATTTTTCAATGTGTAATCTGCGCGTTAACATAAAAAAACATGATTTCTAGGATTCTCTATTCAAGCTTTTGGATTGGACTGTTACACTTCATCATCCACACGGAAGAGTACAGAGTGAAGAAGGCAGCTTAGCACAGAATTGGGAAACATGGAATAGAAGACTTAATGGAATTTTAGAAATAATTTGTTTAGAGGTGGCTTACATCCAGAAGTCCCATAAACACAACAGTAGTTTCGCAAAGCCCTGTACATATTTCTTTTCTCTCGCGGCTTCTGTTTATTTTCAGGTGAGGCATTCATACATTTGTTTATAAAATTAAAGATTTACATCAATATTAAGTAAAATAAGTGCTCTTTCTACGTACTATCTGTATACGTGAATAAAAACAGACCAATCCAAATACGTATATACAGACGCACCATGTATAGCAAAAAGAATAAATGCCGTACTATACTTGACTAGACTATAAACTTAGAATTTTTTCAAGCGACTTTGCTCACTATGTCATTATTAGCTGCCCAATATATATTTTTGGTAAAAAAAAGTGAACACAAAAGGGGTTTCCCATTTTTAGTCACCTTTTTAACTAAATATTTGCCGACAGAATACGTTTAGATTTGATTAAAATCTTAATATATGACTGCCTAGATAAATGATAGCCAAAAGTATATCCACATTAAAACCCACCTGCTGTGTTTTAAAAATGCGCATTGCATTTGCACCGACAACACACCATGTTTACTTAACAAACATTTAAACAAGAACAATAGGTACCTACATTCGAAATAAGAGTTTTGAAGTTATGTGAAGTCTGCCAACCCGCATTAGGCCAGCATGGTGGATGAAGGCCTAACCCCTCTCATTAGTAGAGGAAGCTCGTGCCCAGCAGTGGGACAATGTATAATGCAGGGCTAGTTTTATGATAATAGGTACTACATAAAAATATATACTTAGGTGCTGCCCCCATATACCAGTTTTGTTTTACCAGGTGTGTTGGCCGTATGCTTGCCGTCGCATTAGCGTTCCTGTTCACTATGCGTAGTACCTTAAACATGAATTTTCTCGTGTATATTCGCTAGCGGCGACGTAAAATATTTATATGACAAAATATACATCGCCTCTACCGGTTACGTGAGAAACTAAATTTGGTACTATTAGACTCCGTTTACCTATCGTAACTTTTTGACAGAAACTCATGGTTGAGCTATGGAAAATATACCTCCCGTGTTGCGAGCCGCAAGGCTAGTTAAATCCAATAATGTAGGGTTCTTAGTCAAATTGTGACTCATCTGGGGTCAAAACAGACAGTACTGTACTTCTCTATAAAACACTGAGAATGAAATAGGTACATAACCTACAGACGACAAGTTTTACCAAATTTGTTTTATTATTGATACTTGTACTGTCTCAGATACACATTTTTTTATTACAATGTACACACTAGATAAAACTAGGAAACTTAATTAAGATCTCGTCACGTAATGTGTCCTGCGAAAGAGAAAACATTTGGATCTATACTATTTAGATAGAGAGATACGACCACAAAGAGTGAGAAAGCTACACTAGGTATTTTCCTGGATTAGGTATGGTTAATGTGGTCTCAATTTTTACCTATATATTTGTGGTTCAAACTTTCTTTATTTTATTCTAATGATTCCCAACATATGTATAGTATTTTCTGAGATTATCCCTGTCATAAATTAAAGACGTGCAGACCAAAACTAAACTTTTTATTTATTAACTATAGACTAATAATACACATATCAGTACTGTACGATAATCCCTACACACAAATAAATAAAAAAAATATCTATTTATATAATAAGCACCTATAGTCGTGGATATAGATTAGTTACATATCTACATTTTGTCAATAGAAAGGTCAATTAAATAGAAAGGTAAATTCTATCACAATACATACATTGAAATGAAACAAATTTTACGGATTCTATCGCGGTTTATTAAACTTTTTGATCCCGACGTTTCGAAAGCTTTACAGCCTTCATGGTCACGGGGCGGACTGAGTTGTATGTCGTTACGCAAGTATAGTGCAATGTTTCTAGTCTGCAGTTGCTGAACATTCAGAAGAAGGCTCCAATCATTATCTTCGATTTGACAAACCACAAATCCTTGCCATAGAACACCGATTCCTACCTAGGATGATACGCGAGGCTATTGAAATTAAAAAACATCCAAATTTCAATAGAGAAGATGGTTGGAAGCTAGCACCAGCCTGGGATCCAATTATACATTTAATCAAATCGGAACCCAAAAGACCAGCTGCCAGACCTCAAGACACTGTGATTTTTATTTATTGTAGTCCGATCTACGCAGAAGGAGCCTTCTGCGTAGATCGGACTACAATAAATAAAAATTAAAAATACAACTATATGGAGGGTAGAAACATTGCACTATACTTGCGTGACGGCATACAACTCAGTCCGCCCCGTGACCATGAAGGCTGTAAAGCTTTCGAAACGTCGGGATCAAAAAGTTTAATAAACCGCGATAGAATCCGTAAAATTTGTTTCATTTCAATCTGTATATATAAAAGAAGAAACTGACTGACTGACTGACTGATTGACTGACTGACTGACTGACTGATCGATCAACGCACAGCCTAAACGGCTGGGGTTAGAGACTTGAAATTTTGACAGTAGGTAACTTTTATCACGTAGGCATCCACTAAGGAAGGGCTTTTGGAAATACCACCCCTAAGGGGGTCAAATAGGGGATGAAAGTTTGTATGAAAATCCGTCATTTTTGAAGTAAAATTCATGAAAATTAGTATTTGGCATTTTAGTTAAAAATAAAAAATATATGTTTCAGGATTTTTGGAAATTCCGCCCCTAAGGGGGTAAAATAGGGAATGAAAGTTTGTATGAAAATCCGTCATTTTTAAGTTAAACGCATGAATATTGGTATTTTGTATTGTATACTTTTTCTCCCAAACATGACCTCCACGCGGGCGGAGCCGCGAGCAACAGCTAGTGTATAATATTCGCGTAAACATAAGAAACCACAATACATACATATACATTCACACTAGTAATCTCCGAAGGGGAAGGCAGAGGTGTAACCAGTACTCCCACTTCTCGCCGAATTATTCTATCACAATAGAATTGCTAAATTGAAAAATGTTATCATATAACTGTAAACTTCTATTTTAAACCAATAAGCAATGTGACTGCAGTAAAGATCCTAATTTTGTTTCAGATATTTCAACAATTTTGTGGACATACAAACCAACTTGATGAAAGTTTCTCAAAAAGACAAAAAACGACGTATAATAAATACAGAACATTTGTGGATCTTATTGAAGAATTTAAACAAAATTATATTCCATGGTCATAATTTAACATATTTGTATAATATGCATGTTAAAATTATAATTTTCAATAAACATGTACTTTATTTTTAGGATGGGAATCGTACACATGTTTGTCAAAAATCATGGGCACTCTATTTCATATGAAGAAAATCTAAAGCTAATAAATGTATTAGATGCACTGGTCATAAGCAGTAACACTGATATAACTTGGGATATTTTTGAAGAATTGACTTGTTTAGTGCTAGTACAACTATTTAAGGAGAATGATCAAACTAGTACTGTTACATCTCTGTGGGATTCATGTGTCAGGTAAGACCACATATTATTACTTTGATATATTATGAGGAAAAGCCAATAAATGCCTAAGTATTATGTTTAGTGGCAACCCATTTATAGAGTTCAACTCATTCATCACAAGAGCACCACGCGCACAAATGAGTTGAGCCATATATACTTATTTATGTTGTGAAAGCGGTTTCTGAATCAATCCTCAGGTCGATTAATCAAAACTTGTGAGAACTTAGCGTTTGGTAAATCCCTCAGATTCTCGATATTCGAATTCACACCGAATAAGCTGTCCACTACTTATAGCGAATACATCCGTAAAAAAGGATCTCTATATATTTTTATTTATAAAATAAATTACCTAAAGAACGTGAAATTTGAAAATATTTATGTAATTAAAAAAATATATTTTGTGCCCTTTGCATAAAACTTAAATGAAATTGTGAATAATTTATACGCTGAATGGGTAACAAAAGTGCCGACAGACAAACTCACTTTCGCATTAATAATATTTACACATGAAAACAAAATTATTCGTTTTGTGTTTTAATATCTACAGCTAGTTTTGCGAAAAGCGTAGGTATACGCTGCAATGCGACTGCGGTTTTAGGGCATGTTTCGACGAATCTCGCACGCTTACTGCCCGCACTCACGTATCGAGAATCATCATGACCTTACAATATAATTCGATTTACAGGTATATCATAGGATATATATTTTGCTGGTGGTAGGATGTTCATATCCGCCCGGATAGCGACCACCGCACACAGGGTGTAAATCCCGCCATAGTGGCGCACGCAAGTGTGTCGCGTTCCGGGATCAGCCAGTGTACATCCGGTTTTTGTCGGGGTTCTAGAGTTGGGGTACGACGTTTGGCCGTTTTGTGGCGTTCTGAGTACTCTGGCACTATACCCTTTTTTACTTTCTTGCCCATGGCGTAGTGTGAAAAAGCAGGCCGGCATGATTGTGTTGAGTAGCGAGGTATAGTTGTCTCTCGTTACTCGATAGTCTTACTGGACGGCACTGCGCTTACGATCAGGCGAAGTATTTTGCCGTGGCAGGATAAAAAAAAATTATATATATACTTTAAATCTCGTATTAAATCGCTACTCAATCGCCCACGAACCGCGTAGCGTGTTTCGAGTTTCGAACTCTGGTTATTGAAACACGAATATTACTATATTTGACCTGTAATATATTTTTTAACCAGGAACTCAACATCCGTTAACGCTGGGCATAAGTCATTACACAAGATCATGCAGAATATGTTATTATTAGATGTACCCACATCCCAAACGGTTCAACCCTTGATAAAATTTTATTTTGAGAAAACCATGCCTGTTTCTGATAGCAGTATCAAGACTTTGTGTATTTTGATGTTAAAATTCTTCAATAAGTGCAATAGTTTTGAATTTCGCATCAATTGCTTTGTTTGGATTTGTCAAGAAATTAAATATATTAATGCGGATAGTACAGAAGAACTGATGTTGCGGCTTTTAGCAAATGAAAACATTGATCCACAGTCCGAATCTCAACAAAAAATTGATGTCGACCTCACGTATGACACTTTATTTAGTTCATTAGATAAGTGTATATTATACAGTGAATTTGAATATCAAATACCCACAGATATGCCTGTAGATGAAAAAAAAGATGAACACATTGAAATATTTATTGATGTAAGAAATGAAATCCAGAATTTGATTTATACTCAGTTAACTAACTATATAGAAGAAATAGAGAATAAACGCATTGATCTGTTTACACATCTGAAATTCGTTAACATTACTCTTTTATATATTAATATTGTGATGAAGCACACTTGTGAACCTGAAAAAGAAATCAAGACGAACAAACTTTATTTTTTGTTAAAATCAGCTTTAAAACAAATATATGCACACATGAAGAACATTTTGGCAAGTGATACTCAAATCCCAGTTAAAATAAAGTTATTGAAGTCTACAATAGACATAATGACGACTGATTTTCATCCTGTTCTTAACGTCGAAATTCGGTCATGCATTAACAGTGACTTCTTCCATTGTATTAACAAAATTATTCACACTGAGCCTGAAAATGATGAAGAAGTTATAGAAGAAGATGAGGACGATACGACTGTCAGGGTTTTGAAACATCACTGTATTTATATGCTAGCTGCGTTCTGCAGAAAGCGTGGAGATTTCTGCAACGAAATATTAGAATTAATACTTGACCCAAAAATTTACGATTTGCCGTCAGATGTTAGATGTGCTTTGACGTGTATAGAACTACTTAGCAGCCCAAAGGTGGAACAACCGCCCGTAGGTAAATATTACACCAATACATGGCTATGTATATAATTTTATGTACAGTTGTTAATTTTTTACTTATGTTACAGAGTTAATTTTTACGTTGATGGCAAACATGTGCAAAGTTTTATACAGAGATTCAGAAGCAACATTTGGCATACTAAAAGTTTTATTAAAGATGCTTAACCTCATTTGGTCCCAAAATGCAACTATGAAATTAAACTGTTATATAATGGTGAAAAGCTACTTGCAGCGTTGCGATAAATTATTTTATGCCCCCTATATTGTGCCACTAATATATAAATGTGGGGCAAAAATCATCGAACTGAATAATAAAGATAATGCCGACTTCGAAAACGTTTTTCAAGACTGTTTAGTTGAAAAGTTAAAGGGCGACGCTCATCGCATCCGCTTGTATTGTTGCCATTTATTAAAGTTTGTGATTACAACATTTTCTGACGAAGATGTCAATGGGTATCTGGCATCCCTTCCAGATATATATTTGGTTAATGTATGTAGTTTTTGCTAATTTATATTAAATTGTTTTATGCATAAACATCGGACTAATTTAACCTATCACAATTTGCAGGTTGCTGAAACCAAAGAACAAATTTTAAAAGACGAATCTGCAAACAGAACTTTGACCATTTTACATTGCTTTCTGGCACTAGTGAACTTAAAAAAGTCGCTACTACATCAAGTAATCATGAGAATAATAACTCTCCAAAGAGATAAGTCATTAGATCAGGTGTTTGTAAAAAAAGTTTTGAATAAACTTGTGCATTCTATCAACAAAACTAATATTGAAACGTACCTCAGCAATAACGTGGTATCAGTGTTGTTTTTTTGGTTTACACATAACAAAAGTATTGATGATCTTCCATTATATTTATTTGGATGTGACACATTACATCTATTTTACGACACACACAAGAAATGGTTACTTGCGGCAGATGCATTGTGGAACAAATCGGGAAATATCAGTAACACTGA
Source organism: Laothoe populi (assembly GCA_905220505.1). Lineage (NCBI taxonomy): Eukaryota > Metazoa > Arthropoda > Insecta > Lepidoptera > Sphingidae > Laothoe > Laothoe populi. The sequence continues at coordinate 11,813,188 of HG992151.1, read as the reverse complement.
TGTCGGGGATTTACCAACTTTAAAACTTGAAAATATTGTTGAGGTAACCAGTCATTTATTCAAGTAAGTTAAGTGTGTTACGTCAAAAATAAATTATGAATGATTAATACCTTTTTCCAGAGCTGTTTCTGCAACATTATAGCATTATGTTTGCCCCATATGGTTATTGAGAAATATAAACTAGATTGTGTTTGTGAAGTGCCCAAAGCATTTAAGCATATATCGGAAAATGCAAACAGAATGTTTCAACAGACTGGGAAAATACTGCCGAGTGATAAGTGGACGAATATCTTTGTTGAAAATGTTGGTGAATTGTTGTTACTAACTACGTTACATTTATGTGACTCCGAGGGTGCAAAAACACTGTTCCAAATTGAAATAAGAAAAGACACAAAGAGTTACTACTACCCGAAAAAAGTCTATTCCGCTATTTTGGATTATATAGGAGTAAGTTTATTTTTTTCTTGATAATAACTAGAATCCTAGCGTTAGCGGGAATATAAATGTTTATTCTGTCATTTTAGGAACTGACTGACGGAAATATTATGCAGTATCTCTGTGAACATCAAACTTTGGTTGTATTTCAAATATTAATACGTTTATGGGAAAACGTTTTAAATGAATATATTTTAGAGCTGAAAGCATTGGCTTTGTACGCGTATATCACTGTCATAGAGAGTTTTCCGCTCGGAAATCATTCGGATCTGTTTATCTGCAATTTCGCATGTCAGAGTGTCATTCATGCACTTAAAAAATGTAATAATCACGAGGAAATCAAACTTCTTACAAAAGCACTGAAGATTATAATTGAAAAATTTATGCCAAGTAAAGCTCTCATAGAGAAATCATTGCCTGAGATATTATCAGTTCTAGGTGAAAAAAACCAAGAAGGTTATGAAACTGAATGTGCACAGCTACAAATATATTTACTACAGAATATTAAAAGCAGTTTAAAAAGTGAGGATGTTGTTGATTTCTTTAACACAATGTCTCAGGGCGACATCGAGTTATTACAATGCGCGTCCTCATCGAATGCAGCCGAGAAACTTAAAAGTTACATACTGAGTCTCTCATCGCCGAGGTGAACATAATAAAATTCTATTATAATACAGTACTTTTTATGACTTATATTTTTATAATATATCTGTTACTTATTTTTCAGCCATAAAACATTGTTGAATCTGAAACAATTTTTAAAATCCAATAAAGATCACATCAGAGTTCTGTGTGACGCTATAGATTCAAAAGGATTTTCTGAAGACTGTAAAACAAGTATCATTCATCAAGTCATATCTTCACTGAATAATATTTTAACATCATCAAATGATGAAAATGTAATAATATACTATTGAAGATTATCTTATTTGTGTTGGTGGTAGGATATTCATATCCGCCCGGATAGCGACCACCGTACACAAGGTGTAAAACCCGCCATAGTGGCACACGCAAGTGTGTCACGTTCCGGGATCAGCCAGTCTACATCCGGTTTTTGTCAAGGTCTAGAGTTGAGGTAGGATGTTTGGCCGTTTCGCGGCTTTCTGAGTACTCCGACAATAGACCCTCGACCGCTTCTTCACCTTCTTGCCCATGGCGTAATGTTAAGAAGCAGACCGGAATGATTGTGTTCAGTGTGTGAATAGATCGTCTCTTTCGCTACTAGATACTGTAATTGGACCGCACTGTGCTTACCATCAGGCGCAGTGTGGTAACTTTGCCGTGCCAGGATAAAAAAAATAGGAAGAAAGTAGGCACCATTCTATAAATATACTTACTAATCATTATTAATTTCAGATTATAACCGAGGCTTGTAACTGTTTATCAGAAATTGGGACGTATGATTTGAAGACATTGGTGACAGTGCCACCACAGGACACTCAAAAAGTGATTGGCGTAAATCCCAAAAATTATTTCATTTTTGTTGTTGTGAAGGCTCTTGTGGATATTATTTTTGATGAAAATACAAAACTGACAGATAAAACATTAGAAACATTACACAGTCTAATGAAATATGTAGAGGATGTCGATGCCTTGGGTATGGTTTATTGCAAATACTCCGGTTACAGAATTGTGTTCTAAAAAAATAATATATATTAATATAATTTCAGGTCTCGATGTTGTTGATGCACAAATACTCAAGTCTTTAACATCTTCCAACAACAATCTGCTACCAATCGAAATTAATTTCAATTCCAAATCATTTGATGAATACTGTGCAACTCATAGTGAGGGTATATTCACTGCAAGTTTGACCGAGACGTCGGAAATAAATAAAAATTGGTTAAAAAACGTTACAGGCACACTGTTGACGTTTGTTGACGCGGGAACAGATTATGTAAAGTCTTTGCAATTAGTTTGTGAATCGAAGGTATAACAATAAGTCCTTGTCCGTATTCTGTTTAATATGTCATTATAGACACAAACGGTACAATGTCTGCTTAAAATTTCAGCCTGATACATGCCGAGAAATTTTACCAGCTCTGATAGGATTGTTGCTTTATTGCACATCGGAGAAATACACTGATATAATTAGCCAGCACATTAATAGCTTTTTCAATAACATTTGGGATCAGTCTTTTAAAGATAAAAATGATAGCAGTAGAGACATTCTAGATAGTCAGAAATCTGCTGACTCTTTAGACCATTGTCATAAGATGATAGTTGAATATATGCTTGCGGTTGTTGATTTCGTACGTTTACAAAGAAAACATTATACACCAAGGTGAAAAATAATATAATCTTCTTAAATTGTAGTTATTTATTTATGTATTTACTTTAAATTAATTATTAAACACATTTTTATACAGACCGAATAAAATGTTCGAAACTTGCAATTATTTAAAGTTGGAATATGACAAAGTGGCATGGGCCGCAACAGTCGCCGATCAAAACTTGGCGGCAGTGTATTACGGAGAACTGTGGGCGATGACTAAAAATAATGGCGTGCCTCCAAATTCACCGGAGTCTACTACAAGTTTGGTTGGAGGAGAACAAATCCAACAAATATTTAGAAAGGCAAGTGCTTTTATAATGAATTACATGTAAACAGTATTGTTAGTGTAGTGGGGAATGGCCAGCGGACTGTAAACCAAGAAACGTCGTGTTTCGATCCCCACACCGAGACAAATATTTAAATGATCTACAAATATTTGTTCGGAGTTGGAGTGCATGGGATCCTTAAGTGCCTCGTAGTTACTGATCCCCGCTATCACTCTACAATACTTTTATCGTATTGTGATGTCAAAATTGGAGATCGTATCGTATAGTATTTAATTTTTATTTATAATATTCAATTTATTTTTTTACCATTTGTTTTGTATGTCCAAAAGCCGACCCAGTAAAAAATAAAACATAATTTTAAATTAGACTGCAATTTGGCAGTTGGTATTCAATTATTCTGTTACTAGCTGTTGCTCGCGGCTCCACCCGCGTGGAGGTTATTTTCGGGAGCAGAAGTATACAATCCAAGGAGTTATTTTTTCTTGCAATTAAAATAGCCTGGTGTTTCTGTACTTATTTCTATAATTCTTTTTTTATTAAATTAAATAGGTAATAATGTTAACATTTATTAATTAGGGATGATTGAGAGTGTTATAAACGTAAGAGTAGACAAATATAATCAGAAATCTCTGAACTGCTAAGCTATCGGGAGTTACACGTGTTATTGTGAGTCAACCATAAAATATAGACATTTGCTGTCGTGGATTTTTTTTTATATAATTTTAAGGAGAACATTTCCGTCATACATGATTTCTGTGTAGCTTTAACTATTAAGGATGCACACGCGACGGAAGCTTAAAAAATGGAGTAAGTTCTCCTGTTTTCCCAACATTTCCCTTCACTGCTCTGCTCCTATTGATCGTAGCGTGATGAAAAGTATACTATAACCTGCCCAGGAGTATGAAGAACAATTGTACCAAGTTTTGTTGAAATCCGTCGAGTAGTTTTTGTTTCTATAACGAACATACAGACAGACAGACAGACAAAAATTTTACTGATTGCATTTTTGGCGTCAGTATCGATCACTAATCACCCGCTGATAGTTATTTTGGAAATATATTTCATGTACAGAATTGACCTCTCTACAGATTTATTATAAGTATAGATTAAGGATAATATTTATCCTGGACTGTATTTATGATGAAATGTGATTAAAACATCATCGTTTGTGTGATCCCACTGTTGGGTTTGTACCCAAAAGTGTCAAGTTATGTTAGATTGCCGCCTCATCTTGGCGTGGACTTAGCTATGTGTCGTTTAAATACATTGTATAAATACTGACTGCCTCGGTGGCGCAATTGTAATTGCGCATGCGTTACGACTGCTGCGCTGAGGTCACGGGTTCGATCCCCGGGTCGGGTAAAGTGATATTGGGTTTTTCTATCTAGAAATTCTCAGTATTCGCCCGGAGTCGGGAACCTGTGCCCGGTATGGCGATAGGCTCGCCCCCTATCACATTATGGGACCGAAATTCGGCGAAAAGTGGGTGTAATGGTTACGCCTCTGCCTACCCCTTCGGGGATTACAGGCGTGAGTGTATATTTATTGTATAAATATTATTGAGCTACAATTATCAAAGTTTATGTAATATTATTTTAGTGCTATGTTTCAATTGGTGAAATGGACGCCATTGAGGGATGTGGAACTGCTCACCTGACGATCGAGGATGAGAAGCGTAAACACCTCATAAACACGGGGCAGTTCGCCGACGCGTTGTTGTTGCACGACATAGCGCTCTCGTGCGCCCTCCAACCAGATCCCTACCTTCAGTACGGAGTTGTCAGATCTCTGCACAAGTCTGGGATGCACCACTTAGCATTACAGTATATCAAATCATTACCAGAAAAACAAGATATCAACGACATCAAATATGAATGTCTAACATTCCTTGGTAAGTTTTAATGGTTATGTGAGATTCATAATTAATTTGATTTCTTAAATTATTGTCTTTTATGTTATAGGAGACTGGAGCGAATTTGTGGACACTAAAGAATTAGAAATGAAAATCAATCAACCAAATTGTAATCCCAACTCACTTTTGAAAGCGTATCATTACGTTTGTCTGAAAGATTGTCTTACCATCAAAAATCCGCCTACCCTTCAACACAAAATATTGCGAGATATAAATAAATCAAAACAAACCGTACACAGACTATGCCAAAATTTAAATATGGATAACTGTCAAAATATGTACAAAGTCGTGGGTAAATTGCATTTACTTGCGGACATTGAAGATTTCTTAGCTGTGAGAACTGAAAAGTCTACGATGAACGATATTCTTGTCAAATGGCAAGTGAAAAAATTACCAAACTATAATGACTTCAAACACCTTGAAGCCTTAATATCCCAGCGGGTTTTGATACTGGAACAAGCCGCTAGAACGTTTAAGGAGTCATTTAATGAAATATCTTCACTACAGATACAATATGCTGGTATGCATCTTTATTTTAGTTTTAGCTTATGTATTTTCTGAATGTTAAAAGTTACAAGTATGGTTCGTATAGACTATATAAATTTTTTTCACCCGCTTTCTGCTCTTGAATGTTGGATTGTAATAATTTTCATCTTAAACGATGTCCACAATATAGAATTAAGACTCTCAACAATTTGTAATTTATGTGTACATTTTACAGAATTCGGATTATCAAACAACAGGATACAAATGGCAGAACGTCTCTTGGCAATGGTTAAGAAATTAAAAACTTCTGACGAAATAACTTTGGCTGAAAGTGAAATATCATGGGCGAAAGGTCACAAGGAGATCGCGCTTTCTTTACTTCGTAATTTGGCCTGTAATCAATCGATCAATACCAAAATTAATGCAATATCTTTAAGGTAAATATACATTTAGTGACTATATTATTATATAGCCTCCGTGGCGCAGTAGGCAAGTAGCCGGCTGTGAAACAAGAGGCCGTGGGTTCAATTCCCACACCGGGACAAATGTTTGTGTGATAGACAGATATTTGTGTCCGGGGTTTGGGTGTTGTGAGAATGTGCGTCTCTCTAGGTCCCTGATACGCAAAACACAAGACTCGTATCTTAGTGTGGGGACGGGGCTATGTGTGTGACTGTTGGGTGTTGGGTGGTATATTATGAATATTTTATTTCTTTATCGGTTGGTTTCTAATGACATCACCCTGGCACGGCCAAGTGACCACACTGCAACCGATGGTATGCGCAGTGTCGTCCAGTTAGACTTAAGTAGCGAGAGGCAATTATATCTCGGTACTCGACACAAATGCCGACCTGCTATTGTTAGGTTTATTATATACTAAACAAATTAAAATATTAAATTGATTATCTTTATTTCTCTACGATTATACACATGGGTACTTAGTCTATTATCAAATATATTTACTTACATATACACTCACGCCTGTAATCATCGAAGGCAGAGGTGTAACCAGTACATCAACTTTTCGCCGAATTTTCGGTCTCATAATGTGATCTCGAGTCTATCGCCATACCGGGAACAGGTTCCAAACTCCGGGCTAATACTGAGAATTTCTAGATAGAAAAACCCAATATCACTTTACCTGACCCGGGGATTGAACCCGAGACCTCAGCACAGCAGTTGTAACGCATGCGCAATTACAACTGCGCCACCGAGGCATATCTATTTATGCACTATAATGGCTTAATTTAAGACTCTATGGACTATGGATGGCCGACACGAAGCGCGAGAATACAAGTGATATCATAAATAAGTATTTATTAAGAAGCCTTGAAATCCTAAAGAATGATGATCACGAAGAGACGAGGTTGAAAGTGTATTATGACATTGCTAAATTCGCCGATGCTGAATATAAACAGGTAATGTTCGATTCGATTGATTTAATCCAAATGCGAGAAATGACCAGCGCACACATTAGTGTGACGAATTTTATTTTGTAACACTGCTGGTTTCACACAGTGGCAGATTCCATTTGGTTAGCTTGTTGCTTGATTCCTTTACTGGCTTTCTCGTTTAAAAATTTCTATTATAAATCATAGAACAATTCAGAAGCTATAGTAATCACTACACGGAAATAATCACAATTCAGTTTATTTTATTGCTACTTAAATAAAACTTAAGGATTTATGTTTCAGATTGTTATGTATATGAATTCATCTATATTTGAAAATAAAGTTAAATGTTTAGAAAGTATGAAAGGAACAGCGTCCTCTCTAAGGTCAACACAGCAGTCATTAACGAGGTACCAAATATATTCATATCTAGTTTATTTTTAGAAATTTAAAATTAACATTTAAAAACAAAACGAGGATAAAATAAATTTCGCTTTTTACATTTATTTTGTGAACCTGATACCATCGCACCATTTGTCACCTGAGGAAAGTTAACCTATTCTGCCTTATCTTTAGAACAGTGCGTTTGGAGAAGTCATTTTTCTCATGTACTTGTAGATTCCGGAAATAACTTCTCTTCTGGTGTTTCCTTAATACTATGTTATGTCCATCAAATTCTAAAAGTATCTTCTCACTAGGCAACGACTTGTCTGTGCCTCTGGCATTGATTGATATCCATGGGTGACCACCATGCCGATAGCCACTTGCCATGAGCTAGGCCATCAGCTCATAAGAATCGTGAGACTAACATCTTATATCTCAGAGTTTCGGGCTCAGTGCAATGCCACACGTTGTAATTGAAAGTGGTCCGTGCGTCCATCAAGTGAGCGTAAAATTGCAATGCCAATATTTCTTATAGGGACGAGAAAAAAGCATTTTTTGTCAACGACAGATTCAGAGAACTTGACGAAGCGGAGATTGCTAATACCAAGGCAGAAAAACAGAGTTACCTACAGTTAGCTATGAGGTAGGTACTATATGCATGTGTAGTGTGCACATGTTCATGTTTTTGGGGAATCAAATTGTTCTTGCTATATTTGAGTTTGTGTTTGTAGGTATTACTTGCTGTCTCTAAAACAATGCGAAGAAAATAACTTGTCTGTGTTTCGAGTTATATCATTGTGGTTCGATAACCCTTGCTTTGAATTTGAAGAGACAAACAATGCCACATTCACGTGCATGTTGCATGACATACCGTCGAGAAAGTTCATAACGGTCCTACCTCAGTTGGCACCACGAGTTTCGAATGAAAACACTGATTTTGCTAACAATTTGCGAAGAATTATAAGTAAATGTTTTGTGACATATTTTTTGTTTTTATTATTTTTTAGTTTATGTTTGTCTTATTAACGTTTTATATTTATAGAGAGATGCGCCAACGAACATCCTCATCACACATTACCGATAATCTTTAGCTTAAAAAATTCTGATAAAGACAAAGTGATATTGAACGCAAGTGGCAGCGGTAAAAGGAACACACCAAAAATTCGAAATCAGGAACCACGGGTCCTTGCTGCTGAAGCTATTGTAAAAGAGCTTTCACAAGAGAATGAAGAGTTGGCAGCTATAATATCGCAGATGGAGAAGATATGTGACGGTGATATTTCATGATTGACAGTATAGAGTGCTAGAGGTTTATTTTTATTGGTCGATACATGGTATATGGGACAGTGGCGAAGGCTCTATACAACACGTCCATCAGATTCTTTTTATAAGTTTCATTACTACATTCTATAAAATACATATTAACATAATTAGGCGAAGTATAATAATAAAAATAGATATAAATTTATAAAATTTATAGCAATCAGGGATATTTTTTTTTTGCTATAATATAATAAATTATAATTTACTAGCTTCCGCTTCACTGTTGGAAAATGTAACTTTCGCCACTAGTATAATGTTCTCCGCAGGCAGGTAATAAATATATAAAAATAATATATACAAATGAAATTCGCCGATATTTTTTCACAAGCTAGCGTCGATTGTGTCTCCTATGCTATAGACAGAGTAAATAGTGATTTGGCATATATAAAGAGCTGGTCTGATTCTTTTGGTCTTTCTGTGAACCCAGGCAAATGCCAAGCCATAATTGTGGGCAGCCCAAGAATGACGCGTAGACTGGTGTCTTTTTTTATGGCTCCGTCATACCTTGGTCTGATAGTGTAAAGGACCTTGGGTTGCATATTGACTCCAACTTGAACTGGCGTACTCAAGTCACTCATGTTTCTAAGAAAGTCACCGGTACCCTGCGTGCTTTATATCTTCCAATACAAAAGCGATGCTCGTGCAAACCCTTATCATCCCTATCATGGACTATGGTGATGTGTGCTATTTTGACCTGAATGCAGATCTTCTCAACAAATTAGACCGTCATCTTCATAACTGCATTCGATTCATTTAAAATCTTCGCAAGTATGACCATGTGTCTTGTTTTCGTTCGAATCTTAAGTGGTTACCTATTCGCGAGCGCCGAAATTTACGTGCACTCACTACTCTCTTCTCTATTCTAATGTCTTCTACAACGCCTTCCTATTTATCTCCTCACTTTCAATATCTCCATTCCACCCACGATAGAAACTTACGTTCTTCAAATAATCAACTTCTACTTTGTCCTTCTCACAGTTCCGACTTCGTTCATTCTTCTTTTTCTGTGCAATGTGTTCTTCTATGGAACGCGCTCCCGCTCGAAATTAGACTGACTGTAAATTGTTGTACGTTTAAGATGAAGGTCCGAAAATTGCTTTTAAACATATTGGCAGAATCATCACAGCAGGAATAATTATTTAGTTTTATGTATTATATTTATAATTTTGTTTAGGTTTTCACCTTCTCGACATACGTCGGTTTTAATAAATATCCCGTCCCGTTACCTACAGGAAAAGAGATATTTATTTCCCCTCTATAATAGTTAGAATAGCGTCCAGTTAAATATATATTAAGTGTATATTGAGCGTGTAAATAATTAGTTATATATATATAAACATAAACTTAACATTATATATATTTATAAAAGTATCTAATCTATATCTGTAATTTGCTGTGAGTAGGTTCTTACGTTTCTCCTTCTTCGTCCTGTATTTGTTTGGGTTATTGGTGAATTTGTATTATTAGTTGTGCTTGTTGAATTTGGTGTGTTGGATGACTGTTGTGTGTCAGATGAATGTTGTGAGTTTTGTGTGTGCTGATTCTGTGTGTTGTTTACAAATACGGTATCTCCTAGGACTTTGCTGAGTATGACTGATGATTGCATAGCTGCCTGTTTTTGCAAGATGCTGATGTTGATGTTCGTGTCTAGTTTATCTATGTATTTTTTAAGAGATTTAGCTACTATTCCCGTTGCCCCTATCACTATTGGTATAACTGTAGTTTGTGTTTTCCATAACCGGCTGACTTCAGTTTTCAGAAGGTGGTATTTACTTAGTTTCTCTATTTCTTTGGGTCCTATGTTATAGTCTGATGGGACACTTACATCTATCAAATATGTTTTATTGTTATTTTTATCTATGTAAATGATGTCGGGTCTATTGTGTGTGACGGTAATATCAGTTTGGACGGGCATTTCCCAGAGAATCTTCGCGGTATCATTTTCTTTAATTTGTGGTTGAATGAGCGTTTCTTTCCACCATAGGTTGGAAACGTCCATTTTGTGTTTTTTAGCCAAGCACCAGTAGACGTATTGAACTAGGTTGTTATGTCGTTTTACATAATATGTCCCTGCTAGTTTTTCGCAGCCGGATATGACGTGTTGTGCTGTCTCGTCTCTACAAGCACATAAGCGGCATTTCCCATCTACTGGCTCTTTTAGTATATCACGTTGGTGTTGTCGTGTCATAATGGCTTGGTCCTGTATGGCAAATATTGAAGATTCTATGCTTGGTGATATCTGTTGATTTTTGATCCATTTAAATGAAAGTTCTTTATCTACATTCGCCTGATCTAGTACCTTCTTTGGGAATTGTCCGTGCAGATTCTTATTCCGCCATACTTCATTACTATTTTTAACTATTGCTCCTTTAATTTCTTTATCTGTATGTGTAAATCCTTGTCCTAAGTGTATTTCTCTTTCTAAGTCTTGTGCTTCTTTGATTATGGAGTATTTATCTCTATTTATGTCGTGTTGAACTATAGCTTTAATAAGGTAGTCGCTTTCTGCTTTTAAATATTGCTTGTATTTTATTATATGTGTTTTATATGTGTATTCTATATTCAATAAACCCCTACCGCCTTCTGTAATCGGTAGGTATAGCCTTTGTACTTCTGCTTTTTGCTGGTGTGCCTTTTTTATGGCTAAAATTTTTCTTGTTTTAATATCTATTTTTTTTAAATCAATATTTTTATAGTTTATTATACCAAACGTGTACAGTAAAACGGGTGTAGCGTAAGTATTGATTCCTTTTATTAAGTAACGTGAGTTAAGGTGTGTATTTAGTAGTTTTTTAATCCTTTTAAAATATTCTTTAGTTATATGTTCCCTAATTATACTATGCTCTATTTTTCCTGATTCATGTATTCCTAAGTATTTATATTTATCTCCTATTGCAAGTTGCCTAATTGTATCTCCACTTAACAGTATATGATTACCATCCCCTGTTGTATTATTTCTATGTCCTGAACTTATATGTACTGTGTTGCATTTGTCTAATCCAAATCTCATTCCTATGTCACTTGTGAATATTTCTACGCTATCTAATAATGTTTTTAAGTTTTGCTTATTATTGGTATAAAGTTTAAGGTCATCCATATATAACAAATGATTTATCGCTATGCTATCTTTAAGTTTGTATCCTTTAGTTTGATATTTGTTGAGTACGCATGAAAGGGGGTTAATAGCTAAACAGAACAACAACGGGGAAAGGGAATCGCCTTGAAATATTCCGCGTCTTATATAAATCGGATCTGTAGTTATTGAATTTTGGGAGCCACGGGCTGTCATTATTAATCTCCATGTTGGCATAGCCAACTGGAGGAATGATTTGATCATGGGCGGGCACTTATAAACATCCAGGATCCTAAGGATCCATTCGTGAGATACGCTATCGAAAGCTTTTTGATAGTCAATCCAGGCCATGCTTAAATTCTTCTGGGATTGATGTGCATCCTCTAAAATAGCCTTGTTGACCATAAGGTGATCCTTACAGCCCCTGGCCCCTCTTCGGCATCCCCGCTGTTCTGGTGCCATTATGTTATTCTCTTGACAGTGATTATACAATATGTTGGTTAAAACGCTAGTTAATAGTTTGTACATAGTAGACAAGCATGCTATAGGCCTCCAATTTTTCGGGTCATCGGTAGTTTCGTTTTTGGGGATTAATATTACCTGTCCTGTAGTGAACCATTCCTCTAGATTTTCGGTGCCTGAAACTATTTTTGTGAATAACGTAGCTATAGAACTATGAGTACTAGTCAAATATTTGATATAATAATTTTGAATTTTATCAATACCGGGAGACTTCCAATTCAGTAACTTTCTAATGGCTAATTTTACCTGTTCTTCTGAAATTTCTTCTACGTTCATGGTATTTATCTCGCTCGATGAGATTTCTACTTCTTTAATCCATTTAGCTTCACTATTGTATCCTATGGGGTTTGATAATATAGATGACCAAAACTCTTCTACTCTTTCTTTGCTTGGTAATTGGATGTTTCTATTGTTATTGCTTCCTAAACTTCTATATAATCTATGTTCGTTTTCGTTAAATAATCTATTTTGTTCTTTTCTAATATTTATATCTTCATATCTCTTTATTCTACTAGCTAAAGCTTTTATTTTCTGTTTTATGATTTCTATGTTATTTTGATGATCATTTTCATTTTGAATATTATACTTTTTATATAAACTGTCTTTAATTCTCATCATTCTACCTGTGCTGATGCCTCTTCCTATTTCAATTAATTGGCCTAACTCTTTTCTTAGTTTTTCTATTTTGGTCTGAATTCTTTTCTTCCACGGTGGATCAGTTTTGGCTTTAATAGTATCTTTTGGCAAGTAGGGCATTTGATTATTATTTAATATTAGGGTTTTTGCGGTAGCGTAAATGATATCATTAATTTCTCGTAGGGATTCATTAGTTATTAATAGATTGGGTAAATATGTATTAAGAGTGCGTAGATTTTCTAGGAATCGCTTATTTATTTTAGCTTTAGGTAGAAGTTGACGGTCTGAAATTGCGGTTTCTTTAGTTTCAGCTAATATTTGCAGAAAGTTTAAAATTAGTGGGTTCTGATCTTCATTTACTGTAATATTTTCTGTTAATTGTTCTATTGTTTCGGCTTGTTCTGCTGTAATGTGATAGTCTTGTTGTGTATTTTGCATATTGTGTTCTATTGTGTTAAGTGTAGTGTTATATTGTTCAGTATTAGTTTCTGAAGATACACCTTCAGCTTGGTTTTGAATCAGATTTAGTAGTTCTTTTGAAAGAACATTCTGCTTTATTATTCTACGGGCCTGATTTGATAAAGTATTGCCGTTAAACTTTTGTATTTTCGGGTTGTTAGGATTTCTTTCTGTAAAAAGATCGTGTAACCTGCCTATATATCCTGGACCTCCTGATTTTGCTTTGAAGAAGCAAAACATTAACTCCTTCATTTCTTCTGTTGACCACTTTCTTCTTCTGTCATCATTTATAAAGTTATCTGTGGTCGATGCAGATGAGCCGACAGAATGTGTGGGCGAAGCCCTATTCTGCAAAGCATCATCCGTTCCCTCCCCACCCCGTTGATCGGCTGTAGTACCTTCGGGTCCCCCGACTCTAGCCCGCCTGTTCAGCTGAGAGCCGCTGACGGTTCGTATGCTGTCACGTCCAGCGTCAGCTCCAGACGTGCCCCGGCGATCACCCCCAGGAAGCGACCCTATACGTGTATCATTTAATTGTCTCTCCATTTTTGAAGGTGTTGCTAGTGCTCCGTTGGCCATCATTATGTGTTTGCCTTTGGCTATGATGTTCCACCCCTCACGTGGCCTGGATGTTTTAGCCGGACGTGGAGTTAGGCTTGTAAGGGGCTTCTGGTAAGAGCAGTGCGAGCAGCCTTATATTTATTATTATTATTTATATTATATTTATATAGACTTATTATATTTATATGTGTAAGTTTTATTCTGTTATAGTATATGTGTATATATTAATATATTCTTCTAACGTAGAATTCTATTTTATCACCTACCTTCTTGTATCTCTGCACTACCTCAGGTTGACTGGCAGAGAATGCCTCCGGCATTAAGTCCGCCTATACTTAAATGTATAAAGTGTGTTAAATAAAAAACAGGGGATTTAAAAGAGATTTTTCAGAGCCTTAGATTGACGCATGCAATTATTATGGCCTGTGTTTTAAAAATCTCTCGCACTTCAAATACCTTCACTATCGACCAACATTAATATTAGGCGTCATTTGTATAGTATTTCTTTGTCTAAACATATCATACATTTCTCCAGCTACCATTAGTTTCGCGAATTATAAGCCACCATCAAAAGATATCAAGCAAGAAATACCAACCGCAGAAAATTTACGCAAACTTGGCAGATTGAACAGAATTCCTGTACCAACCGTAACCATTCCAATACGGAACGATTTTCACTACCATGATTTGCCTTGTGAGTAAATAATATATTTTGTATGTACCTACACACGTAGTATTTCTTATCTGTCTGTTTCTTTGGGTACACTTAAGTTTTTCATTTCAGCCATACATTCATTTGAAAATACTTTTGAACTTGTGGGAGGCATAAATTGCCCAAAGAAAGTATATTGCACCGATTCCACTGGAAAGAAGAGAATTCTCTTGGTTAAGGTACATAACATAAACTCAATAAATACCCAAGCTTACTCAACTTTACAATCAAAAAAGTACACCGACTTCAATAAAAAACAAATTAAGCGTCACTATAAAATTTGATTTTCCTTGATTTTTCTGAGATCCCATCATCAGATCCTGACTTGGTGCCAATGGGACCAACTGGGAAGTATACCCTTTTAAACAAAAAAAGAATTTCTCGAATCGGTCCAGGCGTCTTCGAGTAATCGGGTAACATACATAAAAAAATTAACCTTCTCCTTTTTTGAAGTCGGTTAAAAATGTACAATTACAGTAATTTTGAAATAAAAATATAATTCACAAACAAAATTGTCTCCCAAATGTATTTGGCTATCTGCGCCAAACAGCAGTATGCTGGCAAGAGGTCAACCTCTGTTTTTCAATGAAATAAATAAATAACACCCAACAGTCACACACATAGTCCCGAACCCACACTAAGATACGAGTCTTGTGTTGTGGGTATCAGGAACTACGAGAGACTTTCGGTCTCACAACACCCAGACCCCGAACACAAATATCTGTATGTCACACAAACGTTTGTCCCGGTGCGGGAACCCACGGCCTCTCGTTTCACAGTCGGCTACTCGCCAACTGCGCCACGGAGACTGTCAATTTGAAGTATATTGAAGTCAGTGGAATTATTGGGCATTATGAGTGTTACTACGTTATGTAGCAAATTTGCTACGCTCCCCATTGGCGATTGGTAGTGTTGCCAATTTTTGTAGACAAAAATATCGTATTGTAAAATTGTTCAATATTTCGTACAGGGAGAAGATGACATGAGACAAGATGCAGTGATGCAGCAAGTATTTAATATAGTAAACACACTTCTCGCGAAGGACCCCGTCACAAGCCGAAATAAACTCTTGATTCGCACTTACAAGGTAAGATTTAGGACTCCGGTTGACCCAAGATTCTTGTTGCAATCTCGTATTTGAACACACGTTTTCAATTGATGGACTTAACTCACTTGATAAAAGAAAAATATTCAATGCGTCTTTTTTACCCACTCAAGTATCATCTGGACATATTTGGGCACGGCAAACTGACAATACTCGCCCTTATTGACGTGCGTATTAAGCGTATTTGTAACGTTAATATTATTGAAATAAAGTTGATTTTGGCTTGTACTTTTTACTCACTACTTTTTACATTTATACCGGTGTCCTTGTGATACATGAGAGGTTAATGTAATATACATGTGACGTCTCCTCAAAATTCACACCGATTTGATGATTCGATCTTATTTTATTTGATACCCTTACCTCGAGGACGGTCTCCTGTAAATTTGCGTAAGATTTGAGAGAGTTTAAGGGAAACATCTTCAACAACAGCAAACGTATCGCGAGTTGATGTTTTAGTTGGTTGGTTGGTTGGTTTAAGTTGAATTATAGATACCTAAATACTAATTAATTCTCCACCAGGTGGTGCCGATGTCTCGTCAATCGGGAGTATTAGAATGGTGTGTCGGGACCATACCGCTGGGCGTGTATTTAGTAGGCGTAGGTAACTCGGGCGCGCACGCGCGTTACAGACCCAAGGTGATATTTTTTTAAAAGTTGATTTTGTTAAATATATAATTTTTAAGGCTATATCTCATTAGGATACCATGGACGCGCTCAAAGCCAGAACATGTCAAATTGTTCCACGCCAAGCTGCCCCCAAGTGAGGTAGGGTTAAGTACGTTTGCAGGGCTGGCTCCGGCAGCAACTCTAGCACTTCTTAGAATACCCCGGGATCGCTCCGTAAGCGCTGAAGAAGGCCACCGCGGGGTTTTAGCTGGTAGTGTCAGGTGGGGTGTACATAGGGGATAGGGACTCGGCCAGTGGCTGCCCGGATGCTGGGTCGTAAGACCGGCTGGCTAGTCGAGCGTAACCATTTTATTCTCATTCCGCTTCCTCCCGAAGCGGGCGACAGTAATAAAATGCTTTCCCCGCGACAAAAAAAAGGGTTAGGTACGTTGTAATACAATTTGACATGTTTTCACTGGCCGCGCTGCTGGCGTCGCTGCCATGACATCCTAATGAGATATAGCCCTTATCGGCATTTCGATTTCCATATTTATTTTTAAGGATATATCAAGTCACGCGGCACGTAAAAAAATGATTGAATGCCACGACACAAGAAGGAGTAATAAGGAGAAGTTGGCTGTTTTTTTGAAGATATTGAAGGAGTTTAAGCCAGTATTTCATTATTTTTTCACTGAAAATTATCTTAATCCAGTGACGTGGTACGAGCGACGCTTAGCATATATAAAAAGGTATAACAATATTTTTTCAGTTACTTGTTTGTTGGCTCATTATTTTATATTACACTTCTGGTCAATTTTCTGCCACTTAGGACAGAGAATAACTAGAAGAGTAAAGTTTTCTAGGCTGTCCATGCCGTCGGTAAACACTGATCATTAGCCATTTTACGCTATCTGCCTAGGTGGTCTGTCACATGTCCCCCTAAACTATTAACACGTTATATGCTAATATTGAAATGTTATACTTTTTTCTGGTACTGCAAAGTGACGACACAACACTAGTGCACCCGATGTTAATCACAGTGCCATCCAATTAGAGTATCAAATAGCAAGAGCCAATGTATCCCTCGCTACTCAACACAATAATGTCGCCCGTGTAGCTTCACACTACGCCATGGGCAAGAAGGTGAAGAAGCTGTCGAGGGTCTAGTCACTAGTATCAGAGTAGGTACTCATAAGGCCGCAAAACGGCCAAACATCGTACTCCAATTCTAGACCCCCGACAAAAAAATATATATTGTTATAAATAGGAACTATAATTGATTTTTTAAAAAGAATTTATTAGCCAGCTGGCCAAACTACATATATTTTATTAATAATTTAATAGAACCGATAAAATTAATATAAATTCGGGCAGAGCTTACGCACGCTATGATGGCTGACGAAAAAGTGAACAGATACGGCGAGCGCTGCTCCTTTTATGGGCCGTTGCAGTGTTGCTACTCGGTGTTTTGATTTATTTCCAACAATATCTATTATATAATGTGTAATCTTATATTATGTACTGTTATTTTAAAGTAACTGTATTCAGCGTGTTTCAGCGTGAGCACGTCGTCGATGGTGGGGTACATACTAGGGCTCGGCGACAGACACGTGCAAAATATTCTAATCGACAAGAGTACTGCAGAAGTCATACACATTGATTTTGGTAATTACTGAGGATTTTCCTTATTTTTCCAGCAAGATCATTTTACTTTGGCTTAAGAGGCCATTTTTTTATTCTAGAGTAATGCTGGCGACCACCCCAATACTATTCAAAGAGTTAAAATAAATGAATACACCCAACAGTCACACACATAGTTCTGACCTCACACTAGGTAAAACCTGTATTGTGGGTATCAACAACTACGAGGGACTACGGTCCCACAACACTATTTGTTTGTGCATAGCGTAAAAACATCTAAACGGATGTAATCTAATAAAAACAAAAGTTATTTTGAATAACAACTACGTTTATGCCATAAAAATGGAATAAACGGCTAAATATTTTATAAATTTCATATTAGCAATTATTCTATCAATGTGCCCCATTTGATCACAGCAGTACACTTTTAAAAACTAAATCCATAGTTCTATAGGTGGACTACGTTGGCAACTGGCATATTTACCTGATAAACCAAGGTGTTATTATCATATCATATATGAATGCACTCCTTTGCAGGCTACATATCGTATTTTTGTCTCTCTTGCGGTTATTTTGTAACAGACCCAGTGTTCTATTATAAAATAACATAAATTCACGTTTGTATTATGCGGTTTGTTGGCATTTTTCCTCATATCATTATGTAATGTGAGCTCAAACCTGCCTCCCTTTCGAACCAGCTACAAATCTGGTGCGGGTTCCAATCTCAGGCATTACACACCAATGAGACCATTTTCTTAATAACCTTTATTTCTTAACCAGTCATGCCGGGTAAATATCTACTTTATTAAAATTATGAAGTGTACTATCCCGCATTAGGCCAGCGTGGTGGACTGAGACTGAGGCCCGTATAACAGAACGATACTCATAGCTAGAACATACTTGTAGCTAAAGAAAATGAATTCAAGGTAAAATCTATACTTGAATCTAGATTCAGCTGAGTTTGATTTAAATCACGTTCTGTAATCAGATCTATGCTTGAGGTTCGATCTGTACTTATATCTAGTTTTAGGTGATCGGAGATCAAACGATACTCGAGTATCGTTCTGTAATACGGCCTGACTCTCTCATTAGTAGAGGAGGCCCGTGCCAAGCAGTGGGGCAATGTTTAATACAAGGCTAGCTAGTATTATTATTAGTAAAATTATATTGTATTTTTATTAAATTGTTCTCGCTTGTTTCTAATAAAATATTATTATTCCAGGTATTGCATTTGACCAAGGCAAAACGTTACACACGCCGGAGACTGTTCCATTTCGTTTAACACAAGACATGATCGCCGGGTTCGGGGCGAGCGGCGTGGAAGGAATATTTAGAAGGTGTTAAAAGTTTTTTAGTTCATAAAAAGTACACCGACTTCAATAAAAACAAATTATGCGTCCCTATAAAATTTCAGAGTTGCCCTCGGTTTTTCTGAGATCCCATCATCAGATCCTGACTTGGTGCCAATGGGAAAGTATACCCTTTTAAACAAAAAAAGAATTTCGCGAATCGGTCCAGGCGACTTCGAGTAATCGGGAAACATACATAAAAAAAAAGATTCCGACGAATTGAGAACCTTTTCCTTTTTTTGAAGTCGGTTAAAATCTTTGTTTACTTTTTAACGACTTTAATGAAGAGGCAAGAAAATCCGAGTTTTTAAATCTATTACACACACAGACAGACAGACAGAGTTTATTTGGAGGCATAAAATGGTCATTTGATAAAGCTAGGGAAATGCATCAGATAAACGGCTGGAAGGTGAAGTCGCGTGACTAGACTTTACACACCGATAACTTAGGGTACAATCATGTTGCTCACTTCATGGGGGACTGGGCAACATGGATGGTTGTGTTTAAAATTTACTCTAGAGGTATACTATAGTATAGAGGTATACCGCATAGCGCTTTCGCAGCTCATTAACCGAATACTTTTAAAAATAAATGTACAATCCAAATTTTTTAACAGGTGCTGTGAGAAAACTATGCAATTATTGCGCAATAACCAAGATACTTTACTGACTATATTGGAAGTGTTACTCTGCGATCCATTGTACACGTGGACTGTTACTACAGCACGTCAAAATGCTCCAAGTGTCAGTGATCACAATGCAAGCAGTAAGTAGAAGCAAATATCTATCATTTATACTTACAAACATGCAGGTAGAGGTTATATAGTCGTGGAAAGTTCAGGATACTTGTGTAGTACTATCACAGACATTTGCCTGGTAGAATTTGCTAAAGTGTAATGCATCATCGATACAGTCACGGCACATTAGTGGAGATTGTTCTCCAGCTGCTTGACTTCTGCTCCTTTCTTTGCCCGATATCGATATAGTATCGCGTTTGATCGATACAAGGCTACTGTCGATACAATAAAAATGCGACAAGGTGACAAATAGCAAGGTGTTAAAGACATCTGCTACTAGGTTATACGCATAGCTAAGGTTTTAACCGTTAAGATGACCGGTTACCACACGTATTTCAGTTTGAAGTAATTCTTTCCGAAACTTTTAATAATTGCTACCCTTGTGTTTTAAAAGTTTAACCGCTTTTTAAGGTGATGGCCATTTTGCCGTTGTTTATGTGGTTTTCATCTTATACTTGTATCGTCGTGTAAGAGGTGCCTCAAATGTAATGTATCTTTAAGTCTCCACTGGAACTTGGAATGTGCATCTTCTTCTATTGCAAAGTAATTCGTTGAAGAAAGATGCAAGTAGAAGACGAAAGTGTAGTGATGGGTTGTGGCTTAGGTGACAAAAGGGTAGTTTTTTTATAACTTTAATCAACAAATTACATTAATTAAGTAAATTACATACCATTCAAATAGCGATATGTTCGCACTACGCAACAATTTTTGCTCATACCAATATTTAAAATGAATAAATTGTGACCTCAATTTTCAAGCAATTTTGATTCTGTTTTCGCAAAGGGGTTTCTTTTACGTATTATATTCTGTTGCATATCGAATAATGTACACAATTAAAAACAGGAAACTACCCTATTATGTTTGTTGTATTGTGTTCGTCAGATGTTGGTGGTAAGAGCAGTGCGAGCAGCCTGGCAGAGCGTGCGCTTCTGACTGTGAGCAGCAAGCTGGCCGGCGCGGAGGGGGGCGAGGGGGGCGTGGCGGGTGTCGCCGTGCCCGGACACGTCGCGCGTCTGCTGCAGACCGCCACCGACCCCGCCAATCTGTGCCGACTCTTCCCAGGCTGGCAACCCTACTTGTGATCACTCATCACTACGTCGGAAGGACTAGTATCCATGAACATGAATAAATTAAAAAAACACTCATCACTCTTCACTCTACTGTCGCGGCTGAACGACAATGACATGTGTTCATGACTATAAATTAATAAAAAATACTACTGTCTCATGCTAATACTGATTCGTATCATCACTGTAAACATCCATGTTACCTAAGCAATTATAACGTACAATGATTATATAATAAATATTTTAATTTCTCTATGAATATTTATTTTACTACAATCCTTTAGTAGTATGCTATCATCATCCTGAATAAATGTTAAAATAAACATTTACTATATTTCCTGTAAATAAGGGTCAAAAGTGGTGTCTCCTAAAGGCGTCGTTAGCGGTCAAAAGGTTAGCGACTTCTAGTGTAAACACTGAATGTTGACTTGACGTAATGTCCAGTTACAATAATTGAAACTGGAGTTTCAGTAGTAGGTATTATAATGCTCTTGGAACTGGAATATAAGGACTACAATCTCTGTGTATGGAAAATTACCGTAGAAAAATGAAAAATTAGGGTTGCGCCACCGTAGTGAGTGGTGTACTCAGCACACTTCACTCCGTTTACTACTGCTACGTTCATATCATAAGGTGACCAATTAGGGGCGCCTAGCATACTTCACTCTGTTTACAACTGCTACATTCATATCACACCACTTGCTACGCTAGGGGTATTGTGGTCGGTTTTGAGTTGTCATTTGCTGCTAACAGCTGGTTATTTTTCAACCCCTCAAGTCTCAACATGACCGCTATATAAGATGGTACTCCTTATACTCTACTCTCCATATATTAGAACTCACAGAAGTGACGTCATAAGCAAAGGCCACGGCAACTACAAGTGTTTTGGCATGTAAATCAAAATAAAGTAATAAAAACATGTTTTTACCATGAAACACTAATTTTGTGCTGAAATTAAAAGAATTTGTAAAGAGTATCTACATACATGAGAACACAATAAAAAACAAGTCATCGTGCCTATTGCAAGGTCTACCAATAATTGGTCAAAACATGGTCAAAAGGTCCGCCTGGTTACATGCGTGTAACCATAGCAACGATTTTATAACAACATAAGTAAAACTAGTGTGTAAGTGTAACGATTTATTTAAAAAAGAAGTTCTAATTACATACTTATTTTAACTTAACTTTATGAAAAGGGTAAAATAATAGGATAATGTTTAAAATATAAATTACAAATTTAATGGCAGAGTTGCATTTATTGGGACAGCTACAAGGCTCTACAAATTTTCCAGGAAATATTTCTTTGTTTTGTAGATATTCTTTCCAAGCAGGTATGTAGGTATTGCTAAGTAAATTTTATTATTCAGAGTCCGAAGTAATTTAAAATTGTTATACTCATATGAAGTTCTGCAAACTGACAAAATAATAATGACAAAGGTAGTGTTGTACCAACCGTAGTCAAGTTATGACTATTTTATAGTTATACTAGCTATTCTCGTGGCTTCGCGCCCGTGATAACCTTTTTCGTAATAAAAAATTAAAAAACAATTTAATTCTCGACAACAGTGCCAGTTATCGGGTTTAAAAGTATCCCATATTTCAAGCCACAACAAAACATTGAAATTGTTTGGTCAGTTTCGGCGATTAGCGTGTACGAACAGTAACACGTGGTTTTTATATGCGAAAAATAACGGTAGTCCATAATTCCAGCTATAATCACACAACTATTGTTAAAATAGAGAACAATCAAACTTGAAAATTGCTAAAACAACGAGTAATATGATTATAATGCTGGTGGTAGGATATTCATATCCGCCCGGATAGCGACCACCGGTACACAGGTTGTAAAACCCGCCATAGTGGCACACGCAAGTGTGTCGCGTTCCGGGATCAGCCAGTGTACATCCGGTTTTTCTCGGGGGTCTAGATTTGGGGTACAATGTTTTGCCTTTTTGCGGCCTTCTGAGTACTCTGACAATAGACCCTCGACCGCTTCTTCACCTTCTTGCCCATGGCGTAGTGTGAAGAAGCAGGTGTTGAGTAGCGGGGGATAGATCATCTCTCGCTACTCTAATTGGACCGGACTGCGCTTACCATCAGGTGCAGTGCGGTCACTTTGCCGTGCCAGGATAAAAAAAAAGACATATCAAACGTTTAAATTGATTGTGGTTGAAACAAACGCTGCCTAAGTAGGTACATACCGCCCATTATTATACCATTTATTACTGTTGTATACGTCCACGCCTGTAAATTGTTAATTTTGGCATCTCTGGGTAGAGAGTACCCACTATGTTAATTTATTGTTTGTCGTCATTGTTTATTTTGTTATGTCGTGTTATAAGCAACGTCAGCTGTTTCAAAACAAAACACTATAAATGTTTGATACAGACAAATCTGCTAGAAAACTTCTATAAACTAAACAAATAAATAACACCATACAGTCACACACATAGCCCCGACCCCACCACTAAAATACGAGTCTTGTGTTGTGGTTATCAGGGAGTACGAGAGTCTTTTGATCTCACAACACCCAGACCCCGGACACAAATATCTATCTGTCACACAAATATTTGTCCCGGTTTGGGAATCGAAGTCACGGCCTCTCGTTTCACAGCCGGCTACTTGCCAACTGCGCCACGGAGGCTGCCAAATTAAGGTTGCGATAATAGTTTTTTTTTATCTTGCCGTCCGGTTAGTTTCAAGGAGCGAGAGACAACGATTTCTCGCTACTCGACACATTCATGTCGGCCTGCTAAGGCCAGGATCTTAGAATAAAAGGAACATGGTAACTGGCAAACTATTCCACAGCTTGATGGTGGGGGTTAGTTATGACTTTATTGTTTCCTGGATCCCTCTGTATTTAAGTTCCATATAACTCTTGTTCGAATTCACCCCTACATTCCTAACCGACCCTTTTTTCAGTAGTTATTATTGTTGAAAGGTCCGAATTGGACACTTGTGTCGGGGTGTCCTGAAGGTCAGACAGTGTCAGGAAAAGCGGATTCTTCTTATAAAGCTGTATGGGCACATCCTATTGACATTCATTACATAACGAAAGGAATACAAGGTAAAAATATTACTAATTTGTGAAAAAGCACATTTTATTGTAACCTTATATGACTCACCTACCTATTATCCTTCCATATCTATCCATTCAATATCTAATTATGCGCCTGTTGGCTAAATATAAACACATTTTAAAGGTATTTTTGAACCATGGTATGATAAGAGGTGAACATATCAAATCTCAGAAGAACGAGTATACGCACAAAAACGTAGTCTTTAATTTTGAAATCAAACCCAAAGCCTTTTTGCCCTAAAAGCTTTACAAGCTCGCATTAGATCATTGTTTATTATGTTTCTTTTTGTTAATATCTTACCATAAACTAAATTTTACAGGCTGGCCAAAAATAATTTTTCAAGTGAGCTGTTTAGATAATATTGGCCGATCGTGGATAGTGGGGTATGGCTGCTCTGTGTTGCCGTCTGCACCAGGTCATCATGTCATACAAGTGCCTTGCTGGGCACCGTCGGCAAGCACATTGACTGATAGAATTCGTCATTACTTTCTTGGAGGATCATCTCAACTTCTTCAAACTGATATTATTAATTTAGGTAGTAATAGGTAAGAAATTTATAATTAAATTGTAGGTTTAATCAAATACAGGTATTTAGATACATTTTATGTTGGTGTCTGGGGTGTTTTATTAATTAAATAAAACAATTATCTACATTGTCAAGGGCGTCTGTATGAAGAATAATCCCTAAACCCTACAACATAGATAAAGTGAATTAATTATAAGTAGGTTATAGGTTAGGTACCTACGGATGTGGTAGGACCTACATGTTCGATATCGTCTCAGCGCCGATGTCCTTTCATAATTGGACTATTTTATATTATTATTGCTGAAATTTTCGGAGCCAAGACTCCTCGCAGCCGCAGCAACTTACAAGTGTTCTAACTACGGGATATCAAGCAAGATCGGGAAATCAGTAGTTACGATAATTGTTAACAAAACAGATTTAAATTATTTTTAAAATATGTGATTATATGTGGGTATAAATAAAAGTAATTATATTGTAATAATATGCAGTACCTAATAGTAGATTTTTTTGCATGGCCTGTAAATATTAGATTATAAAGTTGAGATGCATGAAACATATACAGTGTAAACTCCATGTAACGTCACTCTATTTAACGACAAACTCTCTTAAGCGTCGAAATCAATTGGCTTTGGTTGGTTTAGCTTGTTTTTCATACAATGTTTCACTCTATATAGCATTACACCCACTCTCAATAACGACAACAATTAAGTTGCTAAAATTAGTAAAAACTGCGCAGCTGTGTACGATCTATTGTCGCTTTATTATCCTAGCCCGCAATAAACTCGACTGTCGGCATCATGCATACCGAACTTTCTAAGAAATTCATTCTTTTGTTTACAAATTGGGATTGCTTGCACGTGTAGACTGTTATTGACCATGATTCATAACTAGGAGTCATGGATTATCTATACCTTATCATATTCTTAGTTGCTCACAAACTTGCAAACTGTAAACATGGCTACTAAAAGAAAATCACTGTGTATTGACGAAAAAGTTTTACTGATACGCGCAATAGAAACGGGAGAGAAGATAAGTGATGTTGGCAAACGCTTTGGATTTAGTCGCTCTACCGTGTCCACAATATGGAAAAATAAAGAAAAAATCCTCCACGCTGCGGGCGAGGGAAAATCTTCCAAAAAATTAAAGAAACCTATATACGAAGATTTGGATAAAGCTGTACTATCATGGTTTCATCGACAGCGCCAGAATAATATGCCTATCTCGGGGCCGCTCGTGAAAGCTAAGGCGGAGAATTTTGCTGCTGAACTTGGTTTAACTTCTTTCAAAGCATCAGAAGGATGGCTCGGAAAATTCAAGCAGCGTCATCATATCAACTATGGTAAAATAAGTGGGGAAGCACGAAGTGTTGATACAAATGTGACTCATGATTGGATTAACAGAGTGTGGTCAAAATTCATAGAAAAATACGCCCCAAGTGACATTTTCAATGCTGATGAAGCAGGAATTTTCTATAAGTTGACTCCAGATAAAACTCTGAAATTTAAAGGGGAAAAGTGTGTGGGAGGAAAGCTTTCCAAGGAACGTATTACGGTGCTTGTGGCTGCTAATATGGATGGCACAGAGAAAAAAAAGCTACTAATAATAGGCAAATCGAAAAATCCGCGCTGTTTTAAGAACATCAAAAAATTGCCAGTGACGTATAAAGCTAATAAATCAGCTTGGATGACCAGTCAACTTTTTGAAGAAGAAGTGCGAAAGTGGGATGCAGAATTAAAGGGACGAAAAATTTTACTTCTTGTTGACAACTGCCCTGCCCACCCTTTTATATCAAACCTTCAAAACATAGAGTTGGCATTTCTTCCTCCAAATACGACTAGTGTCTTACAGCCAATGGACCAGAGTGTGATTAAAAGCCTCAAGGGTCACTACAGAAGGAAATTATTGATGGAGCTAGTCGAATCTGAGGGTAAAACTTCTGTTAATATGCTGCATGCAGTAAATTTTTTATCTAAAGCCTGGGAAGAAGTGACACCCACAACTATACAGCACTCTTTTCGACATGCTGGACTTTGTACCAATTCTACGAGTGATGAGGTGGAAACAGAATCTGAGTTTGAAAGCGACGACGACCTTCCATTAACTGAGTGGATTCAACAATTCAACATGGCAGGAAATACGGTAAATCTTCAAACCTACATTGAAGTGGACGACCGCCTGCTTACAACGGCTTCACTCACAGACGAAGAAATTTTGGATTCAGTGAGAAAAACTGAGGATCAAGAACAAGGTGATGAAGAAGATGAGACGGATGAGCCTGAGCTTCCGCCGAGCATTAAAGAAGCTCTGGAAGCAGCAAAATTATTGGAAAAATATTTCCTTTATAACCAAGATGCCTCAGTATTGCTAGATATTAATAAAATAACTAAAAAAATACAACAAAATTACTGGTGCAGCAAAAGACGTCAGACAAAAATAACAGACTATACTCAATAGCGTTCAAATAACATTCTTTTTTATGCACATAACTACTAACAATAGTCAGAAATAAACTTTTTATTTTTCTAATTCTGATGTTTCTTCTCTCCATTTAACGACAACTCTCTATAACGCCATAAAATGCACAGTCCCTTCAGTGTCGCTATATAGAGTTTACACTGTATTTTTAATTTTACATTGATATCATTATTTCGTTGTAGGAGTAAACTGAAAACTGAATCAAAAGGCCACATAACTTTAGAAATTGATGTTGTATTACGGAATTTCTCGTCATTTGGTATAGAATATAAATAACATAATGAAAGTAATAACTTATTTTGGCTTTACCATTTTGTCCGTATTTATACAATTCTGCGTCATGGATTTTATCCAGGAGAGATTACAAAAAGACACGGGAATACTAGATCCTAATGTAACGAACCGAAAAGAAAATGATATACAACTTAGCAAAATAAAAAACACTAACATTGAAGTGAAAAAAAATATTTACAATAATAGTTCAAGGTTGATTCCACCACTACACAGTACAGAAATGACCAGTACAATATTCGATATATTCTATGATGAAAACATTTCTACGAAAGATTATAGTTTCACTACAGAGCTTTTCCCAAGTACTGAAATTGAAAATATCACTGAAATAAACATTCCTGTAGACATCAAACCGACAACTGTGAGGCCAGACATCAAACCAAGAAGTATTGTTGGAGACTGTAATTGTAATTTATTAGTGAGTATGTCTATATTACAAGAACTTAGTTCACAATATCCTATGAAATTTTATGACTGAGACGCATTAGACGGTGTATTTTGGATGTATCAATTTGGCACGTGCTTATCCTAACAGCGTCATAATTATTTCATCTGATAAATCGTGTTTATTACTCGGATATTGTGGAAAAAGGCCATTAGCTGTTCTGTAATAGAAGTTGTTGAGTGGTGATAATTAAAAATATTTATATTGCAGTATTCAGTTTGTGACATAAATTGTTGCTGCGACAGTGATTGCTCGGATGAAGAAAAAAATATATTTCACTGTAATAATTCTGATAACAAATCTACGATCAAAAACGACGGCGTATGTTATTCCTATTTATTTCACATCAATGACCGGTATAGGAATAACATTGTTGACAATATGTTTTGTATAGTTAAAATTAATTTACCTGAAAGACGACAGGTTAGCCACAAGAAAGTAAGTGCAGTGCAAGTAAGTCTCTTTTTATTCAAACATTTTATTGTTGTTTTGTTAATAACAATATTTTTCTCAACACCAGGAATTTATGGTCCACCAATATTTTAAATGGCGGAATTACAAAAATTTGAGGACTGAACAAAAGTTTACCAGAGAAATGTATAAAATTGGTGATCCTATATGGGTCTTAGGAAATGGATCAATTTCTCATATTGGTTAGTATTACTATTATACATTACTACTCTACTAAGGCCTTACTTTAGATATTATAAATACATACATACATACATATACACACACGCCTGTAATCCCCGAAGGGGTGACAGATGTGTAACCAGATTTAAGCTGAATTTATTAAAGTTCCATAATACGATAGGGGGCGTGCCTGGTTTACCCCTGGACCCCCAAAACACTTCCCCTGGCTACGCCCGTGGTTTGGGAAACCTTTTTCATTCGACTTTGCACGGCAATGTACGCATAGGGTCTGGCACATTAAAAATACGAGTTAGCTGTTCGCATTGAAACATACATCGCAAGTATACTATTTAATTTACTAAAGTATTTCGTTTAAGATATATTTTTTTAATTTGTTTCAGATTTAGCATTCCCATTAATAAACAACTATTGTAGTAGCAGAAAACCGGTTGTTTTTTTTAAGGATGAAGAAATTGAATGCATTGTGAAGTTAAATGATCTTGAAATGTTCCATGTTTACAATTTAGTAGAACAAACAAAAATCATAAGTGCTACAAATATTTCTGTGAATGGTTCTGCTTTGGTAAGTAAAGTCATGTCTTTAAACAATTGTATTTTAGTTAAATACAATAATACATTAATCCATATTTGATGTGTATGGTTTGTTTCAGAATTGTTCTACTCTCTATTGTGCAAATTGGACAATTATTGTTTGTAATGATTATGTCTGCGAACATTATAATAAGAGTTTGCATGAACCTTCTTGCACAAAAACAGCGTGCACTAATCTTGGTTTAATATTGGACTTTACATTTTATACATACGAAACTAACATTGTGAATGCCACCATAAAATTGTATGTTCAAAACAAAACAATTGTTCTACCTCACATGTCACAGAAGATAAGAGTTAAATTTTTGTTGACAAATACATCAATTGACGAAATTGTAAAATACAGCGGGAATCCAGGATATCAACAAGGCCTCCAACTAATAATGTCTCGGGCCAAAACAAATTACACACAACATTTTTCTAAGAGTAGAAGTAATGGGGATAAATATTTCGCCCTTCCTGAAACTAGAAACAGACAATGCCTTATTCGAAATATTACCGATAATTATATACTATTTGGGGTAAATAAAAGAATCAAATGTAGCTATGTACACAAAAATTATCGGTTTAAGAATTATAACGAGGTTTGTAGAGACATACAAGATAGCATACATAAGTTACTGTTCTTAAATGATACAATAGCAGTATCTGCTTACGGAAATCCACGAAATAGTGACGATGAATGGATACTATTGAGTATGAACAACACAAGTGAACAAATTGTGTATGGTAAAGTTGATAGCAAGGCATATACAATATATTGTTATAATTTACTTACACACATAACATTGTCTTTCGCTTATACGAATTTGAATGAAAGGGGGAATAAAATATTATCAGTAAAACACCAAGTATTCTTAAGCAATAAGTCCTTTACTATAGAAGATATGATGTCGACAGTTATTACTATAGATATAAGTTTCATAGACGTCACTAAGCCTGCAGTCTTCGAATATGCCAGCAGTCCACATTTAGACATAAATTTACCGCAAGAATTTTTCTTCCCTTCCAATAAATCGTATTTCCAATGTAGCAACATATATGTAATTTTAGTTTATTGCTGTGTTATTATCTTCAAATAAAATACTGTTTGATAATAACTAATAATTTTATTTTGAAATAATTTAAATATTTTGTTACTTCTATCACTTCTAACTTGGCATCCCCTTCAAGGACTTAACAATCTTGTGTGTGTTAGTTGTTAGCCTGCAAATAAAACCCATTTTAAATTCACATTGACGCGCGATGTACGTGAGCCGGCATCGCTGAGGGTGTTTTGTTTTATATTGGCACGGCAAAATTACCACACTGCACCTGATGGTAAGCGCAGTGCAGTACAATTAGAGTATCGAGTAGCGAGAGGCAATCTATCCCCCGCTACTCAACACAATCATGCCGGCCTACTTCTTCACACTACGCCATGGGCAAGAAGGTGAAGAAGCGGTCGAGGCTCAAGTGTCAGAGTACTCAGAATGCCGCAAAACCGCCAAACATCGTACCCCAATTCAAAACCCCCGACAAACCCCCAGGTGTGGTCGAAAGGCTACAATATAAAATAAAACCGTTTTAATTATAAAATAGTTTTTAATTGAGATAGCTACATGACGACAAAAATGAATGAAATAAAATTGTACACTAGTATCGAAGTCCGCCAGAGCCATACAGATATTTACAATAGTTTTACAAACAGAAGTGTAATATCGGGTTTTATGAAACATATACTGTAACGTGTAGTGTGGGGTGGTGTGTGGTTGAGTGAGTAAGTGTGTGGTTGAGTGAGTGGGTGAGTGAGTACGCACCTATGCGACGTATGTGTAGACCTTGCGGTCATCGGGCGTGCGCGCGAGGTACTCCCGCTCGATGAGTCCCTCGATGCGCTTCTTGATGACGACAGGCGATGGCAGGAAGCGCGCGCGGAGCTGCTCCGTCACTTCCGCCACCAGCAGTGTGTGCTGTGCAGGCATCATCACACAACATAACACATACACAACATGTATACACAGTGTGTCTTTATGGGAGTTAACTAAGGATAGAGTCGTAAAAATTACTATCGATTGATAGTTTCTTGGAAAATTAAATTATACATACATTGTATATGTATTTATGTGTACACGCCTGTGATTCCCGAAGGGGTAGACAGAGGTGTAACCAAGTACACCCACTTTTCTCCGAATGTATTACGGTCCCATAAAGTGGATGTGCCATCCTATAGCCATACCGGGCACAATTTCAGACTACGGGCTGATAGTAAGTATTTCTAAATACAAAAACCCAATATTATTTTCCTCGACCCGGGGATCGCACCCGAAACCTCAGCACAGCTGTCGTAACGCATGCGCAATTACAATAACGCCACCAAGGCAGTCAATTATGGTCATTTTTTTATATAAACATATGTAAATTAAAGCTTCACTGAGAACATAGTCTAACTATATAGAATTTCTATAAACTCAAATAATTTGAAAAATATAATATAACTAACAAAAATCAGTAAAACATAGTTGATAACAGTGTTTGCTAGCGCATTGATGTTGAAAATATAAGACCGAAACTCATAAGTTTTATAGATTCGCCAACGTCGCAAACTAGCCATTCACATGGGTTGTGAAGAGGGCTAATGTCCTAGATTATGTTAAAAGACATGTTTTATCACACTATTTAAGCAATGTCTCTATTTGATTTACTTATGTGCATGTCTAAATGTATTATTAATATGTATAAAAAGTAAGATGACCATTGACAAATACGGGTTTCTATAAGTCTGTCTCTGCTTAGTTTTATCACTCACATTTTTTTCCAAATTGTATGGTAGTGTATCCTGATTTTTCATGAAAAATTAAAATAAATACTGGAAAAAGTGTAATTAATACATACCGCCATCTTCTTCCTTGCCTTCATAATGCGCACGATGGCTGCTTCTATCTCGTGCTTGCGGTCCTCGTCTACTTTATTGCGAGTCTCTCGTCGCTCCGGCTCCGACTCTCCTTTAGCTGCCACAGTTTGAATCTTAACCCTGGGAAAATTATATAATAATTAATACTAGCCCTGTATTAAACATTGCTGGGCACGGGCCTCCTCTTCTAATGAGGGGTTAGGCCTTAGTACACGCCGAAGTCTATACGCTGGAGTCGTGCGGTCAATGGCCCTGTACGGATGTCCCGTATGGGCCGAGTCCCTGAACGCCCGCTGCGTCGCCTTGCTGCGCAAACCGCAGCGTTTGGTGGCGCAGCGAATAGTTAGGGGCTACCGCACGGTCTCCCACGAGGCGGCCTGCGTATTGGCCGGCACACTCCCTTGGGAGTTGGACGCCAAACTCCTCTCGTCAGCGTTCCTCTGGCGGGAGGAGGCGTCAAGCCGCCGTCAGGAGAGACTGGCCCCGAGGGAGATTGCGGCCCGGTTTCGCAGAGCCGCCGTGGAGGAGTGGCATACCAGGCTGGAGAGCCCGACTGCGGGCTTGAGGACTGTCGCGGCAGTGCGTCCTGTCCTAAACAGATGGCTAGACAGGCGCCACGGGGCGCCTACATTCCGACTGACACAGGTATTAACGGACCATGGGTGTTTCGGGTCGTTCCTGTGTCGGATCGGAAAGGAGGTGTCCGCCGTGTGCCACCACTGTGGCAACTGCCGCGAGGACACGGCCCAACATACGTTGGAGCAGTGCCCAGCCTGGGACGAACAGCGCAGCGCTCTCAGAGCAGTCGTCAGAGGAGACCTCTCGCTGCCGGCCGTGGTGTCGTCCATGGTCACCAGCCGGAGGTCCTGGCGTGCGGTGGCCCACTTCTGCGAGAGCGTCATCTCGCAGAAGGAGAGTGCCGAGAGGGATCGGGAACGAAATGATCCCTCCCGCCGGCAGAGAAGACGTAGGCGCCGGGTGGACGACTGACCGGCGTCTCCCGCCATGTGGAATGGGGGCGTTTCACCACGGTAAACCCCGGCCTGTCGTACGAGGCGACTAATTGGGGCCATCGGGGGTCGCGGGCGCGCAGCGGAGGGCTGTCAGCCCGTATCGATTCACTCCCAAATGAGGGACATCGTGCGACCCCGAGATGGACGGCAGCGCGGGTGGTAAGGTCTCGTTCGCTGTCGTTGTTCGGTGCGCGGGGGCTCCTTAGCCCTCCATGGATTCTCCAGAGATGGGCTGTTACGCAGCACCGCGCAGGGGCGATTCGGGCTGCAATTCTAGCACTCCTTAGAATACCCCGGAATCTCTCCGCAAGCGCCGAAGAAGGCCAACGCGGGGTTTTAGCTGGTAGTGTCGGGTGGGTGTACATAGGGTGTAGGGACTCGGCCCAGCGGCAGCGCGGATAGCCATCATCCGTGCGAGGGGGATGCTGGGTCGTAAGATCGGCTAGTCCAGCATACCCGTTTTATTCTTAATCCGCTTCCCTCCGGAGCGGGCGGCAGTAAGGATTACCCCGCGACAACAAAAAAAAGGCCTTAGTACACCACGCTGGCCTAATGCGGGATGGTAGACTTCACATACCTTCAAAATTCTTATGAGAATTCTCAGGTATGCAGGTTTCTTCGCGATGTTTTCCTTCACCGTTAAATTTCGGAATTTGTAGTATGTATTTTTTGCAGCTGTTTTGATGGGTGGATATAC
The DNA here is from genome assembly GCA_905220505.1 of Laothoe populi. Taxonomy (NCBI): domain Eukaryota; kingdom Metazoa; phylum Arthropoda; class Insecta; order Lepidoptera; family Sphingidae; genus Laothoe; species Laothoe populi. Next base: position 11,779,497 of record HG992151.1, on the reverse strand, counting down.
GTCCATATTATGTAAAAAGCAGTAGAAAGTCACTGAATATGCAAACATAAGATACATTTCAATTACTTTAAGAGTATTGATGTATGTCTGATTTTCTTTCGAAAATGGAATGTGCTTTTTAATGTTTTAGGTTTTGCCAATATATGTATTTACATTTTATCCAAATTAAATCAGTCTTAATTATAGGAATAATAATAGTTTGCTTTAATCATTTACCTATGTAGTTTAGACGTGAAGGCATCGTTTACGTAGAACACGTGTGAAGGCTCTATTTCTTTAGTTTTAGGTTGTTTTATGAGTACTCTCTGAGTGGGTTTCCCCATGGCCAGCGACTGTAGTGCACGCACAAGATCTTTCTCAGGTACATCAGTCTCGTTGAGTATTTCCTGAAATAAGTAAAAATTTGAAAGTATAAGTACAAGAGCAGAGCTGTAGTCCTCACTGAAAATCAGTATATTTTTATAAGTGTCAGGTATACATACATACCCATTACCAAACAATGTTTACACTGACAATGATCATCACTCATGTAAAGTGGAAACTGAAGTACATTATTAAATTTTAGTGACTAAGAAGTTACTTAAATCCTGGAAACAAGGGAAGGCCATACGGTGACAGCATACTAAAAAAAAGTGTTATATCTATTAATCTATTACGTAATTATCTATATTTCTGCCATTTAAGTGATAGGTGATGGAGTGAAAAAGTGATGGAGAGAGAAAGAGGTAGCGTGAGAGAGAGGAGGTGGGGCGGCAGGTATCAAAATTATTGGCGAAGGCATGACTAAAATCATAAAATAATAGTTGTTAAGTGTATGACGAAGACTGACCTCGTAAGTAAGTCGCTCGCGCTTGTTGAAGAGCAGCAGCACGCACATCTGGAACGTGGACACCTGTATGATGTGGCGGCGCGGTGCCGTCGACGTGGTGGAGGTGGTAGAGGTGGCGGGCGCGGAGGGTGTGGAGGGCGCGGGTGTGGGCGAGTGTGGTGGGGAGCCCCCCGCACCACCCGCACAGCCTGCACCGACCGCCGCGACAGTCGCCCCGCACGTGCCGCCGCGGAACGTGGCGTGCAGGTCGGCGCTGCCCAACTGTGGCTGCAGCGACAACTGCCGTCCTGAGTGCTTCGCCAGGTAGAAACTAAAAACATACAACACGATTGATTGTTGGTGGTAAGATATTCATAGCCGCCCAGATAGCGACCACCGTACACATAGTGTACAACCCGCCATAGTAGCACTCGCAAGTGTGTCGCGTTCCGGGATCAGCCAATGTACATCCGGTTTTTAACAGGGGTCTAGAGATGGGGAACGATGTTTGGCCGTTTTGCGGCCTTCTGAGTACTCTGACACTAGATCCTCTACTGCTTCTTCTTGCCCATGGCGTAGTGTAAAGAAGCAGGCCGGCATGATTGTGTTGAGTAGCAGGGGATAGATCGCCTCTCGCTACTCGATACTCTAATTGGACCGCACTGCGCTTACCATCGGTGCAGTGTGGTAACTTTGCCGTGCCAGTATAAAAAAAAGCGATGATGACGATTGTTTAAATTTAGGCTCAAGTGATATCGATGGTTCCAACGCATATTGGCCAAACTGACATTTTGGCAATTTTGACTTTTTAGGTAAACAGTTCGTTTCAGCCTAATTTATATGTATAGTATGACGATCACTGTAAAAATATCCAGTTTCTTCATGGAAATACTGTACTTTGTAGCAGTAAAACACCTTAACTGTGATAAAAATATACCAGAATTAAAATTTGACGGCCTCTCTTAATAGTTAAATTTTGACCCTTCTATTTAAGACCCATTATTATACAAAGATTGCAAAACGTGAAACGCAGTACCTATACATATATTCTGTGTGATTTGCGCCAAACACAAGATTAAGGTGAGGTAGGCTCAGACAGTTCAGTTCAGACTACATTTTTAAACTAATTATTCGATGTTAAAAACTAAAAATATTAACAATATAAAAATTAGTCATGAAAGATGAACATATTTACGAAACGATTGTGCTTCTCGATACACGATTCATTAAAGTTGGCTCGATAGAAAATATTCGCAAAGATGCATCGAAATTTTAAAATTTCAATCCACACGACCCCACATGAATCCGTAGTATACGGTTATAAAGAAAAATATTGAAACGAAATTTTTCTATAAAATTTTCAATGAACTGCATTAAACGAGTGTGTGAATATTTTATCACATTTAATTTATAAATACATAGAAATAAATGTTTTAAAATTACGAAACATGAAATGGCAGTTGTCTCCATGTTGAAATGTATTTTAAACATGATGCGCATGTGCGAGACTTGTCAGACGGCAATTGGGCCGTGTTGAGAGCAGACGTATACGCGATTTTTCGCTCGCGCTGTCAAAAATATTTTTTGTGAAAACATGATGAATATGACATAAAGTGTTCACAAATAGCACTAACTAAAGATAATATATTGAATATAATCAAATATATTTAACTTATCATAATAATTTCAAACGATATATATTTTATTTATCATAATGACTGTCAATTCTTATCAAAAGTCGTGAATACAGGTTGAGTGATTTGAACAAACTATTTGAGAATAAAATTATGGTATGATACTTGATATAACAAAAATATACTAATATTATAATTACGAAAGTGAGTCTTCCAGTTTGGAAGGTTGCATGGTTAAACCGCTGAACTGTTTTTGATAATAATCTATAAAAATTTACAATAGTATTATTTAATTTAATACCATTATTAAAATGTTGGTGTTCGCGAGACGAGAGGAACCAACAGTTTATGTCCTAAATAGATGTAGAAATATAAAATAAATACAACCAACCGTCACACACATAGTCCTGACCCCACACCAGGTCAAACTTGTATCCTAGGTATCAAGAACTACGAGGGACAATGGTCACACAACACCCAGATCCTAAACAAATGTCAGTCTGTCACACATACATTTGACTCGGTGCGGGAATCGGACCCACGGCCTTTCCTTTCACAACTTACTAATCGCCCGCTGCGCCAGGAGGCTGTCGAGAAATGACTAACTTATGTCCAAATTTGATTATTATTTTGTTGGAAATGAAAACGGTCATCAGCGGGCTCATACTATTTCCCACTACGATTGCGACTGATTACCAGATCCCTACAGCTCGAAGACTATAATCGTAAATAACTGCTTTGGATTCAGCACTTTGAATTTCTTTCAATTATTAACCGACTTCAAAAAAAGGAGGAGGTTCTCAATTCGACTGTATGTTGCTTTTTTTTTTTATGTTTGTTACCTCGTTTCTCTGTACTGTGTGAACCGATTTCGACCATTCTTTCTTTGATTGAAAGCTGGTGCTTGTCATTTGATCCCATAAAAATATGGTGAAGATCTGATGAATATCTTCGGAGCTGGAGAGGGTAACTCCTTAAAATTAAGTAGTATTCCAGTGGTTCTTTTTGCATTACGTTCATTATAAAAGTTAAGTTTCAGTGAGAGAGGGTAAAAGGGGTGGGGGTGAGGGAGGGGGGTGATAAAATTAAAATACACGTAAATTCTAATATCTTCAGCAGCTTTTAACCGATTTTATATAATTTACCACTAAAAAGCAAAAAATAAATTATTACTTTTTAAATAAAAATTAAACCGCCTTCAAAAAAACCCAGACACAACTAAAAAGCAAAAAATAATTGGTTACATTTAAATCAATTAGTTATATGCAATTTAAATCAACTATTTGGAGTCGGTGCCAGCCAAAACATGGAAAAAACAGAATAATCAGGCATACAAAAAAATATAAAATAGATCCAGACTTGGTTTTTATAAATCTAAAAGTAAAGAAAACAACACTGGCACCGACTCCAAAAATAATTGATTTAAATTGCATATAACTAATTGATTTAAATGTAACCAATTATTTTTTGCTTTTTAGTTGTCTGGGTTTTTTTGAAGGCGGTTTAATTTTTATTTAAAAAGTAATATATCATAAGTTCTGCTATATTTATTTTATACTGATTGCGCAAGACTAAAATACGATAATAACAATTCAATGTCAACCTAAGGCGGGCGACTACAAAGTTCATTATTATAATAATTTTATTAATTTAGCAGTTTGACACACAATACGTTTTAAAGTACTCGTTTGTTTTCGGCGGACGATCGATTATACGTTATTGTGTTCGTGTCGATAAAAGAGAAATAATATATAACTATTCTTGTCATTTCGTGCATGACGTCAGATATGGATGACAATATTAATTGTCAGAAGAATAGATCTTGCAAAATTTATGATTTCTGAAAATGCATCAACTGAAGAAATATACTTTTTACCCGGCTCCACCTCTATCAAATATTATCTATACATTTTCTCACTTGTTTACGGCAATGAATTACTATTATAATTTCCATAGCCAATTTTTATCCTATAATATCGCTGTTACTTTTTCGTATAAAAATTACCCTATTCAGTTTCACTTATCTCGATACCTGCTGGTGGTAGGATATTCATATCCGCCAGGATAGCGACCACCGTACACAGAGTATAAAACCCGCTATAGTGGCACACGCAAGTGTGTCGCCTTCCGGGGTCAGCCAGTGTACCTCTGGTTTTTGTCGGGGTCTAGAGTTGGTATGATGTTTAGCCGTGTTGTTCTGAGTACTCTGACACCTAGACCCTCAACCGCTTCTTCACCTCCTTGCCCCATGGCGTAGTATGAAAAACTGAACATCAGGCCGACATGATTGTGTTTAGTAGCGAGGCATAGATTGTCTCCCGCTAGTTGGTACTTTAACTGGACGACACTGCGCTTACCATCAGATGCAGTGTCGTCACTTTGCCAGGATAAAAAAAAATCAGATTCCATCATCATCGGAGCCACCCTGACAAAATAGTAAATAGACAAACAGATATTTTTTTTGTAAATTCTAATATCGATTTTCTATTACTATGACATTTGATATTACTTTTTGTTTTGACAGAATATTTGTTTCTAATAATATTCATTCATACCAACGAAAAAGTTTTTATTCCACAACGAAATATTATATTAACATTATTAATTCAACTAACAATATATTGAGTTCTATTATTTTGATAATAGAATTCAAAATTCAATGGGTTTATGACAATTCATACTTGACGGTCTGCATTGTGCAGTGGTCGTTTAGTACGTTTAGTCGGTTGTGAAATAAGAAGTCCAAGTTGGATCCCGAAATCGAATATCGATAGGATACAATTCCGTTACCGAAGATCAAGAGAAGTGACAGGAGATGATGATCGGGAGAAGGGTAAAGAATGGGAGGGTAAAATCAAAAGGAAACTGGACTGATTTGGCAGAGATGGGTGAAATCCCTAGTCTAGCTTAGCTTAGCTAGCTTAAGCTATTCCATCTATATGAATATGTCTAGTAATCTTTGCCGAGCGGATACCGTGAGAAAACGTGAGGATCTTATCATTCAGCTCAATCAGACCCTAGATCTCATGTTTATTTTTCTTAGGAATCGGGTTGAGATCTATAGCAAGAAAACCTAGGTGATCGTGTTCTCGTGCAAGAAATCCTTGTTTACTCACGTCCCCGTTCTTACAGGTGTTCCACTCCAAACGCACAGGATAAAAAAAATATTTTCATAAAATTCGGTTCAGTGTTTTCAGTTCAGTCGTGAAAATGTAACAGACAGAAAACTTTCAACCACTACTAATTCACAATTTTAGAGGCTACATTTTAAAAAATACGTGTACGTTTATTTGTTTGTTTGAACGCGCTAATCTCAAGAAGTACTGTTTCTAATTGAAAAATTATTTTAGTGTTGGATAACCCATTTATCTGGAAACGCTATAGGCTATATAACATCACGCTATGACTAATAGGAGCCGAGCAGCAATGAAAAATGTTGCAAAAACGGGAATATATATTCCTTTTGAGAGCTTGTTTTGCGTGCGCTGCGTATACTGTTAAAGTTAAGAGCACCCGCGCACGCCGCCACCACCCGTCGCATCTCACCCCCTCAATCATACCTCAGCCCAGAGCCGACAAAGCCTTAATATATTTATAGTAAAATAGATAAAGCAGCATACAATGTTACTGATTACAATGGCTGCTTGCAAAATACTGTGACTGTCCGGAGTTCCATCACTACTAAAGATTTAAATTCACAAACGGCTTAAACTAGACATTTTATCAACGCAATATAACGATAATAAATTATCAGCTGTCATTCGGGTCAACGAACATCCGCTAGCTTACTAAAAATATTGTGTGTGTGTGTGTGTGTGTGTGTGTGTGTGTGTGTGTGTGTGTGTGTGTGTGTGTGTGTGTGTGTGTGTGTGTGAGGAACAATAAATGTTTTTTAAATGGTGTACTATTTAAGGTGACGTGGACATAAACCAAATACATGGTTCGGGTAACAAAACATATTTACCTTCTAAAAACTTCAAACGCACTTCTTGGGGCAGTAGGTATATTGCATTTGGGTGTCGCGCTTTGTGTCGGCCAAAACCCAGTTGTCAGGACACGTACTGATAAATCCACTCCATGAAGATTGGTCTGAAGAACAATGTAAACACCATTTAGCGTAGCAACATAATTCTTTAAATTATCAAAGATCCTCCTCACAAAAAAAAACCAACTTCGAAACGAGTCAGCGAGTAGACAGGCTATGGGTTCGAATCCCGCCCCTAGATAAATGCACATGCTATCCTCAAGTATTTGTGACAAGCTTGGATGTTATGAGACCAAATGTCTCTCGTAGTTCCTGATACACACGACAGAAGATAGTACCTTACAGTGAACTTGGTGCTATGTGTAACTAGTACAGATGTAATAAAGATGGAAATGTGAATACACATTCTACAATTCCCTGTGCCCGCGCTTCGGTACTAGAGTTAATCACAGCGCAACACACATGCAATTTGATCCATGTGTCCCAACATCTACTTCTGATTATTAAATATAATAAGTAAAAGTTTTTAAATTTATAGAAAGTACACCAACTTCAATAAAAAACAAATAATGCGTCACTATAAAATTTTAAGGGTTTCCCTTGATTTTTCTGAGATACCATCATCAGATCCTGACTTGGTGCCAATGGGACCACCTGGAATGTATACCCTTTTAAACAAAAAAAAGAATTTCTCGAATCGGTCCAGGCATCTTCGAGTAATCGGGTAACATACATAAAAAAAAGATTCCGACGAATTGTTAACCTCCTCCTTTTTTGAAGTCGGTTAAAAATATCTCCAGTAATGGATCATTCCATAAGAAAAAATACACCCAACTGTCACACACATAGTTCTGATCCCACACTAGGTTAAATCTGTATCGTGGTTATCAAGATCTATGAGGGACTACAGTCCCACAACACCCAGACCCAAAACAAATATCTGTCTGTCACACAAACATTTATCTCGGTGCGGGAATCGAAACCAAGGCCTCTCGTTTCACAGCCGGCTGCTCGCCCGCTGCGCCACGGAGGCTGTCAATGGTATTAATGAATTCTACCAATCCTCACACAGACCAAAAATTCAAATAAAACCTTAGCAGAGAAATGTTATAATGTAATATTCACCCCGACTGACAGAACGTGTTCCTTGAACTCTTCCATGATGGTGTTTGAGACTGTCATGTCCTTGAACATGCCTTCCAACTTAGATGTGAACTGGCAACCACACTCAGTCTGCAAAATAAGTATGAGCTTTTGTAAATTTACAACTATTGCATTACCAAATGATTTCTTTATGCATTTACATAAAATCTGTACTTTACAAATACATAAATTTATTTCAAAGTGGCTAAGATACAATGCTTAAAGTAAACATACAACCCTGCTTAAAGTCTCAACCATTCTCTGCAAAATTCTTTACACAATAGTTAAGTAAAGCATATTGATAATTATAGTAAGTTTAAACAAATTGAACAAAGACTTTAAGCAAGATTCTTAATACATCTGCTAACTATGGTTATAAGTGAACTGATTGAAAGAACATGTCCACAGTAACTTACTAATGGTAAAGAATTTTGCAGAACTGACAAAAGGAAATGGGATATCTGAGGATCACTGGTTATGGATGGAGTTTTCTATGTGGGAGACATCACCGATTATGCAATGGAAGTCACGAGGTTCCACGTCTTTCAGTAAACCTTCCGTCTGAGAAAAATGTATAAATTAAATATTTCCCCAATATTTTTTTTATCCGTACCATTTTATATGACCGAGTAAAAGTTAGTAAACCTTAAGTTTGGAGATCATATTCTTTTCGCTGTCGTCGGAGACAGATTTGTTGAGCAGCAGCCGCTTGGCGAGGTGTTGCTTGTAGTAACGCTCGAACACGTCTTTCTCCTGGAGGAAGCGGAACAGCACCATCGTCTTGTCTAGTACGGCTTCGATTTCCTGTTCACTCATCTGTAACATTACATTTTTGCTTTGTTTATGATTGTTTTTTATTTACCGACTTCAAAAGAAGGAAGAGGTACTCAATTCGTCGGAAACTTTCTTATGTATGTTCCCCGATTACTCGAAGGCGCCTGGACCGATTCGAATTTTTTTTATTTTTTAAATGTATACATCCCAGGCCTCATTGGCACCAAGTCAGGATCTGATGATGGGATCTCAGAAAAATCAAGGGCAACCCTCAAATTTTATAGGGATGCATAATTTGTTTTTCTATTGAAGTCTGTTTACTTTTTATGAATTAAAAAACCTTTTTGTCATAATTATTGATCCCTTATTAACTAAAAAGGAAAGAACTGATGTTCTGATCTGTGTTAGGGGAAAAAATAAGTAATTAATGGGTTGTTAAATAATTCAAACGTTAAAGTTAAATCATTTTATACTTACTCCCTTTTCACCCTTTTTCAGTTTTCCATCTATGAATAACGACAAGAATTCTGGGGACTTGTTATTTAAATTAAGAAAGTATTCGAAATCAGACGCAATCATGTGTTTAAATATCTTGTCGTTGTTAAACGAATTTTGCAGGAAATGGTCAAATCTGTCCTTGAGATCGAGTAGATTCTGAAAGGATGACAAAAATATTAGTTTAACATGTTTGAAAGGTAATCATAAATAGTATATGAAAAGTACTGTCGAGTCGAGTATATGAGTCGTATAGAACCAAATTCGACAAAGTAGGTAGGTTTGGGTGGCGCCCTGGGTTATTTAGATTCACAAATCAGCCCGGCAGATGGCGCTGCTTTTACGGGCAGGACGACGTCTGCCGGGCCCACTAGTGAGTATATAATGTGCGTGTTCGTACCTGTACGTATGCGATGGCGTTGGTGTTGTGCGAGTCGTCGGTGACGAGCGCGCGGCCCTGCTCGCGGAGGTGCGCCGACACCGCGTCCGCCACCGTGCGCAGCCCCTCCGCCACGCGCGACAGCAACTTGTACACGCACGCCAGCTCTGACGTGCGCGTGTGCGTCAGCATGTGCACCACGCCAGAGTTCTCCATCTGCACATGACACATACCACACATGAGTAGGGGATTAATAAGACATGAATGAGTTGCGAGTAAGACATGTCGGGTAGATTTTTTTTGTGCCTCGTCAGGCAGACTAGCAGACAGGCCACCTGATGGTAAGTAGTCACCGCCGCCCATAGACTTCTGCAATGCCAGAGCACAGCAAAGCCGCTGCCTACCATTGAGATGATGGGGAGATGGGTGAGTTATGAGTAAGAATCCAGTGTACATCTGGTTTTTGTCGGGGTCTAGATTTGGGGTACGATGTTTGGCCGTTTTACGGCCTTCTGAGTACTCTGACACCTTCGACCACTTCTTCATCTTCTTTCCCATGGCGTAGTGTGAAGAAGCAGGCTGGCGTGATTGTGTTGAGTAGCGGGGGATAGTTTGTCTTTTGCTACTCGATACTCTAATTGGACGGCACTGCACTTACCATTAGGTGCAGTGTGGTCACTTTTGTCGTGCCAGATAAAAAAAAGACATGAGTTGTGAGTGAGGCGTGAGTGAGTAATGAGTGAGTAGTGAGTGAGGTGTGAGTGAGTAATGAGTGAGTAGTGAGTGAGTAGTGAGTGAGTAGTGAGTGAGTAGTGAGTGAGGTGTGAGTGAGTAGTGAGGTGGTAGTGAGTGAGTAGTGAGTGAGGTGTGAGTGAGTAGTGAGTCAGGCGTGAGTGAGTAGTGAGTGAGGTGTGAGTGAGGTGTGAGTGAGGCGTGAGTGAGGTGTGAGTGAGTAGTGAGTGAGGCGTGAGTGAGTAGTGAGTGACCTCGACGATGGTCTTCATGTGCCGCTCGATGAGCTCGTGCTCGAGCACGGCTATGACGCGCGGCTCGGTGGTCTCGTCGAGGTAGTGGCGCGCTCGCTCCGCCTCCTCTGCGATGCGCGCCTCCACGCGGTTGATGTACACGGCCGCGCTGTTCTCCGCCAAGAACTTTTGAGATTCCATCTGCAATGTCCACGTAAATTCTCATTATATTTTTTGCTATAACATTACCGGTTGTGGTGGGTTTCATTTAGTTAGATTGAAAGAATTTTCAGATATATAAATTTTAACGGGGTGTATTGTATTCCGATTTGAAAACCAAGTATCCTTTACAAATAGCGTGACGTATTTTTTTTAAGAAAAACATTGAGAATTGTTAAAGAAGTCACAAGTAGTATTTACTTTACTATACGCCACACGAGAAAAGTACGAATAAGACTATTTGCATTAAAAACCGGCAACCGTTTTTTAAATATATTATCTATTGATGTGTAATATTCACGTAAATATAAGAAACCATTAGATAGCATCAACATTCGAGTTCACTTCTATAAGTTTTATCAAGACAACGTTTCGTAATTAGGCTTTATTTAACGTTTATTTTTTACAGATTGTTGAGTCTAGAGATTTTTCCGAAATTTAAAGTCAACATAATTTTTACAATTTGCGTATGGTATCCTATTCAATTGTTATTTACGTACTATTTTTATACAGGTTAAATAAAATAAAATAACGAAACCAACGAAACGCTTACTCTATAAAATTCAGAAGACTGATGCAAAAAGGGTATCTCAAAGTCCTCCTCGTACACAGCTCTCGAGTTAATCCCGAGCACCATGAGCATTTGGCAGGCGTTGCGTATCGCGAGCCGGTCCACCACCTCGCCGCGACGCTCGCGAGCCACCAGCTCTAGTAGGGTCTGACGGAGATGGTCACGAATACATCCATAACGGACCACCTGTACCAGAAAGGGTCATTTTAATAATATATTTTTTTGATTTATGAATTCTGCTTCATGGCAATCTGTCACTAAACAATAGACTACGTCGTTGGCTGACATTTTATGTCTAGGTCAAATATGGCAGCAGCCTGGATGGACACCTTACAGACAGGTGCCTCATATATACTGATGAATCTCTCTATGAGAGTGGGGACACCGCATCTCTTCAGTCTCTTATATTGTAAATAATTGTTTAATAATAATTATAAATTATTTATTGACAAAAAAGGAAATATACAAAAAATATTAATGGCGCTGACTCCTGTGCTAATATAAACTGCATTACAGGAGGCCGAGTCTTTATCTTAGAAATAGAACAAATAGTTTGTCAACCGAACAATCATTTCAGCAACTATTAAAATAAACGTAGAAAAATGAAAAGTTAAAAATTACAAATAAAACTAAAATTTGCATTTGTGGGTATATGTGTGTGTGTTAAGACATCAAATATTCAAAAGGCAATGAGAAATATAAATGTATTATAATTAAATTATTGATTGACTGCCTCGGTGGCACAGTTGTAATTGCGCATGCGTTACGGCTGCTGTGCTGAGGTCTCGGGTTCGATCCCCGGGTCGGGTAAAGTGATATTGGGTTTTTCTATCTAGAAATTCCTCAGTGTCAGCCCGGAGTCTGGAATTGTGCCCGGTATAGTGATAGGCTCGCTCCCTACCTATCACATTATGGGACCATAATAAAGTCGACGAAAAGTGGGTGTACTAGTTATTGTTCTGTCTACCCCTTCGGGAATTACAGGCGTGAGGGCATATGTATGTATGTAATTTTATAAAAGCAGCCCTGGATTACACATTGTCCTACTACTGGCCACAAGCCTCCTCTACCAGTGAGACAGGTTAGGCCTTAGTTGACCATGCTGGCCTAATGTGGTTTCATAGAGAAATGATGATGATAGATGATTAATACAATTATAATGAATTAGTCTTATTTTTAGGATGACTGATTGGCTAATTATTAAAGCATACACTGAAATTATTATACATTTTTAAATAATACAAATGTCTAAAGGGACACCATTAAAAAAAATTAACAAAAGTGAAATTATCCCTTCTCCTAAATCAAATAAGCATTGTCTTTACCTTACTGTATCAAACATACAATTCTTTATTTGCTTAAAATTTGGTAATACAGTATAGATCTTTGTCTTAGCAACTACTATCAAATTAATTGACATGCAAATATTGTGTGAAAAGGAAACAAGACAAAAAAACGAAACACGTATTATAATCACCTGATCTCTGAATATAATGAGTCCCAGGTTATATACATTATCTACTTCATTTTGTTGGACATAAACTCTGTCCATATACATCAATATGTCACGAATCATAACCATACTGGTCTGGTGATCAGTAAAAGCATTGTTAAGCGTTTGTAAGAATCCATTGTGTAGTGAGTGAAGTACATCTTCCCGAACCTGAAACATTTTTAATTACTCTTAATATTCATAAAAGCAAGACTACACTTCCGTATTATTAAATATACCTTTGTTTCTAGATGCTGAGTGACAACTTCCTTTAAACCTGTGTAAAGTCTTTCGCCATGTTTATGCAACACCATAGTGTAGGCATTACGATATAGTTCCTCAAAAGAGAGTCCAGAGTTGTTTTTCTTCTGTATTTCTTGTATTGCATTCTTTAGTAAACTCCATATGCTCTCCACATACTTCTCATCCATAGTCATCTACAATATTACAATTTATGTATGATATAATAATTATTGTTACTAAATAATATGTGTAAGTTATAAGTGCTGTGAAAATAAGAAATAGTCACACAACTGTATTCAACAAAGGTAATTTTCTATTAATATATTGCATAATAAATAAGGTTTAAAAATGCTTAACAGCCTATGTTAGATGTTTTTGTAATAATTATAAAAATCTGAAAATACAATGTCAGGGAAAACTTGTTATTACTATGATAAGTATTGTACCTATACAAAATATTACAATAAAATTTCCCAAATATGACAATTTTAGTGTCCTCACTTTGTGGGACTATTATAATATAATTTAGCTAAATACTTTAAGTGCATTAAATCATTATGAAGCCTAAACATAATTGCCATATAATTGTGTCACAGCCATACCCAAGTATCTGGATACAATTGATAATATGGCTCAGAGTAGTTCCATACTTGAAATTTTCTAGTCATCTTGATTCCTTTAATTGATTTCAAAATTACATAAACATGATAGAAAAGTAAAAAGACACAACTCCAAATATCTAATAACTATAAAATGTAAAATTGATATTTTTGTCTTTTGATTGATTTCCACTCTTGTCAAAAATAGAATTGTGACAAATATCAAATATATTGAAGTATAACAGATGTTCTAAATTTGAATGTATTTGCCTAGACACCACCATTTTTAATTCCTTGCCATATTTTAAAATTTATGTTTGTATTAACATTATGCATTAAAGCAGAAAAAATAAATAAACAAACACACACTTAATTGAAACATGTTTTACTCTTGTAAAAATGTTATAAATATGTATACAGTTGGAATTAGCTATTTCCCATCTTCAATATTTTATCCTAGTATATACAATATTTTATTTAATCTTATTTTGGATTAGTAGGCAGTTTAATGAAATATCATATCCAAAGAGATTATTATATTTGTGACTTCTACAAGCAAAACAAATCTAACAACCTCATAAGTAAATATTTGTAGAGACTACAAAACAAATATTAGCATTAATTTCTGATTAAGATCATACATATTTATTTGTAGAGTATTAAGCAAAGAATTAGTTCAATTTATATCTAATTTATGGTAACATATTTAAATTTGCATAACTATGCCAAAGATGAAAAGAAATAAAATATAACTAAAAAAACACACTTTAAAATCTAGCCCTAGAAAAATGTGAAAATAATATTTAAATATGAAGAGTTCTTTCTATAGCAATATAAGGTCCACTAGTTTATTATAATTAAAGTGAGCTTTATAGCATTATAGAAAGAATTCACCATATTTCAAAATTATTTTCTTCTGTGCATTCACACACATAGTTCTCCCCCCCCCACACAGGGTTAAACCTGTATAGTGGGTATCTGGAACTATAAGGGACTACGGTCCCATAACACCCAGACCCAAACCAAATATCTGTCTGTCACAAAAACATTTGTTTCAGTGTCTCCACTACTAGCCCGCTGCAGCATGGAGGTTGTCAATTGAAGCAAGTTTTTTTAAACTATAATTTATTTTCTTCTTTTTAAATCTCAAAACAGTGTCCAAAGTGCCCATAACTAAAAGACTCAATTTCAAATCAAGGTTGCATGATAAAGTTATATGATCTAAAAGTAATCATATATTTTATTATCCTTGTGATGTGGTTGGTGTGGTTAGGATATAAGGCCAAAGTTTGAAATTATTGTATTAACAGCGGTATTCAATACTTAGCCTCTCCGGGGTTTGACATAACTTTAAAAGTGGAATTGGCGAACAACTTTTTATATAGCGACACCTGAGAGGATATGCAAATTTCAAGTGAATCAAATGTTTTGAAGGTGATGAAAATGACATTGAAAGATTCTATTACATAGATAGATAGATACAGGTCAAGCTAATATGAAGCATATAAAAATTAATTGTGAATAATGAAGTATATATAAAAGTTGGTACAATTTTATAATTGTATTATGGTATTTCAGGATTTATATGTCTTTGTCACAGGTAACATATGAGGTGTTAGATTGTCTAATATTGCATAATTGCAGCAATTCACAATTTCTCAGTATAAATTACAAACATTTTTTATTGTTGTTTATATTATTGTGTAAGTTTGGAAATAAGGGTACTTATTCATTTATACATGAAATACTGATTTAAAGAGATTTACAACCATTGTAAATAATCATCATATTATTGGTAAACACTTGCAAAAAAAAAAGGATTTAGAAAATAGTCATGCATGAGTATGAAGTTTAGTATGTGTGACTAATTATTATTGACTTTAAAATAATGAATTCTTACAATGAACAATACTTTACACAATGATGTGTTAAAGGTGTAACAACCAGATTCTGCTTGTGGATTATTACTTACAGGAAAAGCTCTGATTCTCATCTTGCCAGGCTTGTCTTTGGGCAGACTACTTTTCATCATTGCAAATGCAATACGTTGTACCAACAAAACACTAATAATAACAAATGAATTGATCACTGCTCATTTGCTTTAGCGATAACACATTGTTACGCTCATAAACATCTGAAATCAAAATTTTGTAAACACTGCATCAGGAAATTCTGCTTCGAAACATCAGGTTATCCGAATTACGTGTGAGTATTTGGGATTACTGATGTGTGAAATAAAATAAAATATATTTTTAAAGTAATTACTTACACATTTAAAACAATAATTCCCATTAAAAATTATAAAAAATTAAGAATCCTAATGACATTGACAATCAAAATATGTCTGTTTCTTTTCCTCTCGTAGGTCCCTTTGGATATTAAAGTGCTACTTCAATTTATTCTTGTATGACGTTCTTTTATCGGTTTCTGTCTCTTTCAATGGCAATATTAAATTGACGAGTATCAAATTTAACTTACGTATTATTAGATTATGCACTGCTAATTTGGTCACAAATACTTCACTGATGCAATATTTATTGTGGAAATATTAATTCGTTTTTGCATGCCTATGACTTCTTGAATATTGTTTCAGCTTTCTATCGTTCGTCCATATATCCATAGAGAATAGAATAACACAGACAAACTAGGAAAATAGTGTTGCTACAAGCCAATACGAGTTATGTTATATTTATGGTTCTTTTTTTTGACTTGGCAGCATGGTCTCGGACCTTAGCCGGTTCCTTATGGAGCGAACAAAAAAATATATTTATGGTTTTCTGGCCAATAATTGTATAAAATATAAATATAAATTGTGTGTATACCACTTAGAGTAGGCAACCAAAAGGAGACGGCATTACGCTCGAATCTTGAACAAAAAATTCAGCAATGTCGGTGGGGGGCTTCGTACAACTACAAATAAACATGTGCACACAAATGCAAAATGTAATCACGTCGTTACACACGCACACTACACCATTTCATACAACACTGGCAAATTTACGCACACAGTTACAAATTTATCTTGTTGTGAAATATATTTACAGTGTCATATATTGACAACTGTGTAAAAACAGTAGAGCGTAGCAATGTCGACACGAGGTATAGATAGCGTTGTCCTTATCTATCGATAGATAAAATATAACAATTATAATTTATTAAATGTTTTAAGATATTTTTTTATGTGTATCATCTTTTCTATCGCTTTCTTGCAATCTCTGGGTGTGATTTCGTGAAAAGGGACGGAAGTAGAGAGGTATAGTTAAAAATAGTGTAAATTAATATTTCTAATTTAATCGAAATACTGTAAAGATAATAAAGGTAATGAGTACTGAGAAAAATACAAGCCAAATAAGCAGAAATAAAAACTTTATTTTTTAGATTTTTTTTAAATAATACGCCTTTAATTTATTTAATCTATACTATTATATAAAGCTGAAGAGTTTGTTTGTTTATTTGAACGGGCTTATCTCAGGAACTACTGGTTCGAATTGAAAAATCTTTTATATAGTTTTGGATAGCCCATTTATCGAGGAGCGCTATAGGGTATTTAACATCACGCTATCACCAATAGGAGCGGAGCAGCAATGAAAAATGTTGCAAAAACGGGGAAAATTGATTCCTTTTGAGAGCTTCCGTTGCGTACGCTGCGTTAACGGTTAAAGTTACATAACAATCATGTACGACGAAATTGTTCCTCTTAAAAAGTTGTAAAAAAAGTCCGCGATAGCATATGTCTATCTATTTCGGTTGGCTCACTATAACCTTTTTAATGGTTATCGAATTTGTTCTGAAACAATGTATTATTTGGAAAGGGGTTTTTATAAACATGGTATTAATCCTTATCCAAATAAATACTTTATTCATCACAAGTATTTAATTTTGAACAAAGTTGCCCTTTACGTCATTTGATTTCAATGAATATCTTAGGAGATATTACAGTTTTAAAATATCTCCGCAACAAAATTAATATTGTTGTTTGTATGTCTGTTTCTTACCTTTTCATGACTAAACGGGTGAACAAATCCTAATGAAATTCAGTAGAGGGATAGATTATATCCTAGGGAAGGACATAGGGTATCTTTTGTCTCAAAAAAATATCTTGAAAGGGGTGAAATAGAGGTTAAAAGTTTGTATGGGCAATCCGTAATACTTCAACTTAGGGATCTGAAAATTCATATTTAGGCTTTAGGTAAAAAATAAAGAAATACGTATTTCAACGTTTTTACCAAATCATCCCTTAAAGGGCGAAGTGAGGAGTTAACTTATGAGGTATTCTTTAAATGTAATCTCAAGCTTCAGGCACAACACTTTTTTTTTGTCGCGGGGAAAGCATTTTATTACTGCCGTCCGCTTCGAGGGGAAGCGGAATGAGAATAAAACGGTTATGCTGGACTAGCCGGTCTTACGACCCAGCACCCCCTCGCCCGGATGATGGCTATCCGGGCTGCGGCTGGGCCGAGTCCCTACTACTTATGTACACCCAACCGGACACTACCAGCTAAAACCCCGCGGTGGCCTTCTTCGACACTTACGGAGTGATCCCGGGGTATTATAAGGAGTGCTAGAAGTTTAAGTTAGGAGTTGTGCCTGTCTAGCCATCTAGACAGTCACAACACCTGAGATTCAGGACGATCGCTATAGGTGTCTCAGTGCAGAAGACAACTCCTTGCATTGATACTTCTGCTCCCGAAAATAAACTCCACGGGGGCGGAGCCGCGAGCAACAGCTAGTATGGATATGGCAGAGAATTGTTTTAGGTCGGTTCTGGTGTCTTGGTTTCTTATATAAGTAAACTCGTCTTCTTCTGTTTTCCTAATGAAAACACGACCTTGCTTAATCTACACGAATTTGTACTCTTTTTCTTTGACGATCTGGCGAGCCGCTGCGTGTAATTTGTTTTTAGGTGAAAGGTGCTCAACAATGTAAAGCGGCGATTTATTACCTCCAATGCCTTCGTGAGCAGTACTGAGCTTGTCGTTTGGATTTGCCTTATTAAAATTTATTGTTTTTGCTAAAATGTATCCCGAAGCCTAGAGGTAGCCAATTTAGCAATGATTGAGCGAGGTCTCTTGTCATCTCTGTTACTTTTTACCACACGAGTGCAATGATGAATGTCGGATTCTTTCAAGTTGCAGGATACCTTAGACAGCTGAGTAATTATAGATAGCAAGTTTTACTGTTTGTGCTCGGGGACACACTCTATCTCAAGATTGTTAGAACGGTTATGCTGCTCAGCAACCTGAAGCCTGATTTGCAGATCCTGTAATGTATATGTTAACTGAACGTTCTATTTCTTTAGCTCTCCCAGTGTGTCTTGGTATTTGGCGATGGCGGATTTGGTGGTTTCATAATTTTCATTCAGAAACAAACATTATTATCCAAAGCGGTTATTTCCTGTTTTATGAATTGATTTTCGAGATTGAAATTCGGTTCTCACCATCTGCTTAAGTGTTTGGTTAAGCTCCTGTGCTAAAGCCAATTTCATGACATTGAATTCTTCTCTTATTATTTCCCTAGCGTCTTTCTTTGTAATAACTGACGCGGAAGAGTTTAAGCCGGAACTTCCACTAATTGCGCTAGTATCAATAGTGGCTTTTTTCGATGCGTAATATTGTCATTAAAAGGTAGCGAGTCATTATTGTTCCTCGACTTCCCGGGTGAGTCAATGGGACGTAAAGGCGTATTACTGTTATCAGTTTTTGGTTGCTTTGCACATCATCCGTGACACTTCCATTTTTTTTTGGTCAACACTAATTGTTGAGTAGCGTTTTTCAGGTATGTCAGCACATGCAACACAACAATGACGGCCGTTGCAAATTATTTTAAAATGTTGATTACTCACTCGTTTTGAGGTATTCCGATTATACCTCAGCAAATATACCACCGGAAAGTACACAACACGACCTTTCCAATGGTATATAGTTTGTAAGAAAATGGAGTGTTCTGTTATTCCATAAAATTTCAAATTAAATAAGCGGAGCCAAGAAATACAGTGTTACTGGTAATGAATGCGATTAGCAAATGCT
The DNA here is from genome assembly GCA_905220505.1 of Laothoe populi. Classification (NCBI taxonomy): domain Eukaryota; kingdom Metazoa; phylum Arthropoda; class Insecta; order Lepidoptera; family Sphingidae; genus Laothoe; species Laothoe populi. Next base: position 11,760,164 of record HG992151.1, on the reverse strand, counting down.
GTGAATGAAATTATTGTATGTCATTGAGAGCGATTATCGCCTGTTTTGGTGTGTTAGCCGGCTAACGGCTATCTATTATGAAGAGCATTTAAAAAGGGCTTGAGATCTCGACATGAATACAGGGTGTCCAAAAGTCGACGTCAAGCCGGAACCGGGTGAAAAGGCAAGACATACCGGTTAACAAAAAAAATTTAAAAAATCTAAGTTTCTTGTTTTTAAAATTATAGGCATGGCCCGCGTTTTTTCAAAGTATAATCCTAACTTTGCGCATTTGTGTGATCTTACGTAAGAACTATTAAGACTCCCTCCACCCCTTGTAACAAAAAATAAGACATGATCGACTCCCCCCCTACATCATCTTACGTAGTAAATGAATGGCGCCAAAATTCATACCTAAATATTTTTTAAATATACCGGATACAATTTTAGGATCACATTTTTTTGACAAAAACTTTATTCTGGTTTTGTCATATTTTGTGACATTCCATGTTCATGTTAGAACTATTTACATTAAAAGTATGTGTTTAGAAGATAGTCCAGATGGATTAGTAATTTTATCGATAACCTTTATAAGTTTATCTGCAACACTATTTGAGTCTTGCATAAACGACAGTGTTACCACATAAACCACCCAAAATGCTACACTGGCATAAAGTTTATGAAATTGTAAACTTAGTCGATATGTCAACTCTCCTAATATTTTTAAATTATAAATTAAGAAGCATAAATAAAGTAATCCTACTAATATGATAAATGCGTATGTTTGGATGGATGCACGGTTGTTTGATATCCAATCACGCTACAACGGCTGGACGGATCTAATGAAAATTTGGCACAGAGATAGATTATAGTCTGGAAAAGCACATAGGCTACTTTTTATCCCGGAGAAATGTACAGTTCCCATGGGATAGTTTAGTTTTTCACAGAGCAAAGGATCGACATGATTTTTTGCATAGTAGTATAGGGATCAGAAAATGACAAAGACCACTTTTAACTCGAAAAAATGCACGCTTCTTATGGGATAGCAAAATATAGAAGGTTAAAATGCTCCAAGACCTACACGCGGGCGGAGCCGCGGGCAACATTGGGTTAAAAATGAATATTAAAAAAACAACTTGCGTTTAAGATATTGAATGCAAATAAATTTTGCACTACTGTGGCTAAAAGTTTAACATGGCAACATTTATTACCCGATGATAATTTTTAGAGATTATATGTTTTGTTGCTTTTAATGATAATATTACTTTAACAAAATATGTCCAGGTGAAAAATAATTTTGTATTTTTGTAAGTTTGATGTGTCAGATCTATTTTTACATGTTAATACCGCTACAGGCTCGCGTTTTCAGGGAGCTCCATTCGCACGTGATGTCACTTTTTTAGTGGCGGATCACGAAGCGCAACTCGTTTTATAGAACGTGTATGAGCACCGTGCTCTTACATTTGTCATACGGGGTAAGCGCGCAATGGCGTCTCCAGTGTTAAATACTCTAAGGTATACCACCAAGGTACCACCCATTGACGAAAGAGTATACAAGGACATGAAGTGTTTAGCTATAGAATCCCTAGGTTATACAAATATTTATTAATTCGATATTGTATACATAAACATAGTGCCATCTCTATCAAGCCAATATAAATTTATGTGCGTAAAAAAGGATAGCTATATTACTTTATAGCGTTTTGTCAACATTTACTGTATCCTTCTTTGAAAATACTTCGTTGCGGTGGGTTATCATCCATTGTTTGTGCGCAGTTGCTTACATAGCAACCGTCAAGGCTATGGCAGATTTGTCTTGGTGCAAATATCGAATCTGCGGCCTCTCGTTTTACATCGGGCTACTCGCCCACTGTGTCACGGGGGCTGTCATTTAGAAAACATACATAAGATTATTATGCGAATTAAAATAGACAAGTGTTTATGCTGCCATCTGCTGATTTTATTAAGAACTAAACGTCAACAGCTCCATCCCTCTTGGCAGGCCAAAGACCCTTATAATTTGACAAGGATTGTTGATTGGCTGAAAATAGCGTGAAGTTGTATCTCTATTTCCGTATATAGTATAATACTCTTTGCGTCAACACATTTAATATTATTTTTGTCAGCGATCTATATGTACTACCTACGTACTAGATGCGGTGACCATAACAAACATTATGTTTCACTGAGTCGCGGTGTAAACACTGCACCGACGTTAGTATACTTCATGCCACCTACGAATGCACACCAGTTAATTTTAGTTATTTGTAGCGACATTCCCGAACAAATCTGCCTTAAATTGATTTACAGTGAATCTGTTAATAGTACCTTTAGAAGGTAAATAACATAATTTCGTAACGTTTAGAACGTAATATCAATAAATATTAATTAATTTCAATTCTGAATACGGGAAGTCTATATTTCTCATCAAAATTCATTATATAGTTTGTCCCGTTTTGGCGCGCGGAAAGTCCCGTTCGAGAAAATGTGACGGAGTTATAACTTCGAAATAGTTCTTAGTAAAATGAATAGATGGCATTAGTGGGCGGACAAGGTTTTTGGAACACCTTTTTATTTTGGAAAAGAACCAGTGATTCTACCCCAAACACAACTTCTCAAATCAGTATCCTAATGAAATTGACAATCAAAATATGTCTGTTTCTTTTCCTCTCGTAGGTCCCTTTGGATATTAAAGTGCTACTTCAATTTATTAAAGGTGTTCCAAAAACCTTGTCCGCCCACTAATGCCATCTATTCATTTTACTAAGAACTATTTCGAAGTTATAACTCCGTCACATTTTCTAGACAGTAATCAGTATCAAAGAGGTTTAATCATTGCATATAGATCAACAGGAAAATTCTAGCAATAACACCACAAACATCAAAACAAATAAGCCTCCCCATATTGTCCTATATGGGATTGAAGATTTACTTTTTATTTATTTTTCAAGCTTTTTGAGTTTTACTTATGTATTGAACATTCGGACAGACATTATCATACTTGTGCCCATTTATATTTCTTAATAAACAAAGAATATGGGACAGAAATATATAATAGATACATTCCATAAATTAAATAACTGACGCATTAGCCTAAAGGTAAAATAATAATAAAACAATATTAAAGATTTCATCAAGACTTTAATTTAAGACTGTAACATGTGAGGTACGCCAAATCGTAAAAATTACAATACCTAAATTAGTGAGACATCTGCTAATCCAAATGTAATTTAAAAATATAGCACACGAACTTACATAGTTTCATTATGAAACTTTTCTATAAAGTATATGCGTACTCAAATAATGGTGAAGATAATATTTACTACTAGTTTGAAAGTTTAAATAAAATAGTTTGATAAATTGACTTATATACTATTCCTGATTCACACGAAACATAATCCATAAACATTCTTGTGAAGAGATTGACTAAATAATGTACATATATCTACTCTACGTAAGACTTCTACAACATCAACAAATAGTTAAATATGTATATATAATGAAGAAACTGACTGACTGATCGATCAACACACCGCCAAAACGGCAGGGGTTAGAGACTTTGGCATACCAGGCTGGAAAGCCCAAGTGCGGGCTTGAGAACCGTCGCGGCAGTGCGTCCTGCCCTGAAGAGATGGCTAGACAGGCGCCACGGTGCGCCAACGTTCCGGCTGACGCAGGTACTGACGGATCACGGGTGTTTCGGTTCGTTCCTGTGTCGGATCGGAAAGGAGGTGTCTGCCGTGTGCCACCATTGTGGCAACTGCCTCGAGGACACGGCCCAACACACGTTGGAGGAGTGCCCAGCCTGGGACGAGGAGCGCAGCGCTCTCAGAGCAGTCGTCGGAGGAGACCTCTCGCTGCCGGCCGTGGTGTCGTCCATGGTCGCCAGCCGAAGGTCCTGGCGTGCGATGGCCAACTTCTGCGAGAACGTCATCTCGCAGAAGGAGAGTGCCGAGAGGGATCGGGAACGATTTGATCCCTCCCGCCGCCAGAGGAGACGTAGGAGGCGCCGGGTGGACGACTGACCGGCGTCTCCCGCCCTGTGGAATGGGGCGTTTAGAGAATTCTACCACCTTAAAATACTTTTTACTTAGTTTAGGTACATACAAAAATAATGAAACTGATTTTTTACACGGAAACTTTAAAGGTTAAATATGCTGACTATAAAATCACGACTGCATGCAATTAATTAAGGACATTAATTCAAATTAGCAACGTTGGTATAATTTAGATACAGTACAATAACAAGTAAAGGGAAAATATTTTTAACAGGTGTAAATATTTATTTCATTCTCTTATTTTATGTAGTACTTGGCGGTTATATAAGGCACAAGACATTATATTATAAATTTAACAGTGGCTGCTGTACACCGTAATAACGATAGGGTTTAGAACAGTAAAAAGGGTTTTTGCAAAGAATATTTCTAATTAGACTAACTAGGGTCATATTCAAATTTAAATGTTTTAATTGCTCATGATCCAGTCTACTAACCTGGATTAGCAATAGCGTAATGGACTAATCCCCACCCTTTAGTAACTTATTTCTTGTTGGTAAAGAAAAGTACGTGTAAATCGGACTAGCCAAAGTATCCCGCTCTTAAGTTAGTAGGCAATCCTTACTTTATTATTAAATTTTAGTGCTTTCTCGACGCACGGCGGGGAATCTCTTTAATGTAATACAGCATTTCATCACTATAATAAGGCTACGATACCTAGGTTTCAACGTAATTATATTAACTACAACCTTGATTCTCGCTGTACACAATCATTTTTATTAGAACATTATTATGAGGTAAAATTTATCCGTAATTTTTATATATAAAAATATTTTTAAGCTATTGTTTTAGGGAACGTGTCTTTAATCGCGCCATATTGAATGGTATGAAGACTTATTTATTTCTCGATTTTTTCTTACCGAGTTGCGTCGGCCTTGGTCACGAGTTGACACTTTATATTCATTTATATATTTTGCGCGATTAAGACCCGTTCCCTAATTTCATAATATGCATACAAATCGCGAAAGGCATTTATTAAGCTAGTCGCTGTAAGCAGGGTGTGCGTGTATCATCCATCGAAACAGCAAGAGAGTGATACATGCTAACACGAAGAAAGATATCATCACTCTTAAGTTCTTTTCTGATGTGTGATCTCGTTCACTAGCTCGCAGCCTCTCTATTAATCCATTCTGAAAAAAAAAACAAAGAATTAGTTGATTAGTGTTCATTAAATTCTCAATTAATTCTCACGTGAGGTTAAATTTGCAACCTACTGGTATAAAAACCTATATTTCAACCCTTTAGTAATATTCGACATCTACAGCGTTGTGTGTTTATTGAAACTAAATGATTAGATTGAATCAAGTTTTGTCCCCCGCTCAACTTCCACGTTGTTTACACAATTTGTGAGATATGCTACAAGCGTCTTAATTTAATTCTCGGTAATGCATAGGTAACAATTGCTTAATGGTTTGTAGACTTTAAGATCTTTTTGTGGATGCCTTCTATGATGTATTGCAATTGATCTCACAGATGTCCTAGTTTAATAATGTTTTAGGTTACTCGCCACCTCAAAGAAGTCATGTGGACGCCTCATTTATTTATCTTTGCCATATTATACAATGTGTTTTTTTCTTTTCAATATTTACAATATAGTATTTTATTATATACATTATAGGTACTTGAAACTTCATCTTCTTATGTTAAAAAATGGTGTAACTTGTAGTCAACGTTTGGCTAAGAGTGTCAATGTTTAGACATTTACTAAATACCTGCAAATGTCAATTCGAAGCACGCATTAAAAGTGTACGGTTCAGCGGGGCTATCGGCTAATTTTGACAGTTCGAGTGATCATCGATATTTCGTTGTCAACCGAACTTTGATGTCAACTGATATTTTGTATAATTTGGTATTACGTATGACATTATAATAATAGACACCATGGGTGCTTATCAGTTTCTTTCAGCGAACCACTTGACATCTCTAGTTTTTTGTCGACATTATGCGACTAAATTAAACATATCCATTTGACCACTAACTAAATGGGATAAAGGGTCGTCCATATTTAGCGGGCTTAACAACGCGTTTAAAAAATTTTAGAATAAGTTTGTGGCGCGAGATTCGTATTCATTTAAGTTTCAACTGCGTTGTGAGAAGTGTTTGAGTGCCTGTCTTTGAGTTTAATTTGTGAAAACAACTAATAATTGAAGTAAGTATAATAGCACAACATAGTTTATTCTGTGAAGCGCAGACTTCATTTATATCGAGTAGAAATGTTTCGTGAATTTAAACAATATTTTTGTAAAATGATTATATATAGTATTTTCAATATGCTATTATTATACAATGAGTAAGGACTATAATAGGTATATATAATAAAATTTCTAGTCTAAATCTTACATTTTCCTAATAATACAACTCATTTTTGCGGAGCTAATAAATAAATTAGTAGTGGTATCTCTAATTACACACAACTGGTGGCGAGCATCAAAATAAATTAAGTTTTAATATTTAACATGATTTAATACTTTTCAGATGCCTGCACGTAGAAAAATTTCCCAAAGGCAAACAGAGTTACTGTTGGAATTTGTAGAAAGTCACCGAGAAATTGCGTTGGGTCGCTTCCCAAATGGGCCTTTGTCTAGTCAGCTTACTAGACAAACTTGGGAATCGCTGGCTCATAAATTAAATGCAATAGCGGATGGTGTCTCTAAAACCTCAAACCAATGGCGCAGAGTAAGTATTTGTAAATATTATAAAATGATTGATTCAATTAATAATATTGTTTGTAGCAATGAGTACCTAGTGGTAAAAAATGGGTGTGTGCTTAACCATTTTTTGTCCCTTTGCATGAAGTAAACCACTTAAGTTGAGGCAATCACTAATGCACAAGTGTAGATAAAAAAACCTTTTAAGTTTAAACATTTCACCAAGCCACTTATTTTTACTGTGTTTACTATTTCATGTGTTTGTTTTTAATACAAACTTAAAATGTTCTTGTCTATATAGTACTGGATAGAGTGGAAGGCAAAAATCAAAGCCAAAGCAGCAGACTCCAGAAGGAGTGCCTCAGCAACTGGTGGAGGGCCCAGTAAGCTCATTCCCCTGACCATATACGAAGAACGGGTACTGGCTTTAATAGGGTCAGTGGCGGTGGAGGGATTGCCGGGTGTGCGCATACCTATAGATGTTAGTTTATTATTAAATAAAGTTCTTAGAGGCTGAATTCTATCTCACAAACTTTAAATGCATGCAAATTAATATAAATAACCTGTTTATGATGAACTATATTAAAGATATTTTATTATATTTCATTATAAATAATTTATTTAAAAAATATATTTTCAGTTACCATCAACTAGTGACATACCTAGTGCATCTTCCATGGCCCTTAATACAGATTTACCTACCACACCTAATCCTGAGACAAAGCCTCTTGAGCCTATAATGGTTGAAGAATGGCTTGAAGACATTCCAGTAAATCCACCTTCCTTTCTGTCCATCCCTGTAACTAAAGAGCTGTCACAGTCTGAGGTTGAGCCAGAAGAGCGGGCTCAAGTTAGAGTCACCACAAGAGGGAATAGTAAGTTTTTGGTTTTACTCGGATCTTGGGTGTAATTTAACATAATAATGAATAGTAAAAATAATCATAGTCTCAGACTATGAGAGTTTTTCTAAACCTCTGATGAACTATTAGGATCAATCTACTTATAGTAGAATCTCATTGTCTTTTATTTATTTTTCATGCTAACAAAATATTAATTGAATATTTCAGGACACCAGTCTACTCCCCATTCAGGCAGAGGAGCCCACACTTCACATTCTTCTCGAAGATCAATTAGGCAAAGTAAGTAAATTTATTATGGAGAAGTCCATTGACATAATCTATTAAATATTAACAAATTAAATAATATTAACATCTGTAAGATTATTGACTACAAATGGTGTACCTAGTGGTTAGGTGGTCAGTTCACCACTATTATACCAAGGATTGTAGGTTCGATTCACATCATATATTTACTTAGATCTAGAGATATTTTTCGAGTACTATTTGTGTCCCATAATTGTATGTGTTTAAAATACTATACTACACAAGGCTTCTTAGTTATTGCGGGAGTGTCCTTAACATATAATATGAAGATATTCATGTATGAAAATTTAACACAAGTTTATGAATTTCAGTATGTCGAGACGAGAGAGTACCCCGCTGGGCTTATGAGCTCGAATTGAGGCGCCTTCGTGTTGAGAAACAGCACACGGCCGCCTTGGAAGGGAGTATGGTCGCCTTGGAAGGGAGTATGGTCGCCTTGGAAGGCAGCATGGTCGCCTTGCAAAGTATTGCTGAGGCGCTAAGAACAGTTGTGGGGATACTTGATAACGGCCGGCCTGCAGGGCCTCGAGGCGACAGATAGACCATACTTCTCAATCCTTAATATTAAATTGTAATAAGTATGCTAGTATTGCTGTGTGCATATGGATTGTATGAGCACCTTCTAAAATCGGTTTTAAATAGTTGTTTAGTAAAAGTTCTGAAACAATTGTAATGGTTTTACAATTATTTCAGGTTTGTTTCTTGCAATTTTCAAAAAGATTAATCATTAATTTGGGCAATCTCAGTTCTTATAAGAAGCCATAGATTTACAAATGTATCAAGTTCACTTATCAAACTTGGGTTCTAGTTTTTATTAAAACCACAGTAAAGGCACAGTATTTAATTTCAGAATCTAATATAGAATTATGTTTGATTATATGCCTAGATTTAGTAATTGTTAAATTTTATAACATACAAAACAAACTCCTATCATTGATGTGGTTCGTTTTTGAATAATTAATTTTTATAAGTGCTCACTCAATCCACACGTTTTTGGAAAGTACGAATCTTTCATATCTTTAAGTTTTTAAGCAAAAAATGTAAGTAGTTCAAGTGTTTTTTTTTAGAATGTCCATCATTTCATATTTTAGATTTTTGTGTACTTTAAGAGATGTACCTTTTTTATTTGTATGGGAACCTAGAGTGCAGGGTCGCCACACGTGTCATAATACATTATATTCTACTGTATTCATTTATTTTTGTTTGTAGGAATTTAAATAAATATTAATATAAAATTAATACATTTTTTGTCAATGCCATCTAGCAACAATTTACTGATGTGGAAAGTCCAACTTTGAATGTACTTATGTGTTTACTGTTTAATGTGTTTGTGCACAAATACTAATGTACCTCTAATATCTAAATAAAATTATATCAATAAAAAAAAAATATTTTTCATTTAATGTTCAATAAAATATACTGTCAGGTTACTCAGTTTTAAAGGAAACAACAAAATTATCAGTTATTACTTCATCGTTTAATTAAGCTAAATCCAGTTCGGAATGCAGACCAAATCCAATCCTACGGGGAAGAACTGGCAAGAAACCCCATGGTCTCACTTTAAAATTATTTTTCACTAAAGTAATCTATGGACAATAACACATTTTAGTGTGAGTTGTCATAAGATAATTAATTATCTTAGTTATAAGCAATCAATGTATTTTGTTTTATTAACCATTATATGTATACAAGATTCAATAATAATGTTGCCTTGTAATTAATGCGATTTACAGTATTAACAAATACAATTCAATAAAAAAAACGATTGTTTATTGAATCCATAAAATGCTATATATTATATAGATTCAGTCAATCTTTTTTACTTTACCGCCAGTTCGGAATTCAGTTTCGCTAGAGAAGAATAGGCAAGGAAACTCTAGTGTTGCTCTTTTCGAACACTGGCAACAATATTTGGTAATACAATTAATATACCATTCAAGTTTTATTACATTAGATTAGAGTAGCTCAATGTATGTTAATTAAGTTGCCTTATTGTTATATTCTGAAATAAAATTTATTACAAGACTTATTGCCACACAATGACCATTGGGAGAGATGAAATCTTGATTTCTTGAATCAGTTGGTGCTTATTGAACAGTCCAGGCAGACCAGTCCACACAAGCAGCACCCATTCACGAGTAATGATGCATGTGTCAGGCATCTGCCTCCTCAACCATGTTACAGGGAAGAGACCGACCCAGCATATGGTGTTGCAGCAAGCACAGACACTTTAAGGAGCATGACATACCCATACTCATATTAATAAACATAATGTACTACAAGTACTACTATCAACCTTATTTAAAATATTCTAGTTGTATTGAATGAGCAATCTTTTTTAACATCTTGCTTGCCATAGTCTGGACACAAGTCTATTTCGAGTGGTATCAGAAGTATTGATTTGCTCTGTGGGTGTAGTATGTTGAACAACATCACTGTTGTTATCAGAAATCTCTGGCATTGGCACATTCTGCACATTGGCTATGTTATGTAAAACAACACATGCATTCACTATCTTGCCAGTAGTAACTGGATCATAGTGAAGTACTCTGTGTGCCAATAAACAACGCCAACGTGCTTTCAGGATTCCTATGCAACGTTCCACAGTATTTCTGACATGACAATGACGTTCTGTATAGTAAGCTTCTGGGGTCCCCGGAGCTGTTCCTAAGATAGGTGTCATCATCCAAGGGCGTTGAGCATATCCAGAGTCACCTAAAAATAATATGATTACATATTATTTATCATTACATTTTAATTTACTGTAACTAATATGAAAATAAATATTCTTCTTTGATAAAACTTACATAATTTTGCAGTGCAATTACAACAGTGATTTTTTAAATAGATTTACATTTTAAAAATCCATTATGACATTACATAAAGGACAACTTCTAACAAGTACAGTATAATACAGATATATATACCTAGTAGCCAACTGTGTTCTCCATTTCTTTCCAGTACTTCTAAAAAAGCTTTTATTGGACACTGATTCCAGACATATGAATCATGTGATGCGCCTCCAAATGATGCATCAACATGCAAAATATTTAAGTTGGCATCACAAATCTGAAATTATAAATATTATTTAAAGCATATTAAATAGATAGGTAGATAATACATATATATTTAATATAGTGCAATACTTACTAATAAAACATTTAAAGAATGGTAATTTTTTCTATTATAATATATTTCTTCATGTTCAACTGGGCGAACTAATGCTACATGAGTGCCATCAATGCATCCAATTACACCCGGAAAACCAAATTTGTCCATAAAACTGTAAAAAATAATTTTAACTTTATGTACCATAAATAAAATATTTTGACATTGTAATTTGTACATTTCATATTTTAATGCTTTACTTACTCTGTCATAATAGTTTCTCGTTCTCTTTGGGATGTAGGGAATTTTATGTATTTAAGAAGCACTTCATGGACATTAAGTGCTTCAGTTACCTCATGAAGGCACTTACTGAAACTAGGCTGGGACATATTTAATAAAAAAGAAGCGCCCACATTACGCTGATACGATCCATTAGCGTAAAAATTTAAAGCAGCCAAAATCTGAAATAGATAGTAAATTTGTACTGTAAATTTTAGTACTAATTCAAAAAAGTAATAATAAGTACCACACTTTATACAGTAGGCCACATTATCTTTTATATTTTTATAAATACTTACTATAAATAAAATGTACACTTACTTTTAATTCCTTGGAAATAGCTGTTCTTCTTCGAATTACTGGAAGGTGGGGAGAGAGTTCGTCTAAGACCTGTCGAAATCCAGCCTTATTTAGGCGAAAGTGTGCAATAAATTCTCTCTCTGGCAACTGCAATGGATCATTTGCATCGCGCAGACGACGTCTTTCTATGCGAAATGCCTTTTTCCTTCTTTGTTCTTCAGCAAAATCCAATAAAAACGAACGAGACATAATTTAATAGAGAAAAGTACGGACAGTCACGCAGTTATATATACTATCGATCCTATTTCTTTGAAATATCACAACTATTATACTTAATTTAGAAAAATAAACGCTCTCACACAACCGTACGAAAGTGTACAAATCGTAAGTTAAGTGGTTTAAACACGTAATAAATAAAAAATCTCAAATCTCTAAGTGTTTCTATGTAGACTACTTCAATATTCTAAACAGCCGGTTAATAGTGTTAATCACTTTACATCTATAAAACACTGCTTTTAGTTAGTGTCTTTCATAATTATTTTGACATATAAAATGACTATCAAATTGATGTCCACTTTGCTTAGCCGATACAAATTTATATTTTACGATAAAAACTTATACTGCCAAACACCCATCGATATCCACCATGACGTCACCGGTGCCTATCAAAATTCATAAGCACCGAACCGTCATCATAGTTGTTAACCGAAGTTAGCCAATACGAAATCAGTAATTTGACAGTTATTTGTTGAACACTTTGGACAGTGATTATCACTTTCAGTTGTCAACTGAGATACGCAATAGCCCCGCAGATGCATAAGTCCCTAACCTCAATTTTTTGTACTCAAAGGAAACCAACACAGTCACAATTCCTTTGGTAGTGTCAGTGTATATCATGTGCTATTGCAGGTAAGTTTAATCTCCGGTATTATTATTTGGCTGGTGATAGGATATTCATATCCGCACGTATAGTGACCACCGTACACATGGTGTAAAACCCGCCATAGTGGCACACGCAAGCGTGTCGCGTTCCGGGATCAGTCAGTGTACATCCGGTGTTTGTCGGGGGTCTAGAGTTGGGTTACCATGTTTGGCCATTTGGCGACCTTCCGAGTACTCTGACACTAGCCGCTCGACCGCTTCTTTACCTTCTTGCCCATGGCGTAGTGTGGAGAAGCAGGCCGGCATGATTGTGTTGAGTAGCGAGGTATAGTGGTAGAGCCACGCTGAAGACGTATTTGTCTACAGCATGAATGGGCAGGCTCGGCCGGGGTAGTACCACAGTCTCACAGAAAACCAACGTAAAGTGACAGTTCACTGTCGCGTTTCGTATGGTAAGTGGGATATCCGGCGGCCCAGATTCCCCCCTCCCTTCCCTAATCCCTATTTCTGTCCTTTAAGGCCGACAGCGTATACATGATACTTTCGGTATTGTGGATGTTCATGGGCGGTGGAGATCACTTAACATCAGGTGACCCACTGGCTCGTTTGTCGGACTATGCAATAAAATATATGTCTCTTGCTCGATACTCTACATGGACAGCCCTGTGCTTACCATCAAGTGCAGTGTGGTCACTTTGCAGTGCCAGTATAAAGAATTACCTACCCAACCACCGTGTGTGACCACCCAGGAGCCTGGTTCTTCGTGCAGGAGATCAGCGATGGCAGCGGCCGGTGCTGCGACCAGCTCTAAAGCCGGCTCGCCTTCTGCGGCTTCCGCTGCTTCGCGCGCCAACGCGCCGCAAATGCAGTACACGGCAGCTATCTGAAAATATTAACATACTAATAATCGCCGTGGCCATACTTACATTTAGTGGAAGGCAAAAAAGGTCGTGGGTTGTAAGCTCTTAATTGCATTACCCATTTAGACTAGACTCTTGTTTTCGTAAAGCATTTTGTGTTTACATGCGTATGTATGCATCATATGATACAGCTGTCATGAAGTATGTGAATTAATCGTTCCCATACTTTGCCGCTAAATTTTCTAATTCACTGCAACATATGTGTCATACCGTGTACGTGATGAATATTGCTTAAGTTAGCAATAAATTAGTATTTAAGTTGTTGTAATATTAGTTTAACGTTCTCTCTATTTTATACTGGACAAGTCTAGAAATACATAACTAATGTTCAAATAAGAACATCTTTTATTACGGCATCTCACCTAACACCACATCTTCTATAACGTATTATTTTAAACTAGAGTTAGATTTAAAAGCTAGTTAATGGTAAAACTATACTATGTTCTAGTTTTTTTGCATCATTGAAGGAATACTTCAATGATGCAAAATAAAGCTGATTCTTTTTACTTTGTGTAGCACCTGATTTTGTTTGATCGACTTATTTATTTCATTATTATTATGTCCTTTTTTTCTACTTTTTTCTTTGTTTTGTTGTTGTTTTTTTTTCATATATTTTTTTTTAAGGAAACGTAGTTTAAGTGTATCTTATTATTAATATTCGAAAGCTTGTCATTGGCAACAGTTTATCACTATATTGTACCAAAATTATCTGATTGTATTAGTCCGTAAGCTTTCTACAAAACTAATAAAATAAAACTATGTAGTTCGTAGTATTGGATTAATTAGTACTTGTATTAGTTTTAGTGTATAAATTCTAATTTAGCATGTAACAAATAAAATGTTCTAGTGTAATTCTGTAATGTGTGAATGGACGTGTAAGTGTCCACGCGCTGTGCCAACATGTTTCGCTAAGTACTGAATTTATTTCTAAAACTATAAATTTAATATTGCAGATACAACAGTTCGACATCATATTACTAAATTGCGTTAGCGTTGGGATTTGTATGCTTAGACACGATAATTTGCACAATCATGGAATTATGAATATACATTTACGCCTGTTATCCCCGAAGGAGTAGGCAGAGATGTAACTAGTATACCCACATTTCGCTGACCTTATTACCGTTCCATGATGTGATAGAGGGCGAGGCTATCGCCATACCGGGCACAATTCCAGACTCCGGGCTAATACTGAGAATTTTGTGATAGAAAAACATAATTTTACCCGACCCGGGGATCGAACTCGAGGACTCATCACAGAAGTCATACCGCGAGCGCAATTAAAACTGCGCTACCGAGGCAGGGATTATGGATATAACATTAATTACAATTACCAGGTTACTCAGACCATAGTACTCAGAGTATCTTATTGGAAGTGGTAAACCAACGCTTTAGACTATTTTGTTTTCTTCACAATACGCCATAGGCAAGAAGGTGAAGAAGCGGTCGAGGGTCTAGTGTCAGAGTACTCAGAAGACTGCAAAACAGCTAAACATCGTATCCCAACTCTAGACCCCCGTCAAAAGGTACCTATTAGGCCGTTTCAACACCTATCGGTGTGATGTTGCCGCTTGAACAGGCCAGTGAACTAATTTTTAATAAGGGTGTTTTATTTCGTGTAAATTTTTACGCTATTTATTTTGTTTGAAAGTTTTTTTTTATTTAACGTATAATTGCTTATTTTGTTCATTGAACAGACTTATATCAACTAGTGTGGACCGTTGTATCATTTAATGTGATAACCAAATCGCAACTCAGTATGAGAAATATGTAACGGTTACCATAAGACGGGTTTGAAACGTTTTAATTAATTCGTTGAGCGCTAATTGTAGAACTTCGGATGCAATTTGGCACTAGTAAGACAATGGCCGCAAAGCTGTAGTGCACTTCACGTTTCCAAATTAATGTTGGTTGAATAAAGAAGTTAAAATGAATGTCATTTCCACAATCTATAACTATAATAAAGCTAAAGGGGCACTTTGTCTGTACATTAAATATTTTTGCCAAATTTTGATTGTTGTATATAGAACCCAAAACAATTATTTTTGGAGTCATTGTCTGTCTATCTGTCTGTCAAGGCCTCACATCCAAAGTATCTACTGTGTTACGACAAAAGAATCGACAATAAAATCATAGAGTTTATCTCGAGGTAACATTTAGTCTTTATTTCATTTAAATCGGTGCATTCAATCAAAAGTTATACCTGTTTGAAAGAATACCTGTATTATGCAAAAACTAGTTGTGAGAGATGAAATCCTACTAATATTATAAATGCGAAAGTTTGGATGGATGGATGTTTGTTACTCAATCACGCTACAACGGCTGGACGGATCTGCTTGAAATTAGGCACAGAGATAGATTATAGCCTGGAATAGCACATAGGCCACTTTTTATCCCGGAAAATGCACGCATCCTGTGGGATAGCAAAATATAGAAAGGTGTTATAGCTTAAGATGCCTCCATGGATTGTATACCTTTCCTTCCAAAAATAACCTCCACGCGGGCGGAGCCGCGAGCAACATCTAGTGATTTTATAAATAGTATAAGACAACTTCCATGCGGGCGGAGCCGCAGGCAACAGCTAGTAGTCAAATATTTTTGTATCAAACCATACGAACTTTCATACACCACAAACATTGATATTCGATTTGTAGGTACCGTAATATTATCAGAATTTCGCCAAGTAAGTATAGACTGGAGGGAGTTCAGACTTGTTTGTATAATTGGATAATTTACTGAGTTTGGAATGAAAGTTGTTAATGTTTTGTATACGAATAGTATTTACGACACACAACCATTACATTATTATATTATACTGCGATAATTGAAAAAGTTTTATTTAATATTATATAAAATTTTAATTTTTTATTAAAAATAAATCATAAAAAGTTATCTACCATATGTGATGTGCAGCGCTATAGCGGGGTAAAAATATTGAAGAAGAGTTTTTTTGAGCTTTTTATGCGCGTATGAATGCTTAATCTTATACTAACCGTAAGAAGGCAATTTTAAATAAAAATACAATACATCTATCGTGTAAAAGATAAAACAGCTATTAAATAAAGAATGTGAATCCATATCTATATAATAAATAAATGAATAAAGTAAAGTGCTTATTCTTAATGTCTAAAGAACAGCTTTTTAAGATAAAAAATGTATCTACTATATGTAAAAAGTATATACGGTAATTATGTTTTCTAGCTCTTAGCAGTGAAATTATACTTATGATAAACGTAAACACGCATGTGAAGCTGCGGTCAAAAACTAGTTACAAATAAATCTATAAAAACGCTGTATCTTGGGCGCACGTAAGCACCGCTTCAGACATTTTCTTGGACCGTTAGCGCCAAGAATCAGACGCGATGTAGGTAACTCATTTGAGTAATAAATGTCAGAAATATTTATATAGTTTAAATGAGATCTTTGTAGCATTCAAATTATTAAACTTTATAAATTGACGATGAAATATGTCAATACATGTAATTAAGTTCTGGGTTTCGTGACAACATGTCTATTTGAAAATGAACAAAATTCCAATCATAATAACTGTTGTATATGCTGTTGTTAATTAATATTTCATGAAGTAACATATGTAATCATTAGCGCTTATCGTGAAGCATTACCTGAAATCATCTTTTTGCGAATATTTTTATGCTTTTTTTTATAAATTGTTATACTTAATTGTTGTACTTAATTGAATACCTTAGACCAGGTAATGTTCTCTCTTGTAATACGTCGTGCCAGCGCGAGAGCGAGTTCTGCCAGGGCGGTGTCTGATCGGAGCATGGCCGAGGGTGCTCGAGTTGCTTGCCGCGCCACGTGTCTGAAGGCGTCTGGCCGCTTCCTCTCCAACGCTGCGCACAGCGCTCGAAGAGCCGCCAGCACCCCACTGTCAGCGTTGCATATAGCCTCTTCTCCACATTCAGTCTCTATCATTCGTTGTAGACGTTTCATCACAATCTGCTGTTACATTATATTATTATTGAATTTATTGAATTAATTATATTATTGAACATTTTATTACATCCATGTGTCACACAAGCGTAATAATAAAAATCTGCTAGGGTGTTATAATACCTTTTTCGAACATAAAGTTGACCGTCGTATTTGGCTTTTTATATATTGGAGGCATAGCGCTCGTCCCTGTCGCACAATCTGTGGTTTAACTTGGGTCGGTGAGGCGAGACACCAGCCTATGGTAGCTGAAAGGCGACGTGATACCGCTGCGGCCGCCGCACTAGATACCATGGTGCTGAATCGCCGCTTGGTTCGGTCGAGAGGCGACAAAGACCGGGTGGGAGAGTTGCGCAAATCTATTCAAATAAAGAAAGATTCTTTATTATATACGCACATAATATGTTCTAATTTCAATAGTAAACTATTGGTTAATATCAATTTTCTGTGAGACATTAGTACATTCGGTATTCTATAAATAAAACTGTCCATAACGTGGATTTCGAACTGAAATATTTTAAATTCATTATAAAATATAGACGACGGTGTGCACATCGGCCTGTACTCGTTTACAGCATGACATAAGTTTTCTCTAGTTTATAACATCAAAAAAATATTTTTTACCTGGGACATATTTCGACGGATGTTTTTATTTTTAAAATATGGTAGAATTTAATGAGGAACAACGTTATTATAATAGTTTGATGTGAATAAGTATTCTATTAATTTACCGCCAGTGCATCATTAAAAAAATTAAGAGTGTACAATCTGCGTCCCACTTTTACCGACAATTAGACTGTATGGCATAGCGAACATCATATAAATACTATTAATGATATTATAATAATAACTTTATATAAATTTCGATTACATCCTTGAATCTTCTGGAATTATCGGTGTTCATGGGCTGTAAAGGCCATGATCAACTTGCTCATTACATATACGTATACGTATATATATACGTACTCACGCATACAATTCCCGAAAGGGTAGGCAGAGGTGTAATCCGTACACCCACATTTCGCCGAGCTTATTACGGTCCCATGATGTGACAGGGGATGAGCATATCGTCATACCAGACATAATTCCAGACTCCGGGCCACTTTTACCCGACCTGGGGATCGAACCCGAGACCTCAGGACCAGTAGTCAACTACACTGCACCACCGAGGCAGTCTAAGGCTCTCTAAGTTACTGCGCGAAATAAAATTTTCTAATGCTATAAATACTTATAACAAAGTTTCTTACTGGTCGATCCATCCGAAACTCTTGGTAGAACACTTAATGGTGTACTCAGTTTTCTGCGCACGCGCAATGTCGGTGTGAATTCGTCATCTTCTTCGCCATCTGGTGGAGTGACGTGTATGGCGATGTTGTTGTTCTTTTGATGTTTCTTCCCATCCAGTTGCCATCTCAAATCTGTTAATGGCCCTATCTGGCAAATAAAAGTAAATATTTAATTATTAATATTATAAATGGGAAACTAACTGAGGCCAGTATGATTGTGTCGAGTAGCGACGGATGGCTGTCGCTTGCTACTTAATACTCTACGTTGTCCCCAAACATTTTTGTCTAGACCCCTTGCCATGTTTTTCGGGTTTGAGTAGACCTGCTACTAGGCTAATATAGCATTTTTTTAAATTAATTATCTTCAAATATGTTTTGACTGATGTCGAACTGTAGTGAGATGAGGAAGAAACCGAAATTGAAATATACCAATATAAAATTAAATGTCTATGTACAACATAAAATCAAGAAGTAAAAATAAACGCTTTCTATTGGGAAGGATGAACCTGGTGCTTTGATATTTTTTCAATATTTGGCATCAATTTAGTGAGCTTTAGGTAGGAAGTGTGGACCCCTATTTGCATCCCATAGACCCCTAATTCTTCATTCGCTCACATGGACCTCTCATAGGTCGTCGTCGACCCCGTTGGGTATCATTGCTCTACATGGACGCCACTGTGCAGTGTGGTCGCTTTGCCATGCCAAGGTAAAAAAATACGTCTGTTTGTTTGTTAAGTTTTATGGCTAAACTTGCTAAACACTGAACCAATGTTGATATCTTTGGTACGAAAAAAAAACTTGATACTCTAGGACCGTTCCTATATCCATACATAGGCTTCCTAATGGCACAAAAAATCTAGAGGGTATGAAAAAGTGGATGAAAGTGTATATTTGGAATTCATAATTTCTCAACTTCAGAATTAAGTGAAGTACATATTTAATAATTTTTTTTTTTTTTTTTTTTTATCCTGGCACGGCAAAGTGACCGCACTGTACCTGATGGTAAGCGCAGTGCCGTCCAAATAGAGTACTGAGTAGCGAGTGACGTTCTATCCCCGCTACTCAACACACTCATGCCGGCCTGCTTCTTCACACTACGCCATGAGCAAGAAGGTGAAGAAGGGGTCGAGGGTCTAGCGTCAGAGTACTAAGAAGGCCGCAAAATGGCCATTGTACCCCAACTCCAGACCCCCGCCAAAAACCGGATGTACACTGGCTGATCCCGGAACGCGACACACTTGCGTGTGCCACTATGGCGGGTTTTTCACCCTGTGTACGGTGGTCGCTATCCGGGCGGATATGAATATCCTACCACCAGCAAAGCTATATGCTATATATATAGCTTATATGTTGCACATATAGGCTGCTATTTATCCCAATTACAAATTCGATTCTCGCGACAGGAAAAATACTTTCATCGAGGAAAATGTTGGATCTCCTTATTTATTATGTAGAACAAGGAATCTTTCTTGCTATAGTACCTACCGATGAACGTAATCATGCATGAGCTGCGGAAAGCTATATGTTAATACTTTAATTATAACAGCCTCCGCAGTGGGCGTGTAGTCGGCTATGAAATCAGAGACAACGGGTTTGATTGCTGTTAACATAATAATAGTAATAGATATATATATATCGGAGCAACATGAAAACGGTTGCTGATTTGATCATTCAAATAATTCCATTTATTGTAAATTGTTGGTACTGCTAAGTTATTTTGCTATTTTGAAGGTGGTTTTGAGTTGTTATCAGGTGATCTCGCTCACAGAGTGGGGAACAGTAGAATTCACTCTATAAAAGCCACCGCGTCGCCATTTGCTAGACAATGCGGAAATAATTATTGGACAGTTAGTAAAGTAGTGGTCGTAATGTCGAATTAATGTTAAAACGCGTATCTGTGTTCGCGTGTTATTGTGAACTGATGTAAGAAGTGTTGTTTAAAAGAGCAACCATAGGTTTTCTTGCCAGGATCTTTCCTATTAGATAACTGCATTCTGAACTGGTGGTAGCTTAATAAACTATAAAGTGATGAAAGTGTGTTATTTCTACTGAACTATCGTACGAAGTGCATCCTAATTATCTGAAGAGCAAAGAATCATGAATAACCCTCATAGTCATGACCTATGATGACGTCATGACCTCAGCCATCTGACACAACACATAGTCACCCGGACATATACTATCAGAGACTTTAATTCTACAATTAATATGACACTTGATGAAATGTCAATATTTACTTATAATGATAATAACAGACATGCAAGCGATCAAATTTACATTTTTAGAATAAAGGCATCTCATTATCAGAATAAATAAATCTGTTTTATTAGTGATGGAAACCATCCCACCACACCGCGCGCCGGCACATCATTCCTACACCGCGTTTTATTTTTATTCGTAAATACCTACGTCGCATTACACATTCCAGGTATGTTTTCAGCAGTTTATCTATTAGTAAGTTAGTTAAAATTTTGTTTAAAATAGTTTGACGTGATTTTTACTCATACTAAATCAATGTTATAAATCTATGGTGTTAAACCATAAACATCATTTACAAGCTGCATTACAATTTTATAGACAGCTAATTTATATTATGTTTTTCATTTGTTTGTACACTCACTACGTACTTTGGACGAGGCTCAATATAAATGACTAATGTAAATATATTCCTATTTATATTATTATAATTATGATATATTTCTTTAGTCATCAAAAATTGTAAAAGTTAATTATGTATTTGATACATATTTTTCTACTTACTTGTGTTAAATATTTAATTGATATTTATTATTTAAGACTGTTTTAAAGGCTTAATAGTAAATAGAAAAAAACGCTGGGTTTCAAGAAAATGCTCACCTTTCGACCCAACCGCTGTAAAAATATGTTTTGTTAACATTTAAAAAACATTGCATTACACCATTCGCTTGGGCGATGCGCTTTCACAGATAAACAGCCCATCGCTACCAAACTTCAAATGATCACACTAATTTGAACATTGCCCAAAAATTTGATCAAAATAGATCCATCCGTTTTGGATTTCATAGAGAACATACATGCACACATTGTTTTTTATATTATAGATTAATTTAATCAAATATAGACATTTTATTACGCATTTTATAATTTTATTTACTCGTTTGATGTTAGGATTGAGTAGCGGCCGGGAAATTTGTTTCAAAAATATTTTTCTATAAATAACTAAACGCGTGGCACGATATTTGAGCTGGTTATATTTGCTGACGTGCAGGTGGAGCGACAAAGCCCTGCTCGACGCAGTTTTTGCATTGACTAAGACTGTGTATACGACTGCATAATTTATGTTTCGACCCGGAAACGTGTGACAGATTGTAAATGTCGATCACAAAAACTTGTCTTATTGTCAAAAGTAAAACCGACTAAAAAGTCTGTGCAATTGCAGTTTATAAGATAACTCAGTTTAGTTAGATTAGATACGGAGCTAATTTGTTTTTGCTTGTCAGTTATTTTAAATCCAACGCTTTTGTTTTTCATCTTACGATTAGATTCTTGGATTCATTGAATTACAAAAGACTTTTTCGATTTTGACTTTTAAATGTCGATGTTTTAGTTTTTAATTTTCGGTTTCTAACCCGTAGAGGTGAAATATTTTCAACCAATGGAACCATCGATCAAGTTTAGCGTAAATACTCTGTCGAAAATAAATATAGATTTCAGATGATTTAGTAAAAGACATGCTTGGTCAAAACATACGAAAAAGGGTAAAAAATATATAACTTGTCGAATTGAGAACTTGCGTCAGCAAAGAGCATTATAATCCTACTAATATTATAAATGCGAAAGTTTGGATGGATGGATGGATGGATGTTTGTTACTCAATCACGCTGCAACGGCTGGACGGATCTGGTAGCAATGGATCGACATGATTTTTTGAATAGTGGTAGTTTAGGGATTGGAAAATAACATACGCCACTTTTTATCCCGGAAAAATGCACGCATCCTATGGGATAGCAAAATATAGAAAGGTGTAATAGTCTAAGATGCCTCCATGGATTGTATAGCTTTCCTTCCAAAAATAACATCCACGCGGGCGGAGCCGCGAGCAACATCTAGTACTCAATACTACTGAAAATGTGTCAGTTAAGAATGCCATTTGACAAGACTGTCTACGTCGAATCGTCTACATTTGTCTACGAGCATACGCTTCGTTACGAGCCTGTTGCAGTCATAATTTCGTGTATATGTTTACATCTGAAGTATTTTAGTAATAGTCTATAACTTTTATAATGGAACTAATTGAGTAGGAGAGTACGAGCATGATGTACTGATACTTCATGCTCGTAAAATTTGAATTTACAAAACACTCGATGACGCTTGGAATATATTCGCATCACAGTTCGAGAACATTTGTTATTTTTTACTGCATAAAAAGTATATGACTACCTCGGTGGCGTAGTTGTAATTGCGCATGCGTTGCGACTGCTATGCTGAGGTCTCGGGTTCGATCCCCGGGCCGGGTTTTTTTTTAGTGCCTGGATAGGCAGACGAGCAGACGGGCCACCTGATGGTAAGTAGTCACCGCCGCCCATAGACTTGTGCAAAGCCAGAGCACGGCAGAGCCGCTGCCTACCGTTAGATACCGGTAAAGTGATATTGGATTTTTCTATCTAGTAATTCTCAGTATTATGAGAATAGCGTGAGTGTATGTGTGTGTGTGCTATACATTTCTGAACAGAATTCAGAAGTTTACTACCCTGATTGACGACGTGGAAAAGTTTACACCAAATGTTTTAAGAAATCTATACCCAAAATATATTCTACGTATACTAAACAACAATAAATTTTACTAAAAAAACCAAAGATAGAAGCTTAAATATTTGCAGTGTTACCTTATTTATAGTTGACGGCAATAGTATTTTCTCACAACATCTGGTGAATATGTTTAGAAGTCAACGTCCTGTCTATATTTGTGTCGATTAGTTGTACGTAACACGAAAATTAACCACAAATACATACTTTTTACATACATATACAATCACGTCTGTAATCCCCGAAGGGGTAGGCAGAGGTGTAACCAGTACACCCACTTTTCGCCGAATTTCGGTCCCATAATGTGATAGGGGGCGAGCCTATCGCCATACCGGGCACATTTTCCAGACTCCGGGCTAATACTGACATGTATAGCGATTGTTAATATCACCTTAAACCTTCGTATATAATAACATTATATCTGGAATATGAATCAAAAGAAATTGGATTTATTTATCTGACATGGAACTCGAAATTTATAAACAGTGAATGCAAATTGTGCATTTCACTAGGTATTAAGAGTCACCCTGAAGACAATTTTATAGCCTAAATGAGCTAGGCCGGCCGTTGTAGCATCAATGTTTAATAGAAAGTTGAAGTAATTATCTGTGAAGCTACGTTCAGCGCGCGAGAAATCGGGAGGCCGGAAAAATCGTTTTGAATTTGAATGAAGGGTCCTAAGGTTATGTCTTTAAACGTAGCCACTTCCTTTAATATTCATATGTTGATTGTTAATTTTACGTGTAAAATTTTCATCTACGGGTCGTCTTGGGTCGAGGTAGGTATCGTACGTGTAATTATAAACTTAGCGTTTAGGTCTAACTATAAACTAAGGGTTTAGCTTAAATTAAACTGAAATTTATATATCAACAAGTAATATATTCATATAAAACGGTAAATATGTTTGAATTTGATTGAGGAGTCCATAAAATACTATAAAGTAATATTAGTGAAAAAAGTTGTATTTTACATTAGCAATTGCAGGCTTGTCGTATTTTTTTTTATTGCATAGTCCGACAAACGAGCCAGTGGGTCATCTGATGTTAAGTGATCTCCACCGCCCATGAACATCCACAATACCGAAAGTGTCATGTATGAGCTGTCGGCCTTAAAGGACAGGAATAGGGATTAGGGATGGGAAGGGGGAATCTGGGCCTCCGGATAGGTATCCGGTGAGATCACTTACCATACGAAATGCGACAGTAAACTGTCATTTTACGTTGGTTTTCTGTTATATGGCAATATAAAATAAATTATCGATAAAAAGCAAAAAGTATTGTATAAATTGTTTTGCACACGTGCATTGGCGTATACAGAATAAATCAGCAGCACTGTAATATCAATTACGATCTCAATTTTATGGATGACCGGGCGATGTAATTTAACATGGTTTGCGCGACTGATTTGAGTATCATTAAAAGGTTTGTATTTATAGAATAGCGTATTGTAAACTATATGCACAGTCCTTTGTTTATCAATATCGTTCCATTTTTTCCTCACTTATCTTGTGTGATAAAAGTCTTAACCATCTAAATATTTGCTTGAATTCGGCCCCATTGCGCCTATACATAAAACGAGTTGGAGGGCATAGTTGTCTATAATGATCGTACACTTTTAGCGTCCAAATTACCTTCGTTAAAGTTTACAATAGCAGCACGGGATGTACACAGATGAAACTGCAGCTGTCGATTCGGCCGCGCCGTGTGCCTGTCGAGCCTGTTTTAATAATGCAGGAAAAGAATGAACGGCTTCACTCACTCGGGCTGGCGATGGCCGTGAGTGCAGCCGCGTTTGTAATGTCAATTCAACAAGTCAATGTTACTGATAAATTGAATGCCGGCAGAATACTAAATCAACACGCGGGTTGAGGAAAGTCGCAGATTCGTCTATAACTTTGTCCTTTACCACATGAGCTATATTCACGAATCAGTCTAGGTTTGCATTGATGGCACTAGTGGAAATAAAAATAATTTATTTATAATGACGCAAGTTTTTCATTTTCTTTGTATGATGACAAATATGTTTTTATAATTTAGAGTAAATTTGTTAGATGTTGGAATTTGTCATTTTATCGGAGCCGCTATTACATATAAATTTATACATAGGTAATATATAAGTCAGATACTTTTTAGGGTACGATGGGGCTGGCATGGTGAAAATGTCACCAAAAGCCCCCAAAAATTTCAGATTAAAAAAGAAATGTTTTTATAAATAACTGTGTTAACAAATACATATATTTTCTTCGTTTACAATTTATAGCACAAATTAGTTTGAACCATAAAATGACAGTTATACGGTATTAAATACATTGAAGCATACCATAAAACTTAAATAAACAAACATTTAGCAATTATGCCAATGGTTTTCGGCTCATTATTATCAATTTTAATACTAATAATTATAGTCAAAATATTTAAAATCTTGTTAAGTTAAATTGTTGCCTAACCGATTTAAGTGTCACGTGTGCCATTAAATAATTAATTACTAGTAGTAATTAGACTCCAATTAGAATTACTAGTTGCCGCAGGTGGTAAAACGAATTTGTGTAACGCTCAATTTAAATTGCTGTTAAAACGTACGACAAATTAACGTCACAAAGCGAAATGCTCTGTCTGGTAGTCGATTACTTTTTATCGGTAGGTACTCAAAGTAGGTTATACTTATATATGTATTTTGTTCATTACACCGATAGCTTTAATGGTATTTATGGAGAGTTGTTATCAGAGATATGACGTTATCAATGGATAGCGGATAATGATGTGAAAGCTAATGAGCTGGGTAATAACACTTCACTCAATAACTCTCCGGTGTAACTATGAAAAACAAAGGTTTTTTTAATTGACCTTCTCAAGGAACTCTCCTTGAAGAGTAATACACTGATTCCCATGCTTCTATAACGTTTCCATACCTTTTATAGTGAATAATTTGTCTTTGCTCTCAAAATAAGCCCCAGTGTCGGCAAGCACTTCTTCATTGAAGCCAATTTTTCCCTGGAGCATCTATTTGATGTCTGCAAAAAGCCAGTAGTTGCTGGGGGCTAGATTTGGAGAGTATGGTGGGTGACAAAGCAATTCGAAGCCTTATTCGTTCAATTTAGCACTCGTGTCCATCAATTTGTGGCACGGGATGTGGTCTTGGTGGAACAAGCACTGTTTTCTTTAAACACAAATAATGGCTATGAAAACCAACAGAAAGAATCTATACTAATATTATAAAATCGCAAATTAATTGATTGTTTGTTTTAATAAACTTTGGTACGAAGAAAGCTTCAAGACAAAAAAATACTTTTTGCCCAAAAAAAAAACACGAAGAGCGACGATGAATATTTATAAGAAAAACCCATCATTTCTCAAGTTACGGGTAAATTCATAGAGGGAATTGTTAGGTGTTCTTATATATTGTGTAAGGCAAAGTCTCCTACGGTACCAATAAACGTAATCAGGCACGTGAATCTGCAGGCAAAAGCTAGTCTTATGTAATAGTACTTACTGGTAAAACTTGCGAAATCTGAGGGTATGAGTCCAAAATCATATGCTTCCTAAAAAATATGAAAATCATACTTACGCAATACTTTGATTAATGGACTCAAAAATCTGGCAACAAAGTGATGTACCTACCTATGTGAACACAATTCATGAAAAATGCATGCCGTAGTTTTGACCGGCAAACATTTTTTCTGCAAACGTAATATCTGGCCCATAGATTGAATTCGTGTATTACCTACGCCCACATAGTAGTTTTGGCAGCTTTCCAAAATAATATGGACTGGAGAGTGAGCGTGCAGGTGACCTGGAGTGCATATGACTAAAAACGATTTATCATCGTCAATCCGATACAGCAGTTGCACCGATATACAATATGATAAAGAATGTAAAGGTTAAAGTAAATGTGTTAAATACTCTAAGAAGTAAATGAATGTCAATCACTGTGATATTAAAAAGTTATAAATCTCAATATCACTAAAAGAAAGGAATAAATAGCATCAAGAAAACAAATGGCTTCTAGGACTTCCTTTGAAGTACCGTTTGATTATAATCCTGATAAATACAGACGAGAATAAAGGGTATTAAAAGGATAATGTTATATTATAATGTAATATTATACAAGCAAACGATTATTGATGATTCGAGTAGTTACTAGAACGGTTTAAGATAGTTAATTGCGCAATTCATAAAGATTATGAGATAGATATTAGAGGTCGGGTTACAAGAAATTTCGGAAAACTTTACTGAACGAATCGTTATATAAAAATATATGTTAAAAATGGCTTTATTACGAAACTTTCTGCCTCAATTGAATTCCTAAAAGTGTTCTCAAATATATTTATATTTTGAATAGCTGGTATCGATTTTAAAAACAAATTGTCTGGAAAACTATCAAGTTTATTCACATGTATCCTTTACTATAAGAAGTGTTGCAATATTTTATTTGTGTTTTATATTTTAACAAAACGGCTCGCAACATTTTTAATTTTCTTTGCAGAAAATGAAATCCTACTTATTTTATAAATGCGAATGTTTGGATGGATGGATGTTTATTACTCAATCACGTTATAACGAATGGACGGGTCTGTTTGAAATTTGGCACAGAGATAGATTTCAGTATGGAATAGAACATAGGAGGAGTGGCATTCCAGGCTGGAGAGCCCGAGTGCGGGCTTGAGGACTGTCGCAGCAGTGCGTCCTGTCGTAAAGATATGGCTAGACAGGTGCTACGGGCTGTCAGCCCGACTCCCAAATTTCGAAGCATAGTGCGACCCCGAGATGGACGGCAGCGCGGGTGGTAAGGCCTCGTTCGCTGTCGTTGTTCGGTGCGCGGGGGCTCCTTAGCCCCCCATGGAGATGTGCTGCTACGCGGCACCGCGCAGAAGCGATTCCGGGTGCAATTCTAGCACTCCTTAGAATACCCCGGGATCGCTCCGTAAGCGCCGAAGAAGGCCACCGCGGGCTTTAGCTGGTAGTGTCGGGTGGGGTGTACATAGGGGGTAGGGACTCGGCCCAGCGGCAGCACGGATAGCCATCATCCGGGTGAGTGGGTCGAGCTGGGTCGTAAGACCGGCTAGTCCAGCATACCCGTTTTATTCTCATTCCGCTTCCCCCCAGAGCGGGCGACAGTAATAAAACGCTTTCTCCACGAAAAAAAAAAATGGAATAGCACATAGGCTACTTTTTATCCCGGAAAAATGTATGGTTCGCGTGGGATAGTTTAGTTTTTCACAAAGCAAGGAATCAGAAAATGACATAGGCTACTTTTATCCCAGAAAAATGCACGCTTCCTTTGGGATAGAAAAATATAGAATTGTGGATGATGGATGTCTCCATGGATTGTATACCTTTGCTTCGAAAAATAACCTACATGCGGGCGGAGCTGCGAGCAACAATTAGTAACATATAAAAAACGTTGCATCAAACGCCTGATCCTACGCTTCTGCCGCTGTTTGTATAGGGCGGTCAGATCTCACATCATCAAGGTCATCACTAGGCTGAGGATGAATAAATCGTTATTATTATAATATGACTAATGTAGGTTCAAACCATACAACGGTTTTGATTATTATAATACATAGATGTTATATAGTTTTAAATATTATAAAAATATGTATGTTAAGGTCAACAATTATTCTCTTGATTGCATTTGAATGTAATGATGCCACTAAAATCGTTTCCTCGATGTATTAAGAGGTGGTTACACTTCTCGGAATGTGGTACTGTGAAGCGTTAATGGGCCAAGGGCTTTGCCCTTTGTAACGCTAGTCAGGTATACTCTGATAAGCAACCCACACGACTGTTTATCTTTTTATGAACACTTATCCTATAGGTACATGGAAAATTAGTCTAAGGTTTAATTATAACATAGTATTATTATAAAATATTATTTGTAAAATTTAAGTTGAAAAATTAGCTTTATAATTACATTGGACAAATGCAAAATAAAATCATGCTTGTTTTTATGTTGTTATTCTATAGTTTTGAACTCGGCTTACTTTTGAAATTCGTACATATACAATGAAATTAGAATTAATTAGTCGATCAGTCATTATTTTAAAAAAATTTGAGCATGCCGATTTATAAGTCGAATATATGTAAGTTGCAAGGATATTTAAAGCATACTGCGATCGTTAACTAAAGTTAAAACTGAACGTAGTGTCAACCATTAAAATGACGTCGGATTACTAAAATATTCAGAAAAATCTGCTGACTGAATCACTACGGAACTTTCTGTTGAAGCAGAATTTGTGTAAGTGCTCAACTTATGCAATAAAAAGTTTTAATTACTGTTATTCTTTATCTTTAAATTAATTATACTAATGAACTAAGTTGTCGTTTCACGTGAATCCTAAATCTAACAATATTTGCTATTGTAAAATAAACTGCTTTGCATTACCTACTTATAAAAAAAATTACAAAAAAACATTAGCATTAGGTATGTATCTAAAGTCTTAGTTTTATGACCGCCGACAGAAACCGGATGTACACTGGCTGATCCCGGAACGCGACCCACTTGCGTGTGCCACTATGGCGGGTTTTACACTGTGTACGGTGGTCGCTATCCAAGCGGATATGAATATCCTACCACCAGCACCAGCTTTAATATAAATGAAATATTTTGAATATTTCGCGGGTTCGGCACCCCAAACCGCCAGTTACGCCCGTGCAGTAGTGTAGCTACTGTTGATCCGGCGCGGTGTGAAGAATATTGAAGCCAATAAAATTTATATCTCTACAATTTAAATTTATTCGTTTATTTATACTTCATACATACATTTATATGTAAAGGTGGACTTAATCCCTGAGGCATTCTCTTGCAGTCGAACCTTAGGTGATGCAGAGATAGAATGAAGTAGGTTTGAAAATATAATTTATAACTTAAAATACTTTGAATGCTACTAAGTAATAAAACTAAACATAAATTACTAAATAAATTATAACATAATTTTCTTAATTTAGTTCTTGTCTTTATAGAATGTATGTTAGTCCACTTTAATATACAGCGATATGCAACCTTCCGTATAGTATATTATGTAATATTTGTCTGTTCCGCGAGTGCAGAGCAGCGCAGCCCAGCTGTTGCAAACTAGACACGAATATCCTAGTGTTTTGATTTTATTTTATTCATGTATATTAGCCATGTTACTTCTGATATTTTTCGCAGAAGACTTCATATTAAGCATTTATTAGATTATTATAATTAAGATTTTATCGAAAATAAAAAATATATTCTTGCTACAGGTATGTTATACTAGCAGTTGCCCGCGGCTCCGCCCGTGTTGAGGTTATTTTGGGAGAAAAAGTATTCAATCCAAGGAGAAGTCTTCTGCACTGATGCACCTATAGTGATCGCCCTACTTTTCAGGTGTTCTGATCGGCTTATATAGAAATAGTGGGCGACAGCGCTGATCTCATCAAGCGAGTTCCGTCATAGGTGTGTGAAACGCGCTTGAATTTATTTTCATTGGCGTTAATTTCTTGCAGTAACTTATTTAAATTACATGGTGTAAAAGATTATAATAATTTACATGAAATGCTTAAGGTAACTAACGTATTAACTTTGATAAGAATTAATATACTCTATCCATTTAAAAACTTTTCTAATTACCGCAGTGGACGTGACCATTTTTTGTAGAAAATAGAATGGTCAATGAGTAAAGGTATGGTAAGCTATCCTTAAAAGATAGATATATGCCATCGATGACTTTTTTGTAGATATATAAACAGGAATATCCCACCATACATTGTATTATTATTTCTCAAAGGGATTAATTAGGCAGTGTCTTCAATGAAAGCTCGCAGGCCAAAAGTCAAGCACTTTTCCGAGACTTCAAACAAATTATTGTAATATTTCAACCAATTACAAACCCTTGACAAATTATACACCTAAACCTTCTTCATGAATCATCTATCTATTGGCGAAAACCGCATGAAATTCCGTACAGTAGTTTTTGAGTTTATTGCAAACAGACAGACGCGGCGGAGAATTTTGTTTTATAATATGTAGTAATTGTGTTGTATACTTGAAACATTTTCTGGCTTCGCGAGAATACGGGCGCGACATAACCACAATTTTTATCCACGTGTATTTCACCGATACATTTTTTTTATTGCATAGTCCGACAAACGAGCATGTGGGTCACCTGATGTTAAGTGATCTCCACCGCCCATGAACATCCACAATACCGAAAGTATCATGTATGCGCTATCGGCCTTAAAGGACAGGAATAGGGATTAGGGAAGGGAAGGGGGAATCTGGGCCTCCGGATATCTCACTTACCATACGAAACGCGACAGTAAACTGACACTTTACGTTGGTTTTCTGTGAGACAGTGGTACTACGCCGGTCGAGCCGGCCCATTCATGCTGCAGACAAATATGTCTACATCGTGGCTCTACCACTATAAAGCATATAACATATAAGCAATCCTCACATGAATTAAACATAAATTGACCACAGTAATCAAAACGCAATAAATTATAATGTAGATCGAATTATTCCATATTATTCAAAGAATAAGAATTGAATTTGTAATATCGAGCAATTTTTCGGGTAAGTGAGTACTCAACGGTTGCTTAGTTACATCAAATGGGGATAATTTATTATAGTCGTGATATGAAGGATATCAAAATGGGATAATCGGAAATCGTAATTAGTTCGTTCTCGGGACCCGTCTCGAGAGGTATAATCAGTGAGTTAAGATAAGTTCGAATTGTAGCTCTGAAAACTGATTACTGACAAAATTATCAGAGATATTGAATTTGAAGACGAGTATTTTAGTCGTAGCTTTGTATTATGTTTGCCGTTAAATAACATATTGTATTTGTCCGGATACTACATACCTACTGTTTTGATTCTTTTTACTTTCTTTAATAACGCAGGGAACTATGATTTGGGATTAATAAATCGAAGCGTCTTAATAAAAGTAATTTATTTGCTGACTATAGGTTAAAAACCAATGCTTTGACAAATTTATTTTTTAATAGCACGGTCTATTATATACTAGCTTTTACCTACAGCTTCGTATGAATGATTGCGTTTATCTGTGTCGCAGGGGACTGAAACCGCATGGTAAAGAGGATGGTTTATTCTTTCTGAATGGTCTAATTTTCGGGAAAGTTTGCCATTATTTCTTCCCATAAAACCCCTATTTTGACCTTTACGAATATAGAATAAGTATTATTCAAATTGGTCCAATCGATCTCAAAAGATGTACTTAACAAAAAACAGCACGACCTCTTGTAGGCAAACTTAACTTAACACTTAGTTTGCCTACAACTGGCATGTTATTGTGTGTATTTTGGTTGATTTACAAGTGATATGGTGCCTTGATACGTTAGGTAAAGTGTGTCTATCAAAAGAAAAGCATAAGAGAGCAACTTTAAGGTTCTTTAACAGTTCTGTACAGGCAACTCCATTACTTGGTGGTAGTAACTGTGATATTATTTATTTTGTCGTAATAACATTGTAAACACTAACTTATTCATATGTATACTAGAAATGTCAAACTCATGCCAAGTGTTACAACAATTATAGTTACAAACATCCATGCAATTTAAACAGCCTTATAATAGGTATAACTATAATTTGGACATATCAACATCATTTGAATAAAAATTATTAATTATTATCATAACATATGCATTGAATTTAACAAATTAAAGATTAAAAATTAAATAGTAAGTAAGAAGTATGATAATCATATATTTTATGATTATCTTATTATCAATTTCAGTATATCCTTATAATACTTAATGATCAGGAGGGATGTATAATCGCTCTCAGTGCAAAATAATGAGGCCCAATTAATCATGCTCTACTTATGTTCACGCTCTGGCTCTATTGATACAAAGTTATTCTTAGAATAACAGTAGTAACGGTAATTCATCCAAGTTAAGTCACAACTGTATTTTAATACATATATGAGATAATAATAATACAAGCCCTGTATTAAACATTGTCCCACTGCTGGGCACGGGCCTCCTCTACTAATGAGAGGGGTTAGGCCTTAGTCTACCACGCTGGCCAAATGCGGGTTGGTTGACTTCACATACCTTCGAAATTCGTATAAGAATTCTCAGATATGCAGGTTTCCTCACGATGTTTTCCTTCACCGTTAAAGCAAGCGATAATTAACATTTAATACACACATAATTTTAGAAAAGTCAGAGGTGTGTGCCACTTGGGTTTCGAACATACGACTTTCGTCTTAACAGTCCATACCGCAACCAACTAGGCTATCGCTGCTATATGAGATAATAAGGTTATTTATTTTACCATAAGTCAAGAATAGGCGTAGAAAATAGCTTTTGTAGTTCTTGCATAAATCACATACTTGCCCGAACAATGCAGGCAATAATGTCAAGTATCTACATAACAAAAAGAGGAATGGTATCTTTGTAGAACATGTGCCTATGAATACATCGTAAACCGACCCTGAACATTATGCCACCAAACTACGGTTATGTGACGTTGATATCCTGACACAATAAATTCCTTACCTGTATTCCCTTACTTTTATTTAGTTTAGGTATTTAAGTAGGGTCAAATATGTACACTAAATAAAAAAACTATGTGTATAATGATGATACTTTTAGTTGTATAAGACATTATATTTTATTAATGCCAGAAATCTTAAGATTAGATGTCATTAATTAATTTTAAGTAACATTAACATCTTTTTATTAATTTCTCGGAACCCAACACTCATGAATATCTGCTGGAATAAAATATACTTCATCTTCTATAATATAAATACATTACATATACACTCACGCCTGTGATCCCCGAAGGGGTAGGCAGAGGTGTAACTAGTACACCCACTTTTCGCCGAATTTCGGTTCCATAATGTGATAGGGGGCGAGCCTATCGCCACACCGGGCACCATTCCAGACTCCGGGTTAATACTGAGTATTACTAGGTAGAAAAACCCAATATCACTTTACCCGACCCGGGGATCGAATCCCAGACCTTAGCACAGCAGTCGTAACGCATGCGCAATTACAACTGCGCCACCGAGGCAGTCCAATATAATATACATTTCACTAATTATATCCTATAGCAATTAAGTCCACCTGTATACGATATGAAGTTTTACCTTATAAAACATGTATCGAAGATTCTTAACATTTAGTTCTAAATACGTTTGTGCAGAAAAATTGAAGTCCTGTACAAATATTATCATACAATCTTTGATACAATTTTTCTACCCAGATATTCAGTCGAGAAATATTTTCACAATCTACACCTTATCAAAACAAACATCCATTAACAAAATTTCTATAGCTATTTGAAGGTAATATGTCTGCTGGTATGGAAACGTCATTAAGATACCAAACTGCTGACTTGTTAAAGATAAAAATGTTATTAAATTTAATACGAAGATATTATTTAATTCCGCTAATGAAGTTTCGATATATGAGAGTTTGAAGTGTCGGTCGGATTAGGAATATCTTAAAGTCTCAAGTCCCGCATTTGTATGGTGTACTCACCAGTGAAATCATTTTCAAAGAAAAATTGTTTGAATACTGTGTACCCGTATACTCTTTATCTAGAAGTTTATATTTATCCTTAAATTTAAATACATTTTATCACATATCCTCAAAAACAAAAATAAATAAGAGGTCCGGGGCCGTATTGAGTTATTTTATTTTTTAGATCATTTACCTACATATAAAAAACTAAATATTTCTAAATTTAGATCTCCAGTGGTAGAGCCACGCTGTAGACAAATAGGTTATAGTAGGCTCTACCACTTTTAAAAGTATTGGCTATTGACAAAAAAAAATGTACTAAAATAGGTTATATGTGAAGTGCAAAGTAACACTTGCTACATTTTCGACTGCAGCTATAAAAGAAATCGGTGGTATGGTTTTTGCGTGATTCTCGAACAAATACTCAGACAAGTTTTAAATCTATATTCCGTTATTTAAAATTCATAGTTTTGCTTGTAGTGGAATATTTTGAATAAGATTCGAAGAATACGGATTCGAACAATTTGAATTCTACATTTGTTCTACGAAACTGTATATGGAATTTAATATCACATTCCAATGTTTATACTATTAGGGTATATCCTATTAATAGAAATACCGAAGGTAATAAGAGGTATTTAGGAGACTAGTTGAGGGTACGTGAATAATGACAATCTAAGTGGGGAGTAGTTAATGTTTAGCATAAAACGGAGTGCCTTCCGCGCTCCGGTGTTCAGTTGAGTAGAAGACGAGGTTAGGAGGCCAGTATATTCGTGGTTTGGTGGAGTAAGTGTTAATGGTAATCAGTTCAATGGTCTCGTAGTTCAGCTTAGAGGGTAATGCTGGTAGATGAATTAGAAAGACAAGCCTTAAGTAAATCCTGACATGCGTTTGTGTTAATTTTAAGCACTGAGATGTGTAACAGTGGTATGTAAATCAATCAATAAAATGATATACATTGTATTTGTGCCTTTTTAAATATCCATCTTGCATAGTTTTGTTGATGTTGCGAACAAAACAGCATGTCACAGGAATAACCGGTATAACGCACACTCTCAGAAAATTTTGAAACACAAAGTTACAATCGTAATACATACACTGAAATAATTATACTGTGATTAACTTAAGTATTGCTGACATTTATGTCTGAAACTGTATTTGTTAAAACTTTTATTTCCCTTATTATAAAGTTTTTTTTCTTTGATAACGATTTTCGTTTACTGTTGCATTTAGCAAAGGCCTTTTCACCTGCATTTATGCGCAATTTTGTTTATTGACTGTTTTATGATGGTGAATGTTAAGATTAGTCAGTTTTTTATACAGTAGACAGAACAGATAGTTATCTGTTCTAATTATGCTTAGGAAAAAATACCAAAATAAATAATAACTTCTTACTCTAATTTACTCATTTTAGAGTTGTATACCATATGTGTGCTGCGTTTGCAATAGAATAACTTTAAGATTCCTTTAGCTTCGTTTAAAGTAATTTCTGGAAGTTGTAGACGGCTTCGTAGAATAATATATTCATATATATGTCGAACTCTTACGTTATTTTATATTGGCATACGAAAATATCGTACAAAAATACGCTTCCACGATATATAAACCTATTTATCTTTATATATATAATTCTACTGTACGTGTGTATGTCACTGAACTCCTCCTAAACGGCTGGACCGATTTGAATGTTTTTTTTGTATGCGTTTGGGTTGGCGCCTTGGATGGTTTAGATTCACAAATCAGCCCGGCAGATGGCGCTGCAGTCGGTGTGGCGCTGCTTTTACGAGGACGACGTCTGTCGGTCCCGCTAGTAGTAATATAAATATCTTTATGTATGGTAGCGGTGCTAGCCTAGTCGGAAGTGGTATGGAATGCCAAGACGAAAGTCGCTGGTTCGAAACCAAGCCAAATGTCACACACCTGCGAATTTTGAGTGAATTCAATGTTAATTTTATCGCTTGTTTAAACGGTGAAGAAAAACGTCGTAAGGAAACCTGCATGCTTGAGATTTCTAAATAAAAATTTTGAAGGTATGTGAAGTCTATCATTGTCAATAATTATAGAAGTAAGTATCCGTAAGGTTTCCGGACCTAGCGGCGCGACAGAATTTTTATGCCACTTATTTGCCACTAGTTTCTAGTTTAGTTCTTTTGCATGATACAATTTATATTGCTACCCACCCTACGAAAAAAGTTATCTAGGTATATGAAAAAAGTACAGTCAACATTTTCTTATATAAAAATTTTTCCACGGTGCGAAAATTCAACTTCCGGCCAGGATAAAAATACTGTATGATACCCTAAGCTTATTATTATAGCTTCTCAAAACCACATCCTTTATTCAGTGATTACGAAGAACTGTGCACGAACTAATGGCACTGCTGATCTATTCTACTTGGTCTAACTGTTCTATGTAATTATCATTATGTGTTAATTTTACGTTATTCTCTGTGGTAAAACATTTGTCACAGGTTTTTTTAATTGATAGTAGGTTTTTAATAGAGATGTTATGGATTTGAAATTTCGGATCTGGATGTGGATACGGATATGGGAATAATATTATATCGGTTTCGGATACGGTTACGGATATTAAATTATTTCGGATTATTCGTTAGTTTCGGTTATGGATATTAGGTTTTGAAGAAATTGTAAAAGTTAAAAAACAAATAGCTTTATTTCTAGTTTATCATTTGGTACTATTTTATGTAAGAAAATGTAATCCCGCAAGAGTAAATGACTGTAGGCTATGTCTAAGCAATAGAAATAAATATAATAAATGTGTGTCGGTTCGGCCAGGCAAAAACAAAAACCAGTCCTAACGTGTCTCAATTAGAAAATCCGAAATTATTTGAAACTTTTATATCAGATTCGGTTACGGTTACGGATAGAATTTTATTTCGGATATCCGATAGTTTCGGTTACGGTTACGGAGCTCCATAACATCCCTGGTATTTAGTGTTTTTTTGTAACTATATTAATTATAGAACGTAACAATAATGAGAACGGTAGGCAGCGGCTTTGCTGTGCCCTTGCATTGCAGAAGTCTATGGGCGGGTGTGACTACTTACCATCAGGTGCCCGTCTG
The DNA here is from genome assembly GCA_905220505.1 of Laothoe populi. NCBI lineage: Eukaryota > Metazoa > Arthropoda > Insecta > Lepidoptera > Sphingidae > Laothoe > Laothoe populi. Next base: position 11,722,259 of record HG992151.1, on the reverse strand, counting down.
CTCGTCTGCCTATCGAAGCACTAAAAAAAAGATGCACGATCTTTGTACTGGTTTCGAACCCTGCATCTTTCGTATGGACAGTCCGAACATCCCACTCCCCACTATCGCTGTCTTGTCTATATAATCTAACTAATCACGCCTCTATCAACTTGAGGTGAGAAATAAAAATTTATTTCCAATGTAAACTACCGTGACTAGTAAAATCACTCGTTAAGTTTATTCTTGTCAGTTTATTTAGGATGTCGGTTTAGTTTGGCTTAGTTTCGGTACGGTTAATCTTTGGCGACTCACCCACAGTCGCCTTGGGTATCTATCTCATCAAGTCAAGTGTCCTGTCATCCATCGTCTCCAAGTAGTTATCAAGTAGAAAGCTAAATCGAGAAATTATGTTGGATTTCAAGAAAATACAGAGAAATCTGCTGACTATAGATATAATATGTATGTGCGATTTTAAATAACTTATGTAAATGAACTTTTGCAATTTTGTTATTTTCCAATTAACTTTACAAATGTATTATTATGTTGTTTACTTACCTATCACATAAACCAAAAAATACATGAAATTCAATATAAATACGCTACGACATAATAAAGTAATAAGGGTATAAGGGCATAAAGCTGATATCATTAAAATAATTAGTGTGTGTACCCTTTTACTCTCGTAATTTTAGATTCTGTGTTAATTGTGATTATATATAATAAAGACTGAAACTAAAAGAACTGAAAAATATACTTTAGCGTGATGATTTCCCAATATTGAAATCAGAGCGCACTTTGGCATCAGATTAAATATAGTTGGAAAGAAGACATATTATAGGTTACACTAACGGCCTGTTGTTATATCAATTCATTTATTTAGGAATTTATGCTACTATTGGCACATTTTACAGGTCAGGATTATATTAAAATCTATCGGTATATTAAAAAAAAACTATTCTTTATTCATTGTGTGGTTACCTGTTTCGTAGATTTTTTGCGCTTGATGAATATCTCATCTTCACTGTCGCTAGACCCTCTCGGTTCATTTCCTTTGTATGATTGAGGGCACATTTTGCAAAATACACGCGGTGGGAGTTCGTATGTTCACTGAATTAAAAAAAAATGCCTACGACACCTTACTAATAATTTTGAAGACTGATCAACCACACCTGGAAGATGCCTAACTATCGTATCTAACGAGCTGATCATTAAGACTGGTGATTACTAATGGTTATTAATTGAATAGACATTATTTATTAATTACATTGAAACAGACTTTTACTTGCGATTTATTGGAAGTTTAGTTACCCACTGGATACATAAGTTACGAGTTTATCTCGAAATAACTATTAGTTTATAAATATCTAAGTTCATATAAATGACTTTAAACAATACAGTTTGTACAATGGATATTATATCGTGCGAATGAATGGTTCATTGATCGAAGTGATCTTGAAATAATGATTTGGTTACAATAACCTCCTAATTTTAATTTACAAATATAGTTTATATATAATACAATATACGTGCCAATATGTGTTAAAATCCCCTTTTTGTAGTTATAATACTGAGGGCAAGATTTGACTGGTTACTATCGCGTCGTGAAATAATTCAGTAATAGGAAAAAATGTAAATAAATAAATTATTATAGTTACCTAATAATATGTAAGGAAATACCTAATAATCTTGAGGCTTATGAGCGTCTATAAAAAATGGGTATTATAGGTACGTAAGTAGTACGTACACCTACATATCATTATTGATTTTCCCGGCTTTTAGCGTATTCCCAAGAGCCAAGACCCATTAAATATAGTCATATTCTTTGGACTCCAAAAATATTGGGAAATTTGTAAAATACTTAATTTATAAGTAACTAGTTAAAGGTTAACGTAAAGGACAAATACCAATTTTCATGCGCTTAACTGCAAAAATGACGGAATTTCATACAAACTATCATCCCCTAAAAACCCTTCCTTAGTGGATGCCTACGTCATAAAAGGTACTTACTGTCAAAATTTCAAGTCTCTAACCCCAGCCATTTCGGCTGTGCGTTGATCGATCAGTCAGTCAGTCAGTCAGTTTCTTCTTTTATATATACAGACAGAAGATATGTTTTTGATATCGTATGATCTAGATTTATTTATGCTCATTATAGCTTGTCGGTTATTCTGTTTCTTTCTATTTCTTCTTTTCTATACTGCAACAATACTGAACAAATTATACAATGGTCAATAAATACAAGATATAATTGATACAACAAACAAGATTTTTTTAAACACTATATAATGGAATTTATGACCCGTTTTACTACTTTTATTATATTTTTATAATTTTTAAGCCTGTGGTAAAATATCATATTGGTAGGCAGGTTTATTACCCGAATTATGAAAAATCTTAATATTAGTAAGTATACTAGTTTATTGGATAATTTCCCGGTAAATAAAACCATAATAGATATTAGGGTATTTCCTATTATTAGTAATACCGAAGGTATAACGAAGGTATTTAGGAGACTAGTTGGGGTACATTAATAATGACAACCTAAGTGGGAGTAGTAAATGTTTAATATAAAACGGAGTGCCTTCCGTGCTCCGGTGTTCAGTTCAGCTGTTTTATGAAGTAGACTAGGTGATAACCAGGATATTCGTGGTTCGTTCGCGGGGTAGTAATTGTATAAGTAAGTGTAAACAGTTCAATGGCCGCGTTGTTCAGCTTAGAGGGTAATGCTGGTAGATTAATTATAAAGAGAAGCATTAAGTGAATCCTGACATGCTTTTGTGTTAATATTAAGCACTGAGATGTGTAACAGTGTGGTGTAAATCAATTAATAAAATTATAAACATTGTAGTTGTCCCTTTTAAATATCCATATTTCATAGTTTTGTGATGTTCCTAACAATCCTACGTAAGGAGGTCCTATGTAATGTCATTTCAAGTAATTTTATTTTATTCGGAAATATATTATTCTAGAATAAAATAACCTTGCAATCTGCCTGAATGTCGTACTGTTTTGACTCAACATAAGATCAAAGAGTTGTTTTTGTATACAATTTATATAAAACATTCGTACAAAATATTAAACTTCGTCACGAATTAAATAAAAGTATGACGGCTTGGCGAATTTAGCGGGCCAACTTCAAAGAACCTGTTGTATTTATTATAAAAAGCTTTTTATTTCCAAAAGGATCAGTAGAATTTCATGTTATGTTATTTTACTAGGTCGGGAATGCCTAAATTGTGTTAGGAACATCAACAAAACTATGCAAGATGGATATTTAAAAGGCACAAATACAATGTTTATAATTTATTCATTGATTTACTCGGCACTGTTACACATCTCAGTGCTTAATATTAACACACACGCATGTCAGGATTCACTTAAGGCTTCTCTTTATTAATCTACTAGCATTACCCTTTTAAACTGAACAACGCCATTGAACCATTTACAATTACTTACGAACCCGCGAACGAACCACGAATGTTCTCACTACCAACTCACTGCTACACACTAGTCTTCTGAACTGAACACCCGAGCGCGGAAGGCACTCCGTTTTATATTAAACATTTACTACTCCCACTTTGGTTGTCATTATTATCTACCCACAACTAGTCTCCTAAATACCTTCGTTATACCTTCGGTATTTCTAATAATAGTAAATACCCTAATAATTGAAACATTTATTTATATTATTGTTTTACAATACATGCGCCCCATTACTGAAACGCAACAAGTGGCCGACTGTCAAATGCGGTGATAGTTAAAGTAGTCTAATTTCGAACCCCAGGGGTCCGCTGTAATCTCCAGGGTGTATGTCAGCAAATTAAAAATGGGAGTACATGGGATGTAAATGGAGTTGCATGATGATGGGTCACATTTTTTATTTGGCTGCCTCGGTGGCGAAGTTGTAATAGTGCATGCGTTACGACTGCTGTGCTGAGGTCTCGGGTTCGATCCCCGGGTCGGGTAAAGTAATATTGGGTTTTCTATCTAGAAATTCTCAGTATTAGCCCGGAGTCTGGAATTTGTGCCCAGTATGGCGATAGGCTCGCCCCCTATCACATCATGGGACCGAAATTCGGCGAAAAGTGGGTGTACTGGTTTACCTCTTCGGGGATTTTGAGTGTATGTGAGTGTGTGTAAGTGTGTGTGGTCACATTTAAGCAGATCGAGGCCCTAATTTTGACTTCCGTGTTACTTTATTAGTAGATACCACATTTTAGGTTGGTTTGTTTTTAAATTCAATTAATCAATGTTTCAAACTTAACATGTTTGGAGAAATTGTTGTGAAACAAGAGGCCGTCGTCAGTCTGTTCTCCACAACCATTGTTTCGGGTCTGAGTGTTGTGAGACCGAGAAGCCTCTCATAGTTCTTGACGCCCAGAACACAAGACTAGTCGTCGTCGGGTGCCAGTAGGCCTACTCTTGAAATCAATTCCACTCTTGAACTCGATACAGTTTCAATTCCAATCTAGAAGATATTGGAACTCTAACTCACTCAACTAAATGAAATAGAATATTTAGGAACTAGCGATCGTAAATACTCTATTTCATTTAGTTACTAAAAAAATCTTCGTATTCAGTTAAATCATGCGCTGGTGTTGGGTTCAAGAGTGTCAATTGTATAATTTATGAACCCCATCCCAAATTTAAATTGGAATCGAGTGTCAAGAGTAACCCACCTGATCTGTGTATGTGGCTATGAGGTGTATTATTTATTTTATTATCGAAAATTTTTATTCTTGCAGACTAGTAGCATACTCATTACTCATAGAGCGATCCACGAGGTGGCAAAGCTTCTTCTTCTTTTATATATACAGAAGAAATTGACTGACTGACTGATCGATCAACGCACAGCCTAAACAGCTGGGGTTAGAGACTTGAAATTTTGACAGTAGGTACCTTTTATCACGTAGGCATCCACTAAGGAAGGGTTTTTGGAAATACCACCCCTAAAGGGGTAAAATAGGGGATGATAGTTTGTATGAAAATCCATAATTTCTGAAGTTAAACGCATGAAAATTAGCATATGGCCTTTTAGTTAAAAATAAAAAATATATATTTCAGGATTTTTGGAAATTCCACCCCAAACGGGGTAAAAAAGGGGCAGAAAGTTTGTATGAAACTCCGTCATTTTTGAAGTTAAACGCATGAAAATCGGTATGTTGTATGGTATAATTTTTCTCCCAAGCATGACCTCCACGCGGGTGGAGCCGCGAGCAACAGCTAGTACTATATAAAATGAATAATATAATATATTAATACACTAAAAATGTATATTCTATTCGATCAACACAGAGCAGGGCATTTTTTTAAGACGTAGTTTCTTAAAAAAATAACTAGTTCACTCTTCAATTATAAGGCAATGATTTTGTCACTTAACTAGCATCTCATTGTCGTCCCTGCAGAAGGTTGGCAAACGTGCAAAAGTATAAGTGATATAAACCGCCCATAAATATGTCTTGCAGGAAAGGGACGGTAGGCAGCGGCTTTGCTGTGCCCTAGCATTGCAGAAGTCTATGGGCGGCGGTGACTACTTACCATCAGGTGGCCCGTCTGCTCGTCTGCCTATCAAGGCAATAAAAAAAAAAAAGGGATTGGAAAGACGAGTAAGTTTGGGCTTCTGGTAATCTCACTAATCGTTCAAAATGTAAGTATGCTGATACTTCACGTAGGTTTTCTGTAAGACAGTTCACAGAGCTACTAATCCGTTCGTGTCGGCTTATGTATATTGTAAACAAAACTGTTTACAGCATATCTCTATCTCTTTTCCTATTACTATTAGTTGCATATCTACAATTATGATTGTTCGTATCTTATTTTTGTCTATTACATCTGGAGTTGTTTTACCCGTGCAGTAGGTAGTAGGCAATCTATAATCAGCAGTAGTCTCATTCTTGAAAATTGCAAAATGATCCCAATTCCTCATAATACAGACACGCGAAGCCATTGGTCACATGCAACTTGCTCGACTGTTTTTTACGGCACGTAATATGTATATAGGAATGTTTTTTGTATCTAAATGATGGATTCAGTTATGAGCTACAGCATATTAAACTGAAAATAATTTTTTTCAATCATAATTCTCTAAGCTAAGAGTTATGTGACAAAAGGACTTTGTTGTTTTATTAACAAAAATGTTACGATCACAATAAGCATTTTGGCGGGAATTTAGTAATTTGAATAATATTAACGATAAATTAAGAAGAAAATAAATATTCTATGTGGTTTAATATAACACACTGGGTTTTTAATGGGGATTTCTCAAAATCATTTAACTAGCCTATTGTGCAAAAATATATTATGGACCCTGTTAATCTACCGTCATTGTCTGTTTATTGAATCTATTCATGCTTACATTCGTTTCAATTTCACATAGCGACAGAAATCGTGTTTCAAACTCGAATGTTTCTACCTACTATTTGCAAGTTCATTTCAAAATCCGTGTACATGGAAAAAATATTATGATGCATTTAAATGTAATATATGAGTGGTAAGCCAGCGTTAAGTTTAGGTGTTACTCGATACGCAAGTCGTATTTCAATTTGAACCGCTAGTTAGTAGTTGTATTTCCATTTTTAACTGACTTAAAAAAAGGAGGAGGTTAACAATTCTTCGGAATCTTTTTTTTTATGTATGTTACCCGATTACTCGAAGACGACTGGACCGATTCGAGAAATTCTTTCTTTGTTTAAAAGGGTATACTTCCCAGGTGGTCCCATTGGCACCAAGTCAGGATCTGATGATGGGATTTCCGAAAAATCAAGGGCAACCCTCAAATTTTATAGTGACGCATAATTTGTTTCTTATTTATTTATTTATACACTTCATATACAATGTATATAGTCGGACTTAATGCCAAAGGCATTCTCTTCCAGTCAACCTTAGGGTGATGCAGAGATGAACAAGGTAGGTGCATAAAAATATACAGGAAGAAGGTAAAAAAACCTTAATTGAAAAAAGGTTATTGAAGTCGGTGTACTTTTTATGATAAAAAACTTTTACTTATCAAAGATACGTTTATACGTTTTCCTGTGTTTTATTTTGCCGGTGCAAGAATTCATTATTAGGAAGCCTGCATACCTGAAAGTTCTTCACAAGAATTTCAAAGGATGTACAAGCCTATTAGTTCGGTGTGGCTCAAATGCCTAACCTTTCCCTTGTGTAGAAACATGCGTACACCCAACCAGCCAACCCAATATAGAAACGTGTGTACCTATAATACAGGGCTGATAATATAACTTACTTAAATTATTTAAAAGCCCTAATAGAGTGAGGGTGTGATGCTTGGTGGCACATTTATACCAATATCTGTATAAAGAGGCAAAGTTTTTGAGTTTGGATGTTCGGGGTAAGTAATCTCCGGTACTACTGATCCGAGTTTGAAAATTCTTTCACGGTTACATTATCTCTGAGTACTATAGACTACTTTTTATTTTGGTAAATATGTATTTAAGCAGCGATAGCCTAGTTGGTTGCGGTATGGACTGTTAAGACGAAAGTCGCATGTTCGAAACCCAAATGGCATTCAACTCTGACTTTTCTAAAGTGATGTGTGTATTCATTGTTACAGGGCTAGTACTATTATGCTTATTATTTAGTAAAATATAACCTCCATGCGGGCGGAGCCGTGGGCTACAGGTATTTGCCATAACTTAATTGCTCGGCGTTACACTTTCATGTAGTCTGTACTCTGTGTCGGTTGTCGCAACTCTGTCTTGGTGTATAATACTTAATATATCATTTAACTTGACATCTCGCTTATAGATAGCACACATAATATCTTATACGTGAATTACGTATTTACCAATTCGAGACGTTGTTTATGCCTACTATATCAATTTATGCACCCCAGACAAGGCATAATCTTCCAATTTGTGAGTTCTGGGCTATTATTAGTCGTCCTGACCGCCCTATTTTGGTTAAATGACAGATTACTGACATATTGTTGTGCCGTGCGAGGAAATATAGTCTCACTGTAAATTAATTTTACAATAATTTGACCGACAGGTGAATTGAAAATCAATTGAGGACACGACACAAAATTTCTAGGAATTCCGCAGGAATAGGATCACGAGAAAAAACGCTAGACTGCACTTAACTTATTTTACGTGACAACCATTTTGGTATTTATGGGTAGAAAACGAATAAAAAATGCAATCGTTGTAAGTATTACTACATGTACCTACTACTGATTAAGATTTATTTTTGTTACCCTATATGTCTTTTTTAACTATCACGTTTATTAGGGTATTTACTATTATTAGAAAAACCGAAGGTGTAACTGAGCTATTTAGGAGACAAGTTGGGGGTAGTTAATAATGACAACCAAAGTGGGAGTAGTAAATGTTTAATATAAAACAGAGTGCCTTCCGCGCTCCGGGGTTCAGTTCAGTTGTTTTGTGAAGTAGACTACGTGATAGCCAGGATAATCGTGGTTCGTTCGCGGGGTAGTAAGTGTATCAATGTGTAAACAGTTCAATGGCGTTGTTCAGTTCAACTTAAAGGGTAATGCTGGTAGATTAATTATAAAGAGAAGCCTTAAAGTGAATCCTGACATGCGTGTGTGTTGATATTAAGCACTGAGATGTGTAACAGTGTCGTGTAAATCAATTAATAAATTACAAACATTGTATTTGTGCTTTTTAAATATCCATCTTGCATAGTTTTGTTGATGTTCCTAACACGTTAATTTTAAAATCGGAGTCAAATTAAATTGAAAACACTTAGAGGTCAACATTAAAAACCTAGACTCGATGAAATTCTGTCTGCGCACTATTGTTGCATGAAGGTGATGTACAACACTGAAAGTAATTAAAATGATTTGAATAAATATTTGTGTATTGTCTGTCAAAAGAGAAATTGAAGAAATAGTAGGTACATCGCTAATTCGTATTTCGTGTGCGAATCATATCACAAAACGACAGAATTTAAAGCTTAAGAAAAACACAACGGTAAACGGAATATATTATGTAAAAACATTTCTGTATGAATTGAAATTCCGTCGCATTGAGTCGCAGTTGAATCATTTTTCACCTTGACTCCTTTGTAGTTTACGTGATAGTTTTGAACCTGTATGAATAACGATTGCATTGTATTGTAAGTCTTTGCACGTTTGCTTTTCTACCAGACTAGCTGTTGCTCGCGTGAAAGGTCATGTTTGGGAAAAAAGTACTCAATACAAAATACCAATTTTCATGCGTTTAACTTCAAAAATTACGGATTTTCATACAAAAGTTCATCCCCTATTTTACCCCTTTAGGGGTGGTATTTCCAAAAACCCTTCCTTAGTGGATGCCTACGTCATAAAATATGCCTACTGTAAAAATTTCAAGTCTAACCCTAGCCGTTTTGGCTGTGCATTGATCGATCATTCAGTCAGTCAGTTTCTTCTTTTATATACATATACAGATTTATATTCCTAAAGGTTAGATCGGTAAAGTTATACTAGTTGCTAAAGTTTTTGGGATAAATGTAATAATTATATTATAAATTAGCATTTGCCGGTAGTTTGGTTGGGCGGAAAGTGTTATTTTTACCAAAATACAACAGTGGCCACTTTTACTTGCCGGGTACAACCCGCGTACATCAAATATCGATTATCAACTGGCCTCAAAACGAAGGAAAATAAAATGGCGGTGACATATTTCAATTCTAACATCGGAAGTATCCTTTATGTTCAAGGAATACCTAGATATTCTTAAGTTTTTCCCTCAATTCTCAATTTTCAAGTTAAGCATCACTAAAAGTAATTTTGTGATATAAATTAGTTAGAATTGTAAGTAGGTACTTTCAAGTAATTTTCTCCGGGTTACTTCCATTGTTACTTCGGCTCGATCCACATAATGTATTAGGTAATTTTGGTTGTAATAATGTCATTTTGAAACTTCAAATTATATCTGACTTTCTCAACAGCCACGACTTTACTTTATCTCTGAGTAACATGCATGGGTAATTAGATTCCCATTATTTTTTACAAATTTCGACTAGACAAGAATCAGTTAAAAACGAAAACTTTTGACGAGAGTTATATAAATGGTACATGATATGACGTAGGTACTGAATATTCTCGATGTTTTTTTTAATACTATGATTTAACAGAGTTATTGAAAATAGTTAGTTTTGGGAAGTGGTAGAGCCACACTGTAGACATATTTGTCTACAGCATGAATGAGCCGGCTCGACCGGGGTAGTACCACAGTCTCACAGAAAATCAACGTAAAGTGACAGTTTACTGTCGCGTTTCGTATGGTAAGTAGGATAACCGGGGGCCAGATTCCCCCTTCCCTTCCCTAATCCCTATTCCTGTCCTTTAAGGCCGACAACGCATACATGATACTCTCGGTATTGTGGATGTTCATGGGCGGTGGAGATCACTTAACATCAGGTGACCCACTCGCTCGTTTGTCGGACTATACAATAAAATAAAATAAAATAAATTTAATAACTGAAACTAATTCATTTTACAATTTTACAGTTTGGTACTTTTTTGGATGTGTATTTTTCATTGATGATTCATCTGTATTATAATTTGAACGTGTTTTAAATCTCTCCAACAAACTTACCTGGATACGGTTCGTTTCGCAAAATAAGCCTCTACTTTTTTATGAAAATAGCTTATTATAGCGCGGTTGTTTGACCTCGGTAGGTAGTTACACAGCATGGGGTTATAAGTACCATTCACAATTACCTACCAACGTCCAATATTGACAGACTTAGATAATTGTATATCAATTGGCTTTTCATTAGGTAGTACTTATGATTTCTTACGCATGGATTCCGCCATTTTTTTCTAATACAATATTATTAGAAACTATATTCTAAACAACGTGTTTCCGATAAACAGTAACAGTTTTTTACATACCTACATATGTTTAGAAATTTATAGTGACGACTGCTATTTGATGAGATCTTAAAATATGAATCTTGCGGTAGAACGACACAAATTGGTTTCCTATTAATTGCCTATTGGCAACTAGGTAAACATACCTGTCATAATATAATATAATAATAATACTAGCCCTGTATTAAACATTGTCCCACTGCCGGGCACGGGCCTCCTCTACTAATGAGAGGGGTTAGGCCTTAGTCCACCACGCTGGCCTAATGCGGGTTGGTAGACTTCACATACCTTCGAAATTCGTATAAGAATTCTCAGGTATGCAGGTTTCCTCACAATGTTTACCTTCATCGTTAAAACAAAAGATAATTATCATTTAATACACACGTAACTTTAGAAAAGTCAAAGGTGTGTGCCACTTGGGTTTTGAACATACGACTTTCGTCTTCACAGTCGATACCGCAACCAACTAGGCTATCGCTGCTAACAATATATAATATAATGCCAGCCCTTTATTTAAAATTACTGCTGGGCACGGGCCTCCTCTATTGATGAGAGGGATTAGGCCTTAGTCCACCACGCTGGCCTTATGCGAGTTAGTATTCTTCACAGACAGGTTTATTCACATTGTTTTCCATAATATACATATGATCAAAATTACAGTATTATTATTCAAATTAGTAGGTACTACATATAATATAGTTTAAAAATCTAAATCTTTATAACCATTTAAAAGTCTATACGTCGGTCAATTATTCATGTTAAATGCATTAAAAAGTATTCCAACAGATGTAAAAGCCTTTAAATATAATTATCAGAATTGTTCGACTTTAATGTGTCCAAAAATATTCCTTAACTTAAAAATTACGGTCGTTAAAATAACACGTTTCTTTGTTCTGTTAATGCGATAACTGTTTACGCGCGCATAAGTCGGTGATCAGTGATCGTAAACGGAAGCTGGTGCGGCGCCGCGGTATCTGTTTTAACGGAACTGTTATCTGTTGTTGACTTGTGTTACAATAAAGTTTGAAGTAACCTTGCCATTTTGTAATAAAACTCAAACCATCCCGCCTTAAAAACGATGTAATGCACGTTTAAATGCGAATTATAATTCACTCTTATAATTTTAGTGCTTCTGTATGATGAAAAGTGTTATTTCAAACTTCATATTCGACAATGTTCAATAAGATTGTACGTTACGTAAACTTGTGAAATAATCATATTTATCGACATGTCTGACTTTTTTCTAACATCCAACATTCACAGACACAGTTCTGAGCCCACACTAGGTAAATCTTTATCGTGGGTATCAAGTACTACGAGGGACTAAAGTCCCACGACACCCAGAACCGAAACTGATCATAATGTGATGGGGGCAAGCCTATCGCCATACCGGGCTCAATTCCAGACTCCGGGTTAATGCTAAGTATTTCGGAATAGAAAAACCCAATATCAATTTACCCGATCCGGGGATCGAAAGCGAGACTTCAGCACAGCAGTCGTTTCGCGTGCGGAATTAGTAATACGCCATCGAATTAGTCAAATAAAAAAATATTATTCGAAAAGTAATGCATATCGCGGGATGTCCACGGGGGGAGGCAGGGGGGCGTTAAAGCTGTAGGTATACTCTACCACCTGGGTATCGCGAAGATCCATCATCCAATTTATACATTTATATATTTATCTTAAAAAAACTGCGTCAACCTAGTCACGAGTGGTACAGACTGCGGTAACGAAAGGCTTAAGTTCGAATCCAGCCTATATGGCATACTGGTTTTGCGAAGTTACGTGTGTATTTATAGTTAATATTATCGTAAATGAAAATATAGTGGGGAATCCTGCATACATGAGAGTTCACCATAAGAATTTCTAAGGTATTCCAATTTGCACGAGACCACCGTGGAAAATACACTTGTCCAGCAGTGGGATAATACAGGGCTGGTATTTTTTTTATTATTTATCATGAGTAATTCCAGTTTGTACATCGCTTAACTGGAACCCGAAGCTTTTAGAGTCAAACACAATAGTTTATGCCAACAAAATGCGCAGGTAAATGATTTTAGTACCAAATACAAAACTAAGTACCTACTTGGAAATAACATTAGACTTATATTATTATTAAGTGAAAAGCTTCAATTCCATTAAATGTTTGATACGATTTATAATTTTATAACCGTTGTGAGTAATTGAACTTGTCGAACTTCCTTTACAAAATTGGGTAAATTGCCTAAGGACACGACGTAGCTGCGTAACTTATTTTGAAGAAAATTACAAATTAGTGTATTTTGATATTTGAAACTTCTGTGTAAATATCTTTCTGCATAAGTACAGTCAGCAGCAGATATAAATGAGCACATAATGTGTTCAAATAATTCTATACACCCAAGAAAATCAATAACATCTACAAAACAAAAGTAGTCAAATTATCGTGAGCATCCATCGTGTCAAAATGATCTACACACTCGATTTTCAAATATTTGTAAACAAATCTTCACAGTAGGAATTGACTAAATTCTCGAACTTATACGTACAGGGTTGTGCGTATTTAAAATTAAAATAAATAATATTTGTTTTTTGTATAAAAATAAAAATATTGCCTTTAAGAGATGTAATCCTTGTCACCGAAACTTTATGACCGCGGCTTAGTAAAACTCTTTTTGACTAACCTTGTATATCTTATACATAATAATATAGTGGTTTTTTCGACTATTTTTATGACTCCCCTTCTAAAATTTGAGTCGATATATAGTAAAAATAATTTCCTAGAAGTTATGTGTAGCCCTTAATATTAATTGTAAGTACTTTCCCATAGCGTGAAAAGATTTTCCATACAAAAAGTACGTAAATACAATAAAGTTTTTTAAACTCTATTACTCAGCGGCATGAAATGAAATGTTACTACAAGTAAGATAAAAATATCACATTGTTGAATTGTGATATTTAACTTGTAGTATATTTTTTTATAATTTATTGGATAGCAGCAATTGCCTAGTTGGTAGTGGTACGAACTGTCGAAAAGTAGTATGTCCGAAACCAGCCCAAATGGCACACATCTCTTGACTTTTCTTAACATAACTAAAAAGGTAAAATATTATTAAGCCAAAAGTAATGTTACCTATGAGCAGCGATCTATATGGACTATATGTACTACGTACCAGATGCGGCGACCAGAACAAACATCATGTTCCACCGAGTTGCGGTTCCGATACTGCAATGACTTTAGTTTGCTTCATGCTATCGAAGTAATTACATCACAATGCATCTTTCAGTGTTGAATGAATTTTAATTATTTGTAGCAACATTCCCGAACAAATCTGCCTTAAATTGATTTACAGTGGAATTAGTATATAATGTAAATAACATAATTTTATAACGTTTAGAATGTAATATCAATAAATGTTAATTAATTTCAATTCTGAATATGGGAGAGTCTATTTTTCGCAACAAAATTAGGCATTAGTTTATACTAATTTGGCCCGCGAAAAGTCCCGTTCGAGAAAAAGGGACGGAGTTATCACACTTCTAACAGTCATAGATCAATCGATCATCATCATCATCATCATCATGTCAGCCGGAGGACGTCCACTGCTGGACATAGGCCTCCCCCAAAGAGTGCCACAATGACCGGTCCTGCGCCACCCGCATCCAGCGGACTCCCGCGACCTTTACCAGGTCATCAGTCCACCTTGTGGGGGGTCTACCCACGCTGCGCCTTCCGGTACGTGGTCGCCATTCCAGAACCTTTCCGCCCCAACGGCCATCGGTTCTACGCGCAATGTGCCCCGCCCACTGCCACTTAAGTTTAGCGATTCGGAGGGCTATATCGGTTACTTTGGTTCTTCTGCGGATGGCCTCATTTCTGATGCGATCACGCAGAGAGACTCCCAGCATAGCCCTCTCCATTGCCCTTTGGGTGACTTTGAGCCTTCTTATGAGGCCCATAGTAAGGGACCACGTTTCAGTTCCGTATGTCATCACTGGCAACACACACTGGTCAAAGACTTTCGTCTTGAGACATTGCGGAATATTGGACGAAAAGATGTGCCGTAGCTTCCCGAACGCTGCCCAACCGAGTCGGATTCGACGATTAACCTCTTTCTCGAAGTTGGACCTACCTAACTGGATAGTCTGTCCTAGGTATATATAATCGTCTACAACTTCGAGTGTAAAGTCTCCGTTTTTTATGGGAGTTGGTACTACACGGGCATTTGACATGATCTTCGTCTTATCCATGTTCATCCTTAGACCAACTCGCTTTGAAGCTTTACTGAGGTCATCGAGCATCGTACTCAAGTCCTCCATGTTCTCAGCCAAGACTACTATATCGTCAGCAAACCGAAGGTGAGTGATGTACTCGCCATTTATGTTGATGCCAAGCCTTCTCCAGTCCAGAGTCTTGAAAACATCCTCCAGTGCAGCGGTAAATAGTTTAGGAGAAATAACATCTCCCTGCCTTACTCCCCGCTGCAACGGAATAGGTTTCGAATTCCGGTCCTGGAGTCGGACAGACATAGTGGCGTTCTCGTACAAACACTTCAGCACTTCGATATAGCGGTAGTCCACTTGGCACCGCTGGAGAGATTGTAGTACAGCCCAGGTTTCGATCGAATCGAAGGCTTTCTCGTAGTCCACAAACGCCAAGCAGAGGGGCAGGTTATACTCCTCAGTCTTCTGTATAACCTGTCGGAGCGTATGAATGTGGTCTACGGTACTAAACCCTCTTCGGAAACCGGCTTGTTCGGGAGGCTGGAAGTCATCTAGCCTGCGTGCGAGACGATTCGTAATGACTCTTGAAAACAGCTTATAAACATGGCTCAAAAGTGAGATGGGTCGGTAGTTCTTCAGTAGGGTGTTATCACCCTTTTTGAAGAACAGGACCACCACACTTCTGTTCCATGCCTTTGGCGTTCTCCCTTCCAGTAAGACGGAGTCGAACAACTTCTGGAGGGCCATAAGGACCGGTTTACCACCCGCCTTCAGGAGTTCAGCTGTGATTCCGTCTTCACCGGGTGCCTTGTTGTTTTTGAGCTGTTTAAGAGCCATTCTAATCTCGCACAGGCTGATGTCCGGGATGTCTTCGGTATAATGTCGGGTCAGTCTAGCTCTAGGATCTTCCGCCAGACCAACTTCGGGTCTGCTAGTTGACGTGTATAGCTGTCCATAAAAGCACTCTATCTCACTCAGAACCTCAGGTTTGGATGAAACAATTCTACCATCCGCAGTTTTTAATTTGGCGAGCTGGCTCTGCCCAATAGACAGATCTCTTGTGAAAACTTTAGAGCCCTTATTCTGCTCAATGGCCTCTTCAATACGATTCGTATTGAATTGGCGCAGATCACGGGTAAGGGACTTAGAGATCTGTTTGTTGAGCTGTCGGTATAGTGTCGCATCTGTTGAAGACTGTAGAATCATTTTACTCCTTTCCTCGATGAGTCTCTGAGTGGAGCTAGAGAGCCTCTTGGTTCTGTTGTTCCTTTGGGCCTTGAAGAACTTAGACCCAGTACTATGAACAGCTTCCACAAACCCGTCGTTGAATTCGTCCACATCGCCACCTAGGCCATCAAAACGGTTTTGGAGTTCCAGCTGAAAGCTCTCGGGGTTTTGGATTTGGGCTGCTGCTGGACGGAGCGTAGACTTCATCAATCGAGAGCGCTCTAGCTTAACACAAATATTCAATGTGCCTCTTACCAGACGGTGATCACTTCCGGTTTTCACCGTATTGATCACAGAGACATCATTGAATATTTGCCTCTTCGTCGACATGATGAAGTCAATCTCGTTTTTAGTTGCGCCGTCGGGACTCATCCAGGTCCACTTTCGGTGCTCGCTTTTCTTGAAGAAGGAGTTCATCATGTAGAGTCCCTCCTTCTCCAAGAAGCCAGCCAGTAGTTGGCCCCGGTGGTTCCGACTTCCCACTCCAAATTGCCCCACTCTCAGCTCTTCACCGTCTCTCTTGCCCAGTTTCGCGTTGAAATCCCCCATAACAACGGTGAAGTAGGTTTTGTAGCTATGCATGGCCTTCGATATATCCTCATACATAGCCTCCACCTCGTCGTCGGAGTGTGCCGAAGTCGGCGCGTATACCTGTATGACCTTCAACGAGTACCTCTTGGATACTCTGAGTATAAGGTACGCCACCCTGGCCGACACACTCTCGATTTTCACTACGTTGTTTACGAGGGACTTGTGGACGATGAACCCGACACCTCCCTGGGACTGTTGGTCGCCCTCCCGGAAATAAAGCAAGTTGCCGGACTTCAGGGTAATCGTGTCTTCTCCCTCTCTTCGGACTTCAGATAACCCTATGATATCCCAACGCAACTTGCTCAATCCTTCCTCCAGTTCAGTTAACTTTTCGTCGGTCCGCAGTGTACGCGTGTTATATGTTGCCAGGGCCAGGAGTCGTCGGTGGTGGTAGCCGGATCTTTGCCGGAGATTCTTCGCACCCCTGACCCCGCTAGTACCCCGGCCGCTACCATAACCGGGGCACTGGGGGTCGCCGGAAACTCGGGGCCGTGGTTCATGTGTGTACTGCATGGGGGGTGAATGCCGTAATCGCCACGCTTGGCATGCGGGTTGGCGATCGCAGTGTCTCCACCGAACTCCAGGGATGCTGCTGCCCATCCCCCGGTGGTCTTGGTCGTAGTTTTCGGACATACCCGGGTCCCATCGGGATCAATCGATCAGAGAGTGCAAAATAGGCACTTGATGGATAAATTGTACTATTGTATTATTTCTCATTCTTAGTATTGTCTATCCATAATTTTTTATACAATTCCTATTTTTCTTTTTTAAAGGAGTAAGTGCCCGCTTGTAGAAATGTCAGGACGTATACAGCGTTATTGTAAAACCACTTCAAAAAATGACAATAAATGTACTGTAATAACTTAAGGCTAAGGTAGATCGGGATCTTGCACGATCGGGATCAGCACGCTTGCCTAATGCCGGGGCATTAGGCAAGCGTGCTGGACTAAGGCCTAACCCCTCTCTAGTAGAGAAGGCCCGTGCCCAGCAGTGGGTCAATGTTTAATACAGGGCTAGTAATAATAATAAATAAAAAAAGGTAGATCCGGCGATTAGCTGTACTACTCACCGTCAGAAACTAACCAAATTTATTCTGTTTCAAGGAAATTAGTTATAAAATAAACGGTTGTATACAATATTTAAAGCGATTTATTTATTATCCACTAAAATTTAATTTTTGCATTATGTTTATTTTTTTATGTGGCTCCGATAATACCTCACTTTGAGTCACCTAAATAATTGTAAATAAAAACAAAAAAAAAGTAATTTGTTTCAACAAAATACATTATTTTGGGCTCTGCCACTGTTGGGTGATAAAATTAAATTTTACACAATTTCCAGGATAGTCCCTCAAATACATTATAGAAATGAACTGTCGCATCTGCTCATTGTGATGCTCTTTGGCTTAGAAAAGGGATAGATGGCATTAGTGTGCGGAAAAGGTATTTGGAACATATTGTTTCTACGACAGTTCGTGTTTATCGGTAGAATATATGTCAATGTCTATGGGTAAGCTTTTTAATATGCATGGGCAAACACGCATTCAGATTCGAACATAAAAAACTTGAAACTTCAGAAATTTTACCTACGAGTAAGCTTTGTAATACGCAGGCGCATACGCGAGTATTAACACATACTAACAATACTAAAATTTGAGAAAGTAACGTGCGAATCAGCTTTGTTATACGCAGGTGCATACGCGCGTATTAACAATACTAACATAAAAAACCTAAAATTTGAGAAAGTAACGTGCGAGTCGCTTTGTAATACGCAGGTGCATACAAGCGTATTAACACACGTACTAACATTAAAAAAAAAACTAAAATAAAAAAGTAACCTACGAGTAAGCTTTGTAATACGCAGGCGCATATGCGCGTATTAACACACATACTAACATAAAATCCCTGAAATTTCAGAAAAGTTACGTTTGAGTAAGCTTTGTAATACGCAGGTGCATACAAGCGTATAAACACACGTACTAACTTAAAAAAAAACTATAATAATTACTTTTTAAATAAAAATTAAACCGCCTTCAAAAAAACACAGACACAACTAAAAAGCAAAAAATAATTGGTTACATTTAAATCAATTAGTTATATGCAATTTAAATCAATTATTTTTGGAGTCGGTGCCGGTGTTGTTTTCTTTACTTTTAGATTTATAAAAACCAAGTCTGGATCTATTTTATATTTTTTTGTATGCCTGATTATTCTGTTTTTTCCATGTTTTGGCTGGCACCGACTCCAAATAATTGATTTAAATTGCATATAACTAATTGATTTAAATGTAACCAATTATTTTTTGCTTTTTAGTTGTGTCTGGGTTTTTTTGAAGGCGGTTTAATTTTTATTTAAAAAGTAATAATTTATTTTTTGCTTTTTAGTGGTAAATTATATAAAATCGGTTAAAAGCTGCTGAAGATATTAGAATTTACGTGTATTTTAATTTTATCACCCCCCTCCCTCACCCCCACCCCTTTTACCCTCTCTCACTGAAACTTAACTTTTATAATGAACGTAATGCAAAAAGAACCACTGGAATACTACTTAATTTTAAGGAGTTACCCTCTCCAGCTCCGAAGATATTCATCAGATCTTCACCATATTTTTATGGGACCAAATGACAAGCACCAGCTTTCAATCAAAGAAAGAATGGTCGAAATCGGTTCACACAGTACAGAGAAACGAGGTAACAAACATAAAAAAAAAAAAAAAAGCAACATACAGTCGAATTGAGAACCTCCTCCTTTTTTTGAAGTCGGTTAAAAAGTAAACAACGAGTAAGCTTTGTAATACGCAGGCGCATACACGCATATTAATACACATTAAAAAAATACATAAACCTAGAATATAAAATACTGTGTAAATTATTCTATCTCATTTTCTTGCCGACTTATATTTATGTGATTGTCTCTTAGTGGTGATGATGGATACTTTTGTTTCATCGAGTTTTAAATCACAGCGATTTTAAAGAAAGACTTCAAAAAAATATTTATGTGTGTAATATTAATGACACATTCCATGTGGGTCCGCTGGCAAACATTACTTTCGGAGAAGGCAAAATCGAATCATTTTATTTTGATTAAATATAATTTTGATAGTATTCAAATTATTCGAAATAAAGATACGTCACTGACGTCATACAAGGAATGAAATCAATATTTGACTAGTATTTGGGGCATTTCACGTGAAGCGGACAACGAAAAAAAAGTGAGGTTCTGAAATTCGTTCATATTAGACATACTAATACTTCTAGGTCATATGAACGTGTACGCATAATATTTTTTTTATTTGAGGTTTAGTTGTTAAGATATGGGATTCTAAAGATTTTCATCTGATTGCGGGAAGGTTTTTTGGAATTTAATTTTCATATTGAAGTAAATTATAATAAAATAATAAATGTAGTAGTTTTTATAAAAAACTTACTGTTCTTTTTGATTTTGGACTCAGATTCTAAATTTGAATTTTTTTCTAGTTATAAACCGGAAGTAAATATTTCAATCTTTTTTTTTAATAACTTGAACCGTTTTAATTTTATTTATTTTTCTGCAAAATAAAGCTATATGTTTATAAATTGTGCCATAAAAATTGCAGAATGGGGTTGGAATCAGATTAGTAAATAAATCAATTTGAATACGTACATGTCACACTGGACGCTTGCTCAAGTTAGCTGGTTTTTTATAAAAAATTGCATATTTCATAGTAAAACTGCTGCGACGTCACCTGTTTATGCATAAAGACAAATATTCTGAACTAGTTTCAAACTTGATACCTATAAATTATTAATAATGATTTACAACTAAACTTAAAAAAAATGATGTGGTGTCGTGGGACACCAGGTAGGAACGAAGTTCCTTCGGCTAATGTAGAATCGACACAAATTGCAAAAAAAAATCGTGCTCAATTTGGACGTCACTACTTGCCACTCTAACTGGACGTCACTACTTGCTACTCTAACTGGACGTCATTACTTGCTACTCTAACTGGACGTCACTACTTGCCACTCTAACTGGACGTCATCACTTGCTACTCTAACTGGACGTCACTACTTGCCACTCTAACTGGATGTCATCACTTGCTACTCTAACTCGATGTCATCACTTGCTACTCTAACTGGACGTCACTACTTGCCACTCTAACTGGACGTCATCATTTGCTACTCTAACTGGACGTCACTACTTGCCACTCTAACTGGACAGCACTACTTGCCACTCTAACTGGACGTCACTACTTGCCATTCTAACTGGACGTCACTACTTGCTACTCTAACTGGACGTCACTACTTGCCACTCTAACTGAACGTCACTACTTGCTACTCTAACTGGATGTCATTACTTGCTACTCTAACTGGACGTCACTACTTGCCACTCTAACTGGACGTCACTACTTGCCACTCTAACTGGACGTCACTACTTGCTACTCTAACTGGATGTCATTACTTGCTACTCTAACTGGACGTCACTATTGTCGCGCAGCAAAATCCCTATCCCCTCCCCAAGCCTTTTTTTTTTTTTTTTTTTTTTTTTTTTTTGTTTTCGCGGGGAAAAGCGATTTATCACTACCGCCCCGCTGGGGGGGTGGCGGGACGGTTATGTTGGGCTCGCCGGCCTTACGACCCAGCGTTAAGCCGCCCGGGAGAGATGTTGACATCCGGACGACCGCTGGGCCGAGTCCCTAACAAATACCCTACACCGGCAATACCAACTAAAAACCCCGCGGTGACCCTCTTCGGCGCATAAGAGACGGTCCCGGGCTCACGGAGCGAGAAGCGCTCCATTTTCGACCGGAACCGCCCCTGCGCGGTGCCGCCTTGCGGCCCGTCTCCATGTGGGGGGGGGCTCAGAAGCCCCCGCGCACCGAAGGACGCCCTCGGCGTCCACGGCAGCGACGAGGCCAACCACCCGTGCTGCCGTCATCCCGGGGTCGCCCGGTGTGCCGACGATGTATATACAAAATAAAACAATGTACAAACAAATTTCGACACACCGGAAAGGGCGCTACGACAGCCCCCCGCTGCGCGCCCACGACCCCCGATGCCCCTATTAGTCGCCTCTTACGACAGGCAGGGGATACCGTGGTGGGATTCTCGAAACGCCCCCAAACCACAGGGCGGGAGACGCCGGTCAGTCGTCAACCCGGCGCCTCCTCCGTCTCGACTGGCGGCGGGAGGGATCGGAGCGCCGTTCCCGATCCCTCTCGGCACTCTCCTTCTGTGAGATAACTGCCTCACAGAAGAGGGCCACCGCACGCCAGGACCTCCGGCTGTCGACCATGGCTGACACCAAAGTCGGCAGTGAGAGGTCTCCTCCGACGACTGCTACGAGAGCGCTGCGCTCTTCGTCCCAGGCTGGGCACTCCTCCAAAGTATGTTGGGCCGTGTCACGCGGACAGTTGTCACAATGGTGACACACGGCCGACCCTTCTGCGCCGGCTATACGACACAGGTACTCGCCAAAACAACCGTGGCCTGTGAGCACCTGTGTCAGCCGGAACGTCGCCGCGCCGTGGCGCCTGTCTAACCACTGACGGAAGACAGGACGCACTGCCGCTACGACCCGCTGACCCGAAATCGGGTTCTCCAGCCTGAGACGCCACTCCTCCACGGCGGCTCTGCGGAGGGAGCCACGAATGGCCTCCACCTCCCTCAGGGCCGGTCTTTCCCCGCGCCTGAACGCCTCCTCCCGCCAGTGAAATGAGGCGGAGAGGGCCCTTGCGTCCAGGTCCCACGGTATGAAACCGGCCAAAACACAAGCCGCCTCGAACGAGACCGTGCGGTAGCCCCTGATCGCGCGCTGCGCCACTGCACGCTGTGGCTTGCGCAGCAGAGCGACGCACCGGTCGCTCAGGGACTCGGCCCAGACGGGACTGCCGTACAGGGCCATGGACCGCACGGCTCCGGCGTACAGCCTTCGGCAAGGGATGCCAGGACCTTCCAGATTGGGCAGCAGGGTTCCTAGTGCACCTGCTGCCCGAGTCAATTTGACTCCCAACTTCTCAAAGTGGGCGCGAAATTCCCACCGGCTATCCAGAACTAACCCCAGATACTTCATCGTTTTGCCGATGGGAATCCGCACCCCATTCACAACGATGTGGGCACCGGCCGGTGGCCCCTTCCGAGGCCCGTGGAAGCAAAGGGCCTCGGTCTTCTCAAGGGCCACCTTCAAACCCAGTCGCTGGATGCGACTTACAACGTGGCCGGTACCCACCGCCGCCTTGATTGCGGCATCTTGGAAGGTCCTAGCAGACGCAGTTACGAGCGTGTCGTCGGCGTAACATGTGACGCCGACGCCCCAGAGGTTGGCACCACGGAGCACCCAATCATATCCGATGTTCCACAGGAGAGGACCCAGAACTGAGCCCTGTGGAACACCGCACACCATCGCTCTCCGGTGCCACCCATTGGCGCCCGGATACACCACGTACCTCTCGGATAGGTACGCGTGCACCAGACGCCGAAGATAGGGCGGCACCACGTGGTACCGCAGTGCCTCATGAATGCAGGCCCAGGGCAGGGAATTAAATGCGTTAGCGATGTCGAGCGACACCGCTATTACTACTTTGCCCCGGGCCACCGCTTCTTCCGCCTGTTCCTTCACCCGCAGAATCGCGTGGATGGTGGATCGGCCCTTCCGGAACCCGAACTGGCAATCTGCCAAGTCCGGACCGACCCTCTCTAGGTGCTCGACGAGGCGAGCGTGAATGATTCGCTCGAAGAGCTTACAAACCTCGTCGAGCAACACGATGGGCCGGTAGGCCGACGGCGACTCTGCGGGTCTTCCTTCTTTCTTCAGCAGGACGAGCTTCCCGGTTTTCCAGCGCGACGGGAAGACGCCCTGCTCTAAACAGGCGGAGAAAAGGTTGCGGAGCCTCGGCCCCAAGTGCTCGATAGCTAGCACCCAGATCTTGGCGGGGATGCCATCGAGACCCGGGGCGGTGTTCTTGCCCCGCAACCGCGACACTGCCACCCGCAACTCAGCGGGCGAAACCTCTGGGATATCCCTTGCCGAACTCGACGATGGCGCCGACTCGCGGGGCGCCATCGGTGGAGGAGTGGTCTCCACGGTGGCCGGAAACAAGGCCGCGACGACTTCGGCCAGAAGTTCTGGCCGGAGACTCTGCGACAGTGGGGGCGCCGCTGGGCGAAGCTTGTTCATCACCAAGCGATAAGGGCGCCCCCACGGGTCACTGTCGAGAGTCGAAATGAACTCCTTCCTCGCCGCGACCTTGGCTCTCTTAATGGCCACCTGCAGCGCTCTCTTCGCCTCCTTATAGAGGCCGTAGAGATGCCGCTCCTGGTTAGCGTGCTCCTCACCCCGGAGACGCCGGCGACGGTGCCTGGCGTACTGGCGGCGCGCCGAAACACAAGCGATGCGCAACGATGCTAACTCCTGCGACCACCAGTACACCTGGCGTTTGGGCGGGAGACGTCGGACTCGGGGCATGGCGGCGTCACAAATGTCCGTCACCGATACCCCGAACCATTCCGCCTCCAACTCGACCTGCACCGGACCATCCGGTACAGGAAGCCACGACATAGCCAGAGCGGCAAGTTCTAGGGCCTCAATATCGAGGCGCTTTAATGCCCACCGCGGGCCGTCTTGATGCGGGGCACTCGGTCTACCACCGGGCTGGGAAACGGTGGACGCGGAGACGTCGAACCTGATGTAACGATGGTCCGACAACGTCTCCACGCCCACCAAAACCTTCCAGCCCCGGACACGGCGTGCGACGGCCGGACTCGCAAAAGAAAGATCTACTACTGAGCCGCCGTTGTGCCGCACACACGTGTCCACCGACCCCCTATTCAAGACGGCCAGACCGGCCGAGATCGCCCAATCCTCCAGGACCTCACCACGGACATCGGTCGCCGACGAGCCCCATACCAGGGACTTGGCATTGAAGTCGCCGGCGACAACTGCCGGGTGAGGTTGGCCTTGCGCCACCAGGGCCCCCAACCGAACGAGAAAAGATTCAAACTCAGCGAGGGGTCTGTTGGGAGAGAAATAAACTCCAACTACCCAAATATCTCCCAACAGAGCCGCGACGCATCCCCGGCCCTTCGCTACACGTTCGAAGGGCGGGGAGCCAGCGGCACCCTGGGTGATGATGGCCACCGAGCTGTCGACGTCCCCCGCCCAATTATCACGCGGGGGGATGAAATATGGCTCGGCAACCACGGCCACTTGCACCGACCACTGCGCCATGCTCTGGGTTAAAAGATCCTGAGCACGGGCACAGTGGTTGATGTTCGCCTGGAGGAACTTAAACGCCATTATTGGGCGATATCCATCTCTACAACCTCGGCCAGCGGTGGGCTCTCCGGCTGCGGCTGGGCCGTAGCCCCAGCAGCAGCCGGATTAATTCTTCGCGGCGGACGACGCCGGTTCTTCCGGGAAGAGGCGGGACACGCCTTCCCCCCAACCTGGTGACCGGCGGGTTTCCCTGCCCCTGCGCAAATCGCGCAGTTCGGTGCAGCCTCGCATTGCCGGGCTTTGTGACCCGGCTGACCACAACGGTAGCAGAGGCCGCTACGGTCCACCGTACAGTCACACTGCTCCCGCACGTGCCCTGCCTCAAGGCACCGGAAGCACCTCAACTGACGCGGCTCAAGCACAGTCACTCGAGCCGCAACCCAACCTATCAAAATGCGTCCGGCGCCTCTAACTTTTTGGGCTGCCTTGACGGGCAATTTTGCCCACACAGTGCCCAGGCCCGAACGGTCAGGGCGGATTTCTCCGACTTTCACCAAATCCAGCCCACACTCACCGGCCTTGGAGAGGGCCGTTGTGACTGCCTCCGGGGTAGCCGTATAATCCAGCCCAGAAAGACGTAGTTCCGCAGTCTTTGAGGGCCGGGATACTCTGACGTACTCCGACCCTGCGAAACACTCCCTGAGCCTCGTGGCCAGGGAGTCCGCCCTCTCCTCGCTATTGGCCCCGGGTACCTCATACATTGGAGCACCCGTGGCCGCAAACTTTGGCCTCAGCCTTTGAATATTCAGGCCGGTGAGGTCCACTTTGTGTTGGGCCTCTGTCAAAACTTGGGCGTACGACAGGCCCTTCTCTACTGCAACCGGCGTCAACGATATGATAACGGCCGCGGAACGCGGAGACCGGAGCTTCGGCTCGGCCCTGCGCGGCTGCTGCTGCTGTTGTGTTACAGCCGGTGCCGCGCCGGGCGAGGTCTTTTTCTTTTTCTTGGCCGCCACCACGTTCCACGGCGTGTCAAGGGACACCGGGGCTGGCGGTAGTGGACGAGGCTCAACAGGTGGGGGGGCCTGAGATGCTCCCTTCTTGTTTCCTCCCTTCTTCTTTTTCTGGGATTTGGCCGGCACCTTGTCCACTGGAAGTGTTATATCCCTTGCAGTGGAACCTGCAGCTCCTTTGCCTTTCCCAGTCTTTTGTATGCCAGAGGGCCCAGCGACAGGCGTAGTGTAGACACCCGATGGCCCGGCAGTAGGCGTCAGTATGCTCGAGGGACCAGCAGATGGGGTAGATGTTGAGGGAACAGGAGGCAGAACTCCCTTTCCTTTTCCCTTTCCCTTCCCCTTCCCCTTCCCTTTACCGTCAGCTGGTACAGATAGACTTGGTGCTGACGGCTGGGGCCCTTTCGCACAGTCGGTCCTCAAATCGTGAGCCAACGGCGGCCTTTGAGATGGCCCCATTATTGTAGATTCAAGCCTCGCGGTTATACGAGCCTCGAGCCGCTCTAATGCCTCCTCCGTGGGTTGTGCGTTTCTATTCTCCAGCAAGTCAAGGCGGCGGCGAAGGGAGGCGTTTTCTTCCGCCTGCAACCTCTTTTCTGCCTCGTTACGCGAGCACATGTCCCTCAAAGCTTTAGTCTCTTCCTGTAATCTAGCCATGGCCGACGACTGGGGCTGAGCCACAAATCTCTGTATAGTTTCCACCACCATATTCAATGACCTTTGATAGGTGCCCTTTAGGTGTCCCGATTTGCTGGAAACCGTTTTAATGATCCGACCACACTCTTTCAGATCATCAAGTATAACCACTCTATCCTCTTCGATGCCCCCAATACGCTGGATCTTCGGAGGCGGTGGAGGAGGCATCTTCATGAAAGATCGGAGTCGCTCCTCCATCTCTTCTTCCGCCTTCAGGCGGGCAGCCTCACGCTTCTGGGCATCCAGTTCTCGTTGAGTCTTTCTCAAACCCATGTATTTGCCCGTTGTAGTTGGGCGGCCGGGACCCATTGCAGCAGAGTGGCCTTGGGCATCCATGCCGCTGTCCGACTCACTGGAGAGTACAGACCGGGAGCGGACAGAGTCCGTCTCGCTCCCGTGCCACATGCGCCCTCTTTTCGCGCTGGTAGAGGCACGACTACTCCTGGTCTCAGTTATACGGGCCGGAGTCGCCACGGCCACGATCTCCGTGGGCGTCTCACCCACAATCTCCTGCACGTCCATGACGTTGTCGGGCTTGCGCCCTTCAACCACCGCCTCTCCGGACCCGGTGATAGGAGCCAGAGCAGGCAACTTCTCTAAAATAACTAAAGGGTTTTTTGAATTAAAAGGTTCCATATTTAGTCCCACGAGTATGGGGGAAATAAACTGTCCACCCAGCCAGAGCCCCCTGTAGCTGGGTAAGCCGTTACATACACGGACGAGGCACCGGCATGTATCTCTCCGGCGTGGTTCGCACTAGCGACCGAACTACCCATCGGCCATGCATCCCCTCACGGTGCGCCGCCGCTTGGGATTCGGGGTAACTTTTTATAGAGGTTGTCTCCCTCGCGGTCCAGGCGGTGAAGCCAAGACCCTCGGTCCGATCAGAGCGCGAGACATGACCACAGACCTCCATATGACCGGATTACGATATACGACGGTGACAGCAAGAGAGAACTTCCCCCTTGCTGCCCGCCCGGCGGCGTGGTGAGCGCACACCGAGCCCGCCGACACCCCCAGGACAGAACCTGAGGGGAACCAAAGGTGCCAACTCCAAGAATTGACGACAGCCGCCACAACAGGCGACGACTGCCAACCACCTTCTGTCAGGACATTAGCCGTCGGTCAACGTGACCGCCGTTGCCCGGGGTGCACCACGAGGAGGTTTCCTGACTCCGCACCCCATCCCCTCCCCAAGCCTGCCGTAAGGAACTAATTGTGTATGCGACTGTCGCGCCTGCGCACGTCTCATTTAACGGTTTTATTCCACGCACTTTTTCTTACGGTTTTACTATCACATATTTTTCAGTTCGGTCGCGCAGCAAAATCCCTATCCCCTCCAAGCCCGCCGTAAGGAACTTCGTTGCAAAAAAACTGTCTCAAAGGAAAAATATTTTTTCCAATTTTACTATGCAAATCAACACTAGTCCGTTTTATAACCATGTCTCCAGTAGATCGAACAAAACCGTGGTACGGTTCTGTCCCCAGAATAGTTACTGATGTTTGTAATCGTTGTTGGAGAAAAAATCTTCGGAATTCGGAAATAATAAACAAGTTATGAATGACCGGCGCGCGCGCACGACTGGAACCGACACGTCGGTGCAACTGCGGGGAGGGGGAAGGGGGTCTGTAACTCTTGCTGTGTGACCGGCTCGTTTGTAAATTGTTACTACGCGCAGAGCGAGTGTCCACACTTATTGCTTTTAGTAGATATTTTTTACAGAATTAGAATGAAAAACGAGTACCAAGAACACACTATCAGTATGTACGTTGTATTACCAGTGAATCTGTAACATTAAAAATGATTTACAACTAAATGGCACGATCATTCCTTGGTGCCCTAGTGTCAAGGACCTTGGGTTACACATCGATTCCACCCTGAGCTGGCGGTTCTAAGTAAACTCTGTCAGTCAGAGAGTTACCGGTACTCTTCGTGCTCTTTATCGCCTAAAGAATTTCCTACCAGCTAAAACCAAGACTATGCTTGTGCAAGCCTTAATCCTCCCGATAATCGACTATGGTGATGTCTGCTATTTTGATCTGAATGCAGATCAACTCAACAAATTTGACCGACTTCTCAATCATCTCATTCGATTTATTTTTAATCTTCGCAAATATGACCACGTTTCTTCCTATCGTTTGCAATTAAAATGGCTACCTATTCGCCAGCGACGATCTATGCGCGCTCTTACTACTCTCTTTACTTTACTTACGTCCCCTACCCCTCTCTCTTACTTATCTTCTCACTTTATGTATCTTAGTGATAGTCACGATATAAACCTTCGTTCATCTAGCAACCTTCTTCTTAAGTGCCCCCCTCACAGCTCTGACTTTACTCACTCTTCAAATATTCTCTATATTCTTCTTTATTGTCAAAATTATTATATTTATTAAGTATATATCCAAGTATTTATGAATGCTTATTTGTTAAATGTTTTATTTTCATTATTATCTTTATGCACCTACACTGCTTATCTCTGCACCACCTTGAGGTTGACTGGGAGAGAATCCCTTTGGCATTAAGTCCGCCTATATACCCTGTATATTTATTTTATTTACACTTTATATTTATTTACACTTTATATATAAAGTGTAAATAAATAAATAAAAAATAAATTAAACAATTTTGTATCAAAAGAAAAACATTGTAAATCATATTTTTTTAAATCTATCTTAAACAAAAAATGCCAAACCATTTTTCTATTTTAGGGACAAAACCGTATCACGGTTTTGTTCGATCTACTGGAGACATGGTTATAAAACGGACTAGTGTTGATTGGCATAGTAAAATTGGAAAAAAATATAAATTAAAATATTTTTCCTTTGAGACAGTTTTTTTTAGTTTAGTTTTAAATCATTATTAATAATTTATAGGTGTCAAGTATAAAACTAGTTCAGAATATTTGTCTGTATGCATAAACAGGTGACGTCGCAGCAGTTTTACTATGAAGTATGCCATTTTTTATAAAAACCAGCTAACTTGAGCAAGCGTCCAGTGTGACATGTACATACTCAAATTGATTTATTTCCTAAACTGATTCCAACCCCATTCTGCAATTTTTATGGCACAATTTATAAACATATAGCTTTATTTTGCAGAAAAATAATTAAAATTAAAACGGTTCAAGTTATAAAAAAAAGATTGAAATATTTACTTCCGGTTTATAACTAGAAAAAAAATTCAAATTTAGAATCCGAGTCCAAAATCAAAAAGAACAGTAAGTTTTTTATAAACACTACTACATTTATTATTTTATTATCATTTACTTCAATATGAAAATTAAATTCCAAAAAACCCTTCCCGCAATCAGATGAAAATCTTTAGAATCCCATATCTTAACAACTAAACCTCAAATAAAAAAAATATTATGCGTACACGTTCATATGACCTAGAAGTATTAGTATGTCTAATATGAACGAATTTCAGAACCTCACTTTTTTTTCGTTGTTCGCTTCACGTGAAATGCCACATTTGATAAAATAAATCTATTTGACAAATCATGTCATTATAGTAATGTTATTTCAAACAATTATGAGTCTAAATTACATATATATAGGATTTATTATTCGTGTTTGTTAATTGGTTCTGGAATTCTGCTTAGATACCAGATTGTTTACCATAACAACGGCCTTCAGTTTGCTACTAAATATTTGACAATGTATGTGCTCAGTTATAATTGACAGATTGAGTGCTCACATCATTTTGAAACTTTTGGTGTGTAGATAATTTTGGTCACTTTGAGTGTGTAGTACTATATGAACACCTTGATTGTTTAGCTACTTCTGCTGCTGACTGTACCTAAAAGAATTTTCGTCGCTACACGACACCGCGCAGGGGCGTTTCCAGCAGCTATATAATTCTAGTCTATCTTACCCTGGGACCACTCCGTAAGCATCGAAGATGGCCACCGTGGGATTTTGGTTGGTAGTGGCGGTTGGTTTGTATATAGGTGATAGGGACTCGGCCCAGCGGCTGCCGAGATAGCCATCATTCAGGCGAGGGGATGCTGGGTCGTAAGACCGGTTAGTCCAGCATCGCCGTTTTATTCTCATTGTTGCACTTCCCCCCGGAGTGGGCGGCAGTAATAAAACACTTTCCTCGCCATGACAAAAAAGGTGAAAGTGTAACAAATACACTCTAATTCGCTAATTCCTACCGATAATTTGATAGGTGAGCCTTATACTATCCTACTATATTTATAATATAGTTTAATTTATTATGTGCTTATGTAGGTATCGATAAAACTGCATGGTGCATTCCACATCTTAAAGTGGTAGAGCCACGCTGTAGACATATTTGTCTACAGCATGAATGGGCCGGCTCGACCGGGGTAGTACCACTGTCTCACAGAAAACCAAAGTAAAGTGACAGTTCACTGTCGCGTTACGTATGTTAAGTGAGATATCCGGAGGCCCAGATTCCCCCTTCCCTTCCCTAATCCCTATTCCTGTCCTTTAAGGCCGACAGCGCATACGTGATACTTTCGGTATTGTGGATGTTCATGGGCGGTGGAGATCACTTAACATCAGGTGACCCACTGGCTCGTTTGTCGGACTATGATATAAAAAAAATATATTGCACGGGGGGTTAAGGCTAAAATCAGTGTAGTCTTCTAAACCAAATCATTATCCTTGGTAGCCCTGGCGCCCGCCGCGCCTCGCCTCGCCTCGCCTCGCTTAGCGTGATGATTATTCTTTATGTTTGTGTTATACATGTGTTCTATAAAATGTAGTTCAAAATCAGTTTTATAGCAAGTAAGGCAGATTTACCTAATAGACGTTAGACAGACAGAATGCCTAAGATGTTATAAAACCGGGTTTATCGCTCTGTTATTTATATAATTCAGTTAGAGCAGGTAGTTAAGTTGTCGGGGTTTGAGGAAATTAGCATGAAGGTCAAAAATACATTAGACTGAGAGTTGTGCTCTAAACGCTAGTTATCTTGCTTAAAATCAAAACGGAATATCATTTCAATAAGAATTAGAATGGGCAGCTATGGTTCAGATTTTTTAAAGAAGTTTACATTAGAATTTCAGATGTTCCTTGATACCGTTGTCACTAACTTTGATTTTAAATATCAGAACATGCATTGTTTTTCGTTCTATAAATAAGTATGAAATATAATTAAAACATTTAATTGCATTTGTAGTGTTGCTATGATCAACACTTTAATTCCCCATGGTGTTTGAGAGTATTAATATAATTATTATTAATGCCTTGGTTGCGGTACGGACTGTCAAGACGAAAGTCGTTTGTTCGAAACCCAAGTGGCATACACTTATGACTTTTCTAAAGTTATGTGTGT
Source organism: Laothoe populi (assembly GCA_905220505.1). Lineage (NCBI taxonomy): Eukaryota > Metazoa > Arthropoda > Insecta > Lepidoptera > Sphingidae > Laothoe > Laothoe populi. The sequence continues at coordinate 11,690,214 of HG992151.1, read as the reverse complement.
ATTAAATGTTAATTATCGCTTGCTTTAACGGTGAAGGAAAACATCGCGAGGAAACCTGCATACCTGAGAATTCTCATAAAAATTTCGAAGGTATGTGAAGTCTACCAACCCGCATTAGGCCAGCGTGGTGGACTAAGGCCTAACCCCTCTCATTAGTAGGAGAGGCCCGTGCCCAGCAGTGGGACATTATTCAATACAGGGCTAGTTTTGTTTTTTATATCATACAAGGCAGCTTGTGGCAAATATCGTTAAGTAGTAGCACTTCTTACGCGAGCGATCTCAGGCGAAGGTCTTGTCGTATTTGGCTTGCCTTCAGGGGTTAAATGGATCTCCCACCCTGGTAACCTTGCAAGAGTCGCGAGAGCGTTATGCTCAAAGTGTAAATGTGAAACGTAAGTTGTGGGTGACGTTTAGGGACAAGTATTCGTTGACAAAGGCACAAGTAGTCGTTGCATAAAGTTTAGTTACAACTCTCTACCCCTTTATACACTCAAATGTCTCTTTTTGTCGAATTTTCTGTTAACTATTATGACGAGCCCAGTTACTTGGGTTGGCAAGTCATTTACTGCAATTTTTCCTATTTTGACGCAGTTCAAGCAGGCACCATATTTCTTCACCTCAATATACTGATATTCATTTTTATCCATCCCTGTAATAGTCCTACACTATCTGGGGGTTGCTGTTGGAGCCCTGGTATAGTGTTCATAAGGATATTTAACCTTGGGGTGGTGTCAGATCAAAGCATATGATTATAATTATCCAACAACGTGTCTCACACCAACCTTCCAAAGGTACGAGATCCTAAAGTCCGAGATTAAGTTACGACAAACTTAATAATAAAATCCTAACTTTCCTATAGCTGGGCACGTACCTCCATTACTAATAATAAGTGTTAGGCTATAGTCTAGTCGCGCTGACGTAATACGGGTGATGGACGTTACGTGTTTTCAAAATTCTTAACTCTATAAAAAGTACACCAACTTCAATAAAAAACAAATTATGCGTCACTATAAAATTTGAGGGTTGCCCTTGATTTGTCTGAGATCCCATCATCAGATCCTGACTTGGTGCTAATGGGACCACCTGGGAAGTATACCCTTTTAAACAAAAAAAGAATTTCTCGAATCGGTCCAGGCGTCTTCGAGTTATCAGGTAACATGCATAAAAAAAAAGATTCCGACGAATTGTTAACCTCCTCCTTTTTTGAAGTCGGTTAAAATTAGGGATACTTATCAATAATAACATACGTGACTTTAAAAGTCAGAGGTATACGCCCCTGGGGCTGGTTTCGAACACGCGACTTGCGTCTCAGGCGTCTGTATGTTACATGTTGTTGTAAAAAGTTTTTATGGGAAAATCAAGGTTGTTTTTCTGGAGTAAGTTTTTTAGAGGTACAAAAATACAAATACTATAGTGTCAGTCGCTTAACATTTTATTTTTCTACGTATAAATAATTACTTTTTTTAATAAAAATAAAACCGCCTTCAAAAAAACCCAGAAACTACAAAGCAAAAAATTATTAGTTACATTTACATAACCGAGTGCAGTAATCTAAACAAACAATTATAAATAAACATTGATTTTGATAATAAAAAGATTTTTTAAGTCGCAGAAAAGCAGTTTTCGCAATTACGTGTACTTAGACAACATATTTTTTCAAGTTGTTTTGGTTTTAAAACCAAACTACTCAAACGATTTTCATAAAAATTCTATGGGACCAATCTGGAAGCATATGCTCTGTAATAAAAGAAGAATTTTCCAAATCGGTCGATAAATGACTGAGTTCTGAGGTAACAAAAAAAATACTTCGAATTGAGAACCTCCTCCTTTTTTTGAAGTCGGTTAAAAATGTACCTATTGTCAACAAATATTTCAATTTCCATTTGAGGGTATATTTAATTTATTCTGAATAAAACTCAATCACAGTTATTATAGAACCAGGGTACAAGTAATTTTCCAAGAATGTATAAAATCATTCAGTCGTTTTATCGTTCAATTTCCATCTGTAATCACTCCTCGTTATGCTGTCTCTGATTACAATAAGTCGGTTGAAACGTTATTTGGATGTCGGTATATTTAACATCGTCTCCTCAAGGTAAGGTAAGGTAGGTAGGTACTGGTAATCAAAATATTACTTAAAAAAAGGTTAAAAATATCGGTTCTTTCGAAAATAACGTTACCCGACATTGCGACACTCTCAAAAACAACCTATTGCAAATATTAGGTACTCAGAATCTTACTACGAATACACACACATACACAAATACACTCACGCCTGCAATCCCCGAAGGGGTAGGCAGAGGTGCAACGAGTACACCCACTTTTCGCCGAATTTCAGTCCCATAATGTGATAGGAGGCGAGCCTATCGCCATACCGGGCACAAATTCCAGACTCCGTGCTAATACTGAGGAATTTCTAGATAGAAAAACCCAATATCACTTTACCCGACCCGGGGATCGAACCCGAGACCTCAGCACAGCAGTCGTAACGCATGCGCAATTACAACTGCGCCACCGAGGCAGTCTATTATTACTACGAATAATAGGCAGATAGGACATTTACGGTTGTATAGAGATATTATTGTGCAATATAACTAAATTAATTTGACTATTGAGATATACATAATTTAATTTTAGGTAATGGTAGATAATGCCTTTTTTAAAATTAAATATATATTATTGGAATACAATATTTTGACATGATTTTACTTAGGTACATAACACAGCTGACATTTAATGCAACTACAAAGTATTGACTAAAAATAATTTAGTCAATACTTTGAACGCTTTAAACAAATTAGAATAATATTCCATTTTTTTGGAGGACAGTCGATTGTAGGAAAATTAAGATTAATGCGCCGGCAGGATATATTATTACAATAATATTCCAGGTTTTTTGTTTGCAAAATGATCAAATAATTATGGACTCTATTACAGAAAACATGACAGTAAGTACTATCCAGCACTGATACAACAATTTCTTTTTAATACCCTGTGTTCCCTAGCGTAAAGATCACCATTTTTATGAGACACACGCTACCCGCTACCCTTTTTATATTTTGTTTTTTTGTAGCCTCAATTATTTTAATTTTTCTTTCATTTTTGCTATCAGTATTTCTGTTTGTGTTGTGTCTCTTTTTGTGCTGAATAAATGTTTTCTTTCTTTCTTTTAAAGTTTACTTTGCTTATCCAAGAGATGCAACAGGTAGGTTGGTACTTGTTACATATTTATTTTGTACCTGAGCTGACAGCGATCATCCTAGTCATATCGAAATTTTATATGTAACTTTCCGTCAAGTCACGTTGCGGTGTCAGTCGGTCTATATTCAACAGCGATCTATATGTACTACGTACCAGATGCGGCGACCAGAACAAACATTATGTTCCACCGAGTCGCGGTGTATACACTGCACCGACGTTAGTTTGCTTCATGCCACCCATAAATGCACACATGACATTCCTGAACAAATCTGCCTTAAATTGATTGATGACAGTGAAACTGTTAATAGTATATAAGGTAAATAACATAATTTCATAACGTTTAGAACGTAATATCAATAAATATTAATTAATTTCAATTCTGAATATGGGAAGTCTATATTTCACAACAAAATTCATTATATAGTTTGTCCCGTTTTGGCGCGCGGAAAGTCCCGTTTGAGAAAAAGTGACGGAGTTATCACGCTTATACCAAATAATTCTTAGTAAAATGTATAGATGGCATTAGTGGGCGGACAAGGTTTTTGGAACATATAGTTTCTTCAACAGTTCGTGTTTATAGAATATAAGTCCATGACATTCAATGACTTCAGAACGGTATAATTCTGGAAACTGGCAATGGACCTCTTGACTCCGACGTTATGTTTTGTCTGCTGTACTTATCGAGGTCAGTGTAGTCGCTTTGCCAGGAAATGATTTTGATTTACCTATTTTTGGCACACAATAGCATCTGAGAGTCAATTATGATAAGCATACTTGGGCAGAAAACTAAGATATACTTTAAAGGTAAAACGAGTTTGTAATCTGCAAGAAGCATCTTAAAAATAACACAAATCTTTACATTGTATAATTTGAATGAATCATGGAGATGTAAAGTGTATTTTATGTAGATGTTTAATTATTCATATATTTACCACAAACAGAACTGTCATTAACTCTATGCATGTGGGAATTAACAACGGTGTATTGTGGATAACATTTGCATCAGCAAGTTGGTTTTTGTTGAGATAAGCGATAGAAACCTGTTAAGCTTCGAGTTGCAGTGGAATAGTAAGTGAAATGTTGAATCATTTTAGGGCACCGTTACCCAATATTTAATTTTGGAAATTGTCAGAAATTATTGGGGTGTTATTTAAATGCTGTTTAAATTTTATAACACTTATATAATATTACATATCTGAATAGGAATTCGTCATTATGAATTTCAGTAATAACAGTATAGTAAATCTTATCGAAAACTATAACAATCAAAAAGTAATACAAGACTAGAGGACGTCAAGTTCAATTTACGAGAATTAGAAAAGGATGCTATAATTCATGAGCAAAACTACTCGATCGACGGAATTGAAATAACGACGCTACGATCGAAGATCAAGATAGATAGGAGTACATATGTTACCAATTTTGATGACAACATTTTGAAAGTCAAAGTCTGCTCATCAATTAATTGCGGTATAAGCTAAATAATGTTCCCTATTTACGATAATGTTATCGAAAATTTGAACATAGGTAATTATTTTGAAGAGATTATGTTAATAATATTATAATTTGAATAAGACAGCATAAAATTATCAAAATACAACAGTTTTTGTTTGTGACGAAATACGGTCACGTTCTCACATCGAGTATTACAAAAAACGGTGAATTGAAGAGTCACTTTGATTCATGGTCATGGACCATGGTTACAGTGTTGTATTGATCGTGAATAATGTAGGTATTACAGCGGCAAATAATGTGACAGAGGAGGTTCATATATCAATAACCCGATACTGTAATGATTGTTCAATACTCCAATAATTTCTGTGTGGCATATAACTTGAAATGAAAATAATATATACATTTTATTAGCCACAGTGTACTTTCAACTTGAATTGATTTGGAAGTGTTTGCGATAACATAGTAATTTTAGTAATGACATAACTTTCTTACTCACACAAGCATGTACTAAACTTGTATCCAATAGTTTAGATAGAATTTTCAAATGGGTCACTGTTTTTAATTTAAATCTCGTAGATACATTCGAAGGATGCATTCGTCCAACCACGAATATTGAATTTATGTAAAATAACACATAGGTGAACTTATTGGTATACCTTGAGTCAATTGTAAGCACGGATTGAACTCGAGCGGCTTTTTAGTGTTTGTATTGTTTATATCACGATTGTTTGTAGACCGTTGATGGCGGCTGAATTGGAGTTAAAAAAGTGTTGCTGCGATCACTCGCGTGGATGATATATGCTGTGCGTGTAGACGGGCACGAGCGGCGCGCACGACCCGCGTTTATCAACTAAACACATTAAAAATGCAGGACGCTGGACAAAACGACATCTTTTCTTACTGTATCTCGCTGCATTGTTGATTCGTCAAGCCCTGAGAATTTACATATGTTTCTAGCTGTAATCATTTTACAACATTCAGTCAACATATTAGAACTATTTGTCTTTGCATAGTTGCGTTCTATGTAGTGATATTATTATGTTGAGTCCTTCCATATTCGTTTCAAGTCCACTTAAGAACTAGAGAGGCACTTAAATATGTTTTATTTGATATTGTATTAAAATGTAATCAAACATGACTGTAAAGACGTGTTATAAATAAACTTTTGTATAATTTATAGAAAAATATCTCTGTTTGGTAGTATGGTTTTATACCCAACGGAGAACTGAGTGTACGGCTAGTAGTACAGTTGGTCCAAAGCTATATTATTACGCCCGCCGGTACCTAATGCGTAAAGAAAACAATGAAAGCACTATCTATTAACAAGTTACGAAAGTAGTTTCGTATTGTAACTGGATTATTCTATATGTTTAGAATGCGTACAGAGGGTGTAAAACCCACCATAGTGGCACACGCAAGTGTGTCGCGTTCCAGGATCAGCCAGTGTACATCCGGTTTTTGTCGGGGTCTAGAGTTGGGGCACGATGTTTGGTCGTGTTGCGGCCTTCTGAGTACTCTTACACTAGACCCTCGACCACTTCTTCACCTCCTTGCCACATGGCGTAGTGAGAAGAAGCTACACAGCAGGCCAGCATGATTGTGTTGAGTAGCGAAGGATAGATTGTCTCTTGCTTCTCGATACTCTGATTAGACGGCACTGAGCTTTCCATCAGGAGCAGTGTGGTCACTTTGTCGTGCCAAAATAAAAAAAGTAGTTAATTATGTTTGACATAATGTGATAGCCTCCATGGCACAGCGCCCGCGTACCTGGCTGTGAAACATGAGGCCGGGGGTTCGATTCCCGCACCGAGACAAATGTGTGATACACATATATTTTGTTTGGGGTCTGGGTGTTGTGGGACCGTAATACCTTTCAGTTCTGTTGTAATGGAGAATGTGTAAAATAATACAATCCGATTATAAGTGTAATGACAACTGATTTATTGAACTGTCAGAACTGTCAACGTACATCTTTTTTTTTTTTTTTTTTAGTGCCTCGATAGGCAGACGAGCAGACGGGCCACCTGATGGTAAGTAGTCACCGCCGCCCATAGACTTCTGCAATACCAGGGCACAGCAAAGCCGCTACCTACCGTACATCTTCCTTCTCTTATAAACGAAACAAACATAAGATAGAAAGTCTTAGACTCAACAATGGCTTAACAATTTAAACAATAGTCGTTAGGTATACTTATGTGATAAGTAAGTACAGAGTTACAGTACAGTATCTAAATTGATATAAAACAACTTAAAAAAATCCAGTAAACCTAAAATAAACTTTTAATTAATTATCGAGAATCTCCCATTATATTTTTTTTTATCCTAGCACGGCTAAGTGACCGCACTTCACCTGATGGTAAGCGCAGTACGGTCCAATTAGAGTATCGAGAAGCGAGAGACGATCTATCCCCCGCTACTCAACACTATCATGCCGGCCTGCTCCTTCACACTACGCCATGGGCAAGAAGGTGAAGAAGCGGTCGAGGGTCTTGTCAGAGTACTTAGAAGGCCGCAAAATGGCCAACATTGCCATGCATGGCCCAACTCTAGACCCCCAAAAAAAAATGGTTATATATGTAAATAACTCAAGAAGTTATGTTATATAAAGCACAATACCCACAGATGAACACAAGTTACACAGTAGTTATACATTTACACACTATAATTAAGTACACACGAACCTTTGAGGTGACTTAATTACTCTACCACTACGAGTCGTTCTATTAGATGCTGGTGCTGCCAATTCTATTGGTGTAGGTCTCCCATCCGATTCTATGGGTGTAGGATCCCCATCTTCTTCCCCGCACGCATTGAGAGTCAATTCTATTCCAAAACAGATTCACCCTCCAGCGATTGGGTGTATTGCGAAATGTCATCATGTACTAAACTGTGCAGATCCCGAGTATCTACAGCTACACCTTTATTATGCTGTTTTAGAATATGAGATCGATAACGCCTGTACGTACCACTGTTATCAGCTTCAAGCCAGTACGAGCGCTCACCATCAGATGACCCGAGCTTTGTTCCAAACCCTACCATCTATCACGCGAACTCGCTCACCTGGATACAATGCAGATGACAGCTTCGTGCCTCGGTCATAGTACCCTTTCATCTTATCTTTTCTTCCCTGGCGCACATTCCGTACTAGCTTCGGTTCTACGGTTTTCAGTAGTAAAGCTTGCGGCGCCACCGGCAGCCTGGTGTTCAGCGACCTCCCCATCAGCAACTGCGCGGGTGAATATACCTCACCTGTCACCGGAGTATTTCTAAAGTTAAGCAAAGCTAGTTGCTACTCGTTCTTGTGGCCTTCTTTAATAAACGCTTGACGGTCTCAATATTACGCTTTGCTAATCCTTTCGATCGCGGATACATCGGCGAACTCGTGACATGTTGAAATTCCCACTTGCTCGCGAATTTCTCAAAATCACCCGAATTAAATTGTTTTGCGTTGTCTGTTACGAGCCTACGCGGAATTCCAAAACGAGAAAACAAGCCTTTCATCTTACCAATAACCGTCCCACTTGTCATGTCCGGTAAATAAATCACCTCCACGATCTTGGAGTAATAGTCGACAACGAGTAGGTATTGCCGCTTGTTCAGCTCAAAGCTGGCTTAATGTGGGATCAGAACCATGTGTTAATAAAACCGAAATAAAATATCAAACGCATTAAATAACTAGTTAACCAGCATTTATTTTATTATTTCACACTATCCTACATAATTATAATATTTTTGCATTCAATTTATATAATTTTTTCATTTCATTTTCAAAGCTACGTCTTGAAGTTTAATACCGACTATAACATTTTTTACAGATAATGAAGAGATTTTTTGAGCTCTTTAACTGAAGGTAAATAATTGAGGTGACCATACTTGATTACAAATGTGCTACACTGTTATATCATTACAAAAATAAGATAGCCGGTCACAGCAATGTCGGTATACTTCGTTAAATTATTAGACAATCTTGTTAATAGACATAAAATAAACTCAAATAAGACGTAAAACAAATAATAACGCATTAATATTAAGCCACCGTAGTATTTTGGGTGGGTGGCCACTAATTTATTCAAAATCAAATTCGAATTGTTTTATTTTACGTTAGAAAATGCTAAATAAATAACTAATACTCCATGAGTAGAGAAGAAGAGTGAAAGGGGGATTTGGTTAAACCCTTTGTGGGATTAGTAACGTACTAAGTTACCCTTAGTATTTACATTTGTTTTGAAAGCAATGAATGCCATATATTTGATCACTGTTCTTAGTGTTGATATAATTGTATTAAGCTTTTACCAATCAATATGTGTACAGAATTAATAATAAAAAATACCACGAATATTATTTAATATCGTAATCCCATTGATAAAAAATGTAACAACCCTTAATGAAGAGCTTTCAAATTATAATAACTTAATGCCCAAAACTACGTAATTAGTTCTTTTATTAGAAAATTATTTTAGATTCCAAATAGATATTGGTCTTTTCTTTTTGAATTATACCCACTCCATTTAAATAAATAAATAACACCCAACAGTCACACACATAGCCCCGATCCCACACTAAGATACAAGTCTTGTGTTGTGGGTATCAGGGACTACGAGAGACTTTCGGTTTCACAACATCCAGACTCCGGACACAAATATCTGTCAATTTGATGTTATATTACAGTATATTACATATTAATTTACTCTACAATAATCTATTTATTATTAAATAGTTTTTGCCCGTGGCTTCGCCCGTTTGGTAGTTTTCTTTGAAAGAAAATGTTTAAAAATCTATGGAGTCATCTTAAACTATTACATGTTTCTATATTTCGCCAACAGTCAAACCACTGACAGTTATGTCAAATGCGCTAACGTTACATTAGAAAAGTTAATATTATTATGCTTGTTAAGTTTTCTTTCTAATCTTCTGCGCTACTTTCTTATTTTTTTCTTTCACAAGGACCTTCTCCTGCCAATAACAAACATAACAAAAATAATTAGTTCAATCAGTCCAGCCATTTACGCGTGATGCCCTAACCAAGGGAAATAGGGATTCATTTTTACCCTACTACGAAGCAAAAGGGAGGGTTATGTTTTTGACCGGTATCTGATTATGTTCATATATAGGTATGTAGATGTAGAAAGATAGATAGAATAATGTGCACTTTGAGGCTCAGGTGCTTATATTATGTATAATACACTAAAAGTAACAAAGGTGCGTACATTTATATTTATAAGGTTTTAATTTATACAAATCCGTAAGCGGGTCGCAAAATGGACCTCACCCTAAGTGGTATTACTTCAGTCTTTACATAATTCACTTACGTATATGTATGTTATCTAAGTAATACTTATTAATGGTTTTATTTAAACCACACAAACAAGATTGTTAAATATTATAAATGTTTAAAATACACATAAAGAACTAATTAATTTAGATAGGAACATAAAATTACTTTGTCAAAATAAATACGATGATCGATTCTACACAAAAAATATCCGTTATTCATTAATTTAAATCAATCAACAGTGAAAGTTTCATTTTATTTTAGAGTTGATTTAAAAATAAGACCTTATTATCAGACATTGTTATTACCGAGTGTAGAATTGCACGTTGCTAATATAATTTTACGCATATTTACTGCTGACAGTACCGAAGCAGGGATCACGTTATTAAAACTCGTTTGTACTCACTGTGGGTTCATAAATTGGACTCTTAAGTGAGAACACAAGACGTTAAATATAGGGTGAGTCTGTTCCTGGCCAAGTAAATAGTGCAATTAAATAAACTGTACTTTTCAAGATTATGGAAACAATATGGTCGGGGAATTCTAAAGAATCAACCACAGTAACCACAGTATTTCGCCACTAGTAATACACTTTTGCAGTATGTTATACGGTGTGGTAGCTTGTGTCATGTTGATTTTTGGACGTGTACCACAAACTGTAAGTCTGATTCCAATAATATTGAGGAGAAAATTCCAACACAGAACGCAGAACGGCCAACATAGTTCAGTGGGAACATCCTACAACCTTTATCTTCTCCCGCTTCCTACCTGCTACATACGCATGTTAGCCACCTGCTGCCACGTGTCTGGCTAACGTCCACTTGTATAGGTTTTTTCGTCATTCGCGGCGTGCCCAGACAACCAGTGCTTCAACGCCTGTCACTCGAAAGGTCTGTCCAAAAAGTTCATTGCAACCCAAAATCATTTTTCGAGAAAAAATCGAAAACTGACACATCATAAACGACATTTCACAGATTTCCAAAAGGATATAAAATAAAGCGTTATTTAGTACGCGTATATTGAAAGTCCGTAATGGAAAGGACTATTATTTATATTTGTTACTACTTTTCGTCCGTCCCGTCTGAATTTCGATTCCATTTTGTTTGGCGAGCAACCTATTTTACGTGGTTTCAGGGTCTGTGTAACACATTCTATCCCTACTTATTTGCGGTACCTTTGGCTTATGTGTCTACTAAGATAAATATTTTGGGACCCTTTTATATTAAATGTTTGACGTAGCCCTCTTTATGTTAAGTATTTATAGATGTTTTAAGTTTAGAAGTTAATAATAAAACAAAATTCTAAATAGTATCTATAAATAAATACTTATGAGTTATGTCTCTATTAACTTTGACAACACTTTAATTAATTCCTAACTCTCTGAGACGCACTAAGCCATAAAAATATCTTTCTAAAAGCTGGTGATATTATGAAATTGACGCTTAGGATATATTTTGTTTAGGAATTTCCAAGTTCTGACTTCGGAACTTTAATACAGACGTTCATAAGACCCATTTATTCTTATTTAGGGTTTTTTACAACCAAGAAAAATTTACTATGATTCCAGCGATAATTTACAAGTGTCATACTATTTCGGAATCCTTACTAAATAGGTCAACTTTTGCCGTAACTTGTCAGACTTGCTTAGTACATTTTTTTTTCAGTGCAGTGAGTTAAATCTGGGCGAATTTTTCATTTTGGACTTTTTTTGGAAATAATGTCTCATTTTCATGCCACTTGAAATTTTGACAACAGTTTAGAGAAGCATTATTCAGGGTTACATAACAAAAAGAAAAATTGGAAAAAGTAAAGATTTGTGGCAACAGGAGTGAAAAGATCGTCACAAGTTGTAGAATGTTTCGTTTTTTTTAAATACCTATATTTTTAAAATATTCAGATTTTTTTAATATTTTTCTGGTATGACTTGTCTTTTCACCCGGTTCCGGTTTTTCGACTTTTGGGACACCCTGTATATGTGTGTAAATGTATATTGTATATATATTTAAGTGTTTTCGTGGTCTGGCAACAATAAATATGTACAAGTGTGACAAAAAAATTTAAAAAATGTTTTAATATTTTCTAGGATAGAGAGAGTCATTTTACGTTGTAATCTTATCTAATTTTTGTTGAATTTGGAATATTTGGCTAAAGGACTCCAGAAAAAGAGATAGATATACACTGCACATATAGGAACACCTTGACGTATAAAAGGTCTTATAAGAGAAACTGATATTGTGTGTGTTTATAACTGTGTTTTCTTCAATATACCTGTTAAAACTGATTAAAGCAAATCCTTTTTATTGTACACACCATAAGATCTCAACACGTTGAAACTTATACACCATTATGAGTTTATTACGTACATTACTCATTTTAATGTAATAATTCAAAAGACATTGGATAATAGTATTTGATAACAATAGTTAGGCTCGCACTCTATCACATTATGGGATAGTAATAAATTCGGCGAAAAGTGGGTGTACCGGTTACACCTTTGCCTACTTCGGGAATTACAGGCGTGAGTGTATATGTCGGCGCAAATTTACAAACGGATCAAACATCAATCAAATGCTTGTCGGAGCACATAAGTTTATATATTGTAAACTGTGGGAACCGTCAGTAGGTTTGCTATTTGAGGGTGGTTTGAGTTGTTTATCATTTGATCTCACTCTTATAGTGGGATCATAAAATAAAATGGAACGCCTCGTCATTTGGCGGGACAGTCTGTGTCTGAGATCCAAACATTTAGCATTTGGGAATTAAATAAATTTATATTCAGTACTCGAATGGTCTAGTAATTTAGAGGTCGTAATGCCGAATTACTGTGTAAACTGGCGTAACGTACAACTCAAGTAATAAGTTAAAGTGATACGTTAAAGTCTCAGTGCAATGTGTTATTCTGTATACATTATTGTAAGAGCAACCATGGGTTTTCTGTCCAGTACATTCCCATTGGATAATTGCGTTCCGAACTGGCCGCACTCAGACCCGAAGCAACTATTTGTAGATCACACAATCATTTATCTCGGTGCGGGGATGAACCCACGACCACTCGTATCATAGCCGGCTCATACTGCGTGAGTGAGCCGGCACTGCTGAGCACTCAGCTGCGCCACGGATGATATCGATTTATTTTATATCAATATATTGTATTTTCGAGTTTCGATAAGTTTGATTTTCCAAGTAATCCCTCTTTGGAATGAAATACGGTATTAAATATCTTTGTCCGCTAAGAATGTTTAAGTTCATGCATAGTTCATGCTTAATAACAAGCAACAATTTTGATATAGGCGTAGATTTGGATCAAGGAAGTACCAAGTTTATTTGAAGCAGAAGCAATTTCAACTCACAGGTTTTAGCTGAAATGATTGTCAGATTTTGTCATTCTTATGCAGACTAAATTAAGCGCTGACGCTGAAGCGCAAAATTCATGACAATTTATGTCCATATACAGCCAGCGCTGTTATAAGAACTCTTGCTAAATGCAGTGAGTATCCACAATTTTCATGATGACAGCATAAACTTGGCTTGGTAGATTGCTAAACTAAAATCTCTTTGAGTGGACAAATATGTTTGTCTGATAATATATATATGTTATCTTTACTGTATAGGTACACAAACTTATTTTATACAACATGTAACATAATAATAAATAATAATACACCCTAAATGAAAACCTATGTGTGACACACACATAGTTCTGACCTGACTAGGTAAAACCGGTGTCGTGGGTATCAAGAACTACGAGGGATTACGGTCCCACAACACCTAGACCCGAAACAAATAGCTGTCTGTCACACAAACATTTGTCTCGGTGCGGGAATCGAATCCACGACCTCTCGTTTCACAGCCCGCTACGCCACGGAGGCTGTCATAATAAACGCACATACTGAAAGTAAATGTTAACATTGGGCTATGGAATCGATTACAGTAGTTTTTAAAATACGTACATTTTTCTATACATAAAAATAACGCAGTAAATAATAGTCACCCTTCGTAAAACAGTCAACATAAACGAAAATAAAACATAAATTCAAGTGAGGTCTTTCTTAATGGAACAATAAGGAAATCCGTTATCAAATAAAAAATACTTTATGTCGAAGGAAATAAAGGTTTTCGGATTATAATAGTAATGCTTGTTTGCACTAAACTACATCTAAATGTATCCCTTACTTTATTTTTTAATTGAGTTGTCTGAGTATGTGTTAATCTTGGGCAGCTGTACATGCTTCAAAGACGAATCCTGCCAAGTAGGTATATCACACATAGGGACACCAGAAAATCTTTTATTTGTTACAAGGGATGAGGGTGGCTATTTCGCAGAAATTATTTGGACTCATAATGAACATGACAAAATGGTGTGATTGCGTAGAAATACAGTCTACTTCATTGTGTGCAGTAAAAACCTTGAATAACTTTTCTTTTTATCACTTTTCGATGTCAGTGTAAATAATGTAAACTATCATAGAAATTGCGAACATAGCCAAACGTATTAACGCAAAATGGAACTTCGTAATTCTAGTAGATAAAAAAATACATAATGCATTTTTATAGTTAATTGTGTTTAATTTTAAAAGGATAAAAATTATGAGAAGAAACCTCTTTGATCCGTTAACATTTTTAATGTGCTTATTAATTAGGCGTCACCAATAGTGTCAGGTAAAGTATGGGTAAAGTGGTGTCTAATGGACGGGCGGATCGGTGTCAGCTGGTGTCAGCCATCAGGCAGCCAGAACATAATTACAAGGGTTATGTTTTGACACTTTCCTTCGAAACTGTATAACTTAACCGCTTTGTTTTCTGAAATGTATAAATAAACAAAATTCAACAGTTACACACATAGCCCCGCAAAACAATTCAAAGTAAAACATAATTATTTTGTGAGGTAAATATCGGGAACTAACTACTACGTGAGTTTTGGGTTTCACAACACGTATTTAGTTCAATACAAACAAATATGTCTGTCACACAAACATTTATGTCGGGGTAGAAATCAAACTTCCAGTATTATGCTAAACACAACAACATAATAAAACTTCATTAAATAATGAATACGTAGACATCTGGTAGTAACGTCTGAAACATAATTCCAAATTACTTCAGGCGTTTCAAGGAAAACCAAGTACAAAATAAGGTAAGTAATATAATAACTCTTACATTTTATAATTGGGATCGATTTGCTATCTCTAAGTTGATTTTCTACCTTAGTATATGGTCGATTCAGTAACTGGATAATGAATTTCGAAACTCAATCACAAATTTTAATAGCCAAACACTTACTCAATTATTAATTTCAAGAAATAAACCATCAATATATATAAATAATAATAATAATACTAGCCCTGTATTAAACACTGTCCCGCTGCTGGCCACGGACCTACTCTACTAATGAGAGGGGTTAGTTAGGCCTTAGTCCACCACGCTGGCCTAATGCGGGTTGGTAGACTACACATACCTTCGAAATTCTTATGAGAAGTCTCAGGTATGCAGGTTTCCTCACGATGTTTTCCTCCACCGTTAAAGCAAGCGATAATTAACATTTTAATACACACATAACTTTAGAAAAGTCAGAGGTGTATGCCGTTTCGAACTTACGACTTTCGTCTTCACAGTCCGTACCGCAACCAACTAGGCTATCACTGCTCTCAATATATATATATAAAGATAATAATAATATATACACCGTGATGTTGCATGTAGGCAATCAATTACCAACTTTTGGGTAAAAATATACTATTGTATATTTAGTTTTATATCGTTTTCCAATGCCTTGCATTCCTGGTTACTTCTGCTTGTGTTATTAGGCGCTCTTCGTATTTGCATGTGCTGAGGTTAACAGGTTCTGCCACTTCGAAATGGAGAACAATATTGAAATTAAATCGTCTCAGTTTCTAACACTAACTCTAGTCATATATTCTACTATAACTTTATAGGTCCAATTTACAGGGCTTAGCGTGGTTTAAAATCATTATTACGCAATCTACTACACATACTTCTAGTAAATTCTGATAATACGATTAAATTTAATAATACCGTTCAATGCTCAAGAAAACTCAAGGATTTTATCATTTGTATGTTGGCTGTAAAAATTGTAACAGGCGGCGTTCAAAGTAATATATTTTTTAATAAAAGCTTCTAAGAAATTAAAAATTCGGACATCTGGAAATGGGCGAAAATTGAATTTACAAATTCTATTAAATCATAAATATCATACATACAGACGTAGATAATAAAGGCATGTCAATAAGGCTCTGAGTTTTCAAAACGTATTTTGTGAGATATTTTAGAATCTGACAATATTGCTTTCCAATTATAAAAAAAAAAACAAAAAATTATCCTTATTTTAAAATTCTTCTCTGATTCAAAAGTTGATGAGTTTTTTCTTCGTTCGTTACGTTTTCTCTTTTATAAACTGCCAGTATTCTTGTATCTTGTGCAATCCAATTATCCTTGGATTATTAAAAAGATTTATGACTATAGACAGATAGTATTATTCCTTTAACGTAACTGAATGCGAAATTCGGTCGTGATGGCAGCCAGATGCGAGTTTTCATTTGTGATAATACTAATTACTTCTCTTAGTTTTGTGTAAATTGCAACATAAATATGGAGTTCACTGAATAGGGCTATACTGTAATCTATATGATGCTAGACTGTGAGTAAGAAATCAGATTTCACTATCAAAACGATGTCTTGTTAGCAACACCAACAAAACTATGCAAGATGGATATTTAAAAAGGCACAAATACAATGTTTACCATTTTATTGATTAATATACATAACACTGTTACACATCTCAGTGCCTAATATTAACACAAACGCATGTCAGGATTCACTTACGGCTTCTCTTTATAATTAATCTACCAGCATTACCCTCTAAGCTGAACTACGCGGCCATTGAACTGTTTACACTTACTTACTGCCGAGCGAACGAACCACGAATATCCTGGCTATCACTTCTTCACAACTCAACTGAACACCGGAGCGCGGAAGGCACTCCGTTTTATGCTAAACATCTACTACTCCCTACTTAGGTTATCATTATTAATGTATCCCCAACTAGTCACTTAAATACCTCCGATATACCTTGGGTGTTTCTCTGTTCAATTGTTTTGAAAATACTCAATGGGCGCGTCATTTTATTTTCATATCAGGGTTCTGACTGACGTCATGGTTATTTGAAGAAGCAATCATAAGGAAAGTTTGTGCTCAGAACATTCTTTATTAAGAATTCAATAATACGGATGCCGACATTCATCTGATCAATATATAAATACCTACCTATTTGCAAAGTATAGAAATAAGTGAATGCTTTAGTAAATACCTACTTTACAAACATACATCGAGTCTTCATAAACTTATACCTATTTTAAATTGTAATGGGGCCATCTCCCAAAAACGTTACTACACTTTTGAAATATTTTTTCAATTATAATCATGCTAAAGCAAGATTTATTCCTATATTTAAATAGACCTTAAGCTTAGATAGCTGAAACCACCGAATAGATGAGAATGCTGGTTTCTTTATTAGTTCGAACTTAGGCTTAAAAGTAATGTTTATCCTAGAAAAAATGTCACAACAGTTATTGTAATGAATACAAAGAATTATAAAATATCCATAACAAATAAAAAATAATACATATACACTCACGCCTATATCCCCGAAGGGGTAGGCAGAGGTGTACCCAGTACACCCACTTTTCGCCGAATTTCGGTCCCATAATGTGATAGGGGGCGAGCCTATCGCCATACCGGGCACAGGTTCCAGACTCCGGGCTAATACTGAGAATTTCTAGATAGAAAAACCCAATATCACTTTACCCGACTCGGGGATCG
Source organism: Laothoe populi (assembly GCA_905220505.1). Classification (NCBI taxonomy): domain Eukaryota; kingdom Metazoa; phylum Arthropoda; class Insecta; order Lepidoptera; family Sphingidae; genus Laothoe; species Laothoe populi. Next base: position 11,672,450 of record HG992151.1, on the reverse strand, counting down.
AACCCGAGACCTCAGCACAGCGGTTGTAACGCATGCGCAATTACAACTGCGCCACCAAGGCAGTCTAACTAACTAAAATAACGATTGAGTATATTATTTTAATAATAAATAATAATACTAGCCCTGTATTAAACATTGTCCCACTGTTGGGCACGGGCCTCCTCTACTAATGAGAGGGGTTAGGCCTTAGTCCACCACGCTGGCCTAATGCGGGTTGGCAGACTTCTCATACCTTCGAAAAATTCTCAGATATGCAGGTTTCCTCACGATGTTTTCCTTCACCGTGAAAGCAAGCGATAATTAACATTTTAACCCATTTTATATTATTTTAGTACAGACGAAACAATAGGAAGATGGTTATTACGAATTGGTTAAGTATCCAATTTTCTAAAATTTTTTTTAGAATAGAATTAATTATTAATAAAAGACAAATTTAGTACGACGTTATCAAGGAACACTAGAAGGCCGCAGATTTTAGTTTAGCACTAGTACCTACATAAAGTAAACCGGCTTTTGTTTATTATTTGGACATGATGGAAATTGCAAGTATCAGATCGGCATATTATAAAACAGATTACAAATACCGTCAGAACACGGGAATACAGGTAATAACCTCAATACATACTATTATTCGATTCCAAATATTCAAATTTCATTTCTCAGCATTGTTCATGAGCGAATTTTCATATTTATAATGTACATACATTGCAGACGTGCACAGAAAATTGTTGTTTCGACGTATATGATATACTAGATGTTGCCCGCAGCTCCGCCCGTGTGGAGGTTATTTTTGGAAGAATACAATACAGGTATACAACCCATAGAGGCATCTTAAGCTATTACACCCTTCTAAACCTAATCTATCTCTGTCCCAAATTTCAACTAGATCCGTCCAGCCGTTGTAGCGTGATTGAGTAACAAACGTCCATCCATCCAAACAGTCGCATTTATAACATTATTAGGACTAGTCTTAGCGTTCAGCTTTGCTGCAGTTAAGGTTTTAGTTGACTCTACTATTGTAAATGACGACAGAATAAGAAGTGAAAGATGAATCTCTAATTAGGTCACTGTATTGGAATATGCATCTAATTTATTGCCATTACTACTAATACTTAACTAATTCGATGCCAAGCAGGAACCCTGATGCCAAAGTACCGAATAATACTTAAAGTTTTTAGTTTGGATCAACTATTATTTGAAAATTATGTTTATTTTATTATTTAAATTATGTTTTAGATTATGACGGTTACTAGGAAATTAAAGAGTAAAATATTTCTGTCAAATAGCTCATTAGATGGTGGATTTAAGAAATAGAAATTTGCTGGTAATTTTCACTCTAGTGATAACGTAATATGTAAGTTGTTTGAAAGCTACACACGTCTCGGTGCTACCATCAGGACAACGTTTTCTAGCTAAAACATGCGTGATTTGATTAGATTTCCCATAAAAAACAGTCAATTTATTTAGGCGCTTCGATGCTATAGACCGACACACTGATACGAGATAAAGATTATACACTTCTTGTCTGTGGAAGATTAAAATGTAATCTGTACAGTAATATATTCGTCTATATAATTTATTTACTGAAAGCTATAACTTTCCACTACATGACTATTTTAAACATTGACCTAAATTACATTCACATAATTCTGCATAATGGACTTAAAAAGAGAAAATAACTTGTGAGTTTGTTTCTCCTCATCAGTCAGGTAAGAAATGGCGGCATCGTCCAGCTAAAATATAATTTTGCTGTGTAACATGTAAAAGTTATATTTAATGATCCTATTTATTTCTGGTGGTAAGTGATCTTCGGCTTCATGAATACCCATAAAGAAGAAAAGAAGAAAAATAATCATGGATGTGTTGCAAAAAACGAAAAGGGATTAGAAAGGAGATAGATTTGGACCCCCAGAATACCGTATGAAACGCAACAACAAGCTAATACTTCAGTCGATTTTTTGTGTCAATGGTAATAGCCCGGTCGAGTCAGTCCACTCAGGCCGTAGACAAATCTGTACGGCGTAGCTTCATCTCTACAAAATGTAACTAACTAGTATTTTAAAGCTACTTACGTACACACATATTTAATCCCTCTGAAAGCGGTTTAAACTTACAACATTCGCTACGTATTTTGAAACACTGCAAAGCCGTCGACATAAAATTCAATTAAAAATTGTTCAGCGGCGAATATTGTTCGGCTGATATTTGTTTTCTCGTAGTGGCTTGTTGAGTCCCATTTCTGAGAAGCGTAAGTTCCCCATTCAAGTCGGAGAGCATACACTCACAATGCGGTTGAGCGGTAATATGCAAACACTTAAACTGCACTAGAAGTGTAGCCCACTAACTTTTTTCATTTCATTTTAAATATACTATCTGCAGCGCCAGGCCGCTTGAAAGTGCGACTATCTGGCTTATGTGATTTTTTTATTACTCCCATAAAACAATCTTTACCGTAAGTTTTTGACAACTAGCATAATTGATATTTACAGCACTCAATATCAAAGTATTGAAAAGCATAAAATCGGTTCTTGTATTTAATAACTTTGTACAGTTTTCACGTCTGTAACCGTGGAATTTAATTCACTGTTCAGACAAGTAAACTATATCCTGTGTGTGTGTGTTGAAAAACTTATTTGGCTAAAATGTAAAGAAAACAATTGTAGACAAATACCTATGTTAGCTATTTGGGGACATAGTGTAAGTTTTCTTTTAAACTATTTCATTCAAGTTTAGACTAAAAGAGGGAACAGAGGTAGATATTTATTCGTAATATTAAATACTGAACTATCCCTTGTTCGATTGTCCACGGAGTAAATTTATATTTGAACACAGAATATAGCTAAGTCAATTCTTTCGGGATGCTGAATTTATACACTGTTAGTTTATGTCAGGCAACGGATAGAAATCAATTTCTAGAGCTGAATTCCGAATTCAACCAGATCCGTAGGGAAAAGATTATATTCAGGGCTGATAAGTTATATTTCAATTATTCTTGTCATCATCTTTTAACATATTCATTTTTTCTGTTACTTTCTATCGTCATGTGCCGTGAAGCTTTATTTTTTATCAGACAATATGAAACAAAGCGCCTGACAGCGTTTTCATTTTTGGCGACTTCGACCAAAGATAGGTCGTAGTTGTAGATCATGAAAACAATAGAGTGAAGAAAAAGTGAATAATTTACAAAATAAAAAATTATATAATTTTTATAACTAGTAGCTCTTCGCTTCTTTAATTACTTTCATGAAATACAATACTGGCTTACCGAATGCCCATTGCCCGTTCCACTACACAGGATGGGCTAATTCACTGAGCTGTCAAAAGAGCTGGAAGTATTAGTGGCTGAATAGTTAGAGTGCGCGCTGAACGCATGGGCCGGTGTTATGAGAAGAAATCCGTCCGTGCTAGTGAAAACTTATTAGTTGCATTAGTCAAACGTAAATTTTATCCTGTCTTCTTATAGCCAGTGAATGTCGTCACTGCAATTCAATTGTAATTAAAGAACTTTACTTTGTCACTTCTCAGTTCAACTGAAAAACATTATTTAGTTTCCCTCTACCGCCCGCACCATATCTGTAGATATATTTAATAGGGAAGGACGGGCAACTAACTGGCATTGCTCTTTTTAAAGCTGGCTTATATCAAAATTATTACAATATAATTTATTTCAGTAAGAACCGTAAGTATATTATTATTAAGAACCGTTTGATGTAATTTCTTAATTTCTATTCATTAGTTGTTCAATTACTGTCCGAACAGAAAATATTGACCACAAAAGTAAACAATTGTTTTTATTAAATTATTAAGGTTTTCCCTTAGCACACCAATACTTTCTTTATTCATCGTGCCCACAGATATAACCTAGGCTAAGACTGAATCAGACCGCCGCGCCGCGCCGCGCCGCGCAGACCAAGTCTCTTGACGGATTAGTCTATGTGCATATCCCGAGCGCCGGTTCCTGGCGAAACAGCCAGACTAGCAATTGAAGTTAGAATAGGATCATAAATTTAGGTATGTAATACATTCTCCATAATGCCGCTGATAATGACGCTTGACATGACCATTGTAGATCTGCCTTAAGACTGGTCCCACGCCAGTGACTGGAGATTTAATGCTGAAAATTTAAATCCGCCGCTCTATAAATTTGATGTATGCATTTATTTTAAAAATATTAAGAGTATTAAGTACATAGTATGTAATGGAATATATTTACGGTATTATAATAATTCAAGACGATATTAACTTCGTGAAACGAAACGTAATTTTGAAAATTCTCATAATTAACTCAATGAGTTCTGGGTTCGTGAAGGTGTTTTATGTGCTTAATTAAATAGAAGCTATGAAATTGCCGTTCTGCAGTACTGGCCATTTCAAGTCAAAATAATTTTTGTTTGGCTAAGAATATTCTAATTTCAATTTATTTTATTTTTAATTTTATTTTATAAAATTAGTCATTTGTTTCTTAATTAGTGTTATGTTTTCATCGCATTTGAATCTTATTCGTCATCATGGATACGTTAAAAATTCGAGTAATGTATGCAATACGATTAAAGTCGAGGCAGCAACGCAGCACATGTGCCGCTTGCGGCACGCAACATCAACGACGTTTACGAAACTAACACTACAAACCAACGCACCGCCTGTTATTGGTTTGCTCGCTTCCGTTCTGGAAATTTCGATCTGAAAAATGAGCCTCGTGGTCATCCGAAAACTTCGGTCGACAATGACGAATTACAGGCGGCTCCGCCCGCGTGGAGGATTTTTTATGAAAGAAAAGGTAAAATCCATGGAGGCATCTTAAGTTATTACATCTTTCTATATTTAGTTATCCCATTTTTCCGCGATAAAAAGTGGCATATGTAATTTTCTGCTCCTTAAACTGCCACTGTGCAAGAAATCATGTCGCCTGTGCCAAATTTCAACCAGATCCGTCCAGCCGTTGTAGCGTGATTAAGTAATAAACATCCATCTATTGACTTATATTCTTTAGACACGAACTGTCGAAGAAACAATATGTTCCAAAAACCTTGTGCGCCCACTAATGCCATCTATTCATTTTACTAAGAACTATTTGGTAGTTAGAATTTTGATAACTCCCGTCACTTTTTCTTGAACGGGACTTTCTGCGCGCCAAAACGGGACAAACTATATAGGTAATAAATTTTGTTGTGAAATATAGACTTCCCGTATTCAGAATTGAAATTAATTAATATTTATTGTTATTACGTTCTAAACGTTATGAAATTATGTTATTTACCTTATATACTATTAACAGTTCACTGTAAATCAATTTAAGGCGGATTTGTTAGGGAATGTCGATACAAATAACTAAAATTAACTCGACACTGAAAGATGCAATGTGGTGTGCATACTTAGGTGGCATGAAGCAAACTAACGTCGGTGCGGTGGTTCCACCGCAACTCGGTGGAACATAATGTTTGTTCTAGTCGCCGCATCTAGTACGCAGTACATATAGATCGCTGCATCCATCCATCCATCCATTATACATTCGCATTTATAATATTAGTAGGATTATAGTGAAGTCATCCAGTACACCTCTTCAAATTGGTTTTAGAAAAAAAATTATGTTCAATCAATATCGATATTTGCACCTAGATTAATTTAAAGTTAAATAAATTACCTTCTGATACAACACAAAACAACGACAGTAACAAATGACTTTACTGGTTTAAGGTTAGAAGAATCAAAATTATTTCATTTAATAGAAACTACCATTGGGTGTGTTTATGAAATGATTATATGCTGCTGGAGGTTTAAGATGCCGACTGAAAATTTGTATTATGGCATCATTTCATTGCGAGCAAATTCTGATACATTACAGTCCTTTCGTGCGTATTTGAACGCTAGGAATGTCTCCACAAATATTCCGGCAAGGTTTCGTGACAAATAGAAATATTTTGAATATAAACTATTTCCACATAGCGCGTTGTGCTTCAACCAATATATGTATGTATGTATGATATCTATAATTTTTTTGTTACAGCTATCCCTACCAGCTATTTATACATATATGTCGGAGCGTCATGAATGCTGAAATGAACTTCCAAATAACTCAGTCGATTTTGAATTGGCGGAACCGTCAGTAATTTTGCTATTTTGAGGGTGGTTTGAGTTGTTTATCAGGTGATCTCACTTATAGAGTGGGGAACAATGAAAATCACAGAAGATAAGGGAGCGCCTAGTCATTTGGTGCATCATACGACATCCAATCTTGAACAGCCAGTAACTTAGAGGTCATAATGCCAAAATAATGTTTGACGTTACCTACAACTAAAGTAATACATTAATGTAATGTGCGTCTCAATGCAAAGTGTAATGTAATCTAAGTGCAATGACCTATGATGGCCTCTCCCTGACATATATGGTTTTGTACTTGTCTTGACTGACTGATTCATCAACTGCGTTAAACAGCCTAAACCTCTGGGCTAAAACTTGAAATTTTAACGAAGAATTTTCAGAAATGTTACTCTAGAAGGGATAAAACAAGGGATGAACGGTATATAGAAGTCCGTAATTTCCAAGTAAAAAGCACGAAACTTCATATACCTGCTTCTATCTAGAAATAAATGTACAGATATAAAAGCGTTTTTCCAAACCCCTAAGAGTGCGAATTAGAGGCTGAACGTCTGTTACGTCCGTGAGGTTAAACGGTTAAACCACTGAACCAATTTTTATGAAATTTATAGTGCGAGGATACCTTTAACCCCAAGAACGGACTTTATTTGGGAAATTAAGAATAAGATTTGGGATACTTATCTAATCAATCTCTTACGGGGCTCATTCCTATTATGAAATAGGGGATGAACTGAACCAATTTAGATAAAATTCAGCATGAAGATATTATAAACTCTGAGCATGGACATAATTAATCAACTCCTAGAAAGTAAAATAGGAAATGAAAATAAGCCATATTGCTGTAAGGCCGATTGACTTCAAAATGAATCTCTGGCGTGGCCTGTACTTACGAAGAATCGATCCGGTGTTAAAACTGAAAAAGTCGCTGGCATTTTGTTTTTCCCCGCCAATTTGTAACCATAAAAATATTTCCTGTCAAATATCTGGATTGAAACGAGAAAACGGATCAACAAAAAAATATCCCCTTCGGTCTATAAATTTTACGCGGGCTAGTAACTCATACACCCGAAGTACTTACAACTTCTCACCGTTTTGTTCTAATTGATAAATTTTGTTGCGGGATTTAGACGGATTACCATTCCCATATATTCGCCGGACTGTCGATTTTCGCTCGGGTTACAGTGGGGGATTTGTCAGCGGGATATTTAAGGTAATTTCGTATATCTTAAATATCATGTCCATAATATACTAATAGATAGATATATATAATATACTATTGAAGCTATTTATGTGTTATTTTTCAATATAATAAAGAACTATGTTGAATTAAAAAAGTAGACGACAGTAAAATAGAATATTTTTATATTATTTTTCATACAAAATGTCATCTTTTCGTATAGAGGTCTAATGAAGAATGTAATATAAGAGTTTCATGAAAAATAGTTTTCGTAGTTTTTGATTTGTTGTCTTCCTTATGAAAGGCGTTGTCGCCTCAGGGCCAGCTTTTCGGGACGGACTGGCCCCGAAGCCTTGGAAGCTTGCGGAAAAGGAATTATAAGAAACTGTTCCAAAGATAAATATTTTCAAGAGTCAATTCATTCAATTATATAAATAGGTTCTGTTCGCGAGGTACGAGTATCCATCGAAATGTGTGTATGTTGGTGTGATATGTGTTATTAACCGACTTCAAAAAAAGGAGGAGGTTAACAATTCGTCGGAATCTTTTTTTTTATGTATGTTACCCGATTACTCGAAGATGCCTGGACCGATTCGAGAAATTCTTTTTTTGTCTAAAAGGGTATACTTCCCAGGTGGTCCCATTGGCGCCAAGTCAGGATCTGATGATGGGATCTCAGAAAAATCGGGGGCAACCCTCAAATTTTATAGGGACGCATAATTTGTTTTGTATTAAAGTCGGTGTACTTTTTATGAATTAAAAAACTTTTACTTATTTTAATATCAAAATGAAATGAAAGGTAAACTGAGAAATTTCTCCACTTACATTAGTGCATACGTAGTCTTTCATAAGATGAACTGGTTGGAATAATCATAATACTAGATGTTGCTCGCGGCTCCGCCCGCCTGGAGGTTATTTTTGGAAGAAAAGGTATAAAATACACAGGCAACTTAAGTTATTACACCTTTCTATATTTTGCTGTCCCTTAGGAACCGTGAATTTTTCCGGGATAAAAAGTGGCCTTTATCATTTTCTGATCCCTAAACTGCCACTATGCAAAAAATCATGTTGATCCATTGCTCTGTGAAAATCTGAACTATCCCACAGGAACTGTAAATTTTTCCGGGATAAAAGTAGCATATGTGCTATTCCAGACTATAATCTATCTCTGTGCCAAATTTCACCCAGATCCGTCCAGCCATTGTAGCGTGATTGAGTAACAAACATCCATCCATCCAAACATTCGCATTTATAATATTAGTAGAATAATAAATTAGGACAGCCAGACCGGACTAGTAGTAATGTCTTATAGAAAATTAACGTGAAGTGAACGGAAGTGACAATTCCTCCATCATTTTTGGAATTTTAAATTCCATTTCCCTTTCCAAACCTTATTCCTTTCGTTTAAAGTACTTAATATTTTTTCAGTTTTTCCAGTATGATTCGTCTACAATGAAGTAACCACTTGATGGTTTGCCGGGCTCCGCTATAAATATAATCTATTTTACACTCTTTAATGTTGCTTCGTTCGTGTTTATTTATTTTTATTTTATTTTATTTTATTAGGAAAACAAACAGTACAATTATACATATAACATTAATATAGTAAAACTAATACATTGACCAGTAAAGTTTCCACAAATAAATGTTAGAAAAACCGCAATGTCACAACAAGAGCAAAATTAACATAGAGGCAAGTAAAAAAGAAAAAAAAAACATTAAAACAAATAAATTAACATTATGGTAAGCAACTAATTGTTATTTAAAGATAAACAGTCCAATATATTTTTTTTAAACTTCAAGTGGGAGCCTGTAAATAAGTCAATATGAGAAAACTTTTTGTTATACTCATTACAGACTCTAAAGATGAATGTGTTTTGAGCATAGTTAGTTCTTACATGGGGCAAATTAAACAAGAACTTACTAGAATTACGCGTACGTAAATTTGGACACCTGAACCTTAAACAACTCAAAAGATATGAAGAGTCAATATTATTTCTTATTAATTTAAACAAGAATAATTGGTCTCTCAGCGCTCGGCGATCAACTAATGGTCTAATAACAGGAGAAGTAACATTTGATGTGTGGCTTTTATAATTAAGATGCTTAACAAATTTCCGTTGGACTTATTTCAAAGCGTCTATGTATACCTTATATTTGGGGTTCCAGGTTACAGACCCATACTCCAAAACAGATCGTACAAATGAGTTATATAAAAGAATGAGAGTGGAATCACATCTGAAATCTTTACAGATTCTCAGAATGAAACCAAGCATACGGTAGGCTTTGGCAGTTACATATTTTACATGATAATTAAATGAGAGCTTACTGTCAAGGTGTATTCCCAGGTCTCTCACCTCAGTTACCCTGTTTAGAGAATTACCATCAAGATGATAGTCGTAGGTGATAGATTTAATCTTACGTGAAAAGGATATAACACTACATTTAGCAATATTTAACTTTAATAAATTATCTTTACAATATCTACATAGCCGATCTAGATCATCCTGCAAAAGTAAACAGTCAGATGTACTCGAAACCTGTCTAAAAATTTTCATATCATCAGCGTAAAGTAATAATGATGAATTATGTATGACGTCTCGAATATCATTAATAAATAAATTGAACAGTAGTGGACCAAGGTGAGAGCCCTGAGGAACTCCCGAAGAGACTGGGACAAATGAAGAACAATAACCTTTAATAGTCACTGCTTGGCTTCGGTAACGAAGATAAGATGAAAACCAGCGTAGCAGATCATCGTGTATACCAACCCTCGCAAGTTTGTCGACTAAATAGCGAGTGAGATATCTTATCAAAAGCCTTCGAGTAGTCAGTATACACGACATCCACTTGCTGTCCATCATCCATATACTTCGCGACTTGATCAACTAGTAGGCATACATTAGTTTCGGTGGATTTTTTATTGATGAACCCATGCTGCTCCTCGATTAAAACAGGTCTCAGTAAAGGGAAAATCATATCATAAATAATTTTTTCGAACATTTTGGCTATTGTACATAATTTGGAAATGGGCCTATAATTAAGATTATTATGTTTATCCCCACATTTGAAGACCGGAACTATGTATGAGCGCTTCCAAAAAGAAGGCATTTCTCCAGAGTGCAAAGATTTCTTGAATAACAAGTATATTGGAAAAGAAAGTGTTGTACAACAAGATTTTAAAAACAATGGAGGTAATTCATCGGGGCCATATCCTTTCCTCACGTCAAGCTCCTTCAGGTATTTAACAACAGTTTTATGCGAGATCATAACCGACCCTATATTAACAAAATTAAAATTGATAGTTAGTTGTTAAATCAACATTGATAGTAAGTATTTGAGATTGTTAGGAATATTGTTAAGCACAAAAGGTATTCAAAAGTTTTTTTATCTCGTTAATGAAAAGTGTATCAAAAAATATTTATTAACTTTTGAAAAGCTTGCGCGATAAAGCGATTATATTTTCTGTAAACAAAAAGCCCGCGCTATCGTAGGATGTATCCAATTAAAAAGAGAAATAATGAAATTAAACGGAGTTAATAAATAACAAAGCAATGATATCGCAGAAAGAATATGGCTTATATTTAGTTAACATAAACTCCTCATCCAAATCACTCGATAGAGTTTAAAGCACTTGTAGACAGCGTTAGACCTTTTTCCCATTATTAGCATTATAAATAACCTTTGAGTGACTTTTTAGTTACAACTAGAGTCCTGTGGTTTACATAGGATTTTAGTTAATTAGGAATGTTCAAGTACTGACGGACCACGGGTGTATAGGATCGGAGAGGAATCCGCCGTGTGCCACCATTGTGGCAACTGCCGCGAGGACCCGGTTCAATACTCGTGAGAGGAGTGCCCAGCCTGGGATGGAATGCGCAGCGCTCTCAGAGCAGTCCTCGGAGGAGACCTTTTGCTGCCGGCCGTGGTGATTTCCATTGTCGTCAGCTGGAGGTCCTGGCGTGCGTTCGCAGAAAGAGTGTGCCGAGAGGGATCAGGAACAGTTTGTTCCCTCCCGCCACCAGAGGAGTCGTAGACGGCGCCGGGTGTACGACTAACCGACATCTCCCTCCCTGTGGAATGAGGGCGTTCGGAGAATTGCATCACGGTTTCTCCTGCATGTCGTAAGAGACGACTAATTGGGGCCTTACGGCCCGTATCGGTGCACTACGCGGGGGCTTATACCTCACCAATGGAGATGGACCACTAGTATTTATATCTAAAAATCGTTAAAACTAAATAAATACACCAATCAATTAAAGAACAATTCAATTAAAGAACTAGAAAGTGGAACAGAAATTCAGGTGATAAGGTATTTTTTAAACGCAACAGAAAACGAAATTCCTTATCAAATAAAATTTACATTTTAATAAAATTTTCAAGGGAAATAAAGGCTTTCACAAATAATAATTTCAAATACGTAAGCAATACTTGAGGTCATGGGAATATCATTTCATTGAATGTATTATGATTATTTTTTTATGTTTTGATTGGAGTCTCTGAGAGTGTGCGTTATTCCTGTGATATATTGTGTTTTTTTTTTAAACATAGTCCGACAAACGAGCCAGTGGGTCACCTGATGTTAAAAGATCTCCACCGCCCATGAACATCCACAATACCGAAAGTATCATGTATGCGATGTCGGCCTTAAAGGACAGGAATAGGATTAGGGAAGGGAAGGGGGAATTTGGGCCTCCGGATATCTCACTTACCATACGAAACGCGACAGTAAACTGTCACTTTACGTTGGTTTTCTGTGAGTTTTTATGGAAGTGGTGGCATAGGTGCATGTGGGCCACGGGATGATGAATGATGACTACCCCTCATGAGCGGCTAAGGAATCGATGCATTGTCAGCATTCTAGGAAAGGTAAGATTTTTGAAATATGCTAAATTGTATCGGCCTAGAAATAGGTATGAAAACTAACTGACAAAAATATATAAATAAACTAAAACTGCTTCTGTGAATTACAAAGTTCGTGCAAATCTGAACGTTGTGTAACGTATTCTATACATTCTATACCTACATTGTGTCAAATTCAGCAGCTCGTATTAATAATTCTAATAAATCTTCGGGATAATCTTCGTGATAAAACTATATAATATATAAAACACAAAAATTTCAACCTATGTCCGTTATAGACTTTGAAACCACTCAATCGATTTCCAATCGATTTCTTTTGTGTTGGGTCCAACACAAAAGAAAGGATAGTTTTAGATCAGATAGGAGGCGCTGTTATCAAGATCTAAATTTCTTATTTTTTCAACGAAAATTGGGTGGATAGTGAAGGCGGTTTAATGCAGGACATAGTCTGGAAAAGATGAAAAGTAAAAGCCAAGGTCTTTCCTGGTGTATTATATATTACAACAACTGAAATGCTTTCTATGTCTATACTTAAAAGCTTGTATCCAATTCAATCCAATTTTGTAGCAATAATAATAGTTTGTAAAGCATTAATTTCCCTAATTTAACTTTCAAAGCATAGGTAAAATCTCTTATACCTAAAAATATAATTCATCAGACTATAGGTACTTTATATAGATAAAACGATATTTATTGGAAAAGCTTTATGGCCATAAAGAGAGTACATAGTTACAATTTATACTGAACCACTCCAATCAACTGGAAATTTATAGATAGTTACCTAAAATATTGCAAATAGTGTGCTTCTTAGTATATTACACTGAAATAGGCTTGAGGTTGAGAGTTGAGGTCGTTTGAACTGAGCTCGTTCTGTTATGACTAGACGTAATGTTTAGCTATCCGTATTCTCAACATCGATGACATATTTTATGCCTATAATTCCATTTAGAATATATTCCGATATGATATAAAAACTAGTCATCGTCTATACCGCTTTATCGCTTTCAGGTCGAACAAAATCAACTACATACATATACACTCACGCCTGTAATCCCCGAAGGGGTAGGCAGAGGTACACTAGTACACCCAATTTTCGCCGAATTTCGGTCCCATAGTGTGATGGTGGCGAGCCTATCGCCATACCGGGCACAGATTCCAGACTCCGGACTGATACTGAGAATTTCTAGATAGAAAAACCCAATATCACTTTACTCGACCTGGAGATCGAACCCGAGACCTCAGTGCAGCTGACGTAACGCATTCGCAATTACAACTGCGCCACCGGGGCAGCCAAAGGCAACTAAAGTTTAGTTAACTAGCAAAATTTGTAATGGACACCGTATCTTTAGGTTGGCTATCTTTAAGATATAAAGCAATGTTAATTAAAACAGTGAACTTGAGTAACTTGAGCACACATGTGTTCTCTACAATGAAAACTTGTGTGAAATTGCCTTCGAAAATGTTTCTGTCAATGTTCTTAGTTCTTGTTTGAAAGGAAGAATATATGATATGAAAACTTTTACAATTATTTGTGGCACGATAATGTATTTGTAGTGTAAACTTCAGTTCTCTTGTAACTAAGCTATGTCTGTTATTATTGCGAAGAGGAATGGAGCGGATTGTATATTTCGAACGAACGATCGCCCTTAATGGAAATAAATACCTTAATAAGGAAATGTATATGCCCATATTCTGGTAAACGAGATACGGATTTCTATTGGCAAAGGTTTGGGTTTGGAATTCTGTGCCCTGAATTTGAAAAATTGATCACAAGGCTGTGCAAGGTAGCGGGGGCTCTTGAAAGCTTGTTGCTCAACTTGCTTGGAAGATTCTGCTGAATGCCTTGCCGAAGACTATACGCTGAAGTCGGGCGGTCCATGGACCTATACACATATATTGCATGGAGACGGGCTGCAAGGGCGTATATTGTTGGTACGTATTATTATATTGTATGTTATAAGTCGGTATGTCGGTGTATAAAGCCAGATGCATACTATCTCTCCCGGGCGGTTCAACACTGGGAAGACCAGAGAACCCAACATAACCGTAGTGATAAATCGCTTGTACCCTCGAAAAAAAAAAATACCATCAACCTATGATTGGACAAAATACTACTGGCATTAAGGCTGTCTATATACTATATAAATAAAATTAAGAGTTACAAATGAATATGTTCAAAGATATTATCATACGTATGATCGACTTTGACGTCGAACCCTTAAACTTATAGATAAAGTGTTTTGTCAATGTGAGCGAACATTGTGAGCGAGCTTCGGTTTTAAATGTCCTGCCAGAACGCATATAATAGTTGTTCATAAAAGTTGTTGGTGTAAGAGACGACTTTTACTTTCACCCGAACGTATAATACTCATAGAAAATATTCCTTTACCGCAGTGCAAATAAAAGGTTTTTGAAAATATTCCCTTCGCACCATAGAATTAATGTTCTCATGTTTTCATTTCCGGTATGGACTGGAAAGGCATTTGCCATTAACTTTGTTTATTTTTGGTTAATCTTATTTCCTTAAGATGTTTTTCCTGTTCCATTCAGTAAAGCCTGTCAGTGTGTGTAAACCATATTGTCAGATTTATAACTCACCTTACAGAATGAGACAGGCTTTGACAGTTCTTTCATTAAGGCTTTATTTGACATGCCATCCATGCGAACAACATGCCAAAGTCCATCGCGTGATTAAAAATTCGCAAAGAGATTCCATAGGCTGCTTTTATAAAAAACAAGTGAGGCGTTGATATTTTTAGCACGAAGTGATTACATTGCACCTGATTGTAAATATAGTGTAGTCCAATTAAAATATTGAGTCCTATCATAAATTGTAAAAATAATATAATAATCAAAAGAACTTAGTATATTACCCCAAATAATTAAAGATATTCGTGTTGAAGGTTTGATAAGTCATTACTTTCAATTTACACATTTAAGTATGTTAGTTGTCTAACAATGGTTATATTCTTCAGTAACTCGCCAGATTCCAAGGCCCTTGTTATCTGTTGTTCACTAATTAAATTACGGCAAAGTATTTAACATCTTAAAAACTTGAATGTTTTATGAACAAAGCAATTGCATAAACGGTATGCAGCGGCTCAGCTGTGCTCTGGCATTACAGAAGTCTATGGGCGGCGGTGACTACTTACCATCAGATGTCCCATCTACTCGTCTGTCTATCCAGGTGCTAAAAAAATGCCTTATAATGTACAAAAATCTAGCAATGAAGTAAGTAAGATTTAAACTAAAAGTTTCTACATAAGTCTTCAGAGCTTTCTAAAACACTAAGTAGGTACACTGGGTAAATTTCTGATTTCATTTAGATAACTTCTCGCTAAATGTAAACTACTTAGTAAAATAAATAATCCCAAGACGCCATGTTAATTTAATTACACAAAATAACCTCACTGATCTTTTAAGTGATAAAATATAATTCTATTTAGTACATCTACAGACCGCCGAGGTGAGAGGTGAGATGAGAGGCGCTTAATTGTCACTGGGATGTTGCCCAGGAAATTTATGTAATAAATTTTACAATTGGCTACCGGACAGACGTTTGATTTAACTTGATTTGATTTGACTTAAACAACAAACAGACATTCTGAAAAATACAATTAAATGTAATATGTTTTCTAAAATATAGCAGGCCAATAGAGTTCGGATATATAAAGTTTTTTGTCTGATTAGGAAGTGATGCTCTATGCGTCTTCCTGAAACTATCCATAAAAAGACAATTATATATATCCATATAAAGATAATTCTCCACATTAGTTGAATAACCACTGAGGACAATATGGTTTTAGTATATAGATTTCTAGGCATCTGAGTTCCAGTTGAACTGAAAATAAGATATACTAATTTTCAAATGTTTGATAAATATATGATTACCTATTCACTTTTGCTTGTCATGTAACCATCTTATGTCATACGGGTTGAAGCACATATCACATTCATCGGCAGCTGAACAGCACCGCTTCGCCTCATCGACTAACCGTCATACAGGCGTCAACTGAACGCAGACTCATGGTCGGAGCTGTTCGGCACCTCCAAGGCCTTTGCACGGCTACGACCGCGATAGCGCTACGCCGCCTTTACGACTGGTTTAGTATTTTCTTCTAACCTTTTTCACTGCGTTGACGCCAATACCTTCATCCGGTGACCACCCGACGTAACCGCGGCAAGGACCCGAAGCAAGTGTGATGACTTCTAGATGACCACCAACTGCATGCATTTCAATATCTTGCGATAAATATGTGTGTAGTATGAAGTTTTATAGAAATAATTAATTTTAATTAAGTAGACTCGGTCCCGATCCGGTGCCGAGGCGATAATTCTCTGAGACGATCTTTAATCTTAACGCTCGTAAAAATGTTTAGCCTAAACCAGAGGTAATCAAACTTTTTGTCTCACAGACCACTTGCTAAGTTTTTTTGTTTTAGTAGATCCACTGCTTAGCTAAAAATATAAAAATTCAATAACTGGTGTCTAAATATAGTGAGTCGTTGAAGAAAAAAATATTACTTAATTAATCAAAAGTCATAATTACATTCGTCATCTACAATTTTTTTTAACGTCTCGATAGGCAGGTGAGCAGACAGCCACCTGATGGTAAGTAGTTCCCGCCGCCCGTAGACTTTTACAGTGCCAGGTCACATCAAAGCCGCTGCCTACCGTCGACTCCCAACGAGATCGACTATCGTAGACTCCCATTTACATCCCACAGAGATCTAATGATGACCTCTTTTGATGTGTAACATCTTTTGTATTTCTTTCTGGGAGTGATTTCATGAAAGGGGACGGAAATGTGATAACAGGAAGTCGGGGAAGCGCTCGCTATTTGGTTTGACCAATGAGCGCGGGGTGCTAGAGCTAGCCGTCAGATGGTATCAACCCATTTTCCGAGAGGTTTGATTTTTGAAGTGAAAACTTCTTTTGGTGCACTGCATCTTTTAGGTGTTGAATGAGGCTGAGCCGCTACGCTCGGCTATGTAGCGCTCGTTCAAATAAAGTCGGCTCTCGTCGACTAAGGGAGCGAGAGAGTTATAGTCAACACGTTACTGCTATATTTTTTTTATGGAAATAAGGGGCAAACGGGCAGGAGGCTCACCTGATGGAAAGTAATCACCGCCGCCCATAAACATCTGCAACACCAGAGGGCTTGCAAATGCGTTGCCGGCCTTTCAGGAAAGACTATGCTCTCTTCTTGAAGGTTTCCAGGTTGTAACGGTTCGGAAAGACCGCCGGCGACAGCTGGTTCCACAGAAAAATCGCGCTGTTGTGGAACACTGGACATCGAGGTGGTGCGGATGGAATTTGATGTTTTGGCGCGATGTCCGATAGTGAATTTCCGCGGCCGGGATCAATCCAAACAATTCCTCGGAACATTCCCTATGATAAATACGGTAGAAGATGCAGAGTGATCCGACATCTCTACGCAGGGCAAAGAATCAAGCCGATCGGAAAGAGTTTGATCGTCGATTACCCGAGCTGCCCTACGTTGAATGCGGTCAAATGGAAGTAGCTTGTACTAGGGTGCTGCCGCCCAGAGATGAGAACAGTACTCCATGTGGGGCCGAATTCGGGCCTTATAGAGATTTAGGCGTTGACCCGACGTGAAGTACCGTCTCGCCTTGCTGAGCACACCAAGCTTATTTGAGGCCAATTTGGCCTTACCTTCCAATTGACCGCGAAACTGGACATTGCTCGAAATGTCGTCGCCAAGTATTCAGATAATGGCTGTGGCAGACAGGGCAGTGTTCTCAAAATGAGGAGTTACGACAAAAAAAAGTCTCCAACTTTTTAGCGGTTAACGCGCAGGCATGTCTCTTTTTGGGGTTGAATTGGACTAAATTTAGTTGACCCCAGTCTAAGACTTTGGTTAACAAAGACTCGACTTCAGACACAAGCTTGTTCCGGCTCTCGTCGACGAATTCCCGAGAAATATTAGAACGGCCAGTGTATAATACACCCACAGTGCTATCGTTTGCATAGCAATGAATGTATATGTATTGTCGGTGGCCGTTTATTTATAATATTATGGCAATCAGGAACAAATGCTTTTCATTATTATTCTTTGAATGTGTAACTTGGTACAGAAAATTAAAAATGGAATAATTATCAATATTAAATTTTAATTTGAGCAAGATTTGAACACCTAGTAAATTTAAAAAAATGAAATGAAATGAAAAAATCGTTTATTAAAAATATTGACTTATAGAGACTTATAACTACCTAAAAATTATGTAATACAAAAAATTTGATCCTTATAACTATAATTCCCAGGGGCACCCAAACTAGGCATAGCCTGTATCTTGGGCTACCATTTGCAGAATTAGGTACATCTGAGTACAAGAACATTGAGTACACGTGAAATAAAATGAAAATAACCAGCTTTAAAAATATATAGGTACTAGTTATGCACAAACAAAAATCTACACAGTCTATCTAGTAACGGTCTTTTAAATATAGTTCTTAAGAAAATGTTGTGATATGACTGTAGAGCTTATTATGTATTCAGTGGATTCGTAATCCAATTTTTTTAGGAAATCAAATACTTTCCTGGAGCACTCTTTAACTGAACAAGACCTAATAGGGCATAGTCTAGAGACCTTGTTGTAAATCGAGACATATGCATAGTACTGGAACCTTTTTGCGAAACATGACTTGACTGAAGGCTGTTTTAGAATTAAAATTCTCTTTTTTAATAAAGCTGAGTTTTCTGTAGAGTTTAATGTAAATTTATGTGTCGAAACACAGGCTTTGAGGATGTATAACCGGCGAACACTGAGAACTCCTGCTTCTTTATATAAACTATTTGTAGGGAATCTGAAGGATTTAAACAACATAGCTTTTAGAACGGCACGCTGGGCCCGCTCAAGCGGCAAAATAATTGTTTTAGCTGCTCCGCCCCAGACACCAATGCAGTAGTTAAGCAAAGATTGGCAGATTGCAAAGTATACCAATTTCATAATTTGAAAATTGGCAGAATTTCGTAGGATTTTCATTATACCAATAATCTTACGGATTCTACCAGTTAGCGTACGTATATGTGGCTCAAAATTTAAGCGTTCGTCAATCATTAAACCTAGGTACTTGATTTGTTTGATCCAATGGATACGTTCACAGCAGCAACCCGAGAACTGTGAGGATGCACAGTCAGTGTGAATCTTGAGATCAGACAAAGGTGGTGGCTGGGTTTTAGCAGTTTTGTGGAAGCCTAAGAATTTAGTTTTGTTTGTGTTGAGGGTCAAAAGGTTCTTCTGCAGCCAAACATTTATTATCTTAAGTCCTTTCTCTGCAGCCTGTCTGGCACTCTCCCAGTTGTTTCCGTAGAACAAGATTGCTGTGTCATCGGCGTAACAAACCAATTCTGCTGAGTCTAACTTAAGGTTGTGGATGTCATTCATATACATGATAAACAGAAGAGGACCCAATATACTGCCCTGGGGCACACCGTAGCTAATGGGCATCGCAGTACTCTTCAAACCATCTATTTGTGTTAGTTGCTGTCGATCATGTAAGTAACTTTTGAACCAATCCAAGGCAGTTCCGCGGATTCCAAAGCTTTCCAATTTACGCAGTATTCAATTCAATGGGAATTGATACCGTGTCGAATGCTTTGGCCAGGTCGAGAAAAACTCCGTAACAACTTAAACCCTGATCCAAATGTGACGCAATGCTGTTCACAAGCTTGTGTGCAGCGTCTTCAGTAGACTTCGACTGTCGAAAACCAAACTGCCTATCCGATAGAAATTCGTTGCTCTCAATGAAATTTCTAAGTCGTTTGTTTATTAGTTTTTCAAGTAATTTGGAAAAGGCGCTTAACAGAGATATAGGTCTATAATTGCTTGGAATATCTCTTGGTCCATCTTTGTAAACTGGAGTAACTAAGGCCACCTTCCAGGCACTAGGGAATCGTCCAGAACTAAAGCTGAGGTTGTAGATATGTGTTAAAGGAGAGGCGATGTAGAATTTTGATTTTTTAATGAAATTGTTGGTAATCCCATCCAGTCCTGGGGCACTATTGCTTCTCAAGCAAGATATAAAGCTTTCGACCTCCGAGGAATCAGTGGGAGAGAGAAAGAAAGAACTTGACGGGCCATTTGAGGTACTTGTGTTTGATGCCAAATTATACTCCGTTTCGTTAGTAACACTTAGGATTTTATTAGCTAAATTAGTGCCAACAGATGTAAAATATTCGTTGCATTTTTGAAGGGAATTTGCGTGATTATCAGAGTTAGTTAATAAGTCAGTTGAAGAGCTGTTTTTGTTTTTAAAATGACAAATTTTCTTTATAGTGTTCCAAAGGGCCTTAGAGTTCTTATGGTTTTTCTCTAGCTGGGTTCTCTCAAAATCAGCCTTTAACTTTCTTAATAAGCTGTTACAGAAATTTCTGTACCTGGAGTACGATGTGGTGACTATATTGTTGTCCGGTTGGTATCTGGCTAGCAAGTGCAGATGATCTCTGTGGCGAATGCAGAATTATGTGTCGAGACCGGCCAATGTGCTATTTTTTATGTCGGCGCGGCGAGATATTTTAAGTTGGTACTTGGTAACAGTCACGTTTTCATAAAACATCATCATTTTCGTGCTAAACATTGTATTAAATTTAGTTTTATATTATACTAGCTGTTGTCCGCGGCTCCGCCCGTGTGGAAGTTGCTTTTGGAGGAAAATGTCTATAATCCATGGAGGCGTCTTAAGCTGTCACATCTTTTTATATCTGCCTAGTAGTGAAATTATAAAGAACCTAATATTTTTTGGGATAAAACATATTGTGTATGTTAATCTGGCTAATAAACTATATTTGTGCTAAATTTCGTCTAAATTTGTTCAGCCTTTTTTGCGTGTTGATTAACAAATATACAAAATTTTACATTTATAATATTAGTGGGAATAGGGTTTATGTCTAGGCTTTAGCCGATATTATCTTTTGTATAAACTGCTAATGGTCCCCCATTCCAAACTCGTTATTCCTTATTAGACTAATACATGATATCTGTGTTTTTAACGAATATTTGTATTATGTGTTATAAGAATTACGTTCCTTGGCTTAGTCAAGACTATAAAATACAATTAAATATTTGTTTTATTTCAATGCCTAAAGCATGTTGTTGGAATAAGGACTCTAATATTGGTTACAAGAGAATATTAAACACATAGTCATATCTCTTTAATAAATGTATATTTACACACTTATGGTAACAAAAACTTATGTTTTACATACAATAGATACAAGTATTTGACTCATAAACTTCTTTGGAACTTGACAACAATATTCTTATTCGTTAATATCTACAATTTTCTTTATCCATATACACAACATTAAATACAAATAAATTTTGTTTTTAAATAAAAATATATTTAGAAATATACCTTTTAGTTTATACACTTTTCAGGAAGCATTTATATAATATATTTACGTTTTTCCGAATTTAATATATGAAGTAGCTTTAAATTACATTTTTAATAATGATTGGAGTTGCCAACTGCGTTAGATTTTCTTTTTTGTTCTTTCGATCATCTGTTTTATAGCCCAACGTGGCAATTATACTTCACCCATGTGTTAATTCTTCTACTAAAAGTATATTCAGTACAATAACTCGTTCCTTAGGGTCGATACATTTTGACACAGAATCTAGTAACATTGAAACTATTTCAGTAATTTTACAATGATCTCTACCTACACAGTAATGCCTAGTTTCATTCGATGACAAATATTTATATTCGTGGACGCTATAATTGGTTACTCCATACTTAAATTTGATGAACTAATTTTTCCCCAAACTTGACTTACATAATTAAATTAAAGCCGGGAAAATTTTATAATAATTTTATGAAACGCTCCACGCAGTTTAGTTGATATCTCTAGTCATTATAACATATTAATATTCCTTTTTCATAATGAATATGAAGTGCTTAGTTCTATCCTATATTACCTACTTTAAAAATTTAACAATCTTATTTCCTCAATATATATACGTATATATATATATACTTCGTTATTGTATTTTTGTAATAATGTAAGTTAATATTTTAACATCATTTGATTCATTCACAGCTACGACAGTAAAAAAATATACTTATTTACGATCTTTGTATTTTAATATCCACTAGGTTCAATTATTTACTTTGCTACATTGCGTGTTTTTGCAATACAATTTATTATTTATAACAATTTGGCAAGAAACTTTGGTAATAAATAATACCCTTCACGATCCATCTCTTTACTTAATATCCTTTGTTATTAGTCCTTCGTCAGTTATTTATATAATTAAATTGTACATAACTTATTTGTACTTTTATTTAGTAAACAATCGTTTGGTTATTGTATACAATTTTACTTATAACCTACCATGGCTCTATTTTTACATTATTAGTGATTTCTTGTCCTTGAACTCGAAACCAAATTCGATTGAGACAATTACTATTGGCAGCAACATTCTAATAGCCTTTATATTTCTCAAATACTTCTAGTAAAGTTAATATAATTTAGTCGCGACTCCTTTTTCGTGAGAAACCTGGCCGTCTAAGAAGATTAATTTTTATAAGCATTTATCTGGGTTATTTATGGGAGCAAGTTCTGTCTCAGTCTGATTATTCGAGCTTTATGCCACAGATCCGATTTTATTTCGGAAAATAGTAGGTTATTTCCTACGACTAGGTATCTCCATACAAATTTTCATAACAATCATTATAACGGCTAATCCTTCAGAAAATTTACAAATTACCTTCATTCACATAAATTACATACGTCTAATGAATGCTAAACATTTGTCACAATTTCGTATATATGTCAATTTATTTTTCTTTTTGTTACAAATACTATTTTATTTTTAATTTGGTAATGTCTTCTTATTTTTGATTGGTAGAGCCATACTGCGGACTGTTTTGTCTGCAGTATGAATGGAATAGCTCTTTGGGATTATTGCCTCTGTCTCCCAGAAAACCAATGTGAAGCTTGCAGCTTGGTGTTGTGTTTCGTACCCTCTTGAATCCCGATTCCTTGCGTTTAAGTTTGGCATCGCTCCCATTTTTTGGTATCATCGTTGTTCATATCCGGTGAAGATCACTTACTATTAGATAACCCACTTGTTTGATTGTGGCTCTCTGCTATAGACAAACTATATCAATTTTTTTTATATATAAAATAAAAAGTCAATTCAAAAGACAATCTAGTGTCATGAATATTAAACTTAAAACCCAACACTCGCGTTACTTACTTTTATTTCATTATTAAAATATGACCTTCTGGCTGTAAGTGTCATAATCATATAAAAAAAATATGTATTTATGGTGCAGAAAGATTATAATTTGAGTTGGTTGGAAGTACAGGAAAGTGAGTCTAACTATGCATAAAATGAATGATTATTTTTTCAGTATTCTTGCAAACTATTTCATAATTCTTACAAAGATTTCTTAAATATTTAGTTAATAAATAAATACATCCAACAGTCACATAATAGTTTTTCACACTAGGTCAAACCTGTATCGTGGATGTTAAGAACTACGAGGGACTATGGTCCCACAACACCCAGACCCGAAACAAATACCTGTCTGTGACACAAACATTTGTCTCGGTGCGGGAATCGAACCCACGGCCTCTCGTTTCATAGCCGCCTACTCGCCCGCTGCGCCAGCGCCCTGAGGCTGTCGCTATTTATTCGCTAAATTATATTATAATATTCGCTAAGACAATAAAAAAAAGATTCTAGGCTTAAATTATTTTAAGGTTCTTGTTTACCTTCGCGGTTTTCTTTAGAAACGCTTATTAAAATTGTCCTTTGTTTCTTGAATACTCTGTATACAACATTATTTTTAGTATACTACAAAGCCGAAAGTAGGTTGTTGAGAATCAGTAGCACAATCCATTGCACAAATTTTTAACGTGTTATATTGGTATCCCAAAAATAATTAAAAATTTTCGTCAACCTGGTTACCTTGTTTATTACTTAATAAAAATGCGGCGCAATATGCGTAAACGGACCCGCTTGTGTATTAGGGAAAGGGGTGGACATTTTGAACAAACACCAGCGCGCGGCGGGCGTATGCCCATGCATCGTTCAAGAAACGGGATACATTATTTTTGCACGTGACCGCGTGAGTTTTCCTTATTATTATTATGGCATATATTTATCTGATCTTTTATACCTTAATCTAATTTGGGTGCTTCGGCTTTATGGTATACAAAAACTAATCTTGTATATGTATATAATAACAAAAAGACGGTCGTGTCGCATATTTACATACGGGGTTGTTGTCGGTAAATCTTTTTCTATCCGATATGTATGGTTTCGTGGTTGTATCTTCATATTACCCTCTGAATTATAATGTTGACCTACCTACTGAAACTTTAAGCTCATGAGATCACTACATCATAACCTATGTATAAGAATACCGTCGAACAAGTTAATAACTAACTTGTAACAAATTATTACAAAAGTTCACATCACGAAATGTCTTTATTTATTTATCGAGCACCGACTCAGCTGACTTCAGTATTCCTTAGTCATACAAATCTTTTTTAGAAATGGTCGACACGGTGTAAAAGCCGCTACTGTCGGTCACCTCGTCCGTGCTCTCTGTTAATCAGGAAATGTCAATATTTTCCACTTTGTAGATGAAGCGCCGCCGCCGCAGATCTCATGACTCTCCGGTGGGAGCCATCGTCACAGTGCTGCAGTTAGCTCGGGTGGAGCGAGTAGAGCTGCGTCGTAGCCCGACACCTACTGGATTTAACACTATCAAGTTCTCACTTTTTCGTTTTCCATGATAATGACAGAATAACAGTTCCTTCATGCCTTTTCTGAAGTTTTTCGATAGGAAAGCGTATAAGAGAGGATTTATTCCGGAATTGAAGTAAGTGAACAGGAACGTTAATGGTGTAAGAAGACTGCTGAAGTCACTGGTGCCTTCGTATCCACTGGACCAGTACTGCCACATCTTCCTCGCGTGGAAAGGAAGGTTGCACACGGCGAAGGTGAGGACGACGACGATGAGCATGCGCACGACACCGCGGCGCGCACGCAGTACGTTGCGCGACAGGTGGCTCAGGTGGTGACAGTCACGCGATGCCTGCCCGCGACCACTCTTCACAGTACCAATGCTCTTACTCGCTTTGGTTGCTGAATCTTTCTTCTACGGAAATATTATACCACTTCAAATCATATTATCATTGACTTATGTATGGTATATTAATAATTAATAACAGGATATGGTTAACAATAAATACATAGAAACAAAAAGAATTTTACGGATTATATCGCGGTTTATTTTACTTTTTTAACCCGACGTTTCGAAGGCTTTACAGCCTTCATGGTCACGGGAGAGACTGAGTTGTATGTCGTCTTGAAAGTATACTGCAATGTTTCTACCCTCCATATAGTTGATATTACATGTTTTATTTTAAAGTCTTCGAAACGTCAGGTTAAAAACGTAAAATAAACCGCGATATAATCCGTAAAATTCGTTTTATTTCAATGTATAATATTCGCGTACATATAAGAAACCATTAAATAAATACAAACTATCATAATTTTTAGATTCGGTTATGTGTCAGTCAGTAAGTATAGGTACGACTATTTGTGCGCTAAATATAATGATGCAGACAGAATAGTTATAGTCAGCTTAACGATTCATTGTTAAGTGTACGGTACACCTAACATTGAATCGTTGTTACAATACACCATGTTGTTACAATTAATGTAAATTTGACTTTCAAAGAATCTATTTACATGGTTTTATTATTCTGTCAGCGAGTTAAAATGGGTTACGCACGTGACATGCCGCCCAGACTCATAATGTAATTTTCTATAAAGCGTTTGGTTACTTAGTTCACGCTTCGGGGTATAGAAATGCGTAAAGTTTGCACTCTTTGTTGAAAACTTGTTAGATCTTTATCCTGCGTTCCAAAGTAATAGCAATCCTTTTTCGAGTAGATCCACCTATTTATGAACTTAGGGCCACTATGGAGAGAACTCCTGTGCTTGATTAAAACTTTTGTAACGCGAATATAGGTACTAATGTTGTTAAGTTGCGTGGCACTTGGACTGCATGAGAATACAAGGTCACAAAGTTCATAAACATTTGAAGTTTTCCTCCACGCCATTTCGTCTTCCTGCCCAGTCAACCCATATCTCTAATTGTAGTCAGCCGGTTATGATTTAACATTACATTATATGAATGGAGAATATGATGGTATACATATTATAGCAAAAAATTTACATCACATTAATTTTACATTATTTCTTATTAATCAAACGTAAAAAGTTCGGTAGATTAGATAAAATTAGTGATGCTATAAATACTGGCATGGTGGCAGATTTCAATCCTGTAAGGCAGATTCGTTCCTAAAATGTATACGCGCATATATCTTAAGTAATAGCCGTCCATTGTCATCACTCGTGGATTTAGCTTTATATCTCTGGCATGCACAATGTGTGTATAAATTAACAAATAGCTTACATATATGCGCACTTATTTGTAGATGATATTAGGCATGATATGGTAACGTATTTAAACACAACGGAAACTCTTTAAAACGATCTTCAAGGGTCTAAGCATTTGCTCTATATAGAGGGTGATAATAAACCCTTCAAATTACAGAAATCATAATAACATTTTACCATACTTTTTCTGTAAACTTTCACAGATTCAATGTTTATTCCAGAAATTTTGATGTGACAGTTTGTTTGGTATTTTAAAGTTATAATGTAGACTAATATATTCTAAAGTGGTAATGTAATTACAAAACACTTAAGCAATGATAAACCTATTTAGGGACTAAAATTCATGAACGGTAAGTAATTGGGCGAGATTTTTTTATGTAGTTGATAAATATATATCGTAGTTTACCGATTTCCTTTTCATTAAAAGAGGCTGCTCCATTATAAACTTGGACAAATATACAAGTTCTTAGGTATTATATCGACTAAACTGAAGTAATGTGTATGTTATAAGGACGGTTTCGCTGTAAAGAAGATCGTTATAACGAATTTTCATTGTACATACATAACCGTAAGCTCGTTTTTTATGCAGTATACATACACATAGATACAATCTGGATTTTTATTTCTGATGTATGATTATTTAATATTACTCTGCCACGGTCTAGAGATTGTAAGAGAAAAAAAACGACTATTTAATTATTCACACACACACACACACACACACACACATACACATACACTCACGCCTGTAATCCCCGAAGGGGTAGGCAGAGGTGTAACAAGTACACCCACTTTTCGCCGAATTTCTGTCCCATAATGTGATAGGGGGCGAGCCTATCGCCATACCGGGCACATTTTCTAGATAGAAAAACCCAATATCACTTTACCCGACCCGGGGATCGAACCCGAGACCTCAGCACAGCAGTCGTAACGCATGCGCAGTTACAACTGCGCCACCGAGGCAGTCTATTTAATTATTCAAGGAGTACTATTTCTATTATACTAGAGCCGTGTAGACTAGATCATAAAAAGTTGAATATAAATACATTTTATTAGGTTGTGATATTTTGTCACCTTTTTATTTTCAGTGGTGCCGATGAAAGTGCGTTGTGGTTCGTAAGGCGCAGGCGTGGCGGCAGACTTGTCCGGGCGTGGGCACTGCGTGGCGCAACTGCACTGGCCTCGACCCATGCTCTGCAGGACGTGAGAACTTTGCCACAAGCCAATCGCAATCCTCGTGTATAAAATCTGTTAAAAGTTTAATTCATTAAAAAATATTGTTCATGTTAAAAAAAGTATACTGGCACGGCAAAGTGACCACACTGCACACGATGGTAAGCGCAGTGCGGTCCAATTAGACCATCGAGTAGCGAGAGACAATCAATCCCCGGCCACTCAACACAATCATTGCCTGCTTCTTCACACAACGCCATGGGCAAGAGGATGAACAAGCGGTCGAGGGTCTATTGTCAGAGTATTCAGAAGGCTGCAAAACGGCCAAACATCGTACCCCAACTATAGACCCCCCGACAAAAACCGGATGTACACTTGCTGATCCCAAAACGCGACACACTTGCGTATGCCACTATGACGGGTTTTACACCCTTATTAATTTGCAACACTTTATGTGATTAATAAACATTCATACATAAACACTCACGTCTGTAATCCCGAAGGGGTAGGCAGAGGTGTAACTAGTACACCCACTTTTCACCAAGTCTATCGCCATACCGGGCACAGGTTCCAGACTCCGGGGTAATACTGATAATTTTTAGATAGAAAAACCCAATATCACTTTGCCAGACCCGGGGATCGAACCCAAGACCTCAGCACAGCAGTCGTACCGCATGCGCAATTACAACTGCGCCACCGAGGCACACCGAGGCCGAGTATTGAGTAGTAGTCAAATATTAATTTGCAACACTTTATGTGATTATTAACTTTTAAAATTTTACAGAAAGAAAAGAAGCACCAAGGTATTCAAAATATTTAATTAATATTATACGAGTATATGAATTTTTTTTTATATAGTATAGTCCGACAAACGAGCCAGTGGGTCACCTGATGTTAAGTGATCTTCACCGCCCATGAACATCCACAACACCGAAAGTGTCATGTATGCGCTGTCGGCCTTAAAGGACCAGGAATAGGGATTAGGGTAGGGAAGGGGGAATCTGGGCCTCCGGATATCTCACTTACCATACGAAACGCGACAGTAAACTGTCAATTTACGTTGGTTTTCTGTGAGACAGTGGTACTACCCCGGTCGAGCCGGCCCATTCATGCTGTAGACAAATATGTCTACAGCGTGGCTCTACCACTTCAAGAATACCACTTTAATGAATGTTGCTTTACCAAATGTATGGTATGAGCAAATCTGTGATATATTCTGACTATTAACCGTGTTTGCATATTTGGTGCATATTCTGTCACGTACAGGTGCTTGCATGCGCATTCGATACGCATCTAAAAGCACGTATCAAAAGCTTGTGAATATTGAAATAATACACGAAATGACGTTTCTTTCTTATTTTGCCTTCTTTTTAATAAATGGTTCAGGTAATATCTCTGCCTTTTCAAAGTTACGCGTGTATTCATTGTTCCACTTACCTTAACACTGAAATGAGAAATAAATTTTCTCACCTCACCTAGTGAGGAAACCTGCATGCCTGAGCATTGACTAGAAGTACCCGAAATCTATTAATTTGTATTAGGCCAGCGTGGTGGAGTAACCAAAAACTATCTGGCTAATCTCTGTAATCTATCTAATTAGCATAGGGTCCGTCCTTAGCAGTGGAACTGTGTTTAAAACATGGCTAATAATAAAATATTTTTTGCAAGCCAAACCAGATTTAGTTTATATTGGACGCTATCACATTATGACGTTAGAGGAACACACGAAAAAGGGCACAACAGCCAGGTCTAAAACAAATATTGCCGAAGTTTATACGCTGGAGTCGTGCGGTCAATGGCCCTGTACGGATGTCCCGTATGGGCCGAGTCCCTGAACGCCCGCTGCGTCGCCCTGCTGCGCAAACCGCAGCGTTTGGTGGCGCAGCGAATAGTAAGGGGCTACCGCACGGTCTCCCACGAGGCGGCCTGCGTATTGGCCGGCACACTCCCTTGGGAGTTGGACGCCAAACTCCTCTCGTCAGCGTTCCTCTGGCGGGAGGAGGCGTCCAGACGCCGTCAGGAGAGACTGGCCCCGAGGGAGATTGCGGCCCGGTTTCGCAGAACCGCCGTGGAGGAGTGGCATACCAGGCTGGAGAGCCCGACTGCGGGCTTGAGGACTGTCGCGGCAGTGCGTCCTGTCCTAAAGAGATGGCTAGACAGGCGCCACGGGGCGCCTACGTTCCGACTGACACAGGTATTAACGGACCATGGGTGTTTCGGTTCGTTCCTGTGTCGGATCGGAAAGGAGGTGTCCGCCGTGTGCCACCACTGTGGCAACTGCCGCGAAGACACGGCCCAACATACGTTGGAGGAGTGCCCAGCCTGGGACGAAGAGCGCAGCGCTCTCAGAGCAGTCGTCGGAGGAGACCTCTCGCTGCCGGCCGTGGTGTCGTCCATGGTCGCCAGCCGGAGGTCCTGGCGTGCGGTGGCCCACTTCTGCGAGAGCGTCATCTCGCAGAAGGAGAGTGCCGAGAGGGATCGGGAACGAAATGATCCCTCCCGCCCCCAGAGAAGACGTAGGAGGCGCCGGGTGGACGACTGACCGGCGTCTCCCGCCCTGTGGAACGGGGGCGTTTGAATTCCACCACGGTAACCCCTGCCTGTCGTACGAGGCGACTAATAGGGGCCATCGGGGGTCGCGGGCGCGCAGCGGAGGGCTGTCAACCCGTATCGATGCACTCCCAAATTCGGAGCATCGTGCGACCCCGTGATGGACGGCAGCGCGTGTGGTAAGGCCTCGTTCGCTGTCGTTGTTCGGTGCGCGGGGGCTCCTTAGCCCTCCATGGAGATGGGCTGCTACGCAGCACCGCGCAGGGGCGATTCCGGCTGCAATTCTAGCACTCCTTAGAATACCCCGGGATCGCTCCGTAAGCGCCGAAGAAGGTCACCGCGGGGTTTTAGCTGGTAGTGTCGGGTGGGTTGTATATAGGGGTTAGGGACTCGGCCCAGCGGCAGCACGGATAGCCATCATCCGTGCGAGGGGGATGCTGGGTCGTAAGACCGGCTAGTCCAGCATACCCGTTTTATTCTTAATCCGCTTCCCTCCGGAGCGGGCGGCAGTAATAAAACGCTTTCCCCGCGACAACAAAAAAAAAAAGGTCTAAAACAAATATGTATCTCGATGCAGGGATCGAACTCGCGTCTTCTTATTTCAAAGTAGCCTAATGCTCTACTGCTCCATGCAGGCTATGTTTTAATGCATGCATTGTCATTATGTTATCCATGGAACGAATTATTTACAATATTCACTTATATTTTAAACCAAATGTTGAATACGCTATGTTAATAATAATCTTCAGCTAAGGGAAGGTCCAAAAGATTTCGTAGAAAGTAAAATGTCTTCCGCAGATTTCAGTAAGGCAAATGCGATTGGAACGGGGTTACGACCGTTTGTATCTCTCAGGACGTGTCTTGGATGATGAATCAGGGTGACTTCTAGTTAACATCTACCCCATCTCTCTATCTCCAGTGATAAAATAAAAAATATTCAATATTACACAATTTTGGAAACAGAGCCTGAGCTTGCTAATTAATATTCATAAACGTTGAATGTTCTTATTTTATTTCTTCCTTCCGGCTCGAACTTATCATAAACTTCCAAAAAGAAATATTATGATAATTAAACATTTGTAACTTACCTTTTATTTAAAATTGTATAGTGAGATTGTTTCTCACTATACAAGTTCCGTTGTTTTTATTATTTTTAGTCTAAGTTTTATTTTACTCAGGCTGTTGATAAGAAGGTCATTAATTCGTAACATCATTTAGTTTCATGATGTTTAATTTCTGTATTAAATAAAGCTCAGCTTCATTTTAGATACTATCACTTGGAATAGGGATCAAAAGGTCCCATCATCTATTCCTTTTTTGTCGTAAACATGAGATGAATTGCCAATGGGTGACGGGGGTTATTCAATAACGGGCGTTTCCTTATAATAAATTAAATAAAAATCTCTTTGAATTCAATGGTGAGCTGGTGTGTCGTTGGGAAAAGGAGATTGCAGAATTTACAAAGTGTTCGTCATCAGTGAACTAAAACTAAAACGTCACTGTATCCAATAGAGTAAGAAGACTTCCACATGACAAGACAGGCAGGTAGCTCGCTTGGGGGTAAGCTAGAGTTGCCAACCCTCCTGTTTTCCCAGGACATGTCCTGGTTTTTAGTGTGTCCTGGGGTGTCCGGCATAGTTTTTAAGCAGCGTCCTAGGTCTTTAAAGTGCCCTGATAAGGTCCTGTATAGTGTATTTTCAAATTAATACCACTTTTGCAATGCTTACTTTAGGTGCGGCGTCTCGGCTCGCAAGTGTTCACGCTATTTTAAAACAAAGACGCGTTCTGTTTTAAAACTGAATTGTCCTGATTTTTCTAACTTCAACTCCTAGTATTTGAATTTCGGGGTTGGTAACCCTATGGTAAACGCCACGTTTGACCATAAATAATTGCACCTAGAATCTTAAAATATAAAGTACCTAGCCAATTCTCACCTAAAAAGATTGAACCTTTTAATATATAATAATAATAATAACATCCAACAGTCACACACATAGCCTCGACCCCACACTAAGATACGAGTCTTGTGTTGTGGGTATCAGGGACTACGAGAAACTTTCGGTCTCACAACACCCAGACCCCGGACACAAATATCTGTCTGTCACACAAACATTTGTTCCGGTGTGGGAATCGAACCCATGTCCTCTCGTTTCACAGCCGGCTACTCATCAACTGCGCCACGGAGGCTGTCAAACTGATCGCGGATAAAAATTCGTATACAGATAATGATGTTAATTTTGTTGTAATAATATTCACACGCATTCCCGTTGAGCAAAGTCGAAAAAGTGTAAAAGTTTATCTAGAATTAGAGAGATTTTGTCCAAATATTCGGACCAAATACTTTTAGCAATTAAACAGTAAATAAAACCACACTGAGTTTTTAAAGATGATTGAGATAGTTTAAAGTAACGCTTACAAACTTAAGTACAAAAGTTAGCTAAGTCAGAGCTTAAATAAGAAATTCCTAAATAAGAAATAGCCAAGTCAATCCTAAATCAAAAAGATTATATAATGTTGCTGCTCCTTTTTACTTTAATTAGGGAGAGAAATAATTGACTAGATGAATAAGATATCTTACTATTGATCTTTTACAGACTTTATTTGCAATAGAACCGTAGCCGTTGTTTATTTTTATCCGCCTTCTAACAATGATACTATTTTAGACATGATTTGGGTTGGTTCAAGGAGCGTCTTAAAAAGGCAAAATGCCATAACTCTAGTAAGTACAATGTTACTGTATTCTTTGGGCTAAAGTTTAGTGAATTGCATAATACACATTTGTGTGTTAGGTAACAAAGTAATTTGTATTACTTTAATCAGGGAAACTCTACATCATATATTTAAAAAAATAATAAAATATACTAGCCCTGTATTAAACATTGTCCCACTGCTGGGCACAGGCCTCCTCTACTAATGAGACGGGTTAGGGCTTAGTCCACCACGCTGGCCTAATGCGGGTTGGTAGACTTCACATACCTTCGAAATTCTTATAAGAACTCTCAGGTATGCAGGTTTCCTCACGATGTTTTCCTTCACCGTTAAAGCAAGCGATAATTAACGTTTAATACACACATAACTTTAGAAAAGTCAGAGGTGTATGCCATTTAGGTTTCGAACATACGACTTTCGTCTTGGCAGTCCGTACCGCAACCAACTAGGCTATCGATGCTTTTTATCATATATTTACTCACGATTATATATTTTTTGTAGTTGAGACGATTTAGTTTTTATACTTGGTATCTGTTGCCAGTTTCTTAACGCTAAGAGTAGTCAAATGGGTTACTTCAATTGAGAACATAGTCTTAGCATTTAGGCAGCCACTTGTGGTGAGTGCAACACATTTTTATATTTAAGTGCGTCCAAAAGAGTTTTGCATACATTTAGAAGTTATCAAATCAAAAAGAGCAGTATTATAGTATAAGCCGAAATAAACTTGACAAAGACATTAACTAAAAACGATATACAGTAACAATGACAAGTGACTAAAATCATGGAGCAATCAAACAAAAGACTCAATTTATCGAAAAAAAATACGCTACAAAACAGTGTCACTAAAAGCGCAAAACGGTGCGGCATGTTACTTTTTTATTACTCGTGTTGGGACAAAGCTAAATGCTGGATTTTTTAAGTAAAAATACTGACATACAAATTGGTATTAGGCTACCTAGTAAGTAGTAGGTACACCGTTCTTCAGGGTGTTCCACTGGCAATGCGGAATGACCTTAGTGGCCTAGGTATGGATATCCGCTGCGATCTTAATCCAAGGAGTCACATCGAGGGCGTAATATCCGCCACTTCACGCAGGGTCGGAATCCTGAACAGGGTGCGGCGGTTTTTCACGCCTGGTCAGCTCTACCGCTTTTATAAAGCGCAGGTGCGGCCGGGAATGGAATACTGCTCGCACCTCTGGGACGGTTCCGCAAGGTACCTTCTCGATGCCTTGGATGGGTTGCAGCGGCGGGCCATCCGCATTGTGAATGATGCAGACGTGAGTAACAGCCTGGAGCCGCTACAGCTGCGTAGGGATATTTCCTCGCTTAGCGTGTTCTACCGTCTGTATCATGGCGAATGCTCTGAAGAATTGTTTGATCTTATCCCATCCTCTCCCTTCCATACCAGAACCACGCGTACTGGCTTGCGGAGCCACAGCTTCGTGGTGTCTACTACCCCGGCCCGAACCAAGAGGTTCGCAAACTCGTATTTTTGCCGCACCATCAAGCTGTGGAACAGTTTGCCAGCTACCGTGTTCCCTCCTTCCTATGATCCTGGGTCCTTTAGGCGTAATGTGAAGAAGCTAAACAGCAGGCCGGCATGATTGTGTTGAGTAGCGGGGGATAGACTGTCTCTCGCTACTTGATACTCTATCTGGACGGCACTGCGCTTACCATCAGGTGCAGTGAGGTCACTTTGCCGCGCCAGAATAAAAAAAATAAAAAAAACTATCTAATGAGTGCGCCTTCCACATAAATATACAGCATATCACAGGAATAACGCACACCATCCGACACCCCAATTGAAACGTTAAAGTTACAATCGTAATAAATACTAAAATTATCCTACACACACCATTGATATATATTCTACCGAAAGACACGAACTGTCGTAGAAACAATATGTTCCAAATACCTTTTCCGCACACTAATGCCATTTGTCCCTTTTCTAAGCCAAAGACCAAAGAGCATCACAAAAAGCAGATGCGACAGTTCATATATATATAAGTTATATGAGGAACTATCCTGGAGATTGTGTAGTTGTGTAACATTTTTTAATTACCTAACAGTGGCAGAGCCCAAAATAATATATTTCGTCATCATGTATTTTGTAAACAAATAACTTTTATTTAAAACTTTTTTATTTACAATTATTTAGGTGACTCGAAGGTAAAATGGAGTCACATAAATATAATGCAAAGTTTAAAAGTTGGTGAAAAATAAATAAATCGCATTAAATATTGTATAAATGCGTTTCATAACTACTTTACTTGAAACGAAATCAATTAAATTTCTGACGTTTAGTAGTAGAGCTTATCACTGAATCTACCATAGCCTCGAGTTATAACAGTAGATTTATTGACATTTTTGGAAGTGTTTTTACAATAACTCTGTATACGTCCTGACATTTCTACAAGCGGACACTTACTACTTTAAAAAAGAAAAATAGGAATTGTATAAAAAAGATGTGGATAAACAATACAAAGAATGTGCAATAATACAATTCATCCATCAAGTGCCTATTTTGCACCCTCTGATCGATATATCTATGACTGTTAGAAGGGTAATAACTCCGTCCCTTTTTCTCGAACGGGACTTTCCGCGCGCCTATTAAATACTATTAACAGTTTCACTGTAATTGCAGATTTATTCGGGAATGTTGCTACAAATAATTAAAATTTATTCGATACTGAAAGATGCATTGTGGTGTGATTAGTTCGGTAGCATGAAGCAATGTCAGTAAGGGGTCAGAGCCGGAACTCGGTGGAACATAATGTTTGTTCTGGTCGCCGCATCTAGTACGTAGTACATATAGATCGCTGACACAAACACAATCAATATATTTGTTTATTATCTGACGCCGCGTCGTTCAAGTTTTGCCCTCAAATTATTCATGTTGATTGAGGCATACGATTATCATGTCCGGATAACCCATTTCATATATTATAATATCCCAGATGTATATCGACTGTATTAAGTCAATTCATATTATAACGATAAATATTGATTTATCGTCATGATATTATGAATTGGCTTAATACTTATACTTAACTAGTTGTTGCTCGCGGCTCCGCCCGCGTGGAGGTCATGTTTGGGAGAAAAAGTTTACAATACAAAATACCAATATTCATGCGTTTAACTTAAAAATGACGGATTTTCATACAAACTTTCATTCCCTATTTTACCCCCTTAGGGGCGGAATTTCCAAAAATCCTGAAACATATATTTTTTATTTTTAACTTAAATGCCAAATACTAATTTTCATGTATTTAACTTCAAAAATGACGGATTTTCATACAAACTTTCATCCCCTATTTTACCCCCTTAGGGGTGGTATTTCCAAAAACCCTTCCTTAGTGGATGCCTACGTGATAAAAGGTACCTACTGTCAAAATTTCAAGTCTCTAACCCCAGCCGTTTAGGCTGTGCGTTGATCGATCAGTCAGTCAGTCAGTCAGTCAGTCAGTCAGTCAGTCAGTCAGTTTCTTCTTTTATATATACAGATATGGCAAGTCAAAAGTGTATTAGTATCATATCTTAAACTGGTATTGTTCATAATAATACGAGCCCTGTATTAAACATTATCCCACTGCTGGGCACGGGTCCCTCTATTAATGAGAGGAGTAAGGCCTTAGTCCACCACGCTGGCCTAATGCCGGTTGGTAGACTTCTCACACCTTTGAAATTACACTCCCAACTAGGTTATCGCTGCGGATATTGTTTAAGTAAATAAAATAAAGGCCAGTATTTTGCACACTATAAAAACCTACAATTAATTTCTTGGCACGTATGTACATGTACATGCAAGTTCTTCGACGTTTTAATTACACGTCATGCACTTCAGACTGTCATTGGACAAAACTGGATACAATTGAACGTACATTTGTGTGTGTCAGTAATCCGCTTGCGAATGGATCGATAGCTGTGGCATGTGATATTGCCGTAAAATGCTTAGTGTTTACAATCATAAAAACTATTATATAAGTTTTGAAGATTATAAGTCTGCTAACGAGTAGGTATTAGGTTTGTAGTGTCTAACTAAATGAGGATACAAATAATAACTTCTGATATTATAAGCATAATGAGGGTAAACAGTAAATGAGTATGACGTCAACAACTGGGAACATATTATAAATACACCAGGTACTACCGGGAGCATTGTCTCTTCAGTAGGCGTCAGTGTAAATATAATAATAATATAATTTGTTTTATCAGATTTACTGATAATAGGACGCGAAAAAAATTAATTAATAGAGTTATTTATAAACAAGATATAAATTTGAGTGTTTTTTTTATTATTCTGGCGCGGCAAAGTGACCACACTGCACCTGATGGTAAGCGCAGTGCCGTCCAGATAGAGTATCAAGTAGCGATAGACAGTCTATCCCCCGCTACTCAACACAATCATGCCGGCCAGCTGTTCAGCTTCTTCACATTACGCCTAAAGGACCCATGATCATAGGAGGGAGGGAACACGGTAGCTGGCAAACTGTTCCACAGCTTGATGGTGCGGCAAAAATACTAATTTGTGAACCTCTTGGTTCGGGCCGGGGTAGTAGACACCACGAAGCTGTGGCTCCGCAAGCCAGTACGCGTGGTTCTGGTATGGAAGGGAGAGGATGGGATAAGATCAAACAATTCTTCAGAGCATTCGCCATGATACAGACGGTAGAACACGCTAAGCGAGGAAATATCCCTACGCAGCTGTAGCGGCTCCAGGCCGTTACTCACGTCTGCATCATTCACAATGCGGATGGCCCGCCGCTGCAACCCATCCAAGGCATCGAGAAGGTACCTTGCGGAACCGTCCCAGAGGTGCGAGCAGTATTCCATTCCCGGCCGCACCTGCGCTTCATATAAGCGGTAGAGCTGACCAGGCGTGAAAAACCGCCGCACCCTGTTCAGGATTCCGACCCTGCGTGAAGTGGCGTATATTACGCCCTCGATGTGACTCCTTGGATTAAGATCGCAGCGGATATCCATACCTAGGACACTAAGGTCATTCCGCATTGCGAGTGGAACACCCTGAAGAACGGGGATTGGAGAAAACGGAGACTTCTTGCACAAGAACGCGCACACCTGGGTTTTCTTGGCATTAAACTCAACCCGATTCCTGGTACCCCATGATGAGATGAGATTCAAGGTCTGGTTGAGCTCAACGACAAGATCCTCTCTTTGTTGTTTATAAATAGCTCTTTTCACTCTTTTTAAAATATTTTTACAGTATAATAGTATACTAATGATGTGAGGACCAGGCTGGCTGTAGAGGGGTATGGTGGGAAGCCAGTTGTATTTCCAGCAATAGATATGCCGGAGCGTGATGAATACGGACACTGACTTGAACTTACAAATAACTTTAATTATTGTAAACTGTGGGTACCGTCACTTGCTTTGCTATTTTGAAGGTAGTTTTGAGTTGTTTATCGAATGATCTCACTCACGGAGTGGGGCACAACGAAAATCACAATATAAAAGAGCAGCTCGTCTTTAGCGAGGCATTTGGGAGTAGTCATTTCAGAAGAGTTAGTTTAGAGTTGGTAATGCCGAAATACTGTTAAAGTAGTAAGTTAACGTGATGTTAAAGTGTTATTGTGTTTTGAATTGTAAACTAACGTAACGTAAACTGTGATGTTTTTAAAAGAGCATATACCCAAGATGTCCCACGATTTTTATTGTGACTTTGGCTAGTGCTTGATTTATATTTTCGTATGCCATCAAGTCCTTCAAAAGCTGTTAATCGCTTGTTTGTCAAAGACCATTCGCAAAGAGCTTATTTAATACCAGTACTTCGCATAAATCTGGACTGTGATAATACAAACTTCTTTAAAGCCTTTTAGTTCTTTTAGGTCAACTTTACCTGTTCTCAAATAAATGCATCTTCAATGAATAGATGGCGTTTGCCATCCATCTCGCACGGTGTAGTCTCGCAGTACAAGTAGCAGACTCTTTGTTGTTTTTGATTTATATAGTTTTAATGAAAATACAAACTCATGACTTCTATAATAGAGGGTAATTTTCAATGTGACAGGGTTTGTGTGAGCTATCCAATTAGCCACACATCTAGTTTTTGTTGGTTTTGTGTATTGATTACCTAAAGTTTTGCTGGATGATGCCATTGTCACCTTTATTCCAAGGTCGTAAGTTCAATCTTTGAGAAAAAATTACATGATTACGCGATGGCTCTAATTGCTATACTTACATGCTTAGACATACTGTCTATTATTTCAGTCACTGCGGGGCATGTTTAATTTACCTGTATCTATTTGGGTAACTTGTATTGACATGTTTAGTGTAAAGCATTGTGGTGAAATTGCCACAGTAGGCGCGAATTTAAAAAACTTTGATTAGTGGTTAAAAATATGGTTTTTTTTTATTAGAAGCGAATTAAACCATGCCTCGATAAAATATCAAAAATTTTGAAGCACCATATTATATATACATCATCATCATCATCATCAGCCGGTGTCAGTCCACTGTTGGACGTAGGCCTCTCCCAAGATGCGCCACTGAGCCCGATCTTCAGCTCTTCTTTTCCAGCCACTGCCCACCGCTTTGCGTATGTCGTCGCTCCACCTGGTCACAGGATGTCCTACGCTACGTTTGCCGATTCGTGGTCTCCACTCTAGGACAAGTCTACCCCAACGGTTATCAGTCCTGCGGCAGATATGACCGGCCCACTGCCACTTCAATTTGCCAATCCGTTGAGCTATGTCGATAACGTTAGTTCTCTGGCGAATTACTTCGTTCCGGATTCGATCCCGCAGAGAAACACCGAGCATAGCTCTCTCCATAGCTCGTTGAGTGACTTTGTATTGGTGGACCAGTCGAACTGTGAGTGTCCACGTACCGGCTCCGTATGTCAACACGGGTAGAACGCACTGGTCAAAGACTTTCGTCTTTAGACACTGCGGTATAGGCGACGAGAAGACTCGACGGAGTTTTCCGAATGCTGCCCAGCCCAGCTGAATTCTTCCCTGGATTTCCTTCTCGAAGTTGTGTTTACCTAGTTGGAGCGTCTGCCCTAGGTAAACATACTGCGTAACAACTTCGAGTGGGATTCCATCTAAGGCAATCGGTTCCGGAACAACGTGCTCGTTGTACATGACTTTGGTTTTATCCAAATTCATCCGGAGACCGATGCGACGAGAAGAATCAGCTAGGCTATTCAACATCCTTTGCAGGTCCTGCAGCGTCTCTGCCATGGTAACGATATCATCTGCGAATCGTAAGTGAGAGATTTACTTGCCGTTGATGTTAATGCCACAATCTTTCCAGTCCAGCGTCTAAAACATATCTTCCAAGGCGTTAGTGAACAGTTTCGGGGATATGACATCCCCCTGTCTCACTCCTCGACGCAGGTTGATATGTTTAGTACGCCGGTTCTGTACTTGTACAGTCATCGTTGCGGCATTGTACAGACATCTCATCACTTCGATATATCGCCAGTCAACTTGGCAGCGCTGCAGGGACTCCAGAACAGACCAGGTTTCGATTGAGTCAAAGGCCTTCTCATAGTCCACAACTGCTAAGCACAGGGGCCGATTGTACTCTTCGGTCTTCTGTACAATCTGCCGCACTGTGTGGATGTGGTCTATGGTGCCGTAACCGCTTCGCAACCCGGCTTGTTCCGGTGGTTGGAACTCGTCAAGTCTTCGCGCAAGACGGTTCGTGATGACCCTTGAAAACAGCTTGTAGACATGACTCAGAAGCGAAATCGGGCGGTAGTTTTTCAAGAGGGTTTTGTCTCCTTTTTTGAAAAACAGAACCACTATGCTTCTGTTCCATGCCTGTGGAGTTCTCCCAGTGAGAAGAACGGAATTAAAGAGCTGTTGAAGATGTTGAACAGCTGGAGCTCCCCCGGCTGTTAAAAGCTCTGTTGTGATTCCGTCTTCTCCTGGGGCTTTTCCACTTTTGAGCTGTTTAAGGGCCATCACGATCTCGTCTCGGCTAATTTCGGGCAGATCTTCTGAGAAGTGGCGGGTTAAGGTGGCTCTAGGATCCTCAGTATCAGGTACGGGCCTTGAAGCATGCGATGCGTAGAGCTTGCCGTAGAAGTCTTCAACTTCCGACAGGATCTCCGACTTGGATGCGACGACTAGTCCAGTTGATGTTGTCAGCTTTGTGAGGTGGCTTCTACCCAGAGGCTGGAAGAACACCTTAGACCCCCGATTTAGCTCGATTGATTTTTTAATCAAGAGCGTGTTAGAGGATCGGAGGTCCCGTCGTACCAGCTTCCTTATGGTTTTATTGCGCACCTGGTTTGCTGACAAAGCTGACAAAGGGTCTGTTCGTCTCTCTTCCATTAACCGAAGTGTTTCTGCCGAAAGTTTGGACTTTTTTCCCGTACGCTTCGCCTCGCAAAACTTCGTCCCTTCATCCCTGAGGATTTCCACCGCTTCTTCGAGTTTCCGGTCTACGTCATCTGTGGTTTCCAAGGCAGCGAATCGATTTTCCAATTTTAATTGGAATGTTTCGGACCCAACGACGGTTTGGAGTAGGTTTGGTCTGAGCGTGGACTTCATCAATCTGAATCTCTCGGCTTTGAAGTCGATATCCAGAGAGCCTCGCACAAGTCGGTGATCACTTCCCGTATTAAACCTAGTGATCACTGAGACGTCTCTGAATATGCGCCGTTTGTCCGTAATGATGAAGTCAATCTCGTTTTTTGTCACAGTGTCGGGGCTTTGCCACGTCCACTTCCTTTGGGGCTTTTTCTTGAAGAACGAGTTCATCAAGAAAAGCCCCTCTTTCTCGAGGAAATTGACGAGCATTTGCCCCCTGTGATTCCTACTCCCAAATCCGTTTGGTCCTATTGTCGATTCTCTGCATGTCTGTACTCCCACTTTGGCGTTGAAGTCCCCCATGACAACGTTGTAGTGAGCCTTGGAGGTGGTGTGTAAAGCTCTGGAGATATCTTCAAACATACTCTCCACCTCATCATCCAAGTGTGTCGAGGTCGGTGCGTAGACCTGGATAACCTTGAGGCTGTACCTCTCGGTTAACTTTATTATGAGGTACGCTACCCTGCTCGACACACTGGAGATTTCTACAATATTGTCACTGAGAGCCTTGTTGACCAGAAACCCGACGCCACCTTGGGATGGCTGATCTCCTTCTCTATAGTACATAAGATGGCCTGATTCTAAGGTTATGGTGTCCTCTCCCTGTCTTCGGACTTCACATAACCCCAGGATGTGCCATCTTATGAGTTTCAGCTCCTCTTCCAGCTGCGCCAGATGATCGTCCAGCCGAATCGTTCGTCCATTATACGTTGCGAGGGTCAGTTTGTTTTGGCGGCCTACCGTAGCCCGGGGATTCTTAGCACCCCCTGCCCTGCCGTTACCGTGACCGCCGCCGTGGTCAGGAATAGCAGGGCGGCCGGGAACTGGGGGCCTTGGCATTGTGGGACTTTTCATGGGAGGGTTTGCCCTAATCGCCACGCTGGGCAGGCGGGTTGGCGATCGCAGGACGTAGGTTCTCGCACCGGTGACGCTGCTGCCCGTCACCGGCCTGTAAGATTTAGCTACGTCATAAT
The DNA here is from genome assembly GCA_905220505.1 of Laothoe populi. Taxonomy (NCBI): domain Eukaryota; kingdom Metazoa; phylum Arthropoda; class Insecta; order Lepidoptera; family Sphingidae; genus Laothoe; species Laothoe populi. The sequence goes on along the minus strand of HG992151.1, from coordinate 11,629,895 downwards.
TGTAAAATGGTTATCCCGCCATTTGTCGGTCGCCAGAGCCTCGTTCGTTAGTCAGCAGGATGCACCACGGGCAGGTGAGGTTGGCTGAGGTGGTATTTGTGCTCACATACATCCCATATATACAGGGTTGATAATATTATTTAGGATGTTCATTTAGATTTTCCTGCAAACTATCAATTAAGACCTAACTTCACTATTCTCTTAATTTTTTATGTCATCGTTTTCACTCGATTCGATGCATAACTCAATAAAACATTCCTTTTTTATATTTTAAATTTTAGCTTCACTAGACTTAAAAATAACTTTAATTTGACAGACTCTGTGGCGGGACGGGCGAGTAGCCGGTGGTGAAACGAGAGGTCGTGAATTCGATTCCCAGACCGAGACAAATGTTTGTGTGACAGACAGGTATTTGTTTCGGGTCTGGGTGTTGTGGGACCATTGTCCCTCGTAGTTCTTGATACCCACAATACAGGTTTTACCTAGTGTGGGGTCAGACTACGGGGTATAATCTCTTTTAAACTATGCATTTTATCATCACTTGCTTGTTTACTGGATAATACAGTCGATTCAATTTTTTTTTTATTTTCTCTCTTAAATGGATTTCTAAATTGCCATTCATCCAAACCATGGGGACAACTCGATTACAAGATTTCGTTAATTTCATTTACGGTATACGCCCGTGGTTTTATGATCTAAATGTAAGTATGTAATGTAACTATAAGTACCATTTTTAATATAGTAAATTCGGAGAAAATACGCCATGACAGACGGGGACGGACGAACAAATAGACATGAGGGTGGTGCTAATCCTAAAAATGTAGATTAACAGGTCAGGCAGATTTTAATATCCATAGGTAATTGACAAGATATGACGATCTTCCTACTCATTACACCGATATTTAAAACATTACTGCAAAGAACTGCGATGTATAATAGAATGTAGAATAATCAGCCTACATATTCACAATTACATAAAAGCAATCCATTTAAAAATTTCAGTAAAGAGAAGCCAAGAGCTGTGATGTCGAGTGAAGCAATCAAGTTGTTTGTGACGAGAGAGAATATTTAAATAGATGCTCGTGTTGTACCGACACAGCCTGGTCGCACTACTTTAATTAACGTAATTAAACTTACATAAGAGGAATGTTTTATTGTAATTACCAATAAGCTTAGGAAGTAGGACCCAAATTGATAAGCCAATATACGAGTATTATTAGTTCGTCCTCATTATCGAGGGTAACTGGTCTCATTTACTAATAGCCATACTTCCATGTAAGCACGCAAAAAAACTATTGCCAATACCATTTCAATAAAGTGCCCTCATAAAAGTATGGCAAAGTGATTTGTTAATCAAGGTACCTATTTGTTTACATAGATATAAAAATCTATTGAGCAATCTTTCATCCCCTATAAGACCTTCTTGGGAGTTGCTTTTTATTAACCGACATCGACTTCAAAAAAGGAGGTTAACAATTCGTCGGAATCTTTTTTTTTATGTATGTTACCCGATTACTCGAAGACGCCTGGACCGATTCGAGAAATTCTTTCTTAGTTTAAAAGGGTATACTTCCCAGTTGGTCCCATTGGCACCAAGTCAGGATCTGATGATGGGATCTCCGAAAAATCAAGGGCAACCCTCAAATTTTATAGTGACGCATAATTTGTTTCTTATTGAAGTCGGTGTACTTTTTATGAATAAAAAACTTTTAATAGATGCCTTTAACAGTCCCTACTATAGAATAAGTAAGTTCTAAAGTTTGTGTGTTCTTATAAGTGAAACCGGCTTAGAATTTCATGTGCCCTTTCTTAAACATCAATGTTAAGACGCGGTCCCGCCTGAATTCCATAAAAAAGACGATTTTTGAATTTCGAGTATATCGAAGCGAATTAAACCATTACTAAACACAATATTACAATGTGAAGGAGGAGAATAAAAAAATGTTAAACTAATTGAATATGTCGGAGCATCCATTGCAGCATTGCCAGGATTGGGAACATCATCAGTTGTTTGTGAAAGTGGTCAATATACCAACATTAATCATTGTAATTTAAAGACGCAGCGGGCGAGAAGCCGGATGTGAAACGTGAAAACAAAAACAAAACCAAAAGTGATGAAAGATAAATAATATCAAAAATTATTTAAGTCCGGGTACATACATGGCTTGTAGGAGCTTTTAAAATGTCGGTATTAAAAGAAATAATATTATAATAACTATTGGTTTTGAACATTAGCCGAACGTTGTATCCATGGCAACGTACTCCTAACAGTCGCGTTTATTTTATTGTAAAATATGTGTATATGTCACATCGTACACAATACTTAAAACTAATATTTATATTTATCGTGGTGTTATTTCAACAATAATATACAATAATTTTTGCGCCATTTACACTTAAAAGACGATGTGGTAGAGCACCTTGATTAAAATGTATGACTATATACTCCTTTGAGTATCTACATTTAATGCCTAGAGTGTGTATGCTGATCGTTAGAGGCATACCACACTTCTGAGGACAACTTGTGTTCAATCTTTACCCCTCATTTTCAAACAATATTTTAAATAATTATATTTGATATCGAGTATAGCTTGATAAGTTACGAAGATTATATTACAAATACAATTATAGTACATATATTGTAATTATAATTTTATATAATGAAACTAGTTAAAGCCTGGCATTTTCATCCAGGCATGTTATTAATATGTTACCAAATGATTAATTAAGCCTTACAATCGAGGGGAAGCAAGTGCGATCGAATGGGATCTATTGAGATCGAATCGTTTACTGTTATTGACGCAGTTCTATAATGGTGTTTAAATACTTTGAAATCACAATATATTTTACTTATATTTTAAGTCTATTGACTCTTCTCTCGCCCAAATTGAAAAAAATAACAGTGTTTAATTAAAAAATTGCATTACTTCTGGTGTTAATTATTAAATAAAATAAAATCTTCATTAAAAAGAATTATTCTTCGTAACGAAAAATCATTTCAATTAATAATTTTATTTAGGCTATAATGTTAATGTTGTTTATTACCAACATGACATCTCACATGTCAGATGTTACACATCATGCACGACTACTGAAAGGCTCGTTCGTTGTTTTATTGTAATAATAATATTTAAGTAAAAAATGTACAGCGACGTCCCTCTTCATTTGCGGTAATCCATAGCTAGCCGAGCGGATTTTACGTGCCTTTTGTGTCTTTACGAATCGCGTTCGCCGAACGTAAATACATTTCTAAAGATCGACTTTCTAAGATAAATATTTTATGTAAATAGCGCAAGTATATATGAAATAGCACCTCAATGTCAATTTATAAACTAAGTAAAAGGTTTGGATGTAGGTACTTAGTTGGCGTTAGCATATTTTTTTAGATAGACATACTAAAAGGTATAGTTCACATTTTGTGCAGACGTGCCTAATCTTGCTCGCGCTTCATCAGTCATACACCCACCCGCAGCTGACATTATCTGCCAGAAACATTGGGCAAAGAGAAGAAAATCAGAGGAAAGCAACCCTCTTTGTGTAGCTAAAGAATCACGTCGTTTAAAACTATTCCAGTATATTTGCTTTAAAAGCGAATTCAAACGAAGTAATGTGTAAATGGCTCGTTTTATATGACACGTCTTTTTACTCGTTATGTATAAAATCAAGACTGCATACCTACCGAAAGTGTTAAAGGTTCCTGCACCTTTTAATCTGATATATTAGATATTACGACATAGCAGCTAAGTTTTTTCATTAATAAAAAAATATCTTTACTAAGTCATAACCGTGGTTCGTTGGTTTACCCATCACAAGTAAAAGTTTAAGGAGTCTACGACATTATTAGGAAGAAATATTAGTCTAAGCCAACTCTGGAGTACAATAATGAAATATATATGAAATGCAAACCCAACAATTAAATACTATAATATGAGAATATTTATTTTTATGTACCTAATACTGGGAATTTTGTGGCAATGTATCCGTTATTTACGATATCTTACAAAACGTTAATTTTTGCCCTAATTAATTATATCGAAATGGGAATTTAATGACGGGATAAATACAAAAGAAGCCGATTTTAAATTAAAACCTATACTTTCTGTACTAAGTACGGTAAACTATTTTACTAATCTTTTGGTTATTCATTTAACTTAGCTCGCGAGATATTTTTTATATTTATTGGTATATTATTATTATCGTGTTTTTTTGTTTGCACTACATAATTATTATCAATATATTACTGCAAATTATATACAAAATAGTTTTACTTTTTGAAGATCAGACAGAAACGGACACAAGTTGTTATACGAAGGTATAATATGGGTAAAGAAGCGCCAAATTTACTGTTCAAAGTAGCCTAAAATTGACATATTTTTCAATAATGTAGCTCAAATGGGCTAACATGTACATTGAAAGTAGCCATAAACTACCTCGAAATACCTTAAAATTTGCTTTTCTTTAAAAAATGTTTTTGTTAAACTAATGTTTAACTAGCACTCAAAATTAAAACCAGTTCAAACCTCAATCGGGGTACATCCTTTGAGGAGGTCTCATCATTTTATGAAATATTAAATATGGATGTTTAAACAAGGTTAATTTTAACAAAATTTGTACGACTCTGTTGATTGCCTACTGAAATTCCGCCTAAAATATTGAATTAAAGGATAAATTTAGAGTCTAAATCTCAGTACAAACTAATGAAATCAACACTCAAATTAAATGCTAATGATAGTTGAGAACATCAACAGAATATTTTCGGCTACATTGTTTGCATTATATACATGTCAAATATGTATTGATGGTTAAAGTAGCTGCGATTTCTACTCTTACGACTGCAGGCTACAGGCAGGCATCAATGACATCTGTATATATAAAAGAAGAAACTGACTGACTGACCGACTGATTGACTGACTGACTGACTGATCGATCAACGCACAGCCTAAACGGCTGGGGTTAGAGACTTGAAATTTAGACAGTAGGTACCTTTTATCACGTAGGCATCCACTAAGGAAGGGTTTTTGGAAATACCACCCCTAAAGGGGTAAAATAGGGGATGATAGTTTGTATGAAAATCCGTCATTTCTTAAGTTAAACGCATGAAAATAGATATTTGGCCTTTTAGTTAAAAATGAAAAATATATATTTCAGGATTTTTGGAAATTGCACCCCTAAGGGGGTAAAATAGGGGAAGAAAGTTTGTAAGAAAAATTCGTCATTTTTGAAGTTAAAGGCATAACAATTGGTATTTGGCCTTTTAGTTAAAAATAAAGGTTTCAGGATATTTGGAAATTCCACCCCTAACGGGGTAAAATAGGGGAAGAAAGTTTGTATGAAACTACGTCATTTTTGAAGTTAAAGGCATAACAATTGGTATTTAGCCTTTCAGTTTAAAATAAAAAATATAGGTTTTAGGGTATTTGGAAATTCCACCCCTAACGGGGTAAAATAGGGAAAGAAAGTTTGTATGAAACTCCGCCATATTTGAAGTTAAAAGCATAAAAATTCGTATTTGGCCTTTCAGTTAAAAATAAAAAATATATATTTCAGGATTTTTGGAAATTCCGCCCCTAAGGAGAGTTTACTTATAGGGGATGAAAGTTTATATGAACTCTTCTATCAAGTGTTTATCAATAATCCTTCTAATATTATAAATACGAATGTTTGGTTGGATCGATGTTTGTTACTCAATCACGCTAAAACGGCTCGAAGGATCTGGTTGAAATTTGGCATAGAGATTGTACGGTTCCCGTGGGATACTTTTGTTTTTGTTTTAGACAGATCAAGGGAACCACATGATTATTTGCATAGTGTTGAGAGGATACTTTTTATACCAGAAAAAGCACGGTTCCTACGGGATAGCAGATGTAAGAGCTTAAGAGGTCTCCATGGATTTTATACCTTTTCTTCAAAAATAACTACCACGCGGGCGTAGCCGCGGGCCAAAGCTAGTTAAGACATATAAGAACGTTGCTGTACTTATAGCTAAAAAATCATACAATTTCATTTAGTGATATGACATTTTTCACTACCTTAGTAATGTGTTGTCGGGGCCGCTCTATAAAACTTTTAAGCTAACAGTAAGGCTTGAGATGTAGCTTAAGGGTGATTACTGAAAGACAACCGAGAGATGACTTAAGCTCATTTAGAAACGGTAACACGCTTTATTTTATCTTCTACTAATATTATAAACACGAATGTTGCGATGGATGTTTGTTAGTCAAACACGCTACAACGGCTGGACGGATCTGGTTGAAATTTGGCACAGAGATAAATTATATTCTGGAATAGCACATAGGCTACTTTTTATTCCGGAAAATGTACAGGTCCCGTGGGATAGTTTAGTTTTTCACAGAGAAAGGGATCGACATGATTTTTTGCATAGTGGCAGTTTAGGGATCAGAAAATGACAGTAGCGTATACTTTTTATCTCGAAAAAATGCACGCTTCCTATGGGATAGCAAAATATAGAAAGGTGTAATAGCTTAAGATGACTCCATGGATTGTTTATTTTTATTTTATTTATAACACACAAAACAGGTTATAATCGGGTACAAATTGTATACAAAATTGTTTAAAGTTTTTTAACATAATTATAACCCACCAATTTGTGTTTCGGAATTAAGTGTTAACGACATAACAAAGTGAAAAACATCTAATACAATGCTAATTTCAACTAGATAATTTTTAATTAAGTTAGTGGAGTGGAATACAAATAAGCATAAATTCAATTGGTGTATGAATGATTGTATACCTTTTCTTCCATAAATAACCTCCACTCGGGCGAAGCCGCGGGCTACATCTTGTATTATATAAAATTGTACTCTCCTACTGCCGGGATCCTATTCTTATGATAATAACTTACTGAAATTTCACGCTGGCCTAATACGGGTTGGCAGACTTCATATACTTTCACATTTAGTTTTTGGGTAAGTTCCAGCTATGCAGATATCCTTGTGATGTTTTTCTTCGCCAATAAATGTACCTTTCTATTAAGTATTTCTATTTCGTATATTACATTTTTGCTAATATTTTCTTTTCCACAATTTATATACACTCACGTTGTCTGGTCTCTGCGTCACTCACAAAAAGACTGGTAGAGGATGAAGTGAATGTGGAATTAAGTCCGCCTTTACACATGTGTGTATGAAGATTGGAATACACAAATCGAGTGTTAACAAAAATTTTTTAGTGCCTCGATAGGCAGACGAGCAGACGGGCCACCTGATGGTAAGTAGTCACCGCCGCCCGTAGACTTCTGCAATGCCAGGGCACAGCAATGCCGCTGCCTACCGTTAAATTGTTACATTGTTAATATTAACTAGTACTCACCGTCATGATGGACAGAGGCGCCACATACAACAAGCCGAAGTTCACCATGTCGAAAAGCTCGGAGTTAAATTTCCTTCGATGCGCTATACAGATGGTTTCCGTGTTTCCGTCGCCCAGATTGTTAGTTATAGTTTCTACCCAGATGAATTTTGGGGCGCTGTACGCAGCACTCGTAACCCACACGCCCAATATCACCAACTGAAAGCAATAGCCACGTTAAGAACATGTGTCTAGGTTTATATATAGTATTAATTTATAGAACACAACATAAATAATAAATAAGAGGTTATGCTATTAATGTTTACTAGCTTTTATTTAACTTGCAATATTTGTAGTGTTATTTAGTTCAACATTTGTAACAGAAATTTGAACTAGTTCTCGTAGCCTGAATAGGTTGAAATATTCATACATAAACCGGATGACAATTCAATGTTATGGTGAGCTGGACCTGATGTTGCTGCCAGGGCATCTGCAGACCACCCACCTCCTCAATAGCTTACAGCACCCATATGGTGTTTAGGGCCGTTAGATTTTTCTTGACTATTACTTTTTATTCATTCATTACTTACTACTTTAAATCGCTATTTTGTTATTTTTATGCCATTTAACTAAAAGGTTTTTTTTTATTTAAGAATGAACTTCCATTTCTTATTACATTTCCACTACATTTCATTTCCTAGTCTTAGTTATCACGAAAGACCTATGTATTACATTTGTCTACTTTGTCATTCTAGTGGTCTTATGTTGGCTATAAAGGGTATTTTGAAATGAAAGGGCTGAAATGTGAAAACATGACGCATATTTATCCATTCAATTTATTTTGATACTGAATTATTTAAGCACATGCGGCTTTAGACAGTGACAAGCAAAATGAGCTCTTTTCAGAGACAACATCTGTTTATAAAGTCTGACAATTTTACATTTTACTTATTTATTAGAGTTGATTACTTGTTCCTGTATTGAATGTAAAGAATATTACATAAGCCAAATATAAGCAAAATTAATTATCAAATGTTGCACAAAACATAAAAATAGGTGTTTAGTTTTGATTTCAAAGCAAAATAAACGGTAATAGTAGTTAAGGAATTTTCTTAATTTGACGCGTAATTAAAAACTATGTTTAGTTCGTAAGGAATTTCAATTAATAAATCCTTTATTGTTTTAGTATATATATACTAATACTATTATTACTAATATTCTAATATTAGAATATAATTTGATATTAGAAACGAATACCGTACTAATATAAAATTAAAACACTTTCAATTATTACTAGCTGAATTCGAATAATAAAACCTTAGTACTTCTCCGGAGTTTATTAGGATCACGTTGTTTAACATATCACGACCCGAACGGATTAGAAGATTTTGCATTTTCAGCCTTTTATATCTGTTTAAGCTTTGTTTCTTACTCCCGGTGCTTTTAATGGCGAATTTTATTATCACGGATCCATTTTATGTAGCGAGTTACTGTTGGATCAAACTACTGTCGGATAAAAACTCGTTCTGTAATAAAGCTGTTTATTTTAACTCAGTTATTAAGCTTAGTTGAAAGCAGTATTCTAGTTTGTTTATTTAATAGCAAAATTTACCCTTAATCTCGTCGAGGTGAGAATTTGTTTGCAAGTAATAGGATGTATTATGGCGAAGTATCTCTCGGTGCAAATCACAACCAGGATGAAAATAGATGCCGTGTAGCTCAAAGAATGTATGAACTGGTACATTTTGCATAAGAAATTGCCGAATACCCAGCTGAAACAAAATAAGAACATGTTTAATTTCTTCATGGCTCAGTGAAAAGCAACGGCCGATGATAGTCTGAGACGTGAGCCCTACACTAATAGACAAGAACAGAACTCGTTCCAGCCTTGTACCATCAGACTATCAGTATATAGTATGTTCAATATTTCTAAGCATTTATTTAAACGTCACTTTATATATTCTTTAATTGAAATTTAAATTTACAATTCTATTTACAGAAAATATTAGACAGCTGAAAATTTATTACAGAAAATTCGGCTGCAACCTGTTACAATAACTCAAGGCGGAATTTCCGATAAATGATAACTTTTCACGCAAATTTATTGTAAGCATTTACCTGAATATAATGGAAATACCTACCTACTGAATAGATCAGAAACAGATATTTGTGGATCACAGAAATCATTGCTATGCTATGCGGGAATCGAACCCGCGGCCTCTCATATCACAGCTGGCTATGTGCCCATTGTGCCATAGAGGCTGTCATCTATAAAGAACATTAGACTTACTTATAAATAGACAATATATAAAAAAAACTCATCAAAATTTTTATTAACTTCGAATCTAATTTCAGTTTATCGCTCTATCATTGTGCGACGATTTTGCGAATGTCAAGTTTTAAATAAGATAAAAAATCAACAAAATTAACTCTTCAAACCATGTTCTTTGACAAACAAAATGAGGCAATTTATCTGAAATCCCCTGGTTTTATTCACTCTACAAATTATAACAATAGAAAAACAATATTATTTAGAAATGAGTAAGAGCAAAATTCTGTAGTTTATCTTATCTTTGGAAATAATAAAGTTAGCAGTAGAATTTCAGTAAAGATTACATCGCTCTACCAGAGTAAACAAAGCGGTAATTTCGGTTTCATTAAACAAACGCGTGTTCAATATTAGGTTTGTTTACATTTTGGTACGTGTAAAAAATGTGCCAGTGGGGGAGTGTAGATAAATAGTTGTAAATATGTCATGTCCCACCACTCATGTATATCCCCCAAAATAGAACTTATAGAGATAAATATATAAAACGAACTTGATAACAATATTAATTTCTCGTCTCAAAGCAGATACAAAGGCCTAAAATGGGAGGGTCCACATTTGTGACATTTCGACGCACCATACTCTGTGGGAGTCTCACGTCTATACTTGCTGTTGTGACAATGCCCGTGTTATTTATTGTAACTTGGACACCTATCAAGTAATATGCTATATAAAAAAAATTGTTTATTTGTGTTTATTGGTGTTTTTAATCCTTTACTCTATAGACATACATATATAACATATACGTATGTCTATTGTATTTTAATATGTAAATGTAATCTTTCTTTATTTTTAATCTTAAGTGTACAAAAAGAGTTAATAAATAAATAAATATGGTTCTACACTCTCCTATTATGCGCTTGTATACAGTGTCATCATATCGTATATTTCTTATACGATAATGCACCAGTTCTTAAATCCAAAAGAAATTTCTATGCTTCAACAAGGATAGACATCGACGTAGGATTTATCATAATACCCACTAAAGTCTTATATAGAGCTAGCTACCTAAGCTTGTATTTGTTATGGATCACCTGTGTGGGCCGATAGCCATTATCGGCGCCGCGCCGTACCCAGAAAATTGCTACAGAGTCAGCGTCTGGCGCTGATATACTTATATAAGACGTATAGAACCGTTAGCATTGAAGCTTTGCCTGTCCTTGCGGGTATATATCCAGTCGATTTGAAGGTACAGCTTCCTGCCGGAATATATTACTCCACAATAGATAAATTTAATACAACATTTCTTACGTATTGCGTGAGTTTTGAGATTAAGTAGATTTTTATGCAGCGCTCCGCAAGCTTCATGGGATTGGTAAACGAATGGCATTATTAATGGATAGTATAATTAATTAAATTATAAGAAGATATTAACAGGCGGCATCGATATCGGTACTTTTATCAAAAACTTGGTTAAAAATTGATCACTGTGTTTCATAATTTCTCACCGGCCATGGCAACTATAACTGCAAAATCTCATTAAGATAGGTTGATTCGCCTGCGTGCCCCTGTTCTACACCTAAATGCGTGTACGAATAATCCACATATCATGTTCTCTGAGAGTTTAGAGAGAATGCAAATAACATCTATACTTGTATACTATATGGAGCCTGTGGAGACCATGAAGAATGTTCGTACTTTCCGGCGTTTTTGTCATAAATATTATTGGAATCACATATTATGTACGACAAAACCCAATTGATAGCTCATATACTATTGACAAAATGGGATAAGCTATATCTCCCACTCTATATTTTATTTTATTAATTTAATTGTGGTATGGGAAGAAGGCCGTGTGTTTGAACACCACACTAAGACATATGTGGAATTTTAAACGACGCAAGAAGGGCAAGAAGGCCCATGCTAACCATACTATTTACTATCCCAACTCAATGGCCCAAAAACAAACAACATTCGGTCGTATCACAGAACCACGTCGCATCGATAATTATATGTGACAAATGTGGATCCACTATACGATAGCAAACTATTCGGACTTGCTGAGGTATTTTGAGAGCTAGGATGTACGACTAGACCGACTGAATTAATGGGTGGTCGCAATAATTTAGTACGCGTGCGGCAGACGATTAAGTAAGACGCGGACCCTATTTCAACATGTGACATACAACAAGTGGTAGATATGCAAATAACATGATTTAACCAAATACATATAGTTATATACGAGTAGACAGAAGTGAATGCATCCTAACTAATGAAGCCACGATATATCAAGCACGAACTAAAATTTTGGACGATTCTTCTGACCGAAAGATATTAACGAAAACCTGTTATTTGGTTTCAAGTTTACCAAGACCAATGAGGCGGTTATGATACAAATTAATTGATATGAATGTATGCATAATGCAGTTATTTAGTTGGAAATCATCCAAGCTTAGTTTGTAACTTGTTCAATTTGATGTTAAGTAAATTTGATTTATTTCAATTCCTAGATCTCTTTATATACCTTTTTCTAGCAAATAAAATTAAATTGAGAACTGTAAATAATTGTTCAGTACAAAATAATAATAAAACGTTAAATAATTCTGAGATTGAAATATGGAATTTGAGTTCATGTATATTTTTGCAACGATAATTCAGAAATGGCGAGCTGACGAGTATGTAAATTTGATGCAAATCCACTGAAAATACATTTTATTATTTGTTTAAACGCACTTACCTCGGCACAAGATATATGGATAAGTTTTGGAAAACGCAGAACACTCCCACACATAAATCTGCCACAGCAAGATTCGCCAAAAAGAAGTTGGTGATAGAACGTAATCGTCTGGATAAAGTGACCACAAGTATCACGAGTAAGTTTCCTGAAAAGAAATAGGTAAAATTATAATGGTGGAACCTTTTCTATAAAACTTAACCATATGCCGGTTTTATCGATAAACTAAAACCTTTTTATTTTATATCAAACGAACTGTTGCTCGCGGCTCCACCCGCGTGGAATCTTTTTTATACCTTGGGTAAAATTATTATAGTTTTAGTAGGGATCCTTATTTTTTTTTAATTAAAATAACCTATATTAATCAGTGATAATATAGCATTCAAATGGTGAAAAAATTTTAAAATGGGTCCAGTACTTTTTGAGCCAATTCGTTACAAACATACATACAAATCTTTCCTCTTTATAATATTAGTATAGATAGGTACTACAATATCATAGTGTATGTACCTAAGTGATTTACATTATCCACTAACAGAATATTTGAATAAATACATAAAAATGAATGTTTTTTGGTCCTGAACCATTCGTCAGGTTGCGATGAAACTTTGGTTGGTTGTTGTCTGTACGCCCACCAAGGCTTCTACAATAGAAAAAAATGAAAAGATAAAATTGCTTAGCAAATTTCAGAGTAATAATACCGATACAGAGTACTAAAGTGTTTTTATATAATCTGTTGTAATTTCGAAGAACTGTTGTCCAATGGGGTATTTTAAATCCTCGTTTAAGTAAATATTTAATCAGTATTATTAGTGAAGTGGACAAAGGCTTGGGCAAAATGGACTGCAGTGCAGCTTTAATTAAAATTGCCTCTTTGTCCGCAGTTTACCAACAAAGAACATCTATACTTATAATAAATCTGTAGAGAGGTCAATTCTGTACATGAAATATATTTCCAAAATAACTATCAGCGGGTGATTAGTGATCGATACTGACGCCAAAAATGCAATCAGTAAAATTTTTGTCTGTCTGTCTGTCTGTCTGTATGTTCGTTATAGAAACAAAAACTACTCGACGGATTTCAACAAAACTTGGTACAATTGTTCTTCATACTCCTGGGCAGGTTATAGTATACTTTTCATCACGCTACGATCAATAGGAGCAGATCAGTGAAGGGAAATGTTGGGAAAACAGGAGAACTTACTCCATTTTTTAAGCTTCCTTCGCGTGTGCAGCCTTAATAGTTAAAGCTACACAGAAATCATGTATGACGGAAATGTTCTCCTTAAAATTATATAAAAAAAAAACCACGACAGCAAATGTCTATATTTTATTGTTGACTCACAATAACACGTGTAACTCCCGATAGCTTAGCAGTTCGGAGATTTCTGATTATATTTGTCTACTCTTACGTTTATAACACTCTCAATCATCCGTAATTAATAAATGTTAACATTATTACCTATTTAATTTAATAAAAAAAGAATTCTAGAAATAGGTACAGAAACATCAGGCTATTTTAATTGCAAGAAAAAATAACTCCTTGGATTGTATACTTCTGCTCCCGAAAATAACCTCCACGCGGGTGGAGCCGCGAGCAACAGCTAGTTAAATAATAAATTACCAAAATCACGGGCAATTGTACCGCTAACAAAACGAGAGGATTCATTTGGCTCTAATTTAAAGTTGAACAACTGATTATTCTGTCTTATTATTATGTCTCAACTGTTTAAATGTTCATTTCTTCTTCTTATGCTTATAGAGATTTTGATTAAAATATAATACACTTCGAAATAATAGTTTTAACATGGAAATATAAAGACATTATATGTCTTTTCCTTTTATTAATTTCTTATTAATATCTTGTCCTTTTTAATAGTGTTACGAAAAACTTGCAACCCCAAAGCCGGACCCAGCAGTACCCTATAAATACGAGGGTGCGCGGGGGTGCGGTCTCTTTCGCCGACGATATTCAAGGACAAAGGACGTATTAGACATCGCGTTTTGTATATTTGTAGTTAGCATAAGTTTGTAAAATATAACGCTGTCGGTTGATTGTTCGTTATTTCTCTTAAAATATTCCTACCACTTCTGGTTTTCAATATCAGACATCCAACAATCACACACATAGTCCCACACAATATTACACATTATACAATTATTTAGTTTACGTATCAGGAACAAGAGACCTTCAGTTTCACTGATCAGAAAAATATTTGCAGGTCAAACAGCCATCTATCTTAGTGTGGGAATCGAACTCACGGTCTTTCCATTCACAGCCGGCTACTCCACCACGATGTCTAACCATATAAATATAGTGTTATTATTCACCGTTTTTTTATTATATACTTATAGTTTCAATTATGATAAAATATTGACCATTATATATATGATTATATACAAATACATCATTATTTTATTTGGTAATTAATTTCAATTATGTTTTTTTCTCTCTCTTTATTGTACACTACTGTCTATTTCTACTTCCATTTCTATCCATCAAAAGGTTGTCTAGTAGGTAGAGATCCCTTTCAGCGATAAAACCGCCCATTGTAGGAACCTTTAGTGATTTAATCTTATTAATGCTATGTTATTATTCTTTTATGGTGATACAATAAGGAGTCGTTGTATTGTAATGTATACACAGTTAATTATTACGTAAAAGTGTTTAGCCATTTGACTTCTGGTCGTCTTTGGAAATAGGCCGGTTTCCCGTTTCGACCTTTCAAATATTATTAAGTTTTCATTCTTGATTTTTACCAAACACATTTTTACGGTAGGCAGCGGCTTTGCTGTGCCCTGGCATTGCAGAAGTTTATGGGCGGCGGTAACTTCCCACCATCGTCAACTCGTCTACCTATTCAGGCATTAAAAAATAAAAAACAAAATATCACCGGGGAAAAGCGTCTACCCCTTTTGTATACAGGCTCTCTGGCGCAGCGGGCGAGTCGTTGACTGTCAAACGAGAGAACGCGGGTTCGATTCCCGTACCAAGACAAATTTTTATGTGACCGACAGATAGTTGTTTCGGGTCTAGGTCTTGTGGGACCGTAGTCTCTCGCAGTTCTTGATACCTACGATACAGGTTTTACCTAGTGTGTGGTCAAAAAACTATGTGTGTGACTGTTGGGTGTATTTATTTATATCTGCGATCCATGCTAACCCCTAAATTTATTTACAAAGTAATTTAAATTTCTCCACAAATGATTGAATTGTAAATAAGCACTGACGCGGTCATTTGTGAACAACTAATTTTCAACAAAATGTGTGATTAAACCCACTGTATATTTGAAATTGGCACTCGGATTTAGAAACTACTAGCTTTTGGTCGTAGCTTCGCATGCGTGATTATGTTTATCAACATCGTACGATACTTTGCTCTTCACAATAAATAAGTACAGCCAACACTATAAATGTATTTTCCCAGCGCGACAATCGGGCCCGTCACCATACTTTTTTGGGATTAAAAGTAGCCAATATGCTATTCCAGACCATAATCTAGCTCTATGCCAAATTTCAACTCGATCCGTCCAGCCGTTGCAGCGTGATTGGGTAACAAACATCCATCCATCCAAACATTCCCATTTAAAACATTAGTAGGATTGATCAGGTTGGCTTTCAAATTAAGAGTGCGGCAATTGCTTCTGGACGGAGTTGCAGAATCTCGCCATTAATTCATATTATATTATATTTATTATATTACGTATATTTGTTTATATATATATGTGTGTTCGTGTGTGTATGTATTTATATTTATACATATTTTTTCCTTTTTACTGTCAATATTATTAATATTATTATGTATTTATGCTAGTGTCTTCGGACATACAAGTCCGTCTATATTTGTTTTATTTTTTTCTGTCTTTTGTAATTATGCACCTACCCTGCTCATCTCTGCACCACCTTAAGGTTGACTGGAAGAGAATGCTTTTGGCATTAAGTACGCCTATATACAATGTATATAAAGTGTATAAATAAATAAATAAGATTGCATTACACTTTACACTGCATTTTTATAGCAGGTATAGGCAAGGATAATTGGGTATTGGATAAAACACGTGATGGTAATTCAACTGCACCACCCAGTAAAGCCATCATACCAGAAGAACCATACGTGACAAAGGAATGGATATTTGGGTTTCCTTACGAAACGCAACAGCAAGCTATTAATTACTTCATGTCGGTTATTGCCAGCGAGGGATGCTGGTCCGGTCGAGCCGCTATTCGTGCTAAATCTGTCTGCAGCGTGGCTCTACCAATACATAAACTTGGTATGTATGCATTGTGATTTATGCCTTAATAGACTGAACTTTAGAATTTATTACTATATTCCATGTTGTTTCAGTATATCAAATGAGTCTTACTAAAATGTCATTGAACCCTATTTCTTCAGAACATATATTTTCCGCAAGAAGATTTATGCAAATAGATGTATATTCATTCTAAGTTACGTTTGCGGAAAGTCTCCATTCATAATCTCATTTTCAATAACGCGTATTACCCGTTTAATATTCTTATATTTTTGGTAGAGCAAGCATATAAAGTATTTAATAAGTTCGCGAGAATGATAACGCCTTTAGACAGCCACTGGTGCCAGAATAGAATTATCTGTTTCTAGTTCTCGACTTGTTTGGTCGATGCCAAGTAAGTATTTTGAAGTTTATATTAAGGATTTTTTATTTATTAAAAAAAACATATTTTGAAAGCTGTATACAGCATGCGTAACTATGATATTGACACCATTAATCTTTTTTTTTTATTATAATCGGACATTGATCTTCTAGTCCGTGGTCCTAAAAATGAAATGAACATCATAGGCTAGATAACATATTGGTTATAGTATAGTCATTTTTATCATAATTTTTCATAGAGCGTATCATTTGTAATAGAGCTTAGTTTTTTTACACCTTTGTGGTGTGATCTAATTGACTTCATTTTTAAGAGAAAATATCACTCTAATTAAATGATTAATTCTTTGTTTAAAACCTACTTTACAATTTGTGGGGTAGTAAACGTAAGTAGATACTAGATAGTACATGATTAATGGTTTAGTATAAACTACTGAATTAGGCTTAAACTCCAGAGGATTGAAGAGCTTAGAAACTTTTTAGCACTAAACGCGGTTAATGTATTCACTCGGGCCGCTTAATACAATGGCCATCCTCATTAATTATGATTACTTTACCAAGACCAAGTTTTGCTACCTAATTTTTTAGTGAAAGTACATAATTCGGCCAAAAGTCGCTGGAGCTAAAAAAATCGAATTACGTTTATAGGTCTTTAAGATATTATTCACTATAGGAAAATGTACTGAAACCAATCTTGAAGTTTATATTAAAGGCAAATCATTGAAATAAAAATATTTTCGAGTGAGCCTTATTTTTAGTAGGAAACCTTTGGAAAGTCAATTGTCGACAAAATCAGTCTGCGCTCCAATGATAGGCATCATGGCATCAGGCATGGATTAATACCTTTTTTCCAAAAAATAATCTCAACGCGGGCAACATCTAGTTCTATATAAAAAAGGAAAATATACATATTTATTGAGAACCATCGTCATTGAAACATTACATACATACATATACACTCACGCCTGTAGTCCCCGAAGGGGTAGGTAGAGGTGGAACCAGTACACCCACTTTTCGCCGAATTTCAGTTCCATAATGTGATAGGAGGCGAGCCTATCGCCATACCGGGCACAGATTCCAGACTCCGGGCTTATACTGAGAATTTCTAGATAGAAAAACCCAATATCACTTTACCCGACCCGGGGATCGAACCCGAGACCTCAGCACAGCAGCAGTCGTAACGCATGCGCAATTACAACTGCGCCACCGAGGCAGTCTAGAAAACATTATTTAATACTTTTTGCAAATCTTATTAAACTTTTATATCTCGTGGATTAGCAACTAGTTGTTATAGATCCAGTATGAACTTTTAATTAATTTAATTATTATTAAATTAATATACTTACTTTTTTACTAAATAAATTGAATTTTATAAAATAAAGTTTCACACCGTAGTCAGTTTTGTTTACATTACGAATGGAGCGATTAAACTATACTAGTATACATCCATCGCAGTTTTGTAGTTGAGTTTTGTAAAGAAATGTTAGCTTAGAAAGAGGCCCTAAATTTATTTTTTTATTAATAAGTATGGACTAACTAATTACACTTATTACCATATACTTATAAATATAGTAAATTAAATTAATCAAACATACATATATCATAATTAATAGCTACATAAAACAAAGTAAACATTAGTATCACGAATTCATTTCGCAATAGTGCAAACATTCTGTGTAGTTTGTACCTACTGTCTAGGAGAGCATTGATCGTAGTCAGATTTTGCGCTATCGAAGATCTAGAACAAGCCACGGTTCAACAAGTCGGGACAGCAAACAGCTTATACTTCCTGCTTCGACAATAAGTGTTAAGTATGCAGAAACTACATAACTGTTCATTTAGTTCCGGAGCGTCCACCGTCCCTCTTAATCCTTTATTTGGCTACCTTTTTCTTAAATACTAACAACACATCAATGATTTTGCTGGAACGATTAAAGATCATGAGTATGGAAAATTGCCCATTTGCAAGCATTCGCAATACAACCTACATTTAATTAGTCTATTTTTTACCATTGGTTTCTAAACAAATTAAACTTTGTCCATGACTAATATCCAAGTAGTGCCCTTCGAAGTTTCAAAGGGTTCTCAGTAAACTGCGGTTTTTATTATAGGTCAAGTTTGATTCCATCTCCTTTACTTTTATCGAACTTATTGCAAAACTGACTTTATATTTACTTTAAAGCGTGAAAGGTTCTTCTAAATCCATTTACCGAATTTAAAATTATCGACGCTTAGATTATGTCTCGTGACCTTGTTTTTTTCATACATCCGTATATACATGCACGCATGGCTGTATTCCCCGTGATAGGCAGAAGTGGAACGTGTACCAGCGAGCCTATTGCAATTACGGGCACAATTCCTGACACCGGGCTTATTCTGAGTATTTCGTGATAGAAAAACTCTATCATCTTGGAGTTTTGTTCTTGGCGTGATAATATGACTATATTGCAGTCCAAATATGGCCATAGTCAAGCAATCGCCAGAATTATACACGCCTGTTATCACTTAGCCAGTGACCTTTAGAAACGAGAGTCTATGGCTGACGCCTGTAATCCCCAAAGGGTAGGCAGAGGCGTATCCAGTAATAATAATAACAATAAAAAATGGTTTATTTGCATAAATTTAAAGTTTTACACCCACTTTTCGCCGAATTATCAGTCCCATAACTCATAAATCACTTGTGATATGTGTGTCTATGTGGGGGCGAGCCTATGGCCATATCGGGCACAAGTTCCAGACTCCAGGCTAACTGAGAAATTCTAGATAGAAAAACCCAATATAACTTTTTCCGACCCGGGGATCGAACCAGAGACCTCGGCACAGCAGTCGTAACGCATACACAATTACAACTGCGCCACCGAGGCAGTGGGATAATGTTTGAAGTTGTAATGAATTGTAATACTATTTTTAGCCACTTATACTTATAAGCCTAGATTTTAAAATTAAAAACCATAAATTCAAATACCGTGTGAAATCACAAATTGAGTGTTCCTTTGTACATACTTTTAGATTATAAAAGAGAAATCATAACGTTTTCAAATAAAGAACACAACATGCAAACTGTGCCTGATCACATATTGTATTCAAGTAAATAAACTATTCATTTACCTTGAATGGTTATTAAACCAAAGTGGTTATTCTACCATGTTATAGTACCATGACACATCTATATATATAAAAGAAGAAACTGACTGATCGATCAACGCACAGCCAAAACTGCTGGGGTTAGAGACTTGAAATTTTGACAGTAGGTACCTTTTATCACGTAGGCATCCACTAAGGAAGGATTTTTGGAAATACCACCCCTAAGGGGGTAAAATAGGGGATGAAAGTTTGTATGAAAATCCGTAATTTTTGAAGTTAAATTCATGAAAATTAGTATTTGGCATTTTAGTTAAAAATAAAAAATATATGTTTCAGGATTTTTGGAAATTCCGCCCCTAAGGGGGTAAAATAGAAAATGAAAGTTTGTATGAAAATCCGCCTTTTTAAGTTAAATGCATGAATATTGGTATTTTGTATTGTATACTTTTTCTCCCAAACATGACCTCCACGCGGGCGGAGCCGCGAGCAACACCTATAGCTTATAAGAGAGCATGCAACTGTCACATACGGTACCATGTCAATCTTTATGCTTGTTATAGGAAGGCAGAAGAAATTTAGAAGGCTTAAAAATTCTGTCACAACAGTCCACTAGTCACTCAAATGAATAAACTACGGTCGGTTGTTAGTAAAGTGGAACAGTTTGCCAGCTACCGTGTTCCCTCCCTCCTATGATCCTGGGTCCTTTAGGCGTAACGTGAAGAAGCTAAACAGCAGGCCGGCATGATTGTGTTGAGTAGCGGGGGATAGACTGTCTCTCGCTACTTGATACTCTATCTGGACGGCACTGCGCTTACCATCAGGTGCAGTGTGGTCACTTTGCCGCGCCAGAATAAAAAAAAAGTAAATTTCAGTGACATACATTCGCGTGATCAATGATTTAAAAATGAATTAAAACGATCAATCTGTTTCAGAATAAATTAATGAACTGTAAAAGAAACGTGTTTACTCTCGAACGTGGCTAAAATTAGTTATACGTTTCAACCTAAAATAATGCCCAATAAAAGTTTTACAATCTTGTTATTGTAATGTTAGTCAGTGTTCTCAAAAATAACATTGTACGAGTAGACATTTTATTATTATTATTTTAGTGTTATTAAGCTCTATTAATATAGAGCGTGTCAAAGTTTTATGCTAGTTATGTGTTAATTAAAAACACTATACAATTACTTAATTAAAATCATGTACATTGAAATGAAATCCCAGAAATGCCGCACAGATTATCTACGCATTTAAAATGTATTATTGAAATACATACTTAATTTATAGTAGAGCTGATAATTTATAGTTTGTTGCGCTTTCATTTCAATTCTATATGCATTAATTAAAAATAATTTGAAAAAAAAAACGATATTTCTCAGGAAATTCAATTTTTTTAGGACATGATATATTTCTTGCACCTTTGTGTGTATCTCATTTCCGCAACACAATTGACATTATAAATGATACGTATGCTTGTGAACAGTACATAATTCAATATGCAATAAAGAAGTCCTAACACGAAATGTATTCAGGACAGGTACCGATAACATTGTTAGGTACTAAATGCGTGCGTGCGTGTAAGTACAAGTGACATCCCTGGAAGCAAGGCTTAAATTCTATATCGAAACCTACGGGAACTTCGTATAGTTGAAGTTGAAACTGATAGCTAAGCTCAACATATTGTATCAAAATGCCGAGCAATAATTCACTACAACTAAGAAGATTCAATGTTTATGACTGAAAATTTTAGCGACATGGATTTTCAGTGCCTTTTTCATTTTTCGTCCATGATAGAAATCTTCGCGGCCGAACCTATGCGCAACAACTAGAAGGAAGGCATAAGAAAGATAGAAGAAAAAAAAAGAAACCTTAATTTTTATGTATTGTATCACAACATCAATAGTTGGTATTTAATAGGAAATTCAAAATATTAATCGTTAAATCTAAATAATCCACATTTAAAATAGGCATGAGTTTTTACAGGTCTTTTTAAAACTATTAAAACCTATAATTTGTTTGTAAATAATAAATCACACAGTAGCGAAAATAGAAGAAGGTTACGAGAAAAACAATAAATCATTGGAATTACACTTTTATGTGTGTAACTCGGTTCAAGCTCGGTTCACATAGCGGCAGAGTGGTATTACGTCTGTGCGATAATTACATCTTGAATCATACATCACTCTGTAAACCTAGAAACATAAAATGTTTATCACAAACTACAATTATACAATTACACGTGTGTGTAGTATACACAGGAGAGCAGTGATAGCCTAGTTGGTTGCGGTACGGACTGTGAAGACGAAAGTCGTAAGTTCGAAACCCAAATGGCATACACATCTGACTTTTCTAAAGTTATGTGTGTATTAAAATGTTAATTATCGCTTGCTTTAACGGTGAAGGAAAACATCGTGAGGAAACCTGGCATACCTGATAATTCTCATACGAGTTTCGAAGGTATGTGAAGTCTACCAACCAGCATTACGCCAGCGTGGTGGACTAGGGCCTAACCCCTCTCATTAGTAGAGGAGGCCCGTGCTCAGCAGTGGGACAATGTTTAATACAGGGCTAGTATTATTATTATTAGTACTAGGATTAAACCTAAGCACTTCGACAGTCTTCATTTTTTACGAATATGCAACCAAACGGCCCTATGCTCCTGCAGCTGCTACCATCATATATCTGATGGTATATATTGGTAGCTACCTATCACATCACACAAACACAAACCTGAAAACCTTTAAAAGGTAGACAGTGGCTTTGCTGTGCCCTGGCATTGCAAAAGTCTATTTTTTTTTTATACCACGTTGGTGGCAAACAAGCTTACCGCCCGCCTGATGGTAAGCGGTTACCGTAGCCTATGGACGCCTGCAACACCAGGAGTATCACATGCGCGTTGCCGACCCTCCAAAAACCTATTTACTCCCTTCTTGAAGAACCCCATACCAAGTCCCCTTCGAAAACCTTGGCAGGGAACTCATTCCACATTCGGAGCGTTCGCGGGAGGAAATTCCTCTGAAACCGCGCTGTGCGCGACCATTTAGGTTCCAAAGTGTGAGGATGAACTCCCTGTCGATGGCGAGCGGTGCGATGGTAGAAAGTGGCCGTGGGCATCATGTCAAACAATTCCTCGGAACACAACCCATTATACAAACGGTAGAACACACTCAAGGAGGTTATGTCTCTCCTTAGACTTAGAGGCTCGATACCGTTTGTGAGTTTGGGATCGTCAACGATTCTCACAGCTCTTCTTTGAACGGAGTCAAAAGGACCAAGCTGGTATTGAGGTGCTCCCGCCCAGAGATGACAGCAGTACTCCATATGGGGCCGGACTTGCGATTTGTATAATAGCAGTCTTTGGCCCGGAGTGAAGTACCTCTTCGCTCTGTTTAGCACACCGAGTTTTTTAGACGCCAGCTTGACTTTGTCTTCTAAGTGACTTCGGAACTGAACGTCGCTAAAGATGTTGACGCCAAGGATCCCAATACTCTTCGAGACGTTAATGGGTGTGTCCTGGAATTGTGGGGCCACAGTAAATGGGGTTTTCTTAGCGGTGAACGCGCAAACTTGTGTCTTAGAGGGGTTGAATTTGACTATATTATCCCGACCCCACTCGGAAGCTTTGGATAAAGTGCTCTTGATTTCCGACACAAGTTGTTCGCGACTTTCTTCCACAACGGTACGAGGGATGTTTGCACGGCCCGTGTAAAGTGCATCTCCTGTGCTGTCGTCCGCATAGCAATGAATGCTGTCAATAGACAGCATATCATTAATATGCAGCAGAAACAGCGTCGGAGATAGAACGGAGCCTTGTGGGACGCCAGCGTTTATGTCCATGCTTTCGGAGCAGTTACCATCTACTACGGCTTTTATGCATCTGCTGGACAGAAAGCTAGCAACCCACATGCACAAGCCCTCGGGCAGTCCGTACGAAGGCAACTTCGATAGAAGACCCCGGTGCCAGACCCGATCGAACGCCTTCGCTATATCTAGGCTTACTGCCAATGCCTCACCTTGACTCTCAATGGCTGAAGCCCATCGGTGTGTGAGATACACCAGAAGATCACCAGTTGAGCGATTATGGCGAAAGCCATATTGACGATCGTTGATCAACTGTTGCTCCTCTAGGTATCTTAGGAGCTGAGTATTAATCACGGTATAGAGTATTAAGTCTATAGGCGGCGGTGACTACTTTCCATCACGTGGCCCGTCTGCTCGTCTGCCTACCGAAGCACTAGATGACTATGACAGACAACTCATGGATTTTGGAATCAAAAACTGAAACTCGCCTTGTGATTTGCTGACCTGTCACTTGAACTCATCGATTTCTTAGTCTGTGTGCCACTTGACCAATTAGGCAAGACGACCATAATCATCACGTGCTCGTATTTCAGAAGAATACGAAGATTGTCGATGTGTCTAAATGTAATCGTAGTAAAAAAACACACACATTAAAATGTGTGTTTTTTTCACACGGCAAAGCGACCCCACTGCACCTGATGGTAAGCGCAGTGCCATCTAGTTAGAGTATCAAGAAGCGAAAGACAATCTATCCCTCGCTACTCAACACAATCATGCCGGCATGCTGTGTAGCTTCTTTACACTACACCGAAAGAATCAAGGATCATAGGAAGGCCACGGTAGATGGAAAACTGTTCCATATCTTGATGGTGCGGCAAAATTACGAATTTGCGAACCTCTTGTGTGTGTTGTGTATTAATGTGTTCTTTAAACTAATGGAATAGAGCATTTTCCAAGGCAAAGGTTGGGTTAGTGGTGACTATCATCCCTTACCTGATCTTTGTCTGAATAATCCACAAATTAAAATGAACAACCAGTGCATTACTACTCCATGTGGTATGTACTTGAGCTTCAGGCAATCCTACTAATCCTACTTCCTGCTAATAGTATAAAAGCGAAAGTTTAGATGGATGGATGGATGTTTGTTACTCAATCACGCTACAACGGCTGGACGGATCTGGTTGAAATTTCGTACAGAGATAGATTATAGTCTGGAATAGCACATAGGCTCCTTTTTATCCCGGAAAATTTTACAGTTCCCGTGGGATAGTTTAGTTTTTCACAGAGCAAGGCATCGACATGATTTTTTGCATAGTGGTAGTTTAGGGATCAGAAAAAGACATATGCCAATTTTTATCCCGGAAAAATGCATCCTAAAGGATAGCAAAATATAGAAAGGTGTAATAGCTTAAGATGCCTCTATGGATTGTATACCTTTCCTTCCAAAAATAACCTCCACGCGGGCGGAGCCGCGAGCAACATCTAGTATTATATATTTAATGATTTAAAATTACATACCTATTATATAATAAACAATCCAGAGGCAACAGGGTATAATAATATTATTAAATTACATAACAATTAAATAATTTAAACGGATTTCGTCTACTGTTCTCTGTCAAATACAGGTTTACGCTAAGGAGTTTAGTAAGACACGTTTTCTACTAAAGTCGAGTCAAAACACCTGTAATTAAGTGAGGGACTGTCCGCCGCTGGGTTCTTACTCACCATATTTCACAATCTTGTTAGGTTTGTTTGCGATAAAATTAAACCGTTTTGCTTAGAAAATTTAAAAGCCTTATAAAATCATGGGAAAATATTGAAATAGAAGTAGGTATATTAGTTAAATTTTTTATGCGTTTTGATTCTTTAATTATCCATTTTAGAGTTATTTCGAATAGAATTCCAATTTTAAAATTGTCTTTACAATATTGCATTGTAGTAGTATTCAAATACATTATAGCGTTTTATAACTAATCCTAATAAATCTTAAATAATCCTAAATTTTATGAATAATATTATAAATCCGAATGTTTGGATGGTTGGATGGATGTTGTTACTCAATCACTCTACAACGGCTGAACGGATCTGGCTGAAATTTGGGACAGATTTATTGTCTGGAATAGTACATAGGCTACTATTTATCCCGGAAAATGTATAGATCCCGTGGGATAGTTTAGTTCACAGAGCAAGGGATCGACATTATTTGCATAGTGGCAGTTTAGGAATCATAAAAGGTCATAGGCCACTTTTTATCCCAGATACATGCACTCTTCCTATGAGATAGCAAAATATAGAAAGGTGAAATAGCTTGAGATGCCTCCATTGTATACCTTTTCTTCCAAAAATAACCTCGACGCGGGCGGAGCAGCGGGAAACATCTAATAGATTTATAATTACAATGACACTTCCAAAGTAGACTTACGGTAATGAGAGAGTTCTAGATTATCTCCATATTATATTTCTTATTATCTTTATTAATTAATTTGCAATCATTCATATGTTTACTTATTTAAAAGGAAGAAAGAATATATGAAACAACATAACTTAATTAGCGAACGGTAAAATTAACAATATTATTAAATCTAAGTATTTTTTTTATGGAAAAACGGGGCAAAAGGACAGGAGGCTCACCTGATGGAAAGTGATCACCGCCGCCCATGAACATCTGCAACACCAGAGGGCTTGCAAATGCGTTGCCGGCCTTTAGCGGCGTTGCCTTTATATATTACACCATGACATACATGTCACATCGGAAGCACATCAGCTAGTATTACATTACTCAAGTGTCTACTTCGTTATTGTGGATATAATGAACAAAATTATGCGGGATGTACATATATGTGTTTTGTACATAGCTTTTTAGTAAAATCCAACATAACTTTTGCCTAACGACACTATTTTAATAATAATGTTTATCCAATAGACGGTATATTACGCGAACGCTCCGAATGTGGAATGAGCTCCCTGCCGAGGTTTTCCAAGGGGACTACAGTATTGGGTTCTTCAAGAAGGGAGGAAATAGGTTTTTGATGTGTCGACAACGCGCATGTGATGCTCCTGGTGTTGCAAACGTCCATAAGCTACTGGAACCGCTTACCATCAGGCGGGCCGTAAGGAAAAGAAGATGGTGATGTGTGATGGAGAAGAAGATTGTGGCCGCTATCTGATGCCACCATTATCCTAGCTTTAGCCAGTTTTTAATTGTACAACACAGTAAACATTCTTAACTAAACTTCCTTAATCTAAAACAATAAGTACTTAGCTGTAAAATTATCCGCAGTTTGTTTAAGCAGATTTCAAACAAATCACCCGTTTAGTGATAATATTTACAAACACACGTTTACAAAATCACACACTTACCGAAAAAACAGCAACAGAAGACGATAGTGTATAGAGTAATAAAAATAGCTCTGACATCAGTTCTATCAAATATAAATTCTTCATCGTCAAAGGAATATGTGGTATCGTTCACACTGGAATCATTAGAAATTTCCACGTATACATATTGTGATTTGTTGAGGGAGGCCTCCAAAACGTTTTGTTTAACATCTGCGTCTATAAACGGTTTAATGCCGTGCATATTTTCGTATTTATTCTGTTAAAATGCCTGTCGGTCATCTGAAACAAACAATATAATATTAATTATAGTACACGTAAAAATTATAAGCTGCGCTTGCGTGCAGTTTTTTAACATCATCCAGGATTTTCGTATAATAATGGCTTGGTTTTAAAACAGTGAAGGAAAAATCTTACATACCTGAGAATTCTCATAACAATTTCGAAGGTATGTGAAGTCTACCAATCCGCATTAGGCCAGCGAGGTAGACTATCCTAACCCCTTTCATTAGTAGAGGAGGCTCATGCCTAGCAGTGGGAAAATGTTTAATACTGGGCTAGTATTATCATTTATTATTAATGGCTTGGTTAATTAGACTAGAACTGTACTGTAGGTACGCGTATATTATGTCTAGCATACTTAATAAATTATACATATTAGAAAACTAGACGGCGGATGTTTTATAATAATAAATAACACCCAACAGTACAGACTAAGTTACGAGTCTTGTGTTGTGGGTATCAGGGACTACGAGGGACTTTCGGTCTCACAACACAAATATCTGTCTGTCACACAAACATTTGTCCCGGTGTGGGAATCGAACCCACGCACTCTCATTTCACAGCCAGCTATTCGCCAACTGCGCCACGGAGACTGCCTGTCTGTTTTTATTGTATGATATTTAAAGAAATAAATATCTATTTATTTCCGATGGAACTTGCTCGAATCATCGTCGGGAATAAAATAGTACTCATATTTTTAAATATCATGCGATTAACACCCCTTCTCTTATTTGAGACTAATAAATTCTATAAATTCAAGCATCATAAATGCTTGAAGTATAAATAAATAGCCTCCATTATTTTTGGTGATCTTGAAGATTTCACCCACGCCACTGATGATTTAACCGCTGTACGCTCCCACAAAAAAAATGTTGAGGAGATGAACAGCATGGCAAAGGGTTTTTTTTATGATTTTACTTGTTATTACCCACCCGGGCCAGCTACGCACGGGTGCATTTTATATTAAAAAGGGCCTCACTTTATTTTGTGAACTCTAAATGTTGATGTAATATGTAGATTTCTATTTATTCAATTTGTGGATTTTCGTCACGCCAAAACGCCATCCTCTCTCCCTCTCCTTTTATTTAAACACGTAGGCTGAGATATGTCTCATACAAAAGTCCTCATGAAAATTGTATTTTTAAATATATTTTTCCTATAAAGCACTTCGCAATTTTCTTAATCTAATTTGCACCCGTGCGAAATTGTCCCGAGTCAGGAACCGTGTATAAAAGGAGTTTCGTTATAGTTCGAAATAGAGTTTTTTTAGCGTATTTTCCTCAAGAAGGCTTGAACAATTTACACAGTAAATATTCTCTAAATAGTTTAAAGTTAATACAATATTACAATTTTGGAAAACCCACGTCGTTGGTTATCATCAAAATTCCACGCGGTCGAAGTCGCGGGCAACATCTACTGTTTACATAAATTTAACTTTTTTATAAAAATTTCGCTTCGTCATTTACTTTTGTACAGCGGTTGGTTCAGGAGATATCTTAGAATTTTCTTGGAATCCAACGTATTTTTCGATTCAGCCTTTTTTCCCGCACACAATTGACGAATATCTAAGTAGTATAAGTAATATACGATATAAAAGCTTGTTATCTGATAATTTTACGGACTGAAATCTCCTACTACGCTTTTGCAGTTCATACAGAATAAGAATAGAGCCTCTACGAAATCCGTTTATCTAAGCCTTGTTGATAAAAGAAAATGGCATAGTCTGCAACATTGTACCAAATAATTTAATTAATTTGTTCAAAACTTTGTATCATGTCGTCTCTATTGTAATAAATAATTAATAATAATTAATTTTATCTCATAAGAGATCTTTAGAATACAAGTATACTAAATGACTAAATGGAATGAATTGATGGCTACTAATTCGCCTCACGTTTTCCTATTGCAACCAGGAAGGGTATACGAACATACACTAACGTAGAAATCTATATTTTCTTTGACAATGGTTATGTAGCGTCGTATTGTCAGGCAGGCTTTGTTTGAGGGAGAGTGCTCAATTCTCGAAGCTATTGAAAATCTAAACTTCAGCTTCCCATTATATTGCCATTTTTTTATTTATAAATATTTATTTTAAATAGCCTGATTTAAAACATTCGGTAAACTGTAAATAAGCAATGATAATGCCAATATTAAAACCAGATATTTTTTTATCTATTTCATATTATAAAGGCTAATGTTGCCCTGATTTAAAGATAAATATAATTTTTTAATGACTTGTATAAATAATTTTATTGATTAAGGTGTAAGTAAGCAAAGACAATACTACAAATACTAGCTTAATTGGTCTTAGGAATCAAATGTATTATTATTATTATATTTATGATATTAAGTATTATTCGCAATAATATAATGTCAAACATTTATAATTAAATAATATAAATAAATAATAAATAACACCCAACAGCCACACACATAGCCCCGACCCCACACTAAGATACGAGTCTTGTGTTGTGGGTATCAGGGACTACGAGAGACTTTCGGTCTCACAACACCCAGTCCCCGGACACTAATATCTGTCTGTCACACAAACATTTGTCCCGGTGTGGGAATCGAACCCACGGCCTCTCGTTTCACAGCCGGCTACTCGCCAACTGCGCCACGGAGGCTGTCTGTAATTATAGTAATCTTGCTAAGAGCATGTCGATCTGTACTTAATATAGTTAGTTTTGCAGCTAGAATACATCGGGTAGGAATGCACTGTGAAAATCAAAGTTATAACTGTGGTTGCTAAACTGAAAATAACATGTCACCGTAAATATACCATCGTTCAAATACTACACAACATATTTTATTCGTTTTTCATTGAAGTATATTTTTAACTTAGGTATTGTTCCAAGAAATGTTATACGCTTATAATTTTAGAAGGGCATATCTGTGGACTATGGACATAAGACATGATATAAGGTCATTTCAAAGCGTCTATATTATATTTACATAAGCTGCCAAAGGCACTGTATTTATTTTAACCCATAAAACTGCAAAACGTAATATATTTTTTAAATCTATTTATCATTTTAATAATAGTTTATAAAACACACCATCGTTTCGCAACTCATCTACCTGCGTGTTATAGTCTTACTCTTAAATTACTGTAACATGGATTCGGAACGACAAATAGAATAACATTAAATAGAACCCTATTACAAAGTAAATTTTAGAAGCAAAACTGTCGCTCGCTCTACATATAACTGCGTCTTGAAAACTTTACCAAACAAAGTTATGACAGAATAATATATTACTCTATAGGGGGTCATAAAATCGGTTAATCCAGATAACCGTCTGGCCTTCAACCAGTTAAGGCAGTAATGATATATCGTCTTCCTCAGGCAAAATGGTTAAAATATTAAACACAGACAATTAAATATATTATTATAATTTTAATATTGATTAATAATATTCGTACTGTGGGTCTTTCTCCGGATAAAGTGTAGCTACCACATAGTATCTGATGTTTTGACAGTTTTAATTTAATTCATTATTTACTTTGAGACAATCTGGCTAAATGTTACAACGTTAATACAATTCTACGTACTTTTTGTGTTGCAACGCAAGCAAAAAATCATTTAACTGTGTTTTTATATAAAAGCTACCGAGTAGCTGTAGAAGTAACTTACAACTCATATATAAAAGATAATGTATAATACCCACGCCCATGAAATATCAGTATGATAACACTGATTAAAAGTACAATTTAAATAAAAAAAAACACTTAGCTACATTTGAGCAATATCACAAACTAACTCACAGCACACCAATAAATTACTGAGATGCAATATGTGCCACTGTGCTCGAGTTGAATTCATTCACAATATTCTTTGTACATGATGTGGCTATATATCGTGTTAGACATTCTACGGCCGTCGCTATAATCTAGGATCAATTGCTAAGATCCTGTGATCTTGTGAACGAAAAATCTTCTGTGTTGAGAGAAACAACACTAACTCAAATGCCCTTCGACATTGATATCAAAATAGGATTCATTTACTTTCAATTGGCTGCGAAAAAACGGGACGAAGGTCGAGACAAGAGAAAGGAGAAAGTAAACTAAGTTTCGTATTGTCTGTAAATTGTACGTTTATTTAACCATAGATTGCGCAAAGTGTTGTAAAAATGAATTGATAAAAACGATCTATTGGAGCTGTGTTCTTAAAATATCAAATACCATTGCTGTGTTCCAATTCTAGCATGTTTCCTCGATTATTACTTCATAAAATATAGTGTTACGATTTGATAAATATTGCTGGCATGTATACGTAAATGAGATTACAATGTATATCAAACAGAAACAATAAAAAGAAGTAAAGTAAAGTAGTAAAAGAAGACAGCCTCCGTGGCGCAGTATGCGAGTAGCCGGCTGTGAAACGAGAGGCCGTGGGTTCGATTCCCACACAGGGACAAATGTTTGTGTGACAGACAGATATTTGTGTCCGGGTCTGGGTGTTGTGAGACCGAAAGTCTTAGTCCCCGATACCCACAACACAAGACTCGTATCTTAGTGTGGGATCGAGGCTATGTGTGTGACTGTTGGGTGTTATTTATCTATTTATTAAGTATTATAATTTAAATAATTACATCAGTATAACATTTTAATATATTTA
The DNA here is from genome assembly GCA_905220505.1 of Laothoe populi. Taxonomy (NCBI): domain Eukaryota; kingdom Metazoa; phylum Arthropoda; class Insecta; order Lepidoptera; family Sphingidae; genus Laothoe; species Laothoe populi. The sequence goes on along the minus strand of HG992151.1, from coordinate 11,597,834 downwards.
AACAAATAAAACCCCTTTAAGTAGCCTATTGTGTTTTGTAATTGATAAATATTAAGTTTAAGTGTAACCTGCCAAAGTTTGTTGCACAGACCGTTTCTTAACCACAGTTACAAAATTTTCTCTGTTCAATTCATATTTAATTTTATAACTTCTAACAATACTACAAATAACTCAATCCTATAACAATGGAACATGAAGAAGTTTTTGATATGAATTAATTTACATTTATAGAATCACACCACTAGATATCTAGTCAGAAAACAAAACTGGCATACGCAAAGATAAATATTGGGGTAAAATGTTTTAACAAGTGTTTTCGATGTCGTTTGCATTAGGCATATGGAAACTTTACATAGTTGGGATAACTGGTAATTAAATAAATATTAAGAAAACCGGCGAGCATATAAATTAAATTTACGAAGTTATTACCACACCCTTCTAAAATATGTATATGAAAGTTGTAACAATAATGTTCGTGAAACAGTATTTATCACAATGTGACGGTTTAGCAGCAACCTTAGAGTATTTGGTTGCCTACTTTAAGGCAGCAACTCATGAATGAATAATTATTGTTCATTTTCATTAAGAATATCTGTAATTTGAATTATTATATATATGGGTGGTTAACGTAGTTTCATTAAAACGTGTTACTATACACACGAACGGTCGTCACACTATTTTTATTTTTAATCTGCCGTCAAATGTATACCATGTACTTTCAATGACTTTCGACTTAATCTAGAGAGTAGAGTACCTTCGATTGAAGAATGTGAAGAAGCTAAACAGCAGGCCGGCATGATTGTGTGGAGTAGCAATGGATAGACTGTCTCTCGCTACTTGATACTCTATCTGGACGGCACTGCGCTTACCATCAAGTGCAGTGTGGTCACTTTGCCGTGCCAGATTTTAATGGAAATATCTGAGGTCGGTGACTACTTACCATCAGGTGGCCCGTCTGCTCATGTGCCTATCAAGACACTAAAAAAAAACATTCCAAGGATTCAGCAGTACCAATAAAACGAAATAAGTGTTCAGCCCTAAAAGATCATAATAATATAACATGACGTGTTTAAGAGGTGTAGCAAACTCGATTTGCCCTTTTGTTTAGAGAAAAGAACAGTTGGAATTTCTTTTGCTCTTATGATACGGATGTATGAATCCTGACATAGATTACATACAAAATGGCAACGAGTTGGAGAAACGACGGTTTTTGAAGGCCACAATATATCACAAAATTTGAAATCTATTTAATCTTATTTAAAATCTTACTTTTTATATTAGATATTCGTGCTTTACTTGTATTTTGAATAAAAGTTACCCATCATTTAGTCATTGTACTTGGTAAATAAATATGTTTATAGTATAAGTTAATCTAAAGATCTGCGTGCCAGTAACGTAATTTTATTTGTCCTTATTGTTTGCACTAACTCAAGTTAATTAGGTATATAATTATAATAATCGCTTTTTATTTGTTCATTATTAAAGCTCGTTAATTGGTTTGTTAAATATTCTGAATATGTAGTGTATTTTTATATAGTATAATAATTCAAAATATTCAATATTGATGTTGTTTTGTAAATTCGAAACTATTATTTACTTGAAGCCATGAAAATATATTATTTATATTGTTCATCATTTTATTTAAATCAAGCTTATCACTTATCACTATATTACACAGTGCCGTGTAATATAGTGATATTACTATTATAAATTTAAATTAAACCAAAACATAATAACACTAATTAAAATCAATCCGGTTCTCATTTTGCGTGTTATACATAAAAGTTAGTCGAATTCAGAAACTTCGTTTTTTTCATAAAAAATAGCCGTTGCATTGGGAATCTATTCCTATGTTACGTCAGTTAAAAATTTCTTATGATCATAGAATCTATGGTAACTTTTTAATGGATAATATTGTAGTTATATTTTTACCCTGCCATGATCTGCAACTCATCGTATCTACAACTTACCTGACAAGATCTCATCATAACTTTGTTTTCAACAAGATATTGCAGCTCAGCAGAACTTTAGCATTATTTATCTCTCAAATTTTTTCTCCATTTCCTATTCGTTTCCTCCCTTTTTATTTATTTTAAATTGTACTTTGACTTTCTTTTACGATCAATATTTGATAACATTCACTATACCATATTTATGAGCAATAATACCAACACGAAAAAGGCATCACGTCTAAGGTACTGTTTCTACTAAAGAATCGCTACAAAAGTATATAACGCTGCTATTGAAGAAACTAAAAAGTATTCACATATTGAAAATAACGTACAAAAAGTAAACTTATTTTAAAAAAACAAACTTCTAGCTCGCATAATCTGTATTAATTTATTAAAATGATTAAAATACGCCATGAACGATAATAAACCTTTTTCATTTGTTTACAAATTGTACAAATTTGATATATTATTTTAGAGTTTTTGTAATATTGTTAACATCTCCATTTTGTAAAATACTGGATAAATCAATTATGTTCTAACCTCTAAGAGAATTAAGTTCGATTTCAGGAAGCAACAACTTCTGACGAAACAGTTTAAAGGCTTATTTGCGACAAGGAAATTAATTATATCGAAAACAGTAAATTAATTTTGTTCTATTAACCCATTGAAAATTTAAATTTAAATTGTTTAGGAATCGAGTTCTACATAAATAACATTTCATTAAGAATGGGTATTGGATGGTATTAACTATTAAACATCGCTTGCTAATACCGTTTAACGGTGAAAGAAAACATTGTAAGGAATCTAGCAAGCATGAGAATTCTAAATAAGAATTTCAAAGGTGTGGAAGTCTACCAACCTGCATTTGGCAGATTACTGGTTTCTGAATTATAATAACAAACCTAAATCATTTATGCAGATCTTTTACATAAAGTTTCCTCGTTAAAAACAAAGTAAGATACTCGTTTTACATTAAGTTCAAATAAAGTAAATAAACATAAACGGCTGGAATTTGATATTCTCTGAAAACATTTTCTCAAAACTTCCACTTTATTATACGCCACAGGAATTAATAATAATAATAATGTACTTCCTGTGGCATCATTTGTTCGTATTATATTATTACTCCAGGGATAATATGTTGTCCAAGATTTGGCATTCTGTTTTGCGCGACAGAAATTCCGCAACGTATCTGTATGATTACACTGGCGATTATTAAATAAATGTATATATAGAATAAGATATAAGATTGAAGTTGGAAAACGGTATTTGTCTATATGTGTATAAATCTATTTAAATAATAAATAGAAATCAAATGTTTTGTGCTGATAATCGCATCGATTCAGAGGGGCTGGACCACCATGGTTTTTTTTAAAACGTTTGTCATGTTTTGAATAGAGTTGTTAGAGAAAGAAAAAGTTGAAATTTGTATAAAAATTGAGTGATTCTTTCAATGCTATTAGCCACCAACGGTACCAACAAATGTAAGCACGCATACAGACATAAAATTGTAATTAATAAAATCATATAATTAACGACCGATCGATGATTCGGTTTCGGCAAAAAAATCTAGCTTCGGCATCAGTTTCGGTTTCGGCACAAAATCTACCGAACCTTCGGCCGCATCGAAACTGCGTTCGTGAATAATCGCGCGTCGCTCGCTTGCCTTGCGGAGTGTCTTTGATAAAGGAATATCAATATTTATATATAAGTGGGGAGAGTTCGTGTCTCGTGTGTCACCCGCTATCGTCATCTGTGAGCGCCGGTCGGTCTGACGTGATTGTTTTGACAAAGCAATAATTGACCTCATAATTGTGAACATACCGTATACTTTATTTAATAGAAGGCGAAGCGTTCCGACGGCTCAATTTTCACTAATCCCTACGCGGTTCATAAATATCGCATGAAGTCTGTACAACATTTTAGAATATCACTGATGCTACAAACATAGTGAAACTAAAGTAAAAAAATAATGGCAATATCAAAGAAACAAATAATTATTCAATTTTTTCACATACTTCAATTATGGTTTTTTATTTCATTTAAAACGTTTCAAGTGTCTGTATAAGTGTATAAAATAAGCAAAATTTCAGTAAACAACAACAATAGATTATTAACATGTTTGAAAAAGTTTCGGTTTCGGATTCGTTTTCGGCCGAAACTGAAACGGATACCGAAGATTCGTTTTCGGTTTCGGTAAAAAGTCCTGTTACGATCAGACACTACATATAACTCATTGCTATAAGTCAGTGCGGGTAATAAATAGAACTAATAGCTATGTACATGTTGAATGGTAGAGAAACTAATAATATGGCAGCTGTTGTATAACAGATCGCAAACCTTATAAACGAGCACAGTTAATTGTTGTTGGGATGGTCATGTTGACCGTATCTAGTTACAAAATACAAGTGGTCTCGTATTAAATTCTGAAGTCGGATAGTTGTTCGTAAGTACTGAGTTACAGTAATATTGAAAATGGGTTAAAGGTGTATTCTACAATGTGTGTTTTGTCTCGGTGGCGCAGTTGTAATTGCGCATGCGTTTACGACTGCTATGCTGAGGTCTCGGGTTCGATCCCCGGGTCGGGTAAAGTGATGTTGGGTTTTTCTATCCAGAAATTCCCAGTATTAGCCCGGAGTCTGGAATCTGTGCCCGGTATGGCGATAGGCTCGCCCCCTATCACATCATGGGACCGAAATTTGGCGAAAAGTGGGTGTACTAGTTATACCTCTGCCCACCCCTTCGGGGAAAACAGGTGTGAGTGTATACGTGTTTTGTCATTATTTATAGTTCCTAATAGAATAATGGTTAAAGCAATACGTGTAAAGATAATAAACTGCTCTATATAATGTGTAACAAATATATATGGCTAATTTTCTAAAACCAAAACAAGTTTTAAGTCCAATTTTTTTAACGTGGCAGGGCAACGTGACCACGACCGCAGCGGCGTTTGCTACCGCTGCGGTAAACTGGGCCACAAGGCCAAGGAGTGCTCCGCGGAGCCGCATTGCGCAGTCTGCGCTGATGCAGGTAAACCCGCGGGGCACCAGGTGGGCGCCAAAGCATGCGTCGCCTCCTCCCGTTCTCACCGCGTAAATCGTGGTCAGGTATCGGGGGTTGTGGCCCAGCCGACAGCGCTCCCCTTAGAGGAGCAGATGGAGATCGCCCATTAATATGGCGCAACGTTTCCTCCAGGCGAATATTAATCACTGCGCCAGGGCCCAGGACCTGCTAGTCCAGAGCATGGCGCAGTGGTCGATACAAGTGGCTGTGGTCGCCGAGCCTTATTTTGTTCCCCCCAGGGAAGACTGGGCAGGGGACCTTAACGGTTTGGTGGCCGTCATCACTTGGGGCGCCGCCGGCTCCCCACCCTTCGAAAAAGTAGCGAAGGGATCGGGATGTGTGGCGGTTCTGTTGGGGGGGATCTGGATTGTGGGTGTGTATTTCTCCCCCAATAGATCACTGGCCGAGTTCGAGCACTTTCTCACTCGGCTAGGGGCCCTGGTGGTGCAAGGCAGTCAGCCTCGCCCCGTTCTCGTTGCCGGCGACTTCAACGCCAAGTCTCAGGCTTGGGGTTCGTCGGTCACCAGCAGGCGCGGCGAGGCCCTGGAGGAATGGGCGATCTCGGCCAACCTGGCCGTCGTGAATCGCGGGTCGGTTAACACGTGCGTGCGGCATAATGGCGGATCGGTGGTGGACCTCACGTTCGCCAGCCCAGCTATTGCCCGCCGTGTCCGTGACAGTTCGGGAGAGTTCTGGTGGATGAGGAGACGTTGTCGGATCACCGATATATTCGGTTCGACGTCGCCTTGTCCCCTAACCCCCAGTCCAGTGGAGGACCGACTGGCCCGCGGTCGGACGGCCCGCGTTGGTCGGTAAAACGCCTCGATGTTCAGGCCCTGAAGGAAGCCGCACTGGCCCAGGCGTGGCTCCCTGCACCGGAGGCACCGATGCAGGTCGAGCGGGAGGCGTCGTGGTTTGGGGCAGCGATGTCGCGCGTCTGTGACGCGGCCATGCCCCGAGTCCGACGTCTTCCCGAAAAGCGTCAGGTGTTCTGGTGGTCGGCGGAACTTATGCGGTTACGTGTCTCCTGCGTTGCCGCCCTTCGTCGTCTCGCCAGACACCGTCGTCGTCGGATCCGTCTTCCCGGCGACGAGGACCAGGAGCGGCTGCTTCACGGCCTCCACAGGGAGGCTAAGAGAGCGCTGCGCGTGGCAATAACAAGGGCAAAGTCTGCAGCTCAGGAGGAGTTCCGGGGAACTCTCGATAACGACCCTTGGGGGCGTCCATATCCCGTGGCGATGAGGAGATATCGCCCGTGGACGCCCCCACTGACGCAGAGTCTCCGGGGCGACCTAGTCGAAGAGGTCGTCGCAGCTTTGTTCCCTGCCACTGAAGATGTCACTCCCCCACCGATGGCGTCACATCCATCGACGCCATCGTCGTTGAGTTCGGCAAGGGTTATTTCGGAGGTTTCGCCCGAGGAATTTCGGGCGGTGGTGCTTCGGCTGCGGGGCAAGAAAACAGCCCCGGGTCTCGACGGTATCCCCGGACGTGCGTGGGTGTTAGCCGTCGAGCATCTGGGGACTAGGCTTCGTGGCCTGTTCTCCGCGTGCCTGGAGCAGGGCCGTTTTCCGTCTCAGTGGAAAACTGGGAAATTGGTCCTGCTCAAGAAGGAGGGGCGGCCCGCAGAGTCGCCATCGGCCTACCGGCCCATCGTGTTGCTCGACGAGGTCTGTAAGCTCTTCGAGCGTATCATTCACGCTCGCCTCGTCGAGCATCTTGAAGGGGTCGGGCCGGACCTGGCACAGTGCCAGTACGGGTTCCGGCATGGCCGATCGACAGTACACGCGATTTTGCGGGTCAAGGCACAAGCGGAGGATGCAGTGGCTCGGGGTGAAGTGGTGGTGGCGGTGTCTCTAGACATCGCCAACGCGTTTAACACCCTGCCCTGGGCCTGCATACTGGAAGCACTGCGGTACCACCTGGTGCCACCGTATCTCCGGCGTCTGGTGCGCTCGTATCTCTCAGACAGGTACATAGTGTATCCAGGCGCCAACAGGTGGCACCGAAGAGCGATGGCCTGCGGTGTTCCACAGGGCTCAGTCCTGGGCCCTCTCCTGTGGAACATCGGCTACGATTGGGTGCTCCGTGGTACCAATCCCCGAGGCGTCGCTGTCGTCTGTTATGCAGACGACACGCAAGTAACAGCGACAGCCAGGTCTTTCCAGGAGGCCACCCTGCTCGCCTCGTTCGCAACCGAACAGGTGGTGGGCAGGATTCGGCGACTGGGCCTTAAGATGGCCCTGAACAAATCCGAGGCCCTTTACTTTCACGGTCCTCGGATTCGGCCACCTTTAATGCCCCACATCAATGTGGAGGGGGTGCGGATTCCCATCGGCTGTGCAATGAAGTACTTGGGATTGATTCTTGACAGCCGGTGGGATTTCCGTGCCCATTTCAAGGAGTTGTCGCCGAAATTGGTGCGGGCGGCGGGCGCGCTCGGACGCCTGCTGCCGAACCTGGAAGGACCTAATAGCCCTTGCCGAAGTTTATACGCTGGAGTCGTGCGGTCAATGGCCCTGTACGGATGTCCCGTATGGGCCCAGTCCCTGAAACCCCGCTGCGTCGCCTTGCTGCGCAAACCGCAGCGTTTGTTGGCGCAGCGAATAGTAAGGGGCTACCGCACGGTCTCCCACGAGGCGGCCTGCGTATTGGCCGGCACCCTCCCTTGGGAGTTGGACGCAAAACTTCTCTCGTCCGCGTTCTTCTGGCGGGAGGAGGCGTCCAGTCGCCGTCAGATGAGACTGGCCCCGAGGGAGATTGCGGCCCGATTTCGCAGAACCGCTGTGGAGGAGTGGCATACCAGGCTGGAAAGCCCAAGTGCGGGCTTGAGGACCGTCGCGGCAGTGCGTCCTGTCCTAAAGAGATGGCTAGACAGGCGCCACGGTGCGCCAACTTTCCGGCTGACGCAGGTACTGACGGACCACGGGTGTTTCGGTTCGTTCCTGTGTCGGATCGGAAAGGAGGTGTCTGCCGTGTGCCACCATTGTGGCAACTGCCACGAGGACACGGCCCAACACACGTTGGAGGAGTGCCCAGCCTGGGACGAAGAGCGCAGCGCTCTCAGAGCAGTCGTCGGAGGAGACCTCTCGCTGCCGGCCGTGGTGTCGTCCATGGTCGCCAGCCGGAGGTCCTGGCGTGCGGTGGCCCACTTCTGCGAGAGCGTCATCTCGCAGAAGGAAAGTGCCGAGAGGGATCGGGAACGAAATGATCCCTCCCGCCGCCAGAGAAGACGTAGGAGGCGCCGGGTGGACGACTGACCGGCGTCTCCCGCCCTGTGGAACGGGGGCGTTTGAATTCCACCACGGTAACCCCTGCCTGTCGTACGAGGCGACTAATTGGGGCCATCGGGGGTCGCGGGCTCGCAGCGGGGGGCTGTCAGCCCGAATCGATGCACTCCCAGTTTCGGAGCATCGTGCGACCCCGAGATGGACGGCAGCGCGTGTGGTAAGGCCTCGTTCGCTGTCGTTGTTCGGTGCGCGGGGGCTCCTAAGCCCTCCCATGGAGATGGGCTGCTACGCAGCACCGCGCAGGGGCGGTTCCGGCAGCAATTCTAGCACTCCTTAGAATACCCCGGGATCGCTCCGTAAGCGCCGAAGAAGGCCACCGCGGGGTTTTAGCTGGTAGTGTCGGGTGGGGTGTACATAGGGGGTAGACTCGGCCCAGCGGCTGCCCGGATAGCCATCATCCGGGCGAGGGGGATGCTGGGTCGTAAGACCGGCTAGTCCAGCATAACCGTTTTATTCTTATTCCGCTTCCCCCCGGAGCGGGCGGTAGTAATAAAACGCTTTCCCCGCGACAACAAAAAAAAAAAAAAAAAAAAAAAAAAAAAAAAAAAAAAAAAAAAAAAGGGCAACGTGACCACACTACACCTAACGGTAAGCGCAGTGCCGTCCAATTAGAGTATCGAGTAGAGAGAAAAAAAACTATCCCTCGCTACTCAACATAATCATGTCGGTCTGTTTCTTCACACCACGCCATGGGCAAGAAGGTGAGGAAGCGGTCGAGGGCCTAGTGTCAGAGTACATAGAAGGCCGCAAAACGGCCAAACATTGTACCCCAACTCTAGACCCCCGACAAAAACCGGATGAACACTTGCTGATCCCGGAACTCGCCACACTTCCGTATACCACTATGGCGGGTCTTACACCCTGTGTACGGCGGTCGCTATCCGGGCGGATATGATATTATACAATCAGCATTTTATCCGAAACTGCTTAATAGTAAACAAAAAAGCTTGATAGCGTATGTATTATATGTCAATACATAAACGCCACACCCTACCCTGCATAGTTATTAATATTTGATGTGCATGTAAATCGTACAACTACTTATATGGAAACAGTACTACAATTTAGTTTAAAGTACCAAAACCATTAGTGGTTTTAGTACTTTACTTTTAGTATTATTAAACATATTTCACTCTACATGACTTAAAACGTTCATTGATTATTTTTTACGAGATCATTTTAACTATTTTTGGCTGATTTCAATCACTTATATTTGATCAATAACATTATACACTGATATTATATATCCCGCTTGTCGTAGCTTGTAACAATCGTATATAATATCAAAAGCTTCCACTGGATTCGTAAACCACTGGGGATACGAAATGCCTTCTCATATCTAACCACACTAATATGTTTGCCATGTCTTATAAATCCATGTTTTACTGCATAAAGTTGCTAATGGATATTTCTGTGAAGATCTTCTTACGACATTAAACATTAGCACCCATAAGCATAGCTATCGGAATCCTCGTCTCTTCAGTGTACCCTGATCCAATAACAACGTTTCTTACAATACCCTCTCCATTGTATGTGCCTTCTCTACAACAATTCAATCAAATCTTCCGATGAACTCGATATCTTTCATCAAAATTTTCAAAAATACAAAAGCTGTTTATATTCATTATAACGCTATAAATTAATAACAAAACTGTAAACCTGCCTAAACTGTATGTAACTATTTTATACTTAATTATTTTTGTTATAATGTTTTTATGGTATGTGTTCTCTCTGTAACATTTCTTTTCGCCTTATTAATGAATTTCTAAAACTATTGGTTTTTAAATATTTTTATAATGCCGTGTACAATTTTATTGTTAATAGTTTTAATCTTTTTTGTTTATATTATAGTACTTACTTATATTGCATGTTTTAAATTGTTAACTGCTTTTGTACCTAAATAAAAAAAATATAATAAATAACACTACACGTATACTTAACGTTAAAAACTCTTCGTAGATACAGCCAAAGGGCTAGTCCTGGTATAAATTGTTTACCCGGTTAGGCAATTTCAGAATAAGATATAAATAAAATATTTTATTTAAATATAGGCTATAGATGTTTGTAAAATCAGAGTCAGTACAAATACACATTCGGTAAGTATTCAAAGTGTATAAGCACATAAAAGTAAAAAAGGTTTATATATTTTCATTAGGCTTTATTAAAACCATCCTAGAAAAGACGTTGGGTATATTGAAATAAAAAATGTGCAAATAGACTCAGACGATTGAACAAAGAGTCAATATCCCAACTGATATGAAATAGCGCCATACACATACCATTTGTGATTCGGTATTAGTGGTTAATCATACTAGTTACACAGTTACAACATGAATTACTATTGAACAATGGGTAATCTTAAGTAAATCCTGATAAAGGTCCTTCCTATAATATTGGATGCTTTAAGTAGCGTGAAGAAGGTACCCAGCAGGCTGGTATGATTGTGTCGAGTAGCGAGGGTTAGTTATTAATACTTAATACTCCATCTGAACGGAACTGCGCTTACTATGACATATAATGTGCAGGTCCCTTTTCCGTCCCAGGATAAACAATAAGTTTTTTCTTTGTAAACTTTCAATGACGTAATAATGTTCAATAAAAAAGAGGCGATTGAAAACCCCCATTTGTGCCATCTCTAGTCGTATGAGTAACTTAATAATATTATTATCTAAAAAGTCGACGATCGGGCAGACACTCCTATTATGCGAATGATGACTAGTAAAAGTGCGATTTTAAATCTGGGCACGTTTTACCCTGAACACTAATAAACTGTAACTCTGGAATAAACGACATACGTTAGATAAAAATTCGACTAACCTTTACTAATATAGTTACATCGTAGATTTAACATAAGCTCTCACACACTTGTCTGACTTACGCGAGAGACTGTCTGTACAGATACCAACGCTTTGTACGTCAGGGAGCCGTGTGAAAGCAAGATTGCCCCGATTTTAAATACATAAAATTTGAAATACAAAGAAATGACTGAACATTAAGTACATACATATACACTCACGCCTATAATCCCCGAAGGGGTAGGCAGAGGTGTAACCAGTACACCCACTTTTCGCAAAATTTCGGTCCCATAATGTGATAGGGAGCGAGCCTATCGCCATACCGGGCACAGGTTCCAGACTCCGGGATAATACTGAGAATTTCTAGATAGAAAAACCCAATATCACTTTACCCGACCCGGGGATCGAACCCGAGACCTCAGCACAGTGGTTGTAACGCATGCGCAATTACAACTGCGCCACCAAGGCAGTCATTAAGTATTGCTTTCGTATTTGAAACTGTATTTGTAAAAACATTCATAGTTAGCATTTATTTTATTTTTGCATTTCAAAAGGGCTTATAGTCTGGATTTTTGTTTAAATTTATATTGTTTTGAATGTTTTTTCATCATCATCATCATCTTCAATCTTTGGCAGTCCACTGCTGAACTTAGGCCTCCACTAAAGATTTCGAGACCAACTTGTCAGAAGCTTCCTGCATCCAGCGAGTTGCTGCGCCCTTTAGGAGGTCGTCTGTCCATCTGGCAGAGGGACGACTAACTCAGTTATGTCAATTTTTTATCGAATGTCGTTTATCCCTGAGATAAGAATAGCGCTTACATAAAAATGGTAATGGTAAGTCGTAACAAACTCCAATTAAACCCGAAAACGTACGAAGAATTAGAATACGAATTAGAATAGCCATTCCATTAATTTGCAGTGACCTGCTACATAAAAATAAATAAAATACTTTACTTCTGAAATCTTGTATTTCATAAAATAAGAAGAAGCCGTAATAAAAAGCTGAAAATTGAGACGGTTTATTATACATATAATGGTTTATATATTTTTATGTAATAAAAAACTGAATATCACACATAGTAAATACCCATATATATCTGGTCCAATTCCCATCCCGGGCATCACTTGTGATTTTAATACATACAATACATAGAACACATGAACACAAAAACAATTTGATTATACTTTTTCAAGGCAATAAAATAATATAAGCACATGTGTTATGATAATTTGTGGATCATTTTTCGAGGAAGTCTCTGTTTCGCAATATTTTGAGATCAACCTAAACAACTAAAGTTAATGATAATGGAGCAAAAAGCAAATGGCATTGATATTATATTACGTATAACAAGCTTATGCCCTCATACATAAGGAAAGTTAATTTTATGTTTTATATAAAGGCCTCGGCCATTACGTTACCTTACTATGATGTTATATGTTGATTGATATATTATTTATTTAATAATTGTTATATATTTTCAAATATATATATTATTCACATAATATATTCAACAGCCTCCGTGGCGCAGTTGGCGAGTAGCCGCCTGTGAAACGAGAAGCCGTGGGTTCGATTCCCACACCGGGACAAATGTTTGTGTGACAGACAGATATTTGTATCCGGGTATGGGTGTTGTGAGACCGAAAGTCTCTTGTAGTCCCTGACACCCACGACACAAGACTCGTATCTTAGTGTGGGTTCGGGTTTATGTGTGTGATGTTGGGTGTTATTGAATTACTTATTTATTCACTTACATTTTTCCTTTTATAGTATTTGAACATCAATGTTAGTGAATTTCGCAGACCCCAACTTTCTATGACCCTTTTATCTCTTTTTAATTAGTGTCTGGCAGAATCACTTTTAGCGATAAGGCCATCTATTGTAACATTATATAGTTTTAATGTTTCTTGTTATCAATGTTCCTATGATGATATGGAATAAAGATTTATCTACATATCTATCTATCTTGCTCATGGGTGATGCGAAGACGTCAGGTGATCCCTTGCCATCAGATGACAGACTCTTGCTTATTTACTTTTAATTCTATATTTGTGTGTTATAAGAACCACAAACATAATATGAGGAACGTCACAAGTTTAAAAAGTTTCCTACAATCTTTTAACTTTCGTTTAATCTGTGGGAGAACTTTGTGCACATTTTTAGAGCCTAATTATTCCTCTATTTTACCCCATTATCATTTAGTCATACTATTGGTAGATCAAATTCTCCACGATGGTCATCAATACACTGAATTGAACTTTCAAATAGGTTTTTTTATTTCGCACGGCAAATCGACCACACTGCACCTCATGGTAAGCACAGTGCCATCCCATTAGAGTATCAAGTAGCAAGAGATAGTCTATCCCCCGCTACTCAACACAATCATGCCGGCCTGCTGTTTAGCTTCTTCACATTACGCCTAAAGGACCCAGGATCATAGGAAGGAGGGAACACGGTAGATGGCAAACTGCTTGATGGTGCAGCAAAAATACGAATTTGCGAACCTCTTGGTTCGGGCCGGGGTAGTAGACACCACGAAGCTGTGGCTCCGCAAGCCAGTACGCGTAGTTCTGGTATGGAAGGGAGAGGATGGGATAAGATCAAACAATTCTTCAGAGCATTCGCCATGATACAGACGGTAGAACACGCTAACCGAGGAAATATCCCTACGCAGCTGTAGCGGCTCCAGGCTTTTACTCAAGTCTGCATCATTCACAATGCGGATGGCGCGCCGCTGCAACCCATCCAAGGCATCGAGAAGGTACCTTGCGGAACCGTCCCAGAGGCGCGAGCAGTATTCCATTCCCGGTCGCACCTGCGCTTTATATAAGCGGTAGAGCTGACTGGGCATGAAAAACCGCCGCACCCTGTTCAGGATTCCGACCCTGCGTGAAGTGGCGGATATTACGCCCTCGATGTTACTCCTTGGATTAAGATCGCAGCGGATACCCATACCTAGGACACTAAGGTCATTCCGCATTGCGAGTGGAACACCCTGAAGAACGGGGATGGGAGAAAACGGAGACTTCTTGCACGACAACGCGCACACCTGGGTTTTCTTGGCATTAAACTCAACCCAATTCCTGGTACCCCATGATGAGATCCAAGGTCTGGTTGAGCTCAATGACAAGATCCTCGCGTCTCCTCTCAGTATCCGCCCGGCAACCTATTAAATTATACAGAGCAAACAAGACAAAGGCGGGTAGTAATTAAATTATTACTCGCCTTTGTCTTGTTTGCCCTGGTATTTCAATAATCTTAAACCATCAACACATGTCTTGATTTTATACTAACTTAACTTGACATCCGTGTTTACATCTATCTATGATTCCATAAAAGAACCCTTTTAGTTTTTTTTGTTTCTATTTCATCAACTCCAGACAAATTTGCCAAATTTTCTTTATCTAATAATCATTAAAAGATTATTGCAGGCACTTTAACACTTTTGGTCTAGCCGTTCTCAAAAGACCAACCAACAAACAGCTCTTCCTTTTTATTGATATAGATAACTCAAATGAAAAAGGAGCGACAACTATTGGTACTACATATTTATTATTTTTGTCATCAGTTGAAAACATAGTTAAAATTTCACTCCAGTAGTTGATTTTTGCAATGACCGGAAATTATGAAAATATAATTCATTGTGTGAACAAAGCCTTTACATTTAATATCGCACTTGACCCCGTTTGGGCTTTGTTTGGTATATTATACTCCACTTAAAAGCTCCTATTGAGTGTAACATTCGACAATAATCCCAAATTATTTCGTTTAGTTTTACACAGATTCTAATGTGTTCGATTAATAAATTTAGGAAAAAATCATTTCCGATATACAAATTATAGACGATCAAAGTTCGGCACGTAAGTGCAAATGTAACAAACCGATATTCCCTTTCAGGTAATAAGGTATAGAACATTTTGCTTAGTCACAGTAATGAAATATGAGTGAACGCTACAACTAAAAGTAGCCGTTGGGACCATACTCATATTGGCTTTATTACAACTTGTAAGTCTATGGGATATTTTATGTTGTTTGTATAGTAAAACGATTCCCTGTGTAAGCAATTGTGTCCATTTGTTATATTGTTAAGGTTTGTTATAATGGTTAAAAATATATAGAATATTCAAATCAAATCATTTATTTCGTAAATTAGGCCACTATGGGCACTTTTTACATGTCATAATAATGTTAAGGTCTACTGGTGCTTCGGAAATGCCCACTGGTCTGAAAAAAGGCACCAAGAAACTCAGCCGTAGGTATTTTGTAATTTGTCATTACAATTTACATTATAAAATAATTCACATATAAAATACATACATCCTTAAACAAGTCACATTCACATGAAACAAAAAAAATATTACGGTACCTATACATGTTAATACAAGGCAGAGTCGTAAACAAGGCTATACAATCTGTTATTTATTTTCTCTAACTAACAATCAATGAGCAATCCAGGTAGACCAGTCCACACAAGCAGCAACCGTTCACGAGTATGACGCATATGCCAGCCATCGGCCCCCTCAACCTTGACACAGGGAAGTGACCGATTATATATATTATATATTTTATACATATGCAGGAGGGCATAAGTTGTAGACTCTAGACGAACTTTTGCACTCCTTACCGCATAAGCACTGTTACCTGGGTGGCATCAAAATTATGTAATATACGAATAAATGTGGAGTCAGTGCCAATAAGTTACGTAAGGCATAATATAAGATTTTCTACCAAAACCCTAGGTTAGTAGATAGCAGGGTAGTGAGTTTTCCAAAGAAATATGATTGATAGCCCTAACAATAATTAAAATTATTTAAATAACACGGTTAATTAAAATCTTTGTGATTTCTTTATTTTATTATTTATACTCTTTATTGTACACTAAAATACTTAAAAAAAAATAGGAAAACAATCTTATGCCTTTATCAAATTTACAGCAAATTTGATAAAGGCATACTTTACTTTACTTAAAGACATCTTTCTTTGTAAAACAAAGTACCAACTAATCAAGGCAAAACATTCGAGTAGAGAGACTTCGAAAAGAAATTGCGAAATTAATTTATTTCATTCAGAAATAGATATAATATAAAAGTGTATAATGTTTACAAAAAGAAGCTGTAGAGTTGATATTATAGCTAGAAAGTTTAATATCTTCGATTGAAGTACCATTCATTCTCAAAGACAGCCAGCCAGCAACTCTACAATATTGGTATAACCCTTCAACATTTTTGCCATAAAATCGTTCAATTTTAGAAGCTCACGGAAGTCCTTTATAAATAAATTTGAGCTTTGATAGAATGTACTTATAAAGCATAAGCTACAAGCAAGTTCATAAAATAATAAAATAAATAAGTGGTAGTTTTGTCATTAGTGGCTTTAACTATATAATGATACTATATAGAGTGCTCCTTATTTGGCTCTATCTGTAAAATTACATTGTGTGTGTGCAATTACTAAAGATGACTCAAACAAACACACCTTTAGATGACACATGGCACACGTGAGGATGAAAATGTAATTGGGAAAGAGTAGCACGATCCACTGCTGATTAACTGTAATTGTCTATATTCAGATTAAATCGTATTAAAAAATGAACATTTAATGTTCATCTTGACGCCATTTTAAATCAATTAACGCGACCCATGAACGGCGACGTCAGTTTGAATTCATATCATTAGAGAATACTCAAGACTTAATCCCATTTATCCGGCTCTGGAATAAACACGGTGTTTCAGAAAATAATTTAAAAGCTGCAATTAGCAATTGAATAATAATATCAGAGCGTTATATAAAAACAATTGGCTGTATACACAGCATACATACGTATTCTTTGGAATTCGAGAATATAATATAATAAATATTGCAGATAATAAACCCCTTAAAACAAATATGTAATGAGCATAAAATGAATCTTTTGTAAACATGTTCTCTTGCATAATTCGGTATGCGTTTTCCGGACAGTCGGTATCTACATGAAGCGATCTTGAATGCTACATATGTGTTATTGTATTTCAAAATAGTCGGGGTTTTCTCTTATCCCTTCTCTTGATTACGTAGTCAGTTTTATTAAATAACTGGACCTTAATTATCCGAGATTATGTTCTAGGTAACAAACTTCCCACCACAAACCTCGATCAAAACTTTTATAAATAATCTAATTACAAGTTTTCTTTTCCTAGAAATTCGAGCAATTATAACAGGTCCTAGGAATAATTCCGACTGCGTAGTTAAGCTTTGGTAATAGTAAAATCTACTTTAGCGGCGTACGATCAAGTATTTCTTTATTTTGATCGCCAGTGGGTGATACGTATATTGTAGTAAGTAATCAAAATGTTTGGTCCATCTTACCCAGTTACAGGTAACCACAGCTAACAAGTATTATCTACGATCAAGTAATATCTGATGTTCTAAAGCTAGCAAATGTACGTATTCGGGCGTTCGCAACCGATCTCAAAGGATTTGAAAACCGCTTAGTTCCTGCTTTATTGGCTGATGCGTATCGTGGTCTTCATGTTGTACTATTTCCATTAAGCATAATTCTCAACATGTATGAAGTTATTTATTCATCCATAGTGTATAACGTGGTTTATACATATACATATAGACTCATGCCTGTAGTCCCCAACGGGGTAAGCAGAGGTGTAACCAGTACACCCAATTTAGGGGCCAAGACTATCGCCATTCTGGGCACAGGTCCCAGACACCGGGCTAATACTGAGAAATTATAGATAGAAAAACCCAATATCACTTTACTCGATCCGGAGATTGAACCCGAGACCTTAGCACAGAATTCGTAACGCATGCGCAATTACAACTGCGCCACCGAGGCTGTCAGTAACGTATATGTTATGGAAGTAAAATATATGTTACTTACATGACATATACGTTACTATATATGTTACTTCCATGACATATACGTTACTGTTACTGTTAATTTATTTGGAAAACATATGCCTGATAAATGAGTGATGTTAAAAATACACTTGTTCCTTCGCCGTCTACAGAGAATTAGTGTTAGATTTCTTTTTAATTCTCTAATTTTTTTGATCAGTGTTGAGGGATCAAATGCAGCTCACCTCTGGCTTTTCTAAAGTTACATGGGTATTCATTGTTAATTATCGCTTTCTTTAACAGTGAAGTAAAACATCGTGAAGAGAACTACATAACTGAGAATTCTCATACGAATTTCAAAGGTATGTGTAGTCCACCAACCCATGGACTAACGCCTGACCCCTCTCATTAGTAGAGGAGGCCCGTGCCCGACATTGGGACAATGTTTAATACAGGGCTAGTATTATTATCATTTAAAAGCACTGTTTTATCATGTATATAAATCAAACCTAAGGCTAAATGGTAGGTATGGAATGGGGGCGTTCGGAGAATTCTACCACGGTAACCCCTGCCTGTCGTACGAGGCGACTTATTGGGGCCATCGGGGGTCGCGGGTGAGCAGCGGGGGGCTGTCAGCCCATATCGATGCACTCCAATTTCGGTGCATCGTGCGACCCCGAGATGGACGGCAGCTCGGGTGGTAAGGCCTCGTTTGCTGTCGTTGTTCGGTGCGCGGGGGCTCCTAAGCCCCACATGGAGATGGCCCCGTACAAGGCACCGCGGAGGGGCGGTTCCGGCAGCAATTCTAGCACTCCTTAGAATACCCTGGGATCGCTCCGTAAGCGCCGAAGAAGGCCACCGCGGGGTTTTAGCTGGGGGGGTAGGTACATAGGGGGTAGGTACTCGGCCCAGCGGCAGCACGGATAGCCATCATCCGGGCGAGGGGAATGCTGGGTCGTAAGACCGGCTAGCCCAGCATAACCGTTTTATTCTTATTCCGTTTCCCCCCAGAGCGGGCGGCAGTTATAACACCCTTTCCCCGCGACAAAAAAAAGGCTAAATGATATTTATAAATACCTTTGCTGTTCATGTTACCACAAAATACCACGGAATATTTACTATGTGTATATTTTAAGAGCTTTAACAAACGTTAAACAGCTCTCGAAATGTAACACTATTTGAATTGTTTTTATTGACTACAAATAGATCTTGTGACAAAATAAATATCATTAGCAATTATAAGTAATTCAGCCAATAAAAGCGGTATAATTCTGATATTTTTATACCCGTAACAGAAAGAGACCTTTTACGCCAGACTCAGCTGAACAAAACATAGTATTCAACTTTGAAAGCGTCATAAACAACGGCTGTAGTAGTAAAGCCCTACATCTTTTAATCGAAAATGAACAAAGGCATTCCTAAGGTCTAAATGCTTTCAACCTAAATACTTGTACCCAAATATAAAAACATGTGTTACTGCATGTTGGAGCCCGAGAAGAAAGAAGTTTGAGTTGACAACCGCAATGCGGATTTATTTCTGCGGAAACAGTACTAAAGACAGGTGTATGTTAACGGAATTAAAAACATTATAAATTATATTTATTAAATTGCAGAACTGTCTGTTCTTCTATACTATTAACTATTTCAACTTGTATAAATGTGCTCACACTGCAACTATTTACCTCCTTTATAAATATTCGTTTGTACTCATATAAGGGGACCCTTGTTATTGCACGACTGAATATGTGTGGTCGCCTCCAATAAGATGTACAAGTTGACAAGCAGTCAAGAAGATGTATACAGTCACGTTCCATAACATTATATCCACGAACGATTCAAATATGAATACAATATAATCAACAAAATGGCATATTGTGAAAAATTTGTCATCTTTTTAGACGTTTATAGAGATGATGACTACGATTATGATTATACATAAATATTAAATAGTAATGCTGATAATAGTTGTTTTGATTTGTTGTAAAATTTTATGTGTGTTGAGTGGTTAGAGAACAACTACTTATAGTTTTTCGGACTTTTCCAAGTATACATCTTTTTGACTGTACATATTCATTACGTCACATCGCAACGTATTCAGTTTCTCAGTTGTTCATCGTTATTCTCCTGATTAGAGGAACCCAATTTAGTTTAATCGCTCTTCATTAATGTTCCGGACGTGTTAGACGTCGAATCAATCACAAATACCACCACACTAGTTCATTATACGCAATGAAATGTGCCATTTCTGCTGTCTCATTCAGAAAGAGCGTTTATATTAGCTAGAGTTCGAAAAAAGCAGGAATAACTTCTGTGATTCCGTAGCAAAACTAAAAACCTTTAGTCTTATAAAATTTAGACTAACTATAACTAGTTTTAATCTATTACTATAGTTTTGTTTTTGCTGGTGGTAGGATATTCATATCCGCCCGGATAGCGACCACCGTACACAGGGTGAAAAACCCGCCATAGTGGCACACTCAATTGTGCCGCGTTCCGGGGTCAGCCAGTGTACATCCGGTTTTTTTGGGGGTCTAGAGTTGGGGTACAATGTTGGCCATTTTGCGGCCTTCTGAGTACTCTGACAATAGACCCTCGACCGCTTCTTCACCTTCTTGCCCATGGCGTAGTGTGAAGGAGCAGGCCGGCATGATTGTGTTGAATAGCGGGGGATAGATCGTCTCTCGCTACTCGATACCCTAATTGGACCGTACTGCGTTTACCATCAGGTGAAGTGCGGTCACTTTGCCGTGCTAGGATAAAAAAAAATAGTTTGCCGTAACACCCAGCATATATAAACCCGGTATTATTTTAGTCTGTGTTTAATTTGTATAAGATAATAAAATGTATATAAAATACTGTTCGCGCCAAGTCTATTTCTCAGTACCAGCCATTTTATTTACTATAACTTTTAAGATTAAAGACAGTAAAGCATTCCCAGAGACTCGCCGAGTTTCACTACTCGGTCTCGAAAAATGCTTGCCATTGTTGATCCTGGCTAAACAGGAGTTACAATGGCGGGTGTGTGGACGGGAGAGTCTCTAAACTAAGAAGTTCTATATACTTCGTAGTTTTTATTGCATTAAAAATCGGTACCGTGTGCTTTTTTTTTTGACGTTATTTGAGAACACATAAGACACCTATAATGGCAGAAACTTTCGTAATAAACGCACATTGTATATATATTTTCATATAGATATTGGTTTAGCAGACTACTCAGTAATTTCTTGAAACTCAACGCAATTTTAAGGAATTGCGCGATGAATTGTATTAAATTATCGCGGCATCGAATAAGCATACAAAATCATTAAATAACGCACCTTACCAGATCATTATTCAAGATAATATATCTCCGTTTATAAGAACACCCAGCTCCAAAGCGGCCTTTTAATTGTGGGATCCCAAATATAACTCTGCAACTAATCTAGAATGCTAACTGTAATGAATAAGTAACATTCAGAGGTAATAGCTTAAAATATAGAGTTGAAAATGGATGCTATGTTATTCTTTGGAGTATCTACGGAACCCCGCACTGTACATGTTCTGAAATGCTCCTCATTAGTTTATAAAAATAAATTATACAATGTAAGATACAGTTAATTTATTGCCACCATACAGAGGAACAGTTAATGTTTTCATTTTTATCGCTATAAATGATTGCTCATTCGATTGTTATGTACCTACACTATCTCAATACATTTTTTAAATTATAAAAATTAATATACTCAGTCACTCATAGTCTTGACCCCACACTTAGTCAAATCTGTATCGTGGGTGTGAAGAACGACGAGCGATTACGCTCTTTTTATACCTAGATACAAATAATAAAAATAATTTCCGCACCAATACAAATATTTGTATTGGTGCGGAAATCAAACTAGTATTAGTACCGAACTACCCACCCACTAGGCCACGGAGAATAACTAAGTACAAGTACACCTAACAGTCACACACAGTTCTGACCCCACACTAGGTGAAACCTGTATCGTGGGTATCAAGAACTACGAGGGACTACGGTCCCACAACACCCAGACCCGAAACAAATATCTATCTGTCAGACAAATATTTGTCTCGGTGTGGGAATCGAACCCACGGCCTCTCGTTTCACAGTCGGCTAGTTGCCCGCTGTGCCACGGAAGCTGTAAGGATGTCGTGTGTAATGATCAAATAGTTAATAATAGCACCCACCAGGTGCGCATATAGTCCTGATTGGACATTAACATAAGATCCAGATACGAAATAAATATTTCTGTATCACACAAACATTTATTTCCGCGCGAAGATCGAATACACTACAGTAACTCTGATAGTAAGTATCAGTAACTCTAAAGTAAATATAATAACTCTACTCGCCTAATGCGCTACTAAGACTGTCAATGTCATAAATCCGAAACTTTTTCCCCGGATAAAACAAACCCGGACCGCCAAATATGAATACATTAAAAAAAATCAGCTGTGAGATAATGAGATTCCTCCGATAGCTGTAGTGAATCACGTACACAACAAAATCAAGCACTCAAACCTCAAACACCCTTTTTGAATAACTTTCGAAATAACAACTTATTTAAACTGAGTAAATAAGTTTCAAGTACTCTAAGACTTTTGAGATTCATAGATTATCGGGATTAGCACTTTGAAATATATTTTCTTAAAACTGAGATCGTTCTTTAATTCAATTATATCTGAAAATTGCACAAAAAAATCCAATTAACAAATAATTTCCAGCCATTATTAAAATCTAAGGTGTCGGAGAAGGTGTGGTTTTGTGCTACCTAAATGAAACTGCTGATGGTCTGAAGCTGAGTATGGATATTTTGGAGTATGTATATGCTTATGGTAAGGTAGAGGTTTGTTGTTTGCAAGGTAACGGTAAAATGGTAAGGTAAACATTACCATTTTACCGGTAATAAATATGGTAAGTTAGGTACGAGGTAAGTCTACTATGGTGTTGGTGGTGTGGTTATGATGCTACAAATGTATGAAAAAGGTACTTACTACATATTAATAATGTTAACTTAAGTTTACTCTCATCAGTTCTCCTAAGTGAGTAATTTAGGAGAACTTATCTGAAAGAGAATTTTGTACGTATCGTGTTCGTATTTTTACTTTGTATTATACTACCTTAAAAGCAAATTTTTATACAGCTGGAGTTTCCAGTATCTGCTAAGCCGTTAAAAACTGGCAAGTTAAAACATTATAACTATTGGTATTAGTTGACAGTTTAACACTCGGAATTGTTCACAATAATTATCTTGTGTCTAAAATATGTGACTATTTAACAGTGGATAATATATTTTACATGTATATTTTACAAATATGTACTATATGTGATAAGCAGATATTTGTTTCGAGTCTGGGTGTTGTGCGACCACAGTCCCTCGTAGTTCTGGCTTCCAACGGCACAAGACTCGTATCTCAATGCGAGGTCAGGACTATGTGTGTGACTGTGGGTGTTATTTATTTATTTATATTATTTTTTATTTATAGAGATTCAGTTTTATTTATCCTGAACAGTGTTTTGTCTATTTTTATCAGTGGTATACACGTGTTTATCAAATTATATTTCACAAGTTTGTTAATGTTGCACCATAAAACAACTGATATTGTTTAGATCGTATTACAAATGTGTTGCAGTTAAAATACGTTTCCACCCACAAAGTGATGCAATGACTGGTAAATGTAACAATCAGGTTTGGTACCACCATTATGAACTCTGAAAATGGTCGTGACAATTTTATTTTTTAATCAACGTATTAGAAAGTGAAATAGGGAATCAAAATAAGCCATATTGTTTTAACGCCCCTTGACTTCAAAATTTATCTTTAGGGCAACCCATAGATACAAATAATATATCCAGTGTTAAAACTAAAAAGTGGCTGCTATTTTGTTTTTCTTCAATTTTCAGTCTACAAATCTTACGCGGATGGAGCCGCGGGCAAATGCTAGTGTATTTATAATTATGAAATGATTAGTTACTATCATACACTTAGAGTAAATACTCTAAGATCCATACATCATACGGATTACTTATGTAAAAATCTCACTAAAAACAATTTACAGTTTGTACAAAAATATAACTGCCTCGGTGGCGCATGCGTTACGACTGCTGTGTCTTGGGTTTGATCCCCGGGTCGGGTGAAGTGATATTCAGTTTTTATATCTATAAATTCTCAGTATTAGCCTGGAGTCAGGAATTTGTGCCCGGTATGGCGATTGGCTCGCCCCCTATCAATTTTCAAAGTTCTATAAACTTCTTTTATCTTCGCTAATATCTCATACTGGGGAAAATATTTTCATGGAGCAAAATGATGAGTGTATTTAATAATTATGTAGTATTATGTAGGCCACAGTCCCCTAGAGTCCAGACTAGCGCTGAACCCAATCATATAAGCAGAGTTGGAGGAAAAGTGAGTCAAGTATGATTAATAAAGATAAAAAGTTCCACTTGTTAACAACGCCTACTCTATCACATATCTTCTTAGTTTGTCATTACGTTTACAAGACTGAAAACGACAGTAGGCACAATATTTGGCATCGAGTGTCGTATAATACGCGTGATAAACCTAAAATGCTTTGGATTAGAAATTAAATGGTTTCACAAAACAAACTACGAGTTTTAAAAGCTTGTGCGGCTGGCCTTGGATTACTGTAACCCTTTCACATAGACACAGTTTTAAATAGACATAGCTATTACTTCAATCTGTATGAAACCAACTGTGTCATACTTTAATCACCTGCACCTCACATGAGTTATTTTGTGGTGAGACACCTTTGAAATTCTTAAGAGTAGTTTGAAATTGCGGCACGTAGAATTAAAACTAAATCAGATCACACTTGCACATGACATTGTGCAAAATGTCATACTTCGCTTTAACACGCGAAGTAGGTACACTTACAAATAATATTGAGATGTACATACGTATGCCTCCGCTTGTTTTCTTCACGTTTTTGTATAAAAACTTCAAGCCAACTGCATCATAGATCAAAACATGTTTGTTGTCAGAAATATTTACTGCATTTGATAGTAATATTCTTTAATCCTGCATATAAAAGAATTCTCAGATTGTTAATATGTAATTTTATCTTTTTGTTATTCCGTTGTTATACTTTATACTACAGTCAGTGGAGATGACTTTAATACTAGCTCTGTACAGTGTATTAATCACTGTCCCACTGCTGGGCACAGGCCTCCTCTACTGATGAGAGGGGTCAGGCCTAAGTGCACCACGCTGGCCTAATACGGGTTGGTAGACTTCACATACGACTTTCATCTTGACAGTCCGTACCGCTACCAACTAGGCTATCGCTGCTCACTGAGAGGACTTTGTTTGCTGTCAGTAAATAAAGGCAACTAGTAACACCAAAGCAATCACCATGCATGATAGTCACCCACTCTACAAAGAATATTGAATGGCAGCTTCCAGATGTTTGTGGTATTTAGTCCTGGCGATTATAAAGAGTATATTTATATTCTACCGTATATGGATTAAGTGCGACGAAGAAGGTCACCAGGGGGTTTTAGCTTGTAGGGCCGGATGAACATAGGAGGTAGGGACTCAGGCCAGCTGCTGGCCAAATTGCCATCTTCCGGGCGAGGGTAATCAAGGTTACTGATTGTCAAAACAAATCAAAATGTTTATTCTGTGTCACTTTTACATTTCAGTTAGTTAAAAGTACTTTCATTCTCACTAGGAGACCCTAATATTTTTTTTTTTTTATTTTATTTATTTTCAGAAAATGTACAGACAAACTTATGCACTTTAAAGACCACTTTGACATAACTGTGTACAAGATCAATAGGTGGTGGCCACCGGTACCCATGGTAAGATTTAACTTGTGTTATGAGCACCGGTACCACTGTAATTATAATATACTCAGCCTGTTGCCGTCCACTGTTGGACGTAGGCCTCCCCAAGTGAACGCCAACTATCCCGGTCTTGGGTAGCCCGCATCCACCCGCTACCCGCCACCTTCTTCAAGTCGTCGGTCCATCGTGCAGCAGGGCGTCCCACACTACGTTTGCCTAAACGCGGTCTCCACTCCAACACATGTCTGCTCCATCGGCCATCTGTCCGTCTGCAGACGTGACCAGCCCACTTCCACTTTAGCGTGCTAATTTTGCGAGCAATATCTATGACTTTGGTTCTCTGGCGGATGACTTCATTTCGAACTCTATCCACCAGAGAAACCCCAAGCATTGCCCGCTCCATAGCACGCTGAGCGACTTTAAATTTATGGACCAGTCCATTTGTGAGTGTCCACGTTTCAGCCCCGTAGGTCATTACGGGTAGGACGCACTGGTTAAAAACTCTTGTTTTTAAGCATTGAGGGATCGACGACTCAAACAGGTTACGTAGTTTACCGAATGCCGCCCAGCCCAAACGAATTCTTCTATCTGCCTCTTTCTCGAAGTTGTGCTTGCCTAGTTGGATTATCTGGCCCAAGTATACGTATTCTTGCACAACCTCGAGAATGGCATCACTCACGGCGATGGGTCTCGAGAGGACGTGACCGTTAAACATGACTTTCGTCTTGTCAAGGTTCATCCCGAGACCCATCCGTTTTGAAGAACAGTTAAGGCTGTTCAGCATGTCTTCCAAATCCTGCAGAGTTTCAGCCATGATGACTATATCATCCGCAAATCGCAAGTGAGAGATGTACTGGCCGTTGATATTGATGCCCCGTCCTTTCCAATCAAGCGTCTTAAATGCGTCTTCCAACGCGTTGGTAAACAGTTTCGGAGAGATTACGTCTCCCTGTCTTACCCCACGTCGCAGTTGGATTGGCTTTGTGCTTTGTTTTTGTACTTGGACGGTCATCGATGCGGCTTCATACAGGCATCTCATCACTTGGACATATCGGTCGTCAATGAGGCATCTCTGCATAGCCTCCAGAACAGCCCAGGTCTCGATGGTGTCGAAGGCTTTCTCGTAGTCCACAAACGCTAGGCAAAGAGGCTCATTGTACTCCTCGGTCTTCTGAATTATTTGCCTTAGTGTGTGTATGTGGTCTACGGTACTAAAGCCCCTCCGAAACCCAGCCTGCTCCGGGGGTTGGAAGTCATCGAACCTTTGGGCAAGACGATTCGAAATAACCCTCGAAAACAGCTTATAAACATGGCTCAAGAGTGATATAGGGCGGTAGTTCTTCAATAGAGTGTTATCTCCCTTCTTGAAGAACAAAACCACCACACTCCTGCTCCATGCCGCCGGTGTTGTACCAGTGTAGATGACGGAGTTGAAGAGCTTTACAAGCTCAATCAATACTGGCATACCGCCTGCCTTGAGTAGCTCTGTAGTTACTCCGTCATCACCCGCAGCTTTGTTATTGTGAAGCTGTTCAAGGGCTCTTCTAATCTCGCCCAAGTCGATGTCGGGAAACTCGTCTGTATGGTGGCGGGTTAGTCTGGCACGCGGATCATCTGCGCTCGGGGCCTCAGGTGGACTTGTTTTTTGAGTATACAAGTCCCCATAATACCTTTCAACCTCTGCGAGTATCTCTGGCATGGAAGTGACGGTGTTGGTCTGTGATGTTCTGAGCTTTGTCAGGTGACAACTAGAGGTAAGTGGCTTGGCGAAAACTCTGGTACCCTTGTTCTGCGTAATAGCATTTTCAATGTCCAGAGTATTCGAGCGTCTTATATCGCGCCGTATTAGCTTCTTTACCTCTTTGTTAAGTACCTGACGCTCAGATGGTGTGACCTTTACGAGTTCTCGTCGTTTCCTTAAAAGTTCCAGAGTCTCGCTTGAGAGCTTCGACATACGTCTATTGTTCTGAGGTCGAAAGTATTTATTACTCACCTCACGCAAAGTCCGCACCAGGCTGTCAGTGGCGTCATCAATATCCGCCGTAGTTTCCAATACGGCAAATCGGTTCTGTAGCTCTAGCTGGAAAGCTTCACAGCCGATCTCGACTTGGGGCAAAGTTGGTCGGAGAGTCGACTTCATTAAGCGCGCTCGGTCAATTTTAACTTTTATATTCAGAGTGCCTCTTACAAGTCGGTGATCACTACCGGTGTTAAACCTACTGATCACAGAGACATCTCTGAATATTTGGCGCTTATCAGTCATAATGAAGTCGATCTCATTCCTGGTGACATTATTGGGGCTTCGCCAAGTCCACTTCCTTTGGGGCTTCTTCTGGAAAAATGAATTCATCAAAAAGAGCCCCCGGGTCTCGAGAAAGTTGACTAGCATTTGCCCCCTGTGATTCCTGCACCCATAGCCGAATGATCCTACCCTCGATTCGCCGTGTCCTTGTACTCCCACTTTGGCATTGAAGTCACCCATTACAACGCTGTAGGAAGCATTGGTACGAGACATAGCTTTCCCTATGTCTTCGTTCATGGCCTCTACTTCGTCATCGGGATGAGCTGACGTTGGGGCGTACACTTGTATAACCTTCAGAGTATACCTCTCAGTTATTTTTAAGACAAGGTACGCCACTCGCGCTGATACGCTGCCAACTTCCACAACGTTGCTTTTTAGTGACGTGTGGATAATAAATCCGACGCCACCTTGGGATGGTTGGTGTCCTTCTCGGAAGTAGAGTAAGTGACCAGAATCTAGGGCTATCTTCTCCTCCCCCTGTCTTCGGATCTCAGATAGCCCTAAGATATGCCAGTTAATGTGACTTATCTCTACTTCCAACTCAGCGATGTGTTCGTCCAACCGCAGAGAGCGTCCGTTGTACGTCGCCAAAAATAGCTGTTTGTGGTACCCTACCGTAGCCCGGGGATTCTTAGCACCCCCTACCCCACCGTTACCATGACCGGTACCGTGGTCAGGAATAGCGGGGCTACCGGGAACTGGGGGCCGTGAATTTGGGATGCCTTTCATCTTGGGGGGTTTTGCCATAGTCACCACGCTTGGCAGGCGGGTTGGTGACCGCAGTTGCTGGTATGTTTTACCATCGACGCTGCTGCCCGTCGAAGGCATGGGTATTTGGCATTCCAGCATTTTGTGTGGTTATGCCGCCACAAGTCGGCCGCCAGAACCACATTCGTTAGCTAGCAGGGTGTACCACGAGCAGGTAGGGTTGGCAGTTGGGAGCATGAGATGTAATTTGCCCCCCTTACACCCCCGTAATTATAATAGTTTATAACAAATAAAACAGTTCAATATTATATAGAAATTAGTAATAGTGCATGCGTGCGTGTGTGTGTGTGTGTGTGTGTGTGTGTGTGTGTGTGTGTGTGTGAGTGAGTGAGTGAGTGAGTGAGAGGGGAGTAGCGTGTCGGTGGGACTTTGCTTGATTATGTTGAAATAATAATAATAAAATTATATATTGAAATTTATTACAGTGCTAAGACATTTTTATCAGCGTTTCTGTTTGCTGGTAGTCAAGTTTCAAAAGGTAGTCGGTTACATCTTTTTTACATTTAAACTTGTTGATTGAGTAAATTTTACATATTTTATTAATTTTATTGTATAAGTAATTACTTATAATACGGAAATGTCGTTGTGCAGCAGAAGTTCGATGTACTATTGGTTGACAGATCCTGTAAGAATTACGTTTTTGCTGTTTGCCTGTTATAAACTGAAGATTCTTATGCTTCCTCAGAATGGTATGGAGAACAAAGAGCTGTCTTACTGTTAGTATTTTGCATTCCGAATACAATACATCGGTAAAATACCTAAAAGGTTTAAAATTCATTACTTTTAGGACGGCCCTTTGCGCCCGCTCTAATTGAAGCAGTCTTGTTTTTGTTGCACCACCCCATACCGAAATGCAATAGGAAAGTACGGACTGACATACAGCATAGTACACCATTTTAGTAATACTATTATCTGCAGAGTGACGAAGTTTCCTAAAGATAAAGATGAGTTTGCGGACCCGTGAAGTCGTATGTTGTATTTGTTTGTGCCATGTAAATAAATTGTCTATGTATACACCAAGATATTTTACTACAGAGGATTGAGCTAGGACAGGACACGAACAATCAGGAGAGTTGTATTGGCAAGAGTGGGCTTTAAGTATTGAGTTCAGTGGAGGCATGGTGAAGGATTTAAGCGAAAAGGCTATATATGTAGTTTTGTCTAGGTTGAGGGTTAAAAGGTTTGAGGAAAGCCAGACCATGACAGCTCTAAGAGCGTTTTCAGCGCAATTTAGTGAATCAGCCCAATCACGTCCATGTATGAGTAGTGCAGTATCATCCGCATATGTGAAAATTGAGCAATTTAAAGATTTTAAACAACATAATGAGTTTATATAAATGAGGAAAAGCGTGGGGCCCAAAATTGAACCCTGTGGAACTCCGAGGGTTATGGAAGCTTCGTTACTGATAGTTGAGCCAATTTTTACATACTGGGTCCGTTGGAGAAGGTAGTTTTTAAAAATTTTCAAACCATATCCCCGTATTCCCAAATTTTCCATTTTTGTTATTAATAGAGGAATAGAGACGGTGTCAAAAGCTTTAGTTAAGTCTAAGAAGATGCCTACACAAGTCATTTTTTCGTCTAATTTACGAATTACATGGTCAACCAGGGCACCTACAGCATCTTCAGTAGATTTTCCCGTCCTAAACCCATACTGGTTTGAAGCTAACAAGTTGTATGTCTCTAGAAATGTTACAATTCTCTTGTTGAGAACTTTTTCCAGAACTTTAGACAGGACGGATAAAACGGATATTGGTCTATAGTTGTTGATCTCGTCCTTGCTGCCATTTTTAAATATAGGATGAACGATAGCCTTTTTATAAACCCTGGGAAATACGCCTGAAGTTATACAGATGTTACAAATATGAGTCAATACGGGAGTCAATTTAGTAGCACAGGATTTTATTAAATGAGAAGGGATGCCATCCCACCCCACAGCAGTATTATTACGTAAACTAAATATTATATTATAAATTTCGGATTCGTCAGTAGGAAGGAGGACGAAAGTGTTTAATGGAGCGTCATTTAGTTCTGGTTGACGTTGCGGATTTTGGTCGTGACAGGCTGCTAATTTTGTACCAATACTGGAGAAAAATGTATTTACTGCATTTACAGAAAGTTCAGCACTAGGGGCAAGATTTATCAGTTCAGTGGGAGAAGAAGATGTGGTTTTAGAGTTAATGATGGTTTTAATAATATTCCAGGTCTTCTTAGGATCGGTTTTAGCATTTCGAAATTCTGTTTGTTCATAAGCAACTTTAATATTTTTTAGAAGTTTATTGCAAAAATTGCGGTACCGAATAAATGTAACTTTAAGGACTTCGTTGTTGGAGTCTCTTTTGAATTTTCGTGAAAGGTTATCCCTGTTTCGTATACAGCGGAGGAGCCCAGGAGTGACCCAATGTTTCAAAATTCTACACTTTTCGACTTTACCCCTGGTATGTTTGGACATGATAGAGGTGATTATAGATGTAAGAGTCTCGGCAGTCTCATTCGCATCGGTGGAATTAAGAATGGAGTCAAAGTCTAAAGTGTTAATGTCAGATATTACCGCAGGATAATTTATTACTGTGCGAAAAGAAGGAGACTTGGTGAATATTTTTTGTGACTTTAAACTTAACAAAACTGGGGCATGATCCGTAATACATGATTCAAGTATAAGTGTGATAGAATTTAATACTGTTTTAGCGAAAACGTGATCAAGGCAATTGTTCTTACGCGTTTGCAATAGATGGGTCGGCAGGAATCCATAGGAAGCAGTTAGATTTAGATACTCGTTTGCAATGTGGTTAAGATTTTGTGGAATGATATTAATATTAATGTCTCCTATGATGAACGCATTTCTATACGATGAAATAGAGGCTAATGTGTTATTTAAACTATCATGAAAATTATCCAGATTACGAAACGATGGGGATCGATATAACGCTATAATGGCTATGTTTCCAGACCTTAGTTTACACACTAAACAATTGGCGTCCAAAAAAGGAGGTTCAGAAACTGAGTGCTCCAAATTCTTTTTAATAAAAAGTACGATGCCATCACTTTGGTTTAAATTTACAGAAGAGCTGTAACGGGAAAATCCTTCAAGATCAGGTAAGTGTGGGGCTTTATTCAACCAACATTCCGACAAGATAATCATCTGGGGTAATTCGAATTGAGTGCAGGAATACACTAAAACAATCAAAGTTGCGACTAATACTTCTAATATTTAAGTGTAGGATATTAAATGAATTTTCATTAATCAAATTAGGACAGTGCTCGGGCTCACAAATATGCGATTCCATTTCACCAAACGAATCAAGTTCTGGACAAATAGAATTTGTATTTAACATTTTTAGGGATAAGTCCGATAAGGTCAATAAAATGTTCCAAACAAGTGAATAAAATATTAAGAACTTAGAAAAACTTATTCCACAATGATAGTAGGCCGGGTCCAACTTAGGCTGCTTTAAGTTTATAATTACAAATTGTGAAATATAAGTACAAGGTACATATTCCCAACGTATAAGAGAGCTCAGAGTAGAACTGTAGTATATAGTGGGAGTGACAGAGTCATGGTAGTATTGTGTGTTTATCAGCAGAATTATGTAAGTTAAGTGTATCTTTGTTTCAAATTGTTTTCGTGTCGGTGTGTGAGTGTGTATTAACAAAAAAATCATGGACAATCTTATAACATAGACTTTAGATGTATAAATTATGAAAAAAGGATTAAAATATGTAAAAATATAATGATTAGGCATGCAAAATTTTAAAAGTAAGAAAATATTGACACTGGCTAGTCATTTATTAATTAACTTATTTAAATCGAATTCAGAGTTAATACTGATTCGTTTTGCACCATCTTCTTTGCGTAGATACACCTTACCATAAGCGGACCAACAATGCTTATATTTGTGCTGGGCAGCAAAGTCTCTTGTTAAGAAGAAAATTTTTCGCGATTTTGCAGGCAGGTTGTCCGAGATGAAAATAGGAATCTTTGGGCCGTTATGATATAGATGTGTTGTATTAAGTTTATTATCTTTATTGTTTTTATTAAATGATCTGACTGATTGCAGTAATTTAGATTTTAAAATTACTGTAGTTAAATCTACTATAATGGTGCTGTTCATAGCCTTGGCGGAGTTAATCCTGAAAACATCCCTAATATCAGATTGCAGGATTGGTGTGTCCAGGATATTGCCAATATTTCTGATTATGTTTGCTAAGTCTATTTTGGATTCTTTTTCTGTCTTTGGGATATTTTTGATTTCAAGACTGGTTATTTTAGACTGTTTTTCCAGGTGATCAACTTTTTCCTCAAGTCTTCGAATGTATTCCAGATTTTCTTTTCTTTCGATTTCATCTTGTTGCATCTTACTTATTATTTCGTCGTATTTTGCAGCAGTAAAATTCACCGAGTCTTGTAGCTTATTGTATTGATTTTTTATCTCCAGTAATGTGGCTTCCATGTTACAGTAAAATAGCGATTGTTCTTTTTTGAGATCTTTTATTATTGTAGATATTTCGTCCTTTAGATCGTTCATACAGTGTAGATTGTCTTGGTCGTCGCATTTTCTTTTGCTCCGACATGTTAGATTAATTGAGTCCGTATCACCAAGCAGCGCAGACGAACTTATGTTTGGCTCGGATTGATAATGCGTTGGAGATGGTTGTTTATTTGATGCAACTGTCGGCGGAGGTGGTGTCCGTTTAAGCGGCATTTCTCAATAATTATTTCAAAAATTGTAAATTAGAAAAAATCTAAATACAACAATTTTTCTGTTAATCTGGCTTGGTAGGATTTGAACACACGACAGATGTGGCGTGGCAATACAACATAAAATTGAAAATTAGAAAAAAATAAAAAAATCCAAATATAACAATTCTTCTGTTAATCTGGATAGGTAGGATTTGATCACACGACAGATGTAGCGTACGGTATGAGCAATTTTACCGCACTGCTAATGTGAATCGTATACTGCCTGGCAAAATTAAGACATATAATCAACTCAATAATTCAGTCGACAAGATTCTATTGTGTTCACTAATGAGTCCAAAGTTCACAATGGCCGATTTTATTTAAACTATTGTAGGTTGTTTCGATATTAAATTGTTAATTGCACTGTGTTGTTGTGATTATTATACTGTATATTTATCACAATTTTGTCACTTGAAACTCAAAGATTATGAGTTGTACGTTTTTTTTTACAAATGAGCACTTTTTTCACGGTTTTCAAAATTAAAACACAGAGAGAACTATCAACACGTCTGTTCACGGTGACGCCGAAATGGTCGATCCAAATGTATTATTGTGACGAATTAAATATTTTTTTAATTATATTTAAGCTCCATGGCTACGGCATTTCGTGATTGACTAACCCTGTGAAGAAATGCCGAAACAAATTCGTATGTTTATCGTCTCTATCAAAGTCTAGACATTTTATTATGTGAATGCGTAAAGTAGGGCAATTTTTAGAATAATAATAAAAAAATAAAACGCCACAGCTTCAGTAGACCGGTGGGAAATCGTATTGAATCTGAACCAAGAAATGCTAACAGAAAGCAAGTTTTGTGCTGTATTTGAATAAACATAACTCAAGATACTTGTTTACGTGATTTTGCCTTAGAAAGATTGTGCCAACTTGAAGTACCAATAGAAAGTAACAAGTATATTTTCGTAAGCCGTATAAATGTGTGGAACTTCATTAAGCCTAACAAGATTCTTGTTGATTACTGTATTCGTTTGAGTTGGTAATTTTTTGTATAAGATGGCTTAATATCGTAGGTATTTTACACCCACGATAAAATAATGGTTTGGTTCGTTGTATTCCACAATTAACACGAAAATCTTTTTCATAATTTAAAAGTTGGATCACGCGTGGCGAAGGAAAATGGAGATTCAATTTTTTTAAATTATTAATTAAGAACGTTGAAATTTAAAAAATATATAAAACATGGTTTTTTTTAAATGTCACGAGACGTTTATAGTGAAAGACACGCATAAATAGTATGAACAGTTTTACAATACATATTACATAAAAGATAAAACAAAAAAGAAAAAAATAGATACAAATTGCATAAAAATGGGTGTCAAGGTGAACGGTGTAGGTGTACGGCATATTTTAATGATTTCATATTTTTTCAAATATTTATGTATATGATTTAAAGTTATATAAAGTTCCGTAATTAAGCCACTTTTCATTTATATTTTGGCATACTTAGTCTGTAAAACCGCCGTTGGAGGAGTGTTCAGCGTGGGACGAAGAGCGCAGCGCTCTCAGGCAGTCGTCGGAGGAGACCTCTCGCTGCCGGCCGTGGTGTCGTCGATGCCCGCCAGCCTGTTGTACGAGGCAAATATGAACAGCAGCACGGGTGATAAGGCCTCGTTCACTGTCGTTTTTCGGTGCGCGGGGGCTCCTTAGCCCCTATGGAGATGGGCTGTTACGGGGCACCTCGTAGGGATGATTCCGGCTGCAGTTCTAGCACTCCTTACCCCGGGATCGCTCCGTAAGCGCCGAAGAAGGCCACCGCGGGGTTTTAGCTGGTAGTGTCGGGTGGGGTGTATATAGGAGTTAGGGACTCGGCCCAGCGGCGGCCCGGATAGCCATCATCGGGTCAGGGGGTGCTGGGTCATAAGACCGGCTAGTCCAGCATAACCGTTTTATTCTCATTCCGCTTCCACCCGGAGCGGGCGACAGTAATAAAATGCTTTCCCCTCGAGAAAAAACAGTCTGTAAAATCGGCGGGGGTTGGGAGGGCACCCATGCTGTTTGTAGGATATTACTATCTGGTTGTAGGGTATAAAATCCGCCATTGTGGCATACGCAAGTGTGTCGCGTTCCGGGGTCAGCCATTGTACATCCAGTTTTTGTCGGGAGTCTGGAGTTGGGGTACAATGTTTAGCAGTGTTGCGCCCTTCTAAAAAGTCTCTCGACCGTTTCTTCAACTCCTTGCCCCATGACGTAGTGTGAAGAAGTTGAACAGCAGGCCGGTATGATTGTGTCAAGGAACGAGGGATAGATTGTCTGGACGGCACTGCGCTTACCATCAGATGCCCTCCAGGAAAAAAACCCTATGCGTGAGATTTATCATTTTTGTGTTATTCAATTCAGAATATACAAGATTAGTTTTTGTATACCATAAAGCCGAAACACCCAAATTAGATTTTGGTATAAAAAAATCAGATAAATATATGAAAAATAATTTATCCCGTTTCTTGAACGATGCATGGGCATACGCGCGCCGCGGGTTGCTGTTTTTCCCGCCAAAGTATTATGTAGGTATAGGTGAACGACCGACACGCGCCACCAAGGTTACCAGGTTGTCGAAAATGTTTATATGTTTTTGGGATACCAATATAACACGTTAAAAATTAGTGCAATGGATTGTGCTACTGATTCTCAACAAACTAACTACTTTGTATACTATTTGTACCCGATTGTAACCTGTTTTGTGTGTAATAAATAAAATAAATAAACTACTTTCGGCTTTGTAGTATACTAAAAATAAGTTTGTATAAGGTGGGCATTTATCTATTACTATTAAAATAATAATTTGCATACTAGGTACCTTATAATGAACTTAACAGATAAATTTAACAGTAAATCGTGTACTATATATACACTGTGAAACAAAAGAGCCGGTTTGATAATGCGTTTTTGACAAATAGTTCTGTCACTATAAGGGTCTGTTACACAATATCCAATTAAATTTGATTCGCCAAATAACAAATTAGACGGTCGTTTACGAAGTATCAATATGTCAAGCACTTCTTCATGTATATTACAGTGTCATCCATACTAGATAATATTATAAATGCGAAAGTAATTCTATTTTGTTTGTTTGACGGATCATAACGAAATTTGTCAAGGTGATAGATTATTTCCTGGGGAAGGACTTAGGCTATCCTTTGGATCAAAAAATAATGTTGAAATGGGTGAACTAGCCGTTGAAAGTTTATAAAGGCAATCCATCATTCTTCAAGTTTGGGATCTGTAAATTCATATTTAGGCTGTTGTTAAGAAATAAAGAAATACTTTTTAAAAAAATAATTGAAAATCACCCCTGAACCAAGGAGTTTTCTTCTGCACTGAGGCACTTGTAGCGATTGTCCAGCCTCTCAGGTGTTGTGCCTGAATCTTGAGATTGAATCTAAAGAATACCCCATAAGTTTAACCTCACTTTGCCCCTTTTAGGGATGATTGTTTAAAAACGTTGAAACACGTATTTCTTTATTTCCTACCAAAAGCCTAAACATGAATTTACGATTGATTGATTGATTTTTATAAGATCCCTAAGTCGAGGAATTATGCATTTCCCATACAAATTTTGAACTCCTATTTGACCCCTTTCAGGGTTGTTTTTGAGACAAAAGATAGCCTATGTCCTTCTCCAGGATATAATCTATTCCCCTACCAAATTTCATTACAATCCGTTCAGCCGTTTAGTCGTGAAGAGGTAACAAACAAACAAACATAGTTACTTTCGCATTTATAGTATTAGTATGGATTATTTAGATGCACTCCCTGTCCATAAACAGTTTATGGACTCTTACAAAAATGCAGTTTAGATCATACAATTGTAAAAAGTCATATATTTTATCAACATCATTATTGATCGTCATTGATCAACGAGTGATTCTACAGGTAGTGAATCAATCGGATATTTATTGTTCTCTCCATAATTTTACACATAACTGAGGTTATGGCGATTGGTCGATAATTGTATATTGTCTGACCGGTCACCCTCCTTAAGGGTCGGCTGCACGTTGGCCTCTCTCGAAGATTCAGGAACAACTCCTTGGATTGTATAATATATTTTATCTGAATAGTAGTGTTGGCTTGGACGTTATGAAACAAGGTATGTCACATAATATTATAGTTACCCGGGAAAAAAGATTTTGCTTAATCCTACTATCCTACTTCCTACTAATATTATAAATGCGAATGAATACATGGATGGATGGATGTTTGTTACTCAATCATGCGACAACGGTTGGACAGATATGGATGAAATTTGGCACAGAGATAGATTATAGTCTGGAATAGCACATAGGCTACTATTTATTCCGGAAAAAAATATGGTTCCGCGGTATAAATATTTGTTTTTCACAGAGAAAGGGATCGACATGTTTTTTTTCATAGTGATAGTTTATGGATCAGATAATGACATACGATACTTTTTATCCCGGAAAATGCACGGTCATCTTTCACGGATTCACGTCATTCACGGATGTCTTAATTAAATAATAGCTTAAGTGGTCTTCATGAATTTTAAACATTTTCTTTTAAAAATAACTACCACCCGGACGATGCCGCGGGCAAAAGCTAGTCACATATATATCTGAGTGATTGGGATAGGTGGCATAATTAATTACCAAATGGAACGTCAGGTCTCGCACCTAGGTGGAACAAAAGATGTCGTTGCGATTATAATCGTCTATCGATTTGATTCAGTACCTTCTAGTCAAATTAAGGACAGCAGCGATATTAAAAATAAAACTGTCATAAGTGACAAGGAGAATGGAAAAGAGGATTGGAGAATGGTGGAATTCAAATTTGAACGGTACTCGAGAATAGGGTAGTCGACAGTAAGTGAAAACCTGATAGAATATTGTTTTTTATAACAGATTTTAATCTAAAAATATCCAAAATTGAACTAATTTGTTAATTTATGTGATTATTTAATATTTTCAAGAAGCAAAAATGCAAAAATAAAGCATTTTGTCACATGACATAAAACACCCATCAGTCATGCATGACGTCACCATCTGAAACTTCTATTAAACGCTGAGCCAAACGTCTATTAGTTTTGCGGATGGTCACGTCACACGAGAGGCCATAACAGTTGGTAGCGTTTTAGTGGGAAAAATAAAGTTGGATTATAAAAACGCAAATTAAATCTTGAAAACTTATGTTTCATGTTTATTAACCATAATATTTTAATAATATAGACCATGAAGAATAAAATAAAACGGTTTCCCAAAAACAGTCAACTAGCCTATTGGATGTATATCTTGAATCACCGCGTTTCAATGCCATTCGTTATTAATTTGTAACGAAATTATTTAAAGACATTATAATAGTTACGATCTTACTGTGTTGTTTTTTTCAATGCTTAACTTACGAAATGGGTAATAATGATAGTACACGCGGTGAATAAATGAAGCTCAAGCCATCATATAATTATATCATCTTTGCCTTGTATTATTTGATTTTGGTGAGAATTAGGAATTATAAAAAATATCGAGACCTAGAATCCAACTCAGACTCATCCTGGGGTTTAAATGTTTTCCAAATCAAAAATATTTAGTTTATATCATAATACAAATTGTTCACTTGCGCTAATTATTTAGGTACCTACACCTTCAAATGGGATTAAAGATACTCGGTTTGACTACAGAAATCCCATTCGTATAGGGGACTAGTTGTTGCTCGCGGCTCCGCCCGCGTGGAGGGCATGTTTGGGAGAAAAAGTATACAATACAAAATACCAATATTCATGCGTTTAACTTAAAAATGACGGATTTTCATACAAACTTTCATTCCCTATTTTACCCTCTTAGGGGCGGAATTTCCAAAAATCCTGAAACATATATTTTTTATTTTTAACTAAAAGGCCAAATACTAATTTTCATGAATTTAACTTCAAAAATGACGGATTTTCATACAAACTTTCATCCCCTGTTTTACCCCCTTAGGGGTGGTATTTCCAAAAACCCTTCCTTAGTGGATGCCTACGTGATAAAAGGTATCTACTGTCAAAATTTCAAGTCTCTAACCCCAGCCGTTTAGGCTGTGCGTTGATCGATCAGTCAGTCAGTCAGTCAGTCAGTCAGTTTCTTCTTTTATATATACAGATGTGTGCAGTCTACCGTGAGACGTATTTACCAATTCACCTCTACATTACTGTATATTGATAATATATATTCATTAACGGATAATGAGGAGCTATACTGAACACACCATCTAATCCGTCAATATATGAGTGTAATCTATTCTGCGCATTCTCCGTTAAGAAAAATAATAATACAGAATCGGCATTGAAATAGTCATCAATATTTATTATTTGTTGTATAGTAAGTGTGTAGTTAGCAACATTAACAAAACTATACAACATGGATATTTTAAAGGCTCATTTGAGCCTTTACATACATGAGCCTTTATATTGATACAATGATTACAACTTTATTGATTGATTTCATCATCACTGTTACACATCTCAGTGCTTAATATTAACACAACCGCATGTCAGGATTAACGAAAGGTTTCTCTTTTTAAATAATCTCTTAAGTGTACGGACAGCATTACCCTCTAAGCTGAACTACGCGACCATTGAACTGATTATACTTACTGCACCGCAAACGAACCACGGATATACTGGCTACCAACTCGTCTGCTACACAACTGATTACCAGAGCGCGGAAGCTCTGCGCTTTATGCTAAAAATTTACTTCTCCCCGCTTAGATTGTAATTTATTAATGTGCCCGCAGTTACTTTCTAAAATACCCTGGATATACCTTCGGTATTTCTAATTTTATTTTATTTTTATTTTATTTTATTTATTAGGGATCACCAACAAAATTTACAATTTCACATCAGTACATAACACATAGGCCAAACAATACTAAACTAATTGTAATTTTAATTATAGGTAATCACAACATGCTCCTTAGAAATAATAATAATAACATATAATTATTGTGAATAAACTAAATTAAACAAAAAGTACATATTTTCTTCAATGTTTTTTTTTCAAATTTATCAGATTGTTATAATTCATAAATATTTTTTGATATAATTCTTCTAAATGAAGATGTAGTATCATGAAAAATGTCCAGATCGCTAATTTTATTTGAAAGTCGGTTATACAGAGCAGACAGACGAGGGATGGGAGAATGTTTACCTACGTTGGTTCGACAACGCCGGACATGAAGTATAGGACTACTAATACTAGGAAATACCCTGATAAGACGTATTTATTGTAAATAGTTTATATCAATATTACAACAGACAGGACGACAAAAGTTTAATTTTAATTAACTTACGTAAGACGTTTTGTTCGTATTATCTAAATAAATACCGCGAACAATCATTACATCACACACAGAGCATAATATCCAAACAATCATTTAGATCCTAGAGACCTAGTGGCTAGTTTGCCAATGTTTGGCAAGGAGTGTAATGAGACTCGAGATGATTTTTAGTCTGTTTATTTTAGCTATATACAAGATACTAATGTGCTAAATGCATATAATTGGTTTATTTACTTCCTACAAACGTGACTACATCTAAGTACGTGCAATTATGAAGTGGTAGAGCTACGCTGTAGACATATTTGTCTACAGCATGAATGGGCCGGCTCGACCGGGGTAGTACCACTGTCTCAGAGAAAACCAACGTAAAGTGACAGTTAACTGTCGCGTTTCGTATGGTAAGTGAGATATCCGGAGGCCCCGATTCCCCCTTCCCTTCCCTAATCCCTATTCCTGTCCTTTAAGGCCGACAGCGCATACATGACACTTTCGGTATCGTGGATGTTCATGGGCGGTGGAGATCACTTAACATCAGGTGATCCACTGGCTCGTTTGTCAGACTATACTATAAAAAAAATGTAGTGCCGTGCTGTCGCTACAGCTAGCATACTTGAACTTTATCAGCTTAGTTAATGACACCCCATACATAATTGGGGGCTCAGTATCTAACAAGTAATAACACTCCCCATTTTTTTTGCATTATAGTCCAGAGAACTCACAAATACACAACAGTGTCTGCATTGCGCCAACCGAGCTCAGCAAGAGCATATTGTTCGAGTAAATTAAAAGGTGTGTTTAAATTTTAAAAGCCTATCTCTCGACCGATATATCAATACATTTTGATCACCCAACCGTATCACTCATTTATTTAAACACTGCATTCAAAAGTAAAACAAGAACTCTATAATTTTTGATATGTAATAAATTCGAACGTTCAATGATATTAATTTTTTTTTGGTGTGATTCATATGGACAATGACCATGGGTATTTCTGTAACGTCACATGTTGAAAAACTACGCCAGAGTATTATATACCGAGTGTTAATTTAATAAGACTAGAACCTCAAACAAGCGTCAGCTAATAAACAACACAGATTAGTAAAATAATGTTAATTTTTTTTTTCGAAAATCACATTTATTACCTACAAATCCAACTTCGATGAACTAATGCACTGTATAACACGTGTAATATAATACTTTTTATGGCGTGTTTATACTATGTGACCCTCCCAGTATCGAAGTACAAATGTATTTTGTCTATCTATATAATTTTCTTTTTATATATATTAAGTAGAAATTGACTGCCTGACTTTTTTTTTATTGCATAGCCCGACAAACGAGCATGTGGGTCACCTGATGTTAAGTGATCTCCACCGCCCATGAACATCCACAATACTGAAAGTATCATGTATGCGCTGTCGGCCTTAAAGGTCAGGAATAGGGATTAGGGAAGGGAAGGGGGAATCTGGGCCTCCGGATATCTCACTTACCATACGAAACGCGACAGTAAACTGTCACTTTACGTTGGTTTTCTGTGAGACAGTGGTACTACGCCGGTCGAGCCGGCCCATTCATGCTGCAGACAAATATGTCTACAGCGCGGCTCTACCACTATAAACTGACTGAGTGATCGATCAACGCACAGCTGATACGTTGGGTCTAGAAGCATGAAATTTAAAAATATTCCTTGAATTACGTAAGTGTGTCCTAAAGGATTTAGGAAGGTGCAGGTGCGTCAGTGCAGGAGACAACTACTTGGATTGTACTTTTTCTCCCAAACATAACCTACACGCGAGGGGAGCCGCGAGCAACAGCTAGTTTTTTAAGTGGTTTGGGTATGTTAACATAATTATGTTTATAATTGAGTCTATAACATAACACAAGATCAGCGCTATATCTATGAAGGTGCAGCCTTTGTGTGTTTGATGTGAATCAGACCACAAAATTTGACTCTTAGGCAACTCCTGTGTGATTTATCAAATCAAAACATTTAAAACACTGCAATTTCCCGACATGGAATTTGAACCTAAGCCCTCACTGGTATCTCAGGCTGACTGACTAGACCATTAAAGCGATGAATACACAATGTGATTAAAAACAAACAATTCGCATGCTATTTACATTTTACGGAACATTCGTGGGCCAAATAAAATCGGTAGAAATATGACTGAAACTTCGGGAGCGAACGAGGGTTTTTTTAATTACATATCCGTGCTTGCGGTGGTGAGGGATGGGCTTGAAAATCAGTAGATCTACCGAATAATTAGTAAAGCTGGGGAGAATACGGCGCATAATCAATATTTTCTTTTATTTTGTTCCAGAAGCATATTGTTGAATATTCATAACAAAAACTCCCATTAAGTATATAATAAATGAAACGATGCGGATATACAAAGGAGGTTTTTGGATCTTATTACACATAAACTGTCAATTAGGGTGTAATCTAATTAACAAACGCCAAACTCTACACAATTTTGACTTCACGACAAATCCAAACATGTTTAGATCACTCGACCGAAGCTCGGAATATATTAATTTTTATTATAAATACGTTATTGCGATATCGGCGATATACATACATTACACTGCAATAGAATTAAGTGCCCTTACACTATGTACATTATATATATTAAAATACATATTAAGTTTTTTAAGTACTAATACATATGTACATAAAAAACCTAACGAGTCTCTGCAATCATAGAAGCTGGCTTGTTAATTTTGAAACAGTATATAAAACTCGTCAGAATCTCTTCTCAACTAGGTTACGAATCAAAGTTGCACGTTTAGTTAGCAACCGCGTATGTTTCCGCACATTATGTAAACATTTTGTATTTTTCCTACATAAATAAAATAATTTTACGTAAGAAACATTTGGTTTCGGTCATAATGTTACCTATCAATGGTAATGATTAATCACCTTACGGCTTTTAAGTGGAAGTGAACAAAAATAATCGTACATAATATTACAACAACAAAATGGTAATGCGTAAAGTGATACATGTCAAATAACATATGAAATACTTGTTTTTTCCTCAATAACAAAATTCGCGTGGGGGTTTAGCTGTTGAATACGATAAATTATTTTATAACATATACTAATAGCAGTGCATTCTGTTTGAAAAAATTATTACGTAATATTATTTAAAATTAGAGGATTAGTGATATGGCCCAGCTTTAAAACCAAAGATTTTACTCGCGGTGGCTGGTGTTGATTGAATAGCCCGCCAAATGGGGTAGCACTAGAGATTATATGAAGATTGACGAGCCACCAGTCAGGCTTGTTAGGTTTTTAAAGCCGTGCTATTGGCGATACACAAGAAAATTTTCCCGTCAGACCCTAAAGTTGATATCTTTTATTTAAGAAATACTAGCCACTTGTCTGCGGCACCCCCGCGTGTTTGTTACTTTTGAAAGAAAAGGTGTACAATCCATGGAGTCCTCTTAAGCTATTACATATATCAATATTTTGCTATCCAATAGGAATTGTAAATTTTCCGGGATAAAAAATAGCCTATTTCATTCTCTGACCACTAAACTACCACTATGCAAAAAATCATGTTGATCCTTTGCTTT
The DNA here is from genome assembly GCA_905220505.1 of Laothoe populi. Lineage (NCBI taxonomy): Eukaryota > Metazoa > Arthropoda > Insecta > Lepidoptera > Sphingidae > Laothoe > Laothoe populi. The sequence goes on along the minus strand of HG992151.1, from coordinate 11,553,441 downwards.
GTGAAAAACAAAAACTATCCCGTGGGAATCGTACATTTTGCCGGGATAAAAAGTAGCCTATGTGCTATTCCAGGCTATATTGTATCTCTGTGGCAATTTTCAACCAGATTCGTTCAGCTGTTCCGGCGTGATTGAATAACAAACATCCATACATCCAAACATTCGCATTTATAATATTAGTAAGATGCTTGAACTTTGGCGTTTAACTTTCGTGCTATTTATTTATAGCATAATGTCTAATGGTATACCACATTATTGCTTAAACGAGGCCTAAGATTAAAATATATTTCATATTAAAATGGAATGTTTTCCAAAATAATTACAACAATAGCTTTTCATTTTATGACAATGTAACTAATTTCGAGTCTGTACTATTGCAGTTTTATTCATCCATGAATTAGATTATATAATATTAGATTTGGAGCAATTTTCTTTACCACAATTTGTTTTCTGTATGCAAAATTTATCAATTAATACTAAGTTATTAGTTTTAATCCCTGATAAATAAATAAATAGATATGCCGCTTCATGGGTATAATAGTATTGTTTAATTTAAATATAATTTACTATAAAGTATATCGAGTCAAAAAGAATCCTCAAACCTGAGAAATATGCGTCACATATAGAAGAAATAAAAAAAGCGAAAAAATAATCCGTGTTAAGCTATTTTTATCAGTAAAATTGCTACAGAATAAATTTAAAGACGGTTAATAAAAGAATTCGTCAACTTCAATAAAATCTTCTGCTTTGATCACTTAGATATAAAAAAACACAGAAGTTTCGATTCATACTTCTACTTGTATCAAAGTTATTTTTAACAAGGAAAATTGAATTGAAAGTTGAACAAAATAATATGGCAAAGTAAGAAATAGGTAATAACATATATATGTGTATATATATATTATATATACGCATGTGAAAATCGCGCATAATGTTTACAATAAACTTTTCCTTTGATATGTAAAGTATGTGTCTCTTTAGCTTTCTCCAAGAGTATAACAGAAGTATTATACGCATTCGATTTATTAGAATTTATTGTATTTTTTCAGTTGTAGGATATATATAAAAATATAGTATATACTATATTTTTTTATCGATAATATGTTAAATAACATAGTGAAAGTATTTTTTGTTAACAAACATTAACGCAATAGCTATAATTACCACGAACTGCTAGTATATTAACAACGATTCTTAGGACGCCAACCAGGCAAATGAGTTACCTAATGTTAATGGGTGCATACCCTTGAATACTCAAAGTATCAAGAGTAATAAGTGTATTCACGCTTTTAAAGGGAATTATAGAAAAAAAGTGGGGGGGCGTATTGCTACCTCTAAAATCTCAGGAAATGCTTCAGCTAGTCAATTCACTTCGGTTTATTCACTATTTTTATATTATTATTATATTTTTTTTGACTGTTGGAAAGGTGTATTATCCCTGAGTGCTATAGACTACTTTTATCATGATAAACATATATTTGGGTAAAAATAACCTCCAGGCGGACGGAGCCGCGGGCAACAGCTAGTATGAGATAATATGCGAAAGTTTGTTTGTATATTAGTTATTTTCTCAGACTATAATAACTACATAAGTTTGGTTAAAATTAAGAACGGAGATTATAAACATAGGGTAGGGCACACTCTTCTACAGTACTCATTAATGTAGTCACGCGTGCGAAGGTGCCGGCAGAAGCCATATTCAATTTAAAAGAATTTTGATATAGCCTTTGGTTCAGCATATTTTATCAGGAATTTCCAATTTGTTTGTTTAAACGTAATCTTTGGAAATGTTGAACCGTTTCTAAAAATCTTATATATATAGAAAGCAAGATTACTTTTAAGAAAATAAGGCTGTATTTTATGTTAGAAACAACTTTTATTCCGCAGAATACTTTTATGGGGATCTGCAAAAGCAATTTTCTTTGCAGATACTATACATATTCCAATTAAAACGTATTTTTATACCGTCCTATCTTAAATTCAAGTGGAATAACAATTACAGCATTAATATATTTCATTTGCTTATAATTTATACATAATCTCAATATAGTATCCTCGAGTTAATATTAATCCCTTACAGACAGATGTTTATGTTAGGCTTGACTTATTTTGTATCTGTAAAGTGATTTAATATAATTAATGATCCCTTCTATGTTTCAGCTCGCTAATACCCAGGGCACATGTCTCTGTTAATAAGCGTAATTAGGTCTTACTCCACCACATTGGCCTAATTCGAGTACACTTCACAATGGTTTTAGCTGGTGTTAGGATATCTATATCCGCCCGGATAGCGACCACGGTGGTCGTAAAATCCGCCGTAGTGGCACACGCAAGTGTGTTGCGTTCCGGGATCAGCCAGGGTTTTGTCAGGGGTCTAGAGTTGGGGTACGATGTTAGCCGTGTTGCGGGTATCTGAGAACTCTGACACTAGACCCTCGACCGCTTCTTCAACTCCTTGTCCCATGGCGTAATGTGAAGAAATACTAACATAATTTGGAAAATTTAGTGGACGGGAAACCTGCGACATCTATCTTGGCCGTACGTTTCTCTCCTCGCTAGGCTATCACTGTTTCAGAACATGATGGTAAATAAATTTTATATATTTAACTCTTGAGTTTAGCATATATACTACCTTATAAATAAATTTATTATAACCGCACCCACAGTAGAATTTAGAACCAAAAAAACATATCTAAATGTAGATAAACGAACTCATATACATTATATTATTATACATCTAGAAGAGTCGAATTAATGTATCTACTTGAATGTCGTCAAAAAGTTAATTATTTTCATAATCGGCCTACATCCATGGCGAACAAAATTTTGTTTGGTTAAAAATACCTATATACATATTTACAATAGATATACCTAATCAACACGAAGGAAAAAACTCAGCCGAGCACAAGTAGTACTTGCTTGATACTCTGTTTCTGTTACTTCTTCTACTTATAATAATTTGAAGATGAAGGTTGAATATATTAATTATGAAGCTGTTATTTTTAAAAACCACAATATTGTTAATGTTTCGATTATTAATGTTTATTACACGATTTAGAACAGCTACTATGGCGCAGTGGGTAAGTAGCCAGCAAAAGGAAAAGCCGCCGCGCCGGTTCGATTCCCTCACCCCGAGTTAATTCCTTGTGTGATTCACAAATATTTGTTTCGGGTCTGGGTGTTGTGAGACCTAGGTCTCTCGTAGTTCCTAATACCCATGACAGAAAATAATTGTATCTTACTGTTGGGTCAGAACTATGTATGACTGTGAGGTATTCTTTTAATTGTTAATATTAACATCCATATTATTTTCTAATGTATATATAGTAGTTTTTAATGTTTTGTGAGTTGTCAGTTGTGATCATAGACATATTTCTTAGAATGTAAAGCTTAGGATTCCGTCGCAATAGAGTAGTTGACAGTAAGTGAAAACCTTATAGAATTTTGCTTTTAGATAGAATAGATTTTAGTCTAAAAATATCGAAAATGAAACCAAGTTGTTAATTTATATGGGATTATTTAATATAAATTACAAGAAACAAATATGTAAAAATAAAGCGTCTATTAACTCAGCGTGAGTTCGTCTATCAAACGTCTATTAGTTTTGCGGATGGTCACATCACTCGAGAGGCTATGACGGTAGGTAGCGTTTTGGTGGGAAATATAAAGTTGGTTTATTAAAATGCAAAATACATCTTTAAAACTTATTTGTTTTATGTTTATTGATGATAATATTTTAATAATATAGACCATGAAGAACAAAATAATACGGTTTCCAAAAACAGTCAACTAGCTTATTCAAACAACTTTTATAGTCTTATAGCCATGTCAATTATTATTCATAGGTCACCGCTACCAAGAACCAACAGGAGTGAAAAATAAATATTGATAGATTCATGTTGAAATTTGTGCTAGATAAAAGTTTGTCCTTCACTGAGGAGCTATTATTTGTTAGTAGGTACTAATATCAAGTAGGTACTTGATATAATAATTGATGACCTTGTACCTCTGTTAAAATATTTTAATTCGCCAAATCATATGTTAGAAGTTTATAGGATTGTATCAGTAGATGAAGGCATTGTCTTCAAATAACATTCATGCTTAAATATTTTATTTACTGCCTCGATAGGCAGACGAGCCACCTGATGGTAAGTAGACATCGCCGCCCATAGACTTTTGAAATGCCAGGCACAGCAAAGCCGCTGCTAACCGATAAATATCTTCATTTTTATATAAAATTCTAATTATTTATTAAAATCCAACACTAATACATAAAATCACGAAAAAATAAACATAATACTAGAATATTCTATAAACTAATATTACAAAAGGTACCCAGACCACCCAGAGTAGATAAATATTTATCTACACATTAATATTAAATTAAAGATTAGATACTCATATGAATAGTAAATAAAGTTATAACAAATTAAATTAACTCAATGAATCGAAAAAACTATGTAAGCGAGTTTATGAATATAGAAAGAAAGTAATATTTATTTGTAGTTGCTAAAAGTAATATAATATATTTAAGTAAAAGTATATAAACTATACAAATATATAAGTCTTAAGTACAAGACAAATATAATAATTAATTAGATTCTTTACTGAATATCGGAGGCTCAGATTCCCCCTTCCCTTCCCTATTCCCTATTCCTGTCCTTTAAGGCCGACAGCGCATACATGATACTTTCGGTGTTGTGGATGTTCATGGGCGGTGGAGATCACTTAACACCAGGTGACCCAAATGCTCGTTTGTCGGACTATGCTACAAAAAAAAATGTCTTTAATTTTTTTCTATTGTCTGCGTGCCTTAAACTACTGAAAATATTTTAGTAAAACAACTTGACACCTTGAAATAGCCTGAATATTTTATAGAGGAGTAATACATAGTACAGTTATCAGAAACAGTACCAATAGAACCACATTGCACCAAAAGTAGTCAATCTCTTTGCTGATCACATTTGCCATAAAGCAGTCAATGCGCCTGTCTGCATCACGAGTATAAAAAAGGACACTAATAGTAAAAAAATAAGCCCGCAGGGTAGCTTGTGGCGAGCTGTAGGGAATTAGCGATCCCACGTACCTGATTGCTCCCGGAGAGAGGAGAAGGCACTGTTCTTCATCTTTAACCAGTTGGTTAGAGTGAACAATGACGAGGAACACCCAATCCCCCACCGCTGGCTTGCCTTCACCGGACGGTCAGAGTGGAGTCGCCAGAGCTTTAGGCTCGGAGGGTGAATGTGTAACGTAAATGGTGAGTGGGCAACGTGATGGGACCCTAAGAGGGCAGATGATCGTTGTTTAAAGTCTAGTGACACCTCTCCACCCTTTAGCCGCTTAAATGATGTTCCATTGTCGCTTTTTATAACGTCTAATTTGGGGAGCCCATTTACCTGAGTTTGTGTCACCACGTTATCCGTGTTTTTAACATTGATCAGCCAGGTGCCATACTTCTCCCCATAGCCCCAATTACTCAATCCACTAACACCTCACCTTAATAGGCCAGTATACATTTTATCCAACCATACAATAGTCCTACCCCAACCGGGGCTCAATCGGGGGTTCGGGTTCAATGGCGAACCTTGGGGGAGGCCTATGTCCAGCAGTGGACTGCGATAGGCTGATGATGATGATGATGATGATGATGAACCGGGGCTTGTCCTTGGGTGCACTTGTATAGTGTATACATGGATGACGATGATTATCATGGTGTATCATCACAAAATTGATTAAAATTGTCTAACAGGCCTCTACGTGTTGGCTTCAACCCCACTCACGCCTTCCAATTACCCGGGATTCTGTAGTCCCGAGATAATGGTAAAACAAACATAATAAATATTACTTAGTAGAAAATATCCGTAACATTGACTGTATGTGTGCCCTTCTGTAGATATTGTGTACCGACCCGGGATGCTGCCTATTTTGAAGAAAGCCGATGTGAACTATGAAGTTTACAAGGGAATAATGTAATATACTTCCTGTCGCTTGTATATTCGGCTGTAAAATATTGAACTTCCAGAATATTTTGCCTGAAATGTTGAGTAAATATGAGAACATTTTTAACATAAACAAAGGAAGTGTTTTTTCGTTGGCAACACATTAATAAACGCGCGAAGACTAATTTCTAAACGGCTCAGACGATCGTTTGCTTGTCTGCATAAACACAATAACCATGATAAAAAACATGCCAAACATACGCTTAATATAAACGCTGTTTAATTGGTTCCGTCGGTATTATGAGGCATATGTATTAAACACGATATCAAACCATTCAGCGACCTATCAATTCCCATGACGTGTTTTAGATAGCGGTGGACGCCTACCAGTGAGCGATTCGTCGGTTTCTAGTTAACTCATAGGACGAAGTACTCGTACGTGACTTTAATATTAGGAGACAGATAACATATTCAGAAAATTATATACCCAAAAAGTCTTCAAAATCATCCTTTCAGTTTTAGTAATTTGTGTACAATTTAGTTTCACTAATGAGATTAACAGCGATAGCCTATTTGGTTGCGGTACGGACTGTCAAGACGAAAGTCGTAGGTTCGAAACCCAAGTGGCATACACCTCTGACTTTTCTCAAGTTATGTGTGTATTAAAATGTTAGTTATCGCTTGCTTTAACGGTGAAGGAAAACATCGTGAGGAAACCTGCATATCTGAGAGTTTTCCGAAGGTATGAGAAGTCTGCCAACCCGCATTAGGCCATCGTGGTGGACTAAGGCCTAACCCCTCTCATTAGTAGAGGAGGTCCGTGCCCAGCAGTGGGACAATGTTTAATACAGGGCTAGTATTATTATTATTTATATTATTACAATGAGATTATTTATTACCTTTGTCACAAATGAAGTTATAATAAAATTCACGAAGCCAAAAATAACTTACTCTGTTGTATATATAAATATTCTAGTTTCTTTATATTTTATAAATTAGGTACTGACATACATCATCTACATACGCTATTAAATAAAGTATCTAATAATGATTTTTAAATATGTTATAAAAAAAAGAGGAATCATGTTTATCTGTACTATTAACATGATCAGCATTTTGCGTGGATTACTGGACTAAAAAACAAACAGACGGGTCCCTGAAACCCATTAAGTGACGTATCACAACAGCGAAAACTCGGCTAACGCGAATTAACACGATATAAAAATAACTCGTCGTTTATAATGTACAAGCCATTAATTTGATTCGTAAACAGTCAAGCATTCATGCGAAAATAATTTCTGAGCGTTTTTTCTACATTTTGTATAATTAACACTTCTGAATGACGCTTTTGGAGTGTACCTACAGATCAAATAGGAAAGGAAAATCGAAATGCATGAGAAAACCTTAAAATGAAATATTACGTTACAAAATTTATTCCAATTCCTTGCGTACAACCTTCTAATGTGCGATTAATGTTTTTAAACCGAGTGGTGACGTTTTACTGCAACCATAACGGTTTTATTATATCTTCTTTCTAAATATACTAGTTTTGACTTGCAGCTTCACTTCACAACAGTCCCTTTCTGGGATAAACAATTTAACAGCCAGATAGAAGACAAAGTTGAGTTTGAGCTTTATTATGATCTGAATTTTTTCCCTAATTTCTAGTTAACTTATAATTTCTAGTCTATACTAATATTATAAAGAGGAAAGATTTGTATGTAAGTATGTTTGTAACGAATTGGCTCAAAAAGTACTGGACCGATTTTAAAAATTCTTTCACCATTTGAATGCTACATTATCACTGATTAATATAGGCTATTTTGATTGCAAAATTATGATGGATTTTATACCTTTTCTTTCAAAAATAACTACCTCGCGGGTGGAGCCGCGCGCAACAGCTAGTTAATTCATAAAGCAAATATATTTCCAAAATTAAAAACACCCCTGATTAATCTCTAAATAGTCTTCTAATAAAACTAACTAATTAGTAAAACCCCGTCAAAATCAATTCCTGAATTTTGGGGGCTAGGCCGGTAAAACACAAAAAATAATTTCCCATTCATTGTTTTTTTCGCTAATGAGCCAGTGAGGCCATCAGTTAGAAAAATCTTTTACAGCAAATCGCAGATAGATATTCCAATATGTACGTAAAACAGGCGATTAGTTGTTATTATTGTGACATAGTCATTGTTAGCATCGTTAGCTACTTTTAATATGGGATAACAGTGTACCGCCCTTATTTCACACCGCGTATATATTCTCTTGTGTGCGACATCAAGGTTGCTAGCTTAAAGACAAAAGAACGCCTACCCTGTGGATTCAAAGACAAAAGTTTACTGCCGTTGCACCACAAGTAAACCAGTGAAGTGATTTTATCCCGAATATAAAATATGAAATTAAATTTTATGTTGCAGAAATAAAAAAATACAAAACAAAATTGTCGCGCCGTAACAAAGTGGCTATAATTTTGGACGATGCAATTTTCTAGAAAAATATGCAAGACTCTAGCGTGAAATAGCTAGAATGTCCGCCCGTTGCTAACGTAATCGTTTCTTCGTCGTAGTATCATGTTCAATTACTTCTTAGCTTACTGTTACATATTTAATTAATTAGCACAACATAATATAAGCTCAATACATGTTATCAATATATGTTTAATAGTGGTAGAGCCACGCTGTAGACATATTTGTCTACAGCATGAATGGGCCGGCTCGACCGGGGTATTCCACTGTCTCACAGAAAACCAACGTAAAGTGACAGTTCACTGTCGCGTTTCGTATGGTAAGTGAGATATCCGGAGGCCCAGATTCCCCCTTCCCTTCCCTAATCCCTATTCCTTTCCTTTAAGGCCAACAGCGCATACGTGATACTTTCGGTATTGTGGATGTTCATGGGCGGTGGATATCACTTAACATCAGGTGACCCACTGGCTCGTTTGTCGGACTATGATATAAAAAAAATGTAATTACTTGGTTACAGTCTCGTAAGTGCAATATCATCATCATAAGCCTGTAGCAGTAAGTGCAATGCAGTCGAACAAAAACCCAATCCTATTTTTAATTGATTCCCTTATGACCGGCTTATCCATTTCGCTTCTGCTCTTGTTGGTGGGAGTTAATGGGCGGTGAACATCATCAAGTGATCCATGTATAAATAAAGAAATAAAATAGGAACAGTTCATCTGGGTCTTAATATCAAATTCCGCGATATATTTTTAAGCTAATACCTAGAACAACCTTTTTTTTTTTTCCCGCGGGGAAAATCCGTCTTACGGATACCTTCTGGTCCTCGGGGGAGGAGAGATGGTTATGCCGGACTCACCGACCTTCCGACCCAGTTCGCCCGAAGGACTACTAGATCGGGACCCTAACCAATTTTCCTACGCCGGTGTACCGACTAAAAACCCCGCGGTAGCCTTCTGCAGCACATGTGGGACAATCCCGGGGGATCCTGAGTTTACTCTGGATTGCTGCCGGAACCATCCCTGTGCCGTACCTTTACGGTCCGTCTCTTCTTGGGCTAGATGCCCCCCACAATTTACAGTAGCAGCGCGATGTTTCGCGCCTCCAACCGCCTCAGGGTCGCACCATGCAGATATATACATAAAGGCCGCACATCCTCCGCTGTGCAGCCGCGACCCCTGTGATCCCTTTTAGTCGCCTCTTACGACAGGCAGGGTATACCGTGGTAGAATTCTTCAGGGCCCCCATTCCACAGGGCGGGAGGCGCCAGTCAATCGTCAAACTCGGCGCCTCCTTCTCGTTTGGTGACGAGCGGGATCGGTTCGTTGCCGATCCCGTTCGGCGCTCTCCTTCTGCAACATAACATGTTCGCAGAAGGAGGCCATCGCACGCCACGACCTTCGTCTGCCGACCATGGCAGATACCACAGCCGGCAGAGAAAGGTCTCCATTGACAGCTGACCTGAGAGCGCTGCGCTCTTCATCCCAGGCTGGACACTCCGCAAGGGTATGTTGGGCACCTAGAACAACCTAAGCTTAACATTAAAAAATATTTTCATACTCAATAGACTTAAGCTATTCCAAGATTGTTAGATAAAATGTTAATCTTAAAATTAAAACGTTTTCAAATGAGGAAGTTCTTAATTCAACGCGTAATTGTTCGTTCTTTTTATTTGTGTACATTGATTGCTCTACCAAAGACGGGCTATTTAATGATTTTTTTTTAATGAAAATGTATTGAAAATTTACTTGACTGATAATAAAAAATTTGCTGGTGGTAGGATATTCATATCCACCCGGATAATGACCACCGTACACAGGGTGTAAAATCCGCAATAGTGGCACACGCAAGTGTGTCGCGTTCCGGGATCAGCCAGTGTACATCCGGTTTTTGTCAGGGGTCTAGAGTTAAGGTACAATGTTGGCCGTTTTGCGGCCTTCTGAGTACTCTGACACTAGGCACCCTCGACCGCTTCTTCACCTTCTTGCCCATGGCGTAGTGTGTAGAAGCAGGCCGGTATGATTGTGTTGAGTAGTGGGGGATAAATTGTCTCTCGCTACCCGATATTCTAAATGGACGGCACTGCGCTTACCATCAGGTGCAGTATAGTCACTTTGCCGTGCCAGGTAAAAAAAACTGACTGAAAGTAAAAAGATACCATTAACTACTTACTTCTTCTTGCACTAATCAACTCGATGGCGATAGGTACGCCAACTATAAGATCAGGGAAGTCCGACCGACGAACTGTGGGTGTACTAGTTGCACCTCTGTCTACTGCTTTGGGGATACAGTCGTGAGCTTAGTTTGAATAATAATAATAATAATACTAGCCCTGTATTAAACATTGTCCCACTACTGGGCACGGGCCTCCTCTACTAATGAGAGGGGTTAGGCCTTAGTCCACCACGCTGGCCTAATGCGGGTTGGCAGACTTCTCATACCTTCGAAAAACTCTCAGATATGCAGGTTTCCTCACGATGTTTTCCTTCACCGTTAAAGCAAGCGATAATTAACATTTTAATACACACATAACTTGAGAAAAGTCAGAGGTGTATGCCACTTGGGTTTCGAACCTACGACTTTCGTCTTGACAGTCCGTACCGCAACCAACTAGGCTATCGCTGCTATTTTAGTTTGAATGCACTCTAAAAAACGCTGTTATATAAAAAAACAATAACGCTGTTTTTAAATATTCATGTAAAAATCTCACACTTTTCTTTGTCTGCAAATCATTAGTGTTTTTCAGCAAGGTATTTTCCTGGTATCTTTAGAAACATCAACTATCTATCAAAGTAAAAACCTTCCTACATTCGAGGTGGCGTCGGTAATTGTAGCTGGCTATTGTTTTAGATTTAAATACTTTGATGTAACGGACCCGTATATGTGGGTGATAAAACTTATTTGGTAAATTAATTCAAGACCTGCTGAATATTTATTTGATTAGATCCTTGTGGCGGGAGCCCTGAGCGGAGGAAAATTAACGAAGCATATAAAGAAGAGTTGAATAATATGCTTTATACTATAATAATATATTAAAAATACTAAACGCCATTTTCTACAAGTTTTCCGACACTGTTTTTTATATACGCATAAATCTTACAAAGTTACGTATGACTATATATATAACTAGCTATTGCCCGCGGCTCCGCCAGCATGGTTATCTATGAAAGAAACATAAATATCCATAGACGCAGCTATTCAAGTCCCTAGGTTTTTGTCTGGTAAAGGCATTTACTTAGGCTTCAGAAGTGCGTCTTTGATCGAGTTGCATTCATCTTATTGTAACTGTAAAGCAACAGACGCTTTTATAGATATTTCAAAGAACAAGACCACAATGGCAAATAGTAATGTCTGACGTTACTAGAATATGACATTTTCCATAACAAATAGTTCATGGGTTCGATCTAAATAAAGCCCTCACTATATTAATTAGTAAAAATAACTATAACGAAATATAGGTTCCTATATCAGTAGCAGTTTAGTTAGTAGGATATATTATTTATTGACGGGAATTATATTATAACGATGTGGTGATTTCACATCTCACATAAAGAACATTGTTTTTTTACCATAATCAGAAACCCAACATACATATATAATATTGTGCTCTGTCAGCACCCGACGGTCATCGTTGTATAAATGATATAAGTGCACCCAAGGGCCATACAAGGTTGGTGTAGGACAGTTAGAAACAGAACGAAAGTGTAAAAAAAAAAGTTGTAGTGATTAAAATAAAAAAAATGGGTGCGTTTACTTATGTACGCGCGTGAGAAGTTATATTTCTTTGGCATCATCAAAAAGTAGTTTTTAATGTCATGCAAGTACCTAGTAATAATTTTATTAATTAATATTAATAATATTTTAATTTATATCAATAAATAATACATACGGATAGTTAACCTCAATTATATTGGAGGACTTGAAAAAGTATATAAGGACAGCTTCAGAGTGTTACTTTTGTGTCACGGTATGCGCGCGCATCTTAAAATTTCACTCTCATCATTTTTTCTTATTTTTTTTTTTAGTGCCTCGATAGGCAGAAGAGCAGACGGGCCACCTGATGGTAAGTACTGACCGCCGCCCATAGACTTCTGAAATACCAGGGCACAGCAAAGCCGCTGCCTACCGTTCTTAACGCGCATACAGAAGTATAACTTCAAAAAAACGTATGGATTTTATCGTAGCTTATTTTACTTTTTAATCCCGACGATTCGAAAACTTTAGTCTTCATTGTCATTGATAGGTATTCAAAAAATATTAGTTTTAATTCAATGTGTAACTTTCGCGTTAAAAATATATTGTGGTTCATTCAGATAAGGTGTTGAAGGTGATGGTGGTTTATAAGAAGTAGGGCACCTGTCCAGTCTGACTAAAATTAGCACGTGACTCATCAATTTAGGCAAATGAGTTCCGCAATGTAGTCTTGTATTATAATTATTAAGTAAGTAAGTGCATCTAGAGGATGATTAGTCACAGCATATCCGAAGTATTTTTGATCAGGCTTTAAGCAGTAATAATAATAATAATACTAGCCTTGTATTAAACATTGCCCCACTGCTGGGCACGGGCCTCCTCTACTAATGAGAGGGGTTACGCCTTAGTCCACCACACTAGCCTAATGTGGGTTGGGAAACTACACATACCTTCGAAATTCTATATTTACAACCATCTATATTTATGTTACGGAATGTAACATAAATATAGATGGTGAGAGAGTGGAACAAGTGAAAGAGTTTGTTTATTTGGGAAGCGTGTTAACCAGAAATGGGAAATATGAGAGGGATATTGAAAGGAGAGCGATGGCAGGTAATAAAGTGAATGGTGCCTTGCACGCGATAATGAGCAGCCAGGCGGTGTCACAAAAGGCGCGAATGGCTGTTCATAATGGTGTGCTGGTACCGACACTTATGTATGGAAGTGAAAGTTGGGTGTGGCAGAAGAAGCATGAAAGTGGAGTTAATGCGGTGGAGATGCGTTCCTTACGGAGTATGTGTGGAGTCACCCTTGCTGATCGCATGAGGAATAGTGTGATAAGAGATCGTTGTGAGTTGAAGAATGATGTGGTGACTAAGATAGAAAGAGGTATGCTGAGATGGTTTGGCCACATGGAGAGGATGGATGAAAGGCGATTTACGAAAGCTATTTATCGCGCAAATGTGACTGGAAGAGTGGGTAGAGAGCGCCCAAGGAGAACGTTTACGAATCAGATAAACGATCTTCTCCTAAAAGGGCAAATCAGAAGTACCTCCAACCGTCGTAAATGTATGAGAAGATGTATGAATGTGGAAGAGGCGATAGAAGTGTGTCAGGATTGTAGCTTGTGGCACTCAATAGTCTCTGCCTACCCCCATGGGATACGGGCGTGAGTGTATATGTATATGTATGTATGTATGTACCTTCGAAATTCGTATGAGAATTCTCAGGTATGCAGGTTTCCTCACAATGTTTTCCTTCACCGTTAAAGCAAGCGATAATTAACAATTAATACAAACGTAACTTTAGAAAAATCAGAGGTGTATGCCATTTGGGTTTCGAACATACGACTTTCGTCTTGACATTCCGTGCCGCAACCAACTAGGCTATTGCTGCTTTAAGCAGTAGCTACAACAAATATCAATTTGGCAGGAAACTCGGAGCGTGATTAAAACCGCGTAGCGCGTTATAAGACCTCCGCGATATAACTTAGTTCGATAACAAGATCTTATAAGCCCGCCGCGTCGTGCTGTGACGGTTTCATCAGAACTTCCCTTTCAAAATCGGATAAAAATTACCCGCTATGACTGAGTGCAAATGAGTCTTTATTACCAAGTTTGATAAATATTGTTACTAACTTTCTATGGACTTTACGACAAACCAGTTTTTATGTACTCATTATACCTAAAAGCTTCTATACATAGTATAAAAGAAAATCGCCACCTGCGTCAGTTTGTTTGTCCGCTAACTCTTTCTAAACCATGCTATCGATTTTGAAACGGTTTTCATCATCATGTAGATTTTTTTCCGGAAGATTTAATTATGTATAGTAAGTACCTCCTATTGAATATGTTGTATGTGTAAATAATATAAATATAGCGGAACCTAGTCGCCCAAACATTTATTTTCACGGTTTACGTAGGTTTAGCCATAAGAATTTTCTTATGGCTAAACTCACAAACATTGTATTATTAAAATCCAACTAAATATATTTTTCCTATTAAGCAATTCGCAGTTCGAGGTAACATTATAACAATACAAGCAAATGACGGCAGACATCGGTTATTGCTACAGCAATCACGAACGATTAAACGAACGACCAACATTTATTAGTATTTTTTTATAATTCGTTTGGCCTCATGTAGCTTAAAGGAGCTACTATAGAAGAAGAATCCGACAATACAGGTTGTAAATATTAATATAATATACTGTCAGTTCAGTCATAACGTAAGTAGCACAAAATGTCCCTCTGGAATAAACCTTACGAAGGTGAATATTACCGCTGCTTCCATGTTAAATCGTCAAGCGTCATAAACACCCTGATCTGTTAGAGCGACACGTCCAATCACATAATATTCAACCTGAAAATATCCTCATGTGTGAAATAAAAGTAGTCTAGAAAAAACAGAATCTAGAGAAATGTCTCTACTTTTAATTTTGCTTGCAGTCTGGATCCAGTATCAGTCTGACAGTCTCAATTTACTGTTAGATAACTTTAATTAATACCCGCTTATAACGCAAAACCACGTACTCTTTTAAAGTGCGGGGGACAAGTTGTTTTCTTATAACTGTAAGTACTGGATCTATTTATATTCCTTGTTATGCTGTATAAGAAAATTACTCATACTCATATAATAAATATTATCAAACCTTACGTAACGATATGATAATGTATAGCCTGTTTTTTTTAAATATTTTACAAAGAGATACTTTTTGTAAATCCTCAGAGAAAACCTTAGTAAAATATGTACTCTTGACTTTAAAGTAGCTCTTTAGTATATAATCTTGGGACAATATTGACGATGGCACGATCCACGCATCCTTATTTTATGGAATAAGTTTTTGCTGATATGAGTAAATATGTCTCCTAGCCTAAATATATTTTTTATATTTTCATAGCCGACTTGCTGTTGTCCGCGGCTCCACCCGCTTGGATTTATATTTGAGAGAAAAAGTATGACTGCCTCATTGGCGCAGTTGTAATTGCGCATGCGTTACGACTGCTGTGCGGGTCTGCCTCGGGTTCGTTCCCTAGGTCGGGTAAATGTAAATATTAGGTTTTTCTATTTAAAAATACTCAGTATCAGCCCGGAGTCTGGAATTGTGCCCTTTATGGTGATAGGCTCGCCTCCTATCACATTATGGGACTGTAATAAATTCGGCGAAAAGTGGGTGTAGTGGTTACACCTTCTCCCTTCGGGGATGACAGACTTAGGAGAGTATATATGTATGAAAAATTATATTTCGAAACACGCAGGCGGAGCCTTGAGCCATAGATAGCTACATAATGCATGTATAAACATTACTACCCAGTAAACCAACGAGTTGTTTTAGTGTTTATACTTCGTGAACAATATCTCCAGAGTAAAAAAACAGAGCTATAGATATGCGATTTTTGGAAGGGGAAAGGGGTTATTTGCATCCACCCAGTGAACCGAAATTTTGTTTCCGTCGGTTGTTGTCATTTTCTTTCAAGATTATCTATTGCGAAGAGTAACGAATGAAAACGTGAGTGTGTCAGCTGAGGCTTAGATTCCTAACATAAAATTAAAAACTCTCGCGTCTCATCCTGTAGGAATTGGTGTTCTTTGGCAAAGATTTCTGGCGTGTCAAATAGAAGATAATATTTGGAGTTTTCTTCTGCATGTTCAGCAACTGCAAACTTCATACTGGGTCAGTGTTTTACGTCAGTTATATGTTTTTTATCGACGGCCCCTTTATCTATACCTACTTACAAGACCCATACAGATAAATACCTAAATGGTGAATCTCACCACCATCCAAAACAGTTACAAGTAAATATACTACTACTAGTGGCTGCTATGATTGCCATGGCAACCTTGCCGTTTTGTATACAACATTTATTGTGATATTTCTAGAAAATACAAAAACGTAATTTAGTAGGGAAATGTTTATTTATATATGTGGAGCGTTACCCAATGTGTTTTTTCGCAGAAAACGTGAACACTCGAAACTTTTGTTTGAGCAATAAAATTTAACTTTATTCTTTCATTGAATGCTAAATCGGTCTTTTAAATATTTTGTGCAAAATCGTTTGATATTAAAATTTAACAACCATAACAAAATTTATCTGTATAATATCCGTTTTTATCCGACCATAAATTGTCTTTGTAAACGCACAGCGGCATTTGAAATAACCATATAATTATTTTGGGATTCGTTTGTTTCAATTTTTGTTATACAACTACAACAAACAAAATATACATACATGTAGTAAAAGAAGGAATAAAAAAAAATAAGAATTGTGTAAATATGAGAGAAGTTATTTGTTTTAAAATTAATTCTACGGGTAAAGTTAAGTGGAAGAAAATAGTTCAGGAATTAAATCTGCATGTACATAATATTTATGAAGAATAATAATAATAGTTTCAGCCATGTGTTATATTATATGCGTAAGGTGTTTTGGTTCACACCACAGCACAACATCAAGCGGATGATCATCTCCTTCTCACAACCATTATCACACCGTACTTTGTGAAAATTGTATTTTTAGTACAATAACAATTGTTTTTATTTCTGTCTTATGCACGATATAATTTTTTTTGAAGTTATACTTCTTTAGGCGCGGTATGAAAAAATGATGAGAGTGAAATTTTAAGATGCGCGTGACACAATAGTAACACCTCTGAAATTTTCCAAGTCTAATGAGTCCTCATCTGCAACAGCATTCGAAGTAGGTACAATTTTACAACTAACAGCATTCGCTATGTGACAATGGAGTTACCCTTACGAGCAGAAACGCATCGTCGAAGCAATACTGCCGATCTTCGGTGATGGAGACCAGAATTCCATAACGCACATGTTTTAAAGTGTGCTGCGTAGGAGGTAGACTGGCAGATCCTGATTAGCTGGATTATGCAGCACTTCTCCCGGGGTTTCGGTGATGCTTGCGGCAGAAGAATGATGGAAAGCGATAGTCTCATTCAGTGAAACTGTCACTATTAGAAAGGAGGCTTCGAAGCAATACCGAGAGAGGGTTGATATTGCTCGGAGGTGTAGACCAAGGTGGGGACAGAATAACTCCAGTTTCTCTTTAGGGATGTAAATCAATTCTAATCCTTCGGCATGCTTAATAAAACCGTACTGGCAACAAAACAAAATTAGTATTGCTTAGTAACGATACTAATGTAATTTTCTTTTCGGTAATAGTTCTCTTTCATTTATATAGGGTACAGAATTAATATTCACACCATAAACCCCGGCGCCGTGCCGCAGCGAGCTAATATATTTCAAGTAGTTAGCTTTAAAAAACCAATGCAGTATCACAAGCACTAATAAAACTGTAATAATACGTTCGCTTTCACCGTCAAAGTTACGTAATTGCAATTTTAAAGTTCAACGCCTATCTCTCAAATTTAATAATTTCTAATGAAATGTTTAAAATATTATGAAAATGACCATTTTCATGTTATAAATACATATTTTTTTACATTATAAATTATTCTAAAGTGGTAGAGTCACACTAAACCGGCTTGGTTACAGCATGAGTGGCCCATTTGATCGGTTCACAGAATACCAACGTGAAGTAACAGTTTACTGGTGTATGTATGCTGGTGGTAGGATATTCGTATCCGGTGGGGTGCGAAGTCAGGAAACCTCCACGTGGTGCACCCTGGGCAACGGCGGTCACGTTGACCGACGGCCGATATCCTGACAAAAGGTAGTAGACAGACGTCGCCTTTTGTGGCGACTGTCGATTGACAGTAAGGCTCGTTTCCTCGGGCTACTCTCGAGTTCTGTCTCGGGACTGTCGGCGGGCTCGGTGTGCGCTCACCCCGCCGCCGAGCGGGTAGTAGGGGGGAAGTTCTCTCTTGCTGCCGCCGTCGTATATCGTAATCCAGTTAAAAGGAGGTCTGTGGTCATGTCTCGCGCTCCCACTGGACCGAGGGTCTTGGCTTAATCGCCCGGGCCGCGAGGGAGAAAACCTCTATAAAAAGTCACCCCGAATCCCAAGCGGCGGCGCACCGTGAGGGGATGCATGGCCGATGGGTAGTTCGGTCTCTAGTGCGAACCCCGGCGGGGAACGTGCTGAACCCCGTGCAGACATTTGCTTACCCAGCTACAGGGGGCTCTGGCTGGGTGGACCGAATATTTCCCCCATACTCGTGGGATTAACAATGAAATCTATTAAAACAAACACAAACAAAGACGATGCTGTGGGAAAATTATCTATCCCAGGGGACGAAAGTGACCCTGGGAAGACCGATGACGCTGGGCGAAAGACAAAGAAGGCAACTGCAAAGGTTGCCTCCGCTGTCTCAGCTCTTGAGGCGGATACCGGAACGAGCGGCGTAATGACGCGCTCAAAGAGGGCGGCAAGAGCTCGGCAACTGGACGCATCTGCAAGCGACAGTGACGATGAACCGGCGCCAAAAGTGCTTGCTCTTTCGGCTGTGGTGTCTAACGAAGACACCACGCCGATGGAAGTAACTGGTGACCGGGACTGGCGCTTGCAGATGTCAGCCATCATTCAAGACGTGGCCAGCAAGGCCCAAAATATTAAAGGGACGGAGCAGCGGAGGCTGAACCTCGCGGCGAAAGAGCTGTTGGTGAGGGCTCAGGAGTCAGCCTCCGCAGAGGTGAGCAGGCTGGAGGCTGAGAAGGCGGCGATGGCTCAGGAAATCGCCGTCCTCAAGGCCTCCCTTGCGTCCCAACAGCGGACCCTGGATGAGATGGTGGCGACTGTCCAAGCAATACAAGGACAGTCACAGTCGGCGGCCCAAACTGGAGCCATTTCTGGAGAGGAGGACCGCCTCGAACGGTTCGAGCGCCGTCTCTTAAATATCATAGACGCGCGCTTGAGCGATATATACTCGAGGCTACCTCCAGAGCCCATCATGCGGCCTCCATTGGCCGCCGATAGGGCTAAAACTCCGGTAACGCCCGCCGTCTCTGGGCCGTCAAAGGCCCCATCAGTCGCTGCCGGTCCACCGGTCACTCCAAAAGGAAAAGGGCTGGGCAAGGGAAAGAGTAACGCCCAGCCCACCCCTGTTGACGCTCCCCGACCCCGACTTACGTCTGTCGTAGTCGCTGGGCCGGCGGAACCGTCAACTTCTACGGCGTCTCCAAATCCCCCTCAACCTAAATCCCGAAGGGGGGGAAAGAGGGGAAACAAAATTAAAAACAGGAGCAGCACTCCCGTTGCGAAATCCAGGGAACCGCGGCCGCTACCTCCCGCTCCTGCATCGATGGATGAGGGATGGAATGTTGTGGCCAAGAAGGGCCAGAAAAATCCCCAGCCCATGCCGATAGCTGCGGTGGCCGCACCGCCGCAGCAGCACCGGCCGAAGCCGCGTATAAATCTACCCCGCAAGGCAGCTGTTACACTGACGGTTACGCCGGAGGGGTTGGCGCGGGGCGTCACATACGCCTACGTATTGCGGCAGGTCCAGCAATCCGTGGACCTGGCCGGGCTCGGCATTGCGGAGACTCGGGCGCGCTTAATGGCGACGGGCGGGTACCTGTACGAGGTACCCGGCCCGGAATCCGAAAAGAAGGCCGACTCCCTTGCCAATAAAGTTAGGGAGGTATTCCGCGGAACGGAACTGGCGGACGACGTACGCGTTTCCCGTCCGTTCAAGGCCGCGGAATTGCGAATATCCGGGTTGGACGCGTCAGCCGACCCGGAAATAGTAGCAGCGGCCCTCGCAAGAGCTGGGGATAGCCCCAATGAAAGTTTTAAGGTCGGGGAGATCCGCCCTGACCGGTCCGGCCTTGGTGCGGCGTGGGTGCGGTGCCCCGCTAAGGTCGCCGACAAAATTTTAAGTTCGGGCCGAGTGCTGATCGGCTGGGTAGCTGCACGCGTCCAGCTTCTTGAGCCGAGGCCCATGCGGTGCTACCGCTGTTTGCACAAAGGACATGTGCGGATGCGGTGCACCGAAGAGTGTGACCGCAGCGGCATCTGCTACCGCTGCGGTAAACTGGGCCACAAGGCCAAGGAGTGCTCCGCGGAGCCGCATTGCGCAGTTTGCGCAGATGCGGGTAAACCCGCGGGGCACCAGGTGGGCGCCAAGGCATGCGTCGCCTCCTCCCGCCCTCGCCACGCAAATCGTGGTCGGGGGACGGGGGTTGTGACCCAGCCGGCAGCGCTCCCCGTAGAGGAGCAGATGGAGATCGCCCATTAATATGGCGCAACGTTTCCTCCAGGCGAACATTAATCACTGCGCCAGGGCCCAGGACCTGTTAGTCCAGAGCATGGCGCAGTGGTCGATACAAGTGGCTGTGGTCGCCGAGCCTTATTTTGTTCCCCCCAGGGAAGACTGGGCAGGGGACCTTAACGGTTTGGTGGCCATCATCACTCGGGGCGCCGCCGGCTCCCCACCCTTCGAAAAAGTAGCGAAGGGGTCGGGATGTGTGGCGGTTCTGTTGGGGGGGGTCTGGGTTGTGGGTGTGTATTTCTCCCCCAATAGATCCCTGGCCGAGTTCGAGCACTTTCTCGCTCGGCTAGGGGCCCTGGTGGTGCAAGGCAGTCAGCCTCGCCCCGTTCTCGTTGCCGGCGACTTCAACGCCAAGTCTCTGGCTTGGGGTTCGTCGGTCACCAGCAGGCGAGGCGAGGCCCTGGAGGAATGGGCGATCTCGGCCAACCTGGCCGTCGTGAATCGCGGGTCGGTTAACACGTGCGTGCGGCATAATGGCGGATCGGTGGTGGACCTCACGTTTGCCACCCCAGCTATTGCCCGCCGTGTCCGTGACTGGAGAGTGCTGGTGGACGAGGAGACGTTGTCGGATCACCGATACATTCGGTTCGACGTCTGCTTGTCCCCTAACCCCCAGTCCAGTGGAGGACCGACTGGCCCGCGGTCGGACGGCCCGCGTTGGTCTGTAAAACGCCTCGATGTTGAGGCCCTGAAGGAGGCCGCACTGGCCCAGGCGTGGCTCCCTGCACCGGAGGCACCGATGCAGGTCGAGCAGGAGGCGGCGTGGTTCGGGGCAGCGATGTCGCGCGTCTGTGACGCGGCCATGCCCCGAGTCCGACGTCTTCCCGAGAAGCGCCAGGTGTTCTGGTGGTCGGCGGAACTTATGCGGTTACGTGTCTCCTGCGTCGCCGCCCTTCGTCGTCTCGCCAGACACCGTCGTCGTCGGGTCCGTCTTCCCGGCGACGAGGACCAGGAACGGCTACTTCACGGTCTCCACAGGGAGGCTAAGAGAGCGCTGCGCGTGGCAATAGCAAGGGCAAAGTCTGCAGCTCAGAAGGAGTTCCGGGGAACTCTTGATAACGACCCTTGGGGGCGTCCATATCGCGTGGCGATGAGACGGTATCGCCCATGGGCGCCCCCACTGACTCAGAGTCTCCGGGGCGATCTAGTTGAAGAGGTCGTCGCAGCTTTATTCCCTGCCACTGTGAATGTCACTCCCCCAGCGATGGCGTCACATTTATCGACGCCATCGTCGTTAAGTTCGGCAAGGGTTGTTTCGGAGGTATCGCCCGAAGAATTTCGGGCGGTGGTGCTTCGGCTACGGGGCAAGAAGACGGCCCCGGGTCTCGACGGTATCCCCGGGCGTGCATGGGTGTTAGCCGTCGAGCATCTGGGTACTAGGCTCCGTGGCCTGTTCTCCGCGTGTCTGGAGCAGGGCCGTTTTCCATCTCAGTGGAAAACTGGGAAATTGGTCCTGCTCAAGAAGGAGGGGCGGCCCGCAGAGTCGCCATCGGCCTACCGGCCCATCGTGTTGCTCGATGAGGTCTGCAAGCTCTTCGAGCGTATTGTTCACGCTCGCCTCGTCGAGCATCTTGAAGGGGTCGGGCCGGACCTGGCACAATGCCAGTACGGGTTCCGGCAAGGCCGATCGACAATACACGCGATTTTGCGGGTCAAGGCACAAGCGGAGGATTCAGTGGCTCGGGGTGATGTGGTGGTGGCGGTGTCTCTAGACATCGCCAACGCGTTTAACACTCTACCCTGGGCCTGCATAATGGAAGCACTGCGATACCACGTGGTGCCACCGTATCTTCGGCGCCTGGTGCACTCGTATCTCTCAGATAGATACATAGTGTATCCGGGCGCCAACGGTTGGCACCGAAGAGCGATGGCCTGCGGTGTTCCACAGGGCTCAGTCTTGGGCCCTCTCTTGTGGAACATCGGCTACGATTGGGTGCTCCGTGGTACCTACCCCCGAGGTGTCGCTGTCGTCTGTTATGCGGACGACACACTAGTGACAGCGTCGGCCAGGTCTTTCCAGGAGGCCACCCTGCTCGCCTCGTTCGCAACCGAACAGGTGGTGGGCAGGATTCGGCGACTGGGCCTTAAGGTGGCCCTCAACAAAACCGAGGCCCTTTGTTTTCACAGGCCTCGGATTCGGCCACCTTTTGAGCCCCACATAAGTGTGGAGGGGGTGCGGATTCCCATCGGCTGTAAAATGAAGTACTTGGGATTGATTCTGGACAGCCGGTGGGATTTCCGTGCCCATTTCAAGGAGTTGTCGCCGAAATTGGTGCGAGCGGCGGGCGCGCTCGGACGCCTGCTGCCGAACCTGGAGGGACCTAATAGCCCTTGCCGAAGTTTATACGCTGGAGTCGTGCGGTCAATGGCCCTGTACGGATGTCCCGTATGGGCCGAGTCCCTTAACGCCCGCTGCGTCGCCCTGCTGCGCAAACCGCAGCGTTTGGTGGCGCAGCGAATAGTAAGGGGCTACCGCACGGTCTCCCACGAGGCGGCCTGCGTATTAGCCGGCACACTCCCTTGGGAGTTGGACGCCAAACTCCTCTCGTCAGCGTTCCTCTGGCGGGAGGAGGCGTCCAGCCGCCGTCAGGAGAGACTGGCCCCGAGGGAGATTGCGGCCCGGTTTCGCAGAACCGCCGTGGAGGAGTGGCATACCAGGCTGGAGAGCCCGACTGCGGGCTTGAGGACTGTCGCGGCAGTGCGTCCTGTCCTAAAGAGATGGCTAGACAGGCGCCACGGGGCGCCTACGTTCCGACTGACACAGGTATTAACGGACCATGGGTGTTTCGGTTCGTTCCTGTGTCGGATCGGAAAGGAGGTGTCCGCCGTGTGCCACCACTGTGGCAACTGCCGCGAGGACACGGCCCAACATACGTTGGAGGAGTGCCCAGCCTGGGACGAAGAGCGCAGCGCTCTCAGAGCAGTCGTTGGAGGAGACCTCTCGCTGCCGGCCGTGGTGTCGTCCATGGTCGCCAGCCGGAGGTCCTGGCGTGCGGTGGCCCACTTCTGCGAGAACGTCATCTCGCAGAAGGAGAGTGCTGAGAGGGATCGGGAACGATATGATCCCTCCCGCCGCCAGAGAAGACGTAGGAGGCGCCAGGTGGACGACTGACTGGCGTCTCCCGCCCTGTGGGATGGGGGCGTTTGAATTCCACCACGGTAACCCCTGCCTGTCGTACGAGGCGACTAATAGGGGCCATCGGGGGTCGCGGGCGCGCAGCGGAGGGCTGTCAGCCCGTATCGATGCACTCCCAAATACGGAGCATCGTGCGACCCCGAGATGGACGGCAGCGCGTGTGGTAAGGCCTCGTTCGCTGTCGTTGTTCGGTGCGCGGGGGCTCCTTAGCCCTCCATGGAGATGGGCTGTTACGCAGCACCGCGCAGGGGCGATTCCGGCTGCAATTCTAGTACTCCTTAGAATACCCCGGGATCGCTCCGTAAGCGCCGAAGAAGGCCACCGCGGGGTTTTAGCTGGTAGTGTCGGGTGGGTTGTATATAGGGGTTAGGGACTCGGCCCAGCGGCAGCACGGATAGCCATCATCCGTGCGAGGGGGATGCTGGGTCGTAAGACCGGCTAGTCCAGCATACCCGTTTTATTCTTAATCCGCTTCCCTCCGGAGCGGGCGGCAGTAATAAAACGCTTTCCCCGCGACAAAAAAAAAAAAAAAAAAAAAAAAAAAAAGGATATTCGTATCCGCCCGGAGAGCGACCACCGTAAACAAGGTGTAAAACCCGCCATAGTGGCACACGCAAGTGTGTCGCGTTCCGGGATCAGCCAGTATACATCCGGTTTTTGTCGGGGGTCTAGACTTGGGGTAGGTACGATATTTGGCCGTTTTTCGGCCTTCTGAGTACTCAGACACTAGACCCTCGACCGCTTTGTCACCGTATTGCACATGATGTAGTTTGAAGACGTAGGCCGGCATGATTATGTCGAGCAGAGGGGGATAAATTGTCTCTTGCTACTCGATACTCTAACAGGATGGCACTGCGCTTACCAACAGGTGCAGTGTGGTCACTTTGCCGTGCCAGGATAAAAAAAACGCATGGTGAGGGAGATTTCCGGAGACTCAAATCTCTCACTTTTTCATGTCAATATCTTTCCAATAAAGCCGGCTACCCATGTTACTGATATTGAGGATGTTCATGGGCAGTGAACGATTCATGCTCATGCACTTTCCATCAGATGACCCAATTGCTCGTTTGTAAGTCTCTTCTATAAAAATATATAAAACGGAGACTCGACATTTTTGGCAAATTTTCGGCAAATATCCATTTTGATATAGATCTTCCTGAAAATATTTACAGTAATAAAAATAATATATTGAATCTTCCATTGATTTTTACTAATTTGATTGTTTTTATTAGCTTTGCTGAGCAATACATACATCAGTGGGAAAGTATATAACTATGGCAACTTGATCATTTTAGAAACGCTCTCTATTACGTCTGGTAACTCTTGGATCTTAGCTAAACAATATATATTTGTTCTACATATTATTATAAAACAACCGCATCGCTTACCTACTTAAATATACATGGTACCAGCAATTGGCCGTCGTACCCGCGCGCGACGCGTCGGTTTATTGCCCTGAGAGGTAGCAGCACATAACTATGCTGAGGTGCAACGCTTTTTTTATCCTGACATGGCCCACACTGCACCTGATGGTAAGCGCAGTGCTGTCCAGTCAGAGTAGCGAGAAACAACAACTTTTCCCTGTGACATCAAGAAAAAGGTGCAAACTACAACACAGCGCTGAGTTTCGGTCATCTTAATAAATATTTTGTTACTGTCTTATTTTAGTTTAGTTATGAATGAGCGAATTTAATTTTATTTACACTATAAACAAAGCAATAGATGCTAACGAAGACATTAATCTTAAACAATGTCTCAGTTCTAGTTGATGTTCAGTTATAAATTAGATTTCATACAATGTTTCGCTAATGGATCATTGAAGTAATTAGTATAAAGCAGAACCCCTGCGGGTTCTTGTACTTACTCTAAACTTTTTATTTAATGTTATGATCCACCACAAGTGTATTTATAATCTGTTATTTTTCTTGGAGTATGCTCAATGCAATGCGAATGATTGTTTAATTGCAATAACTTTTAATCAACCTGTTAATTTTATATTCAAAGTTTTACGCACATTTTTGCCTTTCCTATAAAATTTGCTTTTGGCGTTTGATGTTATATATTTCTAAGATACATATATAATTAATCGATAATCCATGCTTGAAAGTATTTTCAGCGAGTAGTTTAAAAGGAAATCAATAGATTAGGATAAAATTGAATTGACAATATACCAAAAGTTATAATAAATAGGTAATATTAATCTTAACACTTGTGTTGGAGTGGAGACCGCGTTTAGGCAAACGTAGTGTGGGACGCACTCCTGCACGATGAACCGACGACTTGAAGAAGGTGGCGGGTAGTGGATGGATACGGGCTACCCAAGACCGGGATGGTTGGCGTTCACTTGGGGAGGCCTACGTCCAACAGTGGACGGCAACAGGCTGAGTATATATAGTATATAATCTTAACGCTTATTCGGGCTATCAGCTCTTGTTCTCCGCTATTTAATGCGAGGAAATAGGCTATTTTGTTGCAGAAGAAATATTTTACTTAGTATAAACCGTGACTCCTTAGACCTCAATAGAACCCGCTGCTTTATAGAAACGAAATAAATTCATATGATATGCCCAAGTTTCGACTTCTTGTTTAAGATTGTAAGTTGCACAAAAACGTTAAAGTTACTTCAAATCCCAAGAAATTCGTGAGAAGTTTGCTGACTTTACCGCTACTTATATGATAGCCTCCGTGGCGCAGCGGATGAGTAGCCGGCTGAAACGAGACGCCGTGAGGTCGATTCCCGTGTCGAGACACATATTTGTTTGGGGTCTGGGTTTGTGGGATCGTGGTCCCTCGTAGGTCTTGATACCCACAATACAGGTTTTACCTAGTGTGGGGTGAGAACTATGTGTGTGACTATTCAGTATATTTATTTATTATTCTATACATACCTTACCCAATATAAGATATTACAAACTAATAAATTATGTAAGTATATAAACATTCTAAAGTACAGTAGAAAAATAAAAAAAAGATAATACTGGCTTTTAAAATATATAGCCTTTTTAAATTCTATTCACGAGCGTCCTATTATACTAAAAGAAATATCGTAAATCCTAGAAAAAAAATTCATTAACTTACATTTTTAACGTTCCTAACATAAAATTAAACTAATAACCTAAAACCATCGCGTTGCATCTTAAGCACCCGAAACTTTCCCTTGAGTTTTTTTTTTGTGAAGCGGTTAGCGCTAAAATACAGACCCAATGACAGACTTAACCAAGACTTTCAGATAGGTGGAATTGGTAGAAAAGAATAGTAGCCGTAGTTGACGCTGTAGACCATTTTTGACTACAGCATGAATGAGCCGGCGCCACCGGGTCTTTACCACCATCACACAGAAAACTGACGTGAAAAGCTTGCCGTTGCGTTTGGCCAGGCTCGGAAAGGCTCAAATTCCCCTCAATTTGGGTCTTCCTTGTTCCCATTCCTTTCCTTTAACTCCGGGAACGCATCTATGATTCTTTTTTTATATCCTGGCACGGCAACGTGACTACACTGCACCTTATGGTAGCCGCCGCGCAGTGCCGTCCAGTTAGTGTCGGAAGTACCGAGTAACTATTCGTCGCTACTCAACACAATCATGCCGGCCTGCTGGGTAGCTTCAGCTATTGTTGTTTTTCAAGGGCGGAGAAGATTACGTCGTTACCTTACCCTCAGGTAACTAACTTGCTCATTTGACAGCCTCTGCTATAAGTTTTAGAAAATATAAATTCTGCTAGATCGATACTGCCTTTGCAATTTTGCTAATTATTTTTTTAATTCAAGGTAGAAATGAACAAAATTAGGCCTCGGGTGGATGATGAATACAAGTGTTTGAGTGGTGCCAGAATGTTTCATGATTGCTAATAAAAAGATTATATCCAAATTTTATGAATAAACTGAAATGTTGAGTATTTTACCAATAACAGTTTTATGTCAAATATGCCATCTACGTACCTAAAATATCTACACACATCAAATATCTCGACTATGTGACAAAAAGCTTCGTTGATGTAATAAATAATAAAAAAGTTTTTTAATTCATAAAATGTACACCGACTTCAATAAAAACACAAATTATGGGTCACTATAAAATTTGAGGGTTGCCCTTGATTTTTCTGAGATCCCATCATCAGATCCTGACTTGGTGCCAATGGGATCACCTGGGAAGTATACCCTTTTAAACAAAAAAAGAATTTCTCGAATCGGTCCAGGCGTCTTCGAGTAATCGGGTAACATACATAAAAAAAAGATTCCAACGAATTGTTAACCTCCTCCTTTTTTTGAAGACGGTTAAAAATAAGTGCCAAGGAAAAATATCAAAACGATTACATATAATTGATGTCGTATATCATTATGTGTCAACATCCAATTTGGCATATTATATGCGAACCGTTCGCAGTTCAATTAGCGTCGTTTTAATGGTATAGGCGTGACATATAGGCAACACCCAAACGTAACTCTTTTTTTTTTATCCTGGCACAGCCAATTGACCACACTGCACCTGATGGTAAGTACAGTGCCGTCCAGTTATAGTATCAAGTAGCGAGAGACAATCTATCCCTCGCTACTCAACACAATCATGTCGGCCTGCTGTGTAGCTTCTTCACACTACGCTCACAAACAATATTCGAAATGTAGAGGATTTTTTGGCCAAAATATATTGGCAATAACAATTTATCTTGTTCTTTTAAATATTTAAACAACATGGAGTGTTTGTTCGTGAATTTCATTATGTACCCCATACTAAGCGCCTCATATAATAAACAGCTGAAGTAGAGATTTTAGGCACGGTTATAACGATGATTTCTATTTGTTATTTTTATTTAATAAATTGGAAATTAGCTAGACTTGTTTTTATGTTTCTCCATTTATTTTAGGATTGAATAAGTATCGGATATATGTGAATTGAATTAGTAATTTCAAAGACAAATTGTGTTAAAAGCCGGTATTAGATGCTTTTTGAAGAATTTAAAACTCACAAAAATACTAATAGAAATTCACCTTGGAATTATGACCCAATGTTTATCTGCCCGGGAATGATTTTGCTACTTGGGCGACCATTAGCCCTCCCTACAAAACTTACATCGGCATACCAAAGAAAACCCCGGGGTGGGATTCTTGAGTTGTCTATGTTCTGTTCTGCTTTCTTGGAGTAACAAGCGCTCTAACTTCTGTCAGAACTATCAATTTACTTATTATTAGCATCTACGTTACTTTCATATATCCAACTGGCAAGAAGCAGTGGTTTTTTCTATTTGCAATACATAAACTATTAAATCAATATTAATATATAAATTAATTATTATGATGAAAATATTAATATTGATCTTCAAAAAAATATTTAATTTATTAAGCAAGTCTCATATTTTAAATAAAGTTTCTAAATAAACGGCCTGCGCTTTTTATCTAATTTTCTTATCTACGTCCCATTATTGTGTGTAAAAGTAATGGGCCAATTAACGTACCTATTGTATTGATTTATTTTATAAGTATTTACTAATATGGTGTAAACTTAAAACTTTTAATTAGATTAAATACTTTTCAAAGTTGTAAAATAATCGGCTTACCCTTAAGAGTTTTTCCTTATGAAAAAGTAACTTTAGACACTCACAGCATATAAGAAATGTTTAACACGTGATGTTTTTAGAAATATAATGTATTTATTTATGAAAATCAGTGCGGCGTTAAGTTAGGCGGCCCGGCGGGCGGGCGGCGCAACGCGGACACGTCTAACGAATTATTCGGCTTTAAGCGGCGCCGGGAAAGCACTACGACCGAACTCGAGCCAGCATAAGCGAACACTGAATGAGAGTCGAGAATGAAAGCGCAGCCCTTTCACAGATGTGCTGAATATAATCCATTTCAACTACGTCAAACATGTCGAATGAAAATAAATTGCCAGATTAACGCTTCCTCCTTGTTCCTTTCTGTAATGAGTGGTGTAACAGATCGCCTCTAACCTAACAAATAATCATAAATCAAACTGATTTTTAGCAAGATAACGGTAAATATTTTATCTTAAGTGAAGATGATTTTAAATCATAAAAAAAATGGGTGCGTGTACTTATAACGCGCGTGAGAAGTTATACTTATAAAAGTCGTCAAATTGACTAGGTTTGTATATAAATTATTTTAATGAACGATGAAGAATAATATAAATATAAAATCGAATATTCTAAACAGCAAAAGTAAACACAATTTGGTTAAAATCTAAAAACAATTATTCAAAAACATAGAAAAACTTTTATAATTATATTTATAACAATAACGAAGTACCTCGTTCATATTATAATGTCACAAGTGGACACGTGACACCTCGGATCTGATTTAAGTCACTAGAAATGAAACGGTATCAAATCTCCTTACATTTCATGCCAGCCTGGTACTTAAAGTGAATAATGACAGTGACGTAGGATGACGTACCCAAGAAGTATCTAGGAACAAACAAACCTTGCACACACACACACATACACTCACGCCTGTAATCCCCGAAGGGGTAGGCAGAGGTGTAACTAGTACACCCACTTTTCGCCGAATTTAGGTCCCATAATGTGATAGGGGGCGAGCCTATCGTTGCATTACATTTTATAAACCTTGCATTTTTATTATTACCTAGAAGGCACTAGAAATTAAACGATATCAAATCTCCTTACATTTCATGCCAGCCTGGTACTTAGGACAACTTCAGAGTGTTACTTTTGTGTGACGGTATGCGCGCGCATCTTAAAATTTCACTCGCATCATTTTTTCATAACGCGCCTAAAGAAGTATAACTTAAAAAACTAGATGCCCATACTTCAAGGGTGTCGTAGCAAAAAAAGGAGCCCTTAAATAATTTCGCTATATCATCCCACTGTTAAACAATTTTGTTCAGAGAACATTAGAATAATGATGTTCTTTACTGCAGGTGTAGATAAACCATTTCAAAAAAATTGTATTAACATTTTGAATAGAAAATAAGTTCTAAGTGGAAGTGCCAAACTCAGATGTGGATATTTTATCATTTGCGGTAACAGCTGCGGAACCCTAAAATCTCGATATATTTTGCTCAAGTTTTTATGCAAGAAATACTATAATTCATAAAATATGTTGACTTTAACTTAAAAGCGATTACAATAATAATTATAGTTAACATCAGTAAGGTAAAATAAACAAAATAATACTATCCTGGGTCCTTTAGACGTAGTGTGAAGAAGCTAATCAGTAGGCCGGAATGATTGTGTCAAGTCGTGAGCTATAGTTGTGTCTCGCTACTTGATACTCTAACTGGACGGAATTGCCCTTACCAGCAGGTAAGGCAGTGTGGTCACTTTGCCGTGGCAGGGTAAAAAAAGAATTTTAGTAGTAGTAGCAGTAGTAGAGTCGTTTTTTTAAGACATTACTCATATATATTTTTATAGGTATTTATGCTGTAAACAAAACTATACATATATAGTATACATAACTATACGTCTCACTATCACTTTTCACTTACTAAGTAAGGTATTGTAGGTAAGTTAATTGGAGAGACTTAATAAATACCTAAATTCAGAAAATAACATAGCTCATAAATTGGCAAGGTGTGTAAGGCTGGTATGTGAACAACGTAAGTAGTAAGTAGGTACTTATAATTCAAAGGTAAACCAGCTGTAAACCACACGACCGGGTTTTATTCTATTATAATATGTGCCTATAAATATAGCGTTGACTGATTTATAATGGGACTTATTATCCAAACTACACACACACCGGACGGTGTACTATACATAATGTGTATTATTTATAACATACCTTATATTTTAAGTCCACTTTAAACGCTTATTTTCATAGTTTTTTGTATGTTTCTATCACTTATATTGTGGACTAGATGTTTCCCGCGGCTTCGCCCGCGTGTAGTTTATTTTTGGAAGAAAAGGTATACAATACAATTCATAGAGGCCTCTTAAGCTTTTTCGAGATATAAAGTAGCCAATGTCATTCCCTGATACCTAAACTGGCATTATGCAAAAAACAGGTCGAACCCTTGCTCTGTGAAAAACTTTACTATCCCACGGCAACTGTATATTTTCCGGGATAAAAAGTAGCCTATGTGCTATTCCAGACTATATATATATAATAATCTATATATGTGTTAAATTTCAACCAGATCCGTATAGCTATTCTGATGTGATTGAGTCAAAAATATCCATCCATCCAAACATTCGCGTTTATAATAGTAGTTAGATGATATTGATCAAATGTTCTTTCTTCTGATGCGTGCAGTGATAGCCTAGTTGGTTGCGGTACGGACGGTCAAGACGAAAGTCGTATGTTCGAAACCTAAATGACATACACCTCTCACTTTTCTAAAGTTACGTGTGTATTAAATGTTATTTGTCGCTTGCTTTAACGGTGACGGAAAACATCGTGAGGAAACCTGCATACCTGAAAATTCTCATAAGAATTTCGAATGTATGTGAAGTCTACCAACCCGCATTAGGCCAGCGTGGTGGACTAAGGCCTAACCCCTCTCATTAGTAGAGGAGGCCCATGCTCAGCAGTGGGACAATGTTTAATACAGGGCTAGTATTATTATTTCTTCTCCCTATTCCTCATCATCTTCTGATTGGTAAAATGTTATATACACTCAGCCAATTGCCGTCCTTTGTTGGACGTAGGCCTCTCCAAGTGAACGCCAACCATCCCGGTCTTGGGTAGCCCGCATCCATCCGCTACCCACCACCTTCTTCAATTCGTCGGTCCATCGTGCAGCAGGGCGTCCCACACTACGTTTGCCTAAACGCGGTCTCCACTTCAACACATTTTGCTCCATCGGCCAACTATCCGTCTGCAGACGTGACCAGCCCATTTCCATTTTAGCGTGCTAAATTTGTGAGCAATATCTATGGCTTCGGTAAAATTTTAGTGTAGTAAACCTAGTTTTTTTTCATTAAATAACACTAATAATAATATGTAAGACTAAGCAGTAACACAGAATTTAACTTTATTAGTTAATGTAAAAATAAATTAACCAGATATATCCCGTTATAAAATACCTACCACATATTATAAGTCGCAGGCAAGTGCAAAATAAAATGCTTTTAAAGTAACAGTTAACATGAACAGTGTTTTAGCGTTTCGAACGTGTGTACTGGATGTATGTACCCTGAATGTGCAATTATAACAAAAGCTCTCAACGAGACGTTTAGTTTCGCTTTTCACTTTCCACATACAGCCGTTCCATTTCAACGGAGATGAAAATACTTGCTTTTTCTTCCATTTCAAATCACTGCATTAATCCATATCATTCTCACAAGAGATATGGCTGAAGAAGTAATCTCGACCTAGCTGTTACAAATCTGATTAACACCTACATTTAGCTGATATTTTATTGCTCTTACGTTAAACTTACTAGGACTGCCTCGGTGGCGCAGTTGTAATTGCGCATGCGTTACGACTGCTGCTTTGCTGAGGTCTCGGATTCGATCCCCGGGTCGGGTAAAGTGATATTGGGTTTTTCTATCTAGAAAATTCTCAGTATTAGCCCGGAGTCTGGAACCTGTGCCCGGTATGGCGATAGGCTCGCCCCCTATCACATTATGGGACCGAAATTCGGCGAAAAGTGGGTGTACTGGTTACACCTCTGCCTACCCCTTCGGGGATTAGGGGCTGAGTGTATATGTATGTATGTATGTTAAACTTACTTTTAACTGACAAGGAAAAATATGTTTTAATAAAATAAGACTTTGTTTCCAAATTCTTATTATTTCTATCAAAGAAAATGATAAAAATCTGCAATCTTTGTTTATGTTGTTGCGTAGCATCATAAACTGTAGCTACGTAACGATGCGGCGCTTCGGTCGCTGGATATACTTAGACTTAGAAATCGGTTCGACGGCTCGTTTAGTGAATGGTTAGATTGCCCATTTTCGCAGACTCACTTGTTCAAGGCCACTCATCGCGCAAAGGATGAAAATTGCGCTGAATTCCAATTCCATTACAAGTTCCTTATAAATGTGTTGGTGTTGAACCAATCACTATATCAATTATATTATATGTTTAATATGGATAAACTATGGAGTAGTTTATGTATCCAAAATTTGTCTCAAAATAATTTTTGTTGTAAACATAATAATCAGTGTTATGATGTCGTAAAAACGGATATAACTGCATTTTAATTTTTCCTATCAATTAATTCAAATAAAACCACAAAAACGCTGCATATCGATTACAATAAATCCATACTAATACTATAAATGCGAAAGTAACTCTGTTTGTTTGTTTGTATGTTACCTTTTCACGCCTAAACGGCTGAACGGATTCTGATGAAATTTGGCAAGCAGATAGATTATATCCTGGAAAAGGACATAGGCTATCTTTTTTTCAAATAACAATCTTGAAAGGGGTCAAATAGGAGTTCAAAATTTGTATGGGAAATCCATAATTCCTCAAGTTAGGGATCTGAAAATTCATATTTAGGCTCTTGGTAAGAAATAACGAAATACGTGTTTCAACGTTTTTACCAAATCATCCCTATAAGGGGCGAAGTGAGCGGTTAACTTATGAGGTAATATTTAAATGTAATCTCAAGCTTATAATAATACTAGCCCTGTATTAAACATTGTCCTACTGCTGGGCACGGGCCTCCTCTACTAATGAGAGGGGTCAGGCCTTATTATACACAGTCAGGTCATAAGTATTGTCACACAGTAAAAACTTTTATTTTAGAATGCTGGCCACAAAAAAGTTTATTGAATTCGAATTTCAAATTGTTCATGAAAATAAAAATGTATACTTTTTAGAATTTTACTCATTTTTAAATATGGAGTGGACGCTTAAAGAACACCGTGTTGCAGTAATTGCGTTGCATCGTTGCGGTTACGCGCCAATTCAAATTTTTGACATACTGAAAAATTTGAATATAACCAAAAAAATTCGTTTATCGTACCATCAAACGATACAATGAAGACTCTAGTGTAGATAAAAGGTCAAGAAGTGGTCGCCCTCGGTCTGTTAGAACTCCAGCAGTGATAAAAGCTGTGAAGGCGCGAATGTCAAAGAAATCCCAAACGTAAGCAGAAACTGTTGGCCCTTCAGATGGGGTTAAGCAGAACCACGGTGAAAAGGGTGTTAAATGAAGACTTAGGGCTTCGGGCATATCGAAGAAAAACAGGACATCGTTTGAATGCTCGTCTAATGGACCTGAGACTGAAGAGATGCCGCGCTTTGTTGAAGCGGTACGCGGGAAAAAAATATCGGGAAATTCTTTTTTCAGATGAAAAAATTTTTACCGTAGAGCTATTTATATTTTTTTATCGTTAGCTACAACAAACAAAATGATAAGGTGTACGCACACAGTAGTGAAGAAGCGAGCAACTGTATTCCGCGTGTCCAACGAGGTCATTTTCCATCCTCGCTCATGGTATGGTTGGGAGTTTCTTATTGGGGCTTAACAGAGGTACATTTTTGTGAGAAAGGTGTAAAAACGAATGCAGTTGTGTATCAAAATACAGTCCTGACGAACCTTGTGGAACCTGTTTCTCATACCATGTTCAATAACAGGCACTGGGTATTCCAACCAGATTCGGCGCCAGCTCATAGAGCGAAGAGCACACAAGACTGGATGGCGGCGCGTGAAATCGACTTCATCTGGCACGAAGACTGGCCCTCCTCCAGTCTAGATTTGAATCCGTTAGATTACAAGATATGGCAACACTTGGAGGAAAAGGCGTGCTCAAAGCCTCATCCCAATATGGAGTCACTCAAGACATCCTTGATTAAGGCAGCCGCCGATATTGACATGGACCTCGTTCGTGCTGCGATAGACAACTGGCCGCGCAGATTGTAGGCCTGTATTCAAAATCACGGAGGTCATTTTGAATAAACTTTAGTGTCATAAGAATATATGTTTTGTTAAGTTCATTTTGGTATATAAATGGTTACATAATGAATAAACTTGTTTCAATTATTTTATATTAAACATGTGACAGAATTTATGACCTGACTAGGTATTATATATATATTATATAATCTCAAGCTTCAGGCACAACACCTGAGAGTCAGGACGATTGCTATAGGTGCCTCAGTGCAGAAGACAACTCCTTGGATTGTATACTTCTGCCCCCGAAAATAACTTCCGCGCGGGCGGAGCCGCGAGCAACAGCTAGTATCATAAATGATAAAATTATGGTGTTGTACTATTATATTTATTTTCTAAACGAGAATTAGGAAATTATTAGGTAAAAAACTTAAAAAATGTATGATAGCAACGACACATGAAACAAATGTGACCTAAAAAGTAAAAACGATGTCCATGCTAGTAAGAAATGTACTTAAGTACGTCTAAAAAGTGAAAAATATAATAATGATATATTAACTTATAGAAGCGATAGCCAGTCGGTAGTGGTATGGCATGTCGAGACGAAAGTCGTATGTTCGAACCAAGCCCACCTCTGACTTCTAAAGTTACGTGAATATTCATTGTTAATCGGTTAATCGTTAATTGCTTTAACGGTGAAACAAAACATTATGAGGAAACCTGCATACCTAAGAATTCTAATTTCAAAGTTATGTGAATTCTGCCAACCGGCATTGGGCCAGCGTGGTGGACTAAGGTCAGACCTTAGGATTAGGCCTCTCATTCGTAGAGGAGGCCCGTGGCCAGCAATAAGAGTAGTTAATATAATAAATATAATTTCCAATTTTTTTTTTCATTTTCCACATTTCAATATATCCTTTAAAAGCTTTTAATTTTTGGCTCGTCGCGACCAATCCAACAAGCTCAAATTTGGTAGGTGAACTTCTAATAACTCCATCTTTAAATTATCAGACTATAATCATCATTCGTAAGCTATTTACTAATTTCGACCTATTCATTAAGCTCAAACAACATGTATAGTGAGTTTTAAACTGCAGACGGCTCCTTTGCAGTATTTGTCAAGATCTCCTAGCTTATAAACTTCTTGATTAAATTAACTATTTGTAATCCGTATCTCAACTTATTTTTCCTAAACTTATATTGGTTCTTAGAAACTCACTGTGAATAATTTTGCATTGAGGTACGAATAAAAATAGCTATAAAAGAAAAACCAAGTCGGTTAGTTTCCAACACAACTGTGTATATTTAAGTTCTCTTTTCAACCTCTGAGTCTCGCGAAAGACGCTTTGAATATAGACACTATGGGTATACACTTCGACCTACTTAAAAATTCGTGGTTAAAGAATGTAATTTCATGTAAAGACATGAGTAATGGATATATAATAGATCTATACATATAATAAAATTCTAAATTTCGAGTTTGGATGAAAAAGTTGGCAAAGAACGCCCACATCGAAATTATATCGGCTAAATTGGTTACATTCTTAATGAAGGACAGGTTAGGTGTAGGCACTCTAAGTCTAAATAAATGCAGGAACAGATTAATGAGAGTAGACGAAGGTAAAGTGGTGTGTCAAGATCGTGCAAATTGGATCTCTATAGTAGAGACAAGAGAATATGATTTCAAATAAATACATTCGGTAAATTCTGTAAGTTGACAGAGTCCAAAACAGACATAGTATTAGAAGTCATTGACGAAGATAGGACATCGCCGACTTTCATTTGATTATGGGTTTCTTGAGATAAACTTGTGGCTATAGGAGGCGGCTGGTGGAATTGTAACTTGTGTGATTTCGGAGATTACGGTGCAGCAGTAGTAAAAATAAGGTGTGATGGATTACTTAGTCCCTTGTTCAAAATCTTTCAATTGCGTTGGTAGACCAATACATATCGGGGAAAGACGTAAGTAATAATACGAATGCATGTATGTAAATTTGTCGTGTCTGTACAATGTATATTTTTGCTAAAAATATGATGGAGTGTAGGAGACAATAAGTAGGTAATTAAACACATTCCTATGATTTTTAGAATTTTCTGTTTGTATATTTCCTTGGAAATTAATTTTGAAATACTTAATTCAAAAGGATCTGTAAGAAAATCATAATACGTAGCGTTATCAGTACGTACGTAGCTGTATTTCAGTCCATTTTGTTCCGAAGTTTTACTTTATCCAAGTATGAATAATTTTTAATGGGACCGTCCGGGGGAAAATTAAGGGAAAATCTAGGGCATCCGAGAAGGATCTTCAGTGATAGACAATGGATTATGGAACTCATTAATGAGAGTATATCACTTTGGTTTTATTATGGTACCTACTAAAATCAAAGACAATAACTATTCTAACGTATCGATGAACACTGATCATCGAACATCATAAAGTGAGGAACAGTGCCTACCCAGTACCCGTGTTATGATCAAGTTATTGTGCACAATGTTGTGTTGCTGGTTGGTTACATTCACAGCTAGGCGTTAATCGAAATTTAAACTTTGTTAATCCACTACTTCACAGTTAAATTAAAATATTAAACTTAAGTTAATTTTATAAAACGTTGAAGGAATTTAATCTCTTTAACTTCTGTTATATTTCCATAATAGACCGTTAATTATTAATTAGATAGGTACCTACTAGTTTTGATACAATGACACCGTGCCATCTAAATCAGACTCTGATTATGATTTATATACCTACTTTTTTCCATTAATTCCTTTCTTGTTCCAATGTTCTCTAACCGAAACTTATAAGGGAAGGAATTACATGTCTAGTGGCTGACAAAACCTGTCGGAGGCCCGGGGCGGCTAAATTTAATGTCCCCTGATCTACTTAGAAATGTATGTATGCAACCAATAAGATGTATACGGTGACAGGCGGTCATAAATATATAAATACACCCTGACGTACTATTCCCTTAGAGTATTTTGGTTGCCTACTCTAAGACCTATACAGTGTTAACACCAAAATAAGTGATATAAAATGATTGTCATCCTTTTAAAAGCATATAGCGGTGATCATTAAAGTGTTATACATAATTATTACCTTAACAGTAATACTGATGATAATTGTTATAATTTGATGATTGTTGAGCGGGAGAGATAATCTGATTTTCCATAGATCGGTCGAAACTGCAAACGATAAATACCTACACACTGAGATCTACGTTAACCAGCGATCTATATGTACTACTTACATACTAGATGCGGCGACCAGAACAAACATTATGATCCACCGAGTTGCGGTGTAACCACCGCAGCGACGTTAGTTTGCTTCATGCCACCTAAGTAAGCACACCACATTGCATCTTTCAGTGTCGAGTTAATCTTAGTTATTTGTAGCGAAATTCCCGAACAAATCTGCCTTAAATTGATTTACAGTGAAACTGTTAATAGTATATAAGGTAAATAACATAATTTTATAACGTTTAGAACGTAATGTTTTTTTTTATAACATAGTCCGACAAACGAGCCAGTGGGTCACCGGATGTTAAGTGATCTCCACCGCCCATGAACATCCACAATACCGAAAGTATCATGTATGCGCTGTCGGCCTTAAAGGACAGGAATAGGGATTAGGGAAGGGAAGGGGGAATTGGGGCCTCCGGATATCTCACTTACCATGCGAAACGCGACAGTAAACTGTCACTTTAAGTTGGTTTTCTGTGAGACAGTGGTACCACCCCGGTCGAGCCGGCCCATTCATGCTGTAGACAAATATGTCTACAGCGTGGCTCTATCACTTCAGTCTTCACTTCACTCTTTAATCTTTTCTATATCAATAAATATTAATTAATTTCAATTCTGAATACGGGAAAGTCTAAATTTCACAACAAAATTCATTATATAGGTAGCCCAATTTTACCTTTGAATCACCTAAATAATTGTAAATAAAAAAAGTTTAAAATAAAAGTAATTTGTTTCAACAAAATACATGATGACGAATATATTATTTTGGGCTCTGCCATTGTTGGGTAATAAAATTAAATGTTAGACAACTACACAATCTCCAGGATAGTTCCTCAAATAACTTATAGATATGAACTTTCGCATCTGCTCATTGTGATGCTCTTTGGTGGTTGGCTTAGAAAATGGATAGATGGCATTAGTGTGCGGAGAAGGTATCTGGAACATATTGTTTCTACGACAGTTCGTGTCTATCAGTAGCAAAGAGCATTATAATACTACTGAAAATCAGTAGAATATACGTCAATGACGTTAACAGATCGATCGTATTGAACTAGATTTTCAAGCATATAAATCATTATTGAATTCACGGACAAGTCGGTAAATGGTAAAAGACAATGAGCGAAGTGTCCCCACCCCTCAACAGGTTTGAAATGGGTCTCAATCGATTCATCTTAGCAAGGTGATCATTTTTTGGTATGGGGTCAACTACGAAATTTATAGGGTTTTTTTAATTCACATTTTATAGTATATAAAATATATGATATTACTATTTACTATTTATTGGCTTCCTCGGTGGCGCAGTTGTAATTGCGCATGCGTTACGACTGCTGTGCTAAGGCCTCGGGTTCGATCCCCGGGTCGAGTAAAGTGATATTGGGTTTTTCTATCTAGAAATTCTCAGTATTAGCTCGGAGTCTGGAATTTGTGCCCGGTATGGCGCTGGGCTTGCCCCCTATCACATTATGGGACTGAAAAAAGTCGGCGAAAATTGGGTGTACTAGTTACACTTCTGCCTACCCCTTGGGGGATTACGGGCGTGAGTGTATATGTATGTATATTAATTTTGGTGGTTTGGCTATACGTTACTATGCGATAACATAATTTGTAGGTGGTAGAGCTACACTGCACCTATTTTGTTTGTTTGAATGGACCCGCTCGACTGGGATAGTATCATTGTCTTACAAGGAACTGACAAAGTTGTAATTTTACTGTTGCGTCTTTCACGCTCGATGAGACTGTCGGAGAACTAACGAATGCCCTTTCAACTTCTCTCCATAACCCATTAGGTCGGCAACGGAGCCAATTAAGAAATTGCATATGTTCATGTGCGATGGTGATTACTTATCACCAGATTACATGTTAATTTAAGTAGATATCTGCATGTTATTTTGATAAAACTTGTAAAATAATTTTCAATAATATCGGTTGGTAGAAAATTCAAATTACGACGAACCGGCGCGAAAGCAGCTAAAAAATTTGTTGCATACAACTTTGAGCCGAATTGCTATGAAGTTAGGGACCGTTTTCTTTTTAGCGAAGTATTCAACTGGTTTAGGTAACGTGTTTTATTTTCAACGATTTAGTTATTTATTCTAAGTGTAAATTATAATAATATTACATAAACTTTGATAATTTTAGCTCAATAATATTTATACAATACATATACACACACACCTGAAATCCCCGAAGGGGTAGGCAGATGTGTAACCTGTACACCCACTTTTCGCCGAATTTATTTCGGTCCCATAATGTGATATGGGGCGAGTCTATCGCCATACCGGGCACAAATTCAAGACTCCGGGCTAATACTGAAAAATTCTAGATAGAAAAACCCAATATCACTTTACCCGACCCGGGGATCGAACTCGAGACCTCAGCACAGCAGTCGTAACGTATGCGCAATAACAACTGCGCCACCGAGGCAGTCTAGCCTAATGAATATAGTCACACACAAATGATCACTGCGCGGGATTAAAAATGAGACAGAGTGAGTGCGTCAATCAGTTCACTTCTTCATTTACCGCAGCAATCTAACTCGAGTTAGAAAGAATTCAACTCGAGTCAACTCGATCTAAGCGCAACTCGAGTTAGTAACTTGAGTTGACCATCACTAAA
This sequence comes from Laothoe populi, assembly GCA_905220505.1. Classification (NCBI taxonomy): domain Eukaryota; kingdom Metazoa; phylum Arthropoda; class Insecta; order Lepidoptera; family Sphingidae; genus Laothoe; species Laothoe populi. The sequence goes on along the minus strand of HG992151.1, from coordinate 11,511,919 downwards.
ATTGCGTTTATCTTCGCAATTTTGAAATTGCGTTCCTTACTTTTGTGTTCGTAATGTTACTTTATGAGCAGTCTTGTGTAACTTTTGACTATTAGCTACTAGGAGTGTTCGTTATATTAGATAACCGATAAAATAACCTATTATTTATACATAATCATATAGCCTATTATTTATTACATCAGGCAAACGTTATTTATATGGAACGATTATTTTTATTACATGCGACCAAAACCGCCGGCTACGGGCACACAATCGACATCCATCACATACACACTGCATACGCACACTGCGAAAGTGACAAAACGCAAGTCGCAACGGCCCAGTAAAGGTCCACTAACACTTTGTTGAATAATATTTTTGTCACATGCCAAATTATGCTCTAAGATAAACCGTATAAAACTGTATTCAATTGAATAGTAAAAATAATAGGCAAACTAATATTTTTATGTTCCGCGCTAAAATATTCTTTCGTACACGTTAGATTATTTTTTGAATATAATCACTGCGGATGACTTCGTTTCGTTGGACTTGTATGAAGTAGTTTGCGGTGTTGATATATTATGTTTTAATAAATTGAGTTGTGAAATCGCTGTGTTGGTTTATTTGATGATTATAAAAATGTAAATAAAAGTTAGTTTCGTGTAAATAAATTTTAATTTTTTATTTTATTTTTATTTATTACAAACAAAACAGGTTATAATCGGGTACAAATTGTATACAGAATTGTTTAAAAAATAATTATAACCCAAAAAATAATAATAAATAGGTCCATAGAAATAACAATTAAATAACTTAGAGTATTTAACACTGGAGACGCCATTGAGCGCTTACCCCGTTTGACAAATGTAAGAGCACGGTGCTCATACACGTTCTATAAAACTAGTTGCGCTTCGTGATCCGCCACTAAAAAAGTGACATCACGTGCGAATGGAGCTCCTTGAAAATGCGAGCCTGTAGCGGTATTAACATGTAAAAATAGATCTGACACATCAAACTTACAAAAATACAACATTATTTTTCACCTGGACGTATTTTTTTAAAGTAATATTATCCTTAAAAGCAACAAAACATATAATTTCTAAAAATTATCATCGGGTAATAAATGTTGCCAGGTTAAACTTTTAGCCACAGTAGTGCAAAATTTATTTGCATTCAATATCTTAAACGCAAGTTGTTTTTTTAATATTCATTTTTAACTAGATGTTGCCCGCGGCTCCGCCCGCGTGTAGGTCTTGGAGCATTTTAACGTTCTATATTTTGCTATCCCATAGGAAGCGTGCGTTTTTTCGAGATAAAAGTGGTCTTTGTCATTTTCTGATCCCTAAACTGCCACTATGCAAAAAATCATGTCGATCCCTTGCTCTGTGAAAAACTAAACTATCCCATGGAAACTGTACATTTCTCCGGGATAAAACGTAGCCTATGTGCTTTTCCAGACTACAATCTATCTCTGTGCCAAATTTTAAGTAGATCCGTCCAGCCGTTGTAGCGTGATTGGATATCAAACAACCATGCATCCATCCATGCAAACATACGCATTTATAATATTAGTAAGATTACTTTATTTATGCTTCCTTAACTAAATTTATAATTTAAAAATATTAGGAGAGTTGACATATCGACTAAGTTTACAATTTCATAAACTTTATTACACTGGCATTTTGGGTGGTTTATGTTGTAACACTGTCGTGTATGCAAGACTCAAATAATGTTGTAGATAAACTTATCAAGGTTATCGATATAATTACTAATCCATCTGGACTGTCTTCTAAACACATACTTTTAATATAAATAGTTCTAACACACTAGGAATGTCACAAAATATACCAAAACCAGAATAAAACATTTGTCAAAAAAATGTGATCCTAAAAATGTATCCGGTATATTTCAAAAATATTTAGGTATGAATTTTGGCGCCATTCATTTATTACGTAAGATGATGTATGGGGGCAGTCGATCAAGTCTTATTTTTTCTTACAAGGGGAGGGAGGGAGTCTTAATAGTTCTTACGTAAGATCACACAAATGCGCAAAGTTAGGGTTATACTTTATCGCGGGCCATGCCTATAATTTTAAAAACATGCAACTTAGATTTTTTATATTTTTTTGATAACCAGTATGACTTGCCTTTTCACCCGGTTCCGGCTTGACGTCGACTTTTGGGACACCCTGTATTAAATTCAAGATCTCAAGCTCTTTTTATATGCTCTTCATAATAGATAGCCGTTAGCCGGCTACCACACCAAAACAGGCGATAATCGCTCTCAATGACATGCAATAATTCCATTCGCAGCATTTGCTATTCGCATTCGCTACCAATAACACTGTATTTCTCGGCTCCGCTTATTTAATTTGAAATTTTGAGGAATAACAGAACATTTTCTCACAAACTATATACCATTGGAAGGGTCGTGTTGTGTACTTTCCGGTAGTATATTTGCTGAATCGGAATACCTCAAAACGAGTGAGTAATCATCAAATACATTTTAAAATAATTTGCAACGGCCGTCATTGTTGTGTTCCATGTGCTGACATACCTGAAAAACGCTTCTCTACAATTAGTGTTGGCAAAAAATAAATAAATAGAAGTGTCACGGATGTTGTGCAAAGCAACCAAAAACTGATACACCTTTACGACCCATTGACTCATCCGGCAAGTCAAGGAACAATAATGACTCGCTCCCTTTTAATGACAATATAACGCATCGAAAAAAACCACTGTTGATACTAGCGCAATTAGTGGAAGTTCCGGCTTAAACTCGTCTGCGTCAGTTATTACAAAGAAAGACGTTAGGGAAATAATAAGAGAATAATTCAATGTCATGAAATTGGCTTTAGCACAGGAGCTTAACCAAACCCTTAAGCAGATGGTGAGAACCGAATTTCAATCTTTAAAACAGGAAATAACTGCTTTGGAGAATAATGTTTTGTTTCTGAATGAAAATTATAAAACCACCAAATCCGCCATCGCCAAGACACCAAGACACATTGGGAGAGCTAAAGAAAGAGAACGTCCAGTTAACAAATACGTTACAGGTTCTGCAAATCAGGCTTCAGGTTGCTGAGCAGCATAACCGTTCTAACAATCTTGAGATAGAGTGTGTCCCCGAGCAAAAACAGTAAAACTTGCTATCTATGATTACTCAGCTGTCTAAGGTATCCTACGACTTGAAAGAATCCGACATTCATCATTGCACTCGTGAAAAAAGTAACGGAGACGACAAGAGACCTTGCTCAATCATTGTTAAATTGGCTACCCCCTAGGCTTCGGGATACATTTTTAGCGAAAACAATAAATTTTAATAAGGCAAATCCAAACGACAAGCTCAGTACTGCTCACATAGGCATTGGAGGTAATAAATCGCCGCTTTACATTGTTGAGCACCTATCACCTAAAAACAAATTACACGCAGCAGCTCGCCAGATCGCCAAAGATAAAGAGTACAAATTCGTGTAGATTAAGCAAGGTCGTGTTTTCATTAGGAAAACAGAAGAAGACGAGTTTACTTATATAAGAAACCAAGAGACCAGAACCATCCTAAAACAATTCTCTGCCATATCCCGTTTGTCCAAATCATATAACACTATTTGTGAAACGATGTATGTATGATGTTTTTGTTGATAAATTGCCAAAATTCAAAAAAGCTGTTGTGGCAAAATGGTTAGCTGTACATACAGCTAACCATTTTTTCTTATAGCTACAATTCTATAATATTGTTATACTTAGATATAATATATATATTTAATTATTAATTTATTAATTAAATTCTCATATGGTCATGTTCATTGTTATTTTTGAAAATTTAATTTAACTTTTACTTTTATTGAATACTGCTGTTCCTTTTTTTTCTCAACGCATGTCGTAGTATCCTTAAAATATTGTTCATAGTTCATATTGGTAATAGTAAGATTATTGTTACCTCATTATAACTTAGTCCTAAGAAATGTAACAACAGCTGGATATCCATTTTAAATAAATTAAAGGCGTATTGTTTAAAATTCATTTTCTAAAAAATAAAGTTTTTATTTTTTCTTATTTGGCTTGTATTTTTCTCACTACTCATTACCTTTATTATCTTTACAGTATTTCGATAAAATTAGAAATATTAATATACACTATTTTTAACTATACCTCTCTTTTTCCGTCCCTTTTCACGAAATCACACCCAGAGATTGCAAGAAAGCGATAGACAAGATGATACACATAAAAAATTATAATTGTTTTATTTTATCTATCGATAGATAAGGACAACGCTATCTATACCTCGTGTCGACATTGCTACGCTCTACTGTTTTTACACAGTTGTCAATATATGACACTGTAAATACATTACACACCAAGATAAATTTGTAACTGTGTGCATAAATTTGCCAGTGTTGTATGAAATGGTGTAGTGTGCGTGCGTAGCGACGTGATTAAATTTTGCATTTGTATGCACATGTTTATTTGTAGTTGTACGAAGCCCCCACCGACATTGCTGAATTTTTTGTTCAAGATTCGAGCGTAATGCCGACTCCTTTTGGTTGCCTACTCTAAGTTAAATAAGTAATGTATAATATTATTAAATAAGTAGTGCACGGCGTGCTTTGTGTCGATAATCTAATCGCGTCGTTCTACGAAGCGATGTGATATATTATACTAATATATTATAGCGTAAAAAATAATAGGCGTTTTAAAAGTAGCGTATCGTTGTAACGCGTTTTCAATATATAGCCGTTGCGAACACTCCTATTAGCTACTGGCAACACTGTCTTTAGGTTTCGTTTTGTTTTGTTGCAAGGTCGGAGGAGGTAATTGGTATTTTTATTTTGATAATTGAATAAATATTTTGAAAGTGCATCAATATATTCTGTAATCAATGCCATACATTTTGATCAGAGGTAATCTGGCATCTTATGGACACAAAAACCCTTGGCGAGTATTAGTGTCCGGTCTGAAAGGTAAATTTAATTATGTTGACCACAAATGTATTATTTTCAAAGCAATATGAGAAATGGAAGATAAGATAAACAAACATTCCGATCTCATTCGTTTTCTCGTTTTACCAATGTCATAAAGTTATTGCTGAAATCAATATTGACTTGTTAACCAATTAATTGTCATTTTCTATAGCTGGTGATATAGAACAGCTAAAAAGATTTGCGTGTGGTGGATATTGTGACGACTCCACTATAGTATATCTTCAACATCCTTGCGTTATCCTCAGTGCTCTCGAGGTAAGTTACAACCTACAACATAATGAAGTCATTTTCCGACGGTGAGTCATAACAGTACTAATTGATCTAACATTACAGGTGTTAGGTTACAAAGTAGTTGCTTCCAGTTCAACGGCGGTAAAACAAGATTATAATGAATATATGTGGACTATGAGAAAGGAGTTTTCAGAGCCAGAGCCATCAATTATTGTGGAACAAGATAATATAACAAACTTTAGTAAAGAGGCTATGCATTTGGGTAACTATCCTCATACTGGCAAAGACGACGAAGTGTAAAACGTAAGAACCTTTGCAATTATAACTTGTTTGTTCCAATTCCACATATTATAATGGACACAAAAGGTAGTTATCCAAATCTACAAACAAGCAATTTGGCAAATGTACCATTGTCTGAAGAAGGTGTTGTATACATAGCTGTGAAGGGTTCTCTACATGCTAATGATTGTTCAGTATTTGGACTGGGTGATGAAGAAGTGAAAGCTCTTTCCAAGAAATTTCCAGGAACAGGTGTTGTGGTCAATGGAGTTGCCATTAAAGCAAATGTACTAGATGCTATGAACTCCTTGGCTCAACTTGGCTACAAGATAATTTCGAGCACGGGTGAAACTGAAATTACTTGGACCTTACAACGTGACATTTAATAACATTATTCATTTCATTGTAATCATTGTCTAATTCAGTCAAAAATGGATCACAGTAATTGTGATCATTCAAATTGTGCAACGGCTACTGCAAATTCTTCAGTACTTCAAACAATATCTGAAATGGATTGGGAAAGGGGCTTGTGGTATGCAGGTAAATATGAATCTTAACTACAATGACTGGCATTTTGCAAACTGACATGTTGACTGTGACACACAATAAATAATAATAATGAAATAATGAATACACCCAACTGGTTAAAACCTATATTTTGCATATCTAGAACTACAAGGGATTACGGTCCCTCAACACCCAGACCTGAATCAAATATATGTCTGTTACAAACATTTGTATAATATAATCCTGACCCCACACAAGCTTCAACCTGTATTGTAGGAATCAAGAACTAAGAGGAACTACTGTCCCACAACACCAGACTGGAAATATTTGCAGTTAACACAACATTTGGTCATGATATAGTCTTATACTACACAAAGTCAACTATCAATTTTCACTATTAAATTTGACAAAAGTGCCTGGGATATGAATATGAGATAGTAAAAGATAATGTCTTTAAATAGAATCTATCATCATATTCTATTTTGCCTTACTACATCATTGAATTTTGTTTCCAACATAAACAACGAAGTGGTGAGTAATAATATTATGTTTACAGCATTCAATGGTGATAAGGATAAGGTGCAGGTACTTATAGACAAAAGTAGAAATGTAAAGGAGTCTGTTAATGCACCAGATAATTCTGGTTACACTGCACTGCATTATGCTGCACGTAATGGACATGTTGATATTTGTAAAACACTTTTGAGTAATGGGGCAAATATTGATGCTGAGACAAGAACAGGAAAAGCAACCCCCTTACACAAAGCTGCTGCTGCAGGTAAAACTAATAGAACTATATAAATATAGACTATCTGCAACTAAATCTATATTAGCAAGTTCCTATGGGTTGCCATAGTAACCAGTTGATATAAACTCAGTGTAACATTTTGTTTTATAAAGAAGCCAATTCTGCCTAGCAATACTATAGTATATCTGGTTATATTAACATATTGCTTTGTATGAAACTATAAATAATACATAATATAAACCTTATGGTGACAACAATAGATATTGTTAGAATTAGATAATGTGAGTTACTGATACAATGGTTTATTGGGTTTTAACCTAACTTGCCAGATGAACAGATGTCTTGCTATATACTTTAACATAATATATAACATATTTAAAATAAAAAAGTATCTGAATACATTAAGTTAATAGAACATTCTATTTTTATAAGTACCCTCTTTATATTATTAATTTTTTGCAGGTAAATTGGAAACACTGAAATTATTAATCCAGTCAGGAGCTAATGTTACTTTGCAAGATATAGATGGTCAAACAGCTCTTCATAAGGCAGTGCAAAACAAGAATTTTCACTTGGTGGATATATTGCTGCAAACTTGCCCAAATTTAAAAATGATCAAGGACAATAAAGGCCGTTGTGGAACTGGTAATTAAATAGATATTTATCAAATATGGTAATTAGATTTGTACAATTTACACCATATTTTTAAAGGATTCACACATTGATCAAAATAATACTTCTATCATGTTTTCATTATTATTTCATTTCAACTAAATAAATCCCTAACAAGATACAGTTATTGTATTGTGAGTATCAGGAACTACAAGAAACTGTTGGTCTTGCAAAACCCAGACCTGAAAAATATTTGTGGGTTACACAAACACTTGTCCTAGTAGAACAATAGAACCCATGGCCTCCTGTTTCACTATGAATATTAGTATATGGCGTAGTGTGAAGGAGCAGGCCGCATGATTGTGTTGAGTAGCGGGGGATAGATCGTCTCCCGCTACTCGATACTCTAATTGGACCGCACTGTGCTTACCATCAGGTGCAGTGCGGTCACTTTGCCATGCTAGGATAAAAAAAAATTAACTTCCAGAGAGACCATCAAATATACTGATTTACTTTACATTAATAATATGTTCTTGTACCCATCTATATGATAGTATAAGGTAAATATGAAAGAATATACCTATTTTAAGATATCTTTGTTCATCTACATATTACTAACATTGTATACTCCACTAATATTTTTTTTATGAAAGGGTACAATGAGGTAGTGGTTTATGTTATGGAAATGATCACAGCCTCCGCCATTGCCGGCGTTAATATATTACACCTAGAGCTAAAAACTTTATTTATTTCTACTGTTACATCTTTATTTTTATCAATATAAATTTTATGTTAATGTTAATCATTTTTATTTCTTTATCATCATTTATGCACTTATGCAAAGATGAGATAAAGAAATAGTATAGAAGCTTAAGCATGATTTTTTTCTAAACATTGTATTGTTATATAATTTATCATATCAAAAAGTATTATTTAATTATTAAGGTCCACACAAATTTGAATTGAAATATTGAATTACCATTTTAGTGTTGTGTTGATTATAATTATGTCTTTATATTATCAGACACAAGAAAAAGTTGTGGTTAAATAAGATTTGGTGTTTTTAACATTTTCACTTTGCACACGTATGCCGTGTTATTAATTGCACACCTTGTATGCTGCTGTGACACGCGTTGCGTGTATTTCCAAACTGCGTAGGTCGATTTATCATATATTTTCGCGCCGCAATCAACGTGTTGAAGCAAATCGAAAACATAGTTTCCTAATTAATGCAGTTTTGTCCGAGTGTCACCCTTTCATCAAGGCTCTGACTGATGATTCACCAACTACCATACAGTTATTGTAATAAGTTTCATTTTGGCATCGATTTCAGAGCTATTTCTATCACTATTGTTGTCTTTGTTGCATACATAGGCATACATAACAATACTGTGTAAATGGATGGTGATGAGTAACTAATTGGTAGAATTGTTGGTTGAACCTCTTACCTAAATAATTGAAAAGGAGCTTTTATTTGCTTTATCGATCGTTACTTTTTTGTTTATCGAAATAGGCTTGCGTTTGACCACTATCTCGCCTGATGGAAAGTGATGATGTGGTCTACGGTGGAGCACGCTTGCCTAGAAGATACCCATTCACTCTTGACTTGAAGATACCCAGGTCATAATTTAGTCTTGGTCTTACTTTTGAAGCTTCTAGATGATATCGAACATCCGCTGTAGATCTATCAATATAAGTTGTATATTGTTTGTGAGTCAGGTGACAGAATTATTCCAGTATGAATAAATGTTGCTTTCAAGTTATACAACTCACTCCTCTGCAGGGTAATTAAAGTGTTGAGGAATAGGGTCCATCATAAGTATTTTCTGCATGTCCAAATACTGATAGAAAAATTTAAAACACAAGTTATAAATAAAACTGTTATATTTTGATACTTATGTATATCTTGAAAAATTTGAGAATTACTTACTATACATTCTCCTTCTATTCATCTTAAACTTTAATAAAACGCATTGCAATTTAATATTTTGTCACTTTCAAATTTATATAAAATGCCAAAAAAAGAACAGAAACAAATTACTGTTTTCATGAATAAGGCCAATAATGTTCAAAAGAAATGTTATCAATATTTTTTCAGCTCATCTATTCTTTACAATTAGCCATAATAAATTATACAATATGTTTACAATAACTGAATTCATATCATATAATAATAATATATAGATTAATGTTAGCTTTTATATTTCTCCTTTTATTCTTAGATTACATTTCTGGTTAGAACCAGAATTTTATGTACTATTAAATAAATCTTGTACCAATATTGAATATTATAGATTCAAATTCTAATCTTTCGCTAAATGTATACCTTATAACGCTTGTGAAGTTATTACAGTGTGCAAGTCATAATGCCTACTTTACTATAATGTAAAGGGAAGGATATAAATAATGTAAATAGAGTCAAGCCAAAAAGGTAACATATATTTGATCTGTAGCCAACATGATAGTACTCAAATGAAATACAAAACAGTCAACAATTGAACATGCTTGCATGCGCCAAGGAGGCCATCCAAAACCATGTCATTAATTTCCATAAATAAAAATCTTCAATTTTTTAATACTTTAAACGACTGCTTTCTGAACTAAAAAAAGTTACCAATAAATACTAAAAAACTGCACCTGTTGCCGGTAACCTCCAATTGAGTTGGAGTTGCATTTTGTACAGGGCGCTTGGCCGCTCAGACTGTGACGCGATTTACCCCTTTTATGTCTTTTTGGCTTGTCCGCGTTTACACAGATTTTTCTCTGCTCAGGAATTGCTGACTTGCGCACTGTTTGAGCTTAGAGAATAAAAATAAAATATAACAAACACCTTATTGAAAAAGAATTGTGGTTCTATAGTTGGTACTATATTATGGAATCATTATTATATCACATGTAAAAAATTTAAAAATAATTTTATATAAGTTTCACTTACATATATTGTACTGCATTATGACCGATTAATAAAAAGTAGAATGTTCCAATTGTGTTTTATTGCTAATATCAATACTCATCATATATTACATCATAATTATATAATTTATTCACAGATAACTTTTTATGTACAATTTGCTATTACTGTCCTTCATCTTCCATCATTAGAAATTTCTTTAAACTTTTCGGCAGAGGTAGGGATGAAACGTAGCAAAACAAAATCTTATTTTTACTCATATTTCTAATTTTTATTCTACAAATATCTGAAAGCGTTAATGGTTGTTTGCAAGCATGATACAGCCAATTGGCTGTGCATCCTGGTTTGGGAACAGTGGCATTTACATCTGGTACAATAGCATAATGTCCAGCTTTAAGTAGCATGCGGGCAAGAGCGTGTGAACGTCTTCGACTTGCAATAGACAAATTGTCTAAGCCACATGAATGCAAATCGCACGTGTTCACATCAGCACCATACCTTATCAGTAAAACAGCAGCATGGTCTCTGGAAAATATTATTGATATTATTATTCTCATCGTAGTTTTTAAGTGTAATATGCAGGCTCTCCACTGGCCACGATAAACCAAAATAACAAAAGAATCATAGATACATTGCCAGCCTTTAAAAAAGGAAGTGGACTTGGGCCTCTCGTCATACCACTAACCATAGTAAACAACAGCTTACTGTTGCGTTTCATAATGTACTTATTTAAAGTAACAACTTTAAATAGATTCCTATAAGACAGTTGTAATAAACATGAATGTCACCATAAATGTAGGCATACCTGTCTACACTTTGCTCTGCCTTCGTAAAATTACAATTTGGATATTCCAATATGTAATTTTAATTTAATTGCTGGGCCGTTTTAAAAAAAATATACATTTACTAGCGGATCGTGCAGACGTCGTCCTGCCCGTAAAAGCAGCGCCACACCGACTGCAGCGCCATCTGCCGGGCTGATTTGTGAATCTAAACCATCCAGGGCGCCACCCAAACGCATACAAAAAAATCCATTGAAATGGGTCCAGCCATTTAGGAGTTCAGTGTCATACACACGTACAGTAGAATTATATATATAAAGATATAGCTTACTTTTGCAACAATAGCGCTCTATTTAAAGCTGTATCTCCAGTGAGTGCAGTTGTGTTCATATCAATCTTATACTCTAGTAAGCATCTCAACAATTCGTCGAAGTCAAGTGGACAGTCAACACTCTCTACTGCTACGTGGAGCGCGCTGGCGCCCGTTATGCTATTACAGGAATTGACATTTGCACCTGTAACATGAAATATATGCTGTTATCCAAGTCTACTGTGTTTAAAATAGGATTTCTGTCCTATGGTTCTATCTAACTGTACTACAGTTGCTTCTGCCAGGGGCTGCAGTCTTGACATATATAACGCTCGCATATCAACGGATATCGGTCGATAGGACATACGGCCAATTTCAATAAATGATCCCAATTCTAAACTACGGATCGTTTCGACAAATGAGCCAATAAGAATAAGTTTGAATGCCACGCCTACGAATGACATAGTTTGATTGGTTTATTTCCTGGTTCTATCTAGAAATGCGGATTGAGATTTATTATTAAAATTGGTCATTAATGAACTCATTATAACAATTTTTGGTAGTATCGACATTTTAAGATATAGGTTATTAACGGTATCGTAACGCATTGACAATCGATATATCAATTACGGTCGATGTCTTTTCTATGATTCTGTCTATAATGAGTTTGATGCCATACTGACCGCAATCGGTTGATAAGCGAGCGTTATGTATGTGGAGACTGCAGCCACTGGCCTCCAGAATTCTCGCTAATTACACAAAAGGCAAGCTGCTGTTGTAAAGTAAATCAACTTTCTGTAAGACGGAGTAGACCCTTCATACTGTAGACAAAACGTGTCTATAGCATAGCTTGAGTATTGAATATTGTAATGTTTTTTTTTTCAATAAATTACATGTATATTTATTATTCTATAAATATTTAATATTTTCACATACACTATATTAACACACAGAACATTGTACAATAGTAACATAAAGATAATATATAGAATGCACCCTACTGTCATACACCTAACCCCACACTAGGTCAAACATGTATCTTAGGTATCAAGAACTACGAGAGACTACGGTCCCGCAACACCCAGACTGAACTAAACATTTGTCTGTTACACAAACATTTGACTCAGTGCGGGAATCGAACTTACGGACTCACATTTCACAACCGGCTACTCGCCCGCTGTGTCACGGGGGCTTTGTGATATAATAATGTTTAATGTATTAGGAGTATATTCTTGGGCTGGTGTCCTGTAGACATTACCTTTTTGAAGTAATAGTTTAGCAACAACTGGCTGTGATAGACGGGCTGCCAACAGTAATGGGGTATCTCCATTATCATTATGCAAGTTTATTCCTCCACCAAAATTAGTAAGCATTTTAATAATATCTTCCTAAAATCAATTATTAGTGTTTAATAATTATATTTAACAAAATCCATGTATAAATCTTATGTTCTGTAGCTTACCTGTCGTTGTATTATTGCATTGTGTAATAGTCTGTGTGAATGGGTTATTCTTGCACCTGATGTTAATAATATTTCTACGACTACAGAATATCTTTGCCAAACTGCTTCACACAGTGGTGTGTAACCTGTAATTATGACAATGGTGCTATAAACACGGACATTTATTTAATATTCAGAAGGCTTACAGACTAATAACAAATAATGAATAGTATTTTTCTAATTAACTTAAATTGCTAATTACAAACCGCCACCATGAATTCAATGTAATATTTCAACTGCATCAAAACCAGGCATGCCCTGTTTATACTGCATACATTAATGTTTTACTGAAGTAACATCTACAGTGCAATAGATCATACAATGTACATACACTTTATATGATGCCAATTACGTCTTTGATCTGTGATCACAATTACGGTAATATGTTTTATAAGAAAATGTAACATACATGTTACTGATTTAGATATATTATATGTATTTATTATATATATTTTTAGTTACCATGTATCTCTTCACCATTGACATTAGCTCCATTAGATATTAGATATTTGACAACATCCGCATGACCTCTGCCAGCAGCCAAATATAATGCAGTCCTTTCGTTTGTATCCCTTGCTTCTAAATAGGCACCATTATTGACTAGAATTCTTACCTGTAAATAGAGGCATTTTTTTCTATTTATTTTATTTCAAAATTTTACAATTCATCCTTTAAAACTATCATTATAATTCAATGTGAGACATAATACTGCTGTTAGATTCACAGATTCGAGGTCACATGCAAGGAATCGTAACTGACTGGGTTGCTCTTTAAGTCTTCCTTCCCCTTCTCACCAATCTACCTAGCATTCAAAGATTTTGGAAACATTACAGTCAGCCAGAAAACAAGCAACTTGCACAGAACTTTTTGATGCAATTGATTTGATGTCTAATAAGGTTGTTTAAACAACCATTCCTATATGATTTAATGGTGATCATTATTTAATTTTATGTCCTTTTTCTGGACTATAGCAGAATTTTTATGTCCAAAAATAGAATTGAGTGTTAAAACCTTCTATCTAAATAAAGTGATAGATTTTATTGGAAAAGGCTAATAAAAAGATTAAAAAAAAGATTAATAATAATAAAATTACTAACTATATCTAGGAAGCCTCTTGATGCAGCAAAATGTAGAGGTGTCATCTTTTCATGTGTTTTATAATTGACATGACTACCAGCAGAAAGAAGAGTCCTGACAATATCTGCATGATTTTTGACAACTGCCACATGAAGGGGTGTCAGTCCGTCTCCTGCAGTAATATCTAATTTACATCCTGTAAATAAACTTTTAATGAAAAACCAATATATGTTTCATAAAGTGGCATTTTTAACAATTATGTGAAAACCATAACACTGAATTTGATTTATATTCCTTTACAATAATACATATTACATAAAGTAAAATTGTTATGTGCATTTTATTTACTATGTGTTTTTAAACATATCAAAAATAGTAATAATAAACAATAATTGAGCTCTATGTATATTATTATTGTATTTAAAAGCTTTACAAAAGGCAGTATTATTGGATACGGCACGCATTGTGAGGAGGTTCCTCACTCTGGGGTCCTAACCGCCGGTGGCTTGGGTCCTAGGCCTCGCCATCGGAGGGTGCACATTTTTATAATTTTAAATGTATTTTTATATTATAATTTATATTTAAAAATGTAAAAAAAAACCTTTTAAATAAAGAGTACTGTACAACAATAATTGAGCTCTATGTATATTATTATTGTATTTACCAGCTTCAATTAACATTTTGACTATAGCCAGGTGTCCTTGCTCTGCAGCATAATGTAGCGCAGTCCTCATGAAGGCATCCTGTTGATCAATACCATTGTTGACCACAGAAGCTGATGCTATTGCTGCTCCTGTGCATTCAAGTATAGCTGCATACCACCTTCAATTAAAAATATAGAAATCTTTACTATGTCTTGTCACTGTTTGTGGTTTCATTAAAGGTACATTTTCAGTTTGACCACAGAACACTAAAATTAAAATTCAGCACAGCATATAAAAAGGTAATTTCAATAATGCATAGGCTCACAAAAAAAGAACATCATTACATATAGAAAATAAACAAATAATTTATTCTCTCATTCCGAAAAGGAGTTAGGAAGTTTGATAATTAAGCTATCAATATAAAGTATACAAATTTCAAATAGTTTGTAAACTTATATAGGAAACAAAATAATTTTCACTTTTAAATGACATAAGTAATTTGAAACTAAGACATACTTATACATAGAGGACCATGTCTCGTCTTCACTGGTAGTTGGTGCAACATTGCCAATATCTTCATCCCACTCCAGGTCTGCTTGTGGTGAAGTTGTGAGTGAAGGTGGACTTAACGGTGACCTCAAACTTGAAAACCTACTTTCATCACTACTGGACCCATCACTATGAATAAACACAAAGTACCCTTGATTTTTGTCCGACTTGACCTCCTCTACTATACCAATCGCTTCATACTGTCCCCCACAATAATCTTTGAATTT
This sequence comes from Laothoe populi, assembly GCA_905220505.1. Taxonomy (NCBI): domain Eukaryota; kingdom Metazoa; phylum Arthropoda; class Insecta; order Lepidoptera; family Sphingidae; genus Laothoe; species Laothoe populi. The sequence continues at coordinate 11,496,580 of HG992151.1, read as the reverse complement.
TTTATCGCTAAGATTTTTTAATTTAATAACACTTTCACCATTGGAACTATCCTGTTTAAGTTTTCTTTTGTGGCATTTGACTATGCGTTTTCTTGGATTCATGGGGCATGGAGTTTTAATCTGACCTTTAGCTGGATTACTAGCAGCAATGAGCAATTTCAATAATGTAATATTTCCCAAGTATGCAACTTCTCCTAAACAAGTTTTCCCATGACTGACAGTTTTATTAGGATTAGCACCTGAAAAAAACACATTTTAAAACTGGGTTCATTAGCAGAGTCTAGTTTAATTAGTATCAAAGTAATGCGATATATTTTAAGACAAAAAAATACTGGTATACCTTGTGATAAAAGATTCGAAATAGAACCATGATCTTCATTGATAATTGCTTGAAAAAGACTTTCTTCTAAGGACTTTTCCATACTTTTATCTGCCTGCTAAATTATACTTTTTACTGCCAAAGCGGACTTCAATTTTAGTGTGTTATAGTCTAAACTCTAACAGCCAATTGGTCAACAAGTTTACTATAAAATAACCACATTTGGTTCTGCAATCGATACATTTTGAATATTTTATATATTGATGAAGTTACGTAGCTGGAGGAAATAATTATATACCAATAAGAATATTTTATAGCTCTTAGCTCTTCGTGACAACTAAGTCAATGATTCTAAGATAGTATCAATTTTAGTAAAATACATACAAAGGAAATGTGTATCTCTTGGTTTAAATTATTGAAATGTAAATTCAGGAATAATAAAAAACCGCAGAATAAATAAAACTCATAACACTAACACATATGTATAGAATTAGGTATGGCCCACTGAGTACGATTAACCGAAGAATCGATTACTTGAACCATAAAAATCGATTTTTTAAGGAATTCTAGCACGGAATTGGTGCAGTGAATAGATATTTCAGCCTAGAAAATCGGAATTTGATTTTTTCTGTTTTGATAAGAACCATCATTGTTTACAGTCAGTTGAATTTACTAACACATGTAAAAAAAAAAGGAAAAATGTTCACCTCATTACTCAAAAATACGCTCCTGTATCAGACTATAGCCTGTCCTTTGGACGAATAAAACGAAAAAAAAACGCACCTATATCAATAAGGAAAATAAATAAAATAATTCGTTAGTTATCTGGGCGGTCCGCCCCGGGTACCAAGCACCAAGGGGTGCCATCGTGGTGATAACTCACTCGAGCAGCTCAGTAGCCGTTTGCGTATTTCGAGGACGGCACAGTCGGCCAGGAGAAATAAGAAGTGTGTGTGCTAGAATTTCTTTTCAAGAAGCGGGCAAATGGACCGTGAACGTGGTAATGAATGGGGGTGACAAATAATAGAGCTCATACAACATGTGAAAGAAATATATCATAATATGTCGGCACAGAAAAGAGGATATAGGCCTGCGACGAACGTCAACGACACGCAATGGATCGAGAATCGGCCTTTGAAGACTTATGAATCGGATGTTTTAATAGTGATGATTTTTTAAAAAAACTTCCGCAGCATTTTCCGTTATTTTAAATATACCAAAAATCATGAATAATAAGTACTATAACCGTATGCGGGGATATTACAGAAAACCGTGTGGTTCCTGAAATCTTAATTTTATATATCCGCTTCATACATTTTTTCGTTTGAATTTTTATTAGAAGTAAGAAAGAAAGTAAGAAAAGATTTTTTATTGTTGGAACGTAAACAAGGGCTAACACATATATCGAGGGGTAAACTCAGAAACTTCTGAACAGATTTAGATAAGTAAAAGTTTTTTAATTCATAAAAAGTACACCGACTTCAATAAAAACAAATTATGCGTAACTATACAATTTGAGGGTTTCCCTTGATTTTTCTGAGATCCCATCATCAGATCCTGACTTGGGACCACCTGGAAAGTATACCCTTTTAAACAAAAAAAGAATTTCTCGAATCGGTCCAGGCGTCTTCAAGTAATCGGGGAACATACATAACAAAGAAAGAATCCGACCAATCGTTAACCTCCTCCATTTCTTTAAGTTGGTTAATAAAATTAGGTACAAGTATAGACCATGTCCTGGAGTTACATATAGGCTTCTTTTATCCCGGGTATTTGCTTCAGTGGGAAATAGTTTGACTGTTCCATCAAATTTTTCAAGTAAATGGCGCTGGCATCGAACAGTGATTTATTCTTTTGTACCGGGGGCGGCTTTTCATGTGGGTGAAGCCGTGAGCAATACGTTACGTAATTATTGTTAAGATAATTTTCGATGACTTTTTAAAGAAACTTACGCAGTGATTCCCGTAATTGACAACATTTCATTTTTCTAACATACTCTAATTTGTATACTATACGAAACTTGAACTAAAATTATGAGACCCATATTTTTTCTTTTTTCAATATTCAGATATTTTCATTCATGATTTTCACTTTGAATTTTGTTTTATTCTAAATCGTCGTAAACACCAAATGACGTCATATATACGGCTCAAGACGCAATGACCTTTGCTTTGTATAAAAAAACTGACAAGTGACAGATGTGAGTTGTCACAACTCAAACTTCTGTCTTTTGATTGGCGAATTATTGACGTATTCTGACTCCATAGTTTGTGTAATTTACCTCGATACGAACATTTGTTAATTTAATTACGTGACATTGGCAAAATTGTGGAATAGTTCCTCCGTATAGTCCATTGAAACAAGAAGAAGAAGAAGACGTATTCTGACATTGACATTTAAAAATTACAATGTATTATATATTGGTTTTTAAAACAAATAGTATGGTGAGCCAAGAAACTATTTCATTCGACCGTATGTATGACGTCATCAAGCATTTTTCGGTTTTTAAATTTTTCTTCGTAACTAAAGTATTAAAAAAAATATAAAAAATATATTTGAACTAAGAATAGAAAACAAAGGAAACAAAGTTGTAGTGTGTAAGTAAATATGTATGTAACTAATTATATTAATAAAGAGTCTTAATCGAACAACAGTCGTATTCACACGTCTCTCCTTCTATCTCCCGCCATTACACGGTATTTTTATTTTACCCTAGTTTAGATTTTGAAATGTTGTCAATTCTGAGAATACCAAAATTAAATAATCATTACTAAAACCGCATGCAAGGATATTACGGGAAACGGTTCTCGAAATATCTTAATTTTATATAATTGCTCTATACATTTCTTTTGTAAGAATATTTAACTCTTTAACATTCACGCCAAATTATGTCATGTACAACTTATATATACTTACATTATAACGTATTCGAACATAGTAGTAATGTATAGAAGCCGTTCCAACCATAAAACATTACAATTTAATCATCGGATTCCTATATCGGTAAAGCCGATTTTCAATGCACTGGGTGACGATCTTTTCGTACCTTTTTTAAGAATCTCAATGTTTGCTAAATGAACTCATGAACCAAATTTAACAAAAGTCCCGCCCGGATCCTAGGCCCGTCAAATCCTAGATTTGCGTTGAATTATTTATTGAATGTTGTTGAATTTATTATATCTTCATAGGACTACTCTTATAAAGATATAATAAAATAATACTAGCCCTGTATTAATCATTGTCCCACTGCTGGGCACGGGCCTCCTCTACTAATGAGAGGGGTTGGGCCTTAGTCCCCCACGCTGGCCTAATGCGGGTTGGCAGACTTCTCATACCTTCGAAAAACTCTCAGATATGCAGGTTTCCTCACGATGTTTTCCTTCACCGTTAAAGCAAGCGATAATTAACATTTTAATACACACATAACTTTAGAAAAGTCAGAGGTGTATGCCACTTGGGTTTCGAACCTACGACTTTCGTCTTGACAGTCCGTACCGCATCCAACTAGGCTATCGCTGCTATATAATAAATCCAGAAAATTAACGATTTGTAAGCTAATTTCCATCTTTACGCTGCTATAACTCGATATAAAGTTACAAATAATGTAACATAATATGTGTAAAATTTTATTTTCTTAAATGTTGTATTGAACAATTTTAACCGTGCGATCTACCTGTAGCGGACTTATTCCACCACTCCTCAAGTGTCGCTGGCGGGTAACCAATGAAAAGCCAAAACTTGCTGACTAATAGTGGAATGTATTTATTATATGTTGTTATCACAATGATCTCCGACGGACTACAAACTAATTTACATTTTGCCCCATCTTATATGGGGCTCGCAATATGTGAGCGCTCATCGGGTGCGAGACTGTACCGTCTAGCAGTCGGCCAATCAGAGAGCGGCGCTCCCTGGGCCTCCCGCCGACCAATCACAACGCGTTATTTTACATCGCACTCGGTGACGCCCACTTACAATTAACTATCTGCGGCTTAGCTTCACGTGCTCGAAGGCTGGCTCACTCGGCGTCTGCCGGCGCTTCGATGATGTCCGCAACACTACCATTGAGGTGTTATGTTGAAAAACCTATATTTTTGCAACTTTCATCCCAGACGGCCACCCGAGTGACCACTCGTCAATGTTACAAACTTGGATTTTTCATCAGAGTCACGAGCGTAGCCAGATTTGTGTATCGGAGGAGGTTCAAAAAAATTAAATTCAAGATAATAATAGTGTTACTTAAGTAATCATTTATACTCATCGCCTCATTGTATTTTGAATACTTTGCTAGGGATTTAGACTTCCGACAACTCCCCCCCTCCCCTCGGGTATACGCCCGTGATCAGAGTACCACCAACCACCAATTTTTGCATGTGGTGTAAAAAGGTCTTTATCCCTACTGACGGGACTATATTTAGTATTTATTGTTGTATTTTGAGGGTGCTCGATAGCAAACCGCCCCAGGTGCCAATGCCAGTGCCCCGGGTATATGTGCTTTGTTGATTGGTTCTTGTGATGTACTTGTACTACAAATAGTGAAATAAATAATATTTTTATCCAGGGTTTGTCATAAAATAATAAGGAATCGCTTCTTGTTATCTAGTTCCCATTGGGAACTGTATTTATATGATTTAATTTTTTTAATGTAACCGAAATGAATGTCTTTTTTACATTTGATACTTTAATTTAGTTCCAAAAACAACTGTTACATCCGCCTGACGGTGGGCACAAAAAAAAACAATCGAAAATTTTAAAACATTTATTTTTTAATAAATGAAAAAACAAAAATCGTCTTATAATACTACCGATATTTTAAAATAGAATTTACTCAGGGCATGAAATCTCAGCACAGAGAAGTTTCTTTTTTAGGTCGACAGGTAACGTGCGCTGGGAACTTATCTTACGCGCTTAACGTCCGCTGGCATGGTGGAGAACCCGGGGCGTCACGTGGCTCTCGGCGCAACTACGTATCCAGCGCATAGGTCGGCGGCTGTTGCTCTGCCGCTGTGTACACAGTCCGGGCTTGAAGTCGTAGCTAGTAGTTCTCCGTCCATACGGTAGTCGGGCACCTCGTGGTTCGCTACCCGTACGGTGGTCCCCCAGATTCCTGGAACGCGTCGACATGACGTTTGTAGCGCAAAAGAACTTATATGCAATAAATACCAATAAGCAGGTAAATACAAACAAACATATCGGGCGAAGCGATGACCTTTGATATTTACTTCGGCGGTACATCGAAAAATATCTTCACTCCGATTTAACAATAAATCTCCCAGCTATTTAAATGAAAGTATTATTTTTCTATTTCTAATATTGTAGAATTGCTTTTAAAACCTAATGAATTTAAGTTATGGTTCAAATTTAACATTTCTAATTACATTACTATAATTTAATAACGAAATAATTCTTGAATACAATTTTACGATGGATATTTATGATTTAAGGAATTCATGTTTACAAACAAATAATTAATTTAGAATAATATAGTCTTAATAAGTTACACGAAAAAAAACCACCGGTGAGAACACACGCGTGAAATACAAGTGGGTATTAAATTTCTGATCTAGACCAAAATTAATATGGCAATAGAATTTAAATGAAGAAAACACCGAGTGAAACATATCTAAAACCTGCTAAAACCTGTCCGAACGGTTAAGTAGGTAAGGTTATATTTTACGATACTCGTGTGACATTTTCATAACGTTGTTAAGCCACTATTAAGAGATGTATTTCGCACTATTATACGGTGAAAGAAATTACTTGTTGAATCGAATTAAACCAGACACGAAACTAGCTAACAGCAAACAAGCCTATAGCATTAATAATGTTAGCTTACCTTACTAAGTGGATTAAATAAATGGTGCACCGATTTTACCACTTTTTATAATAAAATAAATACACTCGTAGGCAGACTATTTCGCGTGCTCCTTTGATATCAAAACTGTGTCAGGTGTGGTCACGCGCTTGCTTTTTAAAGGAAAGATTTTATCTTTGTGTGCGTGACAATATATGTGTTTAGGGGGAATTTTCGCTTCCGGCCCGAAAGATTACGTTATTTGGTCCTATACACTATTGCTAGATCATTTCGCGCGGTTTCGCTCCATAGTAATCACTAATTATTTTGTTTGTTTGTGTGTAATGATTTTTTATGTTTATATTTATGTTTTAAACTTGTTACAACGTAACACAACAATAATGTAGTCAAAATCGAATGAATCGATTTATTAGATTTCGATCGATTTAAAAATCGATCTTTTTCGAAAGAATCGCCATCCCTATTGAAAATAGTTTTTCTTCATTTCTCCCAATGGAAAGGCAAAGGTTCAAGCTCATACAGCCTTGTCAGTCATACAATAGATTGCATGGAATTTTTCATTTTTTGGTCTCTGTATTGTTTTTTTCGTCATTGTACTATGTTCAAATTATTTAGTTTATGACCACCTAATTTTGACGTATCTAATTTGCATTTATAAAAGTAATCCTATTTTATTCATGACGAATTTTTCGTCATTGTATTTTATGCTATGCGTCAAAATTAGCAGAAAATGTTGTTATTTGATTGATGGTTGATCCTATATCTAGCAACACTGGTAATGTCGTATTTATGGTAATATATTTATTTTTGGAAGTCCATGAAGTTGGATTCTTTATTATTTTATTGTTTTTGTAGGTAATATTTATATTTTCTTTCAAAATTTATTAATATAAATGTTCTACTAGATAGATTTTCACGATTTTACCAAAGGCTCTTCTTTGATAGAAATAGATTTAATGGACAAACAGGAACTCATCTTCCTGTTGATCTATGCTGGAGGTATTTGTGAGTAATTGTCGAAAATTCCTGAATGCCTACGTAATAATAATAAAATGTAATGAATTCAGGGAAAGTGTTACTTTTATTAGTGATTTCACCTTTAATACAGAAGCTGGTGTGAGTAGATATTGGAATGTTATAGTGAATAAATCTATACTTTTTGTCGTAGAAAATAACATGGTGCTAGAATTTAAGTAAAATGTCAACCGAAAATTGCTTGGTGAAAGCAATATATTCGTTCAAAGGCAAAAACAATGACGAACTTTGTTTCAAGAAAGGTGACATTATCACAGTTACACAAAAAGAGGAGGGTGGGTGGTGGGAAGGCACTCTAGGCGAAACTACGGGCTGGTTTCCAAGTAACTATGTCACTGAATACAAAGGTAAGATGATGAACACATTAAACTATCTATTATTAAATAACTGGTTGTAATGTTATATATAATAACATTGCCACCAATCAAAGGCAGTATATACTTGCCTCTGCCAATCATTTTATCTAATTTTCACCTTAAATACTTAACAGTGATTATTATATTAATGATTGGCATGTCATGTTGTAGGTAGATATTTTAGTTCATACTTGTTATGCTGCTAAGAGTTTGTAATGAGTTTGTATAGACTGGATGAGTGTATGCCTATCCCCATTAAATTTATAGGATGACTACTAAAGCTTCCTTGGGCAGAAATTAAAACTATATTTACTAATTCATGCAAACTTAGATGTAAAAAGGGATGAAATAACAAATTTGAAAATATGCTTAATTATTATGCATATGAATTATTGGAATATTATAGTCGTAAATCATGAATTTTGTATGATGATGCTTGACAGATCCCACAGGCTCTGTGACTACGTCTCCAATAAGGGCAGCTTCAGAGATCCAGGCCTTTAGAAATGTGGTGCTTAAAGATATCATTGATTCAGAAAAAGCTCATGTCGCAGAAATGCAGGGTCTCGTCACCAATTTCTTACAACCTTTGGAGAAAAGTGAGATGTAAGTATTCTTATAATATGCTGAGTATTATTTTATACATAATTATGTGTCTGTCCGTTCTTAAATTGTTTAGGTCATCTTAAAAGTAAGATAAGTAAGTAAGATCTTTCTAAAGAAAAAGTCATCAAAGTAAATCTTAAATATCAAGTTCATGTTATGTATATATTGTAAGCATTTAGGAGGCCACTTATAGTTAGTGTAAAACATATTTATGACTAAGTGTGTCCTAGAGAATTAGGCAACTAGGTTTAATTAATTTAATCATATGTTACAATTTTTTTTACAATTTAACTGATAAGTCAATCAAGAATCCAAAATTATTTTTAGTATACATAAAATATATACATACATATACTAATATTATAAAGAGGAAAGATTTGTGATGGATAAACTCTAAAACTACTTAACCAATTATAAAAATTATTTCACCTAAAGAAAGCTACATTATTCTGGAGTAACATGAGCTATATTTTATTATTAAGAATTCTGGAAAATTTTATCTAGTGGGATAGACGGGCCGGGACAAAGAGAAAAATATAAAGCGAAAAGCAGTTCGTCAGGAGAGCTAGTTGTTTATAAAACTAAATCCTATTTACTAAGTATTTCTATGAAATAATCAAAAACTCAATAAGTGTGTCAAACATGATTTTATGAGTATCCATTTTCATTAAGAGGGGAAATTGGTTAAAGGTATTTTTTAATAAAATTAAATTAAAAATTTATCTTTTAAATAGCAGTAGGGTTGTTATTGTTTAACAACTCATAATAAACGAGATGAAAGTATGCATGGGAAAAAGACATAAAATGTCACATAAACTTTCATTATATCTAAATTTATAAATTAGTGGACTAAATGACTAAGTATGCAAAATATTAATATTTTTTTGTACTTAAAACTAAACAAAATTTTCTTATAATTGTAGGCTAACAAAAGATGAATTCAAGCAGTTGACAGGTAATATAAATGAAGTTCTACTAACTCATGAACAGTTCCTTACATTGCTTGAAGAATGTGCTATGAAGACAGGCCCAGACCAAAGAGTAGGAGGATTATTTTTACAATGGGCTCCTAAAATTAAAGCTGTACACCAAACATATTGCTCTGGACATCCTAAAGCTGTGTGCATCCTTGATAAGTACAAGTGAGTTGATGATGTTGCTTATTTAAAATGAGGTAGCCTCTGCAGTCTTTTCAAAATTTGGATCTTGTTGTAGGACTCCAAAGATGTATGTCTAGATTGAGTTTGCTTATTCTAGAATTACGTATTTTCGGACTTTGTAAAGTTTTTCTTATTACATACAATGTCATCGTAGTCTGTGATAATGCATTTATTGAATATCTAAATGACAAATGTTTGAGTAAAACACATTTAAAGTGTGTGCAGAACTAATATTGTGGTTTGCATTCTTAAAATATCTTAATATTTGTTGCAGTATTAGTCACAATAAGAATTCAATGACAACTATTTATATTAATGTCTTTTTAGCTGCAATTTAATTATTAATGACCAATAAAATATTAACTGCCAGATGGTGTTTGTATAAAATAAGATAATAAATAAAATAAATTGTTAGGTGTTTGTATATGATATTAAAAAATAAATTGTTTTAGAGAGGAATTGAATACATGGATGGAAAATGCCGGTGCTGTTTGCCCAGGGGTGCTAGTATTGACGGCCGGGTTATCAAAGCCATTCCGTCGACTTGGCAAATATCCAGCAATGTTGCAGGAATTAGCCAGGCATGTCCATGAAGCGCATCCAGACAGGGGTGACACACATCGCGCATCTGTGGTTTACAAGGATATTGCTGTATGTGTCATATATAATGAGGATTCTTGTTCCCATGTGTGGGATACTTACTATAGACAGACTACTGTTGAGGGTTCATTATTTTGTAAATAGGGGTTTTTTTAAGTGCCTCGATAGGCAGGCGAGCAGACGGGCTACCTGATGGTAAGTAGTCACCGCCGCCCATAGAATTCTGCAATATTCCAGGGCACAGCAAAGTCTATAAAGGTAGAAATGACAAAATGGGGTTTACTGCATTCTTTTAAAGCCTGCAACAGTATTATTATTGGAAAGCACAATCAGGTGACTCACTTGCCCATTCGCCAGCCAACACAAAATTGACAATAGATATTAGTTTTTATTCTGAGGATGCCACCTTAAGAGGGGATAACATTTAGCACCTGTAAGAAAATTCATATACCTCTAAGCGGATTTGTATGAAATTCTGTATGGCGATATTTTGTACTTTATGTTGAATGTTAAGACTGCCTCGATGGCGCAGTTGTAATTGCGCAAGCGTTACGATTGCTGTGCTAAGGTCTCAGGTTCGATCCCCGGGTCGGGGGTAAAGTGATATTAGGTTTTTCTATCTAGAAATTCTTAGTATCAGTCCGGAGTCTGGAATCTGTGTCCGGTATGGCGATAGGCTCGCCCCCTATCACATTATGGGACCAAAATATATAGAATAGAGAAAAGTGGACGTATTGGTCACACCCCTGCCTACCCCATCGGTGATTAAAGGTGTGAGTGTACATGTATGTGTTGAATATGGAATTAAAATTTTCTGCCTTTTGAAGTTAAAATGAAGCCCTGAAGTAGTGAAGTATAAAGCAAGTAATATAAATCACATAATTACATACATATACACTCACGCCTGTAATCCCCGAAGGGGTAGGCAGAGGTGTAACAAGTATACCCACTTTTCGCCGAATTTCGGTCCCATAATGTGATAGGGGGCGAGCCTATCGCCACACCGGGCACCATTCCAGACTCCGGGTTAATACTGAGTATTTCTAGGCTGAAAAACCCAATATCAGTTTACCCGACCCGGGGATCGAACCCGAGACCTCAGCACAGCAGTTGTAACGCATGCGCAATTACAACTGCGCCACCGAGGCAGTCACATAATTGTAACTGTTATTTTAATAATACATGTCATGATATATATCTTTTGTAGAGTGGTTGTGCTGCTTTACGGCGTCAGAAAGAGCTGGAGTTACAAGTAGTGACTGGGGAGGTGCGCGGATGGCCTGGCGGCGAGTTGAGCTCCCTCGGGGATGTCCTGCACATGGGCAGCGTGGCCGTGGGACCCTCGCACCAGGACCGCTACCTCGTACTGTTCCCCACTGCACTGCTGCTGCTGTCCGTTAGCAAGAGAGTGTCCGCATTTGTTTATGAGGTATGTTAAACATTCAGACATTACTTTTTCAGTATATTTTTAACATATGTGCATGTGAAGAATAAAAGAATAATCCTGAGGCGTGATTAATAGCCCGTAAATAATATTAATACGCCATATGGAGTAATAAAAGTAATGCTAAAATTGACTGATGACACAATGTGTAAAATTAGAATCCGGGCTGAGTATCTTGATGTTATATTTGCATTTATAACAGACTATATAGTGTTTGAATAAATTTTAACAACTATTGCATTTTTTATGTGGTTTTGCAGGGTTGTCTTCCGTTAACTGGCATTACTGTTTGTAAATTAGAGGATACGGATCTTAGAAAAAATGCATTTGAAATTAGTGGCCCAATGATAGACACTATTGTAGCGGTATGTCAAACAAAAGCCGAGGCAGATAATTGGGTAAGCTTGTTACAAAAGCACTCCAACACGAGCAGTCCTGCCCACGAACCTGGACAGCCGCAGTCGTTGCCACATGTGAGTATTAATGATTCATTATGATAAAGTACTACATATGTTTAAGAATAATTGTTTATTTATACTATAAGAGACGTGTTACTAAGGTATTTTGTAATGTTGTTACATAGCTGACCCGCTCTCCTTCCGAAGGGGCGTTGTCTAGCATCAACTCTAGCCGCCGGAGTCTTTATCACGTGACTCTACCGCCCGCTAGCTACCCTTCTGCTTCACCTTATTATTCATTAACCAAATATTTCGCGAGGCTCGTTAAAAAGAAAGTAATAACGAAACAAATGTTGCGGAAATTGCTACATGAAAGAACATGGGCTAAAGCTTTTGAGTTGACGGGACTGCCAGTGAGGCGAAGACACAAAAATCACATTAAATTAAAAATCGAAAATGATGGAACGGTCGGTGCGGATACTGAATACTCAGACAGTGAGGAAAGTGACAAAGAGACTGACGACACTGGGTCGTATGCGAGTTCTAGTTGCACTGATGCCGAAGCACTCAGCTGTTCGAAAATATTGAGACAGGACGCTATGGACAGCCCTAGAACAATATCGTCATCTTGCAGCAGCTGGGGCAGTAATTTTGGTTATGTGCGATATTTTGATAATTCCCCAGATATGCATTTGGATGAGTCACAATTCCCGACGTCACCTACGGCAGATTGCACAAGAAATTTATTTCAGAGAATATCATGTAATGAGAGGTTAAATACTGTCACAACAATGAATACTGATCAACAGTCACACGATCAATCCCGCATTTTAAATAATATGCAGCCAGTTTTTCCACATTCCGAAAGTACAGAAACTTCGAGTTTCGAAGTGAGACCTTATATGGCCTGCGAAGATCTGGTTAACATTGATCAGAACATGCAAATAGAATCTCTTGGAAATATTGATACTGAATTTATATCTACGAGGCAAAGTTTTCCTAATTGCATATCAAAAAACGAACCTTTACCGAAACCGTGGAAATCACAAGAAGGGAATTATATTCCGGAAGAAACTGATAAAGATGATTCATTGACGACTGATGTGTTACAAGAACTGCCGCCACCTTCACCGAAACCATACCATCAGTACTCGATCGAATCTATCATTATCGACCCACCGCCGATGTTTCGGAATGAAGAGGAAGATAATATGAAAATCATTAACGTCAATCTCAACACCAATTTACCTTTTCGCAAGCACTCGCTTAATTCTGATAAAAGACTTAGAAGATCCGTTTCAAGGTCTATGGTCGAGACAGAAAACGTTACCAAAAACTCAGGATCGCGCATTCAAAGAATGAGTTCGCAATCTGAAAATGATAAAAATCATAGAAAATGTGAATGTTGCAATAGATCACTATGCCCTAGTCCAAGGTCATCAGACTCTGGAGTCGTAGGAAGTTGTAATTTAGCATCACCAGACATGCAAGAATATTCAAGTACCGGTAATACAGGAAACGATTCGGATAGTCATGACAAAATATCCGACCCTATAAAAGATTCTCTTACAAATCTATCTCAAAGAGATTACGATGCCAGTCGCCGTAAAAAACTAACATTATCTGAAATAGAGGCAGAAACGTTTGAAGACCAATGTAGATGCACGTCACCTTTTGGTTCAACTGTTAGAACGTCGTGTGTCACCAGTGTTACTTCTGAAAACAGCCTCGACGTGATGGATTTGTCGAATACCCACGTTACTACGACGTACGCTGCGACGCCTTTAACCACCTCTCAAATAAAGCGATCATCTATAAGGCGGAACATAGAACGTTACATACCAGAAATAAAACTGAAACCAGAACCGCCGCCAAGAATATACAGAAAACCCAGTACCCACATGGATATACCGAAAAATGTTAGACAACCGCTACCTTGCCAGTGGAGCACGCTAAACATATCAGAACCGACCAAGCCTAGCTTGCATTATCACATGCGTATATACAGAGAAAACCCTGAAGCAAACAATAACGAGAGGCAGTCCCGGGTAAACGCTCCACGCAATCGCGATGTATTTAATAATGATACCAAAGAAAGCGAGGATGCGAATTATGCGCAACTGCGTAAAACAAGATCACGAAGCGAAGATTTAACGAAATCGCAGAAGGGTCTAGCGGAATCTCAATCCGGTTTCATGGTGTATCGTTCGGATTTATACGCGCACTGGTGGATGAAAGCAAAATTACCAATAACAGTGGTCACCGACTCAGGCAAGGATTATTCTTTTGTAAAGAGATACTGTTTTGTGTATCACTGGTTTGAATATAATAATGCCTTGAAGTTTGATAACCATTAGATTAATGCTGTCATTAGAATTACCCCAGTGTTGCAGTGCTTTACTTGATCCTTGCCTGTGTTTATTCATTCACTAACTATAAAACAATCACTGCAGTAGACATCATGTTATTATACTAACAAATTAAAAAGTCCAGTACATATATTGCATGGAAGGCTTATTACATCTTCCCGAAGCTATGTAGGAATTTCCATAGCTGATTATATAAATATCGTTGTATTTTATTAAGTATGGTAAAACCCATTTGTAAATGGTTCTGTATGGTTTATTGTATTTACTATCGGGAGCAGTGTGGTCACTTTGCCATGGTAGGATAAATATATGTTACTGATTTTATTTTCAATGATTGTAAAGTTTGTGATATTCAAGGTTTCGTTAATTAGCATAAGCATTGGTGGGGAAATAAACATGCCCGCATTAAATATATAAAATGCGACAAAAGTTACGTACGCGTCCGGTTATAATTCGTTATCAGTTGAAATTATATGCCGACGTTAACTTATTTTATGTTAAACACAATATTTCCTTGCAGATGGCCGTGAGCGACAGTAATAACTCTGATTTATCATCCGGTCTGTCAAACCACAAAAGATCACACTCATTCAACAATCATCAAAGCTACACACAACATACGCAACAGACACAGAAAAACAAACAAAAGAACCAATCAGCACGCTGGCTGCAAAATTCTTGCGACTCCCTCGACCAATCGCCCGTCAAACCGAACAAGAGTCCTATTGGCAAGAAGTTTTCTTCTGTCGACTTTATTGATACGGCTGGCTCGAACTACAGCAGTAAAGGTAGGCATTATTTTTTTACTTCAGTAACTTACCAGCTGGCTGGTGCGCCGACTGATGGTAAATTATGTACACCACCATTAACACGATCAATGCCAGAAAGGTAGGCATGATGATTTATTAGGAGGTTCTCAGTTCGGTGGAATCTTTTTTTATGCATGTTCCCCGATTACTCGAAGACGCCTGGACCGATTCGAGAAATTCTTATTGACGTGCGTAATAGGCGTATTTGTACGTTAATACTATGGAAATAAAGTAGATTTTGCCTTGTATTTTTCTCACTATATTACCTTTTTCCGAGCACCGGTGAACTTGTGATACATGAGTGGTTAAATAGTGGATGGAACGATGATTGTACGTTTTAGGGTGGAGCATAACTTGCTTGCGGCCTGCGCCCCCACTGAGGCCACAGTCATTCACGATCGGATCTGACGAAAACATTGGACCCACACATCCGTACGCACCACATCAAAGAAAATCTAACTCTTACGAGGAAGACGCTCTCATATTAAAAGTCATCGAGGCTTATTGCACGTCAGCGAGGTGCAGAAATGCTGTAAGTTCCGGTGAGTATTTAAATAAATTAGATACGTTAAAGTCCTAACACAAGAATGGTAGTTTTGATATTTATTACATTACAAGTAATGCGGTCACATATAGCTTGATAATTATGAAGTAATATCTAATGGTTAACTTACTGCAAACACGGTGAATGCCCACAACAGATGAAATAAAACAACACCATTAGCTAGCGATAATTTAAATGAAACTAAATTAACGGTTGCGTTTTACAATCTCAATGAACGAAAATTAATATTTGATTGCATATTACACACGATTGTATGAAATATTACTATATGCCATGATGAAGCTAACAGTTTCCACTAACACAGCTGTGTTTATTATGCAGTACCCAATATACCACTGGAGATATTCGAGTCGACCAGGAGGAGACATGTGAAGTCAAGAAACCGTATTATTAGCTGGTTCTTAGAGTGAAATCGTATTTACACATCAAACCAAACTTTCCGCTAGTCATATAAACTGTAGAGCTTGGAATATATTTATTCAAGATTGCTGTTGTCGATGTTACATTGAACGAACCTTCAGTCTCTCTCATTATAATACTCAATATATTCGCATATTTATGCCGGCATATATCTGGGCACATGTCTCTAAGTGCATGAATAAAGCATGCTTAATAATCTCCCCTCTATTGTACCTTGTGTCTTTAGAATTGTTATTCTTTTACATCTGAAAGATTATGAAGTATCAAAATATATTTATTAGTACATTTTATTTATATTTAGTTAAGTTCAGTACAAAGTAGCTAGTCGTAGTTGTGTAGCAATTATTTACTACATAATATTTAATGACTGAAGTGGTATTGACAAAGAATCTCAGTGTAGGAAATTATTTATTCTCATTTTAATTTTGTAATTCTATATCTTCGTGCAACGTAACACGCACCTTCACATATACATACGTAACTAACATATACTGCTTCACGGCTCGAGGGACTACTATGGTTGCTTCGACGAAACACAACAACCGACACAACAAGACATAACAAGCAAATCTATGTGCGTGAATGTGAACGTGAATAACTCGCTTGTTCCGACACGATAGTCTGAATCTTTCTATTTTGTTACATGCGGCTGCCTTTATATCGCACCTGCAGTGGACTGCGCCCACTTGTCTCTCGGTAAAGTACAATATCACGCACCCGCCACTAACATACCTCACTATAACTATACTAAATTGCCGACCGTCCAGCGGAGTAACACTGCCGAGTCGTCAACGGTGAACAAGGTGTCCAAAGTGAAGCGTAACAAAAGTTCGTCGGCGGCGGACGCATACTTGTACCGCGGGCCGGAAACGCGGAGACTCTTGTCCGAGTGGAAGTATGACATGAACCGATCTAACCCGAACCTGTGGCAGTGCTCGGAGGAGCGCGCGCCGAGACTCCTGTGCGGCCGCGAGCGCAGGAGCGGCTCTCATCCCAGCCTGGCCGTCGTGCACCATGTCCCCCACGTCCCGCACCCCCCAAACCCCCAAAACTCCCCTCAACCCTCACACAACCTCGCCCCGCACCCGATCCCCGTCGGCCGGTCCGCGCGCTCCTCCACCTGGTGCTGTGGCACCTTCGTCAAACAACTCACCAAATCTCACCACTTCGACTGACATAACCAGTAATCTAATATAATGTGAACCGCTCGACGGATTCTCACATTGTACCCACTATGTAAACTAAATTACATATCGCATTTTGAATCACAGATTGGCAAGGGTACCTCGGTTATTGTCTTGACGTATCTTGAGTGGAGGAGCTAACACGAAATCGGTGTTTTATTTTATCCAAACTGATTCCTTGTGCTGGTTTATTTTCCCCCATAATTTAACTAACATTTTGTTTCGAGTGTGACGACGATGTTTTAGGCGTCAACCAAATGCTACCCGTGTTATATTTATTTAAATTTAAGTGCAAGTGCCATTGATACAACCTTAACAATGATACGTGTTATCTATGTTAACATAGATTTTATATAGTGCATGTGTGCAGTATTATTTAGATTTAGAGTAAATATATTTGATGTAATCGCTTATATATTACAAACATGGTTTGCTGAATTTGGCATTGCGCATGGTTTGCTTTGAGCAACATAATGTCTTAGAGTTACATTGTAGTATACGTAAATTATATTAAAGTAATATTAAATTATACACTATATATTTGAGGTATTGTCTTTTAATGGGTTTTAATTCGGTGTTAGTAAATAAGTGTGATATGTGTAGTACATGTCAAGAGTAAGTACGGGATAACACAAAAGGTCATGTGTTTTTACGAGTGAGACTATTTTAAAAGATAAAGCAAGTAGCACTTGCAGGTTATAATAAACTAAATTTGTATTTCTTAACTTGATGAGGACATGCTCATATGAGATTCCTATGAAGAACTAGAACGTAAAAATGTACTGAATTTACTTTTCATCCACTTCTTATTGTTATATCGATTTGAATCACTGCAGTATAACTCTGATCATAATAGGATAATATTATTACGCCGAGAAGGCATTATGAGACAGGTGGAAGACAAGTCATTTTCAAAGGGTAACAAGTGGGTTAGGCTCGTTTGACGTATTTTACTTGCTTTAAATACCTAACATTTTGTAAGATAATCATATGAATAGAACTTATCGATAAGTTACCAAGCACTGTCCTTTTATGTCTATATTTTATTATGTATACTACCATTCTGCAACGTCTGTGTAATACAGATTACTTACTTTTACATACAGTTACATAATAAAAAAGTCCTTCCTTGTAGGGGGTCCTTAGAGATTGGTGAATTATATATGTTACTTATAATGATTTATCACAAGAAAGGAAACTATGATCGACACTGTATCCCTTGGGATCGCATGGTCATACGTGCCGGTGTGCGGATCGCTCCTTCAATTTATCACAAGAGTGAGACATGTCTAGAAGTCACCAGATTATTGGCATCAGGAAAAATGTCACTTTCATGTGTTCTTGGATAAATTTACCAATAATAAGAGTATCTGTAAGACATGCTATCGATAGTAAACCACAGTAAGAATTTTTCATTTCTAAATAATATAAAATTATTGTCATGATTTGTTTTGTATGCAAAATAACAGTAGGCAGCGGCTTTGCTGTGCCCTCGCATTGCAGAAGTCTATGGGCGGCGGTGACTACTTACCATCAGGTGGCCCTTCTGCTCGTCTGACTATCAAGGCACTAAAAAAAAACATTAAAGTTTATCGGCATTCTTAGTGCGTCGATTTACTTGACAATAACACTTTTTTATATTCTGGAACGGTAAAGTGATCACGCTGCACCTGATGGTAAGCGCAGTGCCGTCCAATTAGAGGATCAAGGAGCGAGAGACAATCTATCCCCCCTCTACGCAACACAATCATGCCGACTTGCTTGCTTCTCACTACGCCTAATGGACATAGGAAGATAGGAAGGAGGGAACACGGTAGCTGGCAAACTGTTCCCCAGCTTGACAGCGCGGCAAAAATAAGAATTTTTGAACCTCTTACAACATAAAATCTACTAGCAGTGTTAATCGAAACGCAACTTACAAATAAGGAGGCAAAAACTTTTTAATACTTTGGAATAAATAATAAAAATAATACTAGCCCTGTATTAAACATTGTCCCACTGGTGGGCACGAGCCTCCTCTACTAATGAGAGGGGTTAGGCCTTAGTCCACCACGCTAGACTTACCACCACGTTACACTTTGAAATGATTATACTTATTTTAAAAATGACAACGTTTTAGATATTTAACGTTTTCATATCTGTCGGCTTTATAGTCCCAGTAAGTTATTTTAAGCAGTACAAATGATTACACGGCTTGGTACAATTAATCATAAAAAAGTATTTTTAAAATAGTCTCACGATCGCAGTCTGCATGGACGTGCACAGATCGTGTCGTTATGGGGAGAAGTTTTAAATAAGAGAGATAAATATTTCTGTAGATAACAAATATAATTAGCTTGGGTTTAATAATTGTTTTACTGAAGAGAGTACACCAATCCCCCACCAATGTACACGTCCATGCCTAAATGAAATTACACTTTATATTTAATCGATATGTTCGCCACAGGACATGGTGCTTGCATAATTGTTGTTCCTCTATGTATTATTCATTTATATATTTATGTAGCTTATACATTATTGGGATACGAATGTTATCTAAGCTTTTTTAACCAGTCACGGATCATTCGGACACCGGTGTCCGGACAAAAACTGGCAATACTCGCCCTTATTAACGTGCGTATTAAGCGTAATTGTAACGTTAAAATGATGGAAATAAAGTTGATTTTGGGTTGTATTTTTACTCACTACTTATTACCTTTTTCTGAACACCCGTGTCCTTGTGATATATGAGCGGTTAATGATAGCATTAAACTTATTATTTATTTCGTGGTACCTACCTTATTGACTAGGCCAGGTCGCAGTTACGACTGCCTATATTAAATTTAAGCTGTTGTAAGTACCCGTTTAGTATGGTTATGGTCTTCGAAATGCTTAATGTAATGTAATAGAGCGCGAGGTCTAGTATTGTATAAAGTAACAAAATGTTTTGCAAGTGTTTGTAAACACTATTGTGTATACTGTGTTAATGAAGAAATAACGTTTTGGGCCTCAGCGGAACTTGGCGGGTTAGTTTCTGTCTACAATTACGGTATAAATATATGTATTGTTGTGATGCGTCTATAGATGGTAGAGTGGGATGGTAGATGATGATAGATATTCTTACAGTAAATATATGGATTTAGTTTTCATTGGAGCTTTTGATTGATAAGTAAGCTAAAGTACCCAAAAAATAATGTCAAAGTTTTATTGTGACCATACAGCATAATTAATGCCTTGTATTGCCGTAGGAGGTGTACACTATGCAGAAGTATACGACCTAGGCCACGGTTTACAGACTTTAACGATAATACTAGAATGTGTAGAGCCAGCTTTTTATTTCTAATTATTTGTTGAAACTGGTACCAGATTCCAATAAGTTCGTTTTTTTTTTAGCGCCTTGATAGGCAGACGAGCAGACGGGCCACCTGATGGTAAGTAGTCACCGCCGCCCATAGACTTCTGCAATGCCAGGGCACAGCAAAGCGGCTGCCTACCGTTGCTTAGTAGCGTTGCGTAGTTCGTTCTTATGAAGCATCCGGTCTACTTTTTTCTCTTTACAGTTTAGTGCAGAATTACGATAAAATAATAGATATTTGGAATATACGGTTCCTATGTAATTTAGAACCATTTACTTGACAACTTTAAAATTCCTTACGCTAAACAATACATATAGGCAGGACTTCGTTAGGCGTAAAATAATTATTTGAAATAACCCATATGTAATATACATATACCTATGGCATTAATATTATGAAGTTAATGTAATAAAATTGTTTCGGTTAAAAAATTAAATGTAGACATCAAAATTTAAAATTCTGCTCTAGACACAAAACGTTGTTTCACATTCACAGTCCTAATATTACTTACATTTGCAAAATATTTAATTTTATGACTCAACTCGAACTTTTCTTAGTCGATTTCTTCAACCATTCGTAACGTTTTTACAGTAAAACCAAAAAGATCATGTAACTAATGATTCTATAAACGATATATGATATGATAAATGCACTCATATTATGTTGATTAATATTCTTTAGAAACCACTGGTATTTTTAGGGAGACATATTTTATTCAAGATTGTAAGGAAATATGAGCCGACTAGAGTTTATAGACACATTCAGAATGTAGCAGAAACTATAGAGCTAAATTTACATAAAGGATTGTTCAATTATACTTAAGAATCTACTAACCAAAAAATAATCACCAAAATTACATTTTTATTTACTTTAAAAAAATATTTTATTATACCATTGTTTCGATACTGTAAGTTATTTTTAACTACCTACTAATATTGTTAATGCGAATGTTTGGATGGATGGATGGATGGATGCATGGATGGATGTTTGTTTGTTACTCAATCGCGCTATGCAACGGCTGGAAGGATCTGGTTAAAATTTGGCACAGAGATAGATTATAATCTGGAATAGCATATTGAACCCGGAAAAAATGTGCAGTTTCCGTGGGATAGTTTAGCTTTTCACCGAGCAAGGGATCCACATGATTTTTTGCATAGTGGCAGTTTAGGGATCAAAAAATGACTTAGGCCATTTTTAATCCCGAAAATGCACGCTTCCTTTGGCATAGCAAAATATAAAAAGTTGTAATAGATTAAGATGCCTCCATGGATTGTATGCCTTTTCTTCCAAAAATAATATCCACGCGGGCGGAGCCGCGGGCAACATCTAGTATCTATATAAAACACAAAAATTGTTTCTACTTATGTCCGTTATTGACTTTGAAAACCACTCAAACTGATTTCAATGAAATTTTGTGGACGTGTGTGGTTGGGTTCAACCTAAAAGATAGGATAGTTTTAGATCCGATCTTATTTTTTCAACGAAAATTCGGTCTACAGAGGAGGTGGTTTATGGCAGGACAACATCTGCCCGGGACCACTAGTAATATCTAAAACGTGTTGTGGCTAAAAACTTCAAAGGCCAAGTCCTACTAACACTTGCCCAGATTTTAATACTGATTAAGATCATATTTATTTTTACGGAACATATTTATTATTAATCTACTTAAATAACATATTTAAAAACCATGGGATCACGGACCAAAGAACTAAATAGACACCGTGTATGTATCTACTTTACTTTAGATAACTGACATTTTGACGCTAGCGCATTCTGTGATTTACGATCTTGGCGTCATAGTAGTACCACGTCAACCGAACATACGAAAAATGCGGCACGATTGGTTTTCATATGAGATACTTGCGTGGTCTGTTTAAATCTATATCTGTGGTTTTCTATGTTAACTAAGTTATAGTGCAATGCTACTTACGGTTTTATAGGTGGTGGTCATTCTGGCACTAGACCGCTTCTTCACCTTCTTGCCTATGGCGTAGTGTGAAGAAGCAGGCATGATTGTGTTGAGTAGCGGGGGATTGATTGTCTCTCGCTACTCGATACTCTAATTGGACGGCACTGCGCTTACCATCAGGTGCAGTGTGGTCACTATGCCGTGCCAGGATAAAAAAAACATAGGCAGTCGTGGGGACTGCCGATTGAAGTGAAAACTTGAAATTTTGGAACTACTGTGTTCTTTTTTGAAACAGCGTCCATGAAGAACTAACAATTTTCTTTATAATTGCCTGTTAATAAATATAGAACTTCATAGGCGTGCTTATGTCAAAAGTCAAATTATATTAGCGTGACGTTCACGCGAGGTCTGTTTTTCGCCATCCCAAAAGTGCCCATCGTGCCTAAAGAAGTTTTCACTTTAAAAAATACGATGTTAATACTCTCTTGCAAATTCTGAATTCAATGGATACACAGCTTTATATAACCGTACCAATATGGTACACCGAAGGCAAGTTATTAGACGGTGCAGTGTGTAATCACAGCGGACAACGCGCCCTCGCCGCGTGCCACTCATTTCATATTGAACAGTACAGCGCAATGCATTGCATACATTAACATAGCATTACTATGGATGTATAATTTAAGTTATACGAGTACCAACCACTTTATCTTTATACTCAGAAATTGATTTTCACATAAATTTAAAAACCCATATCATTTGTCTGCAGTGGTGAGCTTCATTCTCTGTCTGAGAATTAACTTTTTAAAAATTTACGTCGTGGTCTTTAAAAGGGTCTTAAATGACCCGGTATCTCTGAAAAATTGAACATTTGATGAATTTATGTAAATTACTAGTATTAGCATGTGAAGTATAAATTAACAGTATGCTATTATAGACAACGTGAAAAACATAATAAAACCTTGTTCTAGCGTAAGTTTAGCGGTACATATTGCGGGCAGTGCGAACAACATTACTAGTGGTCTAGGAATCAATAATTAATTTTTTTTGTGCCTGGATAGGCAGACGAGCAGGCTACCTCATGGTAAGTAGTCATCACCGCCCATAGACTTCTGCATCGCCAGGGCACAGCAAAGCCGCAATAAAATCTACCTCATAATCATGCCTACGTTACATTACAAATTAATTGGTTCATTTCAGTAACAATGGTGGTGTGACACAGGCCAGGTTTTCTTTCCTATCCCACTCAAAAGCTTAGCCCGTGTATGCTAAGTAACGAAATGAAAATGAATGCCACTTTTTGTTGTGTGGAAATCGTATCGACTTTTGCCTTTATGAAAGAACTTTATTTCGCCTTTATGACGTCGTAACAGCATTAATAAATCTAAAGCTAATACCGTTGTGCTAATAACGACCGACACAGATTTTTAGCGCAATAAATCGAATGGGCTGACAAGCGAAATAATCATTGCAACAAATTCAGTAATACGCCCGCCTCGTATCGGATCCCATTACAGGCCGGGCAGGGTTCTAAAAATGGAGATTGTATTGCGGACTAATTGCCTTGGTAAACAATTTTGTGATTACCATACATTGTTTTATCAGTTTAATAAAGTTGATAAGATAAAAGTCTTAATACTCTGGTTGCGGTTATTTTACAGTCAAAGCAATAAGCAATTTTTTGTGTTAAATTAAAACGAGTTTGCTAAGCAAATATTGGATAGGTACCGACGTATTTTCAGTTGTACCACGCTGCGAGATCATTGACATGCAACTATTGATTTGTTGTTGGCAGCGCGTAACACAGGGCATAATGTGAGCAGTCTATCATACTTCGGAGTTGATTATTTATTTTAAAAGAACATCTTACCAGTGTTGCTGATTATACATCCATACTAATACTATAAATGCGAAAGTAACTCTGTTTGTTTGTAACCTCTTCATGACTAATCGGCTGAACGGATTGTAATGAAATTTGGTAAGGGAATAGATTATATCCTGGAGAAGGACATAGTCTATCTTTTGTCTCAAAAAACAAGCTTGAAAGGGTTCAAATAGGAGTTCAAAATTTGTATGGGAAATCCATAATTCCTCGACATAGGGATCTGTAAATTCATATTTAGGCTTTTGAGTGAGTGAGTGAGTGTTGTGTGTTGTTTGGAAATAAAGAAATACGTGTTTTAATGTTTTTGAAAAATCAACCCTAAAAGGGGCAAAGAGAGTTTAAACTTATGAGGTACTCTTTAGATACAATCTCAAGATTCAGGCACAACACCTGAGAGGCTGGACAATCGCTACAGGTGCCTCAGTGCAAAAGACAACTCCTTGGATTGTATACTTCTGCTCCCGAAAATAACATCCACGCGGGCGGAGCCGCGAGCAACAGCTAGTACCTATATAAAATTATTTTTAAAGAAGTATTGGCATAGAGAAAGTACAAAGTGTTGTATATTGGTATATCTATGAGATGCTCGGTGCATTTTTTCATCGTAAGTTATTATTATGTTTGTGATATTTGCAAATTAATGAAATAAGATATTTTATCTTTTTAACATAATGTTATTAATCTATATTATGATTATAATGCTGGTGTAGGAGTTATTTAAGTCATCAATCTAAAGTAATTTGTGTTTTAAAGAAAGTAAGTGAAGTGACTACGCGTTATACATTATATGGATAGGAAGTATTCATAATGAGCGTACCTACTTTGGTTATTTACCAGTTTAATAATTCTGTTTAATATTCCAATTATGATTATGTAGGATTAGATACTTTATTCAATTACTGTTGTGCACATTATAATAGAACGCAATTTAGACAACACTGTTGTCAGTATGTACGCCATAGTATCAATCAATTATCTATAATGTGTGATATTACTGTGTGTTATATTTATTTTTTTATGAACATTATTGTAGTTACTGAAGCTATTAACGTTTGGAATAAATTTTCTTTTATTGTGTATAAAATGTTTTTTAAATGATTATGTTTATTTATAAACCAAAGATTTCACATTTAGTGAAAGACTTTTTTGCTCAGCTGGCGTAACCTAACGTTTTCCTAATGTATACGGGCTACACAGGTTCAGTGCTACTTGTAATTGCGCAGTTTTCAATGTAGTTACAGTACAAAAAAACAGGCTAAATAAATGTTTTGAGACTCTCGCGATTTGAATACATATTATAAAATTAGGAACGGGTCTTAATCGCGCAATATTTTGTGACCACGGCCGATGCAACTCGGTCGAAACGTCGGGAAATAATTGTGGTATTTATACCATTAAAATATTGCGCGATTAAGACCCGTTCCTAATTTTATAATAGGCTAAATGAATTTAGTTTTAAATTACACAGATTTTCGTATCATTGGCACACTGCAAAAGTACCGGTTTAACTTTAAGGCTAAACAAGTCAATTTGAACTTATGTAGCTTGCATTAAATTGGTCCCGGTTTTAAGCATTCTGAAATGAGTAAAGTTTGGATCTTGAATTCGTAAGGTTCATAATAATTATGTATTCATTCTCATGTTTATTAAAGTAATAAAACATGAAGAGAAATTAATTAGGTACCTAAGATTAATTAAACTTTTATGTAGATGAAGGTGGGTATTGTAAGACTGGTGATAGAAAGTAAATGTGTTCTTTCATGTGGTGGTAAATTTCTATTTTCAGAATGTGATGACGAGACGCCCGCCATAGAAGCGTTAGTAAGATCGCCATCATTACCCATACACTCCACATCAAGTCACGGTTCTCCAAGTCTATGGACTATTGTAATGCGTTTACAGAATGAAATGAAAACATTGAAGTTAGAAGTTAAGAATTTACAGTTACAATTGAACGAAGAAAAACACGACCGGACGCTTGCCATTGCCGCTTTGCACTCGAAAAATATATTAATGGATGCTAAAGAAAGTAAATGTTAGTGATTTTTATAGGTAATATAATAAAATATTTCCAATTTCTTATGTTAATTGTGTTTTATTTCGTGTTTTTTTTTCTCATTGAAAGTTGAAGAGCTATAAAATTCTTCCAAATTTTAATGAATCTATTAGGTTTGTCTATTCGTTATATATCCGACCTTAATGAATACCAACTATATTCAAGTCGGAAATTAAAGATTTTCTTATAATACTTATTCATTTGAAATGTGCACAAAATGAGGTACCTACTAAATATGAATAATATGAAACTATATAGTGTAGGTGTGTATGTTCGTGGCCGGCAGACAGATCGGTTCACTGAGTGCTTACTCGGACGAATCATCACTACACGACGTAGGTGTGAGGCAAATTGCCGCGTCCATATAATAATATGAATCTACGTTCGCATGAGAACCTATAATTTTCAGTAAAATTATACGCTTTAAATCACTAAAGAAAGTGTCATTTGTCGTAGGCTGGGAGTGGGATATTCAAATGCCCCCGGATAGCGACTACCGTAAACAGGGTGAAAAACCCGCCATAGATCAGCCACTGCACATCCGGTTTTTGTCGGGGGTCTAGAGTTGAGGTATGATGGTTGGTCGTGTTGCGGCTCTCCGAATATTACTACAACTACTACTGACACTAGACCCTCGACCGCTTTTTCACCTTCTTGCCTATGGCGTAGGGTGAAGAAGCAGGCCGGCATGATTGTGTTGAGTAGCGAGAGATAGATTGTCTCTCGCCACTCGATACTCTAATTGGACGGCACTGCGCTTACCATCAGGTGCAGTGTCGTCACTTTGTCGTGCCAGGATAAAAAAAACACGACACTACGGCCGCTTCTTCACCTCCTTGCCTATGACGTAGTGTGAAGAAGCAGGCCGGCATGATTGTGTTAAGTAGCGGGGGATAAATCGTCTCTTGCTATTCGATACTCTAATTGGACGGCACTACGCTTACCATCAGGTGCAGTGTGATCACTTTGCCGTGCCAGGATAAAAAAAAGGAGTCAAAAGATAATAATGATTAGTTATTATAGTTCCATGGCCAAATTTTAGGCCACCCATAAAAATTATGATCTATTTTTCTTTTTTATTAAGACATCGGTTACATTACACCCGATATCCGATAACAAACACAATGTAGAGCAAATTTAATGCACTATGACGACCTTTTCAATATGTGTACGGTTGACATAGCGACCACCAGACTACCCAGTCGGGTACAAGTATGTATTAGATATACATGGGGACATACCGTCGTACCGGCATCAATACATATAATTAGGGATAAAAAAATCAATGCAGAGTGGGAGGCTTCTTAAGACGGATCTTCGACGATTATTATATTTCTTTTTTTATAGCAGCAGCTAACGATCTAGTCACCTGGTGGTAGTTAATCTCTACCGTCCATGAACATCAACAGTACCAGAAGGATCTTATGTGCGTTGCCGATCTTAAGGGAATTGGGATATAAACGAATAACCAATTCTAAACCCTGAGGATTAGGAAAACCCTAGTTTGGACCTTTTGAATTTTACTTAGTATGGATTTACAACTTTCTATCTTCATTATTAGTGACATAATATGCGCTTCAAAAGTGTTCAAAATGAGTCCTCGCGCAATTTTCTGTAAAATAGTGGTAATAAATAGCTAAGTCGCAGAAATAATAACTTACTGTATATTCTGTCATATGCAGTAACATCTTCGGAGCCTTACACTAACTATGGCTCGTGATGTTCTTGGTACTATTTTTATTGCATTATAGTACGTAAGTATTTAAATTGCATATTGTATGTAGGTACATACTATGCTTGTTGGCCATAGATTTCAAATTAATCCATTACTCTTGTAATAGTAATAAACGAAATAAGGGGAACGAAGCTCTGGCATCAAATATTTGGAAGCAAGAAATTATAGAACGAAACATTAGCCAGAGCCGAACAGGCGTGCAATTAGCAATACCCTACAGCTACAATATCCATTGCTGAACGCTGAAGTAGTTTTATTTAATTAATACACTACGGAGATCCTTATTAAATTTTCTACGCCAAGTTTAAAATCAGAGATCAATAAATTAATAAGCACTTGTTTTGATTGACCTGGTTCCAATAAATGATACCATCGATATCCCACTAGGCCATTACACACGTGCAGACTTGTCAGACAAAAGACTTGATATGTGGTCGACCAGTTATTACTTTCGCTTTATTTTATAAAATAGTTGGAATACTCTTATTTCTACTTTGGCTATTGAAATTGGACACACCGCACAACTAGTTTTGTCGCAGTCGCCTGTCAGAGCCAATTACTGCTAATGTGTACAGCAATATTTTACTGTTTGGACGGTACGGTAGTACGGGAAAATAGAGACATATAATCGAATGAAGCCGAGTGCATTTTTGATGGAGAGCAACATTAATTTTCTATCTGATTTAGAACTTGCTCCGCAACATTTTAAATAATTGCGAAAGACTATTAAAAGCAAAGAGTTATATAATCAGATTATTATTAATTAATAATATTACGTTTGTTATCAATTTATTTATGTTGCTAAATTTATGCTTTACAAATCATGCCGTCGGGAAATAAAGAAATTACGGCTTAGTTTACCTGCCACTATGGATGCCTATATCGAAACTTCGGATTTATATTAAGTCCGTCCGTAAGGGTAACAGATAACAAAATAAAATCACTGCCAAATCCAGATGCCAAGAAAACTTAGGTGTGTTCTCGTGCAAGAAATCCCCGTTTTCTCCCTTCGCCGTTCATCAGATTGTTCCACTCGCAATGCCGAATGAGCTTAGCATCTTAGGTATCGAGGGCGTAATATCCGCCTCTTCCCGCAGGGTCAGAATCCTGAACAGGGTGCGGCGGTTTTTCACGCCCGGTCAGCTCAAGCGCTATTTCTCGATACTTGATACTCTAACTGGACGGTACTGCACTTACCATCAGGTGCAGTGTGGTCACTTTGAGAATAAAAAATCAATTTTTGATATATTAACATCCACAACGCTCATAATTTTTTGAAGTGAAGCTATACGCTGCATTTTCCCTGATGTACGCAGGCCCTAAATATCTAATGACATCCATACTAATACTATAAATGCGAAAGTAACTCTGTTTGTTTGTTTGTTTGTTACCTCTTCACGACTAAACGGCTGAACGGATTGTAATGAAATTTGGTAAGGGAATAGATTATATACTGGAGAAGGACTTAGGCTATTGAAAGGGTCAAATAGGAGTTCAAAATTTGTATGGGAAATCCACAATTCCTCGACTTAGGGATCTGTAAATTCATATTTAGGCTTTTGTTAGGAAATAAAGAAATACGTGTTTCAACGTTTTTGAAAAATCATCCCTAAAAGGGGCAAAGTGAGGTTAAACTTATGGGGTAGGTATTCTATAGATGCAATCTCAAGATTCAGGCACAACACCGCGAGGCTGGACAATCGCTACAGGTGCCTCAGTGCAGAAGACAACTCCTTGGATTGTATACTTCTGCTCCCGAATATAACCTCTACGCAGGCGGAGCCGCGAGCAACAGCTAGTAAATGTATAATATGTCACTATTTTGAGTTGATCTTTTTTCAATATTATACATATTGCATATTTAAAAATATACCCACAACATGTAGTGTCAATAAATATACGTACTTTTCTCTGGGCTGACCCTACTCTGGGATAAAGAAAACACGCATTTCATATGTTTATATATTGTATGCTATAAATCAATATTATATAGGGCAATATACGACAAAAAGTGTTTAATTACATACACACATATATTACATAGTAGGTATATACAAAATTGTAAATATTTACTATTACCTACGCTTTTTTTATTAAACAATAGGTACATTGTCTTTGGTTAATGTATAAACACATATAGGTGGTATTTTTAGGAGATGGGTAAACACCTATCTCCTAAATACGTACAATATATTTTAATATCTATCTTTGGAATATTATTCCTTTATAACTATATCATTATCATATTATCAATACGACTTTTATACACATATGTATATAGAAATATGGCACATATTTTGTCGATGCCAGCTTGGAAATGTAGCAATAATGTAGTTGTTTATTAAGTCTTAGGTCTTGATTGATAGTTTAGGTATCTGGCATCGATCTGTCTATCATCTAAAAAAGATATATAATAGGAGAACCACGACGTATGGGTCTACCTGGATCTGATTTTCCAAGCTTTTATTTAACTTGTAATGGTAAATAAAAGAAATAAAAAGAAACATCTTTAGGTCATAATTTGCAACTGTTTTTGGACCAGTTCTCGTAACCCGAATAGGCTGAAATTTGGTACTCCTGCATAAACCTGCTGACAATGCAATATTATGGTGAGCTTGACTGATGCTACCGCCCGGACTACCTGCAGACCACTGGACTCTTTAATACATACAGCAGCCATATCGTGTTTAGGGCCGTTAGATTCCTCTTGACAAGTACTTTTTATTCATTCACTATTACTACTTTAAATCGATTTTTTTCTTCTTATTTGAGCATTTAAATAAAAGCTTGTTTTATGGACTTGAAATTAAAATAAAAGTTTTTTAATTCATAAAAAGTACACCGACTTCAATAAAAAACAAATTATGCGTCACTATAAAATTTTAGGGTTTTCCTTGATTTTTCTGAGATCCCATCATCAGATCCTGACTTGGTGCCAATGGGACCACCTGGGAAGTATACCTACCCTTTTAAACAAAAAAAGAATTTCTCGAATCAGTCCAGGCGTCTTCGAGTAATCGGGTAGGTAATCTTCTCCTTTTTTGAAGTCGGTTAATAAAATATCGTTCATACAGAAAATTTACCGATTTTTAAACAAATGACATTAACATGTAGCTTGCTCTATATGATTCATCGTTGTAATTGGTCATGCATACCA
This sequence comes from Laothoe populi, assembly GCA_905220505.1. NCBI lineage: Eukaryota > Metazoa > Arthropoda > Insecta > Lepidoptera > Sphingidae > Laothoe > Laothoe populi. Next base: position 11,465,423 of record HG992151.1, on the reverse strand, counting down.
CGTGCGTATTGTAGGTATTATACAGAGATAGCCTGAAATTATTATTATTAAACATTATAAGGCCCTATCAAAACAGAATTAAGACGTAATCGTAGCTAAATCCGCTCGTAAATCTGGCTGATTATTTTGCGTTAGTTCGCTGTGTGCTTGGTACTTGACGTTGAAGCTATTTTTGTCCCTCCAACAACGCACCTGGTTGCGGATACGAGACACATCAGATGCATAAGTGCGACAACATCCACCGACGTATCGCACGCCGAGGTCCAACCACTCTTGTATAAACATTTCCACTGGTTCGCATTTATCACGGTCTATCCACCTGAAAACGATAGGAATAATTTGCTACCTTAAAATTCTTATTTAGAATTTTATGACTACGCATCTTATTCTGCTTTGTATTCATAAACGCAGATTATTTTTCATAGATTATTAGATACTTTTATTCTCATATTTTTATGTTTCTGTATGGGCAGACGTGACGCCTACCATCGGGCAAAACAATGTACTAGTCTCTATATTCAAGCGAATAAAAAATATATCTCCGAAACATTACATAAAATCGCAATAGAAATTGGGAAATAAAAACAATACAAATTTTGCACACTTTATCGCGGTTTATTTTACTTTTTAGTAATTGACAGGGTGAGGTGTGTCGCAACCGCGATAAAATTTATTAAAAATCAGTTTAATTTCAATGTGTAATATTTGCAAAAATATAAGAAACCAGAAATTGACAAAGTTTTTAAAAGCGTTACACAGTCTGCCGCTAGCAACACATAACTAATCCTAGTTAATTGGGTTTTCGTTTATGAGGAACGCCTAAGCGCTTACTTAACAGTTCGTTATATTTCTTACCCTATTTGAGGATTGTATTTTTCTCCGGAATTGGGATACACGATAAGTGGTATAGGCGCGTGCGGCCGATCATCGTTGAAACCTCTCAATAGATCTGTCACAAAAGAAGGAGCGCAGCAGTTAACTCCCACTGCAACCAACTGATCGGGATTTGACTCCCAACATTTCTTAGCCACTTTTTGAAAGTTCTCCCCATGTGCTATACTTTGGTTATCCTGCAATAAGTTATAAGTTATTAGCGAAGGGCATCTTAGTTACAATCAGATTGCAAAAGATGGCTGTAGTTTTTTGGATGTAGGTATTTATGTATTTCATTCGTCAATTAACACAGTCTGTAGGCTAAACGGATATCAATCGATTTATCACTTGGTTTAAAATCTAGGTTGATACCCAGATTTTAATAAACGAAGTGTCTTGTCAATCCTGTCGCACACGCTTTAAGAAATCTCTACTATCGAACAAATCTATTTAAACTGTAGGTACTATCAAACGGACGCTCTACAATCTCTGAGTTCATTCCAAGGTGGCTTCTAGAAATGACGCATCAGGGCCATTGGAATGACCGTGATTTAAATTTAAATTTTCTATTAGCTTCGTTCAACGAATATTGGAAAACAGTATTTAGAAAGTATGTTCTGATTCGAGTGCTACTTGAACTGTATAGTTCATAGCATATATACAATGTATTTCTTGTAGTGTGTGTTTCTTCATACATGTGAGAAGGAATCAACCACACTAGATTATCATTAATTATATATAATACATACTTTATTATTATTATTCATAGACCTTATTGAAATATAAATGATTACTTAAAAATAACTGCATTTATGATATTATGACTAATGGGGCGTAAAAATTTGGTTTTATATTTTGAAATTGATTATAAATAGGATAATATTAATCCAGTATGAAATCTTGATGTACTGTTGAGTATTGGCCTCCTCTACTAATGAGAGAGGATATAATAATATCCAAGAACTAAGATTCACCGCCCTAGAGCAGTGGTCGGCAACCTTATCATCCAAAAGAGCCAAATATAGATAATACACAATTGAAATTTATTCAAAGAGCCATTTTTTTTACTTAAGCTTTTCTTTACTAGGAGACATTATTACGGAAATAATTAGAATTAAAAGTACACTATCGAGCTTGCCTTTGTCAAATTAGTCATATATAGGCATTTCGGCGCGAGTAATTAGGTGTAGATAATGAATAAAACACATGTTTGCGAGCGCCTATCCGTGCTATTGTTGCTTTCTATAAATGTGCCCCGTTTTATAGGCTTGCGTTTCAAAAATGTTTACTAAACATTTCGTGGAAGAGCCGTAGCCAAGGAGTCAAAGAGCCGCATGCGGCTCGCGAGCCTCGTTTTGCCGACCACTGCCCTAGAGTAATGCAGATTAGTACCTAAACTTTACATACTTTCTTCTTTTTTTAAGTATGGTCCCAACCTCGAATGTTTTACCTACTTTGGAAGTTTCTGTAAATTCGCAAGTACCTACCTACACGAGTTTTCCTTCAATGTTTTGTTTAACCATTTGTAGTAAAATAAACCAAGTAAAATCATATTTATTTATTGAATGGAATGTATGTAAATAAATAACTACTTAAAAACGGAACATTTCTAGATAACACATTAATAAAATAGACCTACATCTTATAATAGATAAACGTACAATAAACCGTATGTTGTTTTTAGATTGACTGCCTTGGTGGCGCAGTTGTAATTGCGCATGCGTTACAACCGCTGTGCTGAGGTCTCGGCTTCGATCCCCGGGTCGGGTAAAGTGATATTGGGTTTTTCTATCTAGAAATTCTCAGTATTAGCCCGGAGTCTGGAACCTGTGCCCGGTATGGCGATAGGCTCGCCCCCTATCACATTCTGGGACCGAAATTCGGCGAATAGTGGGTGTACTGGTTACACCTCTGCCTACCCCTTCGGGGATTATAGGCGTGAGTGTATATGTATGTATGTTGTTTTTAGATATGGTAATAATTTCGAATACTACAAATAAATAGTCACTGTCTACCAAAAGAGTGAAATTAAATAAAATCTAAATCACTATTTTGTATTTACTACGATGTGATGGACTAACATAGAAAATATTATCTACGAAAATAACTGTCCTATCGTTCCTCAGAGCTATTTTAAATTAACTGACGTCGCAAAGGTCATTGAGAGATATTTGGTACAAAATCAATAGGTATATCTAGTTTTACTATCCACTCTACGAAACAACTCTTTTGCTGGTGTTAGGATATTCATCTCCGCCCGGATATCGGCACACGCAAGTGTGTCACGTTCCAGGGTCAGCCAGTGTACGGTTTTTCTCGGGGATCTAGAGTTGGCGTACGATGTTTAGCCGTGTTGCGGTCTTTTGAATACTCTGACACTAGACCTCGACCGCTTCTTCACCACCTTGTCCCATGGCGTAGTGTGAAGAAGCAACACAGCAGGCTGGTATGATTGTGTTGAGTACCGAGGGATAGATTGCTTGCTTGCTTCTCGCTACTTAATACTTTAACTGGACGGCACTGCCCTTACCATCAGTGTGGTTACTTTGCCGTGCCAGGATAAAAAAAACAAATAATAACTTCAGCTGTGTTTGTGTGTAGGGAAATGAAAAGGTAAACAAAATAATCTTAAATGCAGATCTGATTATTATGAGGTTCCGTCTTCAGTTTATAATTAAAGGTCAATTGGTAGATATTGTTACGACTGTGTCGATAGGTTAGTAGTTCAGAATATCTTTCATATCGTCGTTCCATTGTTGTCAGCCGGAGGCTCTTTTTCAGTCATTTTACCTTCAAAAACAGGTATTTCTGAGGAAAATATAGAAAAGTAATAATGTGTTATAATCGAAAATCTACCTCTATTTACAAATGCAACAAGAAAGTCCACCACTTCACGTCGTTTCCTGTGAAACATAGAACGACTCTATCAAGACGCATTCGGCTCTACCAATTAAAAGGTTGTCTGGATCGAAAATTACTCAGTCTTACATTATATTATGATTTAAAAAAGTCTCTTAATTTACCCAGCTGCCCCAGAAGGACAATGTTTTCGTGTGTTCGAGTATGTTCGTCTATTTCTTTGACAGGCTCGGTAGCCTAAAAGACTTGATCTTAATATATAGGTTCTTTTAGATTCATGGTGCCTGGCAGGAAAAAATGAGGGCATAAAAACTGTTGATATAAAAAATATAAACTAACTTTACAACTAAATGCCAGCCAGGCTTTTACGCCCGGGAACTCTCGAAGCAGATCACACAGCATCTCAGCTTCTTCTTGACATGGAATCGTCTCCAGTGCTAATAGATCCACGCCTGCTTCTACAAGAGCTTGAATACGAGGCCGGTGCCACTCTCTCATAGTCTAAAACATTAGAAAAGATATTATGTAAATCATGGGCGTATATAAGGGGGGGGGGGGTCCAGGGGGTCCGGACACCCCCCTTAGCCTACGACATAATAAAAAGACCGCGAATTATTGATAGCGGATAATATAGACGGTAGTGTCAATTTTTGCAGCATTCAGCTATATGCATATTTGGAATTAACAGATTTTTCTACGACTTTTGAGCCTAGTTTAATTTTTTTCGTGTACTTTTTAGCGCTTAAATCAACTGGTAAAACAAGATTGCTTTTTTTTCAGGGCTCATCTATTTAAAAAATACGACCGAGTCTTCAGTAGTGACTACTTAGTAGTGATGAGTGTGATGGTATATGATGTAGGTACCATAAGTACCTAGAGGGCAATTCTCCTTTCATTCAAAATAATTTCGTACTCGAATCTACAGTTCGAATCATTTCTCTATTACATAATTTCGAACTACAAAGTTATTTTTTCGAATGTTGCATCCATATCCATTTGAATTCGAGTCTTTACTATGAGATTCTACTAAAAAATTTGAATTTCGAACTAAAAATCTATAAGTATTTTAATATCCATAGTGTCACGGGCCTCATCAAATGTGCATCCACTATCCAGTTCTTGGACATGTTTTTGGACTCTTCCTAGTTTTTTATCTTTCTAAGACTTTTAGTTAAATCATAATAAAAACACGAGGTTGAGTCTTTTATGGGTAAACACATCAGCATATGGCATCATATACGCAGTAAGTTAGGACCAAAATAAAACAATATCTTTGGGTGTCTAGAGGCCTTCATACGTACAACATTACCGCACCACCTCCAAGAGCATAGACTCTTTGCCGCTTAGCTATAAACGTCGTAAAATATTAATGTTAAGGAAACAATATTGCCACTTTATCTGGAGAATTCACCTGATGCAGTTCATATGAAATTTGTCAAGACGCCATATAGTTTAGACACCATTAGGTTTCAGTGGTTTAAGGCATACTCGCTCAAGAATGGCGTAAGCCTGGATGTCATTTTCTACCTACTACAATATCATCAAGCGTTACTTAGCATCTTGCGACGTACCCTGCGACTGCTGGGAAGAACTTTCGTGTCACTAGACCGAATGGCGTGGCTCAGTACGAAAATCATGTGCACATTTTGAGGAAACTGCAAATTGCAATAAATAAGACCTAAAACAGTGTACACATAGGGTTGGCCCTAAGTGTACACGACGCGCGTCGCCATGCATTGTAGTTGAAAAATAGGACGTGACGCAACGTTTCGACTCTGCGCCAGTTTGATTTGACTCTTACAGCTACTCTTCTAGACAACTGTTCTGTACGTCCTGTGACAGGGCTTTTAAAACAAAATTAGGGCTAGCTAGTCACATATGCTCACATTGGCGAAAAAAACTAGTTCCAAAAATGCAAGGTTCGCCGTCGAAGGATACTTCTTGGAGGACATCATCATTAAGTTAGGACACAATATTTAATGGTTCGAATTCGAGATGTACGTCTCGACCGGTCTGTACCAGTCGAAGCAGTTCGAGCGATAACCTTCGAGAAATGTTCGAATGGTAATTTTTAGAATAGCTCAAATACAATATTTTGATTTCGAATTCTATTTTTAAAATAATTTATTTATGAACAATACATTTGACATTATATTCGTACCATCAAGACATTCGAGAAACACCGGACTCGACATTTTCATAATAGCTTAACTTTACATTCACTCGAAAAAAGTTCGAATTTGAATTATTTTTCGTATACGAAGTTGATTCGAGTGCGTGAGAATTGTCTCCCTGAGTTCTAACATCTCATCTTGATAATAAGCAACATTAAAATAGTTATTTACCAAAAATAAATTGATTTCACTTGACACTTGATGTTTTGACAGTTGTTATGTAAACAATAAAACAAAAATGAATGAAAATCTACGGCAGATTTTCATCCATCCAAAGTCCAAATCCAAATAGCAAGTAGCAAATTTTTATTAACTAGCGTTTTCCCATTCTATGTTTAAGTAATTTCTAAATAACTATGATTTGAGCGGTTAGATTTATGGCTTTTACCCGCGGACCCCCCCCATGTAAAAGCTATAGCTACGTCACTGATGTAAATCACCACATAATTACAGTAATTAACCAACTAATGTATGTTCACGACTTAATAAATAAATAAACAAACACAGACCAAATTTAATTATTGCTATACCGTTGGTATAACGTTTCTGTAAGCCGTTTGTTCTACGTTTTGTTAATTAACTGTCCACCCAGTCAAATGCAGTCATATAAAAATATGAGAAATGGAGTGGAGTTTTTTCATATTGCCGATGTAAATTTTAATTTGCAGACAACTTTACGGCCCTCTTTACGATTTAGACGAGCCGCTCTATGGCCTTTATTTGACTACCCATTCATTGCTTTTAAATGGTTTTCTGTCGGTAAGGTGCTTACTATATACTGTGTTATGTTACTGCTATGTTAGTATATTCGACAATGAATGCATAAGCTAGACGGTCTTATTCGTGGTTACGTTAATTTTGTAAGTTTCTTGAGTTTTTATTAAAACTACAAACAAGTAGTTGGATACCTTCTGGGTGATGGTTTCTTGAACGCGTCTGTAGCGGGTTAGGTAATATCTTAAAAACCAATATTTAACAATCAAAGTCCAGATTTAAAAATAATCTTTATATTAGGTAGGTACTAGCGCTTCGTTGTCAATAATGAGCTTATAATAATAAATTCGGACACGTAACCGGCAATGAAGACTCAATGGAGCGTCTGGTGGTGCAAGGTATAATGGAGGGCAAGAGATCCCGTGGTCGCCCCCCGACAAGATGGTCAGACATCATTAAATCTATCACACACTCTACAATGATGGATGTTCTCGCAAAGCTCAAAACAGAGATCAACGGAGACATATCGCGAGAGCCACTACTCCTAATGATACTGGACCCGACGTAACCACGACCACTCTGCCAAGAGTGCACGACTAAGAAGAAGAATAATACATTATTGAACTAACTTAGTATAGTAATGGTAAGTATGGGTTAGAGCGCTTGCTACTGAAGCAGAACCGAGATGAGATTGGACTAAGAATATTATTGGAATTTCATATCTCCGTTCCGTTTCTGTGGAACCAGTGCAGAGCGGAGTACAATAGCTTGATAAGGGTGTGTTACTAGTGAAACGGTAGGGCCTTAGGTGAAGACGATATTTGCAGTGAATAGACCAATCCAGTCTGATTTGAACTTCAACGATCTGCTTCATATACCTCATGCCTTTCACAACATTATTCTTCTCTATGTAACACCGCACCGTTTCAGTAGAGACGTATCCTAAATATTGCATATAAACTTAAAAGCTTCCCCATACTACGACAGAACAGATGTCGCCTGTCATCGATCGATCACAGATTTTTATACAAAGAACATAAAATGTTTCAATAGACCGGGGCGAGGGCGAGGAGACATGGCGTAACTCATGTTAAAAAACTTGAAAATGTAAGATTGCCCACGATTGTTATGTTCTAATGTTGCGCGGCTCTGAAAAAAATTGTAAATAACACCTAACACTCACATGTATAATTCTGACCCTACAGTAAAATACAATTATCATATGTCGTGGGTATACTACAAGAGATTTTTGCTGTGACGTTCGGTGTTTTGGTGTCAACGCAATCCTAAGGATTTTTTTGTGCATCACACAAATATTTGTCTTGATACCTGAACCCACCCACAGGCCCACTGCGCCTCAGACACTGTCAATTTATGTCAATTGATCTTTGAGAAATTTCAGCAAGCATTCAAAATTCGAGTGGTCAATCTGATATAAGTATATAAGTTTATGTATGTTTTTGCCATTTTTAATTAATATCTAAACTATACTTTGCAATACAAGCCCTACTCAGAAATAGATTTTGAGGTCGATAGATCTTATAAAAAAGTGGCCGACACTTTGACATAAACATCCATTCTATTTTATACAGATATTAACTAGCATTGATTGTTTAAATGTATGGTTCATAATGTAATTTATTTTAGCATCATATCAGCCTGTTAAGAAGAAGAATACTGTAAAGAAGAATACCTCAATTGATGTTGTGTCTGCGTAGCTGCCATCGTATTCCGATCCGTCGTGTAAGTGTGCTCCAAAGGGGCCAACAGAACCGACCACTAGCGGCACGTTATCTAAATTAACAATACACACAATTTATCAAAATATTAAACTGATATTAATGTAGACACCGACGATGTGTTACAGTTATCTATCTATACGAAATACCTTTCAACCCTTGGAAACTGTAATTAATGCGTGCTTGCACCCGAGTCCCGACCCTTGCGGGTGCCGACCCCAGAATCTTTGTTTACAGCAAAATGTTAATATTCTGAGCATATTGTATCATGTTCATACTTTAAACTTAAAAACTGACTTCAACAATTAATACTGAAAGTCACAAATAAAAATGCTACACGTACACGTACTGGTGCCGACGTCAGCCTCGGCCCTACCCCCGTAATTCCTCTACTATATTACATTTAATGAAAGAAATTAATATTATTCGTGACATTTAGGTGTTCATTTATAAACAGAATTTTATATTCTCTGTTTACCTACAATACAATACTTTCTTACACGAATATAGAGTTATATTCTATACCTACATATATTTTATTGAATTCTTGTGTAGGACAATTGACACTGAACCTTCTCCAAAAAGATCTATTATTGTCTTCTATCGTTCATGAAAGAAAATGTTGTTATATATTTTCAGTGTTACCCATCGAAGTCTGTTTTTAAGTTTTATTTAAACTTATTAGTAATTTTTAATGTTAGCTATTATACAAATAAAATAACACACTCGAAGGGTATGTGCTGTTGTTATTCGTCCAGAAGATTAGTTTTTTTTTATTTTGTACGCCAACGTCAATAATTAACTAAATGTATATCAGACAAATTGCACGTAAAACCTATCAAATAAAAAATACATCAATATGGATTCAAACTTGGCCGAGACATAGATGTGCACATATTAAAATAAACAAAATCCGGGTTCGAAATAATTAAAAAAAAATACTTTTTATGGCAACTATCTATTGTTTATTTTATTATTTATCAATATGCAGCAGTGGTTTGATAATATAATCTAACTATATATATTTAGTAAACTGATTTAATACCTATCTATATATTATACCTACACTATCTACTAAGCAATTCCAACATTATTTATTCACCAGTTTTAAAATATAATGTTAAATATACTTTATGAATAGATCTTTTTTTTAATCTCATCTAATTTGATAAGACATCACACACATAAACAATAGACGCGGTCGTTGTACCTAAAAAAATACTGACCATTTTGAATATAGTTCTGATATTCTTCTAAGTACAGAGATCGTGCTCGTTTAGCCAGTTCCACTGCACGAATTATAAGTTCGTAGCCCTGTTCTCGAGACACTCCAAGGTGTTCCATAAAACCTTCTGCTGAAGCTTGGTACGTGTTCGTTATTATTAAATCCGCTCCCGCTGTAAAAGTATTTCAAAGTTAATACAGCAACTCCGCAGATCTTGTTTCATTAATCATTTCACCAAATATGTCTAATTTGAATAAATGAACTTCAAAATTAAGTTACATAACTGGATACCATGCAGATGTTTTCTGCGCCTTCCTGCATACGCCAGCTTTATTAAATGTAAAACTTCATCTAACAATATGTAGGTGTTATTAAGGTTATATTTTGTTACTATTTTAAGAGCGAACAGGGTGCAGCTTAGAGGCATATACAATTAATGATATTAAAACTTAGTAATGCAACACGAACTCAACTGGGTCAATAATAAGGAGTCGAATACGGCAAAAGGAACCGTTTTCTGTCGAAGAAAATAATTATGTAATAAGTAGAAGACGGCGCGGCGTAAGGCTTACGAACGAAAAGGTATTAGACAGACAAGGTGATTAATGACAACAGCGTTGTATCTACATATACCGGTAGTTCTAGTTACTATAGGACAAGGATTCAATACTTATTGCATAAGATTTGTATAATGCAAATCTAATATATGTTTTACTAATCAAATCCACGTGAAATCGCAGCATCAGTTGGCAACAAGCCACCACGTCAATCATAATGACATTATACGAACAGATGAGACTCTTTGGTGTGCCTACCACAATAAGCTACACTCCAACTTTGCTAATGACATTAGTAATAACTGGATTCCTTAATGACAAGGCGTTTATTAATATCATAATTTAATACAAAATAAAAATAGACTTAGGCATACATACATTTTTATAATGTACGACCGTCGGATCTACAAACTACAAGCAATTTCACAAAGATGGCGATAATATTTTATTTTTTTCATATCTAGTCTCCTATAAGAGGCAGCAAAGCAAGGCAGTAGGCTTTTCCCTCCAGGGAGTTATTTGCTTGCAGACACTTTTCAGCTTTTCCTTATGAAAAGAAACGGTCCGTTTTGTGGTGAAGAAAAGCGCTTTCAGAGGACGATGACACGAGACGAGGTCGCACTCTCGCTGTCAGATGCATGAAAATGACGAGCTAAAAGCGACCTAACGTGCAATTCGTCAAAACATGTACAGTATACATATGCATTCTTACAGACGATTACAATACACTCCTCATTATATTTCATGTATTTCCTGCCTATCTGTACTTATCTAACGCCGCGCCGTTCATTTATAGGATAAGTATACATAATATATCTGTGTGTTGAAATTGTTTCAATATGGATTATATCTAACAATAACCTTGATCTGTCGACTATTACTTGATAAGGAAAAGTAAACTTATTTTGCATACATTCTCTTTTTTGTACATTTTTTTATTAATTCTTAGTACTTAATACAATATTTGATGAAGTTAGTAAGTTAAGATGCATTTAATAATGCATATATGATAACAAGTCTTGCCTATACTTATTTAGATCACTTAATATTAGGTATATTACTTTTGTTTTTGCATGAGTTTTACCGCTAGTTCCGACATGGTGGAATTGTACCAAATCGGGTGGTAACCACATCCATACTAATACTATAAATGAGAAAGTAACTCTGTTTGTTTGTTACCATTTCACGGCTAAAGGGCTGAGCGGATTGTAATGAAATTTGGCAAGGAGATAGATTATATCCCGGAGAAAGACATAGCCTATCTTTTTTCTCAAAAACAATCTTAAATCGAATAGGAGTTCAAAGTTTGTATGGGAAATCCATAATTCCTCAAGTTAGGGATCTGAAAATACATATTTAAGCTTTTGGTAGGAAATAAAGAAATACGTGTTTCACATTTTTTGCAAAATCATCCGTAAAGTTATAGCCACACTAATCCATACTAATACTATAAATGCGAAAGTAACTCTGTTTGTTTGTTTGTTACCTTTTCATGACTAAACAGCTGACCGGATTGTGATGAAATTTGGCAAGGAGATAGATTATATCTCGGAGAAGGACATAGGCTATCTTTTTTTCTCAAAAAACAACCTTGAAAGGGGTCAAATAGGAGTTCAAAATTTGCATGGGAAATCCATAATTCCTCGACTTAGGGATCTGGAATTTCATATTTAGGCTTTTGGTAGGAAATAAAGAAATACGTGTTTCAACATTTTTGAAAAATCATTCCTAAAAGGGGCAAAGTGAGGTTAACCTTATAAGGTAAGGCTTTTGGTAGGAAACAAAGAAATACGTGTTTCAACATTATTGAATAATCATCCCTAAAAGGGGCAAAGTGAGGTTAACCTTATAAGGTATTCTTTAGATGCAATCTCAAGATTCAGGCACAACACCTGAGAGGCTGGACAATCGCTACAGGTGCCTCAGTGCAGAAGACAACTCCTTGGATTGTATTCTTCTGCTTCCGAAAATAACCTCCACGCGGACGTTTATAAACACGTAAATGCTCATCATGAAATACTCCACATATCAGGAGAGATTGTAATAAAATTTGTTTACATGTTACGGGAAGGGAGTACAGGGAAACAAATGTACCTACATGTGACAAAGCGAGGAGTTTGATTTAAAGCTGTAGCACATTTAAATAATGTTTAAAATACAACATACTAGGAATGGTATAATTACTGATTCCTACAAGGCGACAGATAATTTTATGGGCGACGGGGTTACTGATTATTTAATTGAAAATCTTTACATATTTACCTCTCAAAAAGTCGAGATGGGTGTTAATAATTTCATTTGGGTGAGTGTGAAGAAACCGAGCACTCCACAGTGGATCGCCGTCAATAACATGGCCCACGTGACATGAGAGCTGCGTGGAGAAGCCGCCATCCAGCACCACGACGCGCGGCCGCTCAGTGCCCTCTCCATTGGCAGGAGTCATCGCTCGTCCCACACTAACGCTGCGTCTAGACTGCTCTGAAAATAACCACAGATAACTTTATAAGTGGCACTTAACTTGCACTAAATAAAAAAGATAAGATTCGCTGGCGTGATGGCACCGTATTTTTTGACAATTAACATACAATTTGTAACAATGAAACATTTCTATAATGTACCTATAGGTAATGAAGTTGAACTATATTTAAAATTAACTATTAAGTAAATTTCTGTAAAATATATTAACAAAATTGTGGTAGGGAATCCATTTCAGATAATGCTATTCTAAATAAGTTTAGTACTTAACGTTACTATTTAATTTGTCTAGACTATAGAGAATTATTATGCGGTGTGTTTTTCTAACTCTTCGACGCAATTCTAAACGATATGAAATACAGATAAAAATAGTCTGAGGAAACATTAGATTTTTTGGTTTGCGTTTATTGTTCATGAAAATTTGTTACAATAAAAAGTACACCGACTTCAATAAAAAACAAATTATGCGTCACTATAAAATTTGAGGGTTTCCCTTGATTTTTCTGAGATCCCAACATCAGATCCTGACTTGGTGCTAATGGGACCAACTGGGAAGTATACCCTTTTAAACAAAAAAAGAATTTCTCGAATCGGTCCAGGCGTCTTCGAGTAATCAGGTAACATACATAAAAAAAAAGATTCCGACGAATTGTTAACCTCCTCCTTTTTTGAAGTCGGTTAAAAATTAAATTAACAATAAATGTTCGATATGACCTAGAAGAAGCTGCGTATGTATATGCGTTATTATATGACAGACTACGTGGCGCAATTGGAGAGTAGCGTCTGTGAAACTAAAGGCCGTGGGTTCGATTCCCACACCGGGACAAATGTTTGTGTGACAGACAGATATTTGTGTCCGGGGTCTGGGTGTTGTGAGACCGAAAGTCTCTCGTAATCCCTGATACCCACACAAGACTCGTATCTTAGTGTGGGGTCGGGGCGATGTATGTGACTATTGGGTGTTATTATTATTATTGAGTAGTTCCTCAGACAGTTTGGTAAGTACTTCATTGTTGCGTAGAGAAATATATAATAATTTATTCATTTTTCAATATAAAAACAAGATATGGGACAAAATAAGATATATCGATAAATTCATATTTCTTACTAGATTTGCTCGCTCGCCTCCGTGATAGTATTTTTCTGGGATAAATTGTATTTAACCCTACATATTCCCTGACCTTTCACTTAACATAATATTAAAACCTGCACCCGAATCTGTTTGGCCCTATTAACCTTCGTGATGCGTGAACAAACAAGCGATTGACATTCCGATATTTAATTGGATAGTAGAATCTCTATTGGCTCTATATGATTATATATATCGATATATGAGCTAACTTTATGTTCTAGGAGCTATGGGGCCGGTGTATATAATCGTAAGGTGACGTAATTAAAATAAAAAAAGATAAATATTATGTTATGATTAAAGAGGTTCGATAACGTTCAAATTTAGAATGTCTACTACCGGGCGTCCACTAGTTATTAATTAAACTATCAAATTGAAACATAAATATATGTGTATATTGCATAAACACACAGTTAACTTATTTTATTTTTAATAAAAATATAAACATTCATATAGATATTACATTAAGCAGTAAGTCAGTCTGTTTAAACTTTGTAACAAGTACGTACATGGCACGCATTTACAATGCTTTTCTTCACTATTAAATCGCGTTATAACTATGATTACCTACACATGTAGTTACACGTATTATAGGTAATATATCTACCTATTTACTATATATTATAGAATATATTTTGTTATAACATTATTATAGACTACATTTCTATTCAATTATCTCCGTACAAAAAATGTCTATCCATTTCCTGCTGTAAGCCTCTGTGATCAGTGACGGTTTAACTCTACGGACGCCGAAAGCGAGAATTCTACGGCGCGGCGGAGCGCCCCGTCTGATCTCTGATTGAAAATATTTGTTTGTCAAAAGATAACTAAAAATAAGAAAATTTGGATGGCATACATATACTCTCACGCCTGTAAACCCCGGAGGGGTAGGCAGAGGTGTAACCAGTACACCCACTTTTTGCCGAATTTATTTCGGTCCCGTAATGTGATAGCGGGTCAGCCTATCGTCATACCGGGTACAATTTCAGACTCCGGGCTGATACTGAGATTTCTAGATAGAAAAATCCAATATCACTTTACCCGACCCGGGGATCGAACCCGAGACCTCAGCACAACAGTCGCACCGCATGCGCCATTACAACTGCGCCACTGAGGCAGTCATCGATGGCATAAGAAACAAAAATTCGATTATTAAGATATACTAGACAATTTGTTTTAATTGAATTTAATCAGTTACTCGCCTACGTGGTCACCCCGGGTAACTGTAATTCAGAATACTTACGACATAAACTTTATTAATTCCGACATATAGACAGCCTCCGTGGCCCAGTTAGCGAGTACCCGGCTGTGAAACGAGAGGCCGTGGTTTCGATTCCCACACCGGGACAAATGTTTGTATGACAGACAGATATTTGTGTCCGGGGTCTGGGTGTTGTGAGACCGAAAGTCTATCGTAGTGCCAAGACTCGTATCTAAGTGTGGGGTCGGAGCCATGTGTGTGACTGTTGGGTGTAATAAAAAAAATCGGCACAGTGAAGACACTGCATTTTTGTGACAACACTTCTAGTGTGAAAGCCAGCTCATGTTTCATTCTAATAAATATAACGTTTATTGAAACTATTATAAACCTCGAATCGAACCTGGAACTACGCTACAGACACAGAAAAAAAATTACTTGAGTCAAATAAAATATTTTCTCCAAATTCCAGTTCTTGTTTTGAATTATATTGCCATCTTCGTCGAAAAAAATGTCGTTTTGAAGTAATTAAATAAACTTCGTAGTTCAACTCTACAAATGTTTAATTCAAGTATTTTATTCTTATTTTGGAAACATGACTATCGATTCGACAATACATATTTTATTCTTCAATTAATTACGTCATATTTCCATCATTTTTCATTCCAAGAAAATCTTTGAGATATTTTTACGTTCTTGGTTGAAGAAACCGTTAAGATAGTTTATACGTTTCCTTGTTTTTATAAGTTTACAATTACTTTATCTATAGTCAGAAATGTATATATAAATACTATCGAAAATTTCGAATATCTCGGAAACCGTGACACTTTTACTGAACCGGCACAATGGCCTCTACGGATGCATTCATTACGCCACATCCTGTATATACATTAAGCGGTTACTAAAACCAAGAGAAAGATTTTCTTGTATTGACATTAATTTTTCTTGGCTTAAGTTGGTAAGCGTGTTGAATCTATAAGTTACAACTTCGATGAAAAATTTTAGGTTCTTTAATTGCTTATGGATTCAAAATGTTAATTTTGCGGAGCAAACTCAAATATTTATTGATTGGAATAAAAAAATAGAGTCAAGATCAATAAATTCAAGAAAAAATATTCTTAAGCAAGTTTTTTTTTCTTTGAATTGTTTTGGTTCAAGTAAATATTACTTGAATCAAATTGTTTTTTTTATGTGCATAATCAGTCATGGTAGATTTTGCGTCTTCAATTGCATATATGTTTAAGTAGGCTATTTCTAACTATTTTATTATTATATAGATCTAGTTGTTTTTCTGTCTTTCGTGTCAAAATAATAATAATAATACAAGCCCTGAATTATACACTGTTATATTGCTGGACACGTGCCTCCTCTATTAATGAGAGGGGTTAGGCCTTAGTCCACCACGCTGGCCTATTGCGGATTGGGAGACTTTTTAGATACCTTCAAAATTATTATTTGGAAGTTTCGTCTTTCAGATTTCCTCACGATGTTTTCCTCCACCGTTCAAGTAAGCGATATTTAACAATGAGTACACACGTAAACTTGGAAAAGTCAGAGGTGTGTACCATTTGGCTTGGTTTAGAACCAGCGTCTCTCGTCTTTTTAGTCCGTACTACTTTAGTCTATCGCTGCTACTATTATAGCTTTTTTGTCAAGACGACACCAAACTATTTTTAACCGACTTCAAAAAAAGGAGGAGGTTCTCAATTCGACTGTATGTTGTTTTTTTTTTTTTTTTTTTTTTTTTATGTTTGTTACCTCGTTTCTCTGTACTGTGTGAACCGATTTCGACCATTCTTTCTTTGATTGAAAGCTGGTGCTTGTCATTTGGTCCCATAAAAATATGGTGAAGATCTGATGAATATCTTCGGAGCTGGAGAGGGTAACTCCTTAAAATTAAGTAGTATTCCAGTGGTTCTTTTTGCATTACGTTCATTATAAAAGTTAAGTTTCAGTGAGAGAGGGTAAAAGGGGTGGGGGTGAGGGAGGGGGGTGATAAAATTAAAATACACGTAAATTCTAATATCTTCAGCAGCTTTTAACCGATTTTATATAATTTACCACTAAAAAGCAAAAAATAAATTATTACTTTTTAAATAAAAATTAAACCGCCTTCAAAAAAACCCAGACACAACTAAAAAGCAAAAAATAATTGGTTACATTTAAATCAATTAGTTATATGCAATTTAAATCAATTATTTGGAGTCGGTGCCAGCCAAAACATGGAAAAAACAGAATAATCAGGCATACAAAAAAATATAAAATAGATCCAGACTTGGTTTTTATAAATCTAAAAGTAAAGAAAACAACACCGGCACCGACTCCAAAAATAATTGATTTAAATTGCATATAACTAATTGATTTAAATGTAACCAATTATTTTTTGCTTTTTAGTTGTGTCTGGGTTTTTTTGAAGGCGGTTTAATCTAAGCACATGAAAACAAACAAAATAAATCTATCTAATATAGTTACCGAGAACAAGTTACTAATCACGTCGTAATGGCATAAAATTGTTATTGTGTTGCGAAGTTTTCTATTTGTCTATTCAAATTCTTTCCAAATCGGGTCAACTGTTTCGAGGATTGGTCCAGATAAATATAAGTACCTTTCATAGGTAGGTGGGTATTATTTCGGTTTTGAAAATGTACAAATAATGATGAATTTAAGAAAGTTATCTACTAAAACACTGTCAGACTTTCCTCAATACTTCAATTTTATCCAGTTCATTAATATCCCCGACCTATCATTATCAGTGAGTAGGTAAGTATGTGACATAGAGTCGAAAGGGTCAGAATGTAAAGGCTTGCTATCGCTTGTATTATTCATAACAATAAATATAACGCATGTTTTCTTACAAATAATGTTTTATGTATTATACTTATTTGTGACAATTAAAAATATGTGACCCGTAAAAGATGACATGTCATTAGTTTTTAATGTGTATCTAATAAATATTTTATCTTGGCTGCAAATAAAACATCCCATAGCAACATATATTTGATATCAGTACATAATATTGTTCATTATACTTTGTTGATAAGGCGAATGTGCTAAACAGAAATATTTTGTATTCGCCTCTGGTGTATTTAGTACCTATACCAGATGTACGAGATCACTAAATACTGGCATAGTTCAATATTATTTTAATATCATTCATTCAAATGAATACAATTATTTGTTTTCCAAAATAATATTGTATAATAAAAATATATTACATTTTATATAAATTTATATAATAATGAAAATGACATTCTAATTAAACATAAATCACTGTAGAAAAACTTCCGAGCTTGGCAGCGAAAGCGGTTGAGACATTTTTCTGAGTCAAGAAATATCGTTTTCGGTGACAACAATATTTTAAGTGCCTTGACATACACCTGAGCTCAGTGGATGTTGAAATGAGTTACTGTAGACCTTAATATACGTTGGAGATTATTGTGATATATTATGTTACTCTAAAATATTTATAATATGAAGTTCATAGCAAGCACAATTACACACAGTCCACAGAACTAAGTGAAGTAATAGATATAGTTGCCATATCTTCACTTTATGCTGTTTTTTTATTACGTCGGAACGAACCACTGGTGGCTTTTACATCATATCTATAGTAGTTGCTATGTACTTTACTAGACATGTGTTTTGTGATTTGTATCCTACTTAGTAGGCAGGCAGCGGCTTTGCTGTGCATTGCAGAAGTCTATGGGCGACGGTGACTACTTATCATCAGGTGGCCCGTCTGATCGTTTGCCTAACAAGGCACTAAAATACATACCGTTTTGCACTCTCGTACCCCAATAGACAATTAGTTTTGTCTTCGAGTATCCGATTAAATTAAATTACCTATAAAGACTCACTTTAACGGAGATTATTTGATAAATTTGGGGTAGGGTCATTAGATACTTATTTGATATTTTTAGCAGACTGGCATGATTGTGTCGAGTAATAAGTAATAAGTAATAAAAAAAGGCAATAGTCACCACCGAAAATGCCGTAAAAATAAGAACTAGAACTACAAATCTATGTATACTAAAATCTGTAGCGCATGGAATTTAGAATACAGTTAGATCTTTCGATCGCGTAAATGATAGGCTACTTTTTCCCGGAAAAATGTATGGTTCCCGCGGGATAGTAAGGGATTGACAAGATTTTTTGCATAGTGGCTATTTATCGATTAATTACAGAATGACATAGGTTATTTTTCATCCCGGAAAAATGTACGGTTCGTATGGGATAGCAAAATATAGATAATTGTTATAGCTTAACATGACGCCATGGTTTTATACATTTTCTTTCAAAAATAACTACCATGTGGGCGGAGCCGGTGGGCACCAGCTAGTATTTGGTAAATAATTTAATCTATTAATTTTATGTCAAATTGGTTCACAGCTAGGTTGACTGTTTATGTTTTAAAGATACTTCAATGCGGTGGTCTTATTCCATATATTTATGTTGTTTATTTACAGGCGCAGTTGTAATTGCCCATGCGTTACGACTGCCGTGCTGAGGTCCCGGGTTCGATCCCCGGGTCGGGTAAAGTGATATTGGGTTTATCTATCTAGAAATTTCTCAGTATTAGACGGAGTCTGAAATCTGTGCCCGGTATGGCGATAGGCTCGCCCCCTAACACATTATGGGACCGAAATTTGGCGAAAAGTGGGTGTACTGGTTACACCTCTGCCTACCCCTTCGGGGATAACAGGCGAGAGTGTATGTCTATGTGTGTGTGTATGTATACGCGATTTTCCGGGGTTCCCGATTCTAACTGTGCGGGAGAGACACTTTTAATTTCACAGGAACAGAACCCGGGAAAAATCTTGTACTGACGCCAAAGATATTGTGTGATTAGCTCCTGCCGTGGGTATTTATCTCTTTATAATTAAACAGATATTTGATGCTATAAAACTTAGTCATGAAAAGAATACTTGTAAAAATCAAACCAGTTTTCAATTTTCTATTTCCGAAATGGACCGCAAAACTTCTCATATCACATGCAACTATTAACTCACTATGCTATGTAGATAGTTGAATGATTAGTATTTAATAACTGTGAAGATTTGATTCCATTAATTTGTTTAATGCACTTACTAGAATGAATATCAGTAACAATAAACAAATTACGTCGTCTTAATATTGAAAGGAGGAGGAGTACTTTTTAACCGAAAAGTGGTAGAGCCACGCTGTAGACATATTTGTCTACAGCATGAATGAGCCGGCTCGACCGGGGTAGTACCACTATCTCACAGAAAACCAACGTAAAGTGACAGTTCACTGTCGCGTTTCGTATGGTAAGTGAGATATCCGGAGGCCCAGATTCCCCCTTCCCTTCCCTAATCCCTATTCCTGTCTTTAAAGGCCGACAGCGCATACGTGATACTTTCGGTATTGTGGATTTTCATGGGCGGTGGAGATCACTTAACATCAGGTGACTCACTGGCTCGTTTGTCGGACTATGATATAAAAAAAAGCGACTTCAAAAAAGGAGGAGGTTAACAATTCGTCGGAATCTTTTTTTTATGTATGTTACCCGATTACTCAAAGATGCCTGGAGATGCCTTCATCAGATCCTGAATTGGTGCCAATGGGACCACCTGGGAAGTATACCCATTTAAACAAAAAAAGAATTTCTCGAATCGGTCCAGGTGTCTTCGAGTAATCGGGAAACAAACATAAAAAAAGATTCCGACGAATTGAGAACATTCTCCATTTTGTCAAGTCGGTTAAAACAATTAGAAATCTTATAGCGTAGTATATAAGGCTCCTATCGAATACGGCAAATCAGAATATTTATGTACTATAAAATATTTACAGTTATTAGATGTCAGCCTATTTATAAGTATATAGGAGTATAAAAGTAAATACACACCTTCTTTCTCCAAGGAATCCAAAGATTTTTACAGAAGTAAGAAACAATAAAAAAACAAATATTCAAAATAACCACGTTTTAAAACAAACAAGCAATATCGCAAACATATGCGATACGTTGGTATAGACTACAACAGCACAGTGGTGTGTTTTGAATCGCGCTTCAGGACAAAATAAAAATAAAAATATCTGATATTTACTAACGCTGCAGAGGAACAACGCGATTTGTCGGCACGATGAAGACTGAACATAAAACGCTAGTCGTGCTACGGAACTACATTATCATAAATGAAAATTAAATAACAAAACTTGAGTTATCGTATTGTCATTATTTGCCAATCATTTAATACTGTTTACTTTGTTATATTAAATATCTATAATGGATGAACACCAAAGGTCACTGATGTAGATAAATGCAACACAATGCACTATACATTATTATTATTTATTTCATAATTATGTGATTTAAATAGGGAAAATTCTTTTAAATAATTATTTTGTATCTCACGTTAAAATAGCTTTAACAATTTTATTAATATATCTTATATTTACCGATGGAATAAACTGGTCGCTCTCCTCTCAGCATCACTTATGTGATAAGCGTATTATTGTAATTTATGTGCACACAGTATTAAATTTAAATATTTTTGTATCTGAAAAGACGATATTGAAATCTCACAAAACACCCCTATTTTTATCATTTTATGTGGTTATTATCATTATTAATATGGTATAAAATTACAATCGTTATATTACAACCAAAATGTTTAAATAGTAGGTAAAGATGCATCAAGACATTAAATTGAGTACGTATGATTACTGCTTTAGCATACAATCATCAATAAGCATTGCAATAATTGTTCTGTACAGGTCTATACGAAGACATTGTGATGAAAGCTGCAAACAAAATTTACAAAAATTGGTCATCACAAGATTATCAGCGATGGAAAACGTAGTTTGAAATTAATAAAGTTTTGATTCAAATCAAATCATTTCTTTTGTAAATTAGGCCACTATGGGCACTTTTTACATGTCATATTAATGTTAAGGTCTACTGGTGCTTCGGAAATGCCTACTGGTCTGAAAAGAAGCACCAAGAAACTCAGCCGTAGGTCTTTTGTAATTTGTCATTACAATTTACATTATAAAGTAATTTACATATAATGATTCTGGCATCATGTCCCGTTCTCCCATTTCAGAAATAGACTTTATACTACGCACTTAAGAATGATAATGATGATCTTCATGCCGATATCAGCGACGTTTACTCTCTTTTATTGTGTTTATAGGTTGTGTGTGATGGGTTTCTTATTTGGCTCACTTTTAGGAAACTAAATAAGAAGGGTTCCTTTTTAGTTTGAGGACTGATTCCGCCACAATTAGCAGATTGTGATGGAGGCATCGTGGTAGCTTGAAACAATATCAACAACCTATACGATATGCACATGACGCCATTGTATTTCTGTTTTCGAAGCATGAACTTCTAAAACTATTTATCAGGGTAGAGAGCGAAAACGGTATAGTAGAACTGTTGGTTAGCAGGACGAAGACTAAAATCAATGATATTGACTAAACTGGACTATTTGGTTAGACGGGAGAACTGGTTGAATTGATGATGATCATCAGGGAGGCTGCGATAGAGAAATTCGTAGACGTATACAGAATGGCCGAAACCGCTATGAGTACGATGTCCAGAATATAAAATAACAACTACAGTATTCTCGATATTTCTATGTGGCTCTGTATCTTGAGCCCGCAGTATATCGAAGCATTTTAGATGTGCTGCTGGACGAGAATGTTGCACATACCATAGGTAGCAAAAAGTATCAAAACTAAGTGTTCTACTACATTTTGCTACCGACAAGTCTTTTGTGTCTTTCGTCGTATCGCTCGAAGGTTACCAGAAAGTCACTGAACATATACCCTTGGTCATTGTATTATTCTAGAAAATAGATTTAATCCAGCTGTATATAATTATGGACGTTATTATTCTTTGTTTATTGTAACTTGATACGTCAAGCCGTTTTTTGAGGAAAATGACCTTGACACTTGGGCAAACCAACAGAAGGACGAAAGTTGTTTCTGTAATAGCTCTGTTTTACTATTATAAATTACGCTACCTTAAAATGGAATAACAAAATATGTAAAATGGAGAATTTAACCTCTTCTTTTTCTAAAAACTGTATGTATTGTCGTTTATTGAGTTTAAGAATTAATAACTTTTCTTTATACCAGTGCAGTGCAGTGTATTGCAAAGGATGCAGTATTATGTAGTACTTACTATCTTTCCTTTTGTTGAAATTATTCAATAATCACAATTTATTAGATAAAAAAAAATTTACTACTACTACTTCATTGTAGTACACTAGGCGACTAGCCGTGTTGTTATTGGCTTGCGAGCCGCATTATGAGACACAAGATTGTTATAAATAGAGTTATCAGTATGGAGCAACGTACTCACGGCTCGCGGGCGCCATTACCAACTAAAATACGATTGACGACCATTTAACTGAAATAAACAAATGCGTGGGTCCTTATATAGGTACCTACATATAATTCTAAAGCTGAATACAAAAATAACACGATACCAATGACATGTAACATCTACGTTTAACTCGAACTCGGTACACGTGTTATTGTCAACAATTTTACATTTGATGTAGGTTTTTTCTACGACGAGCACACGGGCCACCTGATGGTAAGTAGTCCCACAACCCATAGACTTCTGCAATGCCAGTGCAGAGCTAAGCCGCTGCCTACCGTAAGGTATTCTATTGACATTGACATATATTTTATTGACAACACCCAAAGGTATTCAAGTAAATACTTTAAATGTGTAAATAAGTTTATGAATGGTTTCTATTTTATAACCTGAACAAAATTTAACCTGATTAATTCAGATGTCTACATTAGCGTGGAGGTTGATTGTGGAAGCGACAATCGTTAGGTATCTCACACACAATCCGCAGCCAAAAGTTTTCGGATACCTACATTCTCGTGCGAGAACTCTTTTTGTGTGTATAAACAAACAAAATGTGTTTAGGGATATACTTGAATGGTCAAGTAGATCCTGTAGATCTGCATGGTGCAGTTAACACAATGGAACAGATTAAATTATTAACTGTATGGTGTGGGCTATAAAACGAAATTTTTCTATTACTTTCCCGCCTTTGTCGTAGGATAAACTCTTCTTGGTATACATTACTGGTAAACACTAGGCTTAACATCTGTTATCCCACTGTGACATAACAAAATGAACCAACGGGCTGGCCAAGCAATAATCCAAGCCAAGTACCTACTAGTGTAGCAATAAAATAAAAATAATATGGATTGAACTCATGACAAGGGTAGGGTACATTATGTAGATTGCAATGGGTATTGACCCATTATCTGTCATTCACCTTTCGTCGGCATCCTCATATATTATTAAATTTGAAATATATTCTGATTTGTCTCCTTGTGTTAAACATTGCTGCATGCTGGTGGTGGGATGTTCATATCCGCCCGGATAGCGACCACCGTACACAGGGTGTAAAACCCGCCATAGTGACAGACGCAAGTGTGCCGCGTTCCGGGATCAGCCAGTGTGCATCCGGTTTTTGTCAGGGGTCTAGAGTTGGGGTACGATGTTTGGCCGTTTTGCGACCTTCTGATTACTCTGAGGCTAGACCGCTTCTTCACCTTCTTGCCCATGGCGTAGTGTGAAGAGGCAGGACGGCATGATTGCGTTGAGTTACGGGGGATAGATTGTTTCTCGCTACTTATACTCTTATTGGACGGCATTGCGCTTACCATCAGGTGCAGTGTGATCACGTTGCCGTGCCAGGATAAAAAATCATTTATTGGCAATCTTTCAGCAATCGATTGACTAAAATTGACAATGCAATTTTTGTGATGAAATATACCAACATTTTATTATCATTATAAGTAGCTAGATATGTAGACTTAGAATTTAAAAACAATCTGTGTTTCCGCACCACATTTGAAAACTGCCGTGGAATCGTTGCCTCATTTACAAGTTATTATAACCTTTATGCAGTTTACTAAAGGTTTTGTACACTATGGACTAAGGCTTAACCTCCCATTAGTGGCCGGTAGCGGAACTATATTTATTACAGTGCTGTATTTAGATAATAATATTATTTATGACAGTTATTTTGAGCTTGGTGTTCTATACGCTGATTAATCATCATCATAACATAGTATAAAACAAAGTCGCTGTCGCTGTCCGTCCCTATGTCTGCTTAAATCTACAAAACTACGCAAAGAGGAAGGTTTATATATATGATACATGCATAATATTGTACAGGTTTCTGGATTGTACACCTTTTCTTACAAAAATAACCTCCACGCGGGCGGAGCCGCGAGCAACATCTAGTAAATTATAAACTCGAGTGGAACTGTTGCTATGTGATCGACGAATACAAAATCCCTAAGGTTTAGCGGTTACTTTTATCCTGTTCGTTGTAATCTTAATTAGGTAATGTTAATATTTATAAAGTATATTGTAATTTAGTTTATAAACATAGGTAGATATTTATATAAATAACATTATCTGTCGGTCAATAATCAAACTGAACCGAACGACATTTTGTTAAATACTGTTATTTATACAATAAAGTTGTAATGTCGCGCCGTGTAATATTCATAAGAAGTTGCGTAAGATGATACATATAAGGTATTGTAAATTGTACCTACGCTTTGTTAAACTACGCGCTAATACATACATACATATACACTCACGCCTGTAATCCCCGTAGGGGTGGGCAGAGGTGTAACCAGTACATCCACTTTTCGCCGAATTTATTACGGTCCCATAACGTGATAGGGGGCGAGCATATCGCCATACTTGGCTCAATTCCAAACTCCGGGCTGATACCTAGTATTTCTAAATAAAAATCCTATGTAAATTACTACCTCTACTAATTCTATTAAATTATATGTTTACCCGACCCGGGGATCGAACCCGAGACCTCAACACAGCAGTCGTAAGGCATGCGGAATTACAAATGTGCCACCGAAGCAGTCACAACGCGCCAATGTTTTTAAATTTGTTAATAATAGTAATAAGTTACTGTAGACACGTATGTTCCTCATGCCAAATCACAATAGCCGTCTCATGCAAGTCAATTATGTCTATCTGCCGCCTGGTTAGTTATCTGAAGCCACTGATACAATATGAATACACTACGGGCGGAGCAAGTTAGCTCCAGTTTAGCCAAAACTGTTAAACATGATTATATCGTAGTCAAATTGAATTAAAACACAATTTTGGTATCTAGAGTAGAGTCGTTACTATGAACTCGCTGTGTACTATTGGCTCATATGATAATTTATAGATATACATGCACCCTCTCATAGATTAATTAAAACATTAGACCATAAAGTCATGTAAAAAATTATCAAATCAGATTGTACGATGAGATTGAAGCTCCGTGAATATAAAGCAGGTTGTGCGATTACCTTTCTCGAAAACATCCCTAGTTTAAAACCTATAATGTTGACTTTCTTCGTGCCTCGGTATACTTAACTACTGTTGCTATTACTTAAAAGTTATATGAAACTTGACAGCTTGAAAATCCCTTACACTAGTCTGATTGCCTAATCTGGACCTTTAACCGGGTAATTACTAACGCTAAAATTTCTCGTTGAAGTAAGAGCCCTGCTCAGATCTGTGCAATATTCAGAATAAGAGAGTATTTTATAATTACACAAGGGTTTTAGAGTTCAAATATAAATATATATGTAATATGGAGTACTTAGTAAGTAAAGTTAAGGTAAGTACCTAATACCAATTATTTTGTTATATTTAGCAATTAAAATTACTTTAAAAAGTTGAAGATAATTAAAAGGGTGGCAACTTTTATTTACTATATATATAGTAAATAAACTGGTGGAACAGTTCGACGGAAGTAAAAATTATCGGTAACTAAATATTGTTTTAAGTAGGTATGTGTGCGTGAGCTTGTCAATGTGTAGTTTCGAACAGTTTTGATTTGTATTTTGTATGATAGTAAGCCATCACTCAAATCGCAGCGATAGCCTAGTAACTAGTTGGTAGTACGGTCTGTCGAGACGAAACCAGCTGTAGTGACATACACCTCTGACTTTTCTAAAGTTACGTGTATATGCATTGTTAAATTATTGCTTGCTTTAACAGTGAAGGAAAACATCGCGAGGAAGTCTTCATCCCTGAGAATTCTTATACAAATTTCAAAGGTATATAAAGTCTTCCAAACTGAATCAGTTCAGCGTGGTGGAGGCCTAAGGTCTAACCCCTCTCATTAGTAGAGGAGGCCTGTGCCCAGCAGTAGGACAATGTTTAATTTATGGCTAGTACTATATCAATCGTTAAAGACAGACACATTCTGCAATTTTCTCGATACAAAGACATTACGCACCCATAGCAAGTAGTAAAATAATGAACTGTAATTTAATTCATTTAATTGTCGGAAGGCTTGTAGACAAATAATAAATCTTATTTTCCTAATTAACTTAAATTGCTAATTACAATCCTCCACCAATAATAAATATCACATAATATTACTCATCAAAGGTATTTATTGGCCATATGCGTTGTAGGTTACGTTATGGTTTAATTATTTTAGAAAATGCTCTGACTGCCTCGGTGGCGCAATTGTAATTACACATCGTTACAACTGCTGTGCTAAGGTATTGGGTAAAGTGATATTGGGTTTTCCTATCTAGAAATTCTCAGTATCAGCTCGGAGTCTGGAATCTGTGCCCATTATGGCTCGCCCCCTATCCCATTATGGGACTAAAATATGGCAAAAAGTGGGTGTACTGGTTACACCTCTGATTACCCCTTCGGGGATTGCAGGCGTGAGTGTATATATATTTTACAAAATGATTATAACATAGTAAGAATTAATAGATTAACTAGTCAGCAAGAACTAAAATGAAAAATGGCCACTCCAGTATTATTATGCCTAGAATCCAATTTCTTTGTTTAAACAATGAAATTGAATATTGAAAATGTGCTGCAAAAGCCTCTGAGAAAATGTAGGTTATGTGCCGTAACATAGAGTTGGTGAGTAAATTTATTTTTTCGACGGTGATTGAAATTTATGTATCTAGCAATTCCTAAAGCGCTGCGCTCACTGCAGCCGCTGCTCGTTAATGATGATATTACTACATGTTAGTGGGTTCCGACATTTTCTGTTTCAATGCACGCTTGCTGCAGCCTGCAACTAAAATAGATACAAACAATCTTTCTTGATTTCATTTATTAAATGAATAAATAACACCCAACAGTCACACACCTAGTCCTGACTCCACACTAAGATACGAGTCTTGTGTCGTGGGAATCGAAAACTACGAGGGACTACGATCCCACAACACCAAGACCTGAAATAAATATCTGTCTGTCACAGAAACATTTAAATCTCAATGTGGGAATCGAACCCACGGCCTCTCGTTTCACAGCCTGTATTATGAAAAACAGGACATACGTTTTTTATTGATTGTATTAGAACTATATACTACAAAATTAAATCGATAATATAGTATTTCCCATGCATGCCATTCCCTTTCTCTTTTCAGGCGTTTAATTTCGATAACGCGCTTTTAATTTTTAGATGCCACTGTACCTATATATTAAATTACTTCTCAAGTTTAGGTTTTCTGTCTCTCTCTGTTTAGGTTTGGGCTGAGAGATAATGAGTCAGATAAGACTTTACCTGATATGTAGTATAGACGACCAACAAAATTAAATATTGTTTTATTTGATTTTTTTAAATAGTGAGTGTAATTTAGATGCCACCTCTCTGTGGTCCAGTTTGTTAACGACTGGCAGTTGTGAACGCATCCCACTGTGAATTACTACGATTATATTTACAGAATTCTTATATTACCAACGTATAAATATCTTACTTTATTCATTCAACGTTTAAAATATTTACAGACATTCGACACTGCACCGGATTGTTAAGGTATTAATAATGGATATTTAATTTGTAAACACTTTATAAACTGAATAACCACAGAGTATTTACATTTTAGGATATTTATGCATAAACTATGTAGGTACTATGAATATATATTCAGTTTATTATTTTAATGCACTTCATATTTTATTCATCGAAAATATCTATTAGTGGTAACAAATGCAAGTTTCGTATTCAAATCCGTTGCCTATATCAATATAAAATGTTTAAGAAAAATAAAAAGGCAATTAATACGTTTTATAAATAAAAGAACAATTATAATAACGAACATGTTTTCTCAATATTTTTGTAAATCATTTTTCAGTCCTGGGATGATTAAATGACAGGAACTATCAAACAGTTATCTGTTTGTATACTAAAAACTATATTAGATCAATAATGAAGACAAATATGGTCGTCTTGTTGCTAATGGTCTTTGATAGAATTAGGAAAATATTAAACGAACGGCTATATTATGATACAATACCTAGTATGATTATGATACATTTATATAATTACTTGTAAAAAACCTAAACTGCTGGGACTACAAACTTGAAATTTTGGCAGTTGATGTTTTTATATTGTAAGCATTTTTTTTTTTTTTTTTTTTTTCCCGCGGGGAAAATCCTTCTTACGGATACCTTCTGGTCCTCGGGGGAGGAGAGATGGTTATGCCGGACTCACCGACCTTCCGGCCCAGATCGCCCGAAGGACTACTAGGTCGGGACCCTAACCAATTTTCCTACGCCGGTGTACCGACTAAAAACCCCGCGGTAGCCTGCTGCAGCACATGTGGGACGATCCCGGGGGATCCTGAGTAAACTCTGGATTGCTGCCGGAACCATCCCTGCGCCATGCCTTTACGGCCCGTCTCTTCTTGGGCTAAATGCCCTCCCCAATTTACAGCAGCAGCACGATGTTACGCGCCGCTACCCGCCTCAGGGTCGCAATATTGTAAGCATCCACTAAGAAATGATTATCCACATTTCACCCCTAAGTAACTAATGAACGGTGGCAACGGTATGCAAAAAAAAAATATTTAAAAAATAAACGTAAACGTTACGCGATTTTCATATGTAACCCCTGTTAGATATGAAAATCGTAAGAGTTAATTAGGGGTTGACAGTTTTCTGTCTCTTAAGTTTTTTCGGATAACTCGATAAATATTTTTTTAAGTCGTTCCTTAAAGGGGTAAATAGAGGATTCATAATTCATTCAATTAGGATACTTATTTAATAATCTCTTAGGGGGTTCCCCCCTTACAATAGAGGATGAAAGTAAGTCAAAGAACAGATTTTGTTAAAATTCTGTATGAATATATTATGAACTTTGAGGATCGACATGGCAATCTCATTTTTTATTTCAACCTCATGAAGGTTTTTTTCAATGATAACGGATCACCAAAAAAATATCTACAAATATTACGCGGGCGGAACTGCGAGAAAAAGTTATGAAGAAAAAGGTGTACGTTTTCATAGATAACGGTTGAATCTCCATTCGTTTCCTTTATGGCAGTCAACGCACCCATGATTTAAAGCTGTATAGCGGTTACGCCGTATATTTTTTGTATTTTTGTAATAAAGCCCTGGAAGAAAAAAAATCTATAACCTTAGTTCATAACTAAAGAGCCATGGCAAGTCTGTGCAAATCGATTCTGTGAGCATAATGATACTATATTAAGGCACGTATGCATAAGTACACAACAGTTAAATTACTGAACGCGAGCAGTAGAATGTTTACCTGGATGTGGATGTTTGGAATTGTTTTCCTCAGCATAGGAACGGAACCAAGTAGTGTGTTAGCTCGCGGAGCACAGAACCGCACGTCCTGTGAAGATTTTGAACGTAGTGCCATGTTTAACCCTTACTTACTTATAGAGTCGATGTGGAAAATATTCTACTTTTGGGCAAATACAACTGAGATTTATCCTATCGTGTTTTCCCTACCAGCAAAAAATGTAAGTTCAAATTTTCATAACATGTGCTTTTAATTTTTCACTTCCTAATTAAAAGCTACATGAAAATATCCAAACCATAAATTTACTTCGTTTATTCCACAGAGGTTGGAAAAATTTAAAAATATTGTTGCTGCTATATATCCTGAGCTAGACGTAGAGTGGCACAAGGCGACGTTGTTCATGCAGCCGCGTCCTGGCACTGAAGTGCTGATGTTGCACGCGAGCACGCCAGGTGCTTTCCGCGCACTTGTTAAACAAGAACAGCTCAAAAAAGGTGCGTTAATATTACTCCCCTCCGTACATTCCCTCGCCGACGCCATTTCCGGTCCTAACTTTTCCCGCTCGACTTGACTCATAATGATAATAAACAGGTCGCATTTTAACCAACACTCTTCTTATTTCCACGGTTCCACGCTAATGACTTGTACCATGTTTTCGTTTACATTCAAAACGATAATGTCACGGTAAAAAATATCAAGTATGTCACCATATTTACCAATTTTGGGTTGGTTGTATGGTTAGTTATATTTTCATTTATCTATACTACTATTATAATGAGGAAAGATTTGTATTTTTGTATGTTTGTAATGAATAAACTCAAAAACTACTGTGCCGATTTCAAAAATTCTTTCACCATTGGAAAGCTACATTCACCCTGAGTTACAAAGGCTATATGGTTTTTGGAAATACCACTCTAAGGGGGTAAAATAGGGGATGAAAGTTTGTATGAAAATCCGTCATTATTTCAGTTAAACGCATGAAAATTCGTATTTTGTATTATATACTTTTTCTCCCATACATAACCTCCACTCGGGCGGAGCCGCGAGCAACAGCTAGTATGTTTATAAAGTAACCACTTATTTCCTAATTTGCAGAACGCCCTCAGCCGCGACCACTACTAAAGTTCGCAGATATTCGAATGAAGCTGGTTGATCGATACCTGGGAATGATGTGTTGTGAAGATTTAACCGCCTACGCTCTGGCGAGACTTGATGATATTCCTACTTCAGAAGGAAAATGTGAATCAGCAGCCGCTCTAATTGGTTATAAAGGATTTAAAGGGCGATCTTATTTATATTTAAAAAATAGACAAACAGACGAACTTTAGCTAAGTATTTTATGTAACTGACCTGTAGTTTACAAAGATTGCTTAAATATTTATCACTGTACCACCCCAACGAATCTATTTAATTTGTAATCACTCTTTCCGCGGTACTCGCGTATCTCTCCAGTAAAGGTATAGATTTCAATTTCCTGTTCAACATCACGCTGAGGTTTCATGGATATTTTAGTAAATAATGTGGGCACCGGGACTGTACACGCTCCCGATTCACCTATAAATCAATTATCAACACACAATACTTTATTGCTGACTTAAAATACGTACGTTTGTTTTCTCCACAGCATATTATATCAATAGATTTTTGTACATATATTGTGAGATATACTTAGGTATGATTGTTCATGAAAACTTATACGTGTAACTAAAATAACTATGAATAACATAATAATTTTGTTCACCGTGAAAAGATGAGTTGTAATTATAATTGTACATAATTTGATGGTGTTTTGTAAGTATTCGCATTTATTACGTATTAATAAAGACCCCAATAATAGTTTTTGTCATATATCTTTGTCATTTATCAGTTACAATTATACTGTATGTATAGATGTCCAGCTTTACTGTTTATATAAGTTAAGATTATTCATTAATGGCCAGTTTTTTCTTAGAATTTTACCGTAAACGAAACTAAATATATACTTTGAGCACAAAAATCACCTTGCTTTGCGATTGGGTTCCAAATCTTACTTTCGTATAGAGAAGGAAATTCCTTATATCCATTAAGGTGCCAAAGCGAAAAATATATATTTTGGAAGATTTCGTCGAAAGAACCAATATGTGTATATTATCCCACAATGTGTGGCTCTATAGGCACAGCTTAGTATCAAGACTCGGTAAAAGTGCAAACATGACATCCTCGAATAGTTGGCTACAGCATACTATAAGGAAAAAATATTTTATATATATATGGCTTCAAGGTACATTTATCTGTATAAGTACTATAAACCTTCACGACAACTTATCAGATTTTGGGACGATCTGTACAGACTTATAAGGTTTCAAGTGTTGGAGCTACGTTGTAGACAGCTTTGCCTACAGCATAAATGAGCCGCATCAACCGGTATAATCAATTATTGATTTGTACACAATATCGTTTGCGGCTCCGTCCACTCGGAGGCTATTTATGGGAGAAAAGACAATCCAAGGAGTTGTCTCCTGCACTGACGCACCTGTGGTAATCGTCCTACCTCTCAGGGGTTATGATTGAATCTTGAGAGTGCATCTAAAGAATACCTCATACTTTTAACCCCTTACTTGACCCCCTTTAGGAACGATTTTGCTAAAACATTGAAACACCTATTTCCTACCAAAAGCGTAAATATGAATTTTCAACAATACCTCACTTGAACCTTACCTTTGTAGAAGAGAGTTTATTCATTTTCCCAAAAATATTATTACATTTTAAGGCCGTGTGTTACAATAAAATATCTGTAACATACGGACTGATGCGGATCTAGCGAAACTATTCAACAAGCTTATGTTCCGCGTTTTGATACAGTTTCCTAAAAACCCATCTCTACTGTATATAGATTTGTGATAATTAAGTAAAGTTTATTTACTGAGAAGATTTATCTGAGGCCACTCTATTTAATTAAAATTTAAGCAGACACTCTTCCACTCCCTCAGAGCTGGTTTTATTATTATTACAAAAATTATTACACTAATGAAAGCTCGACCTCACTCTTCCCCAGTGATATACGATGAACTTACTAATCTATAGTGGTTTTAAAGCTCGATGCATATTTCATTAAAGTAATGAGTTATATTTATTAAAGATTATATTTCATTAAAGACTGCCTCGGTGCCGCAGTTGCAATTGCGCATGCGTTACGACTACTGTGGTGAGGTCTCGGGTTCGATCCCCAGGTCGGGTATAGTGATATTGGGTTTTTCTGCTTAGAAATACCAAGTATCAGCCCGAAGTCTGGAATTGAGCCCGGTATGACGATATGCTCGCCCCCTATCACATTATGCGACTGTAATAAATTCAGCGAAAAGTGGGTGTACTGGTTACCCCTTCGGGGATTACAGGCGAGAATGTATATGTAAGAATGATCAACGTTTGATCCTCTAGATAGCGAACCAATTGGCTGTTAATCAGTCGCTCCATGACTTAACACATCACTGAGGTAATGGTGTACAGCTTCATCTTACACAGTCAGGTCATAAGTATTGTCACACAGTAAAAACTTTTATTTTAGAATGCTGGCCACAAAAAAGTTTATTGAATTCGAATTTCAAATTGTTCATGAAAATAAAAATGTATACTTTTTAGAATTTTACTCATTTTTAAATATGGAGTGGACGCTTAAAGAAGACCGTGTTGCAGTAATTGCGTTGCATCGTTGCGGTTACGCGCCAATTCAAATTTTTGACATACTGAAAAATTTGAATATAACCAAAAGATTCGTTTATCGTACCATCAAACGATACAATGAAGACTCTAGTGTAGATGACAGGTCAAGAAGTGGTCGCCCTCGGTCTGTTAGGACTCCAGCAGTGATAAAAGCTGTGAAGGCGCGAATTCAAAGAAATCCCAAACGTAAGCAGAAACTGTTGGCCCTTCAGATGGGGTTAAGCAGAACCACGGTGAAAAGGGTGTTAAATGAAGACTTAGGGCTTCAGGCATATCGAAGAAAAACAGGACATCGTTTGAATGCTCGTCTAATGGACCTGAGACTGAAGAGATGCCGCGCTTTGTTGAAGCGGTACGCGGGAAAAAAATATCGGGAAATTTTTTACCGTAGAAGAGAGCTACAACAAACAAAATGATAAGGTGTACGCACACAGTAGTGAAGAAGCGAGCAACCGTATTCCGCGTGTCCAACGAGGTCATTTTCCATCCTCGCTCATGGTATGGTTGGGAGTTTCTTATTGGGGCTTAACAGAGGTACATTTTTGTGAGAAAGGTGTAAAAACGAATGCAGTTGTGTATCAAAATACAGTCCTGACGAACCTTGTGGAACCTGTTTCTCATACCATGTTCAATAACAGGCACTGGGTATTCCAACAAGATTCGGCGCCAGCTCATAGAGCGAAGAGCACACAAGACTGGCTGGCGGCGCGTGAAATCGACTTCATCCGGCACGAAGACTGGCCCTCCTCCAGTCCAGATTTGAATCCGTTAGATTACAAGATATGGCAACACTTGGAGGAAAAGGCGTGCTCAAAGCCTCATCCCAATTTGGAGTCACTCAAGACATCCTTGATTAAGGCAGCCGCCGATATTGACATGGACCTCGTTCGTGCTGCGATAGACAACTGGCCGCGCAGATTGAAGGCCTGTATTCAAAATCACGGAGGTCATTTTGAATAAACTTTAGTGTCATAAGAATCTATGTTTTGTTAAGTTCATTTTGGTATATAAATGGTTACATAATGAATAAACTTGTTTCAATTATTTTATATTAAACATGTGACAGAATTTATGACCTGACTAGGTATTAATAGATAATTTAAATACTATAACTAGTAGCAAGTTAACAAAATATATTACTATTGTTTGCATGTCGTTACGATGTTACTGATAGACGAGTATTGTGGAATGTTTGATTGCGTTTCTTTGTTTTATGAATTAATTCCTAAAATATTCATTCATGTAAGTTGTGGTAATGATGTTATCATTAAACTTTTCAACCAACGATTAATCATGTCCATATGAAATGAGGAGCCACTCCTGATTTTTAAAGGAGTCTCGCACCTTTATGTAGTAGCAAAACAGCAAATGTTTGTCATCATCAATCAACATTTACGACAAAGTTATTAATTTAATTTAGCGCTAACAGCCAGGAGTGTGACATTGAAAACAGCTCTCCTTGTGGTTTCCTTAATAACTTTCCACGATTTTTTTATATCTCCTTTTGCTGCTTATAATAGATCTTTTTGGTATGATCTTTTTACTTTATTTAATGTTGCATTAAAAAATCCATATATTGTATATATTATTTTTGAATTATTGTTTATCTGGAAATAACTGTTTTTTTGTGAAATGAATCTCCATTTCTAATATGTACAGTACAGCGTAATAGACCAGGCGTGATGTTGTGAAGTGATAGGTACGATAGTGAATGTTGCAAATGAAGTCTTCAATAATATACCATATATTAGATAACAGACACATAGACAACATATATAAAATATATATTTATTCAGATAGGAGTACAAGACATCGCATCACTGGAGCGTGGCACAAAAGTATTTTTTCCAAATCAAATAGATAATATCAAAACACTCCACCGAATGCGGACCAACTGACAACAAGAGAATAAATAAGTGGGTATGAACGCAGAGATCTGCATTCAATAAGATGTCGTTGGTGAGTGCCCCAGGCTGTCCATATACACAAGAATAAATTTATTTTTGCCAGTAGCATACTAGACGTCAACAAATGAAGATATTTTTAAATGTAGCCTTATTGCTACTTTTACAATTGTTGAGGCCAACTTAATTAACACCATATTAGGAAAAGAGGGTGACTGGATATTACTTAATAGTAATATGTTAGGTTAGTAACAACTATTTATATTTTTTTATTTGTAATAAATTTATTTTTATTTACATTACATCTGAATTGATAATACGTTAAAAAAAACATAAAATTGACGTTTCGCTGCCTATACATTCTCACAAAGAAATTACTATTTGTGCCTAAGGCCGCCGTGTTCACAAATCTTACTATGAAGTCTCATAATGTACCCGAACGCGCTGGGGTGATAAATCCGACTCATAAACAATACTTGAGTGAAACTATTACTTTTGGGCCAAATATCATAAAATCGACCAAATTCTTGAATAAAATGTACATTGTACACAAATATTGTATTTCACACTGCCCGAGTATTGTATTGTAATGAGTGGAAACTCAGTAAGAAATGCCTTTCTTTGTCAAGTATTTGTAACATGCGCAAGTATTATATAAATTCTAAATACAAAAGTAAATTCCTAAGCCGTAGGCGATTATTAAGAAAAATAATAAAGTATAAGTATTTAAAGACTCATTAAGTATTCCCAAACTATTTTATATTAGGTAAAATAATGTTTTAAAACGTCATATAATAAATAATAACTGTTTTTTTCCTAGCACGGCACAGTGACCACACTGCATATGATGGTAAACGCAGTGTCGTCCAGTTAAAGTATAAATAATAACTGAGAAACAGTTACTCGACATAATTATGCCGGCTTGCTAAACATGATTATTATTATACTAGATGTTTTTCGCGGCTCCGCCTGCGTGGAGGTTATTTTTGGAAGAAAAGGTATACAATCCATGGAGGCATCTTACGCTATTACACCTTTCTATATTTTGCTGTCCCGTAGGAAGCGTGCATTTTTCCGGGATAAAAAGTAGCCTATGTTATTTTCTGATATCTAAACTGCCACTATGCCAAAAATCATGTCGATCCCTTGCTCTGTGAAAAACTATAGTATCCCACGGGAACTGTAAATTTTTCCGGAATAAAAAGTAGGCTATGTGCTATTCCAGACTATGATCTCTCTCTGTGCCAAATTTCAACCAGATCCGTCCAGCCGTTGTAGCGTGATTGAGTAACAAACATCCATCCATCCAAACATTCGCATTTATATTAGTAGTAAGATAACTGTCCCACTGCTAGACACGGGTCTCCTCTATTAATAAAAGGGATAGGCCTTAGTCCACCACACTGGCCTAAACGGGTTAGTAAACTTCACTCACCGTGTCTGCTCAGTAATTTGTAATACGTTTTGATTTCCTACCCATTGTATGTAAAATTATTGTTTTTTCTATATTTTGTTCAACTAATATTTCTTTTGTTTAAAATTCTACCTTTAAGTCACTATCGGAAGGGGGCGAGTAACGTATCAAATAGCGGAACCTCGCTCCCCTCCGACACACTGACATATGAAAACAACACCTGTAATAGATGTAAGCCAATAGTGGATAATTTAAATAAAGAATAAAAAACTTGACACACTTTCGAAATTCTTATTTAGATTTATTTTATGGCCTTTTTATATAAATTCTATTACCCCAATATAAGAAAAATTTCAAACAATATATAACTAAATATTATGTTATTAAGTACAAAGCTAAATTTATGGTTTTGCCAATAATGATCACCCCTACCCTACATAATCCTTAGGTGTGTTCCGCTAAAGCCGCGTGCGAGTCCGAGAAAATATTATGAGTCCAACCTGATAACAATCTTCCCCCAGCACGTCTTTCCATTTACAGCATCCGAAGGAATTCCTATTAGTGAAGGTTGTTTTCTCTCTGACGGAACCATAAAAAGTTCTCTGTTAAATGAATGTTTTCTCGACCCTCGAAAACAAAATGTTCAGCTTACAATGTTTGAAAGGACTATAAAAACAAACGTACCATTTATATCGTTATTACAGTTCGACGTCGCTCCGGAAAACAATTAACAGGCTTTACACTGTGTAATAATGTAAGGCCGGAGTTGAGTTATAAACGTAAGCATTACATGTAACTTTATAGCGAATATATCACACCCTTAATCGCGTACATACCTACAAGTACATTTACCTTACCTTACCAGTGTATACTCATCTTTGTACACATTGGTGCAAGTGTGTGTTCTTATGAAACACTTTTATTAGAAAAATTCATTACTAAATTCTAGATAGCCGCCTTAAAATGTTGTTTACGTATTTAATTTCGTAGAGTTACATAAATTGCTAGTTTTTGCGTACAGCTCCGCCTGTGTGATTGGGTTTTATTATTGTCTATATCTCTGGCTCAAGCGAGGTAAAATCAGTTTTATGCAATTGAAAACAAAAATATTTTTCAATATTGGTCCATTAGTTTTTCGTGATGGTCGAACAAACAAACAATTATAGTTTTATAGCACTTAGCACTATAATACTTATGGAAGGAACGCCTTCTTTGAGAATAAAATGTTAAAACAAACACCTGAGAATAAGTAACAAAAATACCATTTCTTTTGAGTTTTTAATTTTGAACTTAATTTTGTAGTCAGTTCAGTGTAGGAATAACATTGAAGCCGCAAAATTGTTTAATATATTAAAATTGATACCAAGTAACTCAGGTCGGTTAAGGTTACTCGCGTCTGTGACCTTATTATTTGAACTTTGTGTGCCTGTAAATAACATACGATGTAAAGTATTGCGCGGACGGGACCCGGCGTGACTAGAAGTTTTTTATGTGCCTGAATGACAAAATGTATGGTGATGTCTGCTATTTTGATCTGAATGCAGATCAACTCAACAAACTTGACCGACTTCTCAATAACTGCATTCGATTCATTTTTAATCTCCGTAAATATGACCATATTTCTTCTTATCGTTCCCAATTAAAATGGCTACCCATTCGCCAGCGACGATCAATGCGAGCTCTTACTACTCTCTATGCTTTACTAACTTCTCCTACACCTCCTTCTTATTTATCTTCTCACTTTATCTATCTTACTGATACACACGATAGAAACCTCCGTTCATCCAGCAACCTTCTTCTTAAGTGCCCTTCTCACCGCTCTGACTTCACTCACTCTTCTTTCGCCATTCAATCTATACTTCTCTGGAATTCACTCCCCCTCGAAATCAGGTCGTGCACCACCAAGTCGGCTTTCAAATGGAGAGTTCGGCAATTACTTCTGGACGGAGTTGCAGAATCACCTCGTTAATTCATAGTATATTATATTTATTTTATACTTACTTTATATTATGTATATATTTATGTATCTATATATGTTTATTTATCAATATTATTATATTTATTATGTATGTATGTAGTCTATTTAAGTATGTCCATCCTTATTTGATTTTAATGTTTTTTTATTCGTTAGCTTTATGCACCTACCCTACTTATCTCTGCACCACCTTAAGGTTGACTGGTAGAGAATGCCTTTGGCATTAAGTCCGCCTATATACGATGTATATGAAGTGTATAAATAAATAAATAAAATAAAATGTACAGGACAGTCACCTGATTATAATCGTAATGCAAAGAATAGTGTCATAACCACTCAGAACTTTGCGTCTCAAAGTACTGTACTCCCTCGCTACTGAACACAATCATGTCGGTCGCGTAGCTTCTTCACACTACGGCATAGGGAAGAAGGTGAAGAAGCGGTCGTGTGCCACTATGGCGGGTTTTCCACCCTCGGTACGGTGGTCGCTATCACGGCGGATACGAATATCCTACCACCCGCAAACCGATGTCGATCAAGCCGCAACACAACAGTCCTCACGCACTGGTTTTGTTGATAAAAATAGACAACGCGGTGACACACGGATTCTAGCATACGAGAGATCGTTGTAGGCACCACATAGTTCCAAAACTAAGCTATATTACAGGTGTATTTTTATACAGCAATTAGATGAGCAGATTTATCAGAAATTTCTTGGAACCTAACGTCGTTATTACGCTTTAGCCTTAAGGTTTTAAGTACAAGATACAATATTCTCGTGGTAAATTTACCGTTAGGTAGGCTTACAGTGGATTAAGCTTGAATATGTGCCTATATATCTGCTGTACGACCGTACCTCACAATGTCTGAGCGCCCTGTGAGAAATTACGGTAGGTATATTATACGATTATATTATACATTTTAGTTTAATTAAGACATCCGTAAATAATATTTAATAGCACTACTATATGATGTCGAAAATTGTCTGGATACATAATGAAATTTAAATTTATCCTGTAGGTATCAACTCAGATTAGACTCCGCAAGTTTAACAGCGATATAATATTCCATAGTTCTTATGAAAAAATAATTATATAATAGACAATTACATGCACTGGCAAATATGTTATTTAAAATTAAACGTATCTTATATACAATTTTCTTATTATTGAAAGAAAATCAAAGTCCATATTTAATAGCAGCGATAGCCTAGTTGGTTGCGGTACGGACTGTCAAGACGAAAGTCGTATGTTCGAAACCCAAGTGGCATACACCTCTGACTTTTCTAAAAGTTACGTGTGAATTAAATGTTAATTATCGCTTGCTTTAACGGTGAAGGTAAACATCGTGAGGAAACCTGCATACCTAAGGATTTCGAAGGTATGTGAAGTCTACCAACCCGCATTAGGCCAGCGTGGTGGACTAAGACCTAAGCCCTCTCATTAGTAGAGGAGGCCGGTGCCCAGCAGTGGGACAATGTTAAATACAAGGCTAGTATTATTATTATATTTAATATTTTAAATGGGTCTACTGTAGACCATAGTGTTATTGTCTTTTATCCGTAAAGAGGTGGTCCGCCGAGCTCATTCCTGTGCCATTTTGCAATAGTTGGTCAACCCATTGCCATATCGAGCACAAATTGTATGTATCTACATGTGATTTCCGCACAGATATATGAAACACAAATTTTGATTGTCTCATCCAGTGTTTAAGCACTGAATCAGCTCGTTCGTATCTAAGCCTAAGTAACTTCGCTGTCACAATATCAACGAGGCAATTTTTAGATATTGCATAATGTTTGAAAGGTTCGGGTACAGTGTATCGAATATGTGTGATTGAGTAAGCGATTCCTCAATTTAACCGGTTTATTTATTATTCTACTAAAACACATAGCACGATTGCATTTTTATATTGAAATTTAAATGTATTATCTGTATCCAAAACAAAAAACTACGAAATAAAAATAAAATTCTTTAAAACTAAAACAAATATTTTGAAGTCGGTGCAACTTCAGTTGCATGACGCTGGCACCGCCACCGATTTCGAGATATTAATATTATTTGTGACTTTTCACTTCTGATCTCAGGTTTTAAGTTTTAGTTAAACTTATATTATAAGAAAACTTCGCGGCCGCGCGCATAACCACTTGTAATCTGATGATTGATATAGAACACGAAACAAACGTACATTAATTTAAACATACAACTAGTATATGTTTTTGTATTGTATTTAATTTAAATATATATACTTTAATTTGAGAACGTAAGCATCTAAGCATTTAGTAAACAAAACTAACAACGCAAAAAATAAATGCCTTTACACTTTATCAAAGGGCAATAATAATTGCAGCTATGAATAAAACGTTTCGAAATGGACAGAGTTCCGAGTGCGCGAGCATTAAATCATTCCCAAAAGCCATTTAGACACAAAGGATATGGTCAATAAACAAACAAGGCTCGGTTCTGATAGCTGCGATTAGAGTGAAGTAACTGAGCGTAAAATTTATATTTCAAGTTATTTGTGTAAGGTGCTATTGACTGTTCTACTAAAACATCGATGAAAATGCGCCCCCTTATTTAATGCTCCGAGTTCACCTACCCCACGTAATGCAGTTATTAATATACAGGTCACGTGAACGTTATTTATTGTTATAGCAACAACAAAGAACAAGAAACTTGCGCGGCGAGACTAATTTCACGTCTTAACCGGTTTTGAACACCGCGAAAAGCCTTAATATAAACTACAAATCAAAGCTTGCCCAAATACACAGCTATAGCTACAATATATTGATATATACTAGTGTACCTGATCAAAGACGTTCAAATCTATACTAATATTATAAAGAGGAAAGATTTGTATGTATGTTTGTAACGAATTGGCTCAAAAAGTACTGGACCGATTTTAAGAATTCTTTTAACATTTGAATATCACTATCGCTACATTATCACTGATTAATATAGGCTATTTTAATTGTAAGAAAAAAATAAGGATAGAAAGGTGTAATAGCTTAAGATGCCTCCATGGGTTGTATACCTTTTCTTCCAAAAATTACCTCCACGCGGGCGGAGCCGCGAGCAACATCTAGTAATTAATAAATTACGGTAGGCAGCCGATCTGCTGTGCTATGGCATTGCAGAAGTCTATGGGCGGCGGTGACGACTTACCATCAGGTGGCCCGTCTGCTCGTCTGCCTATCCAGGCACTAAAAAACATAATATAAATAACACCTAACATTTCCACACATAGCCCCGATCCCACTAAGATACTAGTCTTGTATTGTGGGTATCAGGGACTACGAGAGACAAATATCTCTCTGTCACACAAACATTTGTTCCGGTGTGGGAATCGAACCCACGGCCTCTTGTTTCACAGCCGACTACTCGCCAACTGCGCCACGGAGGCTGTCAAATAATACGAGATTGTTGTAGAGTACAGTTTCCTATAAGTTTATGTATACAATAAGGCAACTTAAATAACATACATCGGGCTGCTCTAATCTAATGAAGTTAATCAAATTGAAATCGTATTTTAATTGTATGAAGTATTGGTAACCGGTGTTCGAAAATAGCAACGCTAGAGTTTCTAGCCCGTACTTCTCTATAATAGCGACACGGCATTCCAAAACTGGAAGTAGAGTAACAAAAGATTGACTGAATCTTAATAAATATGCAATAATAGCATTTCAGGAATTAAATATATATTTTATTTTGATTTTATAAGCTTTAATTATAGGAAAAACCGTGTTTACAAAATATTCTGCTTTTTTGTACCTGTCAATATATAACTTTTTATCATAATGTGTTTTTTTTTCAATTTAGCACACAAACATCAAATGTACAGTATTAATGGTTTTTCGACCGAAATTTTATTTTACGAGTGTTGTAAATATAGACCTGTAGATTTTTTCTTCGTACTTTACATCTCTGATGATAATTAATTGCTAAACT
The DNA here is from genome assembly GCA_905220505.1 of Laothoe populi. NCBI lineage: Eukaryota > Metazoa > Arthropoda > Insecta > Lepidoptera > Sphingidae > Laothoe > Laothoe populi. Next base: position 11,421,993 of record HG992151.1, on the reverse strand, counting down.
TATGATTTTAATATCGCTTCTCATTTATTTTCAGACAATGGTAAACCAAGGGGCTAAAAATTATCTGCAAAGATTGATTTGAAGCTAAAATAAACAAAAATATCGTATACTAATTTGTATTTGCATCAAGTTTTCACGTAATCCCGCCCTGCACAATTATGTGTCATTACTAGAGATTGTGTCAACATCAAGGAGAGCAGAACGCGTAGCATGGCACGCAGCGGCGGCGGGCGACGCGGCCTGGCGCGGCGGTGGCGGCGGCGAGAGCAGCTGGAGCTAGCTTGCCCGACCGCCCTTCGGTCCGGTAAATACAGCCTCCTCGCCTCTCGGGTATGGATTATTCGGTAGCAGCGGTGAGCAGAGCCAGTGCGACCCACGCGCTCGTCCCGGCCGCTCGCTCCGCGCTTATGCAGCTCGTAGCGGCTTTGTGTCTACAAGCACGCGTAGCACGTCTGTGGCTCGGATCACGGGGACCTTTTCACCCTTACCTGCGGTGTTACATTTAGCTACACTATTAAAAGCATGCTATTAATAGTGCCCTCGCTGTGCTCCATGCACGAGATTAATGCGACATTAAAATACAATGAAAAGCACCTGTGGAACAAATAATATAATTTACAATCAACTTTTCTTGTGATTACTGTAACCAATTTATTCTTGTGTAAGTATTCCATTGATTTAACCAATAGTCCTAATTTGCATTCTTAAATAGACTTTAATTGATTAGAAACCAATTTAAAAGTGAAGCTTACAACTCATCTGTAGCAGAACCTGCGTGTGAATTAAATTAGATAATTATAGATATTTATTTACAAGTATTTTATATTTGTTACTCCTATCTTTTAGATTATTGTATGTTTTTCATTTATCTTCATGTAAACATCTTCTTAAATTTGCACACGCTATTGTTCGATTGTCAGTTGTTTAATTAGTGTTTTAAGTTATTTATCTAGTATTATATTTTCTTGAAATATATATAAGGTTTTGAAGTACAGGATAATATTAATTAATTTTTAATGTAACTTAAAAAATAATAAGTATATTTTAATACGGGTTGTTAATAATATAATTAACGAATTAGGTTTATAATCTGTGGAAACTGCTATGGAATGTGTATTGTTGTTTCTTCATTTTTAAATATTGTATGTATTATTGCTTCTGTTGTTTCCCAAATAAATAAATATTTCTGTTTAAAAAAAAACATTATAATCAAATCTCTCAATCGTGAGATATGTCTGGTCAAACATCACGAAACAAAAATACCAAAGTCGATTATTTAATCGAATAAAAAGGCAAAACTGACATGCTTTTTATATAATATTGTGTATACAAGGTAGTAAAATATAAAATCACAACCTGAGGGAAGTATTACACTAATAATTTGTGACTACGCTGAAAAGTCATCTGCCCCAGATTTTTCCGCCTATGTTTGCCCAAGATCTTGCACATGAATTCGGCATGGCAATATTTCGGCGCGCCAAGTAGATATAATAGCTACTTGTGCCATCTATTATAACTGAGTAGAATATTGGGCACCTATATGCAAAGAAAGTTATATCTAATATTATTACAGAAAATGTGAAAATCTTTATTGATTAATTTAAAAAGGAATGTATATAAACTGAAATATACTATATATCATACATGTATGAGTCATATCTGTATGTCATATTTTATATGACTTCTAAAATAGATAAGGAATAAGAAGTTTTGAAATCTTATCATTGTCTAGTTTTACGCTTTGAGATGCTGCGGTCGCATTTTTTGGATAACCTATCTCTTCCAATCATATTTCAAATCTTTTTATAGTAGGGGAGGGTGGGGGAATTGGGAACACTTAACTTCTAACGCAAAAAAATAATAGAGAAAAGTTATAAACTAAATCAACTTTAATGCTACATAGACTTTGGTTATCTATGTACTTTGTAGTCATAATTATTTTGTTTAAATTTACTTTTTAATAAAAATATAAACAATAACTAAATAGATTGCCGTTTCTATGTTTACTAATATGTCACGTAACATAATAGTGCAACCTGTATTGAAATTAATGATAAACTAGCTTTTGCCCGTGGCTTCTCCCGCATGGTAGTTAATAGTAGTTAGTTAATTTTGAAAGAAGAGGTATAAAACCCATGGAGACATCTTAAGTTATTAGTGTAATAACACATCTTTTTATTTTTGATATCCCATAGGAACTGTGCATTTTCCGGGATAAGAAGAAGCCTATATTATTCTCAGACCCCTCAACTAACACTCACTTACAAACAGAGTTACATTTTATAGTATTAGTGTGGATTAGAATGGCGTAAACGTAACCCCTTTACCCCGTTCAAGATTATTTTTTGAGAAAGAAGATAGCCTTATGCAGGTATAATCTATCTCTTTGCCAAATTTCATCACAATCCGGTCAGCCGTCTAGTCGTGAAAAGGTAACAAACAAACATACAAACAGAGTTACTTTCGCATTATAGTATTAGTATGGATTATATCAATTATTGAAATGCGTTCAGCAGTTTTGATGTGACGCGCAAAAAAATTTACAGAGATACAGCATCTCTACAGCACGTTATAGTAGTCAATCAGAAATCTGATTACATTTAGTACAAAATTACTATAGACATATCCATAGACGTTTTTTTTTGTTTTATATGGTGCTAAAATGCATCAGGGGACAGCTAGTATTTTTTACCTGGTTGAATAAACGTGTCAAACAAGAGGCCGAGGTTAAACGATTACCTTCCTTTAGTCCTTTACAGGCACCTAAATAAAATATACCTACTCGTGGACCGCATGTAACTTCATCTTGTGAAATCCTGAAACCTGATTTTTTTAGTCTTCCCGAGGTGGATTCGAGAATATTTTATTCATAAATGCCTGCCAGTTAGATAAAACAAACTCTCTAACATTTATAGAACAATAAAATACGACAATATATTGACTTAAACATTTGTTGGCTGTTAATGAACGCGAATAATCCTCTTCAAAGTTGTTATGTTATCCGACATAGTAATAATAAAATAATAATAATACTAGCCTTGTATTAAACATTGTCCCACTGCTGGGCACGGGCCTCCTCTACTAATGAGAGGGGTTAGGCCTTAGTCCATAGTAATAACATTACTGTTTTATTTTTATTCTGGCACGGCAAAGTGACCACACTGCACCTGATGGTAAGCGCAGTGCCGTCCAGTTAGAGTATCGTGTAGCAAGAGATGATCTACCCCCCGCTACTTAACACAATCATACCGGCCTGTTTCTACACACTACGCCATGGGATGGAAGGTAAAGAAGAGGTCGATGGTCTATTGTCAGAGTACTCAGAAGGCCGCAAAACGGCCAAACATCGTACCCCAACTCTAGACCCCCGACAAAAACCGGATTTACACTGGCTGATCCCGGAACGCGACACACTTGCGTGTGTAACTATGGCGGGTTTTACACCCTGTGTACGGTGGTCGCTATCCGGGCGGATATGAATATCCTACCACCAGCTATAATATATGGATTGACATTATATTATACATATTTCTGTTTATCATTGCACTATATGTGCAGGAATTTATAATTAGGTATGTAGTTTTGCATTGTAAATCTATATTGATCATGTAGGCATATAAAAGGCACTTACGACAGGTCAAAACACAAATGGAATTTCTGAATTCTTTATTCAAATCGACAGTGACTACACAACTACGATAATATAATGTTAAGTATTCACTGCCGCCAGTAACAATAGCTCGTCTATTAAAACGCGTACTCGAGATGCTTTTTGCCTCTGTACGAAAAAATAACTGCACTGCACGTAACAGCCAGATCCTGATGAAAAATATAGTATAGACACGAAGTCTGCATCTGTTAATATTATTTTTTATTCTGGCGCGGCAAAGTGACCACACTGCACCTGATGGTTAGCGCAGTGCAGTCCAGATAGAGTATCAAGTAGCTAGAGACAGTCTATCCCCTGCTACTCAACACAATCATGCCGGCCTAAAAATTTAACCAATTAAAAAGTTATCTATTTCTTATCGCATTATTATTAAACGCATTATTGGCATAATTAAGCAAAAATACTTATCATAATATGAAAATAAAATAAAATTTCGTCTATATCTATTATCAAAGGCTTAACTTTCCAATTTGTTTATCTTTCGCCACTGCTATAGTGAACTCCAAATATAAAGTCACCAGAATTATACCGACCTCAAGTAATTGGGCTGAAAGCTCATTGTGGCGGGATTTGTTCTATGTGTCCACCGTACACATGAGATGCCGACTGGCATGTATTTATATTACACCCAGTAAATATGTATCAGGTACGCCACTATCGGTGATAGTACGGGATGAAAGAATTTATTACTTACTATATTGTATACTTACATATGTTGATTTATAATACAGTATTAATATATAGACACGAAACAATTTGGTGTATTAAAGTTAAACTGAAAGTTACTCTATGGCTTTTTCAATTTAATTTAACTGAGTAAAATGAAATTAAGGATCAAAAACAATTCGTATTACTTCTTTTTATGTAGTTTTTATGACTGCTAATGGCAATGTTAAATGTAAAAAAGGTTATTAGACTTTATTTTAATTTTCTGTTGTAAAATGTTATGTGTGATGGAGTAAATTAAAAAATTCTCCTAAAGCTTTCTCGTCCTTCTGGCACTAATTTTCAGGCTTCATGTCAAGTAGGTATTCAGAGAATAAAATAGGTTATACTTACTTTTACACATTACACACTCAGGATACTGAATGCCAACATGCCTTCTTAAAAGATCAATTGTTCATTTCAACATACTTAGTATTACATTTGTTTTCTCACTTCATGCAGATTCATAAATCTTTTCGTAGTTCAGGTACCTACTGTTTTCTTTGTTTCCTGCCTGGAATATTTGTGAATAACCCCAATATGTTGGTTAAATGTGCATGAAATTATGCTCTCATTCATATAACTGCAGAAAACAACTGGTTTTTTTAGACGAATATAAACTCGTTGCATATTATATTTTAAGAGAACAGTTATTAAATAAATACAGCTAAACCCAAAATAAAATATTATTGATAAAATGGTTTATAGAACAAGTACTAACGAATACTTATAAATAATAAAAAGTACACCGACTTCAATAAAAAACAAATTATGCGTCACTATAAAATTTGAGGGTATAAAACACTATTAATCTGAGATCCCATCATCAGATCCTGACTTGGTGCCAATGGGACCACCTGGGAAGTATACCCTTTTAAATAAAAAAAGAATTTCTCGAATCGGTCCAGGCGTCTTCGAGTAATCAGGTAACATACATAAAAAAAAAAGATTCCGACGAATTGTTAACCTCCTCCTTTTTTGAAGTCGGTTAAAAAGCAGCAAATATATAACAAACACTTGCTTTCCAAACTACTAAACTACTGTCTCGTCAACGTTATTTCATAAATATTTTGCATTAGTGTATTAATCTAAGTATAGTGAACATTTACAAAGTTTAATGACTTTTCACTACGGAGATTATACGATTAATTTTAACTATGCAGTTCTTTGGGGTATTATTACTAACCAAGTATATATATACTACGCCCATTCAGATTTTATGTTTTAATAAAACCAACTACAATAGTTAAACCTGAAACCATATTTTTTGCATTAATGATAATAGTTTGTTGGGACGATATAAAATAAATCCTTAATAAACGCTGAATTTCACCATCGAACATCGCGCCAAAACATAAAATTCCATCCGCACCATCTCGATGTCCAGCGTTCCACAACAGCGCGATTTTTACGGCATTTTCTGCCACGCACAACCACTCTGTGGAACCAGCTGTCGCCGGCGGTCTTTCCGAACCGTTACGACCTGGGAACCTTCAAGAAGAGAGCATATTCTTTCCTGAAAGGCCGGCAACGCATTTGCAAGCCCTTTGGTGTTGCAGATGTTCATGGGCGGCGGTGATCACTTTCCATCAGGTGAGCCTCTTGCCCGTTTGCCCCCTTTTTCCATAAAAAAAAAAAAAAAAAAAATAAACATGAATATAAAAAACCCCATCGAATATAAAACATTGATCAAACTAGGTTCACATTTGGAAGGAGTATCAAAATATATTATAACAAAAATACTGCTGAAATGAAAATCTTCTAAAGATCTATGACAATATATACCATACCTATCACACGAATTTACTGTGAAGTCTGTTAAAATTCGTTTGTTCCCAACGAATCTTTGTTCTAAACGAGTCACGTCCTAAAGTGTCACAGTTTGACTCATTGGTAAAATACTACTGGAAAAAGAAAACTATTCCAGCAAACGGAACTGTCATTAACAAATCAGGAAATAAAAAAAATGCCTTGGTGGCGCAGTTGTAATTGCGTATGCGTTTCGACTGCTGTACTGATGTCTCGGGTTTGATTCGCTTTGGATTTTGTGATTTGGGTTTTTCTATTTAGAAATACTCAGTATCAATATCCGGATATACGGTGTCTGGCCCGGTATGGCAATAAGCTCGCCCCCTATCATATTGTGGGACCGTAATAAATTTAGTGAAAAGTGGGAGTACTGGTTAATGAAAAAATCTCTGCCTACCACTTAGGGGATTACAGGCGTATATATGTATGTATGTATATAAAAAAAATCTATTGTAAATTATACATATCAGTTTCAATTTTGAATCCATAATAAACTAGATTCATGTAAAATAAATATTAAACATGTTGCTAAAACTTGCGTTTCGGTACGTAAAGTCTAGATACAAGTTAGTATTTTGCGTCGTAATTTCATAATCACAAGACATCAAGCCGATTTATACAGCACCGTCAAAAAGTTTAACATTTACATACTTTATGATACAACTCTAGCAAGAAAATGATTTATGTGATCACGCGAGTTATTATGTGATAAAGTTATCCTGAAGCTAAGTAAATATGTACATTTTGAAGTACCTTTTGATTTTATAAGGATTATTATTTTTTCAGATCCTAAAAGTACCAGTACCTCCGTCCACAATACCGTTTGTTTGCTTACTAATGAAAGTTTGACTAATATTAGAATGGCAATTAGAATATTATATTGAGTATAAAGATATTATTTCGCTTAGCAATTTGTATTGGGATTATACTTGGATTGCCATTAACTTTAAGGAAGATTTACGACCATCTTTTATACTTAACGAAAAACGTTCATATTTATTACGATTCCACTGTATATTTTTTTGAATATTACCAAGTAAAGAAAACAATATCTTGCGCATTTTACTCGAAATAGCGTTTAGAGTTAATTATATACCTAACATCACTTATAATAATTACCTACATTATTCTTTTCAATAGTTCCTTTAGATACACTACTTTAGAACATCATAAATTTTAAGTTAGCTATTATTGAATGTCTTTATGTAAGCTTGATTTTATTATTGTAATTAGTAGGTACAATGAACCTAAGTATTTCGTATACCTGTCTTGTTCAAATTAGGCCGCTGGTTCGATTCCCGCACCGAGACAAATGTTTGTGTGACAGAAGTTTTAAATATTCAATAGAAAATGAGATAAATCCGTATTCTCCAGGTCCAGTCCAGGCCGACGTGATTGTATTAAGTAGCGAGGGATAGATTGTTTCTCGCTACTTGATATTTTAACTGAACGGCACTGCGCTTACCATCAGGTGCAGTGTGATCGCTTCGCCGTGCCAGGAAAAATAATCTATGCACAAATCAATGCCCGTAGTGGTCGATGGTTACGATTAGCTGAATGGTCTTCGAGTCCGCTACTATAAATACGTCCAGTGTGGCGACATGTATATGTACAATGAAATAAATCTCTCTGATTGAAACACCTATAGTCTTTACTAATATACATCAATCTCTCGATATTTTTTCTTGGCGAGAGAACATTTTTTTCATCGTATTACAAATGACCGCTTACCTGATAATATTAAGAAATCTTGGCCGCATTTTCCCCCCTGCAGATATTTCTTTTATTCTGCTAATGGAACGATGTTCACAGATACCCAAACAATGTAAGCCTATCAAAAGAGGACAATATTTATATATACCACCTGTGGCCAAAATCTCCTTCTCTTTTATATTCAGATTAATCTATGCTTTATATGTGTTTTGCTCGTAGTATATAGTCCTTTTGATGTTGGAAATTATAGTAATTATATAAAATATTTCATTTCATATTCCGTTGTTTTATTTATTTTGAACTCAATAAAACAACACAGGATTATTACTTCACCTTTTAATATCCTTTTTAATTGAAAATTTGGAACGCAGTTTTTCTGTGGCGAAGGACTGGTAAGAGACTCCATGATTGCTCTTTACCCATACTAATGACATCACCTTAGAATAATCAAAGCACAATTTCATATTGTGCTTTGAGTCGATATTCAACGGCAACTTGTGGCTTTAGCAGTAGGCAACGTTAGTCAACCATAATTTCGGCATTATGTCTTCTAATATCGAAACAAGAGAATCATTCCCAACTTTTTCTACTCGCAGATGCGGCTACACTGCTGACCTGAAAACTCCCCGTTTAAATGAGCACACGTCTCTTATATTCAGTTTCTCATACTCTGAGAGTGAAATCACCTAATAAACTATGCAAACTACACTAACTTTAGCAGTGACTCATGGTACCCACAAATTAATTGTACTGTTCGGAACTTAAATTCAGTATTATACACAGTCAGGTCATAAGTATTGTCACACAGTAAAAACTTTTATTTTAGAATGCTGGCCACAAAAAAGTTTATTGAAATCGAATTTCAAATTGTTCATGAAAATAAAAATGTATACTTTTTAGAATTTTACTCATTTTTAAATATGGAGTGGAAGCTTAAAGAAGACCGTGTTGCAGTAATTGCGTTGCATCGTTGCGGTTACGCGCCAAATCAAATTTTTGACATACTGAAAAATTTGAATATAACCAAAAGATTCGTTTATCGTACCATCAAACGATACAATGAAGACTCTAGTGTAGATGACAGGTCAAGAAGTGGTCGCCCTCGGTCTGTTAGGACTCCAGCAGTGATAAAAGCTGTGAAGGCGCGAATTCAAAGAAATCCCAAACGTAAGCAGAAACTGTTGGCCCTTCAGATGGGGTTAAGCAGAACCACGGTGAAAAGGGTGTTAAATGAAGACTTAGGGCTTCGGGCATATCGAAGAAAAACAGGACATCGTTTGAATGCTCGTCTAATGGACCTGAGACTGAAGAGATGCCGCGCTTTGTTGAAGCGGTACGCGGGAAAAAAATATCGGGAAATTCTTTTTTCAGATGAAAAAATTTTTACCGTAGAAGAGAGCTACAACAAACAAAATGATAAGGTGTACGCACACAGTAGTGAAGAAGCGAGCAACCGTATTCCGCGTGTCCAACGAGGTCATTTTCCATCCTCGCTCATGGTATGGTTGGGAGTTTCTTATTGGGGCTTAACAGAGGTACATTTTTGTGAGAAAGGTGTAAAAACGAATGCAGTTGTGTATCAAAATACAGTCCTGACGAACCTTGTGGAACCTGTTTCTCATACCATGTTCAATAACAGGCACTGGGTATTCCAACAAGATTCGGCGCCAGCTCATAAAGCGAAGAGCACACAAGACTGGCTGGCGGCGCGTGAAATCGACTTCATCCGGCACGAAGACTGGCCCTCCTCCAGTCCAGATTTGAATCCGTTAGATTGCAAGATATGGCAACACTTGGAGGAAAAGGCGTGCTCAAAGCCTCATCCCAATTTGGAGTCACTCAAGACATCCTTGATTAAGGCAGCCGCCGATATTGACATGGACCTCGTTCGTGCTGCGATAGACAACTGGCCGCGCAGATTGAAGGCCTGTATTCAAAATCACGGAGGTCATTTTGAATAAACTTTAGTGTCATAAGAATTTATGTTTTGTTAAGTTCATTTTGGTATATAAATGGTTACATAATGAATGATCTTGTTTCAATTATTTTATATTAAACATATGACAGAATTTATGACCTGACTAGGTATATCATTATCTTTAGTACATTTTCTATTCGTGTTACTCGTGACTTTCTAACATGTAATAATTATTCTTTTTTATTATAATGTTGACCAAAAATCATTAATTGAAATAATTTATGCGATACAATATAACGTACTGTATTATGTTAATCTGTATTTTCAGTGTATTTATGTTGGTATTTCCTTTTGCTGAAAACTTCAGTTTCCACTTGGTTTGTACATATAGAATCTGTATGTAAGTATAGGTTTCTTGCAAAAGTTAATTACAAAAACAACAAAACAAAACGTGTATGAATAATCCTGAATCCATCTCTAAGTCACGCTCTACATTTACTTAACAATATGTATGAAAGAAAAAACTTATTATATGCATATTAAACAAAGTGAAGATATAGAAATGAGTTTTGTAGCGAGCTCATTTAATAATCTGACGATAAATCTTGACAGCCTCCGTGGCGCAGCGGGCGAGTACTCGGTTGTGAAACGAGAGGCCGTGAGTTCGATTCCCGCACCGAGACAAATATTTGTGTGACAGATAGATATTTGTTTCGGGTCTGGGTGTTGTGGGACCGTAGTCCCTCGTAGTTCTTGATACCCACGATACAGGTTTTACCTAGTGTGGGGTCAGATGTGTGTGACTGTTGGGCGTATTTATTTATTTATTAAATGCTAAAATGAATTCTGAACGCAAAGGCTGCGTATTACAGTAACAAACATACAAAAATGGCTTATTCATGAGAATATGCTATATATGAATATAGCAGTATCGTGAGTTGACGCGCGATCTTTATCGAGCTTTGGACCATCAAAATCTCAGTTGCACTATAAAAAAAACTACAAGCATGTAAGTAGAACCCGACTGCCAACCACTACCAAATAATAAATCACAATGTATCTTACACAGGTTTCAATACCCATGGGTAAATATTCCATTATCAAATTGAATAAAGACACGTATGTCGTCTCCAGGTGTCCATGTATGAAAATATCTAAGTAAATAAAATATTTGAGTGTTTTCACTGCGACACCAAATAAAACAAAAGGTTCTAGTTAGGCTTACTTCCGCAGTACATTTTCTGTATAATCCGGAATATGCGTAATTATTCATAAATTACTGGATGTATGCACTTATTCTTTTTTTATATCATAGTCCGACAAACGAGCCAGTGGGTCACCTGATGTTAAGTGATCTCCACCACCCATGAACATCCACAATGCCGAAAGTATCACGTATGCGCTGTCGGCCTTAAAGGACAGGAATAGGGATTAGGGAAAGGGGAATCCCCGAATCCCCTCCGGATATCTTACTTACCATACGAAACGTGACAGTGAACTGTCACTTTACGTTGGTTTTCTGTGAGACAGTGGTACAACCCCGGTCGAGCCGGCCCATTGATGCTGTAGACAAATATGTCTACAGCGTGGCTCTACCACTTTTGTATTCAGTAACCTTATTTATTTTAAAATGAAACCTTATAGTAAACATAATAATTTTACTAATAATAAGTGTTGTAGTGCATCAGTAATCATTGAGTAGGTATACACATTGGGTTAATTCATGTTTTGTCTGTATTTGTAGGGTTATTATACCTCCTGATTAAGTTCTTTACTTCACTTTAGAGCGGGCAAAGCTCCACAGTACTTCTGATATTGTTGGTGTTCATGTATGGTGATGATGATCACTTACCATCAAGAAAGCCACTCTCACATGGTAATGTAATTATCTATGATCAAAAAATATTGTTGATTCAATTAAAAAAAACCACGTGAGCTTGAATTATTCAATGACGAAAGAAACATATACAGTTTTTTCGTCATTAGAATTATTCAAAATAAACCTGTAATCTTAGAAATATTAATAATATATTTATATATATATACACATATTATCACGTTTTTTACATGAGTGTGAGCAGAGACTATAGATTTCCACTTTGCACGATCCTGAAACACCGCTTTAGATTCATCTACTTTCATTAATCTCTTCATGCATCCACGTCGGTGTAGAATAGTCTTAACCTGGCCTTTTATGGCCGACATAATTGGACTTGGTAACTATTGGTAAGAATTAACTCCTTTTTTAATCTGTGTAAAGAATAAGCTATAAGTACCTACATTTTAGTGCCAGAGGCCGTTCTTATGTCAGTCTGTCCGGTTGTCATTTAGAGCGGTTCGGGAGTGCAACCCCGGCCACTTGAGCCGTCAGTGCCGCGTTCCATCACTCCACCCGTGGCTCTGATGTCCTCCTCCATCCCTTCCCGTCCCGTTACTGGTGGTAGGGCTTAACTTTGAGTGAATTTTATTTACTTAGAGTTGGGCCCGAACGGATTGGTACCACCGTCCAGCCTATTTCTGCCGCGAAGTAGAAATGCGTTCCGGCGGAAGGGCTAGATAGCCGTTCCCTCTCTCCTCTCCTTTCCCTGGTGGTGCAGTTTGGACGGTACTCGTAATATGCGGAACTTTGGTGTTGGTCGTCGCGTGGGTATCATCTGTGGGGGGCTGGCGTGGGGTACAGGGAGACCCGATGGGAACGGCCACCGCCGGCCGCCTGCCAGTCAGTAGGGGACCTGAACCCGGGGATACACTTTTCAAAAATTCCCTCCCCGGGAAGCTGTCCCGCCAACTGGCGAAAATCCTGTAATACAGTCGTCGTGCCAGCGTGGGAGACTGGAGTGGATCCCGGCGACTGTATACAGGGGGGCATCGGGGGCCCTTCCGTGCTTCGCGCTGGCTCCTCGCATTACCTGCGTAACCATCCTGCACCTTGTTCTGCGACTTTATGTTTCGAGTGCCGTCTAAATTTCACTGCCCCCTCACATCTCCTTTCCCCCACTACCAAATCAAAAATTTTAAAATGAAGGCAAATAAAAAAAAGAGTAAGCGTACTTCGGCGGATACCATATCCACTTTAACAGTAGACTTCTGCAATGTCAGGGGTCTGCACAGTAACCTGGACGCTGTACATTACCACCTAGAGTCGGCGCGGCCTGCCCTACTCTTTTTAACTGAGACTCAGATATCTACCCCTGACGATATCTCGTACCTTAATTACCCCGGTTACGTACTGGAACATTCGTTCCTACGTAAAGCCGGGGTGTGCGTTTTCGTCAGGGATGATATATGTTGTCGCCGCCTTCGGGGCCTCGAGCATCGGGACCTGTCAATCTTGTGGCTATGCGTAGAGTACGGGGGTCGTACCCGAGTGTACGCTTGCCTTTACAGGTCCCATGCCGGTGAAACGGGGTCTTCTCATTTATTCGAGAACGTCCAAATGGGGACTGGCCGATCTCTAGAGCAGTACCCATCCGCGGAAGTGGTGGTCCTTGGGGACTTCAACGCTCATCATGCTGAGTGGTTGGGTTCTCGGACCACTAACGCTGCGGGTCGGTCTGCTTATGAGATGGCTTTGGTTTACGGTCTCACACAATTGGTAGCTCAGCCCACCCGAGTTCCAGATGTTGAGACCCATGAGCCCTCTCTGTTGGACCTTCTGCTGACCACAAATCCTGAGGGATACAAGGTAGTGGTCGATCCCCCTTTGGGGTCATCAGACCACTGCCTTATTCGAACCTCAGCCCCTGCGGTTTATCCCGATCGCTCCTCAGCGACTGGGTTCCGCAGGGTTTGGCGGTATGGATCAGCGGATTGGGAAGGGATGCGTGAATTCTTTGCGTCCTTCCCATGGAAGCGGTTCTGCTTCTCTTCCGAAGATCCTGATGCTTGTGCGGACCGCGTCAGGGACCTGGTGGTCATGGGGATGGATCTGTTCATCTCCAATTCCAGGGTACCTGTCGGGCGTCGCAGCCGGCCCTGGTATAATAGTACCTGTGCCGAAGCTGCACGCCTTAAGCGGTCCGCATACGGGGCGTGGAACGATGCCCAAAAGCATCAGGGTCCAAGCGCGAAGGAGGAGAGGCGGAAATTTAATGCCGCTTCTAGGTCCAACAAAAGGGCTATAGCCAAGGCCAAGGCAGAACATATTGGCAGAATTGGTGAGCGGCTAGAGAGTTATCCGTCTGGCAGTCGGGCCTTCTGGTCGCTCGCCAAGGCTGTCCAAGGTAACTTCTGCCTGTCCAGTCTCCCGCCACTGCGTAAGACTGATGACAGTTTGGTCCATAGTGCAAAGGAAAAGGCCGATATCTTGGCCCAATCCTTTGCCTCGAACTCGACTTTGGATGATGGAGGAGCCACTCCACCAAAACTTCCCCGGTGCGAGTACTCCCTGCCTGAAATCCGCATCAATCAGCGTGCGGTCAGGCGGGAGCTTAGGCTCCTTAACATCCGAAAGTCGAGTGGGCCGGACTGCATCCCCGCAGTGGTTCTTAAGACGTGCGCCCCTGAGTTGACCCCCATTCTCACGCGCCTTTATCGTCTTTCGTACAACTCCAGAAGGGTTCCCGCTTCGTGGAAGGTTGCCCATGTCCATCCGATCCCTAAAAAAGGTGACCGGTCCGACCCTTCGTGTTATAGACCGATAGCCATCACATCCTTGCTCTCTAAAGTCATGGAGAGAATAATTAACGCCCAGCTTATGGGGTATCTGGAGGAGCACCAGCTGATTAGCGATCGTCAGTACGGTTTCCGTCACGGTCGCTCGGCTGGTGATCTTCTTGTTTACCTCACACATCGCTGGGCGGAGGCTATAGAGAGCAAGGGTGAGGCTATGGCCGTCGGTCTAGACATCGCGAAGGCGTTTGATCGGGTATGGCATGGGGGCCTTCTGTCGAAGCTTCCATCATATGGAATCCCCGAGGGGCTCTGCAACTGGATCGCTAGTTTTTTGGATGGTCGGAGCATTAAAGTCGTCGTAGACGGCTACTGCTCCGACGCTTTATCCATTAATGCTGGCGTTCCACAAGGCTCGGTGTTGTCGCCGACACTATTCATACTGCATATCAATGACATGCTGTCTATTGATAGCATGCATTGCTATGCAGATGATAGTACTATCGACGTGCGATACACCGGCCAGCAGGGTATCCCTCGGAGCACTTTGGAAGAAAGACGGTTAGAACTTGTGTCGGAAATCGAGAGCTCTCTAGGGCGGGCCTCTGAATGGGGTGAAAGGAACCTAGTTCACTTCAACCCCACGAAGACACAAGTTTGCGCGTTCACCGCTAAGAAGGACCCATTTGTCATGGCGCCACAGTTTCAAGGAGTCACTCTCCAGGTTTCCGAGGGTATTGGGATCCTCGGCGTCAATATATCTAACACGGTCCAGTTTAGGAGTCAAGTGGAGGACAAAGCCAAATTGGCAAGCAAAAAATTGGGGATCCTGAACAGAGCGAGGCGGTATTTCACGTCGGGCCATAGATTGGCGCTTTATAAAGCGCAAGTCCGGCCCCACGTGGAGTACTGTTCTCATCTCTGGGCAGGGGCCCCAAAATACTTGCTGGACCCACTTGACTCCTTACAGAGGCGGGCCGTTCGGATTGTCGGGGATCCTGATATTACGGATAGCCTGGAACCGTTGGGGCTGCGGAGAGACTTCGGGTCTCTCTGCTTGTTCTATCGGTTGTTCCACGGGGAGTGCTCCGAGGAACTGTTTAAAATGGTGCCTACATCACCATTTTATCATCGCACCACCCGACACCGCAACAGAGTTCATCCATACCACCTGGAAACGATTCCGTCTAGCACGGTTGGTTTCCGGCGTTCATTTTTACTACGTACGTGCAAGCTCTGGAATGAACTCCCTGCTGCGGTGTTCCCTGAGCGCTATGACATGTCCTTCTTTAAACGAGGCTTAAAGAGAGTAGTCCTTCAACGGTAGGCAGCGGCTTTGCTGTGCCCTGGTATTGCAGAAGTCTATGGGCGGCGGTGACTACTTACCATCAGGTGGCCCGTCTGCTCGTCTGCCTATCGAGGCACTAAAAAAAAAAAAAAATTAATTAATGGTTGCCTGTACATAGATAAAAAATTATGCGGATGTCCTCTGCCAACTTTTTCGTCCATACTCTCCTTGTGTATCTGTCTCGTTAGTCTTCTATCATCATTATGCTGGTGGTAGGATATTCGTATCCGGCCGGATAGCGACCATCGTACACAGGGTGTAAAACCCGCCATAGTGGCACACGCAAGTGTGTCGCGTTCTGGGATCAGCCAGTGTACATTCGGTTTCTGTCAAGGGTCTAGAGTTGGGGTACGATGTTTGGTCGTGTTGCAGTCTTCTGAGTACTTTGACACTAGACCCTCGACTGCTTCTTCATCTTTTGCCCTAGGCGTAGTGTGAAGAAGCTACAGGCCCGCATGATCGTGTTGAGTAGAGAGGAGTAGATTGTCTCTCGCTATTTGATACTCTAATTGGACAGCACTACGCTTAAACACCAGATGCAGTGTGGTCACTTTGCCGTGCCAGAATAAAAACAATAAGCAAATACTAATAATAACAATAAAATGCTTTCATAAATCATAGTAATACTTTTGGCAAGATCATCAACATTATCAGTACTTTTAATTGTAGTGCTTTTTAAAAAGCACTACATTTTAGATCGAACCCGTTATAAGTATTAATATAATAATAATACTAGCCCTGTATTAAACATTGTCCCACTGCTGGGCACGGGCCTCCTCTCCTAATGCGAGGGGTTAGGCCTTATTCCTAGTTAGTCAGGGGTTGGGCGTTAGTTAGTTATAGGTACTATATGTAAATATTTTCCCAAAAACCAATGAAAAAATTATCGTAGTTTTTTTCACTAACGTAATCCGTATTCTTTTAGCAAGGTTCAGTATTGTTCAGATTTGAATTTTTTTTTCGATAAGATTGCCTCATTGAAATTTGAAGAAAAAGTTCCGCTCTGAAAGAATGGAATCGGAAATGAAAAACTAAAACTTTTGTATTTCTGCACCAACTCTGATGATTCATTTACGAACTTTTATAAAACAAATAATCCGACTGAAGCTATTCCTAATCAGTGGTATCAATAAGAAAACTGATCCCATATTAGATTGAAAAAACTTTCTGTTTTTTTTTTACAACTTTATCTTAAGTTAAAAAATGCACTTTATTTTGAAATAATTTTCTCTGTGGCGCGGTGGGTAGTAATTAGTCTGTATATGTAGTCTATAGTCTACTATATTCCCTATAACGGCTAAATTAGAAGGTTCCCAAGCCTGAAAAATTCATATTTGTTTGCAGACGCTCGTATAAATAATATATGATTCGCCTGTTATGCTTCATTGCACACTAGATTTGACATCAATGATGCATTTATCTCAATTATTCACGACACTATGACCAAGAGCGTCACGAAATTCAAAGTTAAGAAAAATGTTGGTAACTGGAAATATTACAAAATCGCAGAACATACAGACGGGTGATTCGAATATGCTTACTTGCACCGCATTTCCTATGAACACATTTTTAGGTTCTGCTCGTATATAACATACACCATTGATCAATCCTACGTGTTCTTTTATACCTTATAGTTTGTAACTTAATTTTAACTATTTCTAACTCGACAATATTAAAATACATGTATGGTAAATATTGGAACATAAAAGAAATTGATTTTGATTAAGACATGGACATATTAATAAACAGGTAGACGACAATACAACCTATATAGATTTCTTTTTCATAAATAACTAGCTCAGCTTTACTCGCATTGTTTCCCCTGTCGGTAGCGAAGAAGACTGATATTTCATAAAAAAAACACTTCAGTTTCCTGAATTTCCCAATTTTGAGGTACCTTCAAATTTTTGGTCGAATGATATAATCCTTGCCTAATTTTATTACGATCCATGCTGCCGTTTAGTTATGAAAAGGTTTCGTCTGCATTATATTTCTTTACTGAAGTAAACAGGATAAAACAATAGAAAAGCCACTTGGAAAATTATAAATAGCAATAAAGTTAACTTACCTCGTGAGCCAATAGAAAAAATATTACATAATAATTTAGAGCTAACTAACAGTACTGAAATCTGTAACATGTTTAATGATTACTTTGTCGACCAAATTATTCCAAACTCAAAAAAGAAAACAGTAAACATAACAAGATTTAACGACACATTTTTTCTTAATCCTACCACACCAGAAGAAGTTTCTAAAACAATACTATCATTAAAAAATACAACTAGCACTGGGATCTTCGATCAACAATACAACTAGATAACGGGTCACATATAAACTCAAAGCTAAAATCTGTCCGCGTGAATACACACACACTATTATACACGCGCTATTACACATCTATATTTTTTTACTAACGAACTGAGATAACAGGAGGTATGGAGCCGCATTGAACTCTAAAATAATATAAGTACATACTTAGTACGTCAAAGATTTATTAAGATTTTTTTGTTTATTGCATCTATGTTTGTTAATTTACATTTTTTGGCTTGGTTGTTCTGAGGGACTTCAACACACACCATGAGTTGTTGTTGGGCTCCTCCAGAACTGACCATGCTGGCAGAACTGCTCATGCATTCGCTTTGACTCGTGGCTTGACACAACTGGTGAACCAGCCTACCAGGATCCCAGATGTGGCGAGTCATGCGCCCACTCTGCTGGACCATCTGTTGACGAGTCACCCGATCGCGTATAAAGTGGCGGTTGGTGCTCCTCTAGGGACCTCCGATCACAGCCTGGTTGGGAAGTTGGCTTATATAAGTCATCTCTTCTTTCTCTAGCGACAATTGATATCCATTCTACACACATAAACGAATTGCTAGGAAAGCTAAAAAGTAAATATCAGATTAGTTTAAAACTTGGATAACATCAAATTCATCAACCTGCCTTGATAATATATTCTCCAAATGTGATTCAACTAGCCACATGATTCTCAGTAATTTAACTTCTGATCATTGTGGGCAATATGCAGCATTTAAAAATAGTGAAGAAATACAGTATGCGAAAATAACTTGCAGGCCTATTAAAGACATGGGATTCAACATTTTTAGGAGCAGTATTGTTAGCAGACTAAATCCAATAAAAATCAGTGTATTTAATATAATTAAAAATGAATTTCATAATTCATTTAAAAAGAAAAAAATAAATGTTATAGGTACTTCCAAGTTTAATGAATGGGCGACTCCAGGAATTTATAAAAGTCGAGCTACTCTGTATGAGTTATATGGAATGAAAAAATATAAATTTGATAGCGAATTCCTACAATACGTTAGAGACTATTCAAAGATATTTAAAAAAGCCTGTAATCAAGCAAAAGTGAATTTTATAACCAGGAAAATTAAAAACTCGTGTAACAAAATTAAGTCGACATGGGATATTATCAATAAAGAAACTAGGAATTTCCGAACACCCGATAACCAGTTTGAGTTAAATATAAATATTAAAATTGTATGTGAAAAAGTGGAAGTTGCTCAGGCATTTAATGATTTTTTACTGAAAAGGGCTTATTACAATATAACAGAATATTTAAATGATAAAAAACCATGGTCGCTCAGCTAAATACACCAACACACTGCTAGTTACTTATTTTATAATAACATAATTTGTTATTTTGTTACAATCTATTTCTGTTTGATGTAAATTGTTTTTACATTATGCCTGAGTCGTATTAGTCTTGGCTTCTTGATTTATTAGCTATTGTCTTGTAAATTTGTTTCTCTATCATTCTTTGACGCGATTAGGGTATGTCATGCTCTCTTAAGGGTATGTGCTTGCGGCGGCGTTATGTGCCGGGTCGGTCACTTCCCTGTATCATGGTTGAGGAGGCCGATGGCTGGCACATGCGTCATACTCGTGAACGGGTGCTGCTTGTGTGGACTGGTCTACCTGGATAGCTCATTGATTGTTACGTTGGAATAATTAAATAACAGGTTGTATAGCCTCGTTTACGACTCTGCCTTGTATTGACATGTATACCGTAATTTTTTTATCTCATGTGAATGTGACTTGTAGAATGTATTATTTTATATGTTAATTATTTTTATAACGTAATGACAAATTACAAAAGACCTACGGCTGAGTTTCTTGGTGCTTCTTCTCAGACCAGTGGGCATTTCCGAAGCACCAGTAGAGTTTTACATTATTATGACATGTAAAAAGTGACCCTAGTGGCCTCATTTACGAAATAAATGATTTGATTTGATTTTTTTTATCCTGGCTTGGCAAGGTGACTACACTGAACTTTATGGTAAGCGCAGTGCCGTCCAATTAGAGTATCGAGTAGCCAGAGACAATCTATCCCGCGGTACTCAACACAATGATACCGCCCTGCTCCTTCACACTACGCCATGGGCAAGAAGGTGAGGAAGCTGTCAAGGGTCTAGTGTCAGAGTACTCAGAAGGCCCCAACACGGCCAAACATAGTACCTCAACTCTAGACCCCCGACAAAAACCGGAGGTACAATGGCGGGTTTTATACCCTGAGTACGGTGGTCGCTATCCGGGTGGATATGAATATCCTACCACCAACCAGAGTCCGACAAACAGACACAAAAGTAACTTAATCAATTTTAAATGATAATGCTAACAAGATATGAATAATATTACAATACAAATCGACTCCATGCATCTGCTGTTCTGTTAAACAGAGTTTTCGCGTGTATTGGCCGATGTTGGCCATACATTCTTGGGCAATGGTTTCAAATCGGTAATTTATTCAAAATTTGATATTACTTGTTAGTATAAAGCTTAAAATATAACTTATTCTAGATGTACTTACCGAAAGTAAGACACTCCGGCCGATAAATTGCTTTTTCGGGCATTATTTTCGCAACTTTTGAACACACTGCGGTGTTGTGAAACGTGTTCACATTGGCTCTGTTTGGAACGAACTAAACAACAATAAGAGCTCACTTCGAAAGTGAGCTGTTATTTGCCGAGACGTTTTTGTTGCGCCGACCCGATATCTAGTTGTATTGTTGATCGAAGACTGGGATCGATAACTTATCAACAAATATTATAAAGAAAGTTCATAACATAATCTGTTATCCACTATCCTTTATTATTAATTTATGCTTTGAAGCGGGAATATTTCCAGACGCCCTAAAATTATCCATTATTAAACCTATCTTCAAAAAGGGCGACAAAACCTCATTAAACAACTACAGGCCCGTCGCATTAATACCAATATTTGCTAAGATTATTGAAAAAAATATTCAGTGTCACCTTTATAACTTTCTTGAAAATAAAAATGTATTGGTTGAGGAACAAAAGGGATTCAGGAAAAGTAAGTCTATTAACGCTGCAATATTTGATTTTCTTAGGAACATAATGTATAGTATAGATAAGAGAGTACCTATATCTGCCCTTTACATGGATATGACTAAGGCCTTTGACTATGTCGATCATGAAATATTGATTCATAAACTAGAAAGATACGGTATACGTGGCAAGGGACTAGAATTACTCTCTTCTTACTTAAACAACCGACAACAATGTACAGAAATTACAAACATTACTATTTATAATAAAGTAGAAACAAAATATCGGTCAAATTTTAGAAAAATAAAATACGGAGTACCTCAGGGCAGTGTGTTGGGGCCAGTATTGTTCTTGGTGTACATTAATGATCTACCGAATAATATTAAGCACCCAACCGTACTATTTGCCGATGATAGCACAGTAGTCATAAAATCTGATAAAACTTGTAATTATGAAGATGAAATAAATAATACTTTGAAACTATCGATCAAATGGTTAGAACAAAACAATTTATGTATCAATTTAAAGAAAACTCAATTTATGCAATTTAGTCAGAGACAATTACATCAACAATTAAACATAAACTATAATGGGGTATCAATAAATGAAACAAATGACACAAAATTTCTAGGCTTAATAATTGATAGTAAATTGAAATGGAAACAACAAATTCAAGCCGTATGTAAAAACATTAATGGTTTTGCCTATGCTTTATATAAATTATCTAAAGTCGTTAGTCGTGATGCGGTACTTACAGCTTACCATGGTTACGTGGAGTCAATCTTAAGATATGGGATAATCTTCTGGGGTAACTCAACAGATAAAAATGATGTATTTGTCAGCCAAAAGAAATGTATACGTGCAATATGTAACTTACCTCCTAGAGAAAGCTGTGAACCCTACTTTAAATCACTGAAACTTCTCACATTTCCATCCTTATATATTTATGAGGTAGCTGTGTTTGTTAAAACCCACACCCATTTATTTGAAATGAGACCTCCAGCTGATACAAGACTACGAATAAGGGAGGCTAATACTTTAGCTATAGGAAGGAGCAACACAGCGCTTCTGCAGAAGAGTATTTACCGAATGGGACCAACCATTTATAACAAACTTAGTCCAGATATTAAAGATATAGCAAATGTAAATTTATACAAAAATAAACTCAAAGATTTCCTCATCGGTAGATGCTTTTATTCAATTAAAGAATTCTTCCAGTCCTAATATATACAATGTAATGCATTTAATGAAATTTATTTAATGTAATAAATGTTAGGAAAGTAAGATATGTAACGTAGAATATGGTTTATTTAGTAAATATTTTGTATACTTTTTATGTAAAATGTAGAGAACTAGCCTTAAACATAACACCTATTGTACATTTACCTACATTTACAAATAAATGATTTGATTTGATTTGATTTGAAAAGTGATTATATGCAAATTTTTTATTGCTTTCAGTTGTTTTGTTGATCGATAATTACTGAAGAAGTAGACATGATTCAAGTCGACAGTTTCAAACGTCCATCGCCGTCACCATCACGAAGCTCCATTCGAAGCGACAGCCGAGTGTTTAGACAGCCGCGCGTGATTCAAGTAAACCGTGACGCAGCTACCATGGTTGATGGCGAAGCTAGCAGCCCAGCCGACGCTAGCGGCGGTCCACAAACATCTGAATCTGACTCACGTTTCGGCCAACACACAGCACACTTCCGCTCGCGCACATTCAGCGATGGCTTTATAAGAAACACTAGTCTCGAACTTTTGCTTGGTGTTGATTGTGAAGCCTGTCTGGCACTTGCCGCCCAGCAGAAATGTTTGAACGAACACATATCAAAACAAGATTTTGATCTCGTTTGTAATTGCAATATTCAACAAAATAATTACTGGAATTGCCACCGAGATGTCTCAGATCAACGACACACGCTCAATATTTATGATTTAGAAAGGATTAAACGTGATACAGGTCGAAGCCTGCTTAATGTTGGCTCGCATCGTAGCCTCGACAGAAAATATGGTAAAAATAAAACAGTGGGGATGTCTAATTATATTTCAAAACAGTTGATAACGTACGACCCTAGAAACACCCTAGTTAAAAAGATAAAACGAAAACTATCTAATTTAAAAAAAATAGGAGGCGATGCGATATCGAAGAAACATCAGAATGCAGTACAGCTAAGCGAGATAACATCGGGATCTTCGAACTCTCTCAAGAAACTGTCAATGTTGTCGCTGACAGACAAACCACAGCGGAGAGTTAATAGCCAAAGTAATGTTTTTCTAGCTTCAGGTTTTCAAACAAAAGAAGAAAATATAAAGCGTAAAGCTTCGACATATGCTAACTTTTCTGGTAACGTGGACCAATGTTTTGATAGACTCCGGGATTGCAACTTGAACTCGGATATAAATAGACATTCAAATCAAAGGATGGTTAGAATGAGAAGTTTTGATACTAACGATGACCTGATTAATAGAAATTCTCCAGTTTTAGAAACCACAAAGTTTTCTACTTTAGATAATAGAAGCCGCTGTAGAAGTATTAAAAGACAAATGTCATATAATGATTTTCCCAGTGAACGGCTCAGAGATAGATTAGCGGAGAAATGGGCACGTGAAGAAAGCACCTTGGGGTCGAGAAGCACTCGGAGTGATTTAGTTGATAATGACGTACAGACATTTATAGATACGGATATGAGGATGTTAGGCGGCCAGAGAAATGCGAACACCCACTGCACTTGTGACCCTAACCAGGCTAGAGTTCCGCCAATGTTTTACGACTCACAGGTAAGCAATACTTAACTATAATTTGACGTATCTGCTCAACATATCTCTAATGTTAGGAATATTGTTTTCTCAATAGTAGATTTTCTTTATATCTTATACACTATAAAAACTTTTTGTCTGATAATATGATATCTCAAAATTCTCATATAATTTTACAAAAGTCTAATGTTTATTATTTCACCATCCTGAATTAAATTTCGATTTCGATTTAAAAGAGTAAGAAGCGCGCGGCACCTGCACCGGATGTCACTGAGCTTGGCCAAGGAACTCAAACGATTACATGCAGTACCTGCAAATCGTCGCAATGGCTTCCAACTGGGACTACGTCTACCACCAGCCACAGCTCCACCACTACAGGAAATTCCTCTCGTAAGTACTTTTTAATATTTTTTCTTTTATCACAAACGAGCGAGTCAGTCAGGTTATGGTAAATGTTGGGTGAGTGGGTGTGTTACCGGCCTTAAAGTATAGGAATGGAACTGGGAAGAGAAGGGGAATTTTATGTGGAAAGATTTATGGAAATCTCATTCACCTTGCAAGCTGATATCTCTACTCGTGTTTTTTTACACCTCTTGATATATTGAATTAATGATAGTAATAGTAACACAGCAATATTAATAGTAACTAATATGTATTCAGCGGCTGTATGGCAGTAGGCAAGCGCCACATCAAATTGCTTGACATCCTAGAACGGAAACAAGTCTATTTAATAACAGGCAAATTAAAACTAGCAATTTGGGTTCACGTCACATTGGCTCCCCAAATTGTCCATGTCATTATTACTCTGTATTGCTGGATCATTCTGTACATTCATTCGCAGTTCAGATAATAACCAAAAATTTGCCAAGGCACCCAGTAAGTTGCGAACTCGCGCCCAATGTCATTTCAATGGGTGCTTGGATACAAAAAAAATTTACTTCAAAATCTGCTACAATATACAAAAAAAATATTAACTATTATCAAAGCTGTAAATATACTATTGCATCCATGGTGATCGAATAAGTTTGCGTTTGACAGGAGAATTATCGGAAGCTTGGTAACGAGTGATTGCAGTGACCTAAATCGTTATTTTTTTTCATATTTTATACGTTGGTAGAACTGCCATGTTTATATTTGAATTATTATGATTAAGCCCTATAATTATTTTATGCAACGTTTCATTTGTTATTTCCTATACTTTTCCATGTTTAAAAAGTAATAATTTGATTAAAAGTAAGTATAAGTTATAGAGGCTTATAGTAAATCACATGAACGAGGAAACAGCTGGTTATTGATACCAATCAATTAGGTTTATCAGTATGGCATCGCCGATGGTGTTGTGTGGCGATTCTGGTGCTGGTGGCAGGCACCGCGTGCGTCGCCGGGCCGCTGGCGTTGCGCGCGCCCCCTGGAGCTCCACTGCACGAACGACTGCGCCTCGCTGAGAGATTGCTACACGACACGCCTTTAGTCGATGGCCACAACGACTTACCATGGAATATAAGAAAATTTTTGCATAATAAGATAAAGGATTTTAGGTGAGTTATAACATACATATACACTCTCGCCTGTAATCCCCGAAGGAGTAGGCAGAGGTGTAACCAGTAAACCCACCCTATCGCCGCGCCCTTGTGAATACACTCACAGCTGTATAGCGTGATGTAAATGTATAAAGCTGTGTCCTCACTGTTGCGTCCTCCTTTGTACGCAAGTATCGTAATAAAACATGCAAAATCACATGTGTCAAAGGTATGCCATAACCAATTTACATCACATGTAAAAATGCATGGCGATTCCAGCTCATCAAAGGAAGACGCAAGTTCAATAAACAAGCGTACAAGTGTGGACACATTAAGAATGAACAGGTTAAACCATATCGTATAAATATGACTTCTAATTCTCTTTTAATTAATATAGTGAGTTATAACAATATAAAAGTTTGTAATTTTTGATGCGCTCCACAAAAGTATGGTACCTATATTATCTGCCTCCTCTAGATTAATGTTGACGGACGGCTTGGCATAACGCCAAGTCGTTTTCTACGCCTGTTCGAGATTCGATTCGGTTATGAATGCTAGCTGCCTTTTATTTTTCTTATGTATTTATCTGTACGTGGTTTGATATCTGATACTCTTTCTTGCAATGCAACCATTTAGTTTCGACGAGGACTTGAGAACTATTTCACCGTGGGCTACGAGCTCTTGGAGTCACACTGATTTACCAAGACTTAAGCAGGGGAGAATTGCAGCTCAGGTATTTTCATTTAATATTATTATGATGATATGTAACTTGGCCATTTAAATGCAATTGGCAATTTCAACACAAATTTTGACTACTGAAACCAAATTAAACTATCAAATGAGTTGTTCAATTTGAACATCAGTTGAATAAACATGAACTTTAGATTACTTACAAACCAAAATGCTATTAATGACTTATTTCATACACATTGCCTTTAAAAAACATAAAGAACAGCTTGCTCACATACCTGTATGTAAAAAATTATAACGTGTTTTAATATGGAACTGTTTCTTCTTACGTAAATAAAAAGAGTTATTCGTGCGTAATTTTTAATCAACGATATGTCAAAGTTGATAATACATTTTGTGTCAGTTCTGGGCGGCGTACGTGCCCTGCGACGCTCAGCACCGAGACGCCGTGCAACTGACGTTCGAGCAAATAGACCTCATACAGAGGCTCACTGACAAATATCACCCGCAATTAACATTTTGCACATCTTCCGACGGTAAACAAACTTCTCAATGCTTATAATATAAGATCTTTAGCTTATTTTTTTTGAATTCCTGTATAAACAGACGAGCAGACGGGCCACCTGATGGTAAGACACCGCCGACCATAGACTTCTGCAATGCCAGGGCACAGCAAACCCGCTGCGTACCGTAAGTACCTTATTGAAGTGAAAACTTCTTTAGGCCCGTCGGGCGCTTTTGGGGTGGAAAAAAAGCGCTGAACTTGCGCTGAACTGTCGTAACCGTCACGCTTAGGTTATTTTACTATTGACATAAGCACGCCTATGAAGTTCTATAATTGACAAGCAATCATAAATAAAAAAGTTACTACTTCATGGACCCTGTTTCCAAAAATAACACAGTAATTACTAAGTTCCTAAGTTTTGAGTTTTCTCTTCTGTCGGCAGTCCGCATGACTACCTTTTTTTTAAGTATACTACTTACCTAATATGAATTTTTGACTGTTTGCTAAGCTGACTTAGCTCAGATAACACTGAGTATAGTTATTACCTTTCATTGTTAGTGTATACTAGCTCGCAGATCCGCGTAAAAGTCAAAAGTAATTGACTGAAAAATCGCTTTTTACCATAACGACAATGCTATAGAATTTAGGTGAATGACGCTTCCTATTTGTTATAGTTCTAGAGATTACCCAAGTAAAGAATTCAGTCAGATATCAACTACAATGTTACTTTACAATTGTTACGTTAGAAGTAAGCTTGAGTACTGTTCTGATATCTGGTCACCTAGTTATGCGATACATGATAAAAGAATTGAAAGTGTCCAAAAAAAGCTAATTAAACATTTAGCATATCATAGACGCATGCCCAAACATGTACTAACTTATCAAGATAGGCTAAAGTACCTCAAAATTCAACCTCTTAGTGCTAGAAGAGATATGTTAGACATGGTAAATTTACACAAAATATTAAATAATAAATACGACTGTTCCAATTTAGTGTTTAAATTTGCTTTGAGTGTTCCTTCACGCCCTCCTCGGAAATCGCGTCCTATACTTCATGTCCGGCGTTGTCGAACCAACGTAGGTAAACATTCTCCCATCCCTCGTCTGTCTGCTCTGTATAACCGACTTTCAAATAAAATTAGCGATCTGGACATTTTTCATGATACTACATCTTCATTTAGAAGAATTATATCAAAAAATATTTATGAATTATAACAATCTGATAAATTTGAAAAAAACATTGAAGAAGATATGTACTTTTTGTTTAATTTAGTTTATTCACAATAATTATATGTTATTATTATTATTTCTAAGGAGCATGTTGTGATTACCTATAATTAAAATTACAATTAGTTTAGTATTGTTTGGCCTATGTGTTATGTACTGATGTGAAATTGTAAATTTTGTTGGTGATCCCTAATAAATAAAATAAAATTACCCTATAAAATTAAACATTACCTTAATAATATATATCCATTATCTCACAAAAACGGTGTATATTTCCGGGATGGAAAGCAACTCATCACCAGCCCAGGCTACCTCTTCAAAGTTTTATTGCAATTGGTTCACAAGTTTAGTCGTGAATATATATCAAACAGACAGAGTTACTTTCCCATTTATAATATTCGTATGAAAATCGAGTATACACGGTTTTATAAACTTTATTTTAGTAAAGCTTGTTTAAAAATTAAGATTGGTTTATAAAACTACTCACTACTTTCAACAGATATAATTTCGGCCCACGCCAACCACCGCTTATGTTCGTTGGTGGGTGTTGAAGGTGGTCATGCTATCGGAGGCTCACTCGGTGTATTGAGGACTCTGTTTCAAGTGGGTGTCCGATACATGACACTTACTTCTACATGTGACACACCTTGGGCTGAATGCGCTACTACAGACCGGACGGAGCCATCTCCTCGGGGTGGATTAACTCCTTTTGGAAAGGTAATACACTTAGTTCTTAAATATAGGTAACACAGTAACTGAAGACAATTTACATATCTGCACCCTAAGTTCGTATTTCGTATTCATATAAAGGATGACAATGGCACTGACGTCTTTAAAAATAGTCCATGTTGATTAGACGGCGTAAAGGAGCAGACTACTATACCAAAAAAAGCTTTTTTTTTCTTTGTAAATATGTGTATTTTTTTAAACTTTGTAAATTAAATAAAGTTATTTAATTTTTTCTATACGTACACACACACACATACACTCACGCCTGTAATCCCCGAAGGGGTAGGCAGAGGTGTATCGAGTACACCCACTTTTCGCCGAATTTCGGTCCCATAATATGATAGGGGCAAATTCCAGACTCCAGGCTAATACTGAGGAATTTCTAGATAGAAAAACCCAATATCACTTTACCCGACCCGGGGATCGAACCCGAGACCTCAGCACAGCAGTCGTAACGCATGCTCAATTACAACTGCGCCACCGAGGCAGTTTTTTCTGTACATGTATAGAATTTATTAATTCTGTTGCTTAAAGAGTGTCCCAAAACATCCATAGTTCAATAGAGAAGATGGTTGGACGCTAAACAGGCCCGGGATCCAATTATACATTTAATTAAATCGGAACACAAAAGACCAACTGGCTGAACTCAATAACCTAAACTCTTTCTGCGTAGAACTAATTATAAATAAAATTAATATCAACTTAATTGAAGGTAGAAATGTTAAACTATCGTTTTGCGACGACATTCAACTCAGTCCGCCCCGCGATCATAAAGATTGTAAAGCTTACGTCAGAACTAAAAAAAGTAAAATAAACCACGATAAAATACGCGAAACCATTATAAAAACATTTACCAAAAGAACATATTAAATGCTTATACGCTATAAAATATTCTCGTCTGCCAGAATCTGTCCGTGTAAGCAGCAGTACAAATGTACTATTTATTATGTTATGGTTTGAAAGATATTGAAACCATTTCTAGGAGATGTTACATATTATTTTTAATGGTTTCATAATTATTTGCCATTAATAATTTTTGATTCTGATAATTAATATTGAGCAGATACTTAATCAAACGTAATGCATGCAAGTCACGTCTGAAAAAAATGTTGTACCAAAGAAAAATAAACTATTGCTTGTCTTGAAGGCTCGTGTTTATCTGCTTAAAGTTAAAAATGTAAATAAAGGGTCGTAAAGTTTTCGGAGTTTATTCATCCCCATGGACTAAAATTGTAACTTATATTTTCTCAATACGTCTCCAGAAGTTCAGATAAAGTTGTAATCTCTTTACAGAGTACAATGGTAGCTCGTTAAAGGTAGCTTTATTACGTTTTATTGTTTCATCTCTTTTCAAATTTTCCTTAATTGTCGCTAGATATTATATTGTTAGGCAATGGGCTACGAAGATGAAGCTCTACTGGGGCGTTTTTACCTAAAAACTAAAACTTTTCGCTAAAACTCTCTCAACTTGGCTAAAAACCTTTGTATCATTCAAAGTAGTCTAAGAAATTTTTAAAAATCAATTGAATCGTTTGTGTCGTCTCTGAAGTTAAATGTTCTAGGAGTACTCATGTTAATATCCTGGCCGCATAGCGCATTGCAATATTTTACTTTTATACAAACTACAGATTCTTGTGCGGCAAGGTTTCTTTGTTTACCTGCATACTTTTCAAAATACTTTCCTTTGTTAAAAGTACTCACTGCGTGTAACGCAAGCACATGTTAGCATCGCTCAGCTTCTGCACGGATAATGTTTTACTTGATGTCGGTGTACAATAAGTAGGGAGCAATTTGAATCCATGACTTCATGTTTCGAACAAAAGAACACTGCATTTACGGAATTGGAGCTCTTCTCCGATTATGTAATTTATTTATGCATGTATTGTTTTCATCAATACTTCAGGAACAATTGCGGGCAACAAAGCATAAATCACTCTTTAGCTTCAGTTAATAGTAAGCGGTACAGTACTTAGCACTGTGTAACTAATTACTACAATTTGTCGCTTTTGAAATTCGTCTGACTGCTCTGAATTTCCAAACCACGGAGGTTTTAGAAGTAGGCAATTAATTTACGCATCGTAATATACGCAACATATTATTGTATGATAGTCTAACGACAAACTTATTATACCACAGTATAACTAGGTGAGTATATAAACAAGGTAATGTTCATAGTATTAGTATAGGTACATTTTTTATTGTTCCGAAAAGAGATTATTTACATTAAACTTGTTCATATTGAATTCTAGGACATGATAATTTAATATCAGCGGATAGGTTTCCAGTTTTATGATC
The DNA here is from genome assembly GCA_905220505.1 of Laothoe populi. NCBI lineage: Eukaryota > Metazoa > Arthropoda > Insecta > Lepidoptera > Sphingidae > Laothoe > Laothoe populi. The sequence goes on along the minus strand of HG992151.1, from coordinate 11,391,174 downwards.
ACCAGGAGTTTTACGCGGGTTATGCTCAGCACTATAACTTAATACTATAGAGACATTTATGGGATAAAAAAGCATATTATAGATAAAAAAGTAAGGATGACCCTGATTTTTAATGATTACTCCATCACCAAATATTAAGTTGCACGGTTAGCGGAAATCTGCTGTGGGCCTACAAAATTCTTGGTTAGGCTCAGCTTGGACTTTTCGTTTTCTTACTAATTCTAAGCATGTCTAGATAAACTATAATTTTTACTCCTCAGGTCGTCGTGAAAGAAATGAATCGACTGGGTATGTTAGTGGACTTGTCACATGTGTCGGAGCGTACAATGCGAGATGCATTGGCAGTATCTCGTGCACCAGTTCTGTTCTCGCATTCCTCCGCGCGTTCTCTCTGCAATGTCACTCGCAATGTTCCGGACGCAGTGCTGCGTCTACTTGCTGCCAACAAGGGGCTCATTATGGTCAATTTTTATTCGTCCTTTCTCACCTGTAAGGAAACCGCAACAGTCCAGGATGCAATAGGTATGAGAGCACTTGTTTAATAAAGACATATATTGTTCTGTACTATTGAATTTTATGTTGAAGGTTTTATTTTAATGAAAAAGCTTAGTAGTAATTATACCTATATTGGTATATTGCAGCGCACATCAATCATATACGAGATGTGGCGGGTGTGGACAGCGTTGGTCTGGGGGCTGGTTACGACGGAATTAATTAGTGAGTATATCTAATAATAGGACCAATGGTGTAAAATTGTGTCGACGTTAAACTAATGTATATTGTATAATATTATGAAAATATATTCATACTTTTTACAGTAGATTATTTATTCATAAAAGTACACCGACTTCAATAAAAAACAAATCATGCGTCCCTTTAAAATTTGAGGGTTGCTCTCGATTTTTATGAGATCCCATCATCAGATCCTGACTTGGTGCCAATGGGACCACCTGCGAAGTATACCCTTTTAAACAAAAAAAGAATTTCTCGAATCGGTCCAGGCGTCTTCGAGTAATCGGGTAACATACATAAAAAAAAAGATTTTTATTCCTTTTTTGAAGTCGGTTAAAAATAATAAGTATAACATATTTTTCTAAACTGAAAATGGAAACTAAAGATGGAATGGAATTTTAAATAGGATGTAAAAGAAGAGAAAGTGTTTTTTTTTTATTTGTAAGTATTTAATGTCTCGCAACACTCATGAGGCCACCTTTGCGTTTCACTCGTTTGTTTAGCTACAGCATTAAGGGACTGTATCTGTATCCGAGAGTACATAACTCTTTTTTAGCAAAATCCGTTTACGGATTTTTCCGAGATAAGATATGTCAGGTTCATGGGCCCAAACCATCTAAACAAATAAACCTCTTTTTCTCGGGTTCTGTTTTTATAATGTCAATTGTCACAGGATATGGGATAGCACGTGACTTTACCTTCCGCAGTTTACCTTATTAATTATATACCGATTGTTCTAATGATTACCTGCGTTAATGATGGAGATAAACAATCATACCTGCTAAATGTTGAAACTACTACAACAATTTCTAAGGTACTTATTTGTCAGTCTACCGACATACATTGAGCCAGGAAATGGTACCTAGTCAGGTCATAAATTCTGTCACATGTTTAATATAAAATAATTGAAACAAGTTTATTCATTATGTAACCATTTATATACCTCAATGAACTTAACAAAACATAGATTCTTATGACACTAAAGTTTATTCAAAATGACCTCCGTGATTTTGAATACAGGCCTTCAATCTGCGCGGCCAGTTGTCTATCGCAGCACGAACGAGGTCCATGTCAATATCGGCGGCTGCCTTAATCAAGGATGTCTTGAGTGACTCCAAATTGGGATGAGGCTTTGAGCACGCCTTTTCCTCCAAGTGTTGCCATATCTTGTAATCTAACGGATTCAAATCTGGACTGGAGGAGGGCCAGTCTTCGTGCCGGATGAAGTCGATTTCACGCGCCGCCAGCCAGTATTGTGTGCTCTTCGCTCTATGAGCTGGCGCCGAATCTTGTTGGAATACCCAGTGCCTGTTATTGAACATGGTATGAGTAACAGGTTCCACAAGGTTCGTCAGGACTGTATTTTGATACACAACTGCATTCGTTTTTACACCTTTCTCACAAAAATGTACCTCTGTTAAGCCCCAATAAGAAACTCCCAACCATACCATGAGCGAGGATGGAAAATGACCTCGTTGGACACGCCGAATACGGTTGCTCGCTTCTTCACTACTGTGTGCGTACACCTTATCATTTTGTTTGTTGTAGCTCTCTTCTACGGTAAAAATTTCTTCATCTGAAAAAAGAATTTCCCGATATTTTTTTCCCGCGTACCGCTTCAACAAAGCGCGGCATCTCTTCAGTCTCAGGTCCATTAGACGAGCATTCAAACGATGTCCTGTTTTTCTTCGATATGCCCGAAGCCCTAAGTCTTCATTTAACAACCTTTTCACCGTGGTTCTGCTTAACCCCATCTGAAGGGCCAACAGTTTCTGCTTACGTTTGGGATTTCTTTGAATTCGCGCCTTCACAGCTTTTATCACTGCTGGAGTCCTAACAGACCGAGGGCGACCACTTCTTGACCTGTTATCTACACTAGAGTCTTCATTGTATCGTTTGATGGTACGATAAACGAATCTTTTGGTTATATTCAAATTTTTCAGTATGTCAAAAATTTGAATTGGCGCGTAACCGCAACGATGCAACGCAATTACTGCAACACGGTCTTCTTTAAGCGTCCACTCCATAATTAAAAATGAGTAAAATTCTAAAAAGTATACATTTTTATTTTCATGAACAATTTGAAATTCGAATTCAATAAACTTTTTTGTGGCCAGCATTCTAAAATAAAAGTTTTTACTGTGTGACAATACTAATTATGACCTGACTGTGTATGTAATTAATAATTACTAAATATTCGCGCCAAGTAACTGCCAAATATATTTTTCTGCGATTGACTTAAAATTTAAGTAAGAAGGTATTTGGATGTAACGTCACCCATAAACATTTATTTAAACAAATTGATTTCCTATTGTTAGGAACATCAACAAAACTATGCAAGATGTATATTTAAAAGGCACAAATATAAAGTTTATAATTTATTGCTTGATTTATGTCTACTTTACAAAACAACTGAACTGAACACCGGAGCGCGGATGGCACTCTGTTTTATATTAAACATTTACTACTCCCACTTTGGTTGTCATTATTAACTACCCCCAACTAGTCTCCTAAATACCTCAGTTATACCTTCGGTATTTCTAATAATAGTAAATACCCTAATACTATTATTAGCAATCATCGATTAAACACAAATTACACTGGGAACGACTGTACGCACACTGATTAAAACTGAGCTAGACTGCCACAATTTTCGTATAGACTGCCGCGCGAGCGTTCAGGCTTTCCTTTTTGTAACAAATCTTCCCCATCGAGTCCACAACCTATCCAATCTACCCACAAATATTTCGTAAGAGAACCCCAAAATTTCCATAAAAATCTAAAGTACCCTTACACTATGACAAATAACACGAGTGTTTTTTTATAGCATAGTCCAACAAACGAGCCAGTGGGTCACCTGATGTTAAGTGATCTCCACCGCCCATGAACATCCACAGTACTGAAAGTGTCATGTATGCGCTGTCGGCCTTGAAGTACTGGAATATGGATTAGGGAAGGGAAGGGGGAATCTGGGCCTCCGGATATCTCACTTACCATACGAAACGCGACGGTAAACTGTCACTTTACTTTGGTTTATTTTCCAGTACCCCACAAGGACTAGAAGACGTATCATCATACCCATTGCTATTCGCTGAACTAATGGAAGAAGGTTGGAGTATAGAAGATCTGCGTAAATTAGCTGGTCTGAACTTGTTGCGAGTGATGAGCGCTGCGGAGCGTATCGCCCGCGAACTTGCTTCTGCACAAGTAACACCGTACGAAGAAGTTCCACCACGAGTCTTTGATACGCACAATTGTTCTAGCCAGGACGCATAATCCTCTACTTAGTATTTTACGTAGTACATTATACGAGTATATTATAGAAGCAGTTGTCATAATACCATTGAGGAAATTAAATTAAAAATTTCATAAAACTCTTCCAACAGTGAAAACGATGTATGTTGCCATCATGTCAATTAAATTTTAACACTGAAACATAATTTTATCTAATACCTACAAGTAAAGTTTTTTATTTGATGCCCACGCGAATTTTAAATCCATATAGAAAATTGTACTGTTACGAGATTAAAATAATGAGAGAGAGAAAAGTGTAAGTATTGACAACTGTTTTTATAATTACTGATTTCCAAGCTTTAATTAATATATAATAGTATGAATTTTTTATCTACGTACCGATTATATTAGTCATTCTATCACTACTACCCTACTTGAGTAGAATCCATAACGTTTAAGAATATAAATTCTTTTGTAATTAATTAAGAAGTATTTAAAGAAAACTTTAAACCAAAGGGTTTAAAGTCATAGTATAGTAAGGTAAAATAGGTATAAACGTGAGTTGCGGTATATATACATGTTTTCAAATGTATTTGTTTTTATTTTGTTTTTATTCAAACTAATGGATTTCAAATAGAAGAAACATCCATAATGAGTTTTCGTTGAAATGAAGGTAGTTAAAAACTATGTAAAGAAACAGGCTGAAATTATATTATTCCATTTGAAAAAATCACTTCATTATGGTTATATTTGAGTAAAAATTACATAATAAATAAATAATCATTAAGTATAGTACCTATTATTTATCATCAAATTAGCAAATCAAAAATTTAAATTCATATTCACATTCAATATATCCCTCTTATTAAACATAAGTATATTTTAAATTGTTTTAAACTTTTGGTGTACCTTTTGCCAGCAAGTCGGTTAACAGACATAATGGCGTCATTATAGCAACCTAAACTTCAGGACATAATATATGTTAAACGTTAATTCTATTATTATTATTATAACTAGAGTACTTAAATTATCTGATATGTTAAAAGCTCAAAACGTTGATTGTATTTTTATGACATTTGTATTTACTTATTTAATAAAAAACGGTTGCTTTTCATCTTATAAAACAAATCATCTTGTAAGCAAGCTGTATACCACAACATATACATAACTAAATAGATTCTATATTATTATATTAACAATAATCGAATTCCAAGGACAAACTCCCCAGCGACTCTACTATATTTATTACAGAAGAAGATTTTGGAGCGGAGGCGAAAGTCGAAAAGCTAATGAATAAATAAATTAATATTACATGTTACCAAGTCTATTCGCAAAAAAATATTTAAGTGATAAAGACACGAATCTCATATTTGGAAAATGATAAGTAAATAGTTATTTACTAGAAAGCGTTCGCTAAAATAATATAAATAGCTTTCGACGACCAAAAGTAGAAGCTTATAGGAAAGAATTAGTTAATTAAGTCGATAGTTGTTATTTAGTCATAAATATTAACTCGGATCGGTGCCATGATGCTATTTGGTAAAGACAATTTTATAATATTGTTGAATCTTAATTCAGAATTACAATGGTCACGTTAAATGACAGTGGGGGCACAAAGCTTCAGTAACTTGTTAATTCAATACCGTACTGAATGCGCACATGTAGCTACCATCTAATAGTCTCCCACATATAGGTATTGCAATTACATATACTACGTGTAACGGGACTAACGCACACCTCAGACACCCCAATTTAAAAATATTATTACAATCATAATTCATGTATTGAAGTTAGACTGCGATGAATATAAATATGGTTTTTATGAAATTTTTAATTTTTTGGTTGTACTAATTTTCGACATAAAGTTCGTAATTTTAATTATTTTATTTTTTAAAGTGTTCGTTTATTATTGCATTTAAAAAAGACTTTATCGCATCGAGTTATGTTTCAGTTTCGTTTGTCTTGAACGTTAAATTAAAGGGTGACTATTATTTACCTGAGTGTAAATTATTTTTGGAAAAAAATCGTCTATTAAAAAAATGATAATATTGATTCAGTCGCTTATTCTGAACAAACTACTTTCAGAGTGTGCATTAATCATGTTACATGTTGTATATAAACTCACAGACACGACGCCACTGGCACTTGTGTCTGGTGCTTGACCATCAGTCAGTAGGGGAGTACCGGCTGTGAAACGAAAAACCGTGGGTTCGATACCCACACCGGGACAAAAATTGTGTGACAGACAGATATTTTGTGTCCTGGGTCTGGGTGTTGTGAGACCGAAAGTATCTTGTAGTCCCTGATACCCAGAACACAAGACTCGTATCTTATTGTGGGATCGGCGCTATGTGTGTGACTGTTGAGTGTAAATTATTTTATTTATAATATTTTTGATGATAAGATTAAATTACTTTAAAACATTTTTTATTTTATATGTCATTTAATAGTCCCCATTGGCAACTAAAGTAGAGCAATAATACACAATTAGATTTAGATTATTTTTGTTTAAGATCTACAAAATCCAGTATATTATAAGTACTATTTTTCTGTCTTCAATTAAATATGATTAATTTTAAATAGACTGTAATTAATAACACACCCTACCCAACACTCCATTTTGAATATTTTTGTATACAAAATTTAATTTTACGAGGGTTGGTGACCCTTTTCAATTTAGACTTGAAAAGCTATATATACTTATGGAACTGCAATCAACATAGATAATTATTCAATTGCTGTAAAGGAGGATGTAACAGGTCCAAAGCTGCGCGGTGCAGCGGGACTTAGCGTTTGCCTTGCAATGTGAGCTCTTATAACACTGAATATCCCAAACATTAAGTGGGGTAGGTTTATAGTGTTTTATATATTAATGGTTTTTATTTGTACTTTGCTATTTCAATAGGATCGTTGAAAATGTAGTTTCCTAACAAAAATTTAAATAAAATGAAACCCAAGATTGTCAGAAATTAGTTTATTAGTATATTCTGTGGAGATGTGCGGGGGCTATTAAGGCTTTCTTATTAGTAAGGTCCTGCATAACCGGGAGCTATGCTATCTCGGGAATTACAGGGGAATACATGAATATTGAAATGTATTCAGAGTGCGTAAGAGATTCACCCCGCTTCCTGAAAAAAAATAACTAGCCGGTTTCTGTACTATCAATACCATATTTTTAGTTATTTCATCCCCCGCCGCTTACAGCATTATAACTGTGAGCATATTTCTTTGTGATGTTTGTGCAGCTTATATAAAATTCTAGGTGGGTTTTATAAACTAAAACAAAGTTTTTTTACCTTTTTATGGACAAAATGTTCTCAGCATGAGTGCTCCCAAAAAATATTGATGATAATAATCTTTTATATGCAATATGTGGTAAAGTACAATTCAGTAGCAAAGGGATTATATAATCAATGTTTAGCATTTTTATACAAAATTTGTCTAAAAATATTATTACCTTTTTGAATAAATACCTAATACTACATATTGTCATTGGCAATATTGCCAATTTAATTCGTTACGAATTTTTATTTAATAACCCATTCAAAACTATATGCGTCTGAACTATTTGCGTGTTATGTTCTATATTATCTAGTTTGGTAATAATAGACGGATCTTAAGACTGAAAGTGTTTCACAAATTAGTATACATTTGATTCGATAATAAATACGATTAATCAAATAAGTGTTACGTATCTTAAGATGTGTTTATTATTAATTGAAAAATAAATATTATATACGCGTCCGGCTTTATGCAGCTTAGTTTTATATGGTTTCTCATGTTTATAAAAATATCTACCCAGCAAACATATCGCTATTTAATAAACGCTAATTTAATATAAATTTAAGATAAAGTAATTTTGTTTTTAGAGTTCTGTATTACCTAAGCGTGTTGTACCTATTATATGTGGGTATTTCATTTGTATTGTATTGTATTTGATTAGAAAATGAATAGATTTATAGACTGCTTTTAGAATAACATAATTTAGACCATATATTATAGTATAATATATTAATTAGTTCTCTAATGATTTAATTAAATAAATTTTGTTACTACCTAAATTTAATTTACAGTAATGAATTCCTCTTATATAACCGCCATATTCTATCGGTGTTTGACGATCACATTTACTATCTTACCATCGGGAGCTGCTTCACAGAACAATGCTCTTGTATTCGTGTTAAACCATTGACAGAGATCTTAAAGCTATCAATCCTCGTGCTGCCGGGCCTCTGCCTGCTTTTTAATTATGCCTGCCTTCATTACTCACGATATATTTTGTTTCCTTAAAGGAATTCTGGCTTTGACAGAATTTATAGCCATTATGGTTCTCACAGCAGCATCTGTCGCCCCGATCTGTTTTGGTCTTGGACAGGGGAAATGGTGTACTATTATTCATAGTAGGTACTTGAAGAGGACCACTCCATACCAATTTTGTAGTTGCTCAATGGAATCACTGCAACGTTATTTTTTTAACATCCCAGTCCATATTGACAAAATTATAAATATGTATAATCGACTGAATTTTCTGATATAGTAAATACATTGGAAATTTGAATTAAAATTAGAGAAGCCAAAATAAGTTTTTAAGTTTTAACAGCATAATTATGGCCAGACTAGTTATCTAAACTACCTGTTGCTCGCAGTGTTACCTCCGTGACAAACATTCAGATCCGATATCTCAATCTACTCAATCAATAAATAGGCTATAAATACAATAAAAAGGTCAAACTATAACAGGTAGTTCAAGACATTAGCACGTTCAGACAAACTACAATCTCTTCAGTTTTATAATATTTCGTAATTTTACATGCTAATCTAAAACTGCCAAAGAATCAACTTTTTCTAATAAATTGAAATAAAATGCATAAAACTTTTCATTTAAATTAACCCAAAACATTCACGAAAATGGTTTGCTAAAGCACGCCTGTTGCGTAAGGACCCGACAACGCGGCTGAGTCGCACGCATTGGTACCTCGTTGACCTCGACATTCACAGTTCTGTCCAAGGAGTATGATACCATACTTTGTATTTTTTTTTAGTTCCTGGATAGGCAGACGGGCCACCTGTAGTCACCGCCGCCCATAGACTTCTGCAATGCCAGAGCACAGCAGAGCCGCTGCCTACCGTTGTATATACGGAAGTTCTGCCGTTCTCCGTAATGTTCGGCTCTCGTCGTCCGGCCATCCCGATCCAATACGAGGCGCGTCACGTCTGCTTACATTTTGCCAAATTTATGGTCATTGTGCCGCTCCTATGAATTTCAGCGTGATATTTTAAAGCTTTCCTTAATAAACAGGCTATAAAAAGGAAAAAGATTTTCTGTTATCAGACTGGTTTCTCGATTGAAGATAGATATGAAATAGTAAGACGTAATAATTCAAAGCATTCTTTGAGGCTTAAGATAGGGTTACCAAAGCTCCGCCCTGTGGAACGGGGGCGTTTCCACCACGGCAACCCCTGCCTGTCGTACGAGGCGACTAATTGGGGCCATCGGGGGTCGCGGGCTCGCAGCGGGGGGCTGTCAGCCCGAACCGATGCACTCCCAGTTTCGGAGCATCGTGCGACCCCGAGATGAATGGCAGCGCGTGTGGTAAGGCCTCGTTCGCTGTCGTTGTTTGGTGCGCGGGGGCTCCTAAGCCCTCCCATGGAGATGGGCTGCTACGCAGCACCGCGCAGGGGCGGTTCCGGCAGCAATTCTAGCACTCCTTAGAATACCCCGGGATCGCTCCGTAAGCGCCGAAGAAGGCCACCGCGGGGTTTTAGCTGATAGTGTCGGGTGGGGTGTACATAGGGGGTAGGGACTCGGCCCAGCGGCTGCCCGGATAGCCATCATCCGGGCGAGGGGGGTGCTGGGTCGTAAGACCGGCTAGTCCAGCATAACCGTTTTATTCTTATTCCGCTTCCCCCCGGAGCGGGCGGTAGTAATAAAACGCTTTCCACGCGACAACAAAAAAAAAAGGGGTTACCAAAGCCGTAATTCAAATACTAGGATTTAAAGTTAGAAACCAGAACAATTTAATTTAAAACAGGACGCATCTTTTAAAATAGCGTAAACACGTGAGAGATGCCCAGGACACTCTAAAAACCAGGACATGTCCTGGGAAAACAGGACGGTTGGCAACTAGTTTAAGGGAACAATACTTGTGTAAACACATTTCTGGGAAAACGGATTCATAACCATTTCAGCTTCTTATGAGATTCTATAATATAAAATATTGATCGTATTTACGAAGGCGAAAGATGAATAATTTTTTGATGAAAATGCAGATTTTTTAAGACTTTCAGGTTTATCACTTATAACGCTGTTTTTCGATTAAATCTATGTATGAGGAATGACCATTGTCTAAAATTGGAAGTAAAAGGGAAAGTACCTACAGCAGGCGCGGACCCAGCCTTCAAAAATGGTTGTGGTCACAGCCACCCAAAAATCAGGCAAGTGCGAGTCGACGTATAAACTTGCTCATGAACGATAAAGTGCATTTCTACAAAGGAGATGTTTATAAAATATATGACGCCCTGACCAAGATTTAATACAGTGTAGTTTCACGTGAGCAAAGCTATAGGGCAAACACTATTAATAAACCTGTAAAATGGTAGTTTGTTCGCTCACGATTCATTGTTTTTTTATTAAGGCATTAGATATAATATTATCGGCCTATCAATTTCAATAGACCGTAAAAGTGACGTCACAACTCACAAGTCTATCAGTGTTGTGGGCATGGCCATCGTGCCCACAACGGTGGATCCACGCTTGCTGTACATGTTCAAGTTTGGTGGTAGTAGGAACATAATTTTGTAGTCTTCACCTACACCTAAGCGTTATTATAAATACGCAGGTACTCTAATAATTTGATTTTATAAATGCTGTGTAATAAATCAAGCACGTTATTTAGCCAAGATGTACAGTAAATTACAATTATTATAAATTGACGAGCAATGTAGAATTTGTAAAAGATTCCCTGAATAAAGGACAATGGGCGAATTTGTATGAGCCCTGTCCCCACCCACCAACAGACGCCATACATATACATTATTATTAAGTGTACTATAAAAACTCTTACCACATCATTTGAATTTAATAAATCAATGGAGATTCCTTACAAAATAAAAAAAACATAAATTAAAAATGTTCTTAGTAAACACTGCTATTTTATTGCATTTTTTTACTATTTTGACATACTTTTAATAAATATATAAAGAAATATGGTCGCGTAACATTTTGTTACATTTAATAGGCAATTTCACCAGGAACAGTTCGCCAAGTATCTAAACCTTAGGAACTACCAATAGTTAAAACAGCCTGTTTGTATATTTGAGCTTAGAACCTTTGGCATATTTATAGTACAAAATCTGATGCTGATCTGATGATGGTAGGGAAAGGAAAGATAAACTGGATCTTGGAAAATGTAATAGTTGGAGACGTCTTGTTTGCTCGTATATGTTTAGTACTCTGTGTAATTGCAGAAGTTAAAATCATTCCACAACAGATGATAGCAATAGCAAAAATATTATCGGAGCTCGTGAACTACATTAGTTAAAAACGTCCCGTTTGGACATAAACGTTTAAAAACCTAGGCAATAACAGAAACCTACATACGTGGTGCAACACGACCGCCATTCATAGCATGGATGGCATGAATACTTTTTAGTACTTTGTTTTTACAAATATTAAAAGAGATTTAAAATAAAGATTGTTTTATGAAAAACTATTCATTTATGGTTGTTCTTATTTTTTGCATATATTTTTTAATATATAAAAATCAGACGAATTAAAAACATAATACTATTTTATTATAATATTTACTAACGACCCCCCGGGTTTGCACGATTGTTGTCAACCTTTGGAGACAAGTACATGTCAATGTGAACTCTTTCACATTTATTCTCATTTTAAAATCATAGTGCATTATTTTGATTAACCCTTATGGTTTAGCCGGAGTAAGTTTTTTTTTTGGCGCGGCAATGTGACCACACTGCACCTGATAGTAAGCGCAGTGCCGTCCAGATAGAGTATCAAGTAGCGAGAGACAGTAATGTAATCACCCGAAAATATAATTAGACGATACGATTATCAAACGTTGACTTTACTGTACATTCTACAAATATAATATGTAAGTATTAGGTATACATTTAAACCTTCGGGAAAAATATACAAATGATAATTATCATGTCGAGGGCTTATACATCCCTCTCCGATCATCAGATATAGTATCACAATGCAATCGTGTGATAGTTCAGAAATAACACAAGTTATTTAACAGAGTTAACAGAGTTTGATAACTTGTAATAACTTCAGAGTTTATTAAACTACTGCCAGTTCCGAATGCAGTTATCCTTTGGAGAAGAACTGGCCAGAAACTCCATGGTTTTTTTTTTTTTTTTTTTATTCTGGCGCGGCAAAGTGACCACACTGCACCTGTAAGTAGCGAGAGAGAGTCTATCCCCCGCTACTCAACACAATCATGCCGGCCTACTGTTTAGCTTCTTCACATTACGCCTAAAGGACCCAGGATCATAGGAGGGAGGGAACACGGTAGCTGGCAAACTGTTCCACAGCTTGATGGTGCGGCAAAAATACGAATTTGCGAACCTCTTGGTTCGGGCCGGGGTAGTAGACACCACGAAGCTGTGGCTCCGCAAGCCAGTACGCGTGGTTCTGTTATGGAAAGGAGAGGATGGGATAAGATCAAACAATTCTTCAGAGCATTCGCCATGATACAGACGGTAGAACACGCTAAGCGAGGAAATATCCCTACGCAGCTGTAGCGGCTCCAGGTTGTTACTCTCGTCTGCATCATTCACAATGCGGATGGCCCGCCGCTGCAACCCATCCAAGGCATCGAGAAGGTATTTTGCGGAACCGTCCCAGAGGTGCGAGCAGTATTCCATTCCCGGCCGCACCTGCGCTTTATATAAGCGGTAGAGCTGACCAGGCGTGAAAAACCGCCGCACCCTGTTCAGGATTCCGACCCTGCGTGAAGTGGCGGATATTACGCCCTCGATGTGGCTCCTTGGATTAAGATCGCAGCGGATGTCCATACCTAGGACACTAAGGTCATTCCGAAGAACGGGGATTGGAGAAAACGGAGACTTCTTGCACGAGAACGCGCACACCTGGGTTTTCTTGGCATTAAACTCAACCCGATTCCTGGTACCCCATGATGAGATGAGATCCAAGGTCTGGTTGAGCTCAACGACAAGATCCTCTCGTCTCCTCTCAGTATCCGCCCGGCAACCAGGAGGCTTGCTGCTATAACGCCCATGAACCGTGCTATCGTCTGCATAGCAATGAATGTTGCCAAGCGACAACATATCATTGATATGCAGAAGAAACAAGGTGGGCGAAATCACAGAACCTTGTGGTACTCCGGCATTTACTGACATGATCTGCGAAGCGTGTCCATCAACGAGGACACGCATTCTTCGCTCATGCAGAAAGCCGGAAATCCACTTGCACAGGTTGTCGGGCAGACCGTATGCCGGGAGCTTGGAGAGAAGGCCACGATGCCAGACCCTATCAAATGCCTTGGCTATGTCGAGACTCACAGCCAGAGCCTCGCCATGCTTGTCAATCGCTTCCCCCCAGTGATGTAATACGAACGCTAGAAGATCACCCGTTGATCGGTTATGACGGAAACCGTATTGGCGGTCATTGATCAACGAGTGATCCTCTAGGTAGCGAACTAATTGGCTGTTTATCAGTCGCTCCATGACTTTACACATCACTGAGGTTATGGCGATTGGGCGATAATTGTTAGGGTCTGACCTATCACCCTTTTTGGGGATCGGCTGCACATTAGCCTCCCTCCAAGATTCAGGCACAATACCTGAGAGGTAAGACGATCGGTATAGGCGCGTCAGTACAGGAGACAACTCCGCTGCACACTTTTTAAGTACAAGCGCTGGGATACCATCAGGACCACTAGCCTTCCGGACGTCGAGAGACTGCAGCTCACGCCGCACATCACAATGCCTGATACGGATATCAGGCATTGTGTGACCGCAACCGGGCAGCGTAGTTGGTAAATGAGCCTTGCAGTCCTCGAGTCTCGAATTAGCCGCGAAGAGGTTTGCCAGTAAATCGGCCTTCTCCTGCGAGCTATGGGCTAGTGTTCCATTTCGATATCTCAGCGGTGGCAGCGAAGGGCGACAGAAATTAGATTGGACGGCCTTAGCCAAGCTCCAATAAGCACGACTGCTTGTTGGGTTATCGGCCAAAGCACATCCAATCTTGGAGACGCGCTGGGCATCCGCTTTAACATACGCCCTCTTGCAGACCTTGGCAGCACGGTTATAGTCTGCTTTGAGTGACTTGAGGTTGGGATCCTTCGTAGCGCGACCCCCGATCCAAGCACGATACGCCGCCTGTTTCTTGCCAACAGCATCGGCGCATGCACGATTGAACCAGGAGCGTCCTCGGCCCTTGCCTGCGATCTCAGAGGAAGGAATGTAATATTCCATTCCTATTCTGATCTCGCAAGCAATGGCGTCGGCACTCGCTGAAGGATCCTTTCCATCAAAGCAGCGCTGCCGCCAAGGGATGGATGCGAAGTAATCCCGCATACCATCCCAATCTGCCGACGAGTAGCGCCAGACCCTGCGCTTGACCTTCACGGGACGTGGAGGCAAAGCGCAAGGAACCGACGTCCCAACCAGGCAGTGATCGGAGGTACCCAGGGGAGCACCAACCGTCACTTTATACCCGGTCGGATGACTCGTCAGCAGTAGGTCTAGCAGAGAGGGCGCATGACTTGCCACATCTGGGATCCTGGTAGGCTGGTCCACCAGCTGTGTCAAGCCATTGGTCAAAGCGAATGCATGAGCAGTCCTGCCGGCATGGTCAGTTCTGGAGGAGCCCAACCACAACTCGTGGTGTGCGTTAAAGTCCCCCAGAACTACCAATTCCGCTGTTGGAAACTGCTCCTGCGCGTCGTCTGTCGCCTGGCTAATATAATTAAATAGCCGAGTTGTCTCTACGTCCCCGTCGTGTGACCTGTAAAGGCACACGTAAACCCGACTCTGGGAGCCAAGGTCGACGTGTACCCACAGGGTGGAGAAGGAGGGGTCCTCCATGCAGCGCAGACGGCGACAGCAGACGTCCGACCGAACATACAGGCATACCCCGGCCCTCGGCCTGAAGCATTCTTCAAGCGAGTATCCGGGGTAAAGCAAGTATGAAGTATCGGTCGGACTACAAATCTGCGTCTCCGTCAAGAAGAGCAGAGCAGGCCGGGCCGTCTCAAGATGGTGGTGGACGGCATTAAGATTAGAATGGAGTCCGCGGATGTTAGCGAACTCCATTGTGAAGGCGGTGGTGGGGTTACGCACCGCTGTAAAACCTGCTCTCTTTGTATGCACTGACATGGAGTTATGGGAGGAGGAGGTGAAGAAGCGGTCAAGGGTCTAGTGTCAGAGTAGTCAGAAGGCCGTAACAAGCGCCGGTCCACTAAAAGAGCCGAGAGGAGGTGAGCTGATCCGCCGGACGGAAGGGCCCCCGTACCCTCCCGGGATAGGCCGCCGGGACCCCACACCCGGTCACCAACCGGCACGACGGACCCACCCAAGATTATGCGCGGCATGGTGGGGCAGCCTCTCGTGGTGGTTAGCCACGATTGGGCCCCTGTACTGTACCGCGGGCGGCCAGCGGTACCACCGTTTCTACAGGTCTCCCTGGCCGACGGATCAACACGCCTCCAACCGACTGTGAACCGGCTTATACCCGCACGGCCAAACATCGTACCCCAACTCTAGCCCCCCGACGATAACCGGACATACACTGGCTGATCCCGGAACGCGACACACTTGCGTGTGCCACTATGGCGGGTTTTTCGCCCTGTGTACGGTGGTCGCTATCCGGGCGGATACGAATATCCTACCACCAGCGATGGTCGCGTTTTCGTGCAAAAAATCCCCGTTTTCTCCCATCCCCGTTCTTCAGGGTGTTCCACTCGCAATGCGGAATGACCTTAGTGTCCGAGAAATGGATATCCGCTGCGATCTTAATCCAAGGAGTCACATCGAGGGCATAATATCCGCCACCTCCCGCAGGGTCGGAATCCTGAACAGGGTGCGGCGGTTTTTCACGCCCGGTCAGTTCTACCGCTTATATAAAGCGCAGGTGCGGCCGGCAATGGAATACTGCTCGCACCTCTGGGACGGTTCCGCAAAATACCTTCTTGATGCCTTGGGTGGGTTGCAGCGGCGGGCCATCCGCATTGTGAATGATCAGACGTGAGTAACAGTTTGGAGCCGCTACAGCTGTATAGGGATATTTACTCGCTTAGCGTGTTCTACCGTCTGTATCATGGCGAATGCTCTGAAGAATTGTTTGATCTTATCCCATCCTCTCCCTTCCTTACCAGAACCACGCGTACTGGATTGAAAGAAAGAAAAGATTTTTTATTGTCGGAACGTTAAAACAAATTAAAAAAAGTGCAAAAATTACAATAATAATAATTGATCCGACAATGGGAGTCCCTATTCAGCTGCATGCTGCAGTACAGGCTAACCCATACTGCAGCGCTGGTTTTTGATAGAACTCAACCAGTGACGTACACATGTTATACAAAATAAAAACTCTTAAAAACTAGCCAGTATTAAATATAACCTAGTAACAAAAATAAACCTGAATTAAGCGTAATATTGCGGAGCCACAGCTTCGTGGTATCTACTACCCCGGCCCGAACCAAGAGGTTCGCAAACTCGTATTTTTGCCGCACCATCAAGCTGTGGAACAGTTTGCCAGCTACCGTGTTCCCTCCTTCCTATGATCCTGGGTCCTTTAGGCGTAGTGTGAAGAAGCTAAACCGGAGGCTGGCATGATTATGTTGAGTAGCGATGGATAGACTGTCTCTTGCTACGGTTATCTGGAGGTGAAGTGTGGTCACTTTGCTGCGCCAGCAAAAGAAAAAAAGTTGACGTAGCATTCGTTAGGTCCCCCGTAGTCTCGTTGAGAACGCGAGTCGCTACCGCAAAACTGCAACTTTGACGGTTTTATGTAAGACAGCGGTAACATACCATTGAGGTAGGCCATTCAAGCTGTAGAAAAAAAATGATTATAATGTAGCTCTACCACCTATATACTATGTTATGCCACGGTGCCAAGTGGACTACCGCTATATTGAAGTGCTGAAGTGTTTGTACGAGAACGCCACTATGTCTGTCCGACTCCAGGACCGGAATTCGAAACCTATTCCGTTGCAGCGGGGAGTAAGGCAGGCAGATGTTATTTCTCCTAAACTATTTACCGCTGCACTGGAGGATGTTTTCAAGACTCTGGACTGGAGAAGGCTTGGCATCAACATAAATGGCGAGTACATCACTCACCTTCGGTTTGCTGACGATATAGTAGTCTTGGCTGAGAACATGGAGGACTTGAGTACGATGCTCGATGACCTCAGTAAAGCTTCAAAGCGAGTTGGTCTAAGGATGAACATGGATAAGACGAAGATCATGTCAAATGCCCATGTAGTACCAACTCCCATAAAAAACGGAGACTTTACACTCGAAGTTGTAGACGATTATATATACCTAGGACAGACTATCCAGTTAGGTAGGTCCAACTTCGAGAAAGAGGTTAATCGTCGAATCCGACTCGGTTGGGCAGCGTTCGGGAAGGTACGGTACATCTTGTCGTCCAATATTCCGCAATGTCTCAAGACTAAAGTCTTTGACCAGTGTGTGTTGCCAGTGATGACATACGGAACTGAAACGTGGTCCCTTACTAGGGGCCTCATAAGAAGGCTCAAAGTCACCCAAAGGGCAATGGAGAGGGCTATGCTGGGAGTCTCTCTGCGTGATCGCATCAGAAATGAGGCCATCCGCAGAAGAACCAAAGTAACCGATATAGCCCTCCGAATCGCTAAACTTAAGTGGCAGTGGGCGGGGCACATTGCGCGTAGAACCGATGGCCGTTGGGGCGGAAAGGTTCTGGAATGGCGACCACGTACCGGAAGGCGCAGCGTGGGTAGACCCCCCACAAGATGGACTGATGACCTGGTAAAGGTCGCGGGAGTCCGCTGGATGCGGGTGGCGCAGGACCGGTCATTGTGGCACTCTTTGGGGGAGGCATATGTCCAGCAGTGGACGTCCTTCGGCTGACATGATGATGATGATGATGATGCCACGGCGTAATATAATAAAATCAGCAAAAATAAAATTTTCTATATAAAACAAAAATGTGAATAAAAAAAAAACTCAATACTTTTCGTTGTTGTGGTCATACCAAAAAATCATCACCTTGCTAAGATTAATCGATTGAGACCAATTTCAAACCTGTTGACGGGTGGGGACACTTGACCCATTGTCCTTTATATACATAAAATTTTTATGTTGTTTTATGTTTGTGCTTCAAAACTCAAAAAGTTCTACATCGCAGTTTGCTGACCCAAGGGGATATGGTGAACAATCGAATATTGACAGACATACCCAAGTGGGGTATGACGTGTCCATTACAAAACTTTAAGTTACATGAAAATCAGTTTAGCCGATTAAAAGTTGTTAACTCATTTTTTTTTTATTTATTCATAGCCATGGATACAGTTGTTAACTCATTTATCGGGGGTTATCATATTTAGTTTTTAGGAGTTGGTAACATTGGTCAAATCTCAAATGCCAAATTTTGACACCTTTCAGGCTTCAGCCATACATTTTGTCCATAAATATTTACTAAATCTAAGATAAATATGGGAACAACGATGAAGCGACAATAATAAATTAGAATTAATTCGGTTACCTGCCTATAATATCACAAAGTATTTTGTTTAAACTTGTATAACATTTATTATTCTCTGTCTACCTACCTACATAAACACACTTTAAAATTCTTCTGTTGTGGTTCAGCTTGCATATTTGGTACTGTACATCAATACATTGACCCAAACAAATCAATAGATTTGTTATAGAAGAAACGACTAGGACCAATAAAATGGGTGAGAAATCTACACCCCTCCTAGCAGTTTTACAACTGCTTCGGAAGTATAATTTAAAGGTAAGTTTTAGAAGCAGCGTTTCAAATTAAACTTTCAATCGGTCCATACAAACAACTCGATAATTCACTTAACACAACATAACATTTCAATAGCTCAGCAGTTACTTTTTGTCTATCAAGTTTTTTCTGCTTAACTATGTCTAGTAATTGAAAAGTATGTATGGGGGAAATTGCTCTAATTAGCTCTGACTTCAAAAATTTTTTTTATGACAGGGTACTGAGGAAATATTAAGAAAAGAAGCAAGTTTGGGAGATGTGGAATATGATGGTTTAGATTTACCTGAAGTGGAAATAGCAAGTATACTCACTGCTCATCATACAGAAAGTGATCCATTCACTTATGAATTGGCTTATGATAATTTAAAGAAATTTGTGGAAAACTCATTAGATATATATAAGGTAAGATTAAAATATGTAAATTAACATACATAAAATAGGGACGGCTCAGAAGCTAGAGCTATAAGAGGGCTACCATTCTGAGATTCAGATAGGAAGTAACACAAAATTTGGAATTGTTAGCACTGTTTACTGACATCCTCAAATCACTCAGATGTAGCAATTTAATAAACCAAATACTAAGAAGAGTGTTGTAACACCCTAAATAAGGGCTAGTTAATCCTCATTGTTTAAAAACACATATAAAAAATATAATAACAAATAATAACTATAAAAACACTGCATATTGAGCCCCCCTCGCTTCAGCTACATTTTGTTTTGCTTTGTGAGCAATGTAGTCATCAGTCGTTGGCGTGGAATGCCTGCTTAAACTGGAAAAGATACAGAAAAACTGTTTCTAAAACAACTTGTCCATTAGGACATTCTTCATTCATTTGTGTAAAAGAGAATTTTTATTTCCTTGAAACTCAGTTGGTTTGTGTAGTATCTCTTTATTACATATTACATGAGTACTCTATTCCCTAATTTCAAATGGACACTGTCAGACGTAGTTGATCTACTAAATAGTTCCAAAAATATTAAAAATACTTATTATAGTTAGTGTGTTACAGTTAAACCAAATAATCATTTAATACTCTGTTTTAAAGGACTACCGCTGTGATTCAACAATCTTAATCTCATTCATGGAATTAAACTATGAGATTATGTTGATTACAAAAAAAATGTATATAAATTAGTAGGTGTTATCATCTATTAAAATCATGGGCAATGCACCAAAATTTCATGAATGCTTCTACTTTTCGTAACATGAACAAGATTGAGAAATTTACATTATACAAAAGTTCACAGAATTTTGCATTATGAGAGTTTTCAGTAAATTTGGTTCTATAATGTTCACCAACATTTGTAACTATTAGGTGCTGACCGCCTTATGTTCAAGATTTGATCAGCACACACCTTTTTTAACACCTTTGCTTAAAGTGTTCACTATTTTTGGAGTTTTGTTTGTGTTAAGCAATTTTTGTTGTTGACTGAACCATGTTGGTAAAGAAGAGAGCCAAACACACATTGTGTTTATGTAACACTGAACACATTGAACCTATATTAT
Organism: Laothoe populi; assembly: GCA_905220505.1. Lineage (NCBI taxonomy): Eukaryota > Metazoa > Arthropoda > Insecta > Lepidoptera > Sphingidae > Laothoe > Laothoe populi. The sequence goes on along the minus strand of HG992151.1, from coordinate 11,370,712 downwards.
AACTATTATAAAATTAAGAACGGGTCTTATCGCGCAATATTTTAATGGTATAAATACCACAATTATTTCCCGACGTTTCGACCGAGTTGCATCGGCCTTGGTCACGGGCCCGTGATTAAGACCCGTTCCTAATTTTATAATATGTATTCAAATCGCGAGAGTCTAAAAACCTATATTATAACTGACTAATGCTCCAACACATGACGGTAATTGTCTGTACAAATATGCCTGATTTGTAACAGCCGTTCAACTGTATCACCACAAAAGGCCATTTTCTCTGGGCCTTAATGCCTACAAGATTGAGTGCAGCCAGAGTCTAGTGAAGAAAGTTTTGTGACCATAGTACTCACCACCCATCCAGAAATAATAATGAGCAGTTGCAAAATATTAAACACAGAGGATTTTTTTTTCAGCATGAATTGTCAATGCTCTTGTATCCAATATTTGTTCACATGTACTTAGTGTTAATTCTGTATGATCACACTGTACATGCTGCAAATTTTTTGGAGAAGTTTGGCGCTGAACAAGAAGACTATTACCAAGAAGATTTAAAGAAACTTTCATTTGTTAATAATAAGGATCAAATAAAAGGCAATGATTTAGCTGAAATATACAGGTATGTCTGATATATTCTTTTAAACTAAATGTATTAATATAGTTTTTTTTAAGGAATTAATATCCATATTGCTACCTCTCGTTTAATTGTATTTAAATTTTTATACAATATATAAATGTAGAAGTGATATAACTAAATTCTTATATATTTTTTCCAGTTCCAATAAATTTGTAGTGCAACTGTCTAGAGATGCATCCTCTCAGCTTAAGCGTTATCTACATGAGCAAAAAAGTTCAACTGTAATCATAAATATTATTAATAATCACATTCAAATTGAGGTCCATGATGGTCCAGGAAGGACACAAAGTCAGGTCCGAGCCACAGCTGGTGGAATGCTTGGTGAAGCTACAAGAAATGGTATGGTATAAAATACTTTTTAGTTCAGGAAAAGGTTTCAACTGAGATGAAGCCACAAACAAAGACCATACAAAAAACATATTACACTCATATTTAAATAGTTTAAAATGAATCCGAAATTGTCAAAAACAATATCCACAATACATGTTTAATCTAGTGTAGGGTGAGGACTATGTGTATGTATGTATACTTACTAGTTTTCCAAGTCTGGCCAAAATATTTAAAAAATAAATGTGAAAATTATATATAAAATTTCCAATAATTAATATAAGGATAATAATGAAATTATATTTGTCTATTGCATAGAAAATCGCACTAAGGTTTACTACGGTCTACTAAAGGAACCTGATATTCAAGTACTTCCCGCACCAGTAGAAGACGAAGAAGAAGTTGAAGAAACACCAGACAAACCCAAAAAGAAAAAAGCGAAAAAAGACAATATTTTTATGAAGAAGCCTAAATCTGACCCAAATGCTCCACCAAATGATAGAATTCCTTTGCCTGAACTGTGAGTCTATTACTTGCTTGTACTGCAACTTGTGTACATAAACCACTTTAAGTTATAAACTCTTTAAGTTTAACAGATATATATTACTATATTTTAATCGAAATTAAAAATGTATTGTTTTTTAAAGACACCCATTTCAGTTAGTGTTGAAAAAAAAACACACCAATCAAAGAAGAGCATTACATGAGCTTTTTTTTTTTATAGTATAGTCCGACAAACGAGCCAGTGGGTCACCTGATGTTAAGTGATCTCCACCGCCCATGAACATCCACAGTACCGAAAGTATCATGTATGCGTTGTCGGCCTTAAAGGACAGGAATAGGGATTAGGGAAGGGAAGGGGGAATCTAGGCCTCCGGTTATCTCACTTACCATACGAAACGCGACAGTAAACTGTCACTTTACGTTGGTTTTCTGTGAGACAGTGGTACTACCCCGGTCGAGCCGGCCCATTCATGCTGTAGACAAATATGTCTACAGCGTGGCTCTACCACTTCCAAAAAAGAGCTTATTCCAAAAAGAAAAAGGTTTTAATTAGTTTATAGCTATCTCATGATATTGCATTGCACATTAAATCACGCAAACTTTACATCTAAAATAATGTATGTTTAATTTTTTACAGAAAAGAGACTGATAAACTGGAAAAAGGAAAAGCTCTACGAGAAGCTTCCAAGCGTGTCCCATTAGGACCCGAGAGCCTACCTTCTATCTGTTTTTACACACTTTTAAATAGTGGGAATAGCGCAGTATGTGCAGACATTTGTGACGATTCTACTTTATTGGCTGTTGGTCTCAGTAACTCTACAATAAAGGTATTCATTTTATTAACACCTAGCTTCTGGCCGTAGCTCCTCCGGCGTAAAACTGTCAAGTAGGAGAGAATGCTTTGCATTTGCATGTAAAATAGAAGAATCCATTGAAATAAATAATAATACACTGTAATATGGTTATGTAGTGACCACCAGTAGAACGAGGTAACGCGATGAATATGCAACGTGTTTATAAATAATAATAATAAAACTAGCCCTGTATTAAACATTGTCCCACTGCTGGGCACTGGCCTCCTCTACTAATGAGAGGGGTTAGGCCGAAGTCCACCACGCTAGCCTAATACGGGTTGGTAGACCCCACATACCTTCGAAACTCTTATGAGAATTCGCAGCTATGCAAGTTTCCTCACGATATTTTACTTCACTGTTAAAGCAAGCGATAATTAACAATGAATACACATATCGAATATAATGAATATAAAAATTATATCAGTGCGAAATGTAGCTATATCATAATAGCCTATGTCAATGTCTAGCCTGTCAACTCTATCCACAAAATCTTGAAGATCTATTTCTTTAGTTAGTATGCTAGATTTTAATCTAGGCCACAAATTCAAAGTTTGTTAAACGCAACATAGTTTTAAGAAACCTATACCTTAACAGCCGGTCTGACTTGACCCTACCAAACATCACTTTAATATCACATTTTGATTCATCCAAATTTCTAGCTTTGAAACCAATTTGAAATATAACATTTCCAGCTGTTATACAGATCTGGAGACCTTGTGATATTGCCACCATCAGTCCAGCTTCTGGATTTACTTCTTCCACTTACCTGCAGATCTAATTTTTTGTGACCAATACACTATTTGGTATTTAATACTAGCTACCGTTTTAAATTAGGTAAAATATTGTGCTGCAAAGTTTAACATTATCAATTTGAAAATATGACATAATTGGATCAGCTGTTTCGGAGATATTTAACCTTACCAACAAAATTAAAGATATTTGTTACAAACTAAATTGTATTCGCAGGTGTGGACTCTGACGCCCGTAAAATTACGGGGAATGAAATCTGTGGAAAAATTGCAAGATATCGATAGAGAAGCAGGTAATATATGTGATATATCTCAAGTTATTTTAGAAAAACAAAACAATATTAAAAGACTAAATTCATACCAAATTATGGTTTGTGCACTGACTACCTCGGTGCCATAGTTGTAATTGCGCATGCGTTAAGATTGCTGTGCTGAGGTCTCGGGTTCGATCCCCGGGTCGGGTAAAGTGATATTGGGATTTTCTATCTAGAAATTATCAGTATTAGCCTGGAGTCTGGAATCTGTGTCCAGTATGGCGATAGGCTCGTCCGCTGTCACATTATGGGACCTAAATTCGGCGAAAAGTGGCTGTACTGGTTACACCTCTGCCTACCCTCTCGGGGATTACAGGCGTGAGTGTATATGTATGTATGTATAATGGTTGGTTAATTAACAATAATATCAGTTTGGTGGAATCATAGAGAATGGATTGAGCAATCCTCACAAAATTGACCACTTTGTAGATAGAGACAAAGCGGCTGTGCGGCCAATAACTATTTCTTTTCACTCCTGCAAGTCTGTGGTGTTCGCTGTCTATGGTGATGTAGATCAATCAAAATTCTAGAAAAAGACAACTGCTAGCTGCACGTTCGCTTTGTCTCTCTCACATTTTTCTGTCCGTATTCTCTGTGTAAATGCCATCATATTTATAGTGAAAGCAATATTTAAATTTTCTTTTTGTTTATCTATGGAACGTTTAGAATTGACTATTCAACTCGCACTGCTACATCAAGCTGCCTAACAATAAACTAGTACATATACGCCCGAATACTCAAACATTTAAGATCGTGTTAAACATTTGAGACCTTCTTATTTGTCATAATTGTTTCGTGATACTAAATAAGTACCCGTTAGACGATCGGCCAGTTGCGTTTGAAAATTTGGCCGACAATCACATAAGAGTCTATTAATGAGTGAAGTTTACTTATTCTGCAGGTGATGTTCTCGTTAGAATGATGGAAGAGAAGGACAGAGATACATGCCGTACACTCTTCGGACATTCCGGCCCCGTGTACAAAGTTTCATTTGATCCATTTAAAGCATTACTTTTATCGTGCTCAGAAGACGCTACAGGTATTTAAAACAAAACTATTAATTATGTTTTACACATCTATGATAGTCTGCATGGTAAAGGCTGGAAGGGAAACGGCCACTAGTTCGTCTTAATTCTATCCTCAGCTGAATTCTAGCTTCTCTTAGCTGAAATCTTATAGAGAAAAGTACTTTTAGTTTTTCAAGTATTTTCCACTTTGTAATTTATATACCGTACCATTAAAATACGAAACACACACCCTGAAAGTAGTTCTTAACGGGCTACTAAATCGCTGTCGGTAATATTTTAAATAGGTAAGCAATTTTTCCCTGAAAATAATGACAACTAAATAAATAATAGTCACCCTTATATAAAAGTGAAAACAAACGAAAATGAGACATAAATTCTAGTGTTAAGGACTTTTTAATTGCAACAGTAAACATAATATTTTTTTACTGCCTGGATAGGCAGACTAGCAGACGGGTCACCTGCCCGGCTAAGATGCGCGCGTCGGTAAAATTTTGTCGTGTCTAAAACACGACAAAAAGTCATCTATGTCTATAGTCTACCGACGTTAACATGCGGGTTCATTTTTCTCGACTTGTTTTGTCGAAAGTAGAGATAATAGTAATTTTTAGTTATTTGTGGGTATTTTTGTCTACAAAAGTTCACATGACCAAACAATTTTATGGATTTTCAACACATGTAACCGAGATATTTGACGTCGATGTTTTTTAAGAGAAGTAAACATAGAATAAACTAATTTCATTTATTAGATTAGACTTAAGTCTTCAACGAGAAACTTGTCAATCGTAGCGCGCATGTTAAGGAAATCGATATATGAATCGACAACGACAATTTGTCTAAGTCGTTGTTTTGTCGTTATCGATATATGTCGTGGCACGCATCTTAGGCCGGCTGGTGGTAAGTAAACACTGCCCATAGATTTCTGCAATGCCAGGGCACAGCCAAGCTGCTGCTTGATTGATCGCAATAAACCAACTATGGTTCGACACCTGCCATTTTTGAGTCTAAAGCAATAGCCATCTTTAACTGTAAAACGTTGTCATAATCGATTCCGATTTGAATTTCCTATATTGGCATATATTTATTGAATTTTTGGCCAACTACATTTTTTTTATCTTGGCACGGCAAGGTGCCCACACTGCACCTGATGGTAAGTGTAGTGCCGTCCAGTTAAAGTATCAAGTAGCGTGAGACATCAGGCCCTCGCTACTCAACACAATCATGCCGGCCTGCTGTGTAGCTGCTTCACACTACGCTTAAAGGACCCAGGATCATAGGAACACGGGAACATACTTTGCCGACTTTGGTTCTATACGAGTCACATGGCGTTATTCATGTGCTATGGTGTATGGTTGCAGTGCGGCTGTGGTCCCTGCAGTGCTGGACGTGCCTGGTGGTGTTCCGCGGTCACGTGTGGCCGGTGTGGGACGTGCGCTGGTCCCCGCACTCGCACTACTTCGCCTCCGCCGGACACGACCGCACGGCAAGGCTCTGGGCCACCGACCACCACCAGCCACTCAGGATCTTCGCAGGACACCTCTCCGATGTCGATGTATGATACAAACGGCTTTTTTTTATAGCATAGTTCGACAAACGAGCCAGTGGGTCACCTGATCTCCACCGACCATGAACATCCACAATACCGAAAGTATCATGTATGCGCTGTCGGCCTTGAAGGACAGGAATAGGGATTAGGGAAGGAAAGGGGGAATCTGGGCCTCCGGATATCTCACCATACGAAACGCGACAGTAAACTGTCACTTTACGTTGGTTTTCTGTGAGACAGTGGTACTACCCCGGTCGAGCCGGCCCATTCATGCTGTACACAAATATGTCTACAGCGTTGCTCTACCACTATCAAAACAAACAGACAGAAACCTCAAATAAAATAATAATAGATTAAGGTTTATTCAACAACCGGCCTACCACCAATTCTTAGAGCAGTCTTATAATATTACAATGCGGATTTATACCATGAATTCGCATTGTATTATTACAATAATACTTCCCTGAGAGATGGTGGTGGGCCGCCAGTATGTTCAAAAACAACTTTATCACGAAATATTGTCGGTTAGAACTGATAGGTATTTACCTACTTGGATTTTAAAAACGATAAAACATCGTAAATTTTGTCCGCAATTGAAAATCAAGGCTCTAATACCGGGCACATCAGAATTTGTTTTGATGCGGGAATCGATTCTACGGCCTCTCGTTTCACAACCGGCTAAACGCCCACTATGCCAAGTATATTGTCTATCTGACATTTTAAATATTATGGATCAAAAAGAAATTGAATTTATAATTGGTCAAATACACAACTCTAATAATCAAATACTATACTTAACTTATAAATAATGCTTAATGAAATAGCCGAGTCAATTACCAAATTTGCTGCTAAATTTAGTTAATTAGTACACTATTTTCTCAATTTTAACACGAAAAATACGGGACACATTTAATGAACAAAATATATAACATTAAATCAATATAAACTTTTCAGATCTATAAAAGTATTTTTCAGGAGTTTATATTCTTATGTTGTAGACATAATACATACATACATATACAATCACGCCTGTAATCCCTGAAGGGGTAGGCAGAGGTGTAACCAGTACACCCACTTTTCGCCGAATTTCGGTCCCATGTGATAGGGGGCGAGCCTATCGCCATACCTGGCACAGGTTCCAGACTCCGGGCTAATACTGAGTATTTCTAGGTAGAAAAACCCAATATCACTTTACCCGACCCGGGGATCGAACCCGAGACCTCAGCAAAGCTGTCGTAACGCATGCGCAATGACAAATGCGCCACCGAGGCAGATTTTCGTAGACATAAATAGTGTTTACACAGAACTCATAGATACTATAGAACATCAGATGTATACCTATAATTTGCATGTTCATTTTCAGTGCTTACAATTCCATCCAAATTCTAATTACATCGCAACGGGATCCAGTGACAGAACCGTACGAGTTTGGGATTGTTTGACTGGAAGTCAACTTCGCATTATGACGGGACACAAGGTAAGCTGTCTTTTTTAATCTAAAACCATCGCCCCCAGAAAAAAATAAAAAATTGTTTATTCCCTTATTATCTACTTACATAGTATAATAAAAAATAATATAATACTTGCCCTGTATTAAAGATTGTCCCACTGCTGGGCACGGGCCTCCTCTACTAATGAGAGGGGTTAGGCCTTAGTCCACCAATACCTTCGAAATTCGTATAAGAATTCTGAGATATGCAGGTTTCCTCACGATGTTTTCCTTCACCGTTAAAGCAAGCGATAATTATGATTTAATACACACATAACTTTAGAAAAGTCAGAGGTGTATGCCACTTGGGTTTCGAACATACGACTTTCGTGTTGGCAGTCCGTACCGCAACCAACTAGGCTATCGCTGCTTAATAGTATAATAATAAGCATGTAACTACTACATATAATATGTTATATATTAAATAATTTTAAATTAACAATTATTAACTATGCATCATGCTTGAAAATAATGGAATATCACAAAACACTAATGGACGCATTTAATTCAACGACAAATGTTAAAATTAATACATATACCTACCACAGAGCAGAACAGCGACGCGAAAAATTTCTTTTTAAAATTGAGTCGAATATCAAATTCTTAATTGTTATGTTATTGATCCTAATAATTTTATAGACTACTTCATATGTCGAGAAGCGACGTAGTGAGATATATTGCGTCTACTTAGGTCTTCGTTAATACTTGAAAAAATTAATTAAAATGTACACGTTATTTCAGTCTGCAATTTTTACACTGGCATTTTCCGTTTGCGGAAGATGGCTCGCATCCGGCGGAAGCGGTGGTGATGTAATGATATGGGATATCTCTAGCGGAATGCCAGCGACACTTCTTCCTCCAACGCATACTGCACCCATACATGCTTTGGCTTTCAGTCGGGATGGTACCATATTGGCATCTGGTAAGAATGTTAATATTTTTTAAACTCCCATACGGAAATATAACTAGCGGGCCTGGCAGACGTTACCCTGTCCTGAAAATTAATAATAACCTGGAGACAAATCGCAGCAATAGCTACTGGGTTTAATTATAAACCCAAACTACCCAGGGATCCACACAACAATCAATTATTTTTTTATCAAAATCGGTCCAGCAGAACCAGGCATATGTTGTCCTTCAGAATTAAGCAAAATTAAAAACCTAGAATACACAATAATGTTAAAGATCATATTATACAAATGTCTGGCTGCATTGCATATTGGTGTAGCCAATATTCTTTGAAATACTCCTATGTTAAGTGGGTTTATATAATGATTTAACAATGACATTCCCATTGCTTCAGCCTTTATACATTCAACTAGTAGGTGCTAAGCGTCTTCTGGAACGCCAAAAACAAATAATTAGGATTGCCATGCCTTAATAGAGAAATTATGTATTCAAACATAATTTCAGGTTCTTTGGACTGCAATATAAAATTATGGGACTTCACAGCTATAACAGAAGAAGCTACTCTTGAAGAATCCGGTATAATTAATAGTACGCAAAAAGAAGATAAATTTTTGTTGCGTTCATTTCCTACCAAAAATTCCCCCATTAAAGGGTTACATTTTACCAGACGTAATTTGTTGCTTGCGGTCGGAACTTATGAAGGAAGTGCCTAAAGCAATAAAACGGTACAACATTTTGATAAATTATCATAATATAACAAATAATCTTAACATTAAACATGCATTTAAATATGTTAAGTATAAATGTTTTGAATATCAATGTATAATTATTTTGTACTATAAAAAAAGTTGATACAACGTACTTATATTATATTTGTATTGGTATAACTGTTATCTTACAGAAGAATAACAGTATTGCCATAGTTGAAGTCGTATGACAAATAAAATTATTAAAATGCACAGTTACTTTCATTTATACATCTTTACATTTTTTTTATACTGGCACGGTAAATTGACCACACTGCACCTGATGGTACGCGCAGTGCAGTCCAATTAGAGTATCGAGTAGCGAGACACAATCTATCCCCCGCTACTCAACACAAGCATGTTAGCCTGCTTCTTCACACTACGCCATGGGCAAGAAGGTGAAGAAGCGGTCGACGGTCTATTGTCAGAGTACTCAGAAGTCTGCAAAACGGCCAAACATCGTACCCCAATTCTAAACCTCAGACAAAAACCGGATGTACACTAGCTGATCCCGGAATGCGACACACTAGCGTGTGCCACTATGGCGGGTTTCACAGCACCCTGTGAAAGCGAAAGTCTGCCACCGTGGCGCAGACTTTCGCGACAGACAGGACTAGTAGAACGGCTGTGAAACATGAGGCCGTGGGTTCGATTTTCGCACCCGGGTCTGGGTGTTGTGGAACCGTAGTCCCTCGTAGTTCTTGATACCCACAATACAGGTTTGACCTAGTGTGGGGTCAGGAATTATATGGTAAGGTATGGGACTATATCACAAACATATTTTTCTGGGGAGTTTATTGCAAAACTTTTTAAGGCTAGGGCTTTATTGCTGAAATTATAAACCAGGTATGTGGGCACCTATGAAATATTATATGTGTGTTTACATCTAATATTGAATAAAAAAAGCAGTAGCTTATTGTTTATTATTTAATTGTAACATAAATTCTGTGAAATTTGTTCCACTTATACAAATACCTATAATTGAGAAAAATATGAATGTTCCGAAGTTATAAATTGTATTATTAAGTTAAGAATAGACTCATTGCTTCGAGCTACTTGTGCTCTCATTGCTTGTTTAAAATCTTCTCGAACACCCTTGTCTGCCCCCCGAGTACCTATTCGTCTCTGGCCTAAATGCTGCTGTGAATTTGGTAGTATATCTAAGGCAATTTTATTTCCTTGTTCATTCCAAATAAAGCTTATTTCTTCTAGTATATCAATGTGAATAATATATGTAGAGAATAAGTGATAATGGAAAACCCCTTTTTGCCTTATTACATCTAATATATGCATAAATACAGGCTCTTCTTGGGGCCAACCCAGTTGCATCAATACTAACATGTGTCCATAGTTTAAATCTGAATTGTTTCCTGTATTGAGTAAAATTCTTATGAGTAAGGTACAGAAGTAGTGCATTATAGCTACTTTAGTCAGAGGTAAAAAATGAAGATGTCTGTGTTTGCCACCAACGATTAATTCTGTATCTAGCACCCCTTCTACATTGGGTAGCTGAGATATTGCTGTTAGTATACTATCTGCACATGCTGTAAATTTCTTCTGTGAGTAGTTGATAGAAACTCTTACAATATTTGTTGCAAGGTTGTTAACATTAGATATTGGCATGGCATCATCATATCTTCCTCTATATAAAGCTAATTCTTCTACAAAACCTTCTGTCCATGGTTTTGCAATCAACTGATTTGCTAATTTTATGAACTCTCGTGATATGACATCGTTATTATGTAGCAATTCCCAGCAATTTGCTGCAGCTTGAAATTGATGTGAAGAAATACCAGTGACTTCTACATCTCCTTTCCTTCGCTTGGATGGTGGCATATCAGCATCTGACAAAGCTTCAATTAAAATGTGATTCCCTCTGAGAGATCTCTGTTCATACAGGGACCTTAAGAAAAAGGTAGTTCCACAGTACAACAGTTGCCGACAATCTTCACTGTTTCGAAATGTTAATAGTTTTTGAAAATAAGCTTCTTTGTTAAGACTATTACTATAATTAACAAGATATGGATCCCAACCTAGTTGTCTTCCCAACAAGTCAAGAACACCATATAATCTTTGCCATGGGTCTGTTATATCATGTTCACTTTCATCATATACATAAGAGTTATAAAAATCTATGGCTTTAACCAATAACCTCTGCAGTAATCTTGGGGACTCTAAAGAGCTGAGCAAGGGTAATGTTTCTACAACTAATAAACGTGCATATCTATTGTCATAAAAAAACTTTTCTGCATTTATTAATGTTTTAACAAGACTGTCTACACCCAGCTGGGGAAACTTTTTTAATAACAAGACTAATGAGCGACAATGTTCCATGGTGTCATCACTATTTTCCACACTTGTCTTCAGTATATTCAATTGTGTATGGGGGTGTATATGGTCAAACATTTGACTTAAGAAGCTACCTTCTGACGATCTTAAGGCATTTGCAATAGCGCATATCTCTGGTAAAAGCGTTTGTATGTTTTGACGGGACAACATTAAGGAGCTAAAACATTCAGCCGCTTCTTGAATATTACCTGATTGTTTTTCCATCATATAGGCTTCGAATTGTATTTTAAAATTTGTAGGAAATAAGGTTTTTGCAGTTAGCATCCAAGCTTTTGCAGAATGTATATTATGCTTCTGAGCATCTTTTGCTCTCATAATAATGTAGTCTTCATCTGATAAATTTTGATCAACTCCAGTCATTATTCTTTTTTAATTAAGAATAACCAAATAAATAATATTATAGATACTAAACTATCTTTCTTTCTGTCAAGTGTCTCTAGCTGCTAGCATTGACAGTTGACCACTGACGTCTATTATATGGACAGGATATTTGATCCGCGAAAGTGTGCCTATTTGATTTTCGCCATATTGGCGCTGATAGCAGTGCAGTCGAGCGGTGAGCGTCCGTGGAACTAACGATAGAGTTGAGACACGAAGGATGATATATCGACAATGATACACAACAGTCGATGGTTTACAAATCTTAAAAATAATAAAAACATCGCCTTAGCAAAACATATTTTAATCTACTATATTATGTTTAAAACGCTCAATATAATATTAAACCTACCGGAAAATATTGTGGGCACACTGCCCTTTTTTAACTGGGTCCGTGAAACATGTCTAATAAAACAATCTTCCATAACATGTTTAGAACATAAATAGCTATTTATGTTTGGAAACAAATTTTCAACATTCACGTTTCTCAGCCATAGATTTTGTATCACCGAGTCAGTTGGAAACCTATAATGGAAATTTTATAATGTAATTTTATGATTTGAAATGAATATTTTCTATTCCTTAGACAGAATATATCGATATGTATTGTCGAAATTAAACTTGGGCAACCCTACCTAGATATAATTTATATATAAATTTGCTATTATAAAACAAATTAACATAAAAATATGTCTTATTAGAGTTATTTTTTGCTTACAAATTATAATTTCATCTTTAAAATGACAAGTTACAATATACATAGCTAAAACATGATGCAAGTTTACTAACTTGTGAAATGTTACTCCACTTCCCGTTTGGTAACGGGTCATACAATAAACACAAACTCTCATGGTTTATTAACAAAAACCACACACAAATAATTCTTCAAATTCAGGTCTTCAACGCAATAATCAGTTAAAAGACACTGACAAGACAGACGCACTCGAAACAATAAAACGGCCATATATATATACCTAGTCAGGTCATAAATTCTGTCACATGTTTAATATAAAATAATTGAAACAAGTTTAATCATAATGTAACCATTTATATACCAAAATGAACTTAACAAAACATAGATTCTTATGACACTAAAGTTTATTCAAAATGACCTCCGTGATTTTGAATACAGGCCTTCAATCTGCGCGGCCAGTTGTCTATCGCAGCACGAACGAGGTCCATGTCAATATCGGCGGCTGCCTTAATCAAGGATGTCTTGAGTGACTCCAAATTGGGATGAGGCTTTGAGCACGCCTTTTCCTCCAAGTGTTGCCATATCTTGTAATCTAATGGATTCAAATCTGGACTGGAGGAGGGCCAGTCTTCGTGCCGGATGAAGTCGATTTCACGCGCCGCGAGCCAGTCTTGTGTGCTCTTCGCTCTATGAGCTGGCGCCGAATCTTGTTGGAATACCCAGTGCCTGTTATTGAACATGGTATGAGAAACAGGTTCCACAAGGTTCGTCAGGACTGTATTTTGATACACAACTGCATTCGTTTTTACACCTTTCTCACAAAAATGTACCTCTGTTAAGCCCCAATAAGAAACTCCCAACCATACCATGAGCGACGATGGAAAATGACCTCGTTGGACACGCGGAATACGGTTGCTCGCTTCTTCACTACTGCGTGCGTACACCTTATCATTTTGTTTGTTGTTGCTCTCTTCTACGGTAAAAAATTTTTCATCTGAAAAAAGAATTTCCCGATATTTTTTTCCCGCGTACCGCTTCAACAAAGCGCGGCATCACTTCAGTCTCAGGTCCATTAGACGAGCATTCAAACGATGTCCTGTTTTTCTTCGATATGCCCGAAGCCCTAAGTCTTCATTTAACACCCTTTTCACCGTGGTTCTGCTTAACCCCATCTGAAGGGCCAACAGTTTCTGCTTACGTTTGGGATTTCTTTGAATTCGCGCCTTCACAGCTTTTATCACTGCTGGAGTCCTAACAGACCGAGGGCGACCACTTCTTGACCTGTCATCTACACTAGAGTCTTCATTGTATCGTTTGATGGTACGATAAACGAATCTTTTGGTTATATTCAAATTATTCAGTATGTCAAAAATTTGAATTGGCGCGTAACCGCAACGATGCAACGCAATTACTGCAACACGGTCTTCTTTAAGCGTCCACTCTGTTGGGGAAATCGACCTGTTGGTCGTAACCCGCTTTGATTTTGTGATTTTAAGTGGACTGTATGATTTTGTCTGCCACTCACCTGATACAGCAGAACTGCCGGTCTTCTGGGGTACCCCGTGGTGGCGATATAGGTTGCTGGTTGCCTGTCTCGCTATCTTCGGGTTTGCACCAGACACGAATACTAATCTCGTATTTCCAAAGAAAGTAAATTTTCTAGATTTCAGCAGCGCGCGCGCACTCGCTAGATCGTACGTTACGACGTTCAAAATGGAAGAGGGTGTGTTGAGTTATAGGTGGCAGCACCTTTCTGCATTGTATACGTTCCGGTGAATTATGTGACAGACAACATGATTTTAAACATTAGAAAAGATATGGAATGATAGATTTAGGCTTGTGCTAACATAATATACGGAACACACTCCATATTTAAAAATGAGTAAAATTCTAAAAAGTATTCATTTTTATTTTCATGAACAATTTGAAATTCGAATACAATAAACTTTTTTGTGCCCAGCATTCTAAAATAAAAGTTTTTACTGTGTGACAATACTTATGACCTGACTGTGTATATATTAGGAATGTTGATAAAATATCGATATATCGAAATATCGATATTATGATTTAGAAATATTGATATTTATTACTAATATTTTTTTGGACGATATATCGATATTTTGATATTGAAATATAGATATCGGAGATAGATATTTATACTCGTAAATTATTGAAACTACTACATCATCGTCAACTTAATCTACGGTACTTTATTTACACTATAATATGTGTTTCCTCTTTCCCTATTTAATTTAGTTGCTTAGTATAGTATTCACTTAAATTTTTATAATAAATATAGTTGATTATAAACCTAAATAATTTTGTAGCTCATTACCATTATCACACTTCTCACACTGTCTTTACACACTTTATATTAGCGACAATTGTATCTAAGTAGACTAAGTATATATGTAACGGAATTTTTCAACGCAATGTTCACCACCTTCAAGACATCCGATTTACTTGAATATTTACACACGTATCAAGGACCTATGATCTATAGGTTCACCAAGATAATAAAAAATATAAGGTATCATTTTAGATCATATTTTTTTATGGGGTCTTAATTTGCAATCGAATGTTTTATTATAACTAGGTTTGATGCTGTTTTGGGACTATAAATTATATTTAAAAAATAGCACGCTTTAATAGCTAGCCGAACTAAAAAGTAGAAAATAATATTAAGCACCTTTCTGCATTGTATACGTTCCGGTGAATTATGTGACAGACAACATGATTTTAAACATTAGAAAAGATATGGAATGATAGATTTAGGCTTGTGCTAACATAATATACGGAACATGCCGCCGACCTTAAAATAATCTATTTTAAACTGTCATGACGGATAGACACGCCGGCGGCGCGTACACTAGCAACACTCGCCGTTCTTGCATGCAATTTTTAACTTTAATGCTATGGAAATAAAAGCTTGTTGCTTTACTCCCGACTTTTTTTTTAATATCCTTCCTGACTGGAGGGGTTAAAAGAAAACTAAAGATACTTAACTAACATAGAGCTACGAAAATGAAAATAGATATGTGTAGCTAGTCGATAGGAAGAGGACAGACCTTCACTACAGGTCGTTTTGTAATTGTATCACCAATGCGTACTGTTACAACACGAGTAACACCGTCAGCGCCCGGGTGGAGTTGATGCACACGAGCCAAGCGCCACTGTAGTGGAGGTAATGTGTTATCAACTAACACAACTACGGAACCCACTTTGAGGGGTGTCTTCGTAGTGTCGTCAAACCATTTACTTCTTTGCTGAAGTTGATGAAGGTATTCAACACTCCAGCGTTTCCAAAAATGTTGTACAGCTTGTTGAATGATTTGCCATCGTACTAGATGACTGGTAGAATCAGTACTAAGATCGATTTCAGGTAAAGAAGTCAATGGTTGCCCGACTAAGAAATGTCCTGGTGTAAGAGGTAATGGATCGGTAGGATCATTACTCTGTGTACAAAGTGGTCTCGAATTTAGTATGGCTTCTATTTGAGTTAGAAGTGTGTTGAATTCATCATAAGTTAAAGTAAGTTGCCCTATGACTCTATAAAGATGTGTTTTCATGCTTTTGACAGCTGCTTCGAATATACCACCGAAATGGCTTGCATATGGTGGGTTAAAATGCCAAGTTATTGATAGATCAGTTAATCTTTCATTAATTTGAGTTTGGTTAGCAGAGTTTTGCAAGAATGTTTGCAAATCTTTAAGATAGTTATGACATCCTACGAAGTTACGACCGCAGTCAGAATAAATATCACTACAGAGTCCGCGTCGGGAAACAAAACGGCGTAAAGCGTTAAGAAATGAATCCGTCGATAAATCTGGAACTAATTCGAGATGTATTGCCTTTGTTGACATGCATACAAAGACACATACGTAAGATTTGTAGATTTTCGCGTTACGAAATTTACTTGATTTGAGATTGAAATGCCCAGCAAAGTCTACGCCTACGTGTAAGAATGGCCTAAGAGCGCTTACTCTTGCAGCAGGGAGAGAAGCCATGGGTGGCTGCGGAGCTGACGGTCGCACGCGAAAGCATCGCACGCAGCGACGTGTACGCATACGGACTGCATTGCGGGCAGAAATAATCCAATACGTCTGGGCTAATAAAAATTGTAACGTCTGCGGACCAACGTGTAAATATAATTTATGAAAATAATCGATAAGTAAATTTGTAAATAAATGTTTTTTAGGTAAAATAATTTGATGCTTGGCATCGTACGATATTTGAGCACGTTGTATCCTGCCGCCGACCCTAAGAAGTCCGGCGTCGTCTAGAAACGGTTTAAGTCTTTGGAGCTTGTTTGTACATATATCGTTATCTTTAAGTCGTGAAATATCTTCAGCGAATTGATCTAGCTGTACGAGTCGGATAACTCGAGTTAGAGCTAATTTAGTTTCGGAAACTGTAATATGCCGATATGAATAAAATTGTGTCTTACGGCAATTATGATAAAAACGATATATCAAAGAAATAACTCGCAATAATTTTGGTAGCGACGAAAATCGCTCAAGAAATTGTAAGTCCGGGATTACTTGTTTAGATATAAGAACATGCTGACGTCTTTCTTCGTCAGTGTGTAAATCAACTTTGGACAAGGGCCAATCAGTTTGAGACAGCTTGAGCCAGATGGGCCCATTAAACCATAACGCCTTGTCTAGTTTAGATGGAAGCACACCTCGGGATGCTGGATCCGCGGGGTTGTCCTCGGAACGCACGTGACGCCAGTGAGCGGCTGGCACGCGGCTAGTTGTCTCCGTCACACGATTGGACACAAAAGTGCGCCATTCATGTGAGGATGAGTGTAACCATGCAAGTGTGACCGAAGAGTCACTCCATGCATAAACATTGTCGCTAGGCAGAATGTTTTTGTAGGTTATAAGTATTTTTTGTATAAGCTTTGATAAAAGCAAAGCTCCACATAACTCCAATCGTGGGAGTGTAATACGTTTCAAGGGTGCAATTTTTGTCTTTGCAAGGAGAAGACAGATTTGCCCTTTGTGTCGATGACACGTAAATATACGCAGGCAGCATATGCCTTCTCAGATGCGTCTGCAAAACCGTGTAATTGTATATTACTCATGGGATTAGGAATAACGTGACGTGGTAACGATATGCATTCAAGAAGTGAAAGTTCCGATATGAAATTGAACCAAAGGTCACATATACCTTTCGGGGGTGCTTCATCCCAATCTGTACCAGAGATCCATAAGAGTTGAATTAAATGTTTAGCAAACAATATAATTGGGCTAAGGAAGCCAAGTGGATCATAAATCTTTGAAATTTCTGAAAGCATAATGCGTTTTGTGCATCTTGTTGGAGGAGTTGCTACCCGATATGAAAATGAATCTGATTTGGGATCCCATTTGAGGCCCAAAACTTTAACTGTGGTGTCAGTGTCGAGAGCGGAAATAATCAGAGCTTCATCATCTGGATTTGAGATGTCACTGCTAATACAAGATAAAAAGGCAGGACAGTTGCTTGTCCATTTGCGGAGTTCAAAGGATCCCTCTTTGCAAATAGCAGTGAGCTCACGCTGCTTAACGAGAGCGTCTTCCAGAGTGTTAGCGCCTGATACAACGTCGTCGACAAACACTTCATTCAGCAACACTTGCGAGGCAAGTGGAAAAGAGTTAGCTTCATCAATTGCTAATTGACGAAGTGTACGAAGTGCTAAGAATGGCGCTGAAGCCACGCCGAAAGTCACAGTACAAAGTCGGTACTCCTGGACAGGATCTTTAGGAGAGTATCTCCAAAGAATCCGTTGGAAATCCCGGTCCTCAGGACGTATTTGAATAAAGCGATACATCATTTTTATATCCGCTGTAAAGACTATCTTGTGTAGCCGAAACTTTAAAAGAACTTCATTTATGTCTTGGTGCAATTTTTGACCAATAAGTAAATTATCGTTAAGTGATCGACCATTAGTAGTTTTGCATGAGGCATCAAAGACTACTCTGACCTTTGTCGTGGCAGAACACTTTTTGATCACACAATGGTGAGGAATGTAAAAGGGAATATTGTTGGAAACCGTGTGCTTATTGACAGGTTCCATGTGACCTAATGTCTCGTATTCACGAAGACATTTTGAATATTCTTCTCGCAGAGAAGGATCGCGAGTAAGCCTTTGTTCAAGCTTGTACAAGCGATTGAGAGCTATTTGGCGTGAATCACCGAGAGGAAGTACATGTTCCTTAAATGGAAGGGAAACAATGTATTTTCCGCAGCTATCACGTTTATGAGTGTTGACGAAAATCGACTCACAAAGAGATTCTTCTTTGGTCAGGGGCTTGATATCAGGTACTGATTCAAGTTCCCAAAAATTTTGTAATTGCATATCAAGTTGATATGTACTAACATTCATGCAGACTTGTGCTGGCAATGAATGGGAAATTTTACCGTTAAGTAAGTAACCAAAAATACTATTAATAGCCACAGGTGTACCCTGTGGGCCTTTGATATTATCGTGTAACAATATCAGATCGGTATAATCCGATCCTAACAGAAGTTCGATGGGACGCGCAGAACGTAATTCTGGAGGTAAGCCTTTTAAGATGAGGAATGTCCTCGAAAAAGGTTGGAATTTGTGGTAAATAGCTCGTTAACTTTGGTAAGATAAGAGCTTCGATAAATAATTTAGGTTCCGGTTTGTTGTGAGGCGTAACTTCACACAAAACGTATCCACGCGGCTGCTCGTTTTTGTCGCCTATGCCAGTGACAGTCATGCTGGTTTTAGCATGATATCGTCTCAACCCTAGTCGTTGGACGCATGACTCCGCTATAAGAGTAGCCTGAGAGCCTTGGTCAACTAAAGCACGCACAGGGCGAGGAGTGTACGAACTAGCATCAGTCGAACAGATGTTAACAAGCGCGGTTGTAAGTAGAACCGTACAATTATTATCTTTGTACCCAGAAAAATCACGTAATGATTTGGGCGAAGAAGATTGTTCCGCTACTGAGGCTGGCTCAGGGGAATTAAAGTTACATTCGGTGGTCAGTATTACGTTGGAAGATACATCTTCATGTATAGAAGTATGATGACGCTGCGAACACACACGGCAGTTGTGTCGCGATTTACAATCCTTAATTTCATGACCAGTAAATAAACAATTGTTGCAAATTTTATTTTGTTCTATAAAATATTTCTTCTCGGATAAAGTTAATTTATTAAAGTTAATACATTTATTTAATGGAAGTGAATTTTGTTTACAATAATGACATTTAATAATATAGTTAATACCGGAGGGATTTGAAGTTGCAGCATGAATACTCATCGAGCGCGAATCACTCTTACGTTTAAACGGCACGTCGAAGTTACGTATAGATGTAGTGTGGTGGTGTGCGTCTGAATGCGAGCGCGCGATGACTCGGCGGCTCGAGCCGTCCGGATGGCGCGGCGACGCGGCGGAGTGAGCGTGGCGAACCGCAGGTTCGGTGCCCGAGACAAAGGAGCGCGACGCAGCCACAGGGGCGATATACATCGACTCAGTTGCCACTAATTCTTTATTTAAGAACTCAACCAGCTTATTTACACACGGAATGTCACTAGATGACTTCAGCGATAGTTCAAAACGTTTTCGAAGAGTAGGTGTAATTTTACGTAGTAAAATATTTAATAAAATAAAACTCCATTCGGTGACCGGTAAGTCGAAAGACTTTAAAGCGGTTATATTTTCTTTGTAAACCATTAAAATATTACGCAGACTCTTTTCGTAATTTTTATCAATGACTGGGTCAACATCAAGGATTTTATCTAAATGTTTAGATGCAATAATTCTGTTATTTTGATAACGATCTAACAATACTTGTAAAGCATTATCATAATTATCCCCAGTGATGGGAAGTGATTTAATTAAGTTATAAGGTTCGCCCCGTAAGGACAGAAGTAAATATCTGAAACGTTCTACATTTGATAACTGTTCATTGTTATGAACTAATGACAAGTACAAATCATAAAATGCATTCCAATCCGTCAACTCACCGTGGAAAGTAGGTAATGTAAGTATAGGTAACTGATCTCTCGAATGACCTTGACCATGGCAACATGTAGTCGGTTTTACGCTAGCTATACTTTGTCTACGTTCGATAGATTTTAATTGATCAGCTGTGATCTGTACTGTGTAATATAAGTTGTCAAAATTATTACGTATATCCAATTGTTCTTCTGGTTCGAATTCTCCACTTTTAGCTAATATTTTTTCGATTTTACCCTGTACGAGGAAAAATTGTTTTTTGACATTGTTAAGTTCCTTCGTACGTACACGAAATTCGGCTTCATTTGATGAAGAACAATCAGCCATACGTTGAATGCTATTAATAGATATATTACGTTCAAATATTAATTGTTCTAACTCCATAATGATTTTATTATGTGTCAGGTAGGTATAAGAAATATGTGTTAGGTATGCAGTACACTAACAGCGTTAAAATAATTTAATTTAACACGTAATGTTATATTAAATATGTTGTCGTACGAAAATACGGCAAATGAATAAATATACAGTAATACTGAGTTGTGTCTAGTACGTAATACATAGACTATTTCTAAATTTGAATATGATGTATGTATTTTTGTATTGTAAAATATTATAAATGAATCGTAGCTGTCTGTGGAACGCGTGCCTTAGTTTCCGCAAACTTGTTTTAAAGGTAATGTTCGACTCGAGCGCTAGCGGTGTGGCGTAGGCCGAACGATGTACCCACAAGTTGGGAGAAAAAAAAATGAAATTGTAAAATTCGCTATTTTGCCTAGTAATTCATTCGTAAAATGAATTAATACAGTTCGAAAAAACAGTACGCATTGGTATTGTCGAAAAACATATACGCTAAGCCTAGGAAAATGGAATTGATATAATTTTATAATCGAGGGTGGATTCCGTCGATTAACAAAATGGAAGTATTGAAAACTACTTTTCTGGACAGAAACAAGTACTATGCTAGCACAAACCTTACAATACCTTGAACATACGGTTCGAAGGTCCAAAATATGTTGGGGAAATCGACCTGTTGGTCGTAACCCGCTTTGATTTTGTGATTTTAAGTGGACTGTATGATTTTGTCTGCCACTCACCTGATACAGCAGAACTGCCGGTCTTCTGGGGTACCCCGTGGTGGCGATATAGGTTGCTGGTTGCCTGTCTCGCTATCTTCGGGTTTGCACCAGACACGAATACTAATCTCGTATTTCCAAAGAAAGTAAATTTTCTAGATTTCAGCAGCGCGCGCGCACTCGCTAGATCGTACGTTACGACGTTCAAAATGGAAGAGGGTGTGTTGAGTTATAGGTGGCAGCACCTTTCTGCATTGTATACGTTCCGGTGAATTATGTGACAGACAACATGATTTTAAACATTAAAAAAGATATGGAATGATAGATTTAGGCTTGTGCTAACATAATATACGGAACACACTCCATATTTAAAAATGAGTAAAATTCTAAAAAGTATTCATTTTTATTTTCATGAACAATTTGAAATTCGAATACAATAAACTTTTTTGTGCCCAGCATTCTAAAATAAAAGTTTTTACTGTGTGACAATACTTATGACCTGACTGTGTATATATTAGGAATGTTGATAAAATATCGATATATCGAAATATCGATATTATGATTTAGAAATATTGATATTTATTACTAATATTTTTTTGGACGATATATCGATATTTTGATATTGAAATATAGATATCGGAGATAGATATTTATACTCGTAAATTATTGAAACTACTACATCATCGTCAACTTAATCTACGGTACTTTATTTACACTATAATATGTGTTTCCTCTTTCCCTATTTAATTTAGTTGCTTAGTATAGTATTCACTTAAATTTTTATAATAAATATAGTTGATTATAAACCTAAATAATTTTGTAGCTCATTACCATTATCACACTTCTCACACTGTCTTTACACACTTTATATTAGCGACAATTGTATCTAAGTAGACTAAGTATATATGTAACGGAATTTTTCAACGCAATGTTCACCACCTTCAAGACATCCGATTTACTTGAATATTTACACACGTATCAAGGACCTATGATCTATAGGTTCACCAAGATAATAAAAAATATAAGGTATCATTTTAGATCATATTTTTTTATGGGGTCTTAATTTGCAATCGAATGTTTTATTATAACTAGGTTTGATGCTGTTTTGGGACTATAAATTATATTTAAAAAATAGCACGCTTTAATAGCTAGCCGAACTAAAAAGTAGAAAATAATATTAAGTTCATGGCAAAAAATTATAATTAAAAAAAACTAAAAAATATCACGTTTTAAGGTGTCGTCAAATATGATTCCAAGATCTTTGAATCTAATAAATTCATTGGCGCCCCGATTAACGAAGAAAGGATGTATGGCGTCAGGACCAGACCCTTAGACGGGTCAAAATTTTTAATAAAAATATCGATATATCGAAATATCGATATTTTTTTCGGATATATCAAACTCCGATATTGATATATTCAAAAATATTGATATATTAAACTCCGATATTGATATATTTAAAAATATCGATATATCGGAAATCCGATATTTTAAAAAATATCAACATCCCTATTATATGTCAAATTTAGTTTCAAATACACTCGAGAGGGGCGCTTCAAATAAGTCAAGAAAATAACTGTCATTTTGTATTAGATATCCTGTCCATATAATAGACGTCAGTGCAGTTGACAAACTTTTTTTTTTTTTTTATTCATGTCCATGGAAACTAGTCCTCCAGACGTATACATAAATAAATACAAAACAAAGAACAGTTGACAAACATAACACTTGTGCTGCCAGTGCCCAATGGCGATAAACGAGACTACATAAATTAATGCAGACAATAATTACTTTATCTTGTTGTGCAATGAACTCACACTGTAATATGGTTATGTAGTGACCACCAGTAAAACGAGGTAACGCGATGAATATGCAACGTGTTTATAAATAATAATAATATAACTAACCCTGTATTAAACACTGTCCCACTGCTGGGCACGGGCTTCCTCTACAAATGAGAGGGGTTAGGCCTTAGTCCACCGCGCTGGCCTATTGCGGGTTGGTAGACTTCACATACCTTCGAAATTCTTTTTGAGAATTCTCAGGTATACAGGTAGCCTCACGATGTTTTCCTTCACCGTTAAAGCAAGCGATAATTAACAAAGAATACGTCAACGTGTTTATAAAACTTACACTTAAACAATGTCTATGTTGCTTGGAGTTTATTATTGGCACTATTATAATAATTGTACTTGGTATGCCAACTTTTCTTATCTTGCATTTAATCTGCGCTCTAATATATAGGCCACTGGCAACTCTGCAAGTGCATACAGCCACATTATAATTTATTCGGCTGAAGGACATGTATCCATGGCTATAAATTTTAAAAAAATACAGCCACACTCTAGGGATGGCGATTCTTCCCAAAAAGATCGATTCAAATCGAAGTTAGTAATATCGATTCACAAGAAAATCGAGTCTAAAAAATGGATTTTCTAAAAACTATCTTCTTTTTAGCTTGCTTTTCGAGTTTCTTTATTAAATACAAATATAAATCCTATCAAGTATAGAAAACACATATATTTCGGTTACATTAAAAAGTTTGACATTAAGCAGGTTAAAGGTTTGATTTTGATGAAATTTAGTATATGCACCAAGGATGCCCATAAACCCTAGAATGAACCAAGGTTACTCAGTTTTTCATTAAATCATACTTTAAAGGGGTGAATGATAGGAATAAGGGTTGAAAGAATTCAAAAACAGCAAAACTCCGAATTTCATTTGGGATACTTTATAATGAAACTCTTAGGGAGCTCACTCCATTATAATTGGGGGATGAAAGTAAGTCAATGAAGCGATATGCTGAAGCTTTTTAGTCTTAAAACAGCATAAAATTGTAGGCTACTAAGAGATTAAGAAAGAAGAAAATAAATTATACTTTGAAAAATCGAAAAAGTTTTTTTACAATCACATTAGTCGAACTATTTTCTACTTTTTAATTCGTGTTTTTTTATTTATTTTCATATTGAGAAGCGGTGAAGATCACCAAGTACAGAGGCATCAAGCTAGTTTGTGAATAATTTTCACTTAATATTATCAGTTTATCTTTATTATACAGTAGAAGCTATTTAAGACCACTCTCGATAAGTCGAAATTAAACTCCAAAACTCGAAAAAATGTTTGTTTCGGGTTTTAATGGTTCTAAACCATAAAAACCCGAAAAACAATAATTTCGATTTTCTAGGGTGAAATATTGATGCACTGGATCGATTCAATTCTAGATTTATAATAAACAATTATTTTTTTGGTCCAACAAATCGATTCTACTATTAATTAGTAGTATTTTAGTGCTCGATTCTTCTATTAATCAGTAGTATTTTAGTGCTCTTTGCTTTAATCTATCTCAGATTGTCATCCCTAGCAGTTAACACATCACTCAGTGTGATATTGTATCCGTATTTCATTGACGGATATATTTTATTTATTTACGGGTTATTATTTACTAATAACTTTGCTTAAATCCAATCCGTCACTCAACACTTTGTTTAGATTATCAATTGAAAATATTTATTTCAACATTTTAATGATATTGTTTGTTAGAGATGGGAATGAAATGTCAAGGTAGATACATTTTAACTAATAAGATAATTTAGTAAATTTTGAGTTTACTGCACTCAGCATTGAATTAAAAAGTATAGTAATAAATACCTCGGTATTTACGTTACATTGTTGCTATGTGCTCTCACATAATCTGAAAATTTGTATCTACTTATTTACAGTAAGCACATGAAGATGAATGAATTCGACGGTTATGATGATTACGCATTCGCAGAAATACTTCCTGAGCATGTGCTAGAGAACATATTCTCTTACCTCAATTTGAGAGACCTCCGAAATTGTGCATTGGTATGTAAAAGTTGGTACAGAATCCTCAACGATGAAAACAACGACGTATGGAGACTACATTGTGTGAAAAGATTGGCAGAAGAAGTTATGAAGGCTGATTTACTTTCAACACTTACTACATATAGATCTAAATTAAGAGCATATTATCATGCGTGGAATCCACATGATTGCTCCAGAAACATATATATAAAACCAAATGGATTTACATTACACAGGTATAGTCCAAAACTTACATACTATTACAAATAATTTTGGCTGTGGTTTGATTATGATAGCTTCAGAGTATGATAATAAAATAATAAATAGTTTGAAACCACAAATTACTATATTCACAAATATATCACATTTATGAATAGTTAGACTAATAGATAAACTCTTTATAAGTAAATGTTTTGCTGGTGGTAGGATATTCATATCCGCCCGGATAGCGACCACCATACACAGGGTGAAAAACCCGCCATAGTGACGCAAGTGTGTCGCGTTCCGGGATCAGCCAGTGTACATCCGGTTTTTTGGGGGTCTAGAGTTGGGGTACAATGTTTGGCCATTTTGCGGCCTTCTGAGTACTCTGACAATAGGCCCTCGACCGCTTCTTCACCTTCTTGCCCTTGGCGTAGTGTGAAGAAGCAGGCCGGCATGATTGTGTTGAGTAGTGGGGAATAGATCGTCTCTCGCTACTCGATAGAGTATCGAGGACCATACTGCGCTTACCATCAGGTGAAGTGCGGTCACTTTGCCTTGCTAGGATAAAAAAAAAATGATATTAAAACCTGTATCTGTGAATCTATCCTGTGAGCTAATGCTTATATTTCCAAAGACTCGCAGCTGATGTCAATAACCTCCCACTTCAGCCATTATATTTCACACTCCATAAAAACACCAGTCCCATCATCATTCTGTCAGTCATCTTTTTTTGTGTGGTTACTATCCAGGTTGATATGAATATCCTACCACCAGCAAATTATTATGATATAATATCATGTCCAAATCAGTATGTCCTGTAGACACATAGGTCTACCTAGACAGATAGTCTCTACCTAATGCTAGATTTTCCATTCTTGTTAATCCTTTACAGTTTAGAGCCATCATTTCTGCAATGTCATGTCATCAGACCCTCATTTCAGCTGTCTTCCTTCCTTTTGTTGTTATAGACTAGTGGTGAAACAACAGCTACTAAACTGTAACTGAATGTTTGCATATTACTATCTTAATATAAAGTTTATACATTGCAGAAATCCTGTTGCCCAAAGTACTGATGCATGTAGAGGTAAAATGGGATTTTATCAAGGTCGACATGCTTGGGAGGTAATATGGGAAGGACCCCTTGGCACTGTAGCTGTAGTTGGTCTCTCAACTAGAGATGCACCCTTACAATGCCAGGGATATGTTGGGCTGTTGGGATCAGATGAACAAAGTTGGGGATGGAATCTAGTTGATAATCAGTTATTACACAATGGTGACACACAAGGACACTATCCACTTCTTAATAATTGCCCTAAATATCAAGTAAGATATTCAATGTCTTAATATTGAAATTATTTTTTTGTTCATTATTGGCCTATATCAAAGGATGACTTAGAAATTTTTATTATTATTAACATTTAATATCAAATTATACCTTTTATTTGTACTATAATGGGTGGTAAAGTTA
The DNA here is from genome assembly GCA_905220505.1 of Laothoe populi. NCBI lineage: Eukaryota > Metazoa > Arthropoda > Insecta > Lepidoptera > Sphingidae > Laothoe > Laothoe populi. Next base: position 11,343,642 of record HG992151.1, on the reverse strand, counting down.
TATTATAAAGAATTGTCCATACATCGAAATAATTTCAATATTGTAATTTTTCAGTTAGATTGAGTAGCTTTATATATTTCCAGGTGGGTGAACGCATTAGAGTTATACTAGACTGTGAAGATAACACATTATCATTTGAAAGAAATTATGAATTTTTGGGAGTCGCTTTCAGAGGTATGTAAAATGTTAATGATAGTAAATCTAAATCCTCAGATTTTTTTTTATTTACAAACAAATGATTATTGTCATTGTATTTTTCTGAAGCTTTAAAAATGAAGCCTTAGACATGCTTAAATTTTCTTATAAAAGACTGTGGCTTGTTTAGGTCATAGCTTTCTGGAGTCAGGCCAGGATATATATATCCATTTCAAACTTGCATAATTCTGCCAACTGTTGATAGCACACTATATCTTATAATGGTCAACATTATATGGACCAAGCTGTAATGACCATCAGGTGCAGTGTTTTAGTTTTGTTGTACCAGGATAAAAACAATAATAAAAAAATATGCCTTCCTGAGACCAAATAATTTGCATTATTTCTTTTATTATTCTTATCATACTTAAATTAATGACATCATATCATCTAAAATATTAAGTTATAATTTCCCATTTGTAAACTAATGTATTTAACAACCAGATTCTAATCCAAATCTTTTGTATATTTATTTGTCAGGACTTCCAAACAAGAGACTGTACCCAACAGTGTCAGCAGTATATGGCAACACAGAGGTATCAATGGTGTATTTGGGTCCACCAGTGGATGGCTGATAGTCAATTATATATCTTTTATAATTTATTAATTTATGTCTAGTCAGAAAAAAATGATGTGATAACAAATTATTTATAATCCAAGGTTTATTCATTAGTAGCAATGACGAAAGATATCTATTAAAGGACCTGCTCTACTCAGAAAAATGTGTATACCTAAGTTAGCTGAGAACAGTAAATGGCGGCTTTGCATAGTGCCGTCTTGTTTATAATTCGATATATTTATCGACATTTGGTCATTAAAGGTTGATACTGGTTTTGGTCTAGGGACAATAAAATAACGTATAACTATTACATTATTTTAATTTAATCACTTATTATGACTAAAAATGAGATCAATAATGGGATGGGGTAAAATGAAAAGTATAGTAGTGTTGTAATATGCAGAATAGATTGCCAACTTCTTGAATACAGCTTATATACAGCCATTGAGATTTTTCTTCGTATTCTTAAACAACCTGAAAAGCAACTGATTTAAAGACTCTGAGTGAATCTTGTGGCATTTTAAAACATAAAAATTATCTCTAAAGATGAACTTATATTCAGTACTATATGAAAAGAAAGTATACATTTATAATAAGAGGCATGGGGATTTTTCTATCGATAAATATAATTAATGACATATATGAATAAATCAACAATAACCCTCTTATTCAATAAATATACTAAAATAATTGATAGATATTTGATGCTAATAATATATTTCTAAACTGAATTGCTCATTTCATCCCAATACAACAGAAATCAGAGATATTTTAATACAAAAATTTATTTTCACGATTGTTTAACATTCCTTTCAATAATATTGCAATTAGGTGTCGTCTAAAGTATAGAATTTCAACACACAAACACAGTTCAACAATCACGTATGATTAAAAGTATCACTATGTAAAGTATGTTACTGCTATTTTCCAAATAATTTTGAATACACATGTTTTGACAGTTGTAATTTAAACAATAAGACACAAAAACGGTTGAAAAACCTGCCGCAACTAAGTATGTTCATCCCTAAATGTTATCAGCATGATTCGAGGTAAAATATAGCCCTTTTTTCACGCACATAAATTTATGTTTGCTTGATATAGGAGGCACTATGTTTATGTATACAATATAGAATGATTTTATATTTGTTTAAGCTAATGATTCTATAGGTAAACACTTCAAGCCCTTGAGTAGGTTTCTGTCGTCATTGATTAGTAACAAACATGGTTAATCCTAATGAGTTAAAAATCCATGTCCACTATTATGTTACACAATTAATGAGTTGATATCGAAAACACTGATAAATATAAGCGTTCCAGAAAATACCGTCAACCGAAAGAGGTAGGTAGTGCAGCTCTAGAGGCATCTAAACAGCCCTTAGATATTCTGTTTTTTTTTGTACAGTGAACATTTTTTTATATTTATTTTAACCTGACTTTAATGACTATTTTATCTGTACCGTAAGCGTCGTGAATAAACAGTTTACCTCACAACAGGAACATAAACTATTATAATTATAGAAATAATTTGAAATTAATATTGGAACATTAAAGAGACCATTTTACTTGAAAAATGAATTCTTTTTTCCTACGATACTGGCTGATTACGACCGTTTATTTTAGCCTTATATCCTAACCAGGATAATAAAAATCATGAAATGGTTAGATAATTTTTTGTGTGGTCTTATTTGAAATTGAGTCTTAGAATTATAAGTACCTACTTTTGATGCTGTTTTGAGACTAAAAACAAGAAAATAATTTATATACTTAAAAACGCTTATATATTTTCTAATAATAATATACACATTTTAGCTTTTTTTCTTTGATTGACAATCAAATAAATAATAGTTTAAAAAAACACTTTAACAGCTAGCTTAACTAAAGAGTAAAGAATAATTTGATTATAAAAAAGTGTGGGTTGCTTTTTACTAAATCCTAATAATAACCACGCGCTTTTTTGCAATTAAATAATTCTCTTTTTAGTTAAGCTAGCTATTAAAATGTGTTTTTTAAACTATAATTTATTTGATTTCCTATATAAAGCTGACCATAAATAAAGTCAATCAAAGAAAAAAAAGCTAAAATGTATGCTAAAATGGTATGCCTGCACCGTCGTACGCATCCTAACTACGTCCTAGCAACAAATGATGCACCTGCCATGTTGTGTTGTGATATGTATATTATTATTAAAGAATATATAAGCGTAGTGTTAGAGAGCTCATTAGGTTTACATACAAATTCCATATTAGCACTCATTTTGCGGGATAGGGTACACCGGATAACCGATTGAACAATTTGAACGATTATACCTATATCGGAACCACATCGCCTAGATTTAAAGCATTTATTAATATCGACTATAAAGGATAACTTTGGACGTACGGATATTTTTTTGAATATGGTTAATAGAACAATATAGTTAGTTTATTTTTAAATTCATCCACGGCATCGAGTATATTGTATACGCCAACATAATAAATATCGCCATGAATCGCAGATGTTCCCGGATGCTGAACAATTTATCGTAGATCATTCGTTTCCTCTTGGTTACACTACTTCTCTAACATATTTAGTAAAATACTAGGTACCTACTTGCATCTATTACAGATTTTCCAATTCTCGAACACGGTATTACTTAAAAAAAAAACAACTCAGCATAGCCAAGGGATTGGTGGAATATGGCATAGTGGTCTTTTTCCCAGCTTCGGCATACAGCCTGGCCGGCAATCTTTGCATCAGAATCTCTGGTTTTCTGCGTACAAGGCGCAGCTCATGTCAGTAGATGCTAGAGTACCACACAGCTCTGTGCGATTAGAGCTGTGTGGTACTCTAGCATCATCAGCACAGTGGCGTTATCGCAGTACCTACGCCTCTTGTTAGCGGGGTGTACACTGTGAGGAGACGCGAGGATCATATCATTCAGCTTACCACTTTGCCAACTATGGCTACTTCTATCGTATTTATTTTAATACGATTTGTTGATTTTCAATTATAAATTCTGTTTATGAAACCTTTACTCAACGATATATTGTGTGGCTTTAGCAAAAAAAAAAACAGAATTGAAACAAATTAAATAAAATCCAAAATAGTTAATATCCAGAAAGTAATGCATGAGGAATTACATAAAATAGTTACGTTAAGATTAGGAACAAAAAATAGTAAGTCAATTGGAAATGATAATTTAATTAAACTATGGTAACATTAAAAATCAACTTACAAATAACACTTTTTCTTCTTTGACAAGGTGCAGTTTGCCCATCAAGTAATACAATATTTTCAAGAATATCAATCTCGTCAAACAAGTTATAGTCACAGTAAAAATTCAATTTCAATACAAATTCAGCAAAATAAGTTACGCCCAAGTTCAAGTCACGCCTTAGTAAAGTGGTGGAGACATTAGGTACTGTAAGATTCTGTGGACTTTGAGGGCAAAATGGAAGGAAAATTACATCGCAATATCAGTTGCCCTCACTTATGCTTAATTAGTAAAACGTCACCATTTCTACATGTTTTGCAATATTATACAAAGAAACATAATCTTACACAACACAGTAGTTTGAGATTAAGCGTCATTTTTCTTTCACTGTCAGGAATGTTTTTCATGATCATACGATATTATTTTTTTAAGACTATCCGATATATAACTTAACCATTCAATTGATGCCAAATTGAAAATTTAATTGAATGTAAAAATAATGTATGTAATTAGTTTTGTCAAGTCATCTTGTGATTAATGTCACCGTCAGTATGAATAATGTATTAAATTAAATTATCATTGATTAAAATTTATAACCTGCAATTATCGTCTATTTGTAGTTCCTCACCAATACCACACAATGTGAAGTTGTACCTATAATAGCACCTATATCATCATCATCATCATCATGTCAGCCGGAGGACGTCCACTGCTGGACATAGGCCTCCCCCAAAGAGTGCCACAATGACCGGTCCTGCGCCACCCGCATCCAGCGGACTCCCTCGACCTTTACCAGGTCATCAGTCCACCTTGTGGGGGGTCTACCCACGCTGCGCCTATATATCTAGAATAAACAGATGCAGACGAAAAAGGCTAATTTAAACATTGCCACAAGTGGCAGCGACTAGTGATTTGTTCCGAAACATTTTTTTGAGGTTCAATGAAGTACCTAATTAATTGTTAGTACATCACAATAGTACTATTGTCTTTTGGGGTTCAAATAATTATATTATTAGCACAATATCTACCGTTAGATTTATACCTAGGAACCAAGTTTGTTTAACAGATCGACTACAGTCCCTACAAGTTACAACAATGGATCTTTACTAGTCTTGCACAGTGTATTTCTGCTTCGTATCTAACAAATCGTTATGCAGTTGCTTGCCTTACGACGGGCCTGTATCAAAATTTGTTGGGGGCTCAAATGAAGTGTAGAGAGTTTATTAAGTGAGGCGGAGATAGTATTTTACGATTTTTTTTTCTCACTTTCGCTGCCCCTATAGCCCGGGGGGGCCGTATCATTGATACGGTTGATACACAGAGGGAACGTAAAAATTGCATCGAGATACGTGCATGCGACTCCACACATAATATGGTGCGTGCAGAGCATGGGGCCGGGGGCGCATCCGTGTATAGATATTTTACGCGCGTGGGTTGTCAATAAATGTTTTTTTTTATAAATAAATAAATTGTATTTAAATATTTCTAAATTTCTTATTTTATTTGTAAAATAAATATTTCGGTATACAGTACAATAGTCTTAGGTATTTAACAAATAACCGGAATACATTTATATAGAAAGAACAGGTAACAATGAGTGTAGGCGCGCTCTAGATGTTTTTTTCACAACTGTAAAGAACACCATTCGTTAGTTACCACTCTTATTATAATTACATTTAATTTTATTTCAATATTGATTTTGATATAAAAAAACTTTGTAATATTTTGATATTGCTGTTGTTGGTGTTCTTTTGCTTCTGCAGCTGCTAGCACTGCTTGAAACGAAAGCGAAGCTAAAGGTGTTGAAGTCGACTTCTTCTTTTTGCTTCTTACACTTAGAGATAAGTTATTGGTGAAGACAAACAGGCATATTAGTGCACTCGCCCCTATCGTGTCTCCGAAAACCGCTAGACTCTATTATTAATGTTTATATAATAAAACCTCTTTTATATAAAACTAGCTGTTGCTCGCGGCTCCGCCTGCGTGGAGGTCATGTTTGGGAGCAGAAGTATACAATCCAAGGAGTTGTCTTCTGCACTGAGGCACCTTTAGCGATTGTCCAGCCTCTCAGGTGTTGTGCCTGAATCTTGAGATACATCTAAAGAATACCCCATAAGTTTAACCTCACATTGCCCCTTTTAGGGATGATTTTTTCTTGATTTTTTCAAAAACGTTGAAACACGTATTTCTTTATTTCCTACCAAAAGCCTAAATATGAATTTACAGATTCATAAGTCGAGGAATTATGGATTTCCTATAGAAATTTTGAACTCCTATTTGACCCCTTTCAAGGTTGTTTTTTGAGAAAAAAATAGCCTATGTCCTTCTCCAGGATATAATCTATTCTCTTACCAAATTTCATTACAATGCGTTCAGCCGTTTAGTTGTGAAGAGGTAACAAACAAACAGAGTTACTTTCGCATTTATAGTATTAGTATGGATTGTTAAGTTCCGTCCATATTAAATGATATAAAGTGAAACTGGGACCGAAGTGGCAATGGAACCTGTAGTTTCTTGTCCTTTATACCCACGATATAGGTTTGAGCTAGTAGTGGGTCAGTACATATAAATTGTATTTTTTTATATGTTATGTAGGAGATACATACATATACACTCACGCCTGTAATCCCCGAAGGGGTTGGCAGTTGATTAGGGGGCATCCATTAATTACTTGAGGCAATTTTAGCATTTCCGTCTTGGTGAGATGTCGTGAGATTTTGCTCGACCCCCTCCCCCTCCTTATCTCACGTGAGATTTTTCGATATTAATATGTAAATAAGTTAATCTGTGCTTGAGCATTAGATTTATTTATAAAAACAATTAACTAATAATTGTTTTTCATTTCAGCTGAAATAATTTAAGTATTTAAGAATTTTTCATATTTTTGTGAAGAAACATTTTTAACTTAATTTCACCCAGTTTTACAAAAAAATAATAAATATTACAAAATATTGTGAGAAAACTGGGTGAAATTAAGTTAAAAATGTTTTATCTTGCGGAAAAATTTACGTGAGATTTGCCGAGAGCAGCCTGCCAACGTGAGATTGGGTGAGGTTGGACTCGACCTCGTCGTAGAAGTCGTCGTCGATACGTAGTCACTATTTTTTAATTTACAAAATTCGAGCCAAGCTATAATTTATAACGGATTAAATATTTATATAATATAAAGAATCAGATTGAATAGGTTATTTTAAATTTGAAAACACCAACTGCGGGTATGAACCTAACAGATAACAGGGTTAAAGATGTAATGGCACTCGACTTTATAGGTATTACCTATAATCTCTGTAAGTGACTTACACTAGCCGAAAAATCGCCACCTTGACAATTTGATCTCTGCTCTTAGAAACAAACGACTTCAATGCTGATCGTCCGGTGGAGACTCACGGTGGCCGCTAAATTTTAATGTCAGAAACATGGAAATGTAAGATATTTTTTTTAATTGAGAGTGCATCGCTACATAGTTTGATTTTTAATTTTTAGGTTCGTTCTTTAAATGCGGATTGAGTTTAAAAAAATGTTATAAGCCCATATTATAGCATTAATGCCCGTTAGCACTAAGTAAAGTGAAAGCTTACTTTAGAAATATATCCTATATGTCCATTTATACTATCTATCTATCCTACGCATTAGGCAGCCGCTTACGGTTAAGATGACATGCTTATGTCTAAGTGCAACTTAGAATTAGATGTGAACTTAAGCGCTGTTTAAGTTTAGTGTAGACGCACATAGGACTCGAATTATTTTGCGATGCGATGTGAGCAAGGGTGCGGCTCCATAACGCAGAATATTTTGATACGCCTAAACAACATATCGACGGTTGGCAGGCTATTTTTTTTTGTACCTGGATAGAGCCGCTGCCTATATACGGTAGGCAGCGGCTTTGCTGTGCCCTGGTATTGCAGAAGTCTATGGGCGGCGGTGACTACTTACCATCAGGTGGCCCGTCTGCTCGTCTGCCTATCGAGGCAATAAAAAAAAAATACATATTCGCTAATTCGGATTCAGAATCAGAATTAGCTAATTTTTCTGCATCTTTCGAGCCTAGCTTAATATTGATTGTGCACTTTTTTGGGCTCATTCTATTCAGGGCACATTTATTTTAGTAAATAATGCTCCATAAATGCATGAAAATAAGTCATAAAGATACAGTACGTGCTTACACAAGTAATATTCTACTAAAATCCACGAAATAGTTTTATAGTGATTTTTTTCGATATTCAAAAAATCTTAAACCAAATAGCCGGCCAACCGTAGATATAAGGTGTATCTGCATTAGGTGCAGCACTTGCATAGGTATATTTCCTATTACCATGCGCTACCATGCTGGTAATATTTTAGTAAGTAGCAATAGGAATAACACGCAATCTAGTGTAAGGAATTCGAATTGCGCCTGTTTTAAAACTATATTTAAGTATAAACTATAGAACTGAATTGGCTATTTACTCGGAAGCTGGTTACAAAACAGATCGTCGACATTTCCAAGTTCGTAATTTTTTTTTATTGTTAATTATTCCCTGCGACATATCTTGCAATAATATTTGCAAAAGGGCGATTATGATTATGATACCGCGCGGCGATGTGCCCTTTAGCCACGAGCATGTTACATTTGTTTGCCAATTTCAGCTAATTATCATCGAATGCTATCGTCTAGCGACAAACTAGACAACTATAACAACTGTAGAAAGACGTTATAATGTTAGCCACTTATCACTTTCGATGTGCAAGGCATTATATGTCAATGACTCTCAACGCCGAGTTGACCTATAGTCTATACCATTTTTTTTCCACGGTGGTGGCAAACAATCTTGCGGCCCGGCTGATGTTAAGCGGTTACCGTAGCCTATGGACGCTTGCAAAACCAGCAGCATCACATGCACGTTGCCAATCCTTCAAAAACCTATTAACTCCCTTCCTGAAGAATCCCATACTGTAGTCCCCTTCGAAAACCTCGGCAGGGAGATCATTCCACATTCCACCAATGAATTTAAACCACCAAAACATTTTGTAAAGAGAGTACTCGACGTTCACAAGTCTAGAATTTTTATATTCATAATTAACATTATTGGGACTTTAGTAATCCTTATGCGATCACATTCACGCTAAGTTCGGTTCGGTGTTAACGTTTAGGGTGAATGATGTAGGTATTTATTGGACCCAATTCTATAGACTTACATTTGATGATTTAAAATTGATTGGGACAACAGTATGTACTAATGGTTAATATTAATTATGTGTCTTCTATTAAACGCGTCTTTGGCATATAACTTTCTTCCCGCACTTTGGTTGCCTTGCACATTGTTAACGTGCCTACCGCAATGATTAATTCTGTGACAGGTTGACCAAATTTTGTTGACTTGCGGCTTGGATCTCATAAAAAACTGTTTACTGAAGTGAATGGATAACAGTTTCTTTTTAATGAATTTTCTTATTGTATTTAGGTTAACCGATTCCAGCTTTTAAATACGTCTGAATTGTATGGTATTTATTGTTTAAGAGTTAAAATCTAACACAACTTACCTACTAATGTTGAATAACTACTAGCAAAAGTTATAATGGCCTTAAGCCTAAAATGAAAGAAAAAAATTATGTTATTATTTTAGCTTAGTTTGATAGCATACCTACACGCGTCTGACAGAAAAGTTTTTACCATTGGCACCGAGTGGTGTCTTCATCTGTGCAATGTCCTGTTGCGTAATTAGTACAAATGCGTCTTAATAAAAAGGTCCAGGTTAGCTTAATTATTTAATATGTTAATTATATTTTGATAAATGCCAAAGACATTTTTATTAGCGACTGTGTATATAATTTTTGTAATGAACATTCATACATACTCAGATACCGGTCAAAAACATAACCCTCCCTTTTGCTTCGCCGTAGTCGGGTAAAAATAACCAATTCAGTTCCACTTAATTCACAAAGCTAGCAACTTTATTAAGACATTACAGTGTAGACTTAGGCTTTCGCATCGTATATTAGTTGCAGTTTAAAGCAATTTTTTATAATTTATTACTATCTTATAATCACTAAAGTGAAATGGACGCGATGACATATTGTTCTTCACTACATTAGGCAATTTAAACAGACCAGGCAACCGTCAGTGAGATTGCAGCCTTAAAAATTAAATAGAATCGTTAATAGTCAATAGAACGTTAATCCTTGTGAGTATAAATAACTTGAGGTCTATTCTCTTGGAGATAATCTTTCATTTGTGGTTTAACTTTAGTTGGTGGGAATTTAGTAAGGCAGAATTCGGCTACGACACAATAAAATTTACAGAGCAAAGGACACAGTAAGGCTTGGTGAATAACTGCTGCCACACGATACCACGGACCATCGAATGGATCCAGAATAGCAGGACAGAGCATATGGTTCAAATTTACCTGTGCAGGCTGAAACAAAAAAAAAACTACATTATGAATAATATTGGTACAAAACTCTTAGTAACATGTACGGAAATACACTCCGTGAAAATGTTTAAATAAATAGCGACCCTCGCACCAATGCAATAAAGTACAATTTGCGCACGCAACATGTTTCTTCATAATTTTTTTTTATTTTTTATTGCGTAGTCCGACAAACGAGCCTGTGGGTCACCTGGTGTTAAGTGATCTCCATCGCCCATGAACAGCCACAATACCGAAAGTATCACGTATGCGCTGTCGGCCTTAAAGGACAGGAATAGGGATTAGGGAAGGGAAGGGGGAATCTGGGCCTCCGGATATCTCACTTACCATACGAAACGCGGCAGTAAACTGTCACTTTACGTTGGTTTTCTGTGAGACAGTACTACCCCGGTCGAGCCGGCCCATTCATGCTGTAGACAAATATGTCTACAGCTTGGCTCTACCACTATAAATACTAGGGTTGTAAATGTGCAATGACTGAAATTGACCGGTAAACATTGAATTTAATCATTACCGAATAATTATAATTCAATTCAATTTTTTTTAAATAAAAATTACACAACAGATGAAACAGTTGTGTCAGGGCCTGTAATGTGCATGTTGTAAAAATAATTAAATACACTTTAATCTTGGGTTTGCATATAAAATCCATTAAGTGCGCTATGTTTTTAGCCTTCGAGATAATTTCGTAGACTCGTATGTCAAGATATAATTATGTATATGTAAAGATATAAAACTTATCATTAAATAGAATTTTTGAAAACGTCAAAAATTACTCATAAAACTTTTTTTATCAGAGCTTCTGTATTCGATTATATTATGCCTAAGTAGATTTTCATTCAATAAATGTTCACAAATATGATATTACTACACGGACAACAGGTCCGCGTGCAATTTATTTTTGGAGGAAAGGAAGGGATATAATCCATGGAGGCATCTTAAGCTATTACATCTTTCTATATTGCCTAGTAGTGAATTTATAAAGAACCTAATATTTTTCTGGAATAAAACAATTCCTATGTATAAATCCAGCTAATAAACTATATGTGTGCCAAATTTCATCCAAATCCGTTCAGCCTTTTTGCGTGATTGAGTAACAAACATATTAATTTGCCCATTAGTAGTTAACCCCAGAAACGGCCAAATATCGTACCCCAACTCTAGACCCCCGACAAAAGCCGGATGTACACTAGCTTATCTCAGAACGGACACACTTGCGTGTGCCACTATGGCGGGTTTTACACCCTACATACGGTGGTCGCTATCCGGGGGGATCAACAAAATAATGTGAGTTTTGTAATTTTAATATCTACAGTATACAATTGGCTTGGGAACCCTTAGTTAATACGTAGGTATAGGACACCAATTAGCTGGGTTTTTATACAAAAATATGTTAACTGGCTGCATTTCATCTTTTGGATGTTTCTATATAATGTTATATGTAAAGAGGATAATCTCGTTTCTAAGGTTAACAATATAAAAAATATAAAGATTAGTTTTATACTTACAATTGCAATTGTTTGTAATATAACAAAATGATAAAGTAAGTTGAGGCAGTAACTGAATATGGACCAATTAATATCACCCAGTGGTTCTATATTGTACACACCTTAAACATAAAAAACAGTAAACAATAAATCGTGTACGTATATTAACTAGCAATATGTTATATTACAACACTGCATACCTCCTATTCTAAGGAGATAATATGGAATTATAAACATCATTCCATGTTGGATCCAATAAAGGGCTGCCTCTGCTGGTATCTAGAATGTAAAAATTGATTGTTAATCACAATAATTGACGAAAAAAGCATTTTACAGTGTAATATTCATATATTCACGTAATATTACTCAATGTCCATACGACAGCAACTTAGCTGGTTAGAAACACGAATATATATATTTTTTTTTATCCTGGCACGGCAAAGTGACCACACTGCATCTAATGGTAAGCGCAGTGCGGTCCAATTAGAGTATTGAGTAGTGAGAGACTATATATCCCCCCGCTACTCAACACAATCATGTCGGCATGCTTCTTCACACTATGCCACGGGCAAGAAGGTGAAGAAGCGGTCGAGGCTCTTTTGTCAGAGTACTCGCAAGACCGCGAAACGGCCAAATATCGTACCCCAACTCTAGACCCCCGACAAAAGCCGGATGTACACTAGCTCATCACAGAACGGACACACTTGCGTGTGCCACTATGGCGGGTTTTACACCCTGCATACGGTGGTCGCTATCCGGGGGGATATGAATATCCTACCACCAGCTAAATACAGCTAGTATACAATATTTGTGGAACACTGTTCGTGTCCAACAACTTTTGTCTGTGACTATACACAGTCAGGTCATAAGTATTGTCACACAGTAAAAACTTTTATTTTAGAATGCTGGCCACAAAAAAGTTTATTGAATTCGAATTTCAAATTGCTCATGAAAAAAAATGTATACTTTTTAGAATTTTACTCATTTTTAAATATGGTGTGGACGCTTAAAGAAGACCGTGTTGCAGTAATTGCGTTGCATCGTTGCGGTTACGCGCCAATTCAAATTTTTGACATACTGAAAAATTTGAATATAACCAAAAGATTCGTTTATCGTACCATCAAACGATACAATGAAGACTCTAGTGTAGATGACAGGCAGCCCCGGATCTTCAATTTTTTTTAGGCGTGGCAAAAACTGAAAAATGCCGCCCCCGCCCTTACATTTATTTTTACCTTTATCATCCATATAATTTCAGTTATCAGATGTCCACTAATTGATTGAAATTTGGACATAGCCTATATATAGGCCTTCCGGAAATGATGCATCCATCGCTGTTCTTTCTGTGTTAAGCCTATTTATTTACAGATATATAGACATAAACGTGTAGGATATATATTTTATACACATCACAGGATAGGATTTAAAATAAAAATATGTATAATAAAAATAAAAATCAAATATATTATTGCATTATTGTGAATTGAAATTACAATTTTACTCTTGGAGCTTTTTGTTCAGCAAATAAATCTATGGCCTTGTCATAATATTAAAAACCAGAAGTGTAATGAATATTGTGAATATTTTAAGAGAAATAACGAACAATCAACCGATAGCGTTATATTTTACAAACTTATGCTAACTACAAATATACAAAACGCGATGTCTAATACGTCCTTTGTCTTCGAATGTCGTCGTCGAAAGAGGCCGCACCCCCGCGCACCCTCGTATTTATGGGGAAATTAGCAACAATTTAACGAAGAATTTAATCCAAAAAAATTTACCACCATGCAAATCGGAGTTTTTCGACAATTCTTCCGAGCTAATTACATTTACTACAATTTGTCTCATTAATGAAATATAACTTTGTAATAGTGACCTTAATAACATATTTAAAAATCAGCATGTAAAAATAAGTAAACATAATTTATTTTTGTGGAGCTTTAAAGCGTCTGACAAAAGTTTTGGTCCATGGAAAGTGTCTGACACTTATGATACTATTTTAGAATAGTATTCTACATAACATATATAAAAATCAGCCATGTAAATTTAAGTTAAGTAACTGTTATTTTTAGTTTCCTTTCTTACCTGGTACCTGCCCAGGTGTCACAAGGAGAGCTCCACAAACACGCAGGTTATTCAAAGAACATGAGACGCTATTGAGAACCTAAGGTTTCATCCATGAAAATAAGTTATGTCAGATCGCTCTGGGATCTTACTCTATTAACTAGAAAAGCGATCGATGAGCTGTGATAGATTTATTGATGCGACACTAATACAATTAGTTTAGGATCCCTGATAGTAGGTTTGCTATTGATTGCTATCAAGTAGATTTCGTGAGTAGCTTCATTTTGATGAGACGCCTAATTTTTCTCTTACAAAAATTTTCGATTGTGGTAGCTAACAGGGGCAGCAGGGCTAAAATATGTCGATTTGATGATTCTCAAAAGATGTATCACTAGCTGGGCTTTTTTTTTAAATCTCAAGATAATTATCTAAATTATTCGAAAAAATATTTGTCCTACAAAATGTATGGTTTGATCAAAGAGTCCCCCCCGTCCAACATGTATCGATAATGAGTTCATCAAAAATGATAACTAACCAGCAGTTTTTTTTTGTGTCGTTCACAAATGTCAAATTCTCAAGGGCGTCGCAGTACAAATAAGTTTGGGAAGCCCTGTCCTACAGTAAATAATAGGAGCAATGGTCTTATGGTGTTAACAACTTTTGCGCGTAGGACCGGGATAACGTACCACGCAATTTGTAGGACAATGTGGCTATTAAATAATTTAAATATGAACTGAAGCAACAGAAAAAGAAACTGCTGGTTAGTTATCATTTTTGATGACCTCATTATCGATACATGTTGGACGGGGGAGACACTTTGATGAAACCAAAAAACGCCCAGTTAGTGATACATTTTTTGATAATCATCAAATCGACATATTTTATCCTTGCTACCCCTGTTAGCTACCACAATCGAAAATTTTTGTAAGAGAAAAGTTGGGCGTCTCATCAAAATGAAGCTACTCACGGAAAATCTACTTAATAGTAATCAATAGCAAACCTACTATCAGGGATCCTAGACTAAATCAGTAATATTTTACCTTCGGTTGATCGACAAGTACAAAATAGATACAAAACACTGCCGTGGAGAGAGATCGACGAGGGAGTTTTCGAATATAGCTTCATCTCTTTCGCACGCGCGGTAACCAGACGCGTGCTGCCGCGATCTGCGATTCCTGCGGGCGAGCGGGCGCGTATTTTGAACTATGCCTACGCGCCCCCCGAATAAATAATAATAAATGTTCGTGCAGCACGTCTCACTCTGCGCTCTGGGTTTCGGTCAAGTTGATATGGCCATGAAATTTCTGTACTTGTACTATTATTTATTCCGTCAAAGTAGTTTATGAGTTGTCCATTCATCTGTAAAGTGTGTATTTGGCCGCCCTCTGAACTTGCCGCCCGGGGCATAGGCCCCGGCTTGCCCCCCCCTAGATCCGGGGCTGATGACAGGTCAAGAAGTGGTCGCCCTCGGTCTGTTAGGACTCCAGCAGTGATAAAAGCTGTGAAGGTGCGAATTCAAAGAAATCCCAAACGTAAGCAGAAACTGTTGGCCCTTCAGATGGGGTTAAGCAGAACCACGGTGAAAAGGGTGTTAAATGAAGACTTAGGGCTTCGGGCATATCGAAGAAAAATAGGACATCGTTTGAATGCTCGTCTAATGGACCTGAGACTGAAGAGATGCCGCGCTTTGTTGAAGCGGTACGCGGGAAAAAAATATCGGGAAATTCTTTTTTCAGATGAAAATTTTTTTACCGTAGAAGAGAGCTACAACAAACAAAATGATAAGGTGTACGCACACAGTAGTGAAGAAGCGAGCAACCGTATTCCGCGTGTCCAACGAGGTCATTTTCCATCCTCGCTCATGGTATGGTTGGGAGTTTCTTATTGGGGCTTAACAGAGGTACATTTTTGTGAGAAAGGTGTAAAAACGAATGCAGTTGTGTATCAAAATACAGTCCTGACGAACCTTGTGGAACCTATTTCTCATACCATGTTCAATAACAGGCACTGGGTATTCCAACAAGATTCGGCGCCAGCTCATAGAGCGAAGAGCACGCAAGACTGGCTGGCGGCGCGTGAAATCGACTTCATCCGGCACGAAGACTGGCCCTCCTCCAGTCCAGATTTGAATCCGTTAGATTACAAGATATGGCAACACTTGGAGGAAAAGGCGTGCTCAAAGCCTCATCCCAATGTGGAGTCACTCAAGACATCCTTGATTAAGGCAGCCGCCGATATTGACATGGACCTCGTTCGTGCTGCGATAGACAACTGGCCGCGCAGATTGAAGGCCTGTATTCAAAATCACGGAGGCCATTTTGAATAAACTTTAGTGTCATAAGAATCTATGTTTTGTTAAGTTCATTTTGGTATATAAATGGTTACATAATGAATAAACTTGTTTCAATTATTTTATATTAAACATGTGACAGAATTTATGACCTGACTAGGCACTAACAACAGATACACCAACTCATCCTTTGTCGAATACTACAAAAGATCGGGGCGATAAAGTGTATACACCTCTAAAAAACGTTTGCAAGTGATTGGAAAAATGTATCGCGGTCATGATCCTACATCAGTCATCTCTCAGTAGAGGAGAGGCCCGTGCCCAGCAGAGGGACAAATTTAATACAGGGCAGATATATTATTATGGTGAGGGTGTCTTATCAGGGCGATAGGAGACCCGTTTTGGATGTTATTGTAAAGCTTCTCACCGATACACTTTTCAAAGGAGATCCGCAGGTTTCCTATGTAAACTGGGCTAGGTGGTGAACACAAATGGGGTATGGTTTTTAACAATAAGGATATGCCACAATTTAACTACGATAAAGTATTTTTGAGCCAGGTCATAGGGTTTCAAAGTTTTATCAACTTAAAGATATACATAATCTACTATTTTCTACCATCTTCAATGACTATGATTTTCATCAGATATGATCTCCTTAATGATTACAATTATAATTACCTTACCTTACCGTACCACTAATCACCTTTCAAGATTGGAATACATTGTATGAAGTATATCCGCCAATAGTAATAATTAATCCGTTATAATAGCCAAGGGTCGTCGTAAAATATAAACACAAAATAACCGGCACCACAAATCGAAAACACATTGCTCTTGCGACAAATCACATACCACAGATTAAGTATTAGTAGCAAGCTAGAGATTGAAAATGTACAGCTGTTAAAAACTTGAAGTGTCAATTATCATTCGATCAATATTGCAATAATAAAATCGATGAACCACCAGAGTCATTTTATTTTAGTGTATTTTCTTTTGATTAATAAATGTTTGAACAAATGCCTTTCTAATGTGCTTGCAATGTTTATGCTTCTATAGTTTTTGCCAACATTCAATGTCGTTTAACAAAAATTTAAAGAATATCGATTATCGATATTAGTTTCATTTGCAAATCGATACAATATTTACAAAAGCTATATTAGCAACCCCACGATCATTTACAATAAAAAATGGTAGAAATATTTTTGTGTTATCGCTATATTTCTTCTAAATCTGATTGCATCGGTGTAGGATGAAATAAAAATGAGAAATAAAGTCTTAAAAATACAAGTGATTTTTTGGTTTTTAAGAATATCTTGTTCATGCTGTTCCAAATCTGCCGATCTCCTTTATGCTGTGATTTTTCCAGTAATACCTACTCTGCACCTGGTCAAAAAGCACCAACAACACAAAACTGGCTCAAAGTTCGGAACTTTATAAGAGCTCAAGATTGACTAACTAGACTAGATTTATTAAGAAGTAGTGACCGACCGAAGGTTCGGTTTCTGTTTCGGCAAAAAAATCGAGTTTTGGTGCCAGTTTCGGTTTCGGCAGCAAACCTGCCGAAACTTCGGCAGAACCGAAACTGCATTCGTGAATTATCGCGCGTCGCTCGGTTGCCTTGGGGAGAATCTTTGATCAAGGAATATCAATATTTACATATAAATGGGGAGAGTTCGTGTATCGTGTGTGACAAAGCAATAATTGACCTCATAGTTGTGGACATATCGTATAGTTTAGTAGAAGACGAATCGTTTCGACGACTCAATTTTACTGATCCCTACGCGGTTCATAAATATAGCATGAAGTCTGTAAAACCTTTTAGAATATCACTGATACCACAGATATATGAGAAAGTGAAGTCTAAAGTAAAAAACTAACACCAGACTACTGAAAAAACACGTTCTAAAAAATATTTTAGTGTATGTACGAGGGTAGTCCAATACTACTACTTGGCCCACGAATGAAAAAAATAATTTTGGGAAATGTTGCGATTTATTTCTACACATAATCTCCTTTGATTTTGGGTACACTTGACCCAGCGATGCTGCAACTTCTTTAACCCGTCTGAAAAATAGTTCTTCTGGAGGTCTGCAAAGTAGGCCTCCGTGGCGGCGATAACATCCTGATTCGATTCAAATTTCTGCCTGGGGAGTGACTTTTTCAAATTTGGAAACAAAAACAAGTCGCACGGGGCCAAATCCGGAGAATAAGGTGGATGGGGCAGCAGTTCGTAGCCTAATTCTACCAATTTGGCCGTGGCGACGGCCGAGGTGTGAGCCGGTGCGTTGTCATGATGGAAGAGGACTTTTTTCTTCGCCAAATTGGGCCGTTTTTTTGCAATTCGGCGTCGAATCGGCTCAATAATTCGGCATAGTAGAACTCTGTCGCCGTTTTGCCCTTCTCCAGGCAGTCGATGCAGATCACACCTTTTGATCCATCCCAGAAAATGGTGGCCATCACCTTTCCGGCCGATGGAACAGTCTTCGCCTTCTTCGGAGCACGTTCGCCGGGTGAAGTCCACTGTTTCGACTGTTCCTTGGTCTCTGGTGTGTACCAGTGTATCCATGTTTCGTCGACGGTCGCGAAACGACGCAGAAACTCCTTCGGATTCTGCTTAAACATCGACGAACACTGCTCTGATGTGGTCTCACGGTTGCGCTTGTTGTACGGAGTGAGCAAATGCGGGACCCATCGCGCCTACAGCTTTCTCATGCCCAATACTTCATGCAGGATTTGACCCACGCGGTCTTTTGAGATGCCTATTGTCTTAACTATCTCGCGCACCTTCAATCGGCGGTCTGCCAATACGAGATCGTGATTTTTTTCACGTTATCCTCCTTGGTAGCTGTTTTCGGGGCACCTGGGCGTGACTCATCAAAAACCGACGTGCGACCACCTTGAAACTCGTTAAACCAATTTTTGACGGTCGCCATCGAAGGAGAAGAGTCACCGTACACAGCATCCAAGCTATCTTTGATTTAGCTGCGCGATTTCCCTTCCAAAAGCAAGAATCGAATCACCGACCGTATGGCTCTTTTTCCATTTTTCTCAAATCAGCGGACATGCTCGCTTCCACACGCGGTCAAAACAAAATTACGGGTTCGATTCAGCTGAAATTTTGACAGTAGCCGTCTAAGAGAATGTACTACGCGATAAAAAATTGCTCTTGCGATAGTGGTGCCATCGGGCGGCGAGGCTAAGTACTTATCGGACCGCCCAAGTACATGAGATACAATGAATTATTTATTATATCTTGTTTTATAATTTTTAGAGCGTGTTTTTTCAGTAGTCGGTCAGTTTTTGAACTTATTTTTTACTTAAAGTATTTTGGGGTTTTGCAGAGCCACATCACATTTTTTATCTGTTTACAAGAAACCCTTTTTTTGTCAAATTATGATAAGTAGTTTAGAAGTTATGAGGCAACAAATGAACATAAATGCATGCATGCGTTACGACTGCTATGCTGCTGATGTCTCGGGTTCGGGTCCTCGAGTCCGGTAAGGTGATATTGAGTTTTTATCTAGAAATTCTCAGTATTAGCCCGGAGTATGGAACCTGTGCCCGGTATGGCGTGGGCTCGCCCCCTATCACATTATGGGACCGAAATTCGGCGAAAAGCCGGACACATTAACCGTGCAAGAACGTTTTGCGTTATTTTCTCTGTACCTTATTACTGTTGTAAAATACTATACATATGAACTATTTAGGTCATAATTTATACTGCATACATACTGTTCTCGACGCCGTCTCTGGAAACAGAAATGCTAGAAGCGGTCCATTTAAAAAGTTCAAATGTATACGAAAAACTGCAGTCACAGTGTTGCTGGGCGGAGCAGCTAATAAATATATCTGTAACAAAGTTAACATTTTTACTCAAAGGTCAAACATTGTGTAGAGTGTTAGGTATCTTTACAATCGCTAGGCACCGCGCATAATACCATTTTTTTTTATCCTGGCACGGCAAAGTAACCACACTGCACCTGGTGGTAAGCGCAGTGCCGTCCAATTATTGTATCGAGTAGCGAAAGACGATTTATCCCCCGCCACTCAACATAATCATGCTGGCCTGCTTCTTCACACTACTCCATGGGCAAGAATTTGAAGAAGCGGTCAAGTGTCTGAGTACTAAGAAGGCCGCAAAACGGCCAAAAAATGTACCTCAACTTTAGACCCCCGACAAAAACCGGATGTACACTTGCGCGTGCCACTATGGCGGGTTTTACACCCTGTTTACGGTGGTCGCCATCCGGGCGGATATGAATATCCTACTACCAGCAACATCTCATATCACTTTATCGGACTGTAATAAGATAGGCGTAAAGTGGGTTTACTGGTTACAACTCTGTCTACTGTATACGTATGTATGCACTATGCATGTTTACATCGTACACGCGGACTTTGTATGTATGCGAATTTATCAACAAAGCTTTTTTGCCTGTGTACGATTTTTTTATACTCAACATTAATATTATAACACTATTACGCGAATCGCAATACAAACATCTCAGTTCGTGTAAAACATTTAAGGCATTCTTGTACGTCTAAATTGTATGGCGCGTTACTAAATAAATAGCCTTTATAGTCGGACAACTGAGCAGTTTATTAATATTACTCTTAAAGTTTTCCATTCCATTTTACTGAAACGTTTGGAATTGTTTTATGAATTAACCTCTTCTTCCGCAAAAACAATTGGTTTTCATAGTTGTTTTTTAATGATTTAGCTTCAAATTATGCATACACGGAAAAAACTAAAAATATTTACACAATTCCGCTCCATTTCATTGTATGCATGACTAATTTCAAAATAAGTATAGAATATATATTATGGCCTAAACCTTTTTTAAACAAGCTAACTGTTCAATGTGGAAAAGCCAAGCTTTAGATAGTTTTGTCTACAGCTAGATGCTGTATGAGTCGGTGTAGTACTAATATTGTCTCACAGAAAAACGGAAGAGATTTGGGAGCTTTCCCTTGAGGGTTAGTACCGTAGGAGAGATTTTCGGGGGAGCATATAAAACATCCAAGAACAACATTGAAGCATGAAACTAATCCAACTGCGTCGAGGATAAAACTATATATCTAGGATTTTATGTTACGTTAATATAACACGAAGAAGTCATATTTTGGGGAATGGTTAATAAAACGTAAGAGGAGGTTTTAAAACGGCTCATTGGAAAGAATATATGGTTGGTGGGTGGTGGATGAATGCAAGTTGTCAAAGACCTGTATACTGTATAGTGAATGCACATTTGGCGTGGCCCAGGAGAGTTTACGAGAGATGGATAGTTAAGACTTTCCATCCAGTGTTATAAGTCACACCCACACTGCAAACAAATATTTGTAGATCACACAAACATCTCGGACTGCCTCGGTGGCGCTGTTGTGATAGCGCATGCGTTACGACTGCTATGCTGAGGTCTCGGGTTCGATCAACGGGTCGGCTAAAGTGATATTGGGTTTTTCTATTTAGTAATACTTAGTGTCAGTCCGAAGTCTAGATTTGTGCCCAGTATAGGCTCGCACCCTATCACATTATGGGACCGTTATAAAAAAGTGGGTGTACTGGATACACCTCTGCCTATCCCTTCGGGGATTACAGGCGTGAGTATATATGTTATGTATGTACACAAACATTTGTCTCGATGAGGGCGTCCGCTGCGCCACGGAGAATTTCAATTAATTAGTGTAAGAGATCTGTTGAATTTTGACTTGATAATATAATAATATTTATAATTAATTAAAAAATATTTTTAATTAATCGGTTTAAACCAGGACCAACCTGTCCTGTTTTATATATGGTTTGTTAAATGATCTGTTTCCTTTCTGTTAATAACACTGACAATATACAGTATCTATACTATAATAAAACTGCAGAGACACTTTGTACATTAAATATGTTAATAATATGTTTTGCAATTTATGTTATAATATGGATATAGAACCCAAAACAAGTGACGGGTTGTAAGTCTAAAGGGTCTAAGTGCCAATATTATTATTAAGAGATATAAAAAAAAGCTGTAAAAAAATATGCAAATGGCCGATCTCTCGTCCAATTTAGTATATTTTATGCATAAACATAAAGAATGGACTGATCAATATCCTCACAAAATAGACCACTTTTTAGAAAAAGACAATGCGACTGCACGGCCAATACGTATTTCTCTGCTCCTCTAAGTCTATGATATAGTCCAATCAAAATTCTAGAACAAGAGAATTGCTAGCCGCTCATTTGCTTTATCTATCTCATATTTTTCTGCCAGTATTCACTTATCTAATAGTTAGATAGAGAGCTTTCAGTCCATTCTCTCTGTCTATGATTTTGTATGCTAGATTTGGCATATTTTTATGTTGTTTAGCATATTTTTTGTTGTTTAGTATATAAAAAAACTTTCAAATGTATTTAACCATAGGAAATTACAATTTTTAGATAATACTAGCTGTTGCCCGCAGCTCTGCCTATGTGGAGGTTACTTTTGTAAGAACAGTATTGAATCCAGGGTGTTGTCTCCTGCACTGACACACCTGTACTGTTCGTCTAC
Source organism: Laothoe populi (assembly GCA_905220505.1). NCBI lineage: Eukaryota > Metazoa > Arthropoda > Insecta > Lepidoptera > Sphingidae > Laothoe > Laothoe populi. Next base: position 11,320,905 of record HG992151.1, on the reverse strand, counting down.
CTCTCAGGTGTTCTGCTCTGCTTATATAGAAACAGTCGCCCACAGGGGTGGGTGCGGCACTGCTAGGGGAAAATGTGCTTCAAGTCATTTTCGACCGCATATATTTTTTGGGATAGCTCCTAAGATATTCATTTAAATGATATGGTCCATAAGATTATAATAATGCGCATGAAATGCTTAAGGTAACTAACGTATTTAAGTTGATAAGGCTTAATACCATATCAGTCTAAATAGCTTTCCAATTACCACATTTTATGTGATCATTTTTTAGATGATAGAATGAATATAGCAAAGAAGATAGATAGATATATGCCATCACAATTTTTTTTATCAGTCTATAAAAGAGGAATACCCCTCCATGCATTGTTATATTATATCTTCAAGGGATAATGCAGCATTTTCACTCCAACAATTATCATTATATTTTAACCAATTTACACAAAACCTATAGCAGCAATAGCCTAGTTGGTTGCGGTACGGACTGTCAAGACGAAAGTCGTAGGTTCGAAACCCAAGTGGCATACACCTCTGACTTTTCTGAAGTTATGTGTGTATTAAAATGTTAATTATCGCCTGCTTTAACGGTGAAGGAAAACATCGTGAGGAAACCTGCATATCTGAGAATTTTTCGAAAGTATGAGAAGTCTGCCAACCCGCATTAGGCCAGCGTGGTGGACTAAGGCCTAACCCCTCTCATTAGTAGAGGAGGCCCGTGCCCAGTAGTGGGACAATGTTTAATACAGGGCTAGTATTATTAGTATTATACACAAAACCTTGACATATTATATACCTATAACTTCATCATGAATCACTTTATCTATTGGTGAAAACCACATGAAAATTCGTTCAGTAGGTTTTGAATTTATCATGAACAGACAGACAGATGCAGCAGAGGACTTAGTTTTATAATATCTGTATCTAGTGATGTATATTTACTTACTTGCATTAGAGTAGTCACATGACAAGGGTTCAATAGATATATAACTGTATGTGATGCAAATTTAAAACCAATTTCCATTCCCCATAGCAAAGCTAAAAGGATAACGAGAAATCTTTTTCCGCCTCTATCACTTTTTCTATAATTAATATCATGCGGTATTTTCAATTTAGGATATGTCAGTATCTGCAATCAAAAATTTTTCATTCATAACACTAGACAAAATTAAATGTTTTATTGTTCGCAAAATTTACTAAGTTTCAACTCAGAAATTATACTAAGTAATTTAATTAAATTTATTTTGTCACAGAAGAAATAATTAAATTAAACTGAGTAAAGAGCAATGGTTAAACATAGTTCTTTTTTATAATCTATTTTAATTGTAGAACAATACGTACCAAGACATAAATACTTAGAGAAGTCACTATGATCGTCTCAATAATTTTTCTTTGCGCTGATAAAAAATAGGCACATTCAGGGCCAACATTTCTAGGGACAGCTCTGTTTGCACCACTATATGCCCACTCGAACATTGTTTACAATTTAATAACAACTATAACTGCAACTAAAAGCCTGAATAAATACAAGTCATAGTTCTAATCAATTATTTAATTGTATCAAACATAAATAATTTGTTTCCCGCTGATGACACTTATCTTTTTTAAAAAAATCTGTTTTATAAAAAAGAAATGACAAAGGTTCTCTACTATGCAGCCTTGTCTGTCGTTAGTTTTTCAAATCCTGGCTCAAATTGATAAAGCAGCGAGTCAAAGTCGTGTTAGGGGTCAAGTAATGCTCTCTGGTCAAATACATTTGGAATAGTGACAAAATATTTTAAGCTTTCCGCTAAAGTTTTATCTAAATACCATCTATAAATTTTCTCTTTTTTATTGAAGAATAAAAGCAAATGTTTTCTAGCATGCAGCCTTGTCTGATGTTGGTTTGATTTTTAATCGCGAAAGAAACTATATAGGCCGTGTTCCGTTATACACTGCGCCACTGTTCAGTGCTCTCATACTGCTGCAGTATCATATGACGTCATAAATCGTCGCTATTTTTGTACTGAGAGCCACTGCGAGCACTGACGTTTTCGAGGTATGGTGCTCTCAGTGCTTTGGTCTATTGATCAACTGCGTTCAGAAATAGTGTCTCCCGGTTTTGTATATCATATTTCCCCATTTCAGGTTTATATTTTCCCCAAAAAGATACATTTCCGAAAATTTTCCCCATAATATTTTTCCTTTTTATCTCAATGTTACCACAGGAATATCGGAATAAAAAAGCCTATTTTACGTCCAGTAGCCCACTTTTTTGTTCTATATCACGATGATGGCAAACGCGCTTGCGGCCCGCCAGATGGTAAGTGGTTACCGTAGCCTATGGACGCTTGCAACACTAGGAGCATCACATGCGTCATGCGCGTTGCCGACCCTTCAAAAACCTATTTACTCCCTTCTTGAAGGAGTTTTTTATATGTAAATTATTTTATAATATAAATTGTAATGACAAATTACAAAAGACCTACGGCTGAGTTTCTTGGTGCTTCTTCTCAGACCAGTGGGCATTTCCGAAGCACCAGTAGACCTTAACATTATTAAAACATGTAAAAAGTGCCCATAGTGGCCTAATTTACAAAATAAATGATTTGATTTGTCTGACATTATTAGACCAAAATCATACCCTACTGAAGTTGACAAAGACTTGATGGTTCTGGTGTATCACCAAACAAGCTTATCAGCTTAATATTGTGCGAGTTGGCGCGTAGCCGACTGTGAAACGAGAGACCGTGGGTTGGATGGCCACACCGGTACAAATGTTTGTGTGACAGACATATATTTGTATCCGGGGTCTGGGTGTTGTGAGACCGAAAGTCTCTCGTAGTCCCTGATACCCACAACACAAGACTCGTATCTTAGTGTGGGGTCGGGGCTATGTGTGACTGTTAGGTGTTATTTATTTATTTTATTTAGTTACGCATTCCCAGAAACTCACCGAGTTTCATTACTCGGTGTCGAAAAAATGCGTGCCTTTGTCCTGGCTAAACAGGAGTTACAATGACGAGTGTGTGGGCGGGATAGTCTCTCTTATACTGCAATACCTCAACGTGGCATCAGGACACGTTATTCTGAAAACCTAGTAGTAGAAACTATTTTGGCGATCCGATATTAACCTTCGCGGTCTAGCTTGACTAATGTAGATCTGCCCGATGTTCCGACAAACAACATTGGTGGACAATGTAACAGCCAACAGGTACTGCAACTCCTGCTCCCGCCAATAATGTACATTTCGGTTGAAACGAGTTAACCACTGTTTGGTCTTCGAAAGAGAGGAATCTGCTATAATTCTGGAGACCATAAGTCTTAAGTCTCAATTATGATAAAATGGTCAACTTGGTGTAGTCAAATTATTGTAACTTCTCATTGCCAGAACACGTACAAATAGCCTCAGTATTTGGTAAATTTGTTTTATTAAATTATTTACCGTATAATTCTTATCCATAAGTCTAATAATAAAGTGTGTTTGTAAAATTATTACAGATATATAAGTTTGAATTAATTATATTATAAAACATAATATTTCGTTAATTTCGTTAGCTAAACCTGTACCGATACGGAGGTAAAGTTAGTCAAAACATATATAAAATTCACTCTTCTTAAAAAACCTTATTACCTAATATGATACTTAACGGTGTCATATGTAAGGACATATGAAAATAATTAGGTATTTGAATTCAATTGTTGCACTTCATGTATTATTATGATTTATTTTCTGACGTTGTTGCATTTATATGTCATGCCGCCAGGAGATAACGAACACGTCATTCATAATAGACTTGGGGCGTCAATCGGAACACATATCATTATTTTTTCTTCCAATAAAAATTGTATTATGTGTCCTCAGAGGTCTGAAGTCCAGATAAGCTCTTCCTGGGGTTAATTAATAAAATCATTTTGAGCCAATAATTCAATATGACGCTCCCGCGTTCAAGGCTCTGGAAACGGATGGAAACTACCGACATCTATCAGAAGTGTATGGACAGAAGACGATGTAGTCTCTCATAATAGACTTCTGACGTCTGAGGAAACATAATACTAATTTTATGGTAAGATAAACTTTTTTCAAAGTCAATATCAAGCACCCCTGTCTTTTTTCTAAACGGGTATATGAAATAAAAAAAAGAATAAACTTTTAAAGTTCTTTTATTAAGTAAAATTTCTTTAGCATGTTAAGCGTTAATCTATCTACAATGGCAGTGTTTTTACAAACATTTTCATCTAACCTTCGAAATTAGAAATAATATAGGTAGGTATTATTGTAGAAATTATATACGTAAATATTTGTTGTAACAGTAATATTACGAGTATATACAATTAAGCAAATCTACATTATCACAAATGCAAATGTAGATATTTACTTACTTATACGAAACAAATGATTACAGTTTTTTGTGTGACTAGTGAATACTTATGACATGATGAAAATCTAACATTTGCTATTTGAAATAATACGATATCATAATAGATTTGTAATGCCAGGTTTTATTAAGAAACATTTTGTAAAAATATTACAGAACATGTAATGTGAAGTATCCTAAACTTATTTTTAATTATTAATCTTAAATTGCTTTGGTGTATTCACTGATATTAAGGAACTCTAAATGATTACTATTCAGTAGCGATAAATTAGTTACTACCAACTCAATCATTGAATAGATCTTATTCTTATACGTAATGCATTAACTGCTAAACCTGACTTCCGCACTTAATAATAAACAATATCGCATTATGAGCCAGTCACATATTATCATTTGTATACCTACGTTGGATTTTATACTGCTAAGACGTATTTTTGATACACACAGCACAGCGGGACACTCGCTCTAATAACCGCCCAGATTTAAGTGTTTGTCTCTCTGGCATGGCAAATTGTTGGCTATCTTCTATTGTAGTAAGCCAGAAGCTAAGTTTATCGGCGAAGTGGTGACAAGTGCCGCCTTCGCCGTTACATTCAATAAACGGTATGGCGCGGAAGTCTTCTAAGCAAGATCCTGGACTAGCGAGAGCTTGTCCTCCGCCTTGGCCGCCAGCTCCAGTATGCTGCAATGAAAAAATGAGTTTTGTTTATCTGGTTACATGCTTCTTTCTTTAATAACACTATAAAGTTTTAGGGATAATTACCATAACGAAACTGTATCCTATCCATAAGGAGCTCCAGCCTCCGGGACAACTAGGAATATCTAAAGTCTGACTGTGTACAGCAATAACATTTGATGGTACTTCACACACAACGCATCGTGAAATGTATTTTACGATATCGTTCCCTGATACCGCTGTCATAGGTATGGGTTCACCACTAGATAACCAGTAGCTTCGATCGTTACGACTTGAATAATGACAAACATCATTTAGATCGCAGAACAGGAAGGGCATTGTGCTGAATTTTCTTACGCATGATCCTGCATAGCCCAGATCTTGGTTATGTGACTTCTCATTTCCATCTATATAGAGCAAGGAATATCCATCCCATAATTTCGTTTGTCCAGGTTCACACTCGGGTGTTATTGCTCTTTGACTATGTCGCACTAATAATATCCCTGTCAAATAATCCGTCCTCACACAAGGAGCTCCTGCATCTCCCTTAGAACCAGTTTGGCCGGTCATACCCATTTCGCCTCTTTCACCTTGTAAACCTTGAATTCCTTGTAGTCCCATTTGCCCTTGCGGACCTGGAAGTCCGACTGGACCTCGGTCTCCTTTCAACCCTGTATTTCCTTTTAAACCTTGTTGGCCAGGTGGACCGTCCCGACCTGGACGACCATCCATGCCAGGCATTCCTTGTGGTCCTATTTCTCCTTTTGGTCCAACAACAAGAACTGCAGGTTCACCCTTATCTCCTTTGAAGCCCATATCACCTTGTAGGCCAATTCTTCCGAGCATTCCTCGAGCACCTCTCTCACCTTTCTGACCTTTTTCTCCTGGACTTCCTGTAATTCCATCTAACCCACGGTCACCTTTGTCTCCCTTTTGACCCTCGATTCCTGGTAAGCCTATTTGTCCTTGTTCTCCTTTTTGTCCTGGCAAGCCAATTCCTGTAGCTCCTTTGTTACCCTTATCTCCCTTTTCACCTGATATACCAAGAGAACCTCTTTCACCGGGTTGTCCTCTATCTCCTGGAGTTCCTGCGATTCCTTCTCGGCCTTGATCACCCTTTACTCCTTTTTGTCCTACGGGACCAGGCCTTCCTGGCTCCCCTGTTTGTCCAGGAAGTCCAGGTAAACCCTGGTCTCCTTTTTCACCGGGAGCTCCAGACTTGCCAGGTCGACCATGTTTTCCAGGTGTCCCAAGAACACCCTTTTCACAAATACCTTTTCTACCAGGTTCGCCTATTGGTCCAATCGGACCTGTGTCACCTGAAAATAAAACACATGGAATTCCATTATCTTTATATATATAATTCTACTGTACGTGTGTATGTCACTGAACTCCTCCTAAACGGCTGGACCGATTTGAATATTTTTTTTATGATGGTTTAAATTCACAAATCAGCCCGGCAGATGGCGCTGCAGTCGGTGTGGCGCTCCTTTTACGGGCAGGACGACGTCTGCCGGGCCCACTAGTATTATATAAATAATAAATACACCCAACAGCCACACACATAGTTCTGACCCCACACTAGGTAAAACCTGTATCGTGGGTATCAAGAACCACGAGGGACTACGGTCCCACAACACCCAGACCCGAAACAAATATTTGTCCCGGTGCAAGAATCGAACCCATGGCTTTTCGTTTTATAACCGGCTACTCGGCCGCTGCGCCACGGAGGCTGTATATTAAGTTAGATTAAGAATTCACCTGACAGTTAGATTTAAGCAAGATAAATATTCATCAGCCAAGAACTGGCTGACTGGCTATATATAAAATCACAACACTTGATGTATAGAATACAACTGAACATTTAAAATTATAATAGTTTTACCTTGTATCGAATAATATCACAATTTCTCATCAATTTGCGAACCATGATGTGCTAGGTAACGATCATGCGACCCTAAACCCCCTCCCAGGGCAACCAAAAATTGGTACATAATAAAAACATCAGTACGTAAGATCTACCATGATGACTCGTTCTCGCGAGGAACGTTTTTATATGTGCCGGTATAAATACAATTCGGAATAATATTGTGATTTTTTAGAAATGTGATGATTAGCTCGCGTCGCTTTTACCAACAGATGCAGTTTAATTAATTTTGTGTACATAGACAAAGATTATTACCTTTTTCTCCGGTTGGACCAAATTCACCTTGAGGTCCTATCGGACCAGGAAAACCTTGATTACCCTTATCTCCTAGTAATCCTTGGGCACCGTCAAAACCTCTTTCTCCTTTAGCTCCTCTGGCACCAGCTATACCTTGCAGACCCATTTCACCTTTATCTCCTTTTATATCAATAGACAAGCCCGGAAAACCTGGTTCTCCTTTAAGTCCTGTATTGCCTTTAGGTCCCAAAGGCCCTTGTGGACCTATTTGTCCTCGTTCTCCTTTTATTCCATTTAAACCATCTCTGCCCGGAAATCCCATCTCACCTTTGTCGCCTTTTTGGCCTTCCTGACCCGGCAAGCCTATGTCACCAGGCAATCCAGGCATGCCGTCTAAGCCAGGTGTACCAGGACGTCCTGCTTCACCTGGCAGGCCAGTGTTACCTTTTAGCCCTAGTAAGCCTGGTCGGCCTTGATTTCCCTTTAGCCCTGAGAGGCCAGGAGCTCCATCCAATCCTGGAGCACCAAGATCTCCCTTTTCTCCAGGCATACCAGGTAATCCAATTCCAGGAACTCCCGCGTTTCCTTTGTCACCCTTATCACCGTCTCTACCAGGTGTACCAGGCTGTCCATAGTTGCCTGGTTGACCGGATTCACCTTTTTGTCCTTTATCAGATGCCAGTCCAGGCTCTCCCTTAGGTCCGACTTGTCCAGTCAAACCTGTATCACCTTTAAGCCCCTGTAAACCTGGTCTGCCAGTTAGACCTTGAGGTCCAGGATACCCTTGGTCTCCTTTTAATCCTGGTGCACCGAAAGGCCCTCTTGGTCCTATTAAGCCAGGTGCCCCTGGGGCTCCCATATACCCTAGATCTCCTTTATCTCCTTTTTGTCCTGGCTCTCCGTTTATTCCGGTTGAACCTGGGAGTCCAGGACGCCCTCTTGGTCCAGCAATACCTTTGGGTCCCTCTGGTCCCTGTAATCCAGGTTCTCCTTTGTTACCAGGTAAACCAATGAGACCAGGTTTGCCAGCTTGCCCCGGAAATCCTTGCTGTCCTTTAAGTCCATCTCTTCCTGGTAGACCAGGATTTCCTGGCACTCCAGGAGGACCAACTGGCCCTTGATCTCCTTTACTGCCAGGTGGGCCCATTTGACCTGGTCGACCCATTTGTCCTTCGTCCCCCTTTTCACCACGCAAACCTATAGGGCCTGGTGGACCATCTTCACCGGGAATACCTGGTTGTCCTCTGAGGCCTGGTTCTCCTGTACGTCCAGATGAACCTGGTGGACCTGGGGGTCCTACTATTGACGGGCCAATCTCTCCTTTATCACCTTTAAAGCCTGGTGTACCTGGAAAACCTCTGGCTCCTGTTTCTCCTGGAGTTCCCGGAAATCCAGTTGATCCCATAATTCCCTTTTCTCCTCTCCTTCCAGGGAGCCCACGAGGTCCAACAGGCCCTTGTTTACCAATTATACCCTTTTCTCCTTTTTCGCCTGGTTTTCCGGGGTAGCCCATATCACCTTTTTCACCAGAATCGCCTAGAAACAAATTAATAAATTATCAAAATGTAAGTTAATTGTATTCAGTTCTTTTACGAATCGTGTCGGGACGGTATTATAAAAGCAATTTGAAAATGTCATGTTTGTATCACGCTCTACATAATCAGCAATTATTTTTTGAGGCATTGTTTACGCTCAAATATACGCTTCAATCATAATAAACCACTTAATGACAACAGCTTCAATGCTACTATCAAGTAAAAGGTATCCAACTATACAATTTTAGAATATTCAGACCACAACACGTTTGGGAATTTATAGATTATTCTAGTACTTATAAGTCGATGGGTTCTAGGTACTGAGCCACGCTTAAGCTGTTCGTTTCTTGTTTTATGGAGCGTGGTTAACAGTCTACTGATTCTTAATATGAACTCATATAATTTAAGAAAGCTTTTGGCCATATGATCACGCGTTAAAGTTAATCAATTAATCATAAGCGTTAATAGATCATATAGGCAATGAAATGGCTCTTATACTAGACTAGAAAGCTTATCAACTTATACTAACTTTATTTATTATTAACTTAATTTTATTTATATATAAGGTACACCAACAGCACTAAATATCACAGCGAACAATAAAAAAGGCACAGTGTCAGATACGTGTGCTAGACACAGTGTTCGATAGATGTACTAAGCATTACCACATAACATGACAACAATACAAAAAAGTAAGTTATATAACTAAATATAACTATTAAATATATTAATAAAATTATATTGAATAAAAGTACATAATTGAAAACAAAACAAAAACACTTCTAGTTATGGTAAATTTGGAGATTAAAATTAAAATAAAACAAAATAAAAGGGTAAATATAGGGTAGTTGCGTCTTCTTTTCACGTAAATTCTCAAATCCCTTTGCATAATTAGATGCTACAAGCACTGTGACTTGTAAATCTAATCTAAAATCATGCAAAATTGCACACTAAGTAGATGATATATAATACAGGCCTGAGTCAATAATCAATATCAATATAAGGTATTAAAAAAACAAAACGCTGAGTGACATAATTAACTCATAAGATATAAAACCTATTTGTGAAAACTTGTAAATGGCCTTTTTATGTATACTCTGTATTTGTATTATAAATGCTAGCTGTAAGTTTTCCGAATAAATCATTTAAATAAATAAATAGAATAAAATATTGCTGGAATATCGTGAAAGGCCGCATCAACCTTTCCTTAAACAATATGCTTGCTACTACGGCAAATTCTATTGACCAACATATTTCACTAATTTCATAACTGTAAGCTAATTGTAATAAACATCATATACCTGAAATTCCCTGTGGACCTGGTTCTCCTTGCTCGCCTCTGTCACCTCTTGTTTGTTCCAATAGGAAATTGGGACATTGTCCTGGTGGACCTTTGATACCTTTTCTTCCAGGAGTACCTTTATCGCCTTTATGTCCTAAGTCTCCTGGTGTGCCTTTTTCTCCTTTAACGGATATTCCTTTTTCTCCAGGTCTCCCATCTTGGCCACTTTGTCCAGGCATACCCTCGATTCCAGGAGTACCCATAAGGCCTTGGTCACCCTTTTGTCCAGGCATTCCTACAGATCCACGTGCACCTTTAGGTCCTACTAATCCCCTCTCACCTTGCGGACCACGTGCACCTTTTGTACCTGGGTTTCCTTTGTCACCCTTTGGACCTTTGATAAGATTAGATGGTATTGAAGCACTTTCTCCTTTATCTCCAGGGCTACCAATAGGTCCGTCGTCACCACGTTCACCCTGTCAATTAAGCACTAACTGTACTTATCCGATGTACTATTATTTTATTTGAATTTATAGATATTAATATGTTCTATGGCGACTTCTAGTACGTTTAGGTAAGTAATTTTTTTTAGATTGGAATAGTATAAAGGAATTTCAAAGCATAGAATATAGCCGGAAACTGTTACAGGTATAGGTATATATTATGTAAATAATCTATGATTTGTGGAAAAACGTTGACATAAGTCTCATTCTTTTTGATTTTTTTATACTTGTAATCATCTCAGTAACTGCTTAAAAAACAAAACTGCCACTTCACGTTGATATTATTTATGTGACAGCCACATCACCCGGGTTAAGAAGTCCCATTATGATGGAAATAGTTAGAGATACACATTATATAGTAAGAGTGAAAGCTTACAATCTATATAAAGTTTTCAAGCAGATACCGCTGCGGCAACAATAGTTAATAATGCTGCAATAATTTAGAAAACGAATAAAAAATAGAATTATTCGTTTTATATTACTCACTGGTGAACCAGGTGATCCAGGTAAGCCATTAACACCATCCGCTCCTCGTTCCCCGGGGAGTCCTATTGGACCAGAAGGCCCTCTTTCACCACGTTCGCCTTGTGCACCATCAGAGCCACGATCACCTTTATCTCCAGGGCCCCCTGGCCAGCAATCATTACATTTTCCACCAATGTCTCCTTTTTGTCCAGGATTTCCAGGAGTGCCATCGTAACCAGGTCTACCTTTTTCACCCTTTTCGCCAGGTGGGCCCATTTCTCCTGGGGCACCAGGTGTGCCGAGACTAGAATTGCCAGGAACGCCTCTAAGACCCGTGTAACCCTTTTCACCCTTTTGGCCCTTTTCTCCGGAAAGACCAGGTAGACCACCATCACCTTTTTCGCCCTAGTAAACATAAGTACAAAATTATATCGATGAGTTTAAATTTTATTTACTTAATATAATAATATCTTATTGGATTAATAAAAACAAGAATGAATAACTTACAGGGATCGATAGTCCATCCTCTCCCTTATATCCTCTTGGACCTTGTGGACCCACGGCGCCAACGTAACCTCTTGGACCTATTTCACCAGGCGCGCCATCAAGACCGCCTTCTCCCTTTTCACCTTTTTGACCTGCTGGACCTTCGATACCTGGATTACCAGGTTCTCCTTGTCCTCCAGGTGGTCCCATGGGTCCCTCTATGCCTCTTTCACCCGGCCTGCCATCAGTTCCCTTTGGTCCTGGTGCTCCGGTATATCCTCGTGGTCCTAGTGGTCCAGGCGGCCCACGTGAACCTGAGAGGCCTCCAGGAGGTCCAGGTATACCTTTAAGTCCTCTTGGGCCTGGGAATCCATCTCTTCCAGGTTCGCCTTTACTTCCAGGTATCCCTGGTAATCCAGCGAGACCATCCACTCCTCTACTTCCCTTTGGACCCATTGTACCTGGTGCTCCATACATTCCATCTCGACCCTAAAGAATATTTAGACAGGACGTGAGACGTTAAACAACATTACCATTTTAATGATTTCTTTTATAGACTACTGTACTGACAATATAATATATTGTTAACAATATAATAAAATGAGGTGTATATACAATGTGTTACAGAAAGATGTGACCAAATTTTACTAACGTATAGTGTATGATATTAATACTTCACCCCTTGTACTACGAAAATTAATAATAAATAAATTTACGGTGATAAAGATAAAACATATTCTTTTTTTCCATAGTATAATATTTTAAATGACTTAAATGCATATCAGATACGTGTTGTCGAATGTCCTGTCATAAGTTGCATGTATCGATTGAGACAATGTTCTGAGCCCTATGCATTATGAAATGTATACCTACCTACTTTTTATACAGTGCTGACTATGCGTTTTTTATAGTTTTTTTTTTCAATTAATACCTATGCGACACTAATTAATTAACTTAAATCTTCGATCTATTATTCGAAACTTAATAGTTTCATTTTTATAACCTTTATTATATTCTTATTTATAAAATAAAGTTATACATACCCGTTCGCCAGGATTTCCTCTTGTACCCTTTTCTCCTTTAATTCCCATATTTCCGGACAAGCCTGGTTCTCCCATCGGTCCAGTGTCACCTTTCTCACCCATGCGACCTGGTTCGCCTTTGTCTCCCTTAACCCCCATATCCCCCCTGGTGCCTTTCACCGCAACTCCTTTACCGAAATCATACGGTAATGAAGGCGAAGTACAACTTGATCCCCGGTCGCCTTTATCACCACGATCCCCTTTATCACCTTGGATCGACTGTCCTTTTGATCCTTTAAAGCCCTTATCACCTTTCGACCCAGTAAAACCCTGCAAAATATACAGATATATCGTTATTAGAAATGTAATACCTAATTACAATTACTTTGATACTAGATATTTTTGTGAGACTGTAGCAACATACTTACTTCCAATAATTTTAAAAAGACCAGCGGATAACATTTCGTTGCATAGGTATATTTCTATGTAAGCGTTATATGTCTCTAATAAATCGCAAATAGCGAGTGATTAGGCCGCTGTTTATTTATACCTTTTAGATTAAAGTTTATTTTATTTTCCTATTGTCTTATACTTATATATTAAAAATAAATTCTTAAATAATATACCTAGTCAGGTCATAAATTCTGTCACATGTTTAATATAAAATAATTGAAACAAGTTTATTCATTATGTAACCATTTATATACCAAAATGAACTTAACAAAACATAGATTCTTATGACACTAAAGTTTATTCAAAATGACCTCCGTGATTTTGAATACAGGCCTTCAATCTGCGCAGCCAGTTGTCTATCGCAGCACGAACGAGGTCCATGTCAATATCGGCGGCTGCCTTAATCAAGGATGTCTTGAGTGACTCCAAATTGGGATGACGCTTTGAGCACGCCTTTTCCTCCAAGTGTTGCCATATCTTGTAATCTAACGGATTCAAATCTGGACTGGAGGAGGGCCAGTCTTCGTGCCGGATGAAGTCGATTTCACGCGCCGCCAGCCAGTCTTGTGTGCTCTTCGCTCTATGAGCTGGCGACGAATCTTGTTGGAATACCCAGTGCCTGTTATTGAACATGGTATGAGAAACAGGTTCCACAAGGTTCGTCAGGACTGTATTTTGATACACAACTGCATTCGTTTTTACACCTTTCTCACAAAAATGTACCTCTGTTAAGCCCCAATAAGAAACTCCCAACCATACCATGAGCGAGGATGGAAAATGACCTCGTTGGACACGCGGAATACGGTTGCTCGCTTCTTCACTACTGTGTGCGTACACCTTATCATTTTGTTTGTTGTAGCTCTCTTCTACGGTAAATTTTTTTTCATCTGAAAAAAGAATTTCCCGATATTTTTTTCCCGCGTACCGCTTCAACAAAGCGCGGCATCTCTTCAGTCTCAGGTCCATTAGACGAGCATTCAAACGATGTCCTGTTTTTCTTCGATATGCCCGAAGCCCTAAGTCTTCATTTAACACCCTTTTCACCGTGGTTCTGCTTAACCCCATCTGAAGGGCCAACAGTTTCTGCTTACGTTTGGGATTTCTTTGAATTCGCGCCTTCACAGCTTTTATCACTGCTGGAGTCCTAACAGACCGAGGGCGACCACTTCTTGACCTGTCATCTACGCTAGAGTCTTCATTGTATCGTTTGATGGTACGATAAACGAATCTTTCGGTTATATTCAAATTTTTCAGTATGTCAAAAATTGGAATTGGCGCGTAACCGCAACGATGCAACGCAATTACTGCAACACGGTCTTCTTTAAGCGTCCACTCCATATTTAAAAATGAGTAAAATTCTAAAACGTATACATTTTTATTTTCATGAACAATTTGAAATTCGAATTCAATAAACTTTTTTGTGGCCAGCATTCTAAAATAAAAGTTTTTACTGTGTGACAATACTTATGACCTGACTGTGTAATAATAACTCCAGCGTGAAATAAATTATAATACTGACCATGGCTCCTACGCTTCCTTTTGGTCCCGGTAAGCCAGGGGGACCAACTGGTCCCATGGGACCTGGTCTACCCTGCAAGCCGTCCGCACAAGGTTCACCTTTTTGACCTTTTGGATAGCGACCTATGTGGGCCGCTTCTCCTTTGTCACCTTTATCACCTTTCGATCCCGGAAAACCCCGTGGTCCCTGATATCCTCTTGGGCCAACAGCACCAGGCTCGCCCTAAAATTATGTTTAAAAACATGTAAAAATAAAGTAATAATACTAAAATAGAAGCTAATAAACATAAACTAAGCTTATTGGCCTACACATCACGACAGCATACAATTATATTTACGAAGCACTATAGGGCTTTTAGAAATATACAGCAAAATAATGTAATTGTCCATTGGTATTACATTCTATAAAACTATGCAGGGTGGAAATTGTAATAAGAAGGAAAATATCCCAAAATAAAATATTCATAAGAAACAAAAGAACACTATTTTCAAAGAACACTATTGCAAAATAAGCCAGTCATTTGAACTAATGACTGATTTAACAATATTTTTTTTTTATACACCCAACAGTCATATACATAGTTCTGAACGCACACTAGGTCAAACCTTTATCAAGAACTACGGGGGAATACAGTCCCACAACACCAAGACTCGAAACAAATAGGTATCCGTCTGTCACACAAACTTTTGTCTTGGTGCGGGAACCGGACCCACGGCCTCCCGTTTCACAACCGACTACTCGCCCGCTGTGCTACGGAGGCTATTGCACCAACATTTCCTCTTTGGTTAATTAAACTAGTACTAAACAAGTTCCTTGATCGGCTATCTTCTTACGATTTCCTATTCGATCATGTATACCAAAAATATTTCATTTCTAAAGCACAATGTTGCCCGTAAAATAGTGTCGCATGATGTTTAAGGTCGCGTATGGAAAACGCATGTCATAATATGCAACATCGTGTTGCATCATCCTTTTTCGTCGTTATGGCTTCTGTGTAAACCAGGCTTTTTAATATAATAATAATAATAATACTAGCCCTGTATTAAACATTGTCCCACTGCTGGGCACGGGCCTCCTCTACTAATGAGAGGGGTTAGGCCTTAGTCCTTTTAAATGAAATGAAAATCTCTCTTACAAACAATGCATATTAAATTATATTATAAACTACCATGTATCAAGTCATTGGAATAAATAAATAATTTATAATATTTTATAATTTTATTCGTCGGGATTAAAAGAGGTAAATAAACCGCGATAAAATCCGTAAAATTAGTTTTATTTCAATGTATAATATTCGCGTAAACATGAGAAACCATTATAAAGAAAGTCGAAAAAAGATTAAAATATACGATAAGACTATTATTCTTATTACTATTATCAATGTACATGATTTCATTACAAGTAATGACTTCATGGAATTCATGAAATTTTATGATTTAAATTATTATTGCTATAAATATTGAAATGCCTAATTAATTTCTTTACTAATAAGTAATAGCGTAAGTTAATAAGTAAAAATGTGATATATGTTTTTACTATCCAAGTACTTATATCCAACTAGATACAAGTAGTAAGATAATAAAACTGTATAATAAAGGGCTCTTCAGTCATAAAGAAACATTACATATTACATCAGACACGATTGATATTCATTATTAATTTATACTACTTACGTCTGTTCCATTGCAACCATCTCTACCAGGTATTCCAGGAATACCAGGTTCACCTTGAGGGCCTGGTTGACCAGCTATGCCGGTAAATCCTTGCGCACCTGGTTTTCCTCTGTCACCTTTGGGACCACGTGGTCCTTGCGGCCCCATCTGTCCTTTTAGACCTTTAGCCCCTTGAGGACCCTCAGCGCCTTCGTGACCTGGAAGTCCTCTGATTCCTGCAGGTCCAGGCGATCCGGGGAATCCCTGTATGACGGTTTTTATTTTATTTGTGTACAACGTACATCCATATATTTGTTACTTTTCAAGGATTTTATAACATACTAGCTGTCGCCTGCGGCTCCGCCCGCGAGGTAGATATTTTTGAAAGAAAAAGTATAAAATCCTCGGAGTCATCTTAAGCTATTTCTATATTTTGATATCCTATAGGAACCGTTCATTTTTCCGGGAAAAAAATTGCCTAGGTATATCATTCTCTAATCCCTAAACTACCACTATGCAAAAAATCAAGTCAAGCTCTTGCTCTGTGAAAAACGAAAAAATAACCCGCGGGAACAGTACATTTTTCCGGGATTAAAAGTAGCCTATGTCTTTCTCTGACCCCCCTACACTACTACTATGCAAAAATTATGTTGAACCATTAGAAATAAAAAAACAAAAGACTATCCCGCGGGAACCGTACTTTTTCCGGGTTAAAAAGTAGCATATAATTTGCGCGTTCGAATGATCTAAATTTTAGGGTGATTGGTCTAGCCGTTTTTGAGTTATAACCGTTCATACAGACAGACAGATAAAAAATTTTAAAATTGCATAATCAGGATCAGTGTGTAATAAAAAGAATATTACAAGCAAAATCTGGCAAATTACTCAAATGTACAGACATTCGCTACAGATTTATATATTAGTTTATAATATAAAATGAATACACGGAAGTTGATTTTATGGAAACGCTATGATAGTTACAAATATAACGAAAGTAAAGTAAATAAAGTGTTTTAGCATATTTTACATGCAGTTTGCAAATACTTACTCTATTTCCTTTTTCAGCGAAACATTTTGGCACGCAACAACCGGGTGCAGTGCAATTACGATCGACTGCAGTTGTGCGTTGTCTGGTGACAGGGTCGTATACTGCGAAGTTGAGACCTGTGCTCCGCCGAGGCGGTGGTGGCGATGGCTGTGGTGGCGGTGATGGCACGTCTACTCTTCCCGAGAGACCGTGTCTATATTCCAGGTCTTGCTCCTGGAAATCTCGGTTATCCCATTGATTGGGGGGCCACCCCGGGGCCCAGTCTGGATAGTTATCGTCTTGCTATAATAAAATATGGTAATTTATTAACAAGCACGTTAATAGCATATTACATAATTATAGAAGTTCAGAGCCCGGATTAGTGAAATTAGTACACACACACATACACTCACGCCTGTAATCTCCGAAGAGAGGTAGGGTAGGCAGAGGTGTACTGCTGTAACTGGTTGTAACCAGTACACCTACTTTTCGCCGAATTTCGCTTCGGTATGGCGATAGGGGGTGAGCCTATCGCCATACCGGGCACAGATTCCAGACTCCGGGCTAATACTGAGAAAAACCCAATATCACTTTACCCGACCTGGGGATCGAACCCGAGACCTCAGCACAGCAGTCGTAACGCATGCGTAATTACAACTGAGCCGCCGAGGCAATCACCGAGGTAGTGAAATTAGCTTGGCGGATATAAAACTTTAACATTTTTGAGAAAAAAATGGAACCCACGGTCTTTCGTTTCGCAGCCGCGGCCGCCTACTAGACTGCTGCGCCAGGAGGCTGTTCGTTTTGTCGCGATTCAAATGTGGCCAGGTATAAATCGTTTAATTATCAGTTTCGGTTTCTGCGTGAAGTTTTTATCAAATATTGTAATTGGTAATTGTAAAAAGGTACTAAATATTCATAGAAATAATAATATATAATAATTTAATACACACATAATAAACAAATGTAATTGAAACATTTGTTGCTGCTTACGGAACTCAGGGCGCAAGCCCTATTCGCATGTCATGGTGTTTTATGACGTTTGACTTTTTAATTCCAATTACTTAATACGTGTTATAAATTGGGGGAGTCCGGGAGACTTGTCCAGATGGGAGGGTTGGACTGATAGAGATTATCCCGCCCACACACCCGCCATTGTAACTCCTGTTTAGCCAGGATCAACAATGGCACGCATTTTTTCGACACCGAGTAATGAAACTCGGCGAGTCTCTGGGAATGCTTAATAACTGTCTTTTATCCCGCGACAAAATTAATCAAATAGAAATATAGGGAGGAGTTGGAAATATAAATTGTCCACTTGGAATTGGGAGAGTTGAACTATGGTTCAAAATTCAGTTTTAAATTGGGGCTAATCAAACGTCAGTTCACCCATTGGTAGCCCATGAGAGGCCAATCACAAGTATTCCTGGGCGATTTAGGCACAGTTAGGTTAGTTTATCTAAAACTGGACGAAGAAAGCTGCTGGAAAATATTCCGTTCCGTGGTTTCCTTTCTAGAAATCCAAAAATAAGTCTAAAAATATCCGAAGTCACCAGCCCAACTTGTGCCACCAGTTTCAATAAAAAAGTATTAGTAATAACTCCAACTTGTAATATAAGTTAATAAATTTGTTATTAAACTTAAAATGCTTTTACAAAAAAAAGTATGGCCAAATCTCCCCACTACCTGGTTCAAGTGTCCCTTAAGGTGAGGTGACATGACTCATATCCCATTATTTTTATTAAAAACCCTATATTTTTTACAGTGTTATTTTATTGAAAAAATAATGATGGAAAATGTATGTTTTTTAAGTGTGTTTTTTTTAAATAAAATGCGATTCAAGTGTCCCGGACTCCCCCTACTGATTTCGGTCGTTAAATCAATATTATACATACTAATGTTATATTTAATATAATACTGTACATTTCAATTTGTTTATTTTCATAACTCGCGTTTTAAGGTGTTGTTTAATCCACATTAATACTTTTCAGCTTCCTTGGCTACAAGGTATACGTAATCACTATAAGGTTTCAAATAAAAATGTGATAGTCCTATATCATTACTCAAACCTTACAAATCAAACCTTATTCAATATTATTACATTATGAATTCAGTTTGTATAAAATAACTAGCTTTTCCCGCAGCTCCGCCCGCTTATTAGTTATTTTTGAAAGCAATAGGTATAACATCCATGGAGTCATCCTAAACTATTACAACATTCTATATTTTGCAATCTCATAGGAACTGCGATTATTCCGGGATAAAAAGTAGTCTATGTAATTCTTTAAACTACCACTATACAAAAGTCATGTCGATCCCTTGCTATGTGAAAAACAACAACAATTCTATCTCACCGGAACCGTACATCAGAGGCTATAATCTATCTCTGTGCTAAATTTCAACCAGATCTGTGTTCAGCCGTTTTGATGTGATTGAGTAACAAACATCCATCCATCCATCCAAACATTCGCATTTATAATTAAAATCTTCTCAATATTAAATTTTAGTATTCAATAATCAAGCCTGAATATTTAATGTACTTTTATTTAATGAATTCATTCGATTTTTGTAGACAATGTGGCAAATATATATATAACCACTCTAAGGACACACGCGAATATAAAATACTAATAATAATCGATGTCATAAACTAACAGAACCTTTGGTCGCATAATATTCATACTGCTGCACACACGCAATAATCACGTTGGGAATAAGTATATATTTGAAGTGAATCTTCTTTCATGTAGCCAAGTCTCTTACAAAGTCATATCTACGATTTTTATCTATTTTGAATGTAATTATAAAGCAAAAAGATAGAAAATCGTACTTGGCCAGAAACAGAATAAAAAAATCTAATTATGAAATATTATCGTCTGTACGTTATAGTATTATACAATAGCGAAATAATACTGTTACTTACTTTTACCGCAAAGGTACGTGCAACTCAAGTACATCTAACAGTTATTAGAAAATTTAAGATTGAATAATTCTTTACATTTTTTACTGTTTGTCACAGGTGCTTTAATTGAGAGCTTTTGTTATTCGGTGGCTATATTCCATAGATATTTTTTAAAATGCGCGTCGGGGGCTCATGGCGCGGCGCGGTCGGGCCGGCGGGCCGCCTCTACAGAATTTTCGTTTATCACAAGTTCTACAGAAAACTGACGAAATGTAGGTTTGCTATTGCTTAATCTAGTTGTTTCGCTGTAGTTCAATTTAATTGATCAAACATCTTTCATCTGTTGAAAAATGGTTTTTGGCAGTACCGAGGATTTTAGTAAGTAATTATTAGCCCCTCTACTAAATATGTACTTGCGTAGTCCGACCCTAATCTTTGTTTTAATGTGCAGACACGGCAACTCAACGTAGGCACATCTACATTCCTTTGAATAATTCCATGGACTGTTCATGATAAGTTTAAGTTTTACTAAAACTTAAATAACCGCCTTCGTATCCGTTAAATCTATTGAATAAAGATTAGAAGAATTATCAATATCAAGCCACATTTGGCAGACAATTAGCGGAACGTACTTAAAAACACGTATTACTCATTGAAAATATATTGGTTGAGTTGAGAAACTCTCCTTTTATGTCAGTGAATTTATCTAAATGTAAAGAAACTTCAAAACTCGAATTGCGATGCAGTTGATGTGGTGCATGGATGAGTTTACCTTATTTTTATTTGCATCTACCCCGTCTTCAGATTTTCAATAAATGTATATGGGAACGTAATGTGAACCCTATCCAATGCAAAAGGAAATATCAAACAGGCGAAGTTACGAATTAATAACCTCTTCATTTTGAATTCGGTTGAAATGTTTATTACTCATAAATTTCTAGCATAAGTAAATTATGTTCGTGACAAGGTAAGTTCAATTTGATACTCTAGCCACATGCTGCGTTGGCTTCTTGTTATAATAATAGTAAACTGACACTAGTTGTCACATAACAATAACTATGTGCACTGCAAACAATTCCACTAAAAGCCAATAAATGCTTAAAGTCATACCTACATGTAAAACAAATTACTGTTATATTTTGTATAACCACCTCTAAGAAAGCAATATTTTACAAAACAGTATTTTCATTCATTTATTTAATTCTGAAATATCACAATAATTTGAGGTCTGACATAAATTTGGTTAAAACTGATGAAAAATGTATTTGGATATGAAGTATTTTTTTTAGTTTTATTTAAACGTATGATCAATATACAACATAATATATAGAAAATATTTTATTTGACTAGATTGCCTCCATAATCTAATGGAAAACGTTGTAAAGTGGTAAACCGAGAAGTTCCGATCTCATATCTACCATGGGACAACTATTTGTAATCAATTTTTATTCTTACGATTAATTAATTTCAATCACGGAAAAAAGCAGCGTCTTGAATCAATTTCTATATTTAGCTATAACATAATTTAAAAAATATATGTGAAGATCTAAAAATAGACGAAACCGCCACCATACGATTTAGAATTGTGTGGCTCCAACCTATTTCTCTCAATTTTAAAATAAAATTTAAAATACACGGAAATACGTGATATCTACAGGGACAAATAAAAAAAATAAAAAAAATGATTATTTATATAGTAAACCCGTTTTTTGTTACAGTAATAATCAATAAAATATTTATTATCTGATAATATACATATATAGTTAGCTGTAGGAAATAATACGTTTGCGCAATGCCGACGCATTACATCCGAGCAATGATAAAGTTTGTCGGTTTTCTCCACGATTGCATTGTATATTTAAAACAAGAGTAAAAACAATGTTATTCTTTATATTCGGAATAATTAAATATTTGTATTTGGAAATATTCAAAATAAAATATATGAATTTTGTTAAAACATATTATTTTTATTTATATACTGTGATAGCACTGAGTCTTCAAAAATTGAAAAAGGACGATTGCAAGCGGACGAGCGGGACAACCCGACCGTCGGCCTCGTCGTAATTTTTAGCATTCCCAATCCTACTCCGGTTTTTATTTAGTGTATCAGTTTAGACCAAAAACAATTAAAAGTGTATAGGTATCATATTTGTTTAATACTTACTGTCTTAACTCCTGATACTAATGCCAAAGCAGCTACCAACCTAAAGAAAAGACATTTAAAATGTTATCTATATTATAATCAATAAATCTATATTATAATATAAAATGCGCACTATTAAATTTTTTTGTTATAAAATGAATTTAACGTTACAAATAAATTTATTTACTTAATGGAATTATTAAAACTAAAATCCTTTAATAAAAAATATCTATGATACATCAGTTAAAATGTATTGAAACATATTAATAGTCTTACCACAGTACGTAGTCCGCCATGGCACGGAGCGCGCTGCGCCAGAATCCCGTGCGCGCGCGCCGTTTGTGCCGGGATACTAAAGGAAAGAGGAGAGCTCGGGCGGTGGTCAGGCCACCCCCGCCCCGCAGGGAGCGGCCGCAGCGCCTGTGGCCCCAGGCTGTAAGCGAGGGCGCGCATCCAGTAGTGCGGCGCAGCCATGTCGGGCCCGGCGCGTGCGCGCCTTCACGCGCTTTATCTCGTGCCCGTCGCGCTTCTTCTACTCCTATGGAATCCTATTCCAGTTTCAGCAGTAAGTAAATCCAATTAATCTCACAATTTAAACTATAAACGGCAAACTATCATGTGCAATTTGCAAAGAAAAAAGACATCAACGCGCAAGCTATAGTTGCGTCTTTGTCCTGAAAAGTTACGCTTAATCATCCAAATGGTATAACTGATAGATTTACATAATTCATAAATGCATCATCGGAAAAACTGGACCAAATGTTCAGTGTTGATTTACTGTTTTGTACTGAAAATTGTGACACAGGAACACTTGTATGGTGAACTTAGATAGTAATAAGAATTCCCATAATATTATATTATTTATTACACAGAGCAAAAGACGTAATTAAATGATAATTAATATAAGTAACATAATCAGATTGAATGTCACACATTCAATAATCATGTAAGTTTTATAAATTTAATATCAAAATAGTTTGCACGTCATAAGGATTAAGTTCTCACATAACATTAAGTATAGCCTTAGAAAATATATTATGGATATGATTTCATTTATTGTAAAACAACTCATATAGAGACACTAATATGTTACACATTTTATTTAGTTTTACTTTTACTGTTGTACATATTATGCTAAGGATATGTTTGTATTTTGATGTAATATTTTATTTGGGGAATTCTTACAGATAGTAAATATATCTTGATTTAAAATTCTGTGTGTGTGTTTGTCACCTAACACCTCCTAAACGGCTAGTCCGATTTGGATGAAATTTTGTGTATTCTATGGGTTCTTGAATAGTTTAAAAACACAACTGGACCCGGTAGGTGGCGCTGAAATAGGGTTCTTGAGCAGAGGTGTAACCAGTAGGTGCACCCACTTTTGGCCGAATTGATTACGGTCCCATAATGTGATAGGGGGTGAGCCTAGCGCCAAATCGGGCACAATTCCAGACTCCGGGCTGATATTGAGTATTTCTATATAGAAAAACACAATATCACTTACCCGATCAGGGGATCGAACCCCAGCAGTTGAAACGCATGCGCAACTACAACTGCGCCACCGAGGCAGCCATTATACCTGTATCTATATGTAAAGACGTTACGTGATTATGTAGATTTGTTAAAACTTGCTTGTGATATAATGTTCTTAGACACTCAGTCCCGTGCCGTAGTTCTAATATAAAATATATAATTTCTCTTTTCCCAAAATGTACCTTAGGTCAGGAATCGAAACCGTGGCCGACCGTTTCACGGCTGGTTTTATTGGGTCACTGAAGCTGTCAAACAAATTAATATCTGTTTTAATTAATTGAATTTAGATATAAAATATTTAAAAAATGACATGTTTTTTTTACCTTTGACACAAACAATTTTATGTTTGAGAAAATTAAGCGTAGCCATGTTTAAAAATAGATTTTTATGGCGGTAATGTTGACAGTTGAATCAGTTTTAGTATAATGTGTATGAAAAATTGTTTTTTTTTATCCTGGTACGGCAAAGTACCTACTCTACACCTGATAGTAAGCGCAGTACCGTCCAATTAGAGTATGGAGTAGCGAGAGACGATCTAACCCCGCTACTCAAAACAATCATGCCGGCCTACTCCTTCACATTACGCCATGGGCAAGAAGGTGAAGAAGCGGTCGAGGATGTAGTGTCAGAGTACTCAGAAGGCCGCAAAACGGCCAAACATCGCACCCCAACACTGGCTGATCCTGGAACGTGACACACTTGCGTGTGCCACTATGGCGGGTTTTACACCCTGTGTACGGTTGTCGCTATCCAGGCGGATGAATATCCTACCACTAGAATAGAAACATTACAGGTTTCACATTGTGATGCTTAATTCTTCTAAATCACTGATGTAATGCTCGAATATGAACTGTTACATTACATACGATTCCTCCCGATGAAGGACCGCTTAAAGACATCGTTAGTGTACGTCCTACTCCACGTACTGTGACGGACTATGGGATCTCACACAAGCATAATATGGTTTAGTGCATTCGAGTTTAAAATTCAGTAAGACGCCAGACTGCCTTGGTGGCGCAGTTGTAATTGCGCATGCGTTACAACCGCTGTGCTGAGGTCTCGGGTTCGATCCCCGGGTCGGGTAAAATGATATTGGGTTTTTCTATCTAGAAATTCTCAGTATTAGCCCGGAGTCTGGAACCTGTGCCCAGTATGGCGATAGGCTCGCCCCCTATCACATTATGGGACCGAAATTCGGCGAAAAGTGGGTGTACTGGTTACACCTCTGCCTACCCCTTCGGGGATTATAGGCGTGAGTGTATATGTATGTATGTATGTAAGACGCCAGACGAACTCACAAAATACCCTTTTTCACGCCATAAAGTATTATGAAAGCTCATCTCAAATGATTTATGTGTTTCTCTTCACAAAATTGCTGTTTTTACAGCAGGTAATAAAAACGTGACACGTAACTAATATATGTGCTCTGAAAAGTCCAGTCAATACAAAATGTCGACCAATTAGAAAGCATAGACTATTTTAATCTTTTTTTAAAATCTCCAGTTTGCGATTTTGTTTCTTGATGCTAAGCAAAATGTAGAGTTTGACTCGTAGACAGAAAGAATGAGGTGGCTGTTGCTGGGGTGGTAATAATAATAATAATACTAGCCCTGTATTAAACAATGTCCCACTGCTGGGCACGGGCCTCCTCAACTTATGAGAGGGGTTAGGCCTTAGTCCACCACGCTGGCCTAATGCGGGTTGGTAGACTTCACATACCTTCGAAATTCTTATGAGAATTCTCAGGTATGCCGGTTTCCTCACGATGTTTTCCTTCACCGTTAAAGCAAGCGATAATTAACATTTAATACACACATATCTTTAGAAAAGTCGCTGGTGGTAGGATATTCATATCCGCCCGGATAGCGACCACCGTACACAGGGCGAAAAACCCGCCATAGTGGCACACGCAAGTGTGTCGCGTTCCGGGTTCAGCCAGTGTACATCCGGTTTTTGTCGGGGGTCTGGAGTTGGGGTACAATGGCCATTTTGCGGCCTTCTTAGTACTCTGACAATAGACCCTCGACCCTTCTTCACCTTCTTGCTCATGGCGTAGTGTAAAGAAGCAGGCCGGCATGAGTGTGTTGAGTAGCGGGGATAGATCGTCTCTCGCTACTCAGTACTCTATTTGGACCGCACTGCGCTTACCATCAGGTACAGTGACCGACTTTGCCGTGCCAGGATAAAAAAAAAAGTCAGGTGAATGCCACTTGGCATTCGAACGTACGACCTTCGTCTTAACAGTCCGTACTACAACCAAATAGGCTATCGCTGCTTCTTCCTGGGGTGGTAACCACTGTAAACTAGAAGAAATAAGTGAAATGCTTTGTGGCTCTTTGGGTTTTTATTTAAAATACTTATATAAAGTACCATAGTCTAATCCCCTGAATACTTTCTACGTGTAAGTAGCATTTAATGAGCATTGTTTAAAGCTCGATCAGCTTCAAATTAAAAATTGATAGATGCCTGTCGGCCTCCTACATGACATTAGTATTTGTAGGGACCACCATAAACTTCGTGAAAAACCTTCCATAGTTACTCAATCTGATGAGTCGCGTTCCGGGGTCTATCAAGCTACTTCAGGCCGGCATCATTCTGGCGACCTTTACTCAAAGATGGCGATTACATCTACTTGGACCGCACTATGTTTTAGTACTTATTCGTGCCATAATAACAAAGCATCTCATTATTTTTCTAAATTGTTAAAAAAAATAAAGACTAACAATCAGTATAAACCCATTACCATCCTATGATTAAACCTCTTATAGTATATATCACTCGGCTGAAGTACAACCACTTCAGTCGTTTTCTTAATTTCTTTTACAGCTCTGGTACTGATCTTTGAACCTGTCTTACTTAACTTAACATTTATCTACTGTCAAAGTCAATTAAAACAAGTAATTATATACATATATACAATATACATAAGTAGGTTTGAACAAGCGATATATTATTTGTTAACGATATATATTTCATTACGATGTCTACAAAATATAAAATAATACGAATATATGTGAAACCAGAGGCCGTGGGTTCCATTCCCGCACCGAGACCAATGTTTGTTTCGGGTCTGAGTGTTGTGGGACCGTAGTCCCTCGTAGTTCTCGATACCCACGATACAGATTTGACCTAGTGTGGGGTCAGAACTATCTGTGGGACTGTTGGGTGTATTTTTTTAATTTATTTATATATGATACTACATGCTGCCCGCGGCTTTGTCCTCGTGGAGGCTATTTTTGGAGGAAAAGATATACAATCCATTGAGGCATTTTAAGCTATTACACTTTTCTCACACACAAACACACATACACTCACGCCTGTAATCCCCGAAGGGGTAGGCAGAGGTGCAACCGTACACCCACTTTTCGCCGAATTTCGGTCCCATAATGTGATAGGGGGCGAGCCTATCGCCATACGGGGCACAAATTCCAGACTCCGGGCTAATACTGAAGAATTGCTAGATAAAAAAACCCAATATCACTTTACCCGACCCGGGGATCGAACCCGAGACCTCAGCACAGCAGTCGTAACGCTTGCGCAATTACAACTGCGCCACCAAGGCAGTCACACTTACACTTTCTATATTTTGTTATCCCATAAGGACGCGTGAATTTTTCGGGAATAAAAGTAGCCTATGTAATTTTCTGATCCCTAAACTGCCACTATGCAAAAAATCATGTCAATCCATTGATCTGTGAAAAATTAAACTATCCCACGGGAACTGTACATTTTTCCGGGATATAAAGTAGCCTATGTGCTATTCCAGACTATAATCTATCTCTGTGCCAAATTTTAACCAGATTCGTCTAGCCGTTGTATCGTGATTGCGTAACAAACATCCATCCATCCATCCAAACATCGCATTTATAATATTAGTAGGAAGTAGGATAAAGTGTAATTTTTTTTATAGCTTAGTCCGGCAAGCGAGCTAGTGGGTGACCTGATTTTAAGTGATCTCCACCGCCCATGAACTCCCACAATACCGAAAGTATCATGGATGCTGGCCATAAAGGAAATGAATAGGGATTAGGGAACGTAAGAAAGTATTAACGTAAGTAACGTAGGTAACATAAGAAGTAGGCCTTCGGAAATCTCACCATACGAAACGCGACAGTAAACTGTAACTTTACGTTGTTTTTTTGTGAGCCACCGCCACCACCACTCCTACCCTGGTCGAGCCGGCCCATACATGCTGCAGTTAAAAATCTCTACAGCGTGGCTCTACCTCTATCAAACATACTACCCATATTCAATATTTATCCGTTACCACAAAAAAAAAAACATTAAATTACGTATAAAAGTAATGCGGCCACCTGTTGAAAATTAAGGTCACTAGATCTATTCCCAAAAGTTAAACAAAAAGGAGCGTCTGAAATGTATTTTGTTCATGTATGTTCTGCGATTTCTCAGCTGTGTGGGGACCGATTCTAGTGCTAGGTTTTTTGTTCGCTAGGGTTCAACTGCGAGTTGGTCTCTATTTAATTTAGTTATACCAGGCGACGGAGAATGAAGTAAAAATGTTAACTTCTTAAGCATAGACAACTAGCATAGGAACTTTTATTTATCGGCAAAGAATAGTCTAGTAATTTTCTATATTAATCTTTATATAATAGAAAGTTGTGTTTAAATCTCATCAGATTTCATTAAACAAATTAAACCACCAGATTTAGTTGCAAATATAAATATTTATTTTGTAAATAGAAATTGATTTTTAGACTGTGCTACCATCTGCCATTTTCAAAACCTTGACCCCTATGTGTGGATTTATGTAATGGTTTTATGGTCGTTATGTATTTGAACTAAATTGGTCACCGTGTTCTGGTACTGAGTAGTCGGCTAACTACAGTCTCATTCATTTTTATTAACGTAGAGTTTTATTTTATATGTATAGTCTAGTGTGAGTATACGTTATGAAATTATCAGCCTCCGAGGCGTAGCTGTAGAGCGACAGCCTAAATCTCGAGGGACCGCAAGTACATCACAGTTCCTGATACACAGAATATTCTGTTTCATTGACGTTACACTATTAATAAAACAAAAATACGTATGTAATATAAAATATTTCTTTACTCTTAACTAAATTATATATTATGTAAAGTTTGGTATAAAATTATTACTAGTTTGATCTATGACATTTAATTGTAAAACAAAACAAGGAACATATCCTTATCTAAAACTAGAAGAGTTCTACCACGGTAAAGTTATCTATATAACATTACGGTGGTTCTACTCTATATAATTTATCTAAGAGATTGTTGTTATTTGTGACTTTACAATGTTGCACTTTACAGTGTTGGTTATCATAAAGCGATCTCGGAACTACATGTGTGACTGTTGGATGTATCATTATTAAATAGATAGGTAGATCCGACTTCCATACTGAACAATTGTTGCTGAGTTTTATCAAATAAACACAATTGAGTAGCTCGGTATTGGAATCTACAGGCATTAGCTTTTGTTATGTTATGCATTTTTTTTCAAAGTAAACGATTTTATAAGCATTCTGTTTCTAATAAAAATGATGAATATAATGTTAATGCTATATCTAATTTAAGTAAATGGTCTTAAGTGGTAAGAATTTAAATACCTACTTACCATTATTTAAACACCATTGTTATACTAGTTACTAATAAAATTTACTAAGTATTTCATGACATAGGTGATACACCGTCGATAGCAAATATTACTGTTCATGTAATACATCTTCTAACGTCTATGAGTGATTTAGAAATTCAAGCACAGGAGGCTAGATGATATTATATTTACATACATACAGTATATCGCGTACACATAGCAAAATGTAAAACAATATTGCAGTATGGTGAATACTTTATAAATTACATTTTCATCATCACAAAAATATTATGTCTAATGTCGACATATGAATAGTGTTTTACGCCAACATAAATTGAAACTCTATGTAAAGACAACATTCTCAATAGTTTGTGACTGTTATAATAATAAATATGTGTAAGCAACTACTTACTTAATACAGAATAATCAAATGACCTCACCATCCAAAGGAGTGTTTTAAAAACATAACAGTTTATTAAGTAAAGTTTGTGTGATAAAATAGTTCGTTACAGAGGGTATCTTATATAAATATAGATATCATTGTTGTGACAGCAATAAGCTTCAATTAAAAGTACCCAGCTGTAAGACGTCCGATTAAATAAAACGACTTGACGGACATACCATTGATATTCAGTAGCTATTATGATGAGTCTTTTTTAGCTTTAAAAATAATAAATATAATAATGCACGGGCTTCCACTACTAATGAGAGAGTTACACACGAAACTTTTAGAAAAGTCAGAGGTGTATGCCATTTGGGTTTCGAACATACGACTTTCGTCTGTCTGTCGCTGCCGCTGATTAACTGTTAGAATACTGAAAATCTGGTAAAATAAAAACCCTCGTATCTAGCAAATTGGCTGATTTGTCATTATACAATAAAATGTCATAATGTTTATCAATTTAATTTTAATTGTTTATAAGTCAAATACCTAATTATATAACTTTTTTTTTTATCCTAGCACGGCAAAGTGACCGCACTTCACCTGATGGTAAGTGCAGTACGGTCCAATTAGAGTATCGAGTAGCGAGAGACGATCTATTCCCCGCTACTCAACACAATCATGCCGGCCTGCTCCTACACACTACGCCATGGGCAAGAAGGTGAAGAAGCGGTCGAGGGTCTATTGTCAGAGTACTTAGA
Source organism: Laothoe populi (assembly GCA_905220505.1). Lineage (NCBI taxonomy): Eukaryota > Metazoa > Arthropoda > Insecta > Lepidoptera > Sphingidae > Laothoe > Laothoe populi. The sequence continues at coordinate 11,290,474 of HG992151.1, read as the reverse complement.
AGGCCGCAAAATGGCCAACATTGTACCCCAACTCTAGACCCCCAAAAAACCGGATGTACACTGGCTGATCCCGGAACGCGACACACTTGCGTGTGCCACTATGGCGGGTTTTTCACCCTGTGTACGGTGGTCGCTATCCGGGCGGATATGAATATCCTACCACCAGCTACATACCTGATAATATATATTGCTTTCAAAATGAATTGAAAGTGCTTTTGAACCAGAGAGGTTAAATAATAATAGTAAATTCACGCAACAGTCACAAACATAGTTCTGAGCTCACTCTATCGGTTATCGTGACTGGGTATCTGAAACTTGGAGACTGAGTTTTATGTGGTTATGTAAATAATAACCACACAAAACTCAGATCGGAAAACAAATATTCGTAGATCATACAAACATTGGTGATGATTTTGATAATTCTTTCATTAATAGGCAATTGAATAGGAAGCTGCATTATCCCAAGTTCTACAAGCATACGTGTATTTATTATAATGGTGACAAATATAAGATTTCAGTATGAAATCTACTTTTACACGGACGGAGCTACAATATTCATACAAATAAAAATTAAAGACAGTTTGTTCATTAATAAGCCAACGCTTGAGAGCGCCAGGCCCGGGTTGACTATTGTTGTTAATGTTTTTATGCTGCATATTTTTTTTAGGGAGAGGTAAATTGAAAAAGTTTCCCAGAGAGAAAGTTGTCAGAAAAGTTTTTATTTTCAATGCAGTATTGAAAATAAAAAACTTTTCTGACAACCTTAATTAATCTTCTGTGTACCAGATAAACGTAATTATGCGTTTACAGTTACAGGTAATAAAATCGCATGAAATGCTGAAAAATCTGTTCAGTTGCGAATTAATTAATAAGCTTTCAAACTTTCCACGATATATATAATAATTGCTTAATAAAATCTTCATAGTTTATAATTAATATGTTTTAATAATCTTGTGTTACGCTAACCTTTGCACTTTGTATTATCTTTAAGTTTTTATTTGGTACGTAATATCATCTGGCAACAACACTCCGTTATCGCACTGTAGCCTCATGACCTAAAAATGGTTACAGTAAGAATTAAAAACGTTTCTTGTTATTATCTATCTTCTATATATAAAAATTATATGTTCTGACTGATTTATCAATTCCGAGATCAAACTGCGGGATCAAAAAGGCCGAAATTTTGACAAAGTTTATACGGACATAGGTAGCGACTGAGAAAAGTTTTCTGTCATTCTATCCCTTTAAGGATGAAAAGAGATTTCAAAGTATTTATCATATGAAAAAATAACTTTGACAGTAATTAATAAATAAACACAGTATTTTGGCGTTATTCCAAATTTAACTCCTGAGGGGAAAAAGGGCTAAGAAAAATGTGTTGAGAAAAATAGTTTTCAGACCTGTAGGCGGAGCAACGAGCAAAAGCTAGTCAGATCTCTAACATATGTGTCGCCACTTGCCGCTTTCATATTTTTACAAATATATATAATGTCACAAGGATACATTTTACCTACACCAATATTAGTATTTTCTTCTGAGGCATAAAGTGTTTAAGTAAACTGAGAGATTGTTGAGGTAATACAATTTAATTATATCTAAAAAATAATTATACTAATTACGTTTATTTTAAAGGTTATAACCCTAAAGATAATGTGACGGATGAATGACGACTGATATAAGAAAAATCCAATTTTAAATTATCTGACCTACATAAATAATATTCAAGTATAATTTATAAATAATATTTATTTATTTTATATAAAAACAACAAATTAGACATGCGTCTATATAATGTAAGCCTTTAGATAAATCAATATTAATCAAAATTGAATGTGGTTCTTTGGTAAGCGCATCATTTGTGATGTAATAAATTAAATTAATTGAACGAATTCAGAATAAAAAGAGTGTTCTTCGCTATCGATAAACACAATCACTCATGCGAAGCTGGGTACAAAAGTTAATTTAAAATATAATTTATAACAAAATGACATTTTTTAAATGGTGGATTGCATACATTTTCAATAAGTATACGATAACATAAATGATATCTGTAAACTACATATTTCCGTATCCCGTCTGCGGCCCTCAGTTCTGCGAATCGCGGGAAATAAGTCATTCGTCATTTCGGTATGTTACATTATTTAGAACAACGCCTTCTATCAGACGTCCATAAATTAGGTCAAAATCAGCTTCCATTGACAAAGCTCTCTGAAACGAGGTCGCGACACAAACAGTAGCTTCACTTATCAACACAGCAGGAAACTGCTATCAACTTGTCGTTAGGTACATAACACAATTTTTGCAATTATTGCCGAAATAATTATAACTCCCACGATTCCGTGTCGGGGACGATATAACCCTACATACTTGCGTGATACACATTTTTTTCTTTATAACAGTGATAGCTTATCTATTCACTTGTTTAAGACAATATATACATGTATAAGAATATGCCTTTCGTTAACGATTTTTGTGATTTCATTATCACCGGTTATTAAATTATAGCATAATAAGCATACTCGTAATTCGTATACATGTTGTGTTTTCCAAAGAATCAATTTGAAACATTTATACATGAAATAGATCAATGAACCTAGGTTTGTAAACATCGATTGAATACCTGGAATCAAAATCGTCATACACTATTGCATTATTGAAGAACCAATGTTATTTATGAGTAGGTATTTAACAACGTGCGAAAAATTATGTTTACTTTAAAAACGAGTAAATGCCATATAAACATTTTAATCGCATTACATAATTAAACGAATTTGTTGTGAAAGCGGAGCTGTCGGTCAACGCTTGGTTATTTCATTCCGGGGTGAGTCGCCCTGTCAATGCACGGGCTCATTCATGAGTTGCTTTTATCGTTATGACGTAGGCCAGTACAGAACGTTGAACCCAAGAGGAAGTATGCCTATGTTCCTCAATTTTTACGTGTTGTCGATATCGCGCCGTAGTGTAATTATTAGATACAATTCCAGGAATACACATGTGACATAGTCGCACAAAAACACACTAATTTCGTCATTTAATTGGATCAAATCAAGGTAAATTAGGTAAAGGAAATAGGTTAATTATAACTTTCACCACATTGGCCATAAAGCACTAGGTACTTGCTACTAGTATACCTGACAGCGAAAATCCTATATTTTCTTAAGCAAGAATAAATCAAATTGAAAATTTCATAAAGCATTGTTTGTATTAGCATGTGTGTTACAGACTTAAAAAGTTTTTTTTAATTCATAAAAAGTACACCGACTACAATGAAAAACAAATTATGCGTCTCTATAAAGTTTGAAGGTTTCCCTCGATTTTTCTGAGATCCTATCATCAGATCCTGACTTGGTGGCAATGGGACCACCTGGAAAGTATACCCTTTTAAACACAAAAATAATTTCTCGAATCGGTCCAGGCGTCTTCGAGTAATCGGGTAACATACATAAAAAAAAAGATTCCGACGAATTGTTAACCTCCTCCTTTTTTGAAGTCGGTCAAAAAAGAATAATTTGTCAAAATAAGAACATTGCATGTGCTTTATACATGGGTGCCGGCAGCAGGGCGCAAGGGGGTGCACTTGCACCCCCTGTCAAGAGAAAAATACATAGAATTTTTTTTAATTAAATTATTGTTTGAATAAAAACTGAAGGCCACTAGGTTGCTTTCCAAATTTGTTTATCACCTTGTCAATAAATTCAGTAGATATCCTCCATTACATTTATCTACATAATATACATGTATAATGCTATGATATATATTAGTTGATAGTATAATGTGTAAATGCACATGCACCGCCCTGAATGTAATCCTGTCGGCGCCCATAGCTTTATATATCCGTGTAGTTACATAATATTTAATTAATTGTATCAGAATATATTGTTATCAAATTAATAAAATCAGTGAAAGTAAAACAAAACACCTTACATTTGAGAATTTAAGATGTGTAAGTAAAGCTTTGTACCTACTTGTTGTTGCGTGACTATACACGATCCTGTTTAACAACCGCGAGCATTGCACTGAAAGTTATAGCTTACTTCCAGTAAAGTGAAATAGGTCAATAGTTTCAGTACGGCAACAAAAGCCAGTTGTGCAGCTATATTCCCAAAGTATTTTTAGCATAGGTCGATGACGGAATATTGTGATGTCGGCTGCCGATGATTGCGGAAAGCACGCCACAGCTCGACGAATACGCGTGTAACATCGGGGATCATCGAGACCACGCACTCACCCACACATCTACACGTTTACATATTAATACCAACACATGTTGATAATATCAATTTAATAATTATCTTGTCAAAACATAAAAAAAATATCATATCTTACGAATTTCAATATTTGGTTTAGAACAACGCTTAAATACAATTAAACTACGAATGTAAGTTATAAAATCTATAATTGTATTTTGGACTCAAGATTTAGAACTTTATATGTGTATATATAATATACTTAAGATGAATAGAAACTAACCACCATAATTTACCATACCATACCATAATTTTTAGATGAGTATAAACGACGTCTTTCATGAAGTTCTTTACAATTTACATAAATTGGATCAACTCCTAATAGAACTTTACTATATTTTACTCAAGCAATAGTTGATAATGTTATTATTATGTTTATAACAATAACCATCTTAATAAAGTATAGATTTTTAGGTTGATTTTTAAGTTTCATATTGATATTTAAGAGATTTAAATGTTAACCTATTCTCTATCAAATCATAACTTGGAATTACCCGCAAAGTAATAAATCCCACCGAACACAAAACTTACCACTAAAATGGGCCATCATTTAAAGGTGAAATATCAAAAAATCTATCACAATTGGGCTACTTCGAGCACATTTACACGTCATTATTATCGAGTAAAATACAAAAAAAAGAGTTAAGAAGATATTTTTTTTCGAAATTGAATAGAAATAATTTGAATTTGATTACTTTGAATCCTTTGAATATTGAACTATATTTTAGTAAAATCAATACTAATAAAAGCTCCAATATAGTCTACATTGTGAACAACGAAATATTTTATATCGAAACAACCACTTTTGTATAGGTATCAAGAACGAACTCGCTAGCGTGTTTATGATTCGTCCGGGTCACCAGATACCGGTAAACGCTCGTAAAGCTTAGCGTTCCATTTTTTAACATTTGACATAGTTACATCGAGAATAAACATGACTCCTTGTTGTAATGTAAATACGCTTGGTAACTAAATTACGCCACAGTGGCGCGTGGTAAAATGAAACCATTCTTAAATACTTACTCGCTGTATTAAGAATTACCTATGCCGACATATTATTGCTAAGCACTGTACACCAGAAGCTAAGTTCTAACACACCCCGTAGATCACTAATAGAATATACATAAGTATGATTCCGATACCTCTAGGTATACACTACTTTGAGACATCCGCTTGACACAATTTTTTGGAATATCCTGTGTAATGTATTGTGCCCTCATCCTGCACTGACCCAGTAATAATTTCAGCTTCATGAGACCATACTGGCTCCTGCTTATCTAATAATCACTCAAGTATTGTGGAAACTCCGTACCGAGCCCGAAAATATTCTAGTCTGTCGTTCTAGAGTTATTATGGAGCGGCATGGCATGGCCATTGGGAGCGATAAAAGTACAATAAATGTCTGTACAGATAATATGCGATGCTTTGCGTTCATCGCTCGATGATCGATATTATACGTCAACTTACAACAACTACGAAGATGAGTGTTTTCATCATAAATCTATGGTTTTTATAGAGGTGTAGTCTACGTTGAACACATCTTGTGAAGTGCAACAACGATCAATTTGCACTATAAATTTATATAAATGAATTTATCTTATTTTGTTCCCCTGAACGTATATTTCTTTGCATTGACCACAGCCATACATCTTACATTTACATCTATATGCAATAACTCCTACGAAAACTATATGTCCCGTCGTATATGTTTCGGGTGTTTGAGTGTGACATCCTCCGTGGCACTGTGAAACGAGAGGCCGTGGGTTCGATTCCCACACCGGGACAAATGTTTATGTGACAGATAGATATTTGTATCCGGGGTCAGGGTGTTATGAGACCGAAAGTCTCTCGTAGTCCCTGATACCCACAACACAAGACTTATCTCTGTGTGGGGTCGGGGCTATGTGTGTGACTGTTGGGTGTTATTTATTTATTTATGGTTATTTTATTACAAAACCACAACATTTCATATTCAAATCACAGTTATTTTGTCGTGGTAGAATAGAATAAAATACTGAATGATTGTTATGTTTATAGTTAGGTATACAAATTTAATTCATACGTTTTAATTTATTATTATTAAGTATGTTTAATATTACTTACTTATTTTTATATATAATTATATATCGCATTGGTCGAAGTAGAAACAAGCCTCTTATTAATTTGATTCAAAATCATTACGTTTATCAAGCAAATAAGCGACTGTAGGCACTTTTACATATCAATGATACTCGTATAAATCATTAAATGAATGCTTCAAAGACACCCTCTGAAGAGAAGAAGCACCAAGAAAATCTGCCGTAGGTCTTTTGAAGTATTATATTCTATTTTAAGTTAGCTATCAATTGCTTAAAATAACTTAATAAAACTATAGTGCATGTGATTTCATACGTTAAATATCCAGACAGATATTTGTTTCGGGTCTGGGTGGTGTGGGACCGTAGTCCCTCGTAGTCCTTGATACCCACGATACAGGTTTTACCTACGATTTGGATTTAGTTTTCGACAATGCACTCATATAAGTCCTTGTAGACAATTAGTGTTTCTTTGTATTCGAATCGGATGATATGACTTTTTTTTTTTTTTTTTTTTTTTTTTTTATTGCATAGTCCGACAAACGAGCATGTGTATCACCTGATGTTAAGTGATCTCCACCGCCCATGAACATCCACAATACCAAAAGTATCATGTATGCGCTGTCGGCCTTAAAGGACAGGAATAGGGATTAGGGAAGGGAAGGGGGAATCTGGGCCTCCGGATATCTCACTTACCATACGAAACGCGACAGTAAACTGTCACTTTACGTTGGTTTTCTGTGAGACAGTGGTACTACGCCGGTCGAGCCGGCCCATTCATGCTGCAGACAAATATGTCCACAGCGTGGCTCTACCACTATTCACTATACTTAAAAAATATATAATGACATTTTTAAAGTGCATCTTGTATTCTAGGACTCCTTAGCACTTGTAGTCTGTGCGTAATCTTTATATCTAGTCGACCGACACCTTAACGCAGACGCAACTAACGCCAAAAGTTAGTATATAACATGTAGCTAGCTACGTGTTGACTGACAGGGTGTCGAGGCTCGAGGCGGTGCGGGGGAAGTGTGGGATGTGCGAATGGCCGTTATCGCCTTGGACACTGCAATGATTGTTTATCCAGCTTGTTCCCTGAATTGCAACTAATGACTCACCAGTTCCATAATCGTATGTAGACGTAATATGTGCATATGTTTTATGATGAGCATGACATAATTTACCACATTTAGTTAAATCACTTTGTCAATAAACCAGGACAATTTAGTAGAAAATTGAATTCATTATTATATTTTTATTCCTATTTCTTATTAATAAAAACTTAATGTTATTTGACTTAATTTTACTTTCCATGGACATTAATAACTTGCATTAATAAATATTTTTGTTTGACTGAATAACAATACCAACAGATCGCTCGTCTGATGGTAAGCATCATGCCTAGCCAGCCCATAATAGTGGCAGCACTACCCATAAATTTCAAATTTAAAATACAACAAGGCACTGCATTACGCTCCTTACATAATATAATATAGTGACACTCATTACCCAATAGGCTAGTTGACTGTTTTTGGGAAACCGTTATATTATTCTTCATGGTCTATATTATTAACTTATTATCATAAATAAACATAAAACATAAGTTTTCAAGATTTCATTTGCATTTTTTTATAAACCAACTTTATTTTCCCCACCACAACACTACCAACTGTCATGGCCTCTCGTGTGACATGACCATCCGCAAAACTAATAGACATTTGGCTCAGCGTTTTCTTAGATGTTTCGAACGGTGACGTCATGCATGACTGATGAGTGTTTCAAGTCACGTGAAAAATGCTTTAGTTTTACATATTTGTTTTTTCACATATAAATTAACAAATTGGTTTAATTTTCGATATTTTTAGGCTAAAATCTATTATAAAAACAAAATTCTATCGGGTTTTCACTTACTTTCAACTACCCTATTATTTCACTGGTTTTAATTCTACGTGTAATGCCTACTAGTTGAGCTGGCTACAGAAACTGGCCTGATCGTTTGTTTTATTTAAAACCCTCGTAGGGACCTGGAGGGTTACTCTTGACACTCGAATCCAATTTAAAATTGGGATTGAGTTCGAAAACTGTACAAATGGCACTCTTAAACGCAACACTAGCGCACGATTTAACTGAATACGGCAGAATTTTTAGTAACTAGGTAAATGAAATAGAGTAATAATGATCGTTAGTTCGTAAATATTCTATTTCATTTAGTTGAGTTGGTTTCAAGAGTAGGCCTATTGGTCGGTAAGAGCGACGTAGCACACCTGAACACAGAAATGTCTTAAGTAATTTTTTATTACAATCTGTCAAACGCATCCACGTTGTAGCATGCGGAGCAATGCATTATAAAACCTGCGCATGTTGACGCCCCTGGACGTATTAAAGTATGGCGTCGTGTCAGATTAAAATAATCATAATTTGATACATTGCACGCTATGCACAATAGGGTATTTGACAATTTTTGAAAATTGATGGACATCGATAGAGGACTCTTCACTTATAGACCCCGTAATATTTTTATTATTGAAATATAATCAATTTATATAAAATCCGTGATTTAATTTTTTCATATATAATTTCGCGCTAAAACTCGTTGTCACGTGACATTATCTCTATGTGACGTCATCGCACATATACAAACATTCGTGACACCTAACAACATAACAATTTATATGCATTTATCTGTTAGTTTTTCCACAAAAATGAATGAGCCAGCATATAAATATTGTTCAATGCCTTTGTGTAAAAACTCGACACTAAATCCCGATAAATATTCATCCATATGCCAAAATCAAAAGTTTTAAGAAAGAAGTGGCAGATTTCGACTATCAGCCCTTGTAATGCCTTCTCCCATTCTTATAGAAGACGAAATTAACACGTTTCCACACGTTTACACATCGAAAAATATGTTCTTCCTTACAATTTTATTTGTCGTAGGATGCAATGTTTATGTGCGATGTCGTCACGAGTAATGGCGGCCGGTATTGCTCCGTTTTTGGCACCGAGTGATACAGATTAAAAATTCTAAATTTTAATGACGAAAATAAAATGTTTATAATACATTTAAAATAAATAAATGTATTTAATAAATATGTTTGCCCACTATCCTTTCTCCTAGTGTAGTTTTATATTTTTTGGTTACACCAGTCAAACACCCTATTCCAAATAGGATGGCTCACTAATAATTCAATAATGCACAAAATTTTAACTATGTACATACCTATATGTTTGACTTGTTTTATAGTTACATGTAATTTAGGTCGTGCTCATGTTTAACGATTTATGGTTGCAGATGTTTTAAGTCCTTAGTATTGTATTGCCATATTCCCAGAAATTTTAAGACTGATGTCATGGAACATAATAGCATGCAGAGCAAGCATGTTGCACTAAATTTAGAAGAATATAATAATACATTTTAATTAATCGTGTGACTTAATTTAGATACAAGTATCAAGTATCTGACAACATACAAAAAATATTGCATGCATTTTCATATTGTATCTGGAATATTTTTTAAATTCTTCATTTTCTATTATAATTATTTTTATTTCTCTTTTATTCTTTTGGTATCTTAGAATTTTGTAAAAACTAAATTACAGTTATACTTTTACTATTTAACAAAGCATTTTTTAAGCTACGACATTATAAGAATGAATCTAAACAACGTTTAATAAAAATAATTAATTAAACTAAGTACCACCGCATTTATACGCTCCTTGTTTTTATACTACTCTCCATTCTACCATCACTCCGCCTGTATAATTTGTCACAGCTGTGGAACTTTCTTTTTTCGTAAAAACCGAATAGAAAACAATAATAATATTAAATCATAATGAAAAAAAATTGACAATCATTGCCCGCTCATTTCTTTATATGGGCTCTATCGTCTAGTGGCAGCGTACAATCACCTTATTTATCTAGCAGTGCACAATGTGCATAGCTTAGCCTAAGTTCAAATGGCCCGACCTAGAATAGAGTTATAGAAACTTTCGTTTTCCATTCGTAAAGTCCCACATGAGTTTTCCGAGATTTTTGTAAAATGTAGCGGTAGGCTTGCTACCACATCAGGTGGCATAAATAAGCTCCGTAAACCGTGGGTGTATGTATATCTGCATCTGTATACCACTTGGACGAGACAGACGTGAAAAGTGATGTTTATGTAGGAAATTCTGATTACCTATCAGTAATAATAAGTTAATGATTTATAAAAATCGCGAGTATATTTTTCAGTGAAACAACGTAGTCCGCGGGATGTGTGGCGTGCGCGACCGGAAGCCCACTGCGAGTATTGAGCCCACGCGTCTGGTCAGGAAGTGAACTCACGTTTGCAAGCTCGCGTTTCAAATCGCAGCTTACCAATAAAATATTTTATTTGTTATTCTTTCAAATTGACATGCATGTTCATTGGTTCATGGTTCATTATTTGTTCCATATCATACATTTAACAATGAATCAGTATAAACGAACCCGTCCACCAAAGGGCTTTTTCATTTCTTTACTTATGAGAGCTTTGCTTACTTACTTATTTCTAAGTCATAATCATTATGCAGTGTTATACGTCCCAATTACAATATTGATAGTGGCACATAACTCTATTCCTGTATTACTGGTGATACCATAACACTTTTAGATAACAATTTCTGGTTTCATTTTTTAATTTAAATTAGCAATAAGCACTTAACTAGTTAGTCGTATCCATAGCCAAATCTTACGAGTCCCAGTCCTAAGAAATGTTAACTAAAATCGTATAAGTTTGGCATTATGCTCTAAACAAATAATAATAAATTTATTATAACACAAGAACATAGTTAATTTCTACATAAATACGAATAACTTTATTCCCAAAGTCACAAATACTAATTTCAAAATACCGATTTTCATAATTCCTAATATAACAACTCCGCTATTTTTATAATTCCGAAATTTCAATATTGCCAACGTTTATAATTACTATTCTCAAAATACCGAGTTTCAATAAATCGAATAATTATTTTGATTGATAACCAATAATAGAGGGGATCTGGTGCTCCCAAAATTGTTGTGTTAAAAATTGAGGAATCATCACTAATTATTTTCGGAATAGTTTTATGATATAGAGACATTTTAGTCCGTCTAATGTAAAATGACATACGCAATTGTGTGGCAGGTGAGTCTTTTTGATTAAATGATTAAACGAACTATTAGGTATATATTATATATACTAGACACAGTTCATCTAAAATTGTATCATATAGGTCAGTGTGTGTCGTTATGCTATACATAAACAGATGTCTCGATGATATAATGTTCGTTTTAACAGCTACTAAATTAATAGAAGCACCAGGCACCTGAGTCATCATACACGACTGAATTTTTTTATGGATTGTACACAATTACTTGCAATTAAATAACTTTAATAATCATTTAACGATGATTGATTATGATCATTATTATATTAAGATTTAACAGCTTATTTTAATTATGCATTGCAGCATAAATAATTAAAAAAAAACACAATAAAACCATTTAAAAGCATCATAGATTCGTCTCTATAGAATAGTGCAAGTAGAGTGATGTTATTCTTTAAACAGGTTCATATTTCTATCTCTTACTGCGTCATCAGATCTTAACCAAATTAGTATAAGCTCCACTTGCAGGTAAACTTTAGGTATCAACCGATATGTTTTGTTATTCACTCAGAGGAGACAGACATCAATTTACAAATATTATCTTAAAAAAATACGCCGCAAATTGAGAACTTTTGTTTAAAATCGATAAAAAATTTCAACTATTATCAACATCTAAAAATAAAATATAACTTTATACGTTATTTTAATGTTAAAATAATTTTAAACAAATCGACTAAAATTGAACAGAGCCATGAAATGCCATTAGGTACACAAAATGGTTGACTCCTTTATAATATACAACGAAGGAGGTCAACTATTTTGATATTGACGAGGTTTTAAGAGAGTTCAGTACACAAAAACACACACCGACATACATACACTATACATATTTTATATATACATGATATAAGAACATACTAGCCCTATATTAAACATCGTCCCACTGTCCACATCCTCGACTAATAAGATGGGTTAGGCCTTAGTTCACCACGCTGGTTCTCTTATTTTATAAATATAGATTAATGTCTTTTATTTATTTATATTAATACATATTTGGTCTCTCCTTCTTTGTCACACACACACATTTCTCATGGCACAAACCTGGCTTAGAGTCGGAGTCATACTAGATAATAATCGGCAATAGTTGACATTATTTAATTGTTTTAAAAATAGTAGAGGCACGCGGTGGCGGGTTACCGTGGACATACAACCGACATGAAGTAACAGCTTGTTGTGTTTCGTATGGTTGCGTAAGATTTCCAAAAGACCGAATCGCTCTTCCTTTCCCAAGCCCCATCCCTTCCATTTAAATCCGGCAACACATCCGTGATTCTCGTGTGGGCGTTCATGGGCGGTGGAGATCACTTATCATCCGTGACCCAATTACTCGTTTGCCTGCCTGCATAATGTATAATGAGCAATAACTAAAAATGATTTCGAGGGTCCAGGAGAAAACGGGGTATTCTGTTAAAATATCAGGGTTCCCAGGCTTTTTTCTTCTCGCACAAACATACCTGATGCTATCAGTGCAATACCTTCCAAATATCACCTCGAGGCACATATTTATTATTTACATTACATTACATAATTGCTCTTACATTAGCGGATAATCAACACATCCCAATAATCACACCCATGGTCCTGACCCCACACTAGGTGGGTATCAAGAAATACGAAGGACTACGGTCCCTCAACACACAGACCCGAAACAAATTTCTGTATGTCACACAAACATTTGTCTCGGTGCGGGAATCGAACCCACGGCATCTTGTTTCTCAGCCAACTACTCGCCTGCTAAGCCACGGAGACTGTTAAAATAAGTTTTTCTTGAGATTTTGTTACATTTATCAATAGGTAGGTATATTATATCTTTACTTGCAGTTTAGCAAACTGTTTTGTACTGTCTACCTACTTGTAGCGAGAGAGTGAACCTTTAAGGAGTTCTTATGATATTGAGGATTTTAACTTAACATAAAATCTATGCTATGTATATATATGATAGTTCTACAAAACACTTTATCAGCATATTCACAATTGGAATTTGACACTTACTGTAGCGATTCATATCTAATTATTTTCAACCTCGGTAGACGTAGAATATGGTTATAAATTTCAATTTATTCGTTCCATTTAGATCCGCTGAAAATTAATAAAACCCCACCTAATGTCTGTCGTGATGATAAATTATTAAATCAAATGTCGTGCAGCGGTGGACAAGGCAAGTGTTACTTCTATTACATTGCGTCGTCATGCAAATTTAGCAATGTTGTCAACAGCAAATTGATACTAATACTGTATTGTATATTGTATCAGATATTAAAGAACGAGTGTACGATTTCAGTTTTCATTTGATCTTCTATGTTATGTATCAACTAGCCTATATTATATACGGTCTATAGCGGTAGAGATGATTGAAACGAAACGGTTTCAATACAGCCAGTATAAATACACTTTGAATACTGCACTGGAACTTTGCAAACAAAAGGTAACGCTTTCAAAATCAATAAGAGAATGCTTAATATATTGTCTATAAGAATTATTATTAAATTAATTTCTATTAACTAAAAAAACTTAAATGATCTTTGTCTTTTGATATTAAAAATTCTTTATTTTGAACACAAATACCGCTACTGGTAACAACCCAGAAGTTATTGTCTGTCTGATCTCTGGTCAACTCTAGTCTGAACCAAATATAAAAACGGGTGTCATCTGTAATTTAAGCATACATTGCTACTAGTATTAGAAAAGTAATAAATCTGCTGATCATAGTCCATATCAGAGAAACATGCAACTATGTTCGCGACAGGTCGACATGGCAATCGGGGCATGAGGTGAGGCGCGGGGGATATTGATTGTGATGAATAAAATATTAATATAAAATATTTTAATGATATTAAACCTTATTTGATTAATTTTAGTCTTATTTTCTTGCATTGCAATAAAATAAATATCTGCCTGCTACATTTTGCCACATCACAAGAAAATTGCCATGTCGAGCTGTCGCGTACTATAAGTATGTTGAAGGTATAATATTTAGATACCTAGTAATTCCACAATTATTATTACAATCAACAAGAAAGTATAAAATAATAAAAAACAGCAACATTTTCGACATTCCCAAGAAAAATTACAAAGTACTAGTGTTTTTTTTATGTTAATATGTAATAACAGTGGGGCGTAAGTGTAACGTACTATATTTTCGTGTTGCTTTCAAAATCAGATCTCAGAATCAAAATCCCGTAGACTTCGAGTAATGTCACCACCGCTTTACCGATGCGTGACTTGAACTTCATTGTGACTTGTTTTGCTACAATTTGACTGTTATATAAAACATATTATTTAAACCTGAAAGTGAATACATTACAATACCCTTACACTAGCAAATGTAGTACATGACACCAAAAAAAATCAGTTCACAATTTGTTACGTGGAGCAATCTGCACAAAATTATTGGTTTTTGAATATTATGAACTAATTATAATAACTATTATATTACTATTATATTACTATTATCCGAAAAAATATTAACCCATTAATTACTAACCTGCTATGTGTAAGATTGCGTAACCAATGAATAAAAACTAAAAATAATATGCCATCTAATTTTAAGAAAACTTATTACAGTAAAACAATGTCGCAAATATTTCATAAGGACATAAAAGTCATAAGTACATTAAAAACAAATCAACCACATTGGTGCAATATGTAGCTCGTCAATCTGTAAATGGATATGGTATACATGACACAAATGACGATGATGCAATATTGCGCTGACATCATCGTTGCTATAAACTATTCTGCAAAACCCATCTCATCGAGACAATAATTATTATGTCGACCAAAGACGTTTTGGTTTGA
This sequence comes from Laothoe populi, assembly GCA_905220505.1. Lineage (NCBI taxonomy): Eukaryota > Metazoa > Arthropoda > Insecta > Lepidoptera > Sphingidae > Laothoe > Laothoe populi. The sequence continues at coordinate 11,275,186 of HG992151.1, read as the reverse complement.
CCATCATGGAAGTTTACAACTGAAACTTATAATCTGTTAATAGCAATTTTTTAATCAGTACCCAAAAAGGAATTCTAAGCACTGATATTAAATAAGAACTTATTATTGTTTTAGAAATTGCAAAATTGCAATAAGTACTAGAAATCCACGATTTATCTTACACCAAAAAATAATATTTTAATCATGAAAATAATTTAAACATTCGAAACAGAGTGTCAGTAACATCATATCCATTCTCGCTATGTTTATATTTTACCGATGTAGTATTCCGCGTGGATACATGTCAATGTTGCAAAGCATACAAAGTCTTATAATGATAAAATCACACAATAGCTGGAATCAGAATTAGGATATTAATAGCAAGTAACAATACGTGCCTTATCGTCAGGACTTCTGACACCAATACAGAGGTAGAGCAAGTATAATAGTTTTACACTTCCTGCGTTTTTATAGAGCATTAAAATCAATTTCTCGGGTACCCATGTGTATGTAGTTCAAATGATGTTAAAAATAACCATTATAAACGTCAAGATTGCGTAAAAGAAACATTTATAGACTATTTTTTGCAAGCTCAGGCTTATATCCCCAAAGAGGCGGACAGATGTATAGGCACATAACTAGTACACCGATCGCCGTATCGGCCACAAATTCTAAACCCGGACGCGTTACGGATTCTTCGGATGAGAAGAACACATATAATATTATGTAACCGACGTGGGATTCGAACCCAAGATATTATCAGTTTATCGGCCTAAGTATACTGCCACTGAATTAATGACGGTATGCAACATATAGCATGTAACCCAGATTCTCTTTTTGTTTGTTCCCACGTTAGTGACCTTGATGCGAGCTCTGTGTGCTCATACAAGACTTACCTCAACGTGGCGATAGAATATTTAATAATTTTTCATAATTACTTTATTTTTTATTAGTTACATTGGAAATGTAATACAACTTTTTAGTGTTTCATTACTCATAATGAATAAAAATAACCCTAAGAGAATCACTTTATTAACCGTCTTTCAAGGCGACTTCTATTAACGAATCAAAAAAATATGGCTATTTAGGTATGTCTAATACTTGCAAGCTAACTCATTAAAACCTTTAAAGTACTTCTTGGGTTCTAATAGGATGCCACTGTTGACAGTGCCACCCAATTATGTTCTTTAAAATGGTTTAAACTATGTGCCACAGGTGGCTCAACAACAATAACATTATCCCGCAGAAAATTGACTTAAACCCGATGCTCAATTCAGTTGGCAACACACTTATCCTCTTATAATGTAAGGTGTACTTAGAGTATTTAACATACTCTAAGAAGGTGTACAATCACTTAATTTTATATTTGACCCTTAGGTCTAAATTCGGGCTTTAAACGTAACAAAGAGACCCAACCATGGGTTTTCTCAATTACATTCGCTAGCAACAACGTAAAATATTAATATGACAAAATGTACAGCGCCACTACCGGCTACATGAGAAACTAAATTTGTTATTATAAGAATGAAACATTCCATACAAAGAAAAACAACGCTGCAACCTAGTCAGCTCATAAATTCTGTCACATGTTTAATATAAAATAATTGAAACAAGTTTATTCATTATGTAACCATTTATATACCAAAATGAACTTAACAAAACATAGATTCTTATGACACTAAAGTTTATTCAAAATGACCTCCGTGATTTTGAATACAGGCCTTCAATCTGCGCGGCCAGTTGTCTATCGCAGCACAAACGAGGTCCATGTCAATATCGGCGGCTGCCTTAATCAAGGATGTCTTGAGTGACTCCAAATTGGGATGAGGCTTTGAGCACGCCTTTTCCGCCAAGTGTTGCCATATCTTGTAATCTAACGGATTCAAATCTGGACTGGAGGAGGGCCAGTCTTCGTACCGGATGAAGTCGATTTCACGCGCCGCCAGCCAGTCTTGTGTGCTCTTCGCTCTATGAGCTGGCGCCGAATCTTGTTGGAATACCCAGTGCCTGTTATTAAACATGGTATGAGAAACAGGTTCCACAATGTTCGTCAGGACTGAATTTTGATACACAACTGCATTCGTTTTTACACCTTTCTCACAAAAATGTACCTCTGTTAAGTCCCAATAAGAAACTCCCAACCATACCATGAGCGAGGATGGAAAATGACCTCGTTGGACACGCGGAATACGGTTGCTCGCTTCTTCACTACTGTGTGCGTACACCTTATCATTTTGTTTGTTGTAGCTCTCTTCTACGGTAAAAATTTTTTCATCTGAAAAAAGAATTTCCCGATATTTTTTTCCCGCGTACCGCTTCAACAAAGCGCGGCATCTCTTCAGTCTCAGGTCCATTAGACGAGCATTCAAACGATGTCCTGTTTTTCTTCGATATGCCCGAAGCCCTAAGTCTTTATTTAACACCCTTTTCACCGTGGTTCTGCTTAACCCCATCTGAAGGGCCAACAGTTTCTGCTTACGTTTGGGATTTCTTTGAATTCGCGCCTTCACAGCTTTTATCACTGCTGGAGTCCTAACAGACCGAGGGCGACCACTTCTTGACCTGTCATCTACACTAGAGTCTTCATTGTATCGTTTGATGGTACGATAAACGAATCTTTTGGTTATATTCAAATTTTTCAGTATGTCAAAAATTTGAATTGGCGCGTAACCGCAACGATGCAACGCAATTACTGCAACACGGTCTTCTTTAAGCGTCCACTCCATATTTAAAAATGAGTAAAATTCTAAAAAGTATACATTTTTATTTTCATGAACAATTTGAAATTCAAATTCAATAAACTTTTTTGTGGCCAGCATTCTAAAATAAAAGTTTTTACTGTGTGACAATACTTATGACCTGACTAGGTATTTGTCGCACAAATATTTGTCTCGGTACGGGAATCGAACCTCCGGTCTCTCGTTTCACACCCGGGTACTTGCCCGCTGCGCCACGGAGGCCGTCAAATTAGATTAGAATTAGATCTATGTTGGGCCGTGGCAACTTAGTGTTATCAGGGTATCACAGGCTAATTTGCCTACCTTTTGTTTAACAAAATAAATATATTATTCAATGCCTCGCTGTCTCTGTAACTGTCGGGTTAAAATTGTCCTATAGCAAGATACTCCGCAAGGCCACCACGTGGCCCTTGACTGTTGTAGGTTGATGGTTTTTGTCTCTAAAAACGAATTATTTTAACGTGTAATTAAATCAAAACAAGCTTACCTACCAGTGAAATTTATTAAACATAATTTAGGAGTTTCATAAATACGAAGTAGAAACAAATTAAGTAATTTCCAACCGAACACTTTAATACGTTACTTGAGTATTTACTTAGTAAATCGGCTCTGCAATTTACTACATCGAACTTCAGTCAATACTTATACCACTGATACTCGTAGCCCTAATGCCGTAAAGTATACCTACCTACTGTGACTTTGGACGCCTGTTCTATACAATAGATTGTTATATTTGTTATAATTCTTTATGCCAGGTAATATGCAATCAGACATTATGCGACTGTTCCGGGCTGAAAGGTGACAGAGGAGATTCAGGCCCACCAGGTATTCCTGGTCCACAGGGTGATTACGGAGATGACGGTCCTGAAGGCAGAATGGGCGTCGCCGGAGAATTTGGAGATTTCGGTGATCGCGGAGACTTCGGCGATAAAGGAGAACGGGTACGTGATAAGAAGTATCATTAAATTTATAATGTAGGTTTCTTATGTACACCTACGATACTGATTTATATTTGCTTTCATTTTAGGGACTTGATGGACCATACGGATTAAGGGGATCACAGGGACTTCAGGTATTTAAATAAACAACACAAACTAAATACATCACTAAGTACCATAAATAGGTGACTATTTATAATTCTAATATTTTTCTATTTATAAGGGTCCTATTGGAATAGAGGGAATTATAGGTTTACCGGGGATGGATGGCTGTAGTGGTGTTGATGGTATCATAGGACCCACCGGAATTCTCGGACCTCCTGGTGAACGAGGTAATCCAGGCCCAGAAGGAGAAAAGGGATCACAAGGTTTAGCCGGTGAAGGAGGTGTAAACTCCAGAGGTGCAAAAGGAGATTCGGGAGATTCAGGTCGGCCCGGAATTATAGGAGAAATTGGACCGCAAGGTTGGAGGGGAGAAAGTGGCTTACCCGGTGAAGAAGGCGATCAGGTACGGAGAGTGTAAATATATGATTTAACAATGCGGTATAGTTCTTTCAAACATTCCTTATATTTACAGCTATTTTATATATTTATAGGGTCCTCCAGGCCTAAAAGGTGAACTGGGTTACAGAGGTGACACCGGGGACGATGTTATAGGCCCTCCCGGTGAAAAAGGAGATCAAGGTGAAGTAGGTGATCCAGGACGACCCTCCACTGTGCATATAGTAGATCACGTGCAACAAAATATAACTGTTATCACCAAAGGCAATATGGGATACAAAGGATTACAAGGACAACAAGGTGTTAAAGGAATTAAAGGAAATATCGGCTCTCAAGGTGCTCCGGTGAGTTCATATTCGATCTACTCTAATAGTCTTATCATGGGAATGAAACTGTAACATTCACTATTGTTTATATGCAGGGGGCTTACGGTGCAAATGGGCCACAAGGTTTTAAAGGAGATCAAGGAAATGAAGGTCCCAGAGGAAAACCTGGTCATAGAGGTAAAGATGGCCCTCCGGGTCCTAAGGGTGACAAAGGAGCTCCAGGATATGCAGGTTTAGACGGTGCAGATGGAGTCCCAGGCCTAAGGGGTGAAGATGGAAGGAATGGAAATCCTGGACTTCAAGGCCCATCTGGTGTACCAGGAATTTTTGATGAAAGTCTCAATGAACCTTTACTGCCTGGATCCGCAGGGCCACAAGGTCCGGAAGGATATCAAGGACCGATTGGAGATCCAGGTTTTGACGGCAAACCTGGTTTACCAGGAATCGTGGGACCAACTGGGTTAACCGGCAACAAAGGTTTTCCCGGTAGACAAGGGAATCCTGGTATTTCTCCAAAAGGAGAACAAGGAAATGATGGCTTTAAGGGTTTACCTGGACCTCGTGGGCCAATGGGTTATCCTGGTCAGGAAGGACTGATGGGACCTAAAGGGTTTAAAGGCGCTACTGTAAGGGGACCACAAGGCGAAGAAGGAGTAACTGGCATTGATGGAATTCCTGGTATGCGAGGGGATCGGGGGGAGCAAGGTTTCACAGGTCCAGCTGGGTTTCCTGGCCGTGGCGTTCATGGAGTAGGACCTCCTGGTCCTATTGGTACTCCAGGTCGTCCTGGTCAAGGTGGTGATACAGGTGATTCGGGAATTCCTGGTTTCTCAGGATTAAAAGGAATCCAAGGAGAAAATTGTCCATACTGCCCATCAGGTACTATTTATTAGTTTTACTCTTATATTTATACATATAGGTATATCTTAGGTGATGGGTATCTACAATTATAAACTTATTTTACTGCATTGCATACTCGACTATATATATGACGGAATACTTACAGCTAACATAGAAATACATAAAAAAACATTAAACATAAATCCAAGATAACCAAGCTATGATTCAAAATTTAATTTTTATTAATTACTTAAATTCGGCATTATAATTCAGTTCCCCATGAGAATAGACTCTATAATTCTGTAGTAAACTAAATCAGTAAGTACAGCCCTGAGAAACCGGCTGCCTAAAACTAGGAACCTTGAAGGTGCTTCCGCTTGGTTATATTCAGAATTTGGTCGATCCCCGTTCGTTCACACCCCACTCTGTACATCGTCTTATTCAATCAACGACCGTTGTCGAAACAGGTATATTTATTAGTGACTGTAATGAAATCAGCATCTTAATTTTCTATGTTAATTATTATCATGATCTGAACGTATTGCCGTTCACTGTTATTGACTATTTCAATACATTTGCCACAAGCCTAATCCGCTTATAGATAAATCCCCGCTTAACCTTATTATTTATCCCTTTAAAAACTGTTTCATCATCAGGTTATCTAATAGACCGGGAGTTGTAACACCATGCTAAGGTTCTGTTTTATTAGTTCATTAAAATGTGTTGTTCGCTCTTAGTTTAAGACCTACATAAAAATTAAAAGTTTTCTAGAAAGTGATTTTGTGCAATAATCTTTATAAGTAATTACCCAAAGACAACCTAATAAAATCTCTTTGGAATTATTGTTTAATGCATCCTAATTACTAATAGTTAATAGAAGTTTGTTTTAGGTTGGTTTAAGTTTGATTTCAGCCTTAGTTCGTTTTAGTTATTACTAACTTGTAATTGGTTTTAGGACAACCTGGCCCTAAAGGACCAAAAGGTGATGACGGTTTCCGTGGACAAAAAGGATATATGGGCTTTGAAGGTTTGCCAGGTCCACGCGGTATAAAAGGACTCCCTGGAACACCCGGTATGCATGGTCCTAATGGGCCAAAGGGTAACAAAGGTATATCCGGTATGGAAGGACCTCAAGGACAAAAAGGAGCGAAAGGGATTCTTATCCAACCCCCATGGCCCCAAACAATAGCAGAACGTGGTCCGCCGGGAAACCCAGGTAACATAATTTATACTTGTTGAAGTGTAGTGTAAGTACCGACAAAAAATATTTGTTTTAGCAATCTCTGTAGTCGATACGACTACAGAGATTGATACATGGGGTTACATGGGATATATGTATAATAACACAATATTTAAATATGATATCTGCGGATCGAAAATACAATAATACAATTTTCCCATGGGGCATCATTCACCATAATAACGAGGAAACAATACAAACATATAACAACTACAACTAAAAAGAAGTTAATAACAATCTAATTAAATTCACAAATCATAAACATTCATTTCGAGAACACGTGTAGCCGAAAATAACAGATAGGATATTGTTTTAATATAACGGCAAGCCCGTGCCCGTGAGTCTGTTCTCCAGATATTTCAATCTACTCGTGCTTATAGAAATAACGCGCGATGCCGATGCGCTTGCTTTTGGAGGGTTTTTTTTTCATTCATTGTATATTTTCATAGATGGGTTACAATTTTTAACCGACTTCAAAAAAAGGAGGATGTTCTTAATTCGACGTGTATTGTTTTTTATGTTTGTTACCTCAGAACTCCGTCATTTATTGACCGATTTGGGAAATTCCATTATTACAGAGAATATGCTTCTAGATTGGTCCCATAGAATTTTAATCAAAATCGATTGAGTACTTTGGTTTTAAAACCAAATTAACTTGAAAAAATATGTTGTCGAGTATACGAAACTGCGAATTTTGCTTTTCTGTGACTTTTTCAGTGGTGTTTTCTTTTGGTACAATATCCAACGTACCTATTTTATATTTGTACCAGTAAAAAGCAAAAAAATAATTATTACTTTTTAAATAAAAATAAAACCGCCTTCAAAAAAACCAGACACAACTAAAAAGCAAAAAATAATTGGTTACATTTACATCAATTAATTACATACAATTTAAATCAATTATTTGGAGTCGGTGCTGGCATCGGAAAAAACAGAATAATCAGGCATACAAAACAATATAAAATAGATCCATACTTGGTTTCTATGAATCTAAAAGTAAATAAAACAACACCGGCACTGACTCCAAATTTAAAAGTAATTTAAATTCTTTTTAGGTTGCGAAACACTTAATAACAAAGCACTATTAGTATCGCATTGAGCTAAATAAAGTTTAAGATTATTTATAAGGGTGTACTCAGGAATTAACTCGGCAAGGCTTACATTGACATAGGCAGTCGACTATAACTATATTAATGTAAGTCATATGTTCCCAAGACAGATTGTTTTATTTCGATATAATTTAATTCTCTGACATGTTAATTAGATGTAGGTATGAACAAACCATAGATGTGACTTCATCGCAAATTTAGGATAATAAGTCAATGAAAATTATTAATGATGATAATTATTTTAATTTAAGCACGTCTGGGTTTTGAAATGTTGTCAGTTGATGTTATGGATCTAAAATGTAATCATCGTCATATCTAATTATTTTTGATTTACAGGATACTATGGTGACGCTGGACTACCTGGAGACCCAGGGTATCCAGGCCCTCAGGGAGAAGAAGGCCTTAAAGGGATTAAAGGCATGTGGGGTGATGACGGTTTACCTGGATTTCCGGGTCGCAACGGATCCAGAGGGCGCGATGGCCAACCTGGTTGGCCTGGAGCTCCAGCCGACATTCCTATAGCTTTCCTTTATGGAGAAAAGGGTGATGCTGGATTAAAGTAAGAACTTGTTTATAAAATTAAAATCTAAAATGATAAATTATTTAAAAAAACGATTTTGAGGATTTTCGTAAAACATATATCACCTATGTTGCCATAAGCTGTTTCACTACATAATATAAATCAACCTTACTAGAGAAAGAGAGAAGAGTCCGCACTTGAGAATACCAAGACCCACACTTTATTACGTCCTCTTTATTTTCTGGTATTATAGATGATCATGCGCGGTGGACATCGCTTACCATCAGGTGACTCACTAGACCGTTTGTTGACTGCTATAAAAAGAACTACCGAGACAAAGTCGCGCAGTCCCGTGCAGTTACAGTATCAAATAGCGAGAGACAACCATCCCTTGTTACTCAACACTATTATACCGGCCTACTGTGTAGCTTCTTCACACTATGCCATGGGGCAATGAAGTGAAGAAGTGGTAGAGGTTCCAACATCGTACCCCAACTCTAGACTCCCGACAAAAACTGGATGTATACTGGCTGAACTCGGTACGCGACACACGTGCGTGTGCCACTATGGCGAGTTTTACCCCCTGAATACGGTGGTCGCTATCAGGGCGGATATGAATAACCTACCACCATCACCTACTTACTCGATACTATCATGCTGGCCTGCTGAGTAGTTTCTTCACGCTATGCTTATTGTTAACTGTTTCAACTTTCAAGTAGTGACATGAGTGATGAGATGTATTCACATTTAGCAAGCCTGAATTCAAGGTTATTTTTGAAGCAGTCGCATTTTCCGCAGTTGTGATTGAAAATAGCAAGATTCCTACATCAGTAGTAATAGAACAGGTTCCAAACAATATGATGCATTCACAACATAACAACCTCAAAAACTACTTAACAGATTTTCATGCATTTGTCACCAATAAATAATTAATGAGGAAGGTTTAGGTATATAATTCCACAAGGTTTTGTGTAAATTAGTTGAAATAAAACAATAATTGTTGGAAGTGTCGGAAAATGTGAAGCCGCATGGGAACTTTCATACTTCTTTCATCGAAATCCCTCTGAGATATGATACAAAGATAGCTTACTATACCCATTCTGTCATCTAATAAATGGTCACGTACAATGAAGGGAAGCTATTTAGTCGGATACAGTATTAATCCTTATTAACTAAAATACGTTAGTTACCTAAATAATCTCATGCACATTATTGGAATCTTTTACACCAATATAATTAAAATGAATATCTAAGGAGTTATCGCAAAAAATTAAAGTGCGCGAAAAAAAATTCAACCGAGTTTCTCACATCTTTTTGCTATCGCGGGGAAAAGCGATTTATCATTGCCATCCCACGGGGAGGCGGGATTGTTGGGCTCACCAGTCTTACGACCCAGCGGTAAGCCGCCCGGGAAAGATGGTCATCCCTAACGATACAATATATACACCCTATACCGACAATACCAACTAAAAACCCCGCGGTAGCCCTCTTCGGCGCATTAGAGACGGAGTTCCCGGGACGAGAAGCGCCCTGGCCTCAGCTGGAACCACCCCTGCGACATTTTTCATACCGATGTCGAATAATGCTCATAAATGTATGAGCATTATTTATCTAAAATAAATGTTGCTTGAGACAAAATTGTACGAGTGTTTGGAGTAAAGCAAACGTGGGTTTGTCAGTTCAAACTAAATTTCTTTATAAACATATGGGTACAATTAAAAAACAGGAAAAATTACTTATCCTCCAGCTAACATTGCAAATTAAAAACGTCAAATTTGTTTTAGTAGTATGTGATGTTGATTCAAAATAAAGTAACGTGATATAAACTACTATCGGTATGAAACTGTACTGAGTAAAATGCAAATTCTCTATCATAGTTTTGGAGGTTGCTAGTTAAATATCTATCTAAAGTCTTAAGCAAACAATACACGGAAAAACAATCACAGATAAATTATTTAATACATATTATTGGGTGAATAAAAGTTATAATATTGACAGCCTCCGTGGCACAGCGGGCGAGAAGTCGGCTGTCTAACGAGAGGCTGTAGGTTCGATTCCTGCACCAAGAAAAATGTTTGTTTGACATTTGTTTCGGGTTTGGGTGTTGTGTGGCCGTAGACCTTCGTAGTTCTTGATACCCACGATACAGGTTTAACCTTGTGTGGGGTTAGGACAATATTGTGTGTGACTGTCCTGGCGTGCGGTGACCCTCTTCTGTGAGGCCGTAATCTCACAGAAGGAGAGTGCCGAGAGGGATCGGGAACAATCCGATCAATTGGTATACTTTTACGCATATTATCAAATAATTACATTACCACTCACAAGGGATGGTTGTCTCTTGCTACTTGAGACTGCCTGAACGGCATAGTTCCAATATTCTGTTCCACATTTTATACGTTCGCGGTATTCTAGCAGCCTTTGTAATAACAAACATTCCACAGAAAGGACATTGTTTGTAAATGTTCTATGTCCATATTTTTATAATTTTGTCTATTAGATACCTAATACTTTTAGAGGCGAGTTCGGAGATGCTGGTGAGGATGGTTCTGACGGAGAAATCGGCGATTCTAGTTCTAATATGTATTCTAAAGGAGCAAAAGGTCTACCTGGAGTCCCAGGAATTAAAGGTAATTAGTATTGATTGGTGGATTAGTAATTTAGAAGGGTAATATTTTTCAGAAATCATTTTGTATTTGTACCTATTTAAGCATGTGAATATATATTTTTGATACATATTTATCAAAAATTATATATACCTAACTAGCGGCAGACGTCGTCCTGCCCGTAAAAGCAGCGCCACCCGGACTGCAGCGCCATCTGCCGGGCTGATTTGTGAATCTAAACCATTCACGGCGCCACCCAAACGCATACAAAAAAAAAACATTCAAATCCGTCCAGCCGTTCAGGAGGAGTTCAGTGTATGCCACTACACGTACAGTAGAATTATATATATAAAGATGTACTAAGATTTGCCTTAGTTTTGAGAATGAAATTGAGTTAGCAAAAACACAAAAAACCGTTAAGTGCGATTTAGCGTTGATAACGAAATATAATGAACGCCAGTATTAATAATTAATGGTCTTTTTTTAGAGAACGATAGCTCAAATATGCAAGGCGTAGGCTTGTATATTTAATTTAAAGTAGAATGCCAACAAAAGAATGAGTGACCAGGTAGCGAAGTGATCGACGTAAATTTGCCAGTTGTCTATAATGTTTAGTACTGTGGGTGATGTTTCCGGAGGCCTAAATCTCCTCTCTTTCCAAATACACAGTTGGTCAGTCCATGATTCAATCTTTTAGTAGATATTAAGGGTTTCAGGGGCGCCCAACAGAAATATCTCTGTTGCGTTGATAAAGTAGAGATTTTTTTACTTACTGCTATAACGTGAACTTCCAACAATCTTACTGATATATAATACGGAACAGTGAAGCTGTTACTGCATGAGATAGTGGCATTACCTCCGTAGAACCCTTTTATTTATGATGTGTACGTACAGTACGTCATTTATTGTACAGCCAAGTACTTCACCGCTCCTTTATTAAAGTACAATAAATCAAAATCTTACACGTATAACCGGTATTTGCGATTAATACTTATAACATACAATTTTTAGGTGTTCGAGGAAGAAAGGGAGAGCTTGGACAACAGGGATACGATGGTTATCCTGGCCAACGAGGTGATCAAGGTTCGACAGGAATTTCATTAGCGGGCCCTAAAGGTTTTAAGGGATACTTTGGTGTAAAAGGTGATATCGGTCGTTACGGTGAACCAGGAGGTAAAGGAATAGGAGGGCCCAAAGGTTTTACAGGCAACAAAGGATACAAAGGTTCCCGTGGAGATATCGGTTATGCTGCTATACCCGGTGAGAAGGGTACAGACGGGATAGACGGTGTAAGAGGGCAAATTGGTGAACCCGGTTTCCCTGGTTCTCCAGGACGCGCTGGCGTTCTAGGATTAAAAGGACAACCAGGTCCACAAGGAGATGTGGGCCCTGTTGGAATAACGGGACCTCGTGTAAGTACCTTGTTAGTTAATTTGTGACATCTTTAAACAATAAAGTACTGCATGTACACCATTAATATAGTATTGTCTAATTGCTAAAAATATTCCTACTTATAAACATAAAACATACGGTTAAAATTTTAATAGTTACAAACATAAATCAAGGAATGTTTAGGGCCATGAAGATAAATGCGCTCTCAGGTTTTTGAGAAATAGGTATACCAATTTTCCTATTAGCACAATATACACTACTACTTATGTACTAGCGGTAATGTACCTATTTTCTTGGCATATTTTAGTATTTTTTTTTAAATACGGTTTAAACAATATGTAGATACATTCAAAAAGAATTTATCCAATCTTATTAGTAATTCTAGAAATTAGTGTGTTCAAACAAACCAATGTTTTCTGCTTATTACATTACGCTAAATTAGCGTAGATTAACTAAAATGTATCTATGTAGAAAGTATCTAAGATATTCATATCAATATGTTATGAGAATGTCTTAGGTAGGTCTTACCTCAAGGTAATCCTCAAGGTCCACACAATCACGGTTGAACCTGCAATTTCATATTTCTGATAAGTTTGATTGCACCTCCACTAATTCCGTATCGGTGCTGTTTTAAATGTCTTGCCCTCTTTTCCCAAGTTTAATAATAATTAATTGCAAGGTAATCTACGAAAGATTTTTTTTTAGGCACCCATAGTATTCGACGTTGATACGCAACGGCTGTTGTGACATTCCTATTGTATACATTTTGAAATTTTGGTTATTTGGTATTTAACATTGTAACTTTCAAGCGCAATTCGTCTTCGGCCTGTTCACTATTGCTTATATCTACCGTAAGACAATTTTTATTCACCCCGTAGTTCCAATATTCGCCCGATACCAGACGCTTGTTTGTTACACATATGCGTGGTTTTAGAGTCATCTTAATTATCATTACACACTGCTAAATCTGTGAAAGCATCTTTATGGACAATCTACACTAATATATAAATTTGTAGCGTCTATCTGTACATATAAGTACTTTACCCGATGTTGCGTCAATTATTCTTTTTATGAGTCAGTGATCCCGATTGTGCATTTTTTCAATTTTTGTTTGTCTGTATGTATGGTTTTAACTCAAAAACGGCTTGACCATTCATCCTGAAATTTACATTTGACTACAGTTAGATCATTCGATCGCGCAAACGATAGGCTACTTTTACTGACTATTTGACTTTTGCTTGACAACTGCGAGCATTCACAACGTTGTCAATACAATTCTATTTTTGATGAATGGCAAATGGTGCCGGTGACGACAATTCTGCCAATGTCTTATGTGCGATGAGTACTCGTGTGTTTTGATGAATTAAGTTAATTCGTATAATTAACTGTAGGGGTTGGAACGGTAGTAGACTTAATGTATTAAATAACCGCGACGTTCAATGAAAGCTAAAGTAATCATTCGGTGTCATTAGGTGTGTGTAATTTGTATTTACAATATGTAATGTACCTATGTTTGTATTGTATTCTTCTCTGCCAATCATCATCAATCAATCAAACACCATGCAGAGATAAAACAATGCAAGTTTATACAAATCAAATCATGGATAATTAATTAATAACATAATAATAAATAATAAAAAATTAATTAATTTAGTTGAAAATCTCATCAATGTCTCTGTAAGATTTAGACATTGACAAATCATCTGATAGCAGTTTTAATTTTTCTAACAATTATTTTTTACAGGGTCGCAAAGGGTTCCCGGGAATTGTTATACAAGGCGCTCCAGGTCTACCTGGTCGACCTGGAATGCCAGGTCGGATGGGGCCGATAGGCGATCAAGGTTTGCAAGGATCCAATGGCTTACAAGGTGATACGGGTGTCAAAGGAATGAAAGGAGAAGCAGGTCGCTTTGGACCTCGTGGTTGGTCTGGAGAACAGGGACCTATAGGATACAACGGATTTCCTGGACGTATGGGTAGACCGGGGCAAAACGGAATGCCTGGAGATCGTGGAGAACCGGGTGCTCCTGGATACAACGGAGAACCGGGCAAAATGGGTCCAAAAGGACCCGACGGTGTTAAAGGCTCTATTGGTGATTTAGGCCTACCTGGAAAACCTGGCGAAGACGGTCGGTTTGGAATAAAAGGTGAAAGAGGTGACATCGGATTAATGGGATATAAAGGAATAAGAGGTGATAATGCTCTCAACGGAATGAAGGGCGATAAAGGCGAACGTGGCTATGATGGTCCTATAGGCATACCGGGATCAGAGGGGTTCAAAGGCATGAAAGGAGAAGATGGAGATTTGGGGTTAAGTATAGACGGCAGGCCGGGAAATAAAGGTGCAAAAGGAAATACCGGTTATGCAGGTAGATCGGGTATGCCTGGCCTTCCAGGACCAATGGGTGATATTGGTTTAACTGGAATAACTGGACAATCTGGGGATAAAGGTTTTCCAGGACAGCCTGGCTATCCTGGTAGAAATGGATATGATGGACCTAAAGGACAAAGTGGTTTAACCGGTAACAGAGGCTTGAAAGGCTTCAAAGGTGATCACGGAATTGATGGTATCCCAGGGAAAATGGGTTATTCTGGGCTTCCTGGAGATCAAGGTTTTCCGGGACTTGAAGGGCCTAGAGGGATAGTAGGAGACAAGGGAAACATGGGAGAAATCGGTATTAGTAAGTACTTACCAGCAACTAAAGGAGACCAAGGAGATATGGGATTGGAGGGTATACAAGGTGAAACTGGAGACTATGGTGAATCGGGTTTAATGGGATCAAAGGGTTTGAAAGGGCCACAAGGAGACAGAGGAATGCAAGGGTTAATCGGAGCAAGAGGTTTCCTAGGTCGCAGAGGTATGACCGGTAACCCCGGACCTCCTGGCCCGCCTGGAGAACCGGGTCCAATTGAACAAGGTGAACCAGGTACACCTGGAATAAATGGTCTTCCGGGTTGGGTAGGACCTATGGGTCAGAAAGGAGCTCCTGGTGAATATGGCATCGATGGTCCTAAGGGTCGACCAGGCCAACCAGGTCTCAGTTTCCAGGGAGCTAAAGGTGACACTGGGTTGGATGGTTTTCCTGGAATGCCCGGACAAGTAGGTATGCGTGGATTTAAAGGTATGGCAGGCGGACCTGGACTACGAGGGTTTAGAGGAGATGAGGGTGAATCAGGTACATCAATCAGCGCGAAAGGATCGAAAGGAAACCAAGGCTGGCAAGGTGCAATCGGTTTGAAGGGCGTCCGAGGAGACGTTGGAGACTTCGGCGTATATGGTATGCCAGGTTTGCCGGGCTTACAAGGCTCAGAAGGTGAAATGGGTGAAGAAGGAGATCAAGGTTATAAGGGACCACCTGGTCTAAAAGGAATTAAAGGAGATAGAGGAGAAGGCCCCAAACCCTATGAAATTATACCTGGTCCCCCAGGCGAAATAGGGTCGCCTGGTTTTATCGGACGACCTGGAATGGACGGAATTCCAGGCCCAATAGGTTTATTAGGTATTCCGGGCGAAAAAGGAGATATAGGCGATATCGGTCCTGCGGGTGTAGTAGGATTACCAGGTCAACAAGGCCTGATGGGAATAAGGGGTGATGTAGGTTTGAAAGGCTATGAAGGATTTAAAGGATTCAAAGGCATCGCTGGTATGCCAGCGCCACCACCACCAGTGCCTAAATCTCGAGGGTTTTATTTTACAGTCCACTCCCAAACAAGAATGGTGCCTCAATGTCCTGGAGGGTCGTCACCACTTTGGGAAGGTTTTTCATTAATACACATAGTAGCCAATGCTAAAGCTCATGGACAGGACTTAGGTAAGTACCAAATAATTACAGAAAAAAAACTCTATATTTTATAAGTAGTCTACTTTACGGTCGTCCACTTTAATTTAAGCTTATTCTAACATTTTACTATGTGTTTGCTAATTGCTTCATTTACTATTGCGTGTTTATTCTGTCATTCTAAAATCAAAAAAATACAATATACCTAGTCAGGTCATAAATTCTGTCACATGTTTAATATAAAATAATTGAAACAAGTTTATTCATTATGTAACCATTTATATACCAAAATTAACTTAACAAAACATAGATTCTTATGACACTAAAGTTTATTCAAAATGACCTCCGTGATTTTGAATACAGGCCTTCAATCTGCGCGGCCAGTTGTCTATCGCAGCACGAACGAGGTCCGTGTCAATATCGGCGGCTGCCTTAATTAAGAATGTCTTGAGTGACTCCAAATTGGAATGAGGCTTTGAGCACGCCTTTTCCTCCAAGTGTTGCCATATCTTGTAATCTAACGGATTCAAATCTGGACTGGAGGAGGGCCAGTCTTCGTGCCGGATGAAGTTTCTTCTTAGTATATTACTTCTTAGTCTTGTGTGCTCTTCGCTCTATGAGCTGGCGCCGAATCTTGTTGGAATACCCACTGCCTGTTATTGAACATGGTATGAGAAACAGGTTCCACAAGGTTCGTCAGGACTGTATTTTGATACACAACTGCATTCGTTTTTACACCTTTCTCACAAAAATGTACCTCTGTTAAGCCCCAATAAGAAACTCCCAACCATACCATGAGCGAGGATGGAAAATGACCTCGTTGGACACGCGGAATACGGTTGCTCGCTTCTTCACTACTGTGTGCGTACACCTTATCATTTTGTTTGTTGTAGCTCACTTCTACGGTAAAAAATTTTTCATCTGAAAAAAGAATTTCCCGATATTTTTTTCCCGCGTACCGCTTCAACAAAGCGCGGCATCTCTTCAGTCTCAGGTCCATTAGACGAGCATTCAAACGATGTCCTGTTTTTCTTCGATATGCCCGAAGCCCTAATAAGTCTTCATTTAACACCCTTTTCACCGTGGTTGTGCTTAACCCCATCTGAAGGGCCAACAGTTTCTGCTTACGTTTGGGATTTCTTTGAATTCGCGCCTTCTCAGCTTTTATCACTGCTGGAATCCTAACAGACCGAGGGCGACCACTTCTTGACCTGTCATCTGCACTAGAGTCTTCATTGTATCGTTTGATGGTACGATAAACGAATCTTTTGGTTATATTCAAATTTTTCAGTATGTAAAAAATTTGAATTGGCGCGTAACCGCAACGATGCAACGCAATTGCTGCAACACGGTCTTCTTTAAGCGTCCACTCCATATTTAAAAATGAGTAAAATTCTAAAAAGTATACATTTTTATTTTCATGAACAATTTGAAATTCAAATTCAATAAACTTTTTTGTGGCCAGCATTCTAAAATAAAAGTTTTTACTGTGTGACAATACTTATGACCTGACTAGGTAATATAGTAAGATGCACAGGTTTAAATGTAATCTCAATGATCTAGTTTATGCATTGGTGTCATTATTTTATACTTTTAATAAGCACATGCGAGAGATACGTACATATGTACGTACTTCGGTGTTAGCTATTTTATTTTATAAGTACACGCATTAGGAAATACAGTTAAATTCGAAACGCTGCTAAGGAACAACGGCGCTATTGAATACCCCGAACATAGCTCTGATGATTCATCTCCCATATATTCCTGGCCCTGCGATCTCTTTTTGTTTCAAATAATTAGAGATAACATTCGAGGTATACGGTTCATGACCCAGAAGCAGTGGTGATAACGTTCAGATAGGTCATTAAAGACACCTCTAAAGAACTACGCCAACTACTTCTTTTTTTAAATGCAATGTTTGATAGATTTTTAGAATCTGACAGTCGTGACATCGCCTCCCAAAATGGACGTTATAATGCAATCATGCGAGGGCGAGAGTGAGATGTTCCCACTATGCACCCATTCTCCCATCCCCGTTCTTCAGGGTGTTACACTCGCAATGCGGAATGACCTTAGTGTCCTAGGTATGGATATCCGCTGCGATCTTAATCCAAGGAGTCATATCGAGGGCGTAATATCCGCCACTTCACGCATGGTCGGAATCCTGAACAGGGTGCGGCGGTTTTTCACGCCTGGTCAGCTCTACCGCTTATATAAAGCGCAGGTGCGGCCGGGAATGGAATACTGCTCGCACCTCTGGGACGGTTCCGCTAGGTACCTTCTCGATGCCTTGGATGGGTTGCAGCGGCGGGCCATCCGCATTGTGAATGATGCAGACGTGAGTAACAGCCTGGAGCCGCTACAGCTGCGTAGGGATATTTCCTCACTTAGCGTGTTCTACCGTCTGTATCATGGCGAATGCTCTGTAGAATTGTTTGATCTTATCCCATCCTCTCCCTTCCATACCAGAACCACGCGTACTGTCTACTACCCCGGCCCGAACCAAGAGGTTCGCAAATTCGTGTTTTTGCGTATCAAGCTGTGGAACAGTTTGCCAGCTACCGTGTTCCCTCCCTCCTATGATCCTGGGTCCTTTAGGCGTAATGTGAAGAAGCTAAACAGCAGGCCGGCATGATTGTGTTGAGTAGCGGGGGATAGACTGTCTCTCGCTACTTGATACTCTATCTGGACGGCACTGCGCTTACCATCAGGTGCAGTGTGGTCACTTTGCCACGCCAGAATAAAAAAATAAATAAAAAACTTTTTCTCATGCCAATACTTAAAACAATAATTGTGACCTGATTTTTGAATACAGTACAAAAACTCTGTATAGCTTGTCTACCTTAGAGTAGGCAACCAGTATCTACATAAAAACAAAATACATACTGTCAAATTACAATGTATTTTGATAATGGTCTCAGTATTTGAATTATACGCATACTCTTCGACAAGATTTAAAATAATTGAGCTCGATATAAAATGATGTAACCGACATATTTCATAAAAGCCCACTGGTAAGTAGATCAGTGGCCAGTAGACTTTATACTATACTACTATACTAGGTTCTTCTCCCATGAATTCAAAGTTCAAACTCTTTAGGTGTAGACATAACGCCTCCCAAACTTTATTCTGACCAAAATTCCCCAAGTCACGCCAGACCGTACCGTGTACCGTGGTGCCTATGCATTATCTGTACTAACTAAATTTAGGTCGCGGTGATACAGTGTCGGTACATATGGATAACATTATAATACTGTGTTAAGCGAACGAAGTCACTAGGTACCGAAACTTTATATAACTTCAACTATTTAATTTTTGTTGTAGGTGCTCCTGGTAGTTGCTTGCGTAGATTTTCAACAATGCCCTATATGTTCTGCAATATCAACAATGTTTGTGAATTTGCTCAACGTGAAGACTATAGTTTTTGGCTTTCAACACCCGAATCAATGCCTATGGCTATGACACCAATACAAGCCAGAGACGTGGGCTCGTATATTTCAAGGTATATTATCTATAAAAGCTATATCATTTTCGTCTACGTCTCTGTCCACTTCAACATGAGTTAGGTGCAACACTTTAAGGATGTGGTTTAATTGGTAACAGTTTGACTATGGACTATGTAGTAGTACATTAATGGATTTAAACTCGCTTTGCCGGCTCACAACACTTTTGCTGGCCACAAACTCATAGGGCATGGGAACGGCAACCGCGTATAGATTATTTTTACGCGCCTGAAGTGTTGTGAATACACCTAGTATATGCTTATAAATCAGATACATAGGTAATACTATTTAAGATAGTAATAATATTTATAGAAAATTGATACATTAAAAACATAGTTTTAAAAGGCAATTGCGCTAATTGGAATTTCTTAAAACTCGGCGTAATTTTTGCGCGACGCGTACAATGTCAAGAACATAGAATACAGCTATGTGTTGTGCCAGAATTAGCATATTAATAAAACTACGATATATTGGATATTAAGGACTTTGATACCTACACTTCACAGCACAAGCAATAACAATACATTTCTTCTCATTATTAGATGCATGGTCTGCGAAGCTCCTACACGAACCATCGCCATCCACAGTCAAAGCAGTGAAGTTCCTTCCTGTCCAAATGGATGGGACGAGCTATGGATAGGTTACAGCTTTTTAATGGTAAGTTACTGGTAGTTTGGTACGCATAAAAATCTATGAATTATCTCTAGGTAGTGTTGCCAAATACCCTGGTTTTTCAGCTTCTCTTGACGCAACTTACCAATAAATCCTATGGGAAGTTGATACATTTTATTTTTTGTACCTAAATAATGATCAGTCGGAAAATTGCGCATGGCGCATAGTATATAAACGAAGTAGAACATTCTCGGAACTTTGAAAAATCTTTATTTCTCCATACACTCCCCTTTTTTCGTCTCAATTTTTTTTTTATCTGACACCACTAGGTAATCAGTAGCTCAACCAACAAAGAGTTTTCTCGCGTATATTCGCTAGCGACAAAGAAAAATATTAATATGACAAAATATACAGCGCCTCTAGCGGTTTCGTGAAGAACTAAAGATAAAAATGAAATTCCATATAGGTACTAGGTATATATAATATTTTTTATATCGAATACTGCCTCGGTGTGCAGTCGTAATTATGTATGCGTTACGACTGCTGTGCTGAGGTCTGGGGTTCGATCCCCGGGTCGGGTAAAGTGATATTGGGTTTTTCTATTTAAAAATTCTCAGTATTATCCTGGAGTCTGGAATCTGTGCCCGGTATAGCGATAGGCTAGCCTAATAATTCGGCGAAAAGTACTGGTTACACCTCTGCCTACCCCTTCGGGGATTACAGGTGTGAGTTGACAGCCTCCGTGGCGCAGTTGGCGAGTAGCCGGCTTCGATTCCGACACCGGGACAAATGTTTGTATGACAGACAGATATTTGTGTCCGGGGTCTGGGTGTTGTGAGACCGAAAGTCTCTCGTAGTCCCTGATACCCACAACACAAGACTCGTATCTTAGTGTGGGGTCGGGGCTATGTGTGAGACTGTTGGGTGTTATTTATTTATTTAAAAAAAAAAAGTTTATATGTATGTAAGTATATCCATATATAAAAAAAACGCTGTAATGCTTTGTCTCGGACGCTAGCGACTCCGTTTACCTATGGTAACTTTTGGACCCAAACTCATGGTTGAGCTACGGAAATGTTTGGATGTTTCTTTCAAAATATTCTCTTAGATGTTATTATTATTACCTAAACCCTGATGGATACCTTTTGATTTGTTCGTAGACTAATTTACCTTCATTATTTTAATGACACACAATATTTTCCTTCACAGCACACGGCAGGCTCTGACGCGTCTGGGCAGAGTCTTATATCGCCTGGATCGTGTATGCGAGAGTTCCGTACACGGCCGTTTATCGAATGTAACGGTCTTGGCCGTTGTAATTACTTCGCCACTGCCATTTCCTATTGGTTATCGACTATTGATGATAACATGATGTTCCAGACACCACAACAACAAACTCTTAAAGCAGACCAAGTATCTAAAGTTAGCAGGTAAATAATTGTCAATACATAGTTACAATAGAATAGTCATTGAAGAATGAAATTGCCCTAATATTCGGGTTATTGTAAATTAAAATGCCTGTGTGGTATATTATATGGGTCACATGGAGTCACATGGGACACATGACTCAGCAAAAGTTAGGAGTTAGGTATTACCACCATCGTGTTGGCGGCGTTATATGGATTCGCATACTTCAGATACCTTCAAAATTCTAATAGATAACACGTAGGCATGCATGCAGGTTTCCTTACGAAGTTTGCATATGAATGATATGGCACTGATGAATATCTTTTATTGACAGATGCGCGGTGTGCATGAGGAAGTGGGTAGGACAACGGTCGAGTTCTGCATACCTGGGAGGTGACGTGAACTCTGTGCCTAGGGCAGTGCAGCGAAGGCCACAGCTGCCCCGCAGACCGAACTACCGCCGTGGCTACTCGGGATATCCCCGAAGATATGGTGCAGTGCGTGGAAGACGCACACGACCGTGGACAGCCAAAACATTACCAATGTGATACAATACTGTAATGTTTATTTTCTTATGAAATCAAAAAATATGCTGGTCAATTGTTTAAAATTGATTAACAATGCTTTTATTTCCATGTAATAGTATAGGTATCTCACTGCCATTTTTCTGTATCAATTTACTGTTATAGTAAGTTATTGAATGTATAAATAAACATTTAGAAAAGAAATCTCATTATAAGTTGAAAATAAATATCAATCAAATTATACTTGCCTAAGTCACGTATTTGTGAGTTTATAACGGTAAAAATATTTTTAGCTTATCATTGACTACGTATTACTATTCACTAAATTTCTTTCTCAGTACATGGAAAGAAAGTAGCCACTATCACTTTAACCTTTACGTCTTTAATATCGAATTAAGATGGAAAACCTAAAGGTCAGCTAGTCCTTTGGAAAAACTAAGCCCAATAGTTATTCTATGATGATATAGTCACATAAATTAGTACATAATTTTGTAAATAAGTAGCTGCCTAAATATGAATTATAATAAAATACGTACAGAAAGTAGAATGTTGTTATTTATTTATGAGTGTGCTTTGAATTTACAAAAACGTGTTGGTAGACCCTACTATTACCAATTAAGGCTACTAATACCAGGGTTTACTTTTTAGTGTCTGGATAGGCAGACGGGCCACCTTATGGTAAGTAGTCACCACCGCCCATAGACTTCTGCAATGCCAGAGCACAGCAGAGCCGCTGCCTACTGTTACACTGAGTTTACAACCGGGGTGTAAACTCCATAATGTCCCTGGAGGGATGACGAGGCGGGTAATATAGTTCCTGCCAGTGTTGTTCACACCGAAAACACAATTCGGTGCAAGGGAGCTTAAAACCAATATGCATTGGTTTCCACGCGCCGGACTGTTCTTACAGTATGATGCAGGGGCGGTTCCGGTCGCAATCGGAGGTATCACCTCACGGTATCCCGGTGCCGTCCCTTATGCATCGACAAGGACCACCGCAGGGTTTTAACCGGTATGCCGGATACACTATTCGGTAACCCCGACATACCCGCTGCGACTCCCAGGGTCGATGCGTAACCTAAAAGTGATTTTCCCGCGAAAAAAATAACACCTCTTTAGCCGCCAGCCTCGTTGTCATGCTCTGTTGATTACAACAGGTATGTAACTGTGAACGAAAACATCATCAGGAGACCTGCATACCTGAATTCTCGTACGAATTTCAAGGTGGTGTGAAGTCTACCAACTAGGGATGTGAAAAAATAATCGATTTTTATAAAAAATCGATTATTTTTTCATAAAAATCGATTTTTATAAATCGATTTTTTAAATTAAAAAAATCGATTATTTAAAAATCGATTTTTTGAAAAACGGTTTTTAAAATTCGATTTTTTTGTATATTACACATGTTTTTATTAAAAATACAGGAGGCTTTTGGGGTAACACGATGTAGTAAATAACACATTTTAATTAACCTGTGGAAGCGTCTAAAGAGAAAAGATGTTCATATGCTTTCCCTCATTTATTAACCCATGAAGAGTGACAATAGTGTTAATCGTCAATCTGAACAAAATAAAATGAATACGTAGGACTAACAGACTACGCTGAAAAATTTCATTACTCATTCTTACAACGATTAACCTGTCAAGTCTATGATCTTATTATCTTGAATACCGTCTGCAATACCGTGAAAAATACACAAGGAAAAAGATTTGGCACCAACCAAAAATTTAAAAAATAACAAAACATATTGCAGTATACTCAGCCTGTTGCCGTCCACTGTTGGACATAGGCCTCCCCAAGTGAACGCCAACCACTACCCGCCACCTTCTTCAAGTTGTCGGCCCATCGTGCGGCAGGGCGCTGGACGTCCCACACTACGTTTACCTAAACGCGGTCTCCACTCCAACACATGTCTGCTCCATCGGTCATCTGTCCGTCTGCAGACGTCCAGCCTACTTCCACTTTAGCATGCTAATTTTGCGAGCAATATCTTTGACTTTGGTTCTTCTTCATTGCGAACTCTATCCACCATAGAACCCCCAAGCATTGCCCAGTCCATTGGTGAGTGTCCACGTTTCAGCCCCGTAGGTCATTACGGGTAGAACGCACTGGTTAAAAACTCTTGTTTTTAAGCATTGAGGGATCGACGACTCAAATAGGTTACGTAGTTTACCAACTGCCGCGGTGGCGCAGTTGTAATTGCGCATGCGTTACGACTGCTGTGCTGAGGTCTTGGGTTCGATCCCAGGGTCGGGTAAAGTGATATTGGGTTTTTCTATCTAAAAATTTCTCAGTATTAGCCCGGAGTCTGGAATCTGTGCCCGGTATGGCGATAGGCTCGCCCCCTATCAAATTATGGGACCGAAATTCTGCGAATAGTGGGTGTACTTGTTATACCTCTGACTACCCCTTCGGGGATTACAGGCGTGAGTGTATGTAAATGTAAAATGTAAATGTAGTTTACCGAATGCCGTCCAGCCCAAATTAATTCTTCTATCTGCCTCTTTCTTGAAATTGTGCTTGCCCAGTTGGATTATTTGGCCCAAGTATACGTACTCTTGCACAACCTCGAGAATGGCATCAACCACGACGATGTCGGGAAACTCATCTGTATGGTGGTGAGTTAGTCTGGCACGCGGATCATCCGCGTTCTGGGCCTCAGGTGGACTTGATTTTTGAGTATACAAGTCCCCATAATACCTTTCGACCTCTGCGAGTATCTCTGGCATCTATGCAAGACATACAACTCTAGGTGACGGTGGTGGTTTCTGATGTTCTGAGCTTTTCAGATGACAACTAGAGGTAAGTGTTAGCTTCGACTTACGTCTATTTTTGTGAGGTTGAAAGTATTTATAGCCCACCTCACACAGAGCCCGCACCAGGCTCATCAGTGGCGTCATCAATAACCGCCGTAGTTTCCAATACGGCAAATCGGTTCTGTAGCTCTAGCTGGAAAGCTTCACAGATGACATCTACTTGGGGCAAAATTGGCCGGAGAGTCGACTTCATTAAGCGCGCCCGGTCAATTTTAACTTTTAGAGTGCCTCTTGCCAGTCGGTGATCACTACCGGTGTTAAACCTACTGATCACAGAGACATCTCTAAACATTTGGCACTTGTAAGTCATAATTAAGTCGATCTCATTCCTAGTGACATTATTGGGGCTTCGCCAAGTCCACTTCCTCTGGGGCTTCTTCTGGAAAAATGAATTCATCAAAAAGAACCCCCGGGTCTCGAGAAAGTTGACTAGCATTTGCCCCCAGTGATTCCTGCACCCATAGCCGAATGATCCTACCCTCGATTCGCCGTGTCCTTGTACTCCCACTTTGGCATTGAAGTCACCCATTACAAGTCCCGGGCTACGGTAGGGTACGGTGGCTAGTCACAAAAAACTATTTTTGGCGACGTACAACGGACGCTCTCTGTGGTTGGACGAGCACATCGCTGAGTTGGAAGAAGAGCTAAGTCTCATTAACTAGCATATCCTAGGGAGATCCGGAGACGGGGGAGGAGAAGATGGCCCTAGATTCTGGTCACTTACTCTACTTCCGAGAAGGTCACCAACCATCCCAAGGTGGCGTCAGGTTTATTATCCACAAGTCACTAAAAAGTCACAACGTTGTGGAAGTTGGCAGCCTATCAGAACGAGTGGCGTACGTCGTCTTAAAAATAACTGAGAGATATACTCTGAAGATTTTACAAGTGTACGCCCCAACGTCAGCTTATCCTGATGACGAAGTAGAGGCCATGTACGAAGACATAGGGAAAGCTATGTCTCCTACCAAGGCTTCCTACAGCGTTGTAATGGGTGACTTCAATGCCAAATTGAAGACTCCTAAAATAAATTGTTAATATTAATTTTTTAGTCATATTAATACAGAGAAAAACATATTACGCAAAATGTTAAGAAAAAAAATCGATTTTTCCAAAAGTTCGATTATTTTTTGGTAAAAAATCGATTTTTCTAAAATCTATTATTATTGAAATGAGAAAAATCGATTTTTAAATAATCGTTTTTTTTCACTCAATGTCACATACCTACTACCAACCTGCATTAGGCCAGCGTGGTGGAATAGACCTCATTAGTAGAGGAGGCCCGTGTCCAACAATACGACAATGTTTAAAAGAGGGCTAGTATATTATAAATATTATATGCAACGTCATTATTCTCTACGTAAATACATCTCCTGCGACTTTCTTCCGTACGTTGTTTTTATTTACCCTCCTCACCGACACTACACATTTCGGTCGACGCATCGCCCGTTGAAATGTTCCGGGGTGTCGACCTAAAAGCTGTCTGGCGACTTCGAGTGTGTGCCTTGGTTCTGGGCTGAACTTTGGTAAAGAACATTCTTTTCTGCGCACACCGATACCTTTATCGTGCTCTTTGCAAGAAGATAGTCCGGGATCCACGGTCCATTTTTGCTATTTATTACTATCAAGCTAATTTTCCGTGAGTAGCTTCATTTTGATGAGACGCCCAACTTTTTCTCTTACAAACATTTTCGATTGTGGTAGCTAACAGGAGTAGCAGGGATAAATATGTCGATTTGATGATTTAAAAAAATGTATTACTAACATTAAATTCTTGTGTTAAATTAGGATAAATAAGTACTGAATTATTCGAAAAAATATTTGTCCTACAAAATGTATGGTTTGATCAAAGAGTGCCCTCCGTCCAACATGTATCGATAACGAGGTCATCAAAAATGATAACTAGCCAGCTGTTTTTTTTCTGTTGCTTAGTTCATATTAATATAGTTTAACAGGAACATTGTCCTACAAATTGCGTGGTAAGTTATCCCGGTCTTGCGCTCAAAAATTGGTTATAGCACAAAACCATTTTTCTCATTACTAACTGTAGGACAAAAATATTACTTAATAGGTTAGTGTGTTCTCGATCGAAGGTATAGGTAGGTGTCACTAGTCCGACAACAATTGTATTTCTTTAGTTTTCCTATTTGTACATAACATAAAGTGTAAGCATCTTTTTCGAAATTATAACTTTGTCTTTTGTAAGTAGGTATATGAAATCTGTCTGTGTCTCTTGTATATTGGTATATGGTATATAGCGGAGTCTTCTGGCACAAGTATTTTATTACTTAATAGAAGGCTCCAACCTCGCTTTACGAATATTACGGTTTGTTGCCTAATAATAAATAAATAAAAAAAAAAATATGGTTAAGTCAACTTGTTCGCATATACAATGTTCATCTCTGCAGAGTCGATGCGTATATAATAGGATACTGAACATTTGTAGATAATATTGTTTCTCTGGTCCAGTTACATTTTCTTAACCATCTATCGCATTTTTTTGGGCGGATGATTTATCGTTAATGCTTTCGTGCCGGGTAGACTGGACGATTATGTTTGAAATATTGGTCTAGGTAGTTGGCACAATTACGTCTATTTCTACCGCCAAGCTCCAGTGTACAAGCACTTTTGTGTTTCTTTTGTGATATTGAAGTCGGTGAAATACCTAAATGGACATTATGAATGTTAACCTCATGTCTCAGGATGACGAGAGCAGGGCATTCCCACGAAGTAGGTAAATTATTATCTAAGCGTCTAAATGGTATTACCAGTATTTATGGACAAGCGTGGCGCTTACCATCAGACACGCGACCTGCTCATCTCGACATTTAGGAAAACAAAAAAGATAACGAACCTGCGTTAGGCCGCCCTAGAATTAGAATACATCCGGGCAACTGCTAGGCTAAGTCCCTGATACTATATATAGGCTACAACACCGTCAAACCAACCAAAAAACCTACGGTGACAATCTTCGGATCATAAGAAACCATCACCCTGCGCCGAATTTTGAATTATTTATCGTATCGAAACTGCCCAGTAAGCCCTACGCGATGAAGACAGCGTTTGACGTCTAGAGCATACGAGGCTTGTCACCAGGGCTATCTCGAGTTCGACTACCAATGAACAGGCATGTACAAACGGCGCTACGATCTATAGTAACGCAGCCTGAAAAATAAATACAGAAGGGGAATGCCCCTTCTTTATTTTTTATTAACACAACATTATAGTTTATCAACGCCATGCCAGTGCACATGACAATAAAGAAATATGCAAACAAGAAATTTGCAAAAAGGATCTAACTACTTTTTTGAACGTTTGTATTATTAAAGGATGAAATGTGGTATGTACAGTATTCATTCGAAGTAATTACAAATAGAAACAAATTGCAACTCATGACATCCTTTATTTACAAAAAAAAACTCGACTTATAACCAATAAAGTATATTTACTCAATTGTCCTTGACACAGAATCCAAGTGTTTCAATTTATGATCATCAAGATTGGGCATAACTTCATAAGAGCATATAGTGACGCCATGTCTGTGACCTGCAGTCCATTCTCCTTTTAACCCAATATAATAAATGGTAGTCGTCTCTGCGCCAAAGTTACGGGGAAAATGCATTGTTAAATGCGAGACCGATGAAAATGTGACTATTCTGTAACAAATGTGCTAACGTTATTGCAGTTGAATAACTTTGCCATTTATTTGTACTATTATTAAAATACTATCTGAAGCTTGCCGAGGATACACATCCGTGACAGTGAGATAAATTGTACATATATTTAACTTTATAGCAATGATAGCATAGTTAGGTGAGGTACGGACTAACGAGACGAAAATAGTATGTCCGAAACCTACTCAAATGGCATACTGATACATAGCTTTGACTTTTCCGAGGTTACGAGTGCATTCATTCTTAATTATCGATTGCTTGAATGGCGAAGGAAAAGACTGTGAAGGATTCCCACGCCTGGTGATTTACCTTGAGAATTTTGACAGTACTTATATGAAGTCTACCAAACTGCATCATGATAGCGTGATAGATTAAAGCCTAACCCTTCTTATTAGTAGAGGAGACCTATGCCCGGCAGAAAACAGTGTATGATACAGGGCGGGTATTATTATTATTATTATACCTTACTATATGTTTTCTGAAGTTTCATTTAATGTAATAGTGAAACCTGCATCAAATCAGTTCAAAGGGTTTCAATTAATGCATGAAAAAACATATACTATTCTAAACGGCATGATATATTATGTGATATCAAAGTAATTTTGCTATCTCTTTGCTAAATAAGGGGCACTGAGCCATATGCCATTTGATTTATTTAAATATATGGTGTTATTTCCATTAAACAATATTACTTGTGTTACTAAAGAGAAGGAAGCTCTTTCGTATCATTCCTCGCCAATAGTTTGTCACATTCGGTAGGTAGGCTCCCTTTTTGGGTTTGATTATAGATCAATGAGTAAAAAATATAAATAACATTAAGAAATTGTGCAAAAATCGATCTTACTTAGGATTGTATTCCAACACACCTTCAGTGTCCTTCTGTAGCTCGAACACTTGATCAGGTGGTAAAGTGACTTCATCAAATGTCATATTTGGCTTGTTTTTATATCTAAAACAGTGAGAATAATTAAATTTAAATAACTTGCACTACTTGCAACTTTAATAACATAATATATCATAAACCTCACACTGTTCTGGGTTTAAATCAATACTAAAATGTCAGGATGGTATAAACTTAATTTTATTATGATTAATAGCCTTATTAAGTAATTACCTCATAGTACCACACTTAGACTTAGAGCCAGCAAGTACCTGTTATAGTGAACTAGATACAGCATCGTAAAAACTTAAGACTTAATAGTATACTAGACCAACACATATATTATTGGTTAAGAACCAACTTTATAAGCCCGAGTATGGCTACAAAAATAATGAATACTATTATGATTTTCAAAGTTAAAATACTTTTTACTGTACTCCTACAAATTGAATACCCTCCATCATGGGTTTATCCTTGAACTGTCACTGGAGAACCATTATAAAGTGTCTATTAATGGCAAAAATAGGTTAAATGATTAGTAGATTATGACTTATCATTTTTTTTTTATTTAACCTATAAACATAAATAATTTACTTTATAATTAGAAAACAAGTATACTATTTTGACTATTATTTAATAGGCACAAATAAAAAGTCAATATAAACTCACAATCTTAATTCAGCAGGGTGTGAATCAGTGTTCTCTGAAGATACTTTAATGCCCTTTAATTTAATGTTCCCTGTGAAGGGTATATTAAAAAGCAACTCTTCATCAGCATCACTCTCTACAAACTATGCAAATAAATATTAAAAATATTTATTTAATTGGATTTTCCATCAGCAACCAATAATACATAATAATAATACATAACTCATATTACCCTATATATTTTATATTAGTTGGAATGAAAGTTCAATGTAGGAAAACTCTATCTACTTGTACAGTGTAGTTATTAATCTTAAAAATGTGACTGGTCACACAATTGATTTTAGCTACCCTTGTGGCTAGATACTATATACTAGGAGTGTTTTCTGCATTTATGTAGCATACACTAATGTCTATTCAGGGCATACCAAGGCTGCATAAAAATTAGCAATATGAGCATGAGGGGCACCCTTACACCCTTGGTGTGTTTCACAGGCGGCTACTCGCCAACTGCGCCACGGAGGCTGTCGATTTGAACATTGGTACCCTGATGATTGTTAGGAAGAGGCCAGTGGCCTCAAGGAATATTAAAATAAATATTTCAATAAAGTACGTAAACTAAATACATACACAGCAAAAGCACTTACAAGACTTCGATCCAGGCGATTCTCCCAAGATTTAAACACAGTTTTACCAGAACCTTCGACTCTTTCATTCAAACATTGTAAATTTTCTTTATCAATTTTTTCAAAAAGATTATATTGAAAACCAATTTCATCGACATCTCCTTGGTCTTCATGTTCATGATGACAGTGATTATGAGCCATTTGTTACAATTAGAATTTTAATTTTAAAATTATACGTATTTGTACTAATACATTCAATACTATATGTGATAATATTCTTCCTCTTAGCCAAGAGGTATCTACTATATTGTACTCCACACTCCACGGTTCATCACGGTTGGCTGATAGTCACGATTGATGAATTTTTCGACAAACGAAGTAAGGTATTAAGTACCTTGTAGATTCAAATTAAATTATTTTCTTGATGTTGCTTCTTGGTTAATAACGAGCTTGATTTACAAAAATAAATGAATAGTGACTCCACCGTATTTTTCTGGTATAAACAGTGTTACCACTCAGGGACTGATAGTCAAAAATTATACTTTAATATACGAAAAGTAACATTTTGATTGAGAAAATAATGCAATCAAAACATTATCCAGGAAAATCACAATTTTATCCTAATTTAAAGTTAAATAAATACTAATGTTGTTCTTAAATTTGTAAATATTACTGAAATAACTCATTTCTAAACTGGAGAAGATATCTAATACAAAATACAGCTATTTTCTTGACTTATTTGAAGCGCCCCTCTCGAGTGTATTTGAAACTAAATTTGACATATAATAGGGATGATGATATTTTTTAAAATATCGGATTTCCGATATTTTTAAATATATCAATATCGGAGTTTGATATATCGAAAAAATATCGATATTGCGATTTATCGATATTTTTATTAAAAATTTTGACTCGTCTAAGGGTCTGGTCCTGACGCCATACATCCTTTCTTCGTGAATCGGTGCGCCAATGAATTTATTGGATTCAAAGATCTTGGAATCATATTTGATGACACCTTAAAACGTGATATTTTTTAGTTTTTTTAACTTATAATTTTTTGCCATGAACTTAATAATAATAATAATATAACACTTTATTGTTACACCACAACATACAAAAACAGGTTGTATCAACTTATTTAGGTGTTACAAATTGGCGGTCTTATCGCTAAGAGCGATCTCTTCCAGACAACCATGCATGGAGAGGAATAAAATAAACTGAATTTACGGCGGTGCTGACAATAAACTTACATAACAAGAAATACTTAAAAAAATAAATAAAATAAAAATACATACAAATAAATAGACATTATAATAAACTTACATGTATTACATACATATATATAAATATATAATACATATACATGCACCAATAATACAAAGAAATACAACGTACAGAACGTACAACGTACAGAAATACAAGAGGCGTAGCGTTACTGCGAAAGATAAAATGCTTTCACCCGGGATTTAAAAGTTTCCAGCGTAGACGAGCGCCTGATATGGATAGGCAATGCATTCCATAATCTTACAGCTTCCACAGTGAAGGACCGATCGTAAAAAGATGTCCTATGTGCTGGAAAGTTTAGCGTTAGATTCTCTGATGACCTGAGGGAATGAGAACTACAAGTGTGTAGGAAACTGAAATGTTCCTGAAGATAGCGCGGGGAGGATGGATTGAACAGAATACTGTAGAGGAGGGACAAGATGTGAACATTCCGGCGACGACGTATGGGAAGCCACTTGAGCTTGTCTCGATATTCGGAAACATGGTCTTATTTGCGCAAACCAAATATAAACCTAATACAAAAATTTTGAAGGCGCTCAAGTTTATTCAGCTGGGCCTCGGTAAGGTCAAGGTAGCTGGCGTCGGCATAATCGAGAATAGGAAGCAGAAGAGATTGTGCAAGCGCAATCTTAGTGGATATTGGAAGAAAGTTACGTAATCTACGAAGTGAACCAGCAGCAGCAAACATTTTACGACTGATAGCTATTAATTGAGGGACCCAAGATAGAGTGCTGTCGATGATAACGCCAAGGTTTTTTACTGTGTCGCTAAATGGTATAAAAACACCGTCAATCATCACCTTAGGCAGAAGTGTCCAGTCCACCTTGCAAATTGTTCTTTGGCTACCCACAACAATAAGTTGCGTCTTAAGTGGATTGAGTCTAAGACCATAAGCAAGGCTCCACTCAGATATTAAACTTAGGTCTCTATTCATGGAATGAATAGCTTCACCAAGTTTAGCGAGTGGAGCTTGACAATAAAGCTGCAGATCGTCCGCATAGAGGTGGCAGGAAGAAGTAAGGCTTCGTGATATAGAGTTAATAAAAATTTAAAAAAGGAGAGGAGATAAGACACCACCCTGAGGTACACCAGCCGACGTGTTGCACCACGAAGAATACGATTCTCCGAGGCGAACCCGCTGACGGCGCCCGTACAGGTAACTTTGAAACCAGTCAACCACTGTTGGAGATATGTTGAAGGAGCGAAGAATAGCTAGAAGAATGTCAAAATCAATGGTGTTAAATGCATTGCTGAAATCAAGAAGTGCCAACATAGTTAAATGGCCGTTCTCCATCCCCAAACGAATATCGTCGGTGATTTTAACCAGCGCAGTAACCGTGCTGTGGCCAGGTCGAAAACCAGATTGTAAAGGATTCAAAAGGTCATGTGTGGTAAGGAAAGAACTTAACTGGTTATGAACCAGGCGCTCAAGAACTTTCGATAGGAAGGGAAGAATAGAAATAGGACGATATTCGGAAAAGGATTTTGGATTGGGTTTTTTGGGTAAAGGAATAATCTGGGCTTCTTTCCATGAACAGGGAAACGCGGGACAGGAAATAGAAAAATTAAACATGTGACATAGGGCAGGCAGTATGAAGTCGAGGATAGGAATAAGCATATTGCGGCTAATGCCATCTATACCAACAGCATTAGACGCAATTGATAAAATGCTCCTCCGAACATCACAAGCAGTGAATTGACGAAAAACTAACGAGACGTGGTCAGGAGCGGAAATATTTGAAAGATAGTTTATTGTAGAAACTTTGGTAGAACCATCAATATTTGACGAAGAGGAAAAATGTTGATTAAGTGAGTTGATGTTTATATCGTTAGGAATAGTCTCTTGACGAGATTTTTCAACTCCTAATGACCTAAGAAACTTCCAGACTTTTGCTGGATCCCCAACCTGAACTGACTCATGAATGTGGCGTCGTTGGGCATCCCTACACACCACATTGCAGCGATTCCGGAGCCTAAGATAGCGCGCCTTATTCGCGTCGGTTGGGCGCAACTTATATTTTGTCTTAGCAGCACTTTTTCCTTTTTAAATCTTTTATTTCACTGGTAAGCCAAGGTGCTGGAACATGTTTTATTTTAACGGGTCTTAGTGGAGCATGGACATCATACAACCTAATGATAGATGAATTAAAAATTTCAACCTGTTCATCAATAGAATTGGCCGTAAAAACTGGTGTCCAATCCTGGATCTGGCATCATTTATAAATGAGGCATTTCTTCATACCACTAAAATTGCGTTGCAGAAGAACAGTAGGTTTAAATTTAGGAGGCCGAATTTTATAGGACAAGAAGATTAAATCGTGGTAAGAAAAGGCATCAGCTGGACAATGGCCATGCTTCGTCCAGTCGTTGCGAATCAGATTGAAGCCCGGAAGAGAGTAAGAAATAGAAGGGAGAGAAGGTTTAAGCTAAGACTCGGAGACTAAAACAGCATGAACGTTCTTTACGTCAAAGGACGCCAGCATATCAGAGAAATGAGCCGGAATGCTCTGCGCATTAATGTGAATAATGTTCAAATTTTTTGGTACATCAGAGAAGTGAGAATCCAATGTATCAGAAAGCGAAGGGATACTTACAAAACTATCATCGTCGCTACTATAGTTATTTGATGAGGTGATGGATAAAAAATCACTGTCATCACTAGAATTAAAAACGTTAATCATTTATATATAAATAGATAAAAGCTAATAAATACAATAGTATAGTATACAATAATAATATTATAATATTAAACAATAATAAAAATTAAATTAAAAAGATCATTCTCTCTACCTGCCGGTTTTATATAGGAAGAAAAAGCTTTATATTTTTAAATATATCAATATCGGAGATTGATATATCGATATTTTTAAATATATCAATATCGGAGTTTGATATATCCGAAAAAATATCGATATTTCGATATATCGATATTTTTATTAAAAATGTTGACTCGTCTAAGGGTCTGGTCCTGACGCCATACATCCTTTCTAAGTGAATCGGGGCGCCAATGAATTTATTAGATTCAAAGATCTTGGAATCATATTTGACGACACCTTAAATCGTGATATTTTTTAGTTTTTTTAAATTATATTTTTTTGCCATGAACTTAATATTATTTTCTACTTTTTAGTTCGGCTAGCTATTAAAGCGTGCTATTATTTAAATATAATTTATAGTCCCAAAACAGCATCAAACCTAGTTATAATAAAATATTCGATTGCAAATTACGACCCCATAAAAAAATATGATCTAAAATGATACCTTATATTTTTTATTATCTTGGTGATCCTATAGATCATAGGTCCTTGATACGTGTGTAAATATTCAAGTAAATCGGATGTCTTGAAGGTGGTGAACATTGCGTTGAAAGATTCCGTTACATATATACTTAGTCTACTTAGATACAATTGTAGCTAATATAAAGTGTGTAAAGACAATCATAATGGTAATGAGCTACAAAATTATTTAGCTACACAGTTTATAATCCACTATATTTATTATAAAAATTTAAGTGAATACTATACTAAGCAACTAAATGAAATAGGGAAAGAGGAAACACATATTATAGTGTAAATAAAGTACCTACCGTAGATTAAGTTGACGATGATGTAGTAGTTTCAATAATTTACGAGTATAAATATCTATCTCCGATATCTATATTTCAATATCAAAATATCGATATATCGTCCAAAAAATATTAGTAATAAATATCGATATTTCTAAATCATAATATCGATATATCGATATTTTATCAACATTCCTAACATATACCTAGTCAGGTCATAAATTCTGTCACATGTTTAATATAAAATAATTGAAACAAGTTTATTCATTATGTAACCATTTATATACCAAAATTAACTTAACAAAACATAGATTCTTATGACACTAAAGTTTATTCAAAATGACCTCCATGATTTTGAATACAGGCGATTTGATTTTGAATTGCCATATCTTGTAATCTAACGGATTCAAATCTGGACTGGAGGAGGGCCAGTCTTCGTGCCGGATGAAGCCGATTTCACGCGCCGCCAGCCAATCTTGTGTGCTCTTCGCTCTAAGAGCTGGCGCCGAATCTTGTTGGAATACTCAGTGCCTGTTATTGAACATGGTATGAGAAACAGGTTCCACAAGGTTCGTCAGGACTGTATTTTGATACACAACTGCATTCGTTTTTACACCTTTCTCACAAAAATGTACCTCTGTTAAGCCCCAATAAGAAACTCCCAACCATACCATGGGAGAGGATGGAAAATGACCTCGTTGGACACGCGGAATACGGTTGCTCGCTTCTTCACTACTGTGTGCGTACACCTTATTATTTTGTTTGTTGTAGCTCTCTTCTACGGTAAAAAATCTGAAAAAAGAATTTCCCGATATTTTTTTCCCGCGTACCGCTTCAACAAAGCGCGGCATCTCTTCAGTCTCAGGTCCATTAGACGAGCATTCAAACGATGTCCTGTTTTTCTTCGATATGCCCGAAGCCTTAAGTCTTCATTTAACACCCTTTTCACCGTGGTTCTGCTTAACCCCATCTGAAGGGCCAACAGTTTCTGCTTACATTTGGGATTTCTTTGAATTCGCGCCTTCACAGCTTTTATCACTGCTGGAGTCCTAACAGACCGAGGGCGACCACTTCTTGACCTGTCATCTACACTAGAGTCTTCATTGTATCGTTGGATGGTACGATAAACGAATCTTTTGGTTATATTAAAAATTTTCAGTATGTCAAAAATTTTAATTGGCGCGTAACCGCAACGATGCAACGCAATTACTGCAACACGGTCTTCTTTAAGCGTCCACTCCATATTTAAAAATGAGTAAAATTCTAAAAAGTCTACATTTTTATTTTCATGAACAATTTGAAATTCGAATTCAATAAACTTTTTTGTGGCCAGCATTCTAAAATAAACGTTTTTACTGTGTGACAATACTTATGACCTGACTGTGTATATATGGCCGTTTTATTGTTTCGAGTGCGTCTGTCTTGTCAGTGGCTTTTAACCTTAGAGTATTTAACACTGGAGACGCCATTGAGCGCTCACCCCGTTTGACAAATGTAAGAGCACGGTGCTCATACACGTTCTATAAAACTAGTTGCGCTTCGTGATCCGCCACTAAAAAAGTGACATCACGAGCGAATGGAGCTCCGCAAAAATGAGAGCCTGTAGCGGTATTAACATGTAAAAATAGATCTGACACATCAAACTTACAAAAATACAACATTATTTTTCACCTGGACATATTTTTTTAAAGTAATATTATCCTTAAAAGCAACAAAACATATAATTTCTAAAAATTATCATCGGGTAATAAATGTTGCCAGGTTAAACTTTTAGCCACAGTAGTGCAAAATTTATTTGCATTCATTAAACGCAAGTTGTTTTTTTAATATTCATTTTTAACTAGGTGTTGCCCGCGGCTCCGCCCGCGTGTAGATCTTGGAGCATTTTAACCTTCTATATTTTGCTATCCCATAGGAAGCGTGCATTTTTTCGAGATAAAAGTGGTCTTTGTCATTTTCTGATCCCTAAACTGCCACTATGCAAAAAATCATGTCGATCCCTTGCTCTGTGAAAAACTAAACTATCCCATGGGAACTGTACATTTCTCCGGGATAAAAAGTAGCCTATGTGCTTTTCCAGACTACAATCTATCTCTGTGCCAAATTTAAAGTAGATCCGTCCAGCCGTTGTAGCGTGATTGGATATCAAACAACCATGCATCCATCCAAAAATACGCATTTATAATATTAGTAAGATTACTTTATTTATGCTTCCTTAACTTAATTTATAATTTAAAAATTGTAGGAGAGTTGACATATCGACTAAGTTTACAATTTCATAAACTTTATTACATTGGCATTTTGGGTGGTTTATGTGGTAACACTGTCGTGTATGCAAGACTCAAATAGTGTTGTAGATAAACTTATCAAGGTTATCGATATAATTACTAATCCATCTGGACTGTCTTCTAAACACATACTTTTAATGTAAATAGTTCTAACACACTAGGAATGTCACAAAATATACCAAAACCGGAATAAAATATTTGTCAAAAAATGTGATCCTAAAAATGTACCCGGTATATTTCAAAAATATTTAGGTATGAATTTTTGCGCCATTCATTTATTACGTAAGATGATGTATGGGGGGAGTCGATCAAGTCTTATTTTTTCTTACAAGGGGTGGGAGGGAGTCTTAATAGTTCTTACGTAAGATCACACAAATGCGCAAAGTTAGGATTATACTTTGAAAAATCGCGGGCCATGTCTGTAATTTTAAAAACATGCAACTTAGATTTTTTATATTTTTTTGATAACCGGTATGACTTGCCTTTTCACCCGGTTCCGGATTGACGTCGACTTTTTTTTTATATGCTCTTCATAATAGATAGCGTTAGCCGGCTACCACACCAAAACAGGCGATAATTGCTTTCAATGACATGCAATAATTCCATTCGCAGCATTTGCTATTCGCATTCGCTACCAATAACACTGTATTTCTTGGCTCCGCTTATTTAATTTGAAATTTTGAGGAATAACAGAACATTTTCTCACAAACTATATACCATTGAAAAGGTCGTGTTGTGTACTTTCCGGTAGTATATTTGCTGAATCGGAATACCTCAAAACGAGTGAGTAATCATCAAATACATTTTAAAATAATTTGCAACGGCCGTCATTGTTGTGTTCCATGTGCTGACATACCTGAAAAACGCTTCTCTACAATTAGTGTTGACAAAAAATAAATAAATGGAAGTGTCACGGATGTTGTGCAAAGCAACCAAAAACTGATACACCTTTACGTCCCATTGACTCACGCAGCAAGTCAAGGAATAATAATGACTCGCTCCCTTTTAATGACAATATTACGCATCGAAATAAACCACTGTTGATACTAGCGCAATTAGTGGAAGGCTTAAACTCGTCCGCGTCAGTTATTACAAAGAAAGACATTAGGGAAATAATAAGAGAAGAATTTAATGTCATGAAATTGGCTTTAGCACAGGAGCTTAACCAAGCCCTTAAGAAGATGGTGAGAATCGAATTTCAATCTATAAAACAGGAAATAACTGCTTTGGAGAATAAAGTTTTGTTTCTGAATGAAAATTATGAAACCACCAAATCCGCCATCACCAAATACCAAGACGCACTGGGAGAGCTAAAGAAAGAGAACGTTCAGTTAACAAATAAGTTACAGGATCTGCAAATCAGGCTTCAGGTTGCTGAGCAGCATAACCGTTCTAACAATCTTGAGATAGAGTGTGTCCCCGAGCAAAAACAGTAAAACTTGCTATCTATGATTACTCAGCTGTCTAAGGTATCCTGCGACTTGAAAGAATCCGACATTCATCATTGCACTCGTGTGGTAAAAAGTAACAGAGACGACAAGAGACCTCGCTCAATCATTGTTAAATTGGCT
Organism: Laothoe populi; assembly: GCA_905220505.1. Classification (NCBI taxonomy): domain Eukaryota; kingdom Metazoa; phylum Arthropoda; class Insecta; order Lepidoptera; family Sphingidae; genus Laothoe; species Laothoe populi. The sequence goes on along the minus strand of HG992151.1, from coordinate 11,235,829 downwards.
ACCCCTAGGCTTCGGGATACATTTTTAGCGAAAACAATAAATTTTAATAAGGCAAATCCAAACGATAAGCTCAGTACTGCTCACATAGGCATTGGAGGTAATAAATCGCCGCTTTACATTGTTGAGCACCTATCACCTAAAAACAAATTACACGCAGCGGCTCGCCAGATCGCCAAAGATAAAGAGTACTAATTCATGTAGATTAAGCAAGGTCGTGTTTTCATTAGGAAAACAGAAGAAGACGAGTTTACTTATATAAGAAACCAAGAGACCAGAACCGACCTAAAACAATTCTCTGCCATATCCCGTTTGTCCAAATCATATAACTCTATTTGTGAAACGATGTATGTATGATGTATTTGTTGATAAATTGCCAAAATTCAAAAAAGCTGTTGTGGCAAAATGGTTAGCTGTACATACAGCTAACCATTTTTTCTTATAGCTACAATTCTATAATATTGTTATACTTAGATATAATAAATATATTTTATTATTAATTTATTAATTAAATTCTCATTTGGTCATGCTCATTGTTATTTTTAAAAATTTAATTAACCTTTTAGGTACTTTTATTGAATACTGGTGTTCCTTTTTTTTCTCAACGCATGTCGTGGTATCCTTAAAATATTGTTCACTAGATAGCTGTTGCTCGCGGCTCCGCCCGCGTGGAGGTCATGTTTGAGACAAAAGTACACACTACAAAATACCAATTTCCATGCATTTAACTTAAAAAATGAAGGATTAACCCCTATTTAACCCCCTTAGGGGTGGAATTTCCAAAAACCCTGAAAAATGTGTATTTAATTTTTAACTGTAAGGCCACATACCAAATTTCATGCGTTTAACTGCAAAAATGACAGATTTTCATACAAACTTTCATCCCCTATTTTACCCCCTTCGGGGTAGTATTTCCAAAAACCCTTCCTTAGTGGATGCCTACGTCATAAAAGGTACCTACTGTCAAAATTTCAAGTCTCTAACCCCAGCCGTTTTGGCTGTGCGTTGATCGATCAGTCAGTCAGTCAGTCAGTTTCTTCTTTTATATATACAGATTAATAGTAAGATTATTGTTACCTCATTATAACTTAGTCCTAAGTAATGTAACAACAGCTGGATATCCATTTTAAATAAATTAAAGGCGTATTATTTAAAATTAATTTTCTAAAAAATATTTTTTTTATTTTTTCTTATTTGGCTTGTATTTTTCTCACTACTCATTACCTTTATTATCTTTACAGTATTTCGATTAAATTAGAAATATTAATTTACATTATTTTTAACTATACCTCTCTACTTCCGTCCCCTTTCAAGAAATCACACCCAGAGATAATTGCAAGAAAGCGATAGACAAGATGATACACATAAAAAATAATCTAATATTTCACAAATTATAATTGTTTTATTTTATCTATCGATAGATAAGGACAACGCTATCTATACCTCGTGTCGACATTGCTACGCTCTACTGTTTTTACACAGTTGTCAATATATGACACTGTAAATACATTAGACACCAAGATAAATTTGTAACTGTGTGCATAAATTTGCCAGTGTTGTATGAAATGGTGTAGTGTGCGTGCGTAGCGACGTGATTACATTTTGCATTTGTGTGCACATGTTTATTTGTAGTTGTACGAAGCCCCCCACCGACATTGCTGAATTTTTTGTTCAAGATTCGAGCGTAATGCCGTCTCCTTTTGGTTGCCTACTCTAAGCTTTTAACTGATTATTGCGTTGAAGACCTGAATTTGAAGAATTATTTGTGTGTGGTTTTTGTTAATAAACCATGAGAGTTTGTGTTTATTGTATGACCCATTACCAAACGGGAAGTGGAGTAACATTTCACAAGTTAGTAAACTTGCATCATGTTTTAGCTATGTATATTGTAACTAGTGATGTGCCGGATCGTTAAAAATGTATATCCGCGGATACGGATCCGAATACGGATATTTGGTGTCAAGATCCGCCGATCCGAATACGGATATTTGGTGTCAAGATCCGCGGATACGGATACGGATACGGATCTTAATAATCGGTGTCAGTGCGAGTGACCTTGTAACGATAGTAGATAGATATATGTTTCAACTTGCATTGCGCGGCGGCGCGGGTCTTTCTTTTGTTAACCGACATAAAAAAAAGGAGTAGGTTCTCAATTCGACGTGTATTTTTTTTTGTTTATTACCTCAGACCGATTTGGAAAATTCTTCTTTTATTACAGAGAAAATGCTTCCAGATTCGTCCCATAGAAATTTTATCAAAATCGGAGTATTTTGGTTACAAAACCAAAATAACTTGAAAAAATATGTTGTCCGAGATACGAAATTGCGAATTTTGCTTTCCTGTGACTCTTTCATTGGGTTTTTTTCGGTCTATTTTATTCTATATATACCATTACGCCTTTTTCCTTTTCAGGGGTAGGTAGAGACCTACTGTATCACACCCAGATTTCGTCAGCTATGTTATATTCTTTCAAATTATTCCGGTGACTCCGTTGGGGGTCTTAAATTTATGCTACTGAACACGAAAAATGGGTAATTTTTAGAATCTTGTGCGCGACGCTTTTTTCATACGAGATTCACGTATGGAAGGCCTCCCCATCATGTACCACCTACTCTATCCTACGTATCTATTTTATATTTGCACTCACTGAATAGCAAAAAATAAATTATAACTTTTTAAATAAAAATAAACCCACCTTCAAAAAATCCCAAAAACTAAAAAGCAAAAAATAAACAAATAAATATGGATCTAAAAGTGGCGAAAACAACACCGCCACCGACTCCAAAAATAATTGATTTAAATAAAAATTAGCTTTAGTGTTAAATATTGAACGTAAATAAAAAAAAAACTTTCAATTAATAAAATCAGTGTTTATTTATAATTTTCTGTTTAGATTATTGCAGTCGGTTATATAAATGTAACAAATATTTCTTGCTTTGTTGTTTTTGGTTTTTTTTTTAAGGCGGTTTTATTTTTATTTAAAAGCTATAATTTATTTTGTTTAAAGTTTAGTGTGATTATGTATGACTTACAATTTTTTTAAGTTCCTGTCAGTGTTACGTTGTAACAAGATTATAACATAAAATATAAATACAGATAATAATTACAAACAAACAAATAAGATAATTAATTTATTATTATAGAACGAAACCGAGCGCATCAACTAGTGACAGTATTCCACCAATAACGTATTAGTTCGCAACCGGAAGCGAATAAATATTCTAAGTCAACGCCCACAACAATAATTTTCTAGAAATTTCGAAAGAAATCTAATAGAATACAGCGTCATCTGCTGGGGAATAGAATTAACACAGTTTGGTTAAGGTATCCTATTGGTCAAGCAAAGGCTTGAGGCGTGACTCACCTTGACTAAACCACCCCGCCACACCTCGACATGGAAGATTCTAGAAATTACCGATAAAGCGAAACCTTCTAATCGAGTAGCATGAATAACTTCCGGTTAATAGCGTAGTTAAAAACGGCAGCTCATCTGCCGCGACGTCAGAGAGGCGAGACAGTCCGCGCGCAATATTTACCGTCAACAGAAAATCAAAAAAAAAAGTGTGTTAAAATCGGTGCATATTTGTTTAACCCCCTAGGTAAGTCAACGTTATTATTCTATAAGCTTGTTTGCGGTTAGCTAGTTTCGTGTCTGGTTTAATTCGATTCAAAAAGTAATTTCTTCCACCGTATGTTAGTGTGAAATAGTGTAAAGATTGCTATAGTTTTATATATCTCTTAATAGTGGCTTAAGTACGTAATGAAATGTGACACGAGTTTCGTAACCTTAGTAAAATTTAACCTTTTTAACCTTTACCTATTTAACCATTCAGACAAGTTTTACTTCGGTATTTTCTTCGTTTAAATACTATTGATTCCCACTTTGTATTTCACGCGTGTGTTGTCTACACCGGTGGTTTGAGTGTAACTTATTAAAAAAACTTAATATTCTAAAATAATATTATTTTGTTAAAGAAAATTCTTTATATAAAAATAACCACCGTAATATTGTATCCAGAATTATTTAATTATAGTGATGTAATTAGAAAAGTTATCTAGAATCATAACTTAATTCATTAGGTATTTAAAACCAATTGTAAAATGTTGTAATCCAAAAAATACTTACTTCCCGTAATACTTCCCGTATTATTAATTCATACCAATAGCTGGGAAACTTATTGTTGAATCGGAGTGAAGTTATTTTTTAGATGTACCGGCGAAGTAAATACCAAAGGTCATCGCTTCGCCCGATATATTTGTTTGTAACTACCTACTTATTTGTATTTATTGCATATGAGTTAAAAATGTTACTTTTATTTTTTACCTCATGGCGTAGTGGATGGTGATCGTCCGGTATATAAATAGTTGGGGTTCGGTTTTGTTTTAACATTGGTGTTTTAATTAAATATTATTTTTCTTTTTTTTGTTTATACCGGATTTAAATATCGCCACTCCATTCCGCGTGATTTTGTTTTAATTGTTTCGCGAAAGATGCCGACGCCCACACATGGTCTCACCTAGTGCCTGGGTTTCGGATCTTTTGCGCTACAAACGCCATGTCGACGCGTTCCAGGAATCTGGGGGACCACCGTACGGATAGCAGACAAGGTGCACGGCTACCGTATGGTCTAGGAACTTTCCAGTTGCGTGTTCAAGCCGGACAGCGTACACAGCGGCAGAGCCACGGCCGTCGACCTCTGCTGACCTCTGCGCCCGACGCGTAGTTGCGCCGAGAGCCACGCGACACCCCGGGTTCTCCATCAAGCCAACGGACGTTTACGGGCCTAAGCTAAGTTCCCAGCGCACGTTGCCTGTTGACCTAAACAAGAAACCTCTCTGTGCCTTAGAATCCGTACCTGAGTAGTTTATTTTTTTTTTGTAAAAATAAATGTTTTAATTTTTTCTTTTGTTTTCTTTGTTCCCCGCCGTCAGGCGGACGTAACATCAGTGTGTTTTTAATCTAATGTTAATACTTAATGTGTCACGCAATATTAATTTACTTCATAAGAATAATCATTTAATTAGAATATTACGAAGATTTAAGTTTTGGTTTTCTCATTATAAAAGTGATCTTGTAACGTTTTATAATATTTAAATATTGTATACTTTATTCAGCTTATTACAAAGATTTTTCATTTATTTCATTATAAAGAAAGTTGATTCAGTACCTTTGAATTATGTAATATTGGTATGGTAACTCACTACGGTATATGTTTGCAAAATAAAGGTGCCAAATATTTAATTTTGAAAAATAAAAAAATATCTGCAATAGTGTTTAATAGTTTTTCATTGCTACCTAATCACATATAAGAATAAAGAATTTTATCTATGTCTTGAAAATTAATAAGGTAAAAGGTCCGTAAAAGATCCGCCGAAATAGTAACGGATACGGATACGGATACGGATATCCGGCACATCACTAATTGTAACTAGTCATTTTAAAGATGAAATTATAATTTGTAAGCAAAAAATAACTCTAATAAGACATATTTTTATGTTAATTTGTTTTGTAATAGCAAATTTATATATAAATTATATCTAGGTAGGGTTGTCCAAGTTTAATTTCGACAATACATATCGATATAAGGAATCTGTCTAAGGGAATAGGAAATATTCATTTCAAATCATAAAATTACATTATTTCCATTATAGGTTTCCAACTGACTCGGTGATACAAAAACTATGGCTGAGAAACATGAATGTTGAAAATTTGTTTCCAAACATAAATAGCTATTTATGTTCTAAACATTTTATGGAAGATTGTTTTATCAGACATGTTTCACGGACCCAGTTAAAAAAAGGGCAGTGTGCCCACAATATTTTCCGGTGGGTTTAATATTATATTAAGCGTTTTAAACATAATATAGTAGATTAAAATATGTTTTGCTAAGGCATTATTTTTAAGATTTGTAAACCATCGACTGTTGTGTATCATTGTCGATATATCATCCTTCGTGTCTCAACTCTGTCGTTAGTTCCACGGACACTCACTGCTCGACTGCACTGCTATCAGCGCCAATATGGCGAAAATCGAATAGGCACTCTTTCGCGGATCATATATCCTGTCCATATAATAGACGTCAGTGATTGATAGTTATTAAGTATTGCATGTTTACCCTCGTTTTATAAATACAATTTAAATTGAATTACAGCTCAGTACAAGGGGTAGTAGACAAAGAAAAAAAAACTAACTAACATTGGGACAAACAATAAACCAGCTATTTTTTAGTGGTTGCGGTCGCACGTCTTGACTTTGTCGCAACTGTGGATTGTTTAGCAACGTCTACAACCTTCTTGGGAGCAGCAGTTGCTGGCACTGGCTTTAGGGCCAGCGTATTCAACTGCGCAGTGGAATATTATTTTCTACTTTTTAGTTCGGCTAGCTATTAAAGCGTGCTATTTTTTAAAGTGTTGTGTTGTGTTGTGTTGTGTTGTGTTGTGTTGTGTTGTGTTGTGTTGTGTTGTGTTGTGTTGTGTTGTGTTGTGTTGTGTTGTGTTGTGTTGTGTTGTGTTGTGTTGTGTTGTGTTGTGTTGTGTTGTGTTGTGTTGTGTTGTGTTGTGTTGTGTTGTGTTGTGTTGTGTTGTGTTGTGTTGTGTTGTGTTGTGTTGTGTTGTGTTGTGTTGTGTTGTGTTGTGTTGTGTTGTGTTGTGTTGTGTTGTGTTGTGTTGTGTTGTGTTGTGTTGTGTTGTGTTGTGTTGTGTTGTGTTGTGTTGTGTTGTGTTGTGTTGTGTTGTGTTGTGTTGTGTTGTGTTGTGTTGTGTTGTGTTGTGTTGTGTTGTGTTGTGTTGTGTTGTGTTGTGTTGTGTTGTGTTGTGTTGTGTTGTGTTGTGTTGTGTTGTGTTGTGTTGTGTTGTGTTGTGTTGTGTTGTGTTGTGTTGTGTTGTGTTGTGTTGTGTTGTGTTGTGTTGTGTTGTGTTGTGTTGTGTTGTGTTGTGTTGTGTTGTGTTGTGTTGTGTTGTGTTGTGTTGTGTTGTGTTGTGTTGTGTTGTGTTGTGTTGTGTTGTGTTGTGTTGTGTTGTGTTGTGTTGTGTTGTGTTGTGTTGTGTTGTGTTGTGTTGTGTTGTGTTGTGTTGTGTTGTGTTGTGTTGTGTTGTGTTGTGTTGTGTTGTGTTGTGTTGTGTTGTGTTGTGTTGTGTTGTGTTGTGTTGTGTTGTGTTGTGTTGTGTTGTGTTGTGTTGTGTTGTGTTGTGTTGTGTTGTGTTGTGTTGTGTTGTGTTGTGTTGTGTTGTGTTGTGTTGTGTTGTGTTGTGTTGTGTTGTGTTGTGTTGTGTTGTGTTGTGTTGTGTTGTGTTGTGTTGTGTTGTGTTGTGTTGTGTTGTGTTGTGTTGTGTTGTGTTGTGTTGTGTTGTGTTGTGTTGTGTTGTGTTGTGTTGTGTTGTGTTGTGTTGTGTTGTGTTGTGTTGTGTTGTGTTGTGTTGTGTTGTGTTGTGTTGTGTTGTGTTGTGTTGTGTTGTGTTGTGTTGTGTTGTGTTGTGTTGTGTTGTGTTGTGTTGTGTTGTGTTGTGTTGTGTTGTGTTGTGTTGTGTTGTGTTGTGTTGTGTTGTGTTGTGTTGTGTTGTGTTGTGTTGTGTTGTGTTGTGTTGTGTTGTGTTGTGTTGTGTTGTGTTGTGTTGTGTTGTGTTGTGTTGTGTTGTGTTGTGTTGTGTTGTGTTGTGTTGTGTTGTGTTGTGTTGTGTTGTGTTGTGTTGTGTTGTGTTGTGTTGTGTTGTGTTGTGTTGTGTTGTGTTGTGTTGTGTTGTGTTGTGTTGTGTTGTGTTGTGTTGTGTTGTGTTGTGTTGTGTTGTGTTGTGTTGTGTTGTGTTGTGTTGTGTTGTGTTGTGTTGTGTTGTGTTGTGTTGTGTTGTGTTGTGTTGTGTTGTGTTGTGTTGTGTTGTGTTGTGTTGTGTTGTGTTGTGTTGTGTTGTGTTGTGTTGTGTTGTGTTGTGTTGTGTTGTGTTGTGTTGTGTTGTGTTGTGTTGTGTTGTGTTGTGTTGTGTTGTGTTGTGTTGTGTTGTGTTGTGTTGTGTTGTGTTGTGTTGTGTTGTGTTGTGTTGTGTTGTGTTGTGTTGTGTTGTGTTGTGTTGTGTTGTGTTGTGTTGTGTTGTGTTGTGTTGTGTTGTGTTGTGTTGTGTTGTGTTGTGTTGTGTTGTGTTGTGTTGTGTTGTGTTGTGTTGTGTTGTGTTGTGTTGTGTTGTGTTGTGTTGTGTTGTGTTGTGTTGTGTTGTGTTGTGTTGTGTTGTGTTGTGTTGTGTTGTGTTGTGTTGTGTTGTGTTGTGTTGTGTTGTGTTGTGTTGTGTTGTGTTGTGTTGTGTTGTGTTGTGTTGTGTTGTGTTGTGTTGTGTTGTGTTGTGTTGTGTTGTGTTGTGTTGTGTTGTGTTGTGTTGTGTTGTGTTGTGTTGTGTTGTGTTGTGTTGTGTTGTGTTGTGTTGTGTTGTGTTGTGTTGTGTTGTGTTGTGTTGTGTTGTGTTGTGTTGTGTTGTGTTGTGTTGTGTTGTGTTGTGTTGTGTTGTGTTGTGTTGTGTTGTGTTGTGTTGTGTTGTGTTGTGTTGTGTTGTGTTGTGTTGTGTTGTGTTGTGTTGTGTTGTGTTGTGTTGTGTTGTGTTGTGTTGTGTTGTGTTGTGTTGTGTTGTGTTGTGTTGTGTTGTGTTGTGTTGTGTTGTGTTGTGTTGTGTTGTGTTGTGTTGTGTTGTGTTGTGTTGTGTTGTGTTGTGTTGTGTTGTGTTGTGTTGTGTTGTGTTGTGTTGTGTTGTGTTGTGTTGTGTTGTGTTGTGTTGTGTTGTGTTGTGTTGTGTTGTGTTGTGTTGTGTTGTGTTGTGTTGTGTTGTGTTGTGTTGTGTTGTGTTGTGTTGTGTTGTGTTGTGTTGTGTTGTGTTGTGTTGTGTTGTGTTGTGTTGTGTTGTGTTGTGTTGTGTTGTGTTGTGTTGTGTTGTGTTGTGTTGTGTTGTGTTGTGTTGTGTTGTGTTGTGTTGTGTTGTGTTGTGTTGTGTTGTGTTGTGTTGTGTTGTGTTGTGTTGTGTTGTGTTGTGTTGTGTTGTGTTGTGTTGTGTTGTGTTGTGTTGTGTTGTGTTGTGTTGTGTTGTGTTGTGTTGTGTTGTGTTGTGTTGTGTTGTGTTGTGTTGTGTTGTGTTGTGTTGTGTTGTGTTGTGTTGTGTTGTGTTGTGTTGTGTTGTGTTGTGTTGTGTTGTGTTGTGTTGTGTTGTGTTGTGTTGTGTTGTGTTGTGTTGTGTTGTGTTGTGTTGTGTTGTGTTGTGTTGTGTTGTGTTGTGTTGTGTTGTGTTGTGTTGTGTTGTGTTGTGTTGTGTTGTGTTGTGTTGTGTTGTGTTGTGTTGTGTTGTGTTGTGTTGTGTTGTGTTGTGTTGTGTTGTGTTGTGTTGTGTTGTGTTGTGTTGTGTTGTGTTGTGTTGTGTTGTGTTGTGTTGTGTTGTGTTGTGTTGTGTTGTGTTGTGTTGTGTTGTGTTGTGTTGTGTTGTGTTGTGTTGTGTTGTGTTGTGTTGTGTTGTGTTGTGTTGTGTTGTGTTGTGTTGTGTTGTGTTGTGTTGTGTTGTGTTGTGTTGTGTTGTGTTGTGTTGTGTTGTGTTGTGTTGTGTTGTGTTGTGTTGTGTTGTGTTGTGTTGTGTTGTGTTGTGTTGTGTTGTGTTGTGTTGTGTTGTGTTGTGTTGTGTTGTGTTGTGTTGTGTTGTGTTGTGTTGTGTTGTGTTGTGTTGTGTTGTGTTGTGTTGTGTTGTGTTGTGTTGTGTTGTGTTGTGTTGTGTTGTGTTGTGTTGTGTTGTGTTGTGTTGTGTTGTGTTGTGTTGTGTTGTGTTGTGTTGTGTTGTGTTGTGTTGTGTTGTGTTGTGTTGTGTTGTGTTGTGTTGTGTTGTGTTGTGTTGTGTTGTGTTGTGTTGTGTTGTGTTGTGTTGTGTTGTGTTGTGTTGTGTTGTGTTGTGTTGTGTTGTGTTGTGTTGTGTTGTGTTGTGTTGTGTTGTGTTGTGTTGTGTTGTGTTGTGTTGTGTTGTGTTGTGTTGTGTTGTGTTGTGTTGTGTTGTGTTGTGTTGTGTTGTGTTGTGTTGTGTTGTGTTGTGTTGTGTTGTGTTGTGTTGTGTTGTGTTGTGTTGTGTTGTGTTGTGTTGTGTTGTGTTGTGTTGTGTTGTGTTGTGTTGTGTTGTGTTGTGTTGTGTTGTGTTGTGTTGTGTTGTGTTGTGTTGTGTTGTGTTGTGTTGTGTTGTGTTGTGTTGTGTTGTGTTGTGTTGTGTTGTGTTGTGTTGTGTTGTGTTGTGTTGTGTTGTGTTGTGTTGTGTTGTGTTGTGTTGTGTTGTGTTGTGTTGTGTTGTGTTGTGTTGTGTTGTGTTGTGTTGTGTTGTGTTGTGTTGTGTTGTGTTGTGTTGTGTTGTGTTGTGTTGTGTTGTGTTGTGTTGTGTTGTGTTGTGTTGTGTTGTGTTGTGTTGTGTTGTGTTGTGTTGTGTTGTGTTGTGTTGTGTTGTGTTGTGTTGTGTTGTGTTGTGTTGTGTTGTGTTGTGTTGTGTTGTGTTGTGTTGTGTTGTGTTGTGTTGTGTTGTGTTGTGTTGTGTTGTGTTGTGTTGTGTTGTGTTGTGTTGTGTTGTGTTGTGTTGTGTTGTGTTGTGTTGTGTTGTGTTGTGTTGTGTTGTGTTGTGTTGTGTTGTGTTGTGTTGTGTTGTGTTGTGTTGTGTTGTGTTGTGTTGTGTTGTGTTGTGTTGTGTTGTGTTGTGTTGTGTTGTGTTGTGTTGTGTTGTGTTGTGTTGTGTTGTGTTGTGTTGTGTTGTGTTGTGTTGTGTTGTGTTGTGTTGTGTTGTGTTCAGAATTGTACATATCACTGGCCAAGCCAAGAACTAGGCCACTTCACGTCCACCTGGAAGGAGGCAACAGTCATTGTCCTCCGAAAACCTGCTTGAAAGATGTCCAGTTAACATCAGAAGGGTCATAGATACCTCGAGGGCAGAAAAGTCAGACTAAGATGGACTTACCATCAAATATGTTGGTAGTCAGATCGTTCCCGATCCCTCTCAGCACTCTCTCGCAGAAGTGGGCCACCGCACGCCAGGACCTCCGGCTGGCGACCACGGACGACACCACGGCCGGCAGCGAGAGGTCTCCTCCAACGACTGCTCTGAGAGCGCTGCGCTCTTCGTCCCAGGCTGGGCACTCCTCCAACGTATGTTGTGCCGTGTCCTCGCGGCAGTTGCCACAGTGGTGGCACACGGCGGACACCTCCTTTTCGATCCGACACAGGTCTCCACCAACGACTGCTCTGAGAGCGCTGCGCTCTTCGTCCCAGGCTGGGCACTCCTCCAACGTATGTTGTGCCGTGTCCTCGCGGCAGTTGCCACAGTGGTGGCACACGGCGGACACCTCCTTTCCGATCCGACACAGGAACGAACTGAAACACCCATAGTCCGTTAATACCTGTGTCAGTTGGAACGTAGGCGCCCCGTGGCGTCTGTCTAGCCATCCCAAGAAAAGGGCTGACTAAAGTATATAAATACCTCGCAAAGGAAGCAAGACACATTAATAAATAAAATAAATAAAAAACACTGTACGCGAGAATCGACTACAAGCAAATCTATTCTGGATCATGTAAGTACAAATTTGAGAAATGATAAGTTTCATAAGTTAATAACTAATTCTTCCAAGTCCGATCATAAACAAATATATATCGAACTAAAAAAGAAAAAACCTCCACCAAAGATTCGGACACACTATGAAGCAATAAACTACACGATATAAAACTTCTTTGAAACAACAAAAATACTCGAAAATACAATAAAACTCTTTACAAGTAAAAGTAAAACATCAAAAACAAAGATCCTAAATTCACCACAAAAAAATTGGATAAATATGGACATTATAAATGAAATCAATCAAAGAAATGTGTGGGCAGAACTTAAGAAGAACGATCACAGTAAGACTTTAGAAGAAATTTATAACCAAAAGAAAATATGTAGCTAAAATTATAAAAGATGCAAAAAATGTTTACCACGATAAAGAATTCACAATTTGTATTAATAAACCTAAAAAATATGGGGTCTAATTAATTCTTTAGCAAATTATAATATTAAACAAAGGTGTGCTCCTCCAAAACTACTTGTCGACTCAGTGTATGTTACTGATCCAAGAAGTGTATGTGAACTATTTAATAAATATTTTCAACAATAGGACCAATTTTAGCGAAAGCAATACCTAATAAATTTCATGACAATCACACGCGAGCATTACCAAACGTTCTGGCTCAAAACTCTTCGTTGTCCACCCTCAAACCTTGTTGACCTGAAGAAATAATAAAAATAATCGCAAATCCTTAACACAAAAGTATTTTTTATTTTTTTTAGTGCCTTGATAGGCAGACGAGCAGACGGACCACCTGATGGTAAGTAGTCACCGCCGCCCATAGATTTCTGCAATGCCAGGGCACAGCAAAGCCGCTGCCTACTGTTAATAAAATGCATAAAACATTTGGTGGCAAACACGATGAGTAAATGCTTCAATAAATTGTTATTAGATGGTAATTTCCCCGACACTCTAAAGTTGGCAAAGTTACACCCATACATAAATCCGGACCAACAACAGACCCAGGCAATTACGGACCTATATCGGTTTTACCTGTATTATCGAAAATAATAAATAATAATATCATAAAAATATGTTGAAAAATATCTGGGTTTGAGAATGGATAGGGCTTTAACTTGGAATAATCATATCAAACACATAAAAAATAAGTTATCACTGCTCGGTTCCCTTCGTAATATTGTCGCATCCCAAAGACTTCCAGTCAAGTCACATATGTATCTTATTGAAATCTAGGGTAGTGCCTCTAAAACTAAAGTAGCAGAAGTTCAAATTGCCCAAAATAAAATTATCAAACAGCTTTTTAATTACTCATACCTGACCTCAACCAATTAAATCTATAATTAAACTAAGATAATGAATATCATGTTAGGAACATCAACAAAACTATGCAAGATGGTTATTTAAAAGGCACAAATACAAGGTTTATAATTAATTGATTGATGTACACGACACTGTTACACGTCTCAGTGCTTAATATTAACAAAAACGCATGTCAGGATTTACTTAAGGCTTCTCTTTATAATTAATCTACCAGCATTACCCTCTAAGCTGAACTACGCGGCCATTGAACTGATTACGAAACACCGAACCACGAATATACTGGCTATCGTCTCGTATACTTTACAAAACAACTGAACCCCGGAGCGCGGAAGGCACTCAGTTTTATATTAAACATTTACTACTCCCACTTTGGTTGTCATTATTAATCTACCCCAACTAGTCTTCTAAATACCTCCGTTATACCTTCGGTATTTCTAATAATAGTAAATAGCCTAATAATCAATCAACTATATATTTATAACACTTGTATTTTTATTCGAAAGTACTTAACAAAGATATCCACACCAGCCTTACATTCACTAAACTAAAACAAATCACCCAAAGTCGCACTCTACGTGCTAGTTTTTTGGTTCTGCCAAAAATCAGAACAAACTATGGGAAAAAGACGCTTACGTTTGCGGGAGCACAGCTTTATAATAAAATACCTTTAAAAAAAACGTACACTCATTTAATACATTTAAGACAGCTAGCTAAATATCTTATAGATAGATAGATAAAAAGTTTATTAATTTATATGCAACAATGCATATACAAATAAATTTTCTTTAATATTACTACCAGAATATAATTAGTTTAATTACGGATAATTAACTTAACACGAAGACTATCGGATACCTTAAGCGCGGACCGCTCACCCAAGAGATCTTGAGAAGACCATTACCAGGCTACGAACGTAAGCCATCAACAATGTTTATGAACCATTGACAAAGACACAAACACTCATTTTCACCTCAATTAATTGCTCAGTTTAGCGTAACTATTAATATAAAATTAATTTATTACCGGGTAGAAATTAAAACCAGAACTAACAGTTACCACCAATACCAACATTAAAATTAAAAATTTAAATGTTTATACTTGACTAACTTGATTATCGATTATTAGTTCTGAAACTTTTATAAAAACTAGACCCGTAAAACAATTCATAAATCAATATCGTAGTAACCATTAAATTAATGAATTATTCATTCAATGCAGTTTTTTCATAACACGTTAAAACCTAGGTTTGAGGGGTACCTTTGATTATAGTTTTTTATTTAACACTAGTTATAAGAGTAAATGTTTTTCAACCCTCATACAAGCTAGAATTGAACAACATCAAATTCAAGGTTCATTAAATCATCACACGCGTCAACTGTTACGTATTTTCACATACATACACACTCAACTGTAATCCCTGAAGGTGTAGGCAGAGGTGTAACCAGTACACCCATAATTCGCGCAGCTTATTATCATATGTGTGATAGGGGTGGGCCTATACCATGCCGGGCACAATTCCATGCTCACGGCGGATAATCCCAATATCTCTTTACCAAACCCGGGGATCGAACCAGAGACCCCGCACGGCAGTCGTACCGCGTACATTACAACTACGCCACCGACCGTGGACGTCCAAATATAATATCACTGCGTAATTAGCAGTTAAGCAAAATCTGAGTGCAAGACGTGAGCAACAGCCAAGAGCCGTTACAGCTGCGTAGGGATATTTCCTTGCTAAGCGTGTTATACCGTCTGTATCATGGCGAATGGCGAATGCTCTGAAGAATTGTTCAATCTTATCCCATCCTCTCCCTTTCATACCAGAACCACGCGTACTGGATTGCGGAGCCACAGCTTTGTGGTGTCTACTACCCCGGCCCGAACCAAGAGGTTCGCAAACTCGTATTTTTGCCGCACCATCAAGCTGTGTCTACTACCCCGGCCCGAACCAAGAGGTTCGCAAACTCGTATTTTTGCCGCACCATCAAGCTGTGGAACAGTTTGCCAGCTACAGTGTTCCCTCCTTCCTATGATCCTGGGTCCTTTAGGCGTAGTGTGAAGAAGCTACACAGCAGGCCGGCATTATTGTGTGGAGTAGCGAGGGATAAATTGTCTCTCACTACTTGATACTATAACTGGATGGCACTGCACTTACCATCAGGTGCAGTGTGGTCACTTTGCCGAGCCAAAAAACTCGATGAAATTTCCATCGGTTGTAACAGTACAAATTAAAATAAAGAAATAATCAATGAGGTTGGAAACAAACCATACTATAACTTAAAAGTCGATAATTACAATCAGTTTTAAATCCAAAAACAAAAATCATAGAGGTAGGAAACAAATCCTCATATTTCCAACTTAATAAATCGTAAGTTTAGCAGAACGATCAAAATAAAAAATCGGCCTTTAAATTTAAAAACTGAAAGCGGCTCACCAAATTTCACATAAATCCACGGGTAGATCCCACTTCTTAGGTCCAGGTGAAAGGTCATGAAGTCACAGGTCACCATATGAAGAGGCTGGATGAGGGCTTAGACATCCCTCTCCGATCTCCAGATATAGACAGGATGCACATGCTATGATAGATTCGTAGAAATAACACGAGTTGAACACTTCACAGTTTATTAAGCTACTGCCAGTTCGAAATACAATAATCCACGGAAAAAAGAACTGGCAAGAAAAACTATGGTTTACAATTACACTTTGCACTGAGACACGCACATGGCGTTGAATCATCACTTTAGTTGTAGGCAACCATCAGTTAAACAGCACTTGGGCATTACGACCTCTAAATTACTAAACTATTCGAGATAGGATATTGACTCGTCTAATAATTATTCCTGAATGCTCCGCGAACTGACGAGGCACTCTTTTATATTGTGATTTTCGTTGTGCCCCACTACGAATGAGATCATTCAATAAACAAATGGAACCTACCTTCAAAATAGTAAAACAACTGACGGTACCCACAATTTACAAAAGATAAAATTATTTGTAAGGTCAATTCAGTCTCCGTATTCATTATACTCCGACATATACCATTTCTCCCAAAAATAACTTCCACGCGGGCGGAGCCGCGGGCAAAAGCTAGTGAGAAATAAAGATCTTTAACCACAATAATTTTAATTACCATCTAAGGGTTAAGTCTTATTTATGTTATTTAGAGCACTATTTGTAACATAAGGCCAATAAAAGAGATTAAGAAGGAGAACAAAGAAGAAGATAATTTTTTAAGAAGTTTAATAAAATAGGAATGTAATTTTTTTAGTATTTTCTTATAGCAAGAAGGCGTATGCGATCCGTGTATACACACAATTTCAGAATTTCGAGAGCTCCCAGTCTTATGCCTATTTATTGCAGCGCATAATGTCCCGTCCCTATGTGAGAATTTATTAAATTTATCACTCGCGGAATTCAATCTTTCTGCGAAATAAATATTACTTATCTCATATTCGTATCTCTTAAAAACAATAAAATTAGCCGGCTGGTATTTATAAGCCTCGTGAAAATAATCTACGCACATTCTGCTCCAGACTGTCTACACTATAGCGCGAGAAGCTGCCTTACCTCACTTATATAAAAATGGGTTTCAATTTATACTTCGTATTGTTTTGGATGTGTCTGTTTCTGACGAGCGCACTAACGAACCCAGTTCCAAACAAATCAGTGTTCCGCAGTAAAATATGTCCAGATGACTATCAGATATTTTATCATGGCAAGTGCGTAAAGTAAGTACATTTTATGGCATAGAAGTGGTAGAGCTACGCTGTAGACATATTTGTCTACAGCATGAATGGGCCGGCTCGCCCGGGGTAGTACCACTGTCTCACAGAAAACCAACGTAAAGTGACACGGCACTTTTATTCTGGCACGGCAAAAGAGGGACTAGTTATGCGTGTACTTGTATAGTTATAAGTTATTACAGCTACAGTCATTACAGATCAAAACTTTTTTTTATCCTGGCACGGCAAAGTGACAGCACTGCACCTGATGGTGCCGTCCAAATAGAGTATAGAGTAGCGAGAGACAATCTATCCCCTGCTACTCCACACAATCATGTTGGACTGCTTCTTCACACTACGCCATGGGCAAGAAGGTGAAGAAGCGGTCGAGGGTCTAGTGTCAGAGTACTCAGAAAGCCGCAAAATAGCCAAACATCGTACCCTAACTCTAGACCCCCGTCAAAAACCGGATGTACACTGGCTGATCCCGGAACGCGACACACTTGCGTGTGCCACTATGGCGGGTTTAACACCCTGTGTACGGTGGTCGCTATCCGGGCGAATATGAATATCCTACCACCAGCAAAATTATGGTACAGCACCTTAAAACTTTACATCTACTAGCGGACCGTGCAGACGTCGTCCTGCCCGTAAAAGCAGCGCCACACCAACTGAAGCGCCATCTGCCGGGCTGATTTTGGAATCTAAACCATCCAGGGCGCCACCCAAACGCATACAAAAAAATCATTCAAATCGGTCCAGCCGTTTAGAAGGGGTTCAGTGACATACACACATACAGTAGAATTATATATATAAAGAAGATAAGCCACTTGTAATGATTAGGGAACCGGATCGATGTCTTCACAATAATAGATTTAATTTATTCTATTCTCTCGCAACTCGCATCGTAAGGCCAGACGAAATATTAGTGTGGTCCAATGGATGGTCTGGACAATGGACTCTTACATTTTGCAACTATACTAATTGTAGATATCAGCATGTTGTTTTTAATCCATAAGTGCCCTGGTTTAAGTGAATGTGATGTTTATGCATCGATATTGACTCAAGGCGACTTTAAAATCATTTTTAACCGACTTCAAAAAAAGGAGGAGGTTCACAGTTTGTCGGAATCTTTTTTTTTTATGTATGTTCTCCGATTACTCGAAGACGCCTGGACCGATTCGCGAAATTATTTTTTTGTTAAAAGGGTATAGTTCCCAGGTGGTCCCATTGGTCCTACTAAGTCAGGTTCTGATGATGGGATCTCAGAAAAATCGAGGGCAACCCTCAAATATAGGGATGCATAATTTGTTTTTTATTGAAGTCTGTGTACTTTTTATGAATTAAAAATCTTTTATTATATCATAATATTTGGCTACACTCTTATAAACATGTGCTCTTGTGCACATCTGGTGTTGGCGGATGGGGTGAGTAGTCTATAAACTCTACAAGTCGCTAATCGGCTCCTACAAGAATGCATGAATATGTTGGTCGTCAATTATTTGCAGGAGTTCCTCGCGATTTTTCATTCTCTTTTGATAACCACTACTTAATGCTCATCAAAAGTATTTGTAAAAACTATTTAAATGTCAGGACATACTATGCTGGAAAATCTTACGTAAATAAAAAAGACAGTAGGTATTAGAAAATATTACATTACCTATATACAAAATTAATTTTTCACTGTTAATAAAGTTATTGTGCCTATTATGTAACTGTGAGTTTCCTTTTCAAGAAATTATAATAATATGTCTATGTCTCATAAAATTTTAAATTTTATCATAACATGAAACACGCACACCTGAGATTTCATGAACTGGGTAAAATAATGTTAGTTGGTAGCCCCATAGAGTTCACCTGTCCCTTTCGGGTGTACGCCTATGCCTCATCTATATATATACTAAACCTATGGTCAAAAGTGACGCCAAAAATTACAAACGTAATATTCTGGCAATGTTTTTTTTTAATGATTGTTGAGACATTGACTTATAGTACATATAGATCGCTGAGTAGAGACTAAAAAAATCGTTTTTTTAAAGATCAAAGCTGCAAGTCAAGTGTGGCATGATAGTCTCTTAAGCAAGCTTCCATCATATGGCTTGCCCACTGGGTTATGTGCTTGGATATCGGACTTCTTGAGGGAACGATTGATTCGAGTGGTCATTGATGGCTGCTCCTCTGATCTATTGGCTATCAATGCCGGGGTACGTCAGGGGTCGGTACTTTCTGTGACTCTATTCCTGCTGCATATCAATAATCTGTTTAAGCCCGGTACACTGATGACAGCACAGTGGTAGAAAGATACATAATTAATGCACGACCTAGTGGAGTCCAAGTCCAGTCCCTCAGGGAGGCTTTGGTAGAACGCTTGAACTTGTCCTTAAAGTCAGTTTCCGATTGGGGCGATGCCAACCTGGTCAACCACTAAGACCCAGGCTTGTCTATTCTCTGCTAAACGGAGTCCCTTCCAACTGACTCCTACTTTCAGAGATGTGTCCGTACCGATAACTGACCACCTAGAGATTCTTGGCGTAACTTTGTCTCCAACTCTAAGTTTTGGCTCCTACATTGAGCATAAAGCTCAATTGGCTGCCAAAAAGTTGGCTATCCTTGCGAAGGTACTTTACACCGGGACAGCTCCTTGATCTGTATCAAGCGCAAGTCCGGTCGTGCATGAAATACTGCTCTCACTTTTGGGATGGATCGGCCAAGTACCAGCTTGAGGCGTTGGAGGCAATCGAGAGACGCGCCAAGAGGCTCATAGGCAACGATTCCATAGACGAGGCAAGGCTACAAATCCTTGAACACAGACGTAAAGTTGCCACTTTATCGGTTTTTTACCGGATACATTTCGGCGAAAGTACCTTGGAATTACATAATTTAATTCCCCCAACCCATGGGCGTAGCCAGGATTGCCTTAATGCAGGCGAAAGAAAACTAAAATCATACATATACATACACATACGCCTGTAATCCCCGAAGGGATAAGCAGAGGTGTACACCCTACTTTTCGCCGAGTTCATTACGGTCCCATAATGTGATGGCGGCGAGTCTATCGCCATACTTAGTACCTAGTAGCAGCGCAATGTAACTGATAAGCACCTTCTCACTTTCCTAGGGGGAGGCAAAATAAAAAATAAAAAAAAACAATTATAGACCCTAAGTACAATCGCTACTCCTCAATTTCATGTCCAAAGTATGACCAAAAAGGCCATAGGCTCAGCATTTGCCAGGTAGTAAAGTACTGCCTGACGCTGGTATTCTGCCTAGGCCTTACGAATGTCCGTCGGATGCCAACAAAACAGCAACGTACCTACTTGATCCCACTACGCACCCATTTTTACACAAATTTTTGGCCACAATATTTACAATAAATATTGTAACGTCATTTTCCGAGCAATTTTGATTCTGTTTTCGCGAAACGGTTTACTTTGCGTAATATATTATTCGATTCCATTTGACATTATGTGTAAAATTAAAAAAAAAAACTACACTATTATATGATTTGATTTTATGGATTTGAGTGCAGACTGCAGAATACACGTTTAGGATATATTCGATACTTGAAGATATTTAAATCAATACATCGAAATATTAGATTTAATAAGTCGATTATGGAATTGAAAGTATCGATATTTTTCAACAACCCTAATGTAATAGTTTTTCAAAGATTAGGTATTTTTTGCACCTTTCTGTCACGCGAAGATAAAAATCACCAAATGAGAGTTTTATACGATACTCCGAAAGTCCAAATTCAAAAGTAGAACCACATTGTTTCTAAGCTTAAAAGGACATATTGTTTCTCGTTTATTAATAAATACTAATGTAATTGTGCCTAGTGGTCTATTGACATAAAGTAATTCAAAATGCCTAATAACTTCTGTATGTCCTATTTGTTTGTGATATTACTTACGTGTTTAATTTTATCACCTGATAACAATGTAAAAGCTAGTGAAAATGATGCCGAAAGTATCTCTAAAATAGGTCAAGGTGTAGGACATATTATGAATATCTATTACTGGTAATAGTTTTGTTATTCTTTTATTGATCAATATATGATTGGAGTGCCTTTTGATACATAAATGCAAACTTTTCAGTTACTCTTGTGGCTACAAAAAAGTGTTTGAGGACTATGCTGGGATTATACAACAGAAATATCCAGAAATCTCCGTTATTGGTGCAAATTATGATCCTCCTGGCCTTAATATGTATCTTTCAAGATTAATTGTAAGTATAGATTTGTCAGTTTTCGGATTCTTATATATATGTCTTTAATAAATAACTAACATTTCCCAACAATCACACATAGCCCCAACCCCACAGTAACATATAATTATCTTGTGTTGTGGGTATCAGAAACTCTGAGTAACTTTCTGTTTCACAACACCCAGATCTTAAACAAATATTTGTCTGCCACACAACACTCGGTATTTCTTGTTGCATGATTAATCTAAGAGGGTCAAAGACTATCAGAAGGGGTAAAGGTGACTTACACGTTAGCTTTTACACAGTTTAAAACTTTTAGTAAGTTAATATCCAATCAGTAATCAAAATGGCACCTGGACAAAGTGAATTGAGAAAAAATAATTAGCCTTATACTTACCAAAAATCTTTTATTCAGAAATGTTTAAAAATTTTACACAAAATATGTATATACAATTTATTATTTAATATGTCGGTGTTCAATGAAGATTTTATTATTTTTTTATTAATTTATGGTACATTGAAGATATTTTACAAGACACATTGTCATATCCTTAACAAGCAACCTTGTAAAATCTATGTATCATATATAATACTTAAATTAAAAATAAAAACAATACTTACAGACTTACGCAATAGGTGGGACCGAGCGATAGCTGTCTAAGTCGAAGTTGGGGTTCAACTTCATATAAAGTATGTTTAATCAGGACCAGAGTCTAAAGAAAACAATAATTTAGAAGAATCATGTTTAATAAAATGTTAGATAATAAAACAATTTACATTGTTATGAATAAAACAACATAAACCCAAGTTATTTTTATGCCAAAAGCTTCATATAATCTAACAATGTCACCTGACAGGTTAAGTTTTTCTTCTTCTCTACTGCACACGTAAAACAATTCCATGCGGAACACATTCAATATTTGATCCTGTCATAAACGGAACACTAACAGGACGTAGTAGGAAAGCTGATGCGTGCGACCATCGAAAAGATCGAAAAGAAAAACCGCGTTTCTCCGAATTCGCGTAATACGGGGTAGTGTAAGTCGGGGTATTACTGTATCACATAGTAATATGAAAACCCAATGCTCTTACTAGAGTTTTAGATGACTACCATGGGGTTTTCATTGCTAAATGGTGGTAGCTCTCAATGCTAGTTAATATGTCACAACAGACCCATTTCTCCCAAGAATGGTGTGGTATCAATAATAGTTAGAACTGCGAAAATACACACCAGAGTCGAATTGTTAACATATTATTATTATTAACTGCGCACTAAACCTACACTAGTTTCTATGTAATCACTTTTTGAGGTTAGGTTTGATCAGTGTTTCTTATATCAGCTCAAAATATGTGATGTATGTAAATAAAAAATAAACTATTGAGTGATGGCATTTGATGTGATAGGTCACAACAAATATTATTCTATTGTATATATGATTTGAGTTATTCTTCCGATTAGTGGAAGTGACCGCTATCATGTAGACAACGGTTTTAATCTTAGCCCCTGGAGTAAGCACCTCTAAAATTACTTGTGTATTCATTGTTATTGTCACAGCCAAGGGATAACATGAGGAACCTGAGAATCCACAAAAAGAATTTCGAATGTATGTGAAGTCTACCAATAGGCCAGTGAGGGGGACAAATAGCTTAATCATTGAAAGAAGGTCTCTGCCCAGCAGTGGGACAGTATATAATAGATTATTCATAATTTTATAGATAATAATGTATGTGGTGTACAATAACACCAAACATGCAGTAACATATACTAGATTGGATACAGATTCTATAACTTTTAAAACATCTTGTTTCAGGGTTTTGGCAAGATGATCCTCATCATGTGCATACTCAGTGGAGTGAACATTTTTGCATGGTTGAACAAACCACAACCAGCTTGGTGGAGTTGGTGCATTGAGAACAAACTATATGCTTGTATGATGATATTTTTCTTGGCCAATATGGTTGAAGGCCAATTGGTATCATCTGGAGCATTTGAAATATCTTTAAATAACATTCCTCTCTGGTCTAAACTAGAAACAGGGCGGATTCCACAGCCTCCAGAACTATTTCAAATAATTGATAATACTTTACAATTCTCCAAGATGGATCTACCTAAAAACAATTTTGTGCAATAATATATTTTTCATCAAATGTTGTTCATCAGAGTGGTCTATGGTTTAAGGATTAAGGTAAAATATACATGTTAAAAGGTCGAGAGCCAATTAGTTAAATTGTTCATAGACTCATAAAACATATTGTATTTAACGGAATATACACAACTTATCACAATTTGTACAAAATTACCATAATCCATATATGTTTTAAAAAACTAGTAAAATACTGGTCTCTATTTTGAATAGTCCGAAAAATAGTCCATTCGTAACAAATTCGGTATGATTTGTAACATACCATTGTCAAAGTTAAAACAGTCAAATATAACAATACCTATATTTCACTGTCCAATTGGTTTATAGTCCAATAAAATACATATTATTACTGAATATATTTTTAGTAAATAGAATTACCCTCAGTTTATTTCACAATATTTTATACATTCAGCAATAAAAGCTTTATTCTATATTAGTTTAAGTTTTCCTTAATTAAGCCTTAAACTATTCACATCAATTTTAATCATATAAATAAATATGTCAAGAAACACCTTATTTACCGTACAAATTTTTCCACACCCTTCGCCCATTAACGGAACAACGTACACCGCCGAAATACGTGTTTCATTAAGAGCATTAGTAAAAAGTTCAAGTACATTTTACCAAAGAATTACTCCCATGCAATCTTTCCGATTATTTTTCACCCGTTAGAGATGATGAAAAGAATTCTTTGTTTTTCTCTCTTTTACTATGAATACACTGTCAAAATTTTACGACAGCGGTGTTGTCTGGGCGCGTTGATGAACCTGTTTGCTCACCAACATAAGGAATAAATAGGTATATAAGTTTTTATTAATAAATGTAAAAATATATGAATATAAGAATCTATATATATATACATTTTGCTTTACTCACTACTGTTGGGTAAATTTTCCCGAAGTTGAAACGTATTGTTGGTAATTGTTACGAAACAAAGTTAAAATAACTATGGTTACAGTAAATTTTAATTCCTTTAATTATTCTCTGCGCTTGTTTTGATTTGATTCAATAAACCAAGGTTATTGCCTCTATAAATACTTTACATTATTTTACCCAAAAATTCTAATTTTGTTATTGATGTTAATTTAATTATGAAATCCTTCGTAGTAATTAAATAAATGAACGAATTACTTAATTGGTATTTTATTCACATGTATGACTGTATACATATATTAGTCGCTGTGATAATGAGTCGTATAGAACCAACGTCGGCAAAGTAAGTAGTTGGACAAAATTAAAAAAATATATGGCAATATAGAAAATTCAAATCTGCATGGACTATTGCAATGTTTTATAATTATAGTCTGTTGCAAACTCTTTTAAAACACAAAACACAAGTGGCTTTAGAACCAAATTCGGCAATATTTCACTATCAACTAATTAGAACCGTCTGTCAAGTCAACAATCCTATTTCTGATGAAGTCAATGACAAAGAAAATGGCAATCTTGGCTGTACAGTAGCAAAGGCGGCCATCTTAGCTTAGTTGGGTTCAAACTCGGCAATCTAGAAACTTTTGTATCTCTGATTAAAATATTTTATTTGAGAAACTATGATTAGTCCTGACGAACATTTATGACATTCGTATTGTATGATTCTAGTGAATTTATCAGCGTTGCATCATCTACGGCTTAGCCTTGTATGTCACCTACGCTTAGGCCAAATGTTGTTTAATACTATTTTGGTAATCAAAATAACGTATGAGAGTTCGAAACGAAGTCAGAACAGAAAACCAATCAAATCGTCACATTATATTTTTATACATGGATTTGCGGATTTACAAACGAAAAGAAGACTGAAAGTTAAGCCAGCATAATCAGCACTTTGCAGGTTCAAAATGTGTCGGAGAGCATTATTAGACGGTAAACGTAAATTAAACAATGTCTTTGAAGTAAAACAATTTTTATTATTTTTACTTAAGTAATATAAATGGCATGCATTGGTGACCACTCCCCTTATAGTGTATAATAATAATACCCAATAGCCACACATATAATCCTGACCCCATACTCAGATACAAGTCTTGTGTCGTGGGTATCAAGAACTACGAGACTTTCTTTCGGTCTTAACATCCAAACCTTAAACAAATATTTATGGATGACACAATTATTTATCGGCGGGGATCGAACCTGCGGCGTCACACATACTCTTAACGCTGGCTCGGCGACGGCAGCAGGCAAGTGTTGTTGTATTTGTGTTTGGTTTAGTTTTGTTGTAGTTGTATATGACACATGGGACACGAGTGTCGCAGCACGAGGTCCTGCGGATGCGCGGTGGCGCCGCACGAGCCGCACCGCCAGCACGCCGACACCGACACCACACGTCCCGACATGAAACACTCAGACACCGACGACGAGCACCGGTCACACCGGCCATGCCTGACAACAACCACTCGATTCATATTAAAACTTATATAATACTAGGGGGCCCGGCAGACCTCGTCCTGTCCGTAAAAGCAGCGCCACACCGACAGCAGCACCACCTACCGGGTCCAATTGTAAATCTAAACCATCCAGAGCGCCACCCAAACGCATACAAAAAAATTCGTTCAAATCGGTCCAACCGTTTAGTAGGAGTTCAGTGACATACACACGTACAGTAGAATTATATATATGGACCGTTTATTTTGAAAGTGGTGTAAGTCCATTTTCTTTTGTTTCGAGAAAATTAAAGGTTACTATATTTGTTGATTTAAAAATACAGGCAAATCATATGAGGTCGGGCATTGTTTCTACTGTTTTATCAACATTTAATTTGTTTATATAAATTTGTTTTTGGCTAATTAGACTACGATAACACATATTTATGTGCTGTAAATGGACTTACACCACTTTCAAAATTAGACAATTATAAAAATCGTTTAATATCAATTTTGAAAAATCAAATATCGCTTAAAATATACTTCATTTTAATATAATTTTGTTTACAAATACGCATAACAAACACATAAAATTTTATTTTAGACGGCAATTACATTGTCATTACAAGATACTGATTACAAGAATTTACTTATTCTCTGCATGTGGTAGTGTTTCAAAATATGCATGATGCACCGGAGGTATATAGGATAGTAGCTGCTTCATGTCTTTATATTTTTCGTGCGTAATAGGTCTGGCATTTTGGTACAAGAGCTCCAGGGCGATTTTTTCAAATTTTAACAGTCTTCCAGGACGTAGAGGTAATAAATTGATAATTTTAAATTCTGCGTCCATCATCGTTGTTTTGTAATACATTTTCTAATACATTTTTCTAATTTTTTAATATCTATCTTTTAACTTACGAGTAGTGGAAACACGGAGAGGAAACAATGCAAATCGTCCGCGGGTGAAACCGCCGGACACAACTAGTATAAAATAAATGAAAAATAACAAAACACTGATCGGCATCCATCTGCTATGCCACCTACCTCTGTCAATTGGACTTACACCACTTTCATAATCTATGATTATGCAATTTCATTTACCGACCGATTTTAAGTTGTACAAAACATGGGATTTTTTTGAGAAATTAAACACGGACTAGTTTTATATAAAAAAATTACATTAAATTAAGCATGAATTACGTGATAGCTCATTTTTCTCAAAAATGGACTTACACCACTTTCAAAATAAACGGTCCATATAAAGATTTAATAAGTTGCAATAATTCTAGATAACGTATTTAATGCACACGAATATTTCATATAGAATAATGTGCTGTGGTTGCCAAGCAACATAAAAAATAATACATATACACTCACGCCTGTAATCCCCAAGGGATAGGCAGAGGTGTAACTAGTGCACCCACTTTTTCCGAATTTATTACGGTCCCATAATGTGATAAAGGGCGAGCCTAACGCCATACCGGGCACAATTCCAGACTCCGGGCTGATACTGAATATTTCTAAATAGAAAACCCACTATCACTTTACCCGACCCGGGGATCGAACCAGAGACCTCAGCACAGCAGTCGTAATGCATGCGCAATTGCAACTGCGCCACCGAGGCAGTCACATAAAAAATAAATCTTAGCATTCTTAATTATCGAATATGAAATTCCACCTCTTTAGTCAACAATTCAACCAGACGTTGGCAAGCAAGCTACACTATCAAATCGATGCCCCAAACGCGTACAGTATGACATTTTTAAACAAACCTAGTATATTTGCTTAAAATAATAAGAAATATCAGTATACATTTCTGGAATCTTCATTATTTTCATATTTAACGAATTCTACAAACGCATGTAACTCGTTATAATTTAAAGGTAGGAAACTTCATCCTTAATAATACAATCGGGGTTCTTCTTATGATTGAAACCAATTATTGGTTTAAGGGGGTATTCTAGTCTAGAAATTGGAAAAAGTCGTGTTTTCATATTTCCAAAGTTAAGACAATCTGTTAAATGGGCATAATACTTGCCTTAAAGTTTGTTTTGACAGAGCTATAAAAAAACGCCCGACATTCGTGCCTCTAGGACTAGAATACCTCCTTAAATCAAAAATGAATTGACAGTCTTAGGTTATCATAAACTTAAAATGTTATGGTCATACTGAAAACCTATTGTATCCACGTTGCAACCTTATGCGTCGAAGAGGTCGAAATAGCTCTTCTGACAACTCTACACACAAAGTACCTACTATAAATTATAATTTAAAACTCGGGTATCCCGGTTATAGAAGAATTTTGAACAATGAGTGTACGATGGCTCCTTTTTTATTCATTGAGTTACAAATTTTACAAACGTAGGTACTAGTTACACCTCTGCCTACCCCTTCGGGGATCACAGGCATGAGTGTATATGTATTATTTTTTATGTTGCTTGCCAACCACAGCACATTATTCTATATATATGTATATGTAATAATAATTATAGGTGTACATACTGTCAAGAATTGTAAATGATGTTGCATAAGCTTGCTATCATACAACTGAATCTGGTCGAATGTTGGTATATAACAACACGAAACTACCTTTTTTTATTGCCTCGATAAGCAGACGGGCCACCTGATGGTAAGTAGTCACCGCCCATAGACTTCTGCAAAGCCAGGGCACAGCAGAGCCGCTGCGTACCTACCTACCAACCTACCTACTGCATGACTAATATTTACGCTTGAAACTAATTTGACAAAATGTTATTTTTTATCTTTACTTACCATTCAGGCATTTCAGCTTCACAATTAGGGCAGTTTATTTTACTCCCTTTTGCGTCTTTAGGTTTGTTTCTCGTGAATATTTCGACAGCTAAACTCTCAAAAGTATCCTGCTGTAAAGCAAAATAATTTTCAATATCAAAATCAAACGATTATAATAGTTTACTACGGTAACAAAATTTAAAGTCATAAACTCACGTCTAACGCCTCAAGTTTCATGAATGCTTCTGAACAAAGTTTGAAAGCGCGCGCCTGTATAGCTATGGAAGCGACAGTACACCACGCCTGAAAATATGAGATCCAATCAATTTTATGAAGGCGCATACAATAAACATGCTTTAGCGTATATATTAAATTATCAAGTGGGCGTGGATGGGTAAATCCGTAACTATGAGAGATAGCGTAAAGCACTTAAAGGAGTCTCGGGCCCGATATTGATGAAAACTAAAACTTCATCATTGGATTTTTGAAAAATCAATATTTCTAGCCAGGAATAGAACTCCTTGATTTTGAAAAAAAAACACTGTATTATATCATTCGATAGAGTCGCTAATAAGGAAAGAATTCGGGGAAGATTATTATAGAAACAAAAATGTAAAATATTGAGATGTTGGGCGGCATTTTTTAACAGTGCCCAGGGGTTGAATCCGGCACTGCATGCGACGTTACTTGTTAATAGTAATAACTTGTGGGTGTACACCGTGTACCTGAACGTGTTGGCTGGTATGGAGGTCGGGTATCCTGGCGTACAGACGCGCGGCGGCTCGGAGCGGCCGCGGGTGGGGACGGACACGTGACGCATGTGACGCGAGTGACGCACGTGACGCCGCCGCCGCCACCGCCGCCCAGTGCTGCGCCGCCGCTTTCTCCCAACACTGTGTCGCTGACCGACCCGTACTGCCCTCTACACAATATTCAATAACCAATACATAAAGATATATGCTCATTACTAATATACAACCAAGTCCAAGTAGCAAAAACGGTCGAAATCTCAAGATATTGTTATATCTTCAGATTTTTACCGTTTTTGCGAATGTCCGTTATTATATAATAAAAATAAAATTTGCATAGCCCGTGGCTATTACAATCCGCATCGCGTCGTAGGCTTCCTCCACGTGAGCGATGATATAAACCATCCACATGTTATGCGCCGAAATAATACGACCATATTTAGTAATGTATGTTTATAAAAATATAGTTGACACACACTTTGAAAAATACTTTAGTGTAAGAAATTGTAAAACCAAAAAGCATTTATAGTTTCTTTAACAGGATTTTTTTCACAGTTTTGTTTACAGTATTGACTCATTTTCTCTTGGCAAACTTTCCTAATAATAATATTAAGTCAACTTCAAATTTCGGTTGGTCTAATTTTGTTACTAATATTCGTTTTATATAAATACAGTATTTGATCTTGGGTCCTCTGACTTCTATTCATGTCTACAAACTATAAAGTTTATTAGTCAAGTGCTTAGAGTAAGGACATTTTATTGTAATTCCATTGACTTAGTTTTCAATACTGGCAGAATTTATTCCTACAGCTAGAGTATAATTTTTATAAAACAAATATTTACCAACTGAATTCAAACTGTACAGATGGCCAGCCAGTACATACAGCTTCTTGACACGTGACGGCAGTGCGTTTCTCGCTGCTTCCATATTAGCTAACTGAAATAAGCGAAACATATTTCATCATCCAATGTGCCCATAGGCTCGGTGTAGGGTAACACTGGTAAGTATTGAAGCCTCTATGACACTAGGCAAAAACCCGTCTGAAAAGAGAGGCCACTAGTTCGATACCCGGATCGAGACAAAAGTTTATGTCTTCTACAAATATGTGTTTTGGGTCTAGGTGTAGTGAGATCGAAAGCTAGTTTTAGATACCCAAGAAATAAATACTACACGAAATAGTATTTTAGTGTTTCTTAGATGTTATTATTATTGTTACAGCTCTATACTCTGTAATGCCACACAAAAAAATATTTCAGTCTATGCAATAATGCAATGTAATTTTCAACGCAGAAAGGCGTTACTGTAAATAACTTTAAATAATATATGACACCCAACAGTAACTCATACAGTCGTGAGCCCGCACTAAGCTTCAAGTCTTTGTCGTGGGTATCAGGAAGTACGATAGTTCTTGCGGTCCCACAACACCCAGAGCCGAATTACTTGTGGATCATACAAACATTATCTCGGTGCGAGGGTTAGAACCCGCAGCTTTTTGTTTTACAGCTGGCTATTAATCCACTGCGTCACGAAGGCTGTCTATAAAAAGCTGTTGGACTTGGTATTGAAAAAACGTTTTTTTAATTCATAAAAAGTACACCGACTTCAATAAAAAACAAATTATGCGTCACTATAAAATTTGATTTCCTTGATTTTTCTGAGATCGCATCATCAGATCCTGACTTGGTGCCAATGGGACCACCTGGGAAGTATACCCTTTTAAACAAAAAAATAATTTCTCGAATCGGTCCAGGCGTCTTCGAGTAATCGGGTAACATACATAAAAAAAAAGATTCCGACGAATTGTTAACCTCCTCCTTTTTTGAAGTCGGTTAATGATCCAAGGGCCGCCTTATATATTACTCCATGTTTATTTTGTGTCTTTTAACTTGTTTGTTCTAACTAAAAAACTAATTAGATTATTTTTTTATTTAAAATGAAAGTTTTACCTGAAACGCCATGGCTGCAGCCTGTAGATTTCTGCCACTTTCTTTTAATTGAATGATACCTTGTATTGAAGGTGGTTCGTTTAAGCTTTCAGTGATGTTATCCACTGCGTTCTGTTTGACAATGGACTCCTATTTTTCAAAATAAAGGAATCATAGTTAAGATCTACGACTAAAATCGCTAATGAATATAAACTGAAAAGTTCAGATTTGGAATACTATCATTATTCTATTATTTTTTCTATGTCATTATAGAAATGGTTGTAAAAAAATCAGCTTTTTATGTTCGTTGCGTTAGTCAACATAGTAGTATTAGTGCAATTTGGTTTTGTGTATTGTATATGTATATGTATATTGTATATATACCTTTGATGCGGACGAGTCCGTATATAACTTAGTTAGTGAGTCGCTGTCCTCTAACGCCATGTGACATTTTTTTAAGCCCTCAATATTGTTGCACATCGTATAGTATTCAATAGCACCAGACCTAAAAAAAATGTTTGGATGAATGGATATTTGTTACTCAATCACGCTAGAACGGCCGGAAGGCTCTGGTTAACAACGCCTAGCAACTGGCAAGAGATAGATTATAGTCGGAAATAGCACATATCGTAGACTACTTTTTATTTCGGAAAAATGTAAGTTTCCCGTGGGTTAGATTTGTTTTTGTTTTTCACAGAGAATTACATAGGCTACTTTTATCCCAGAAAATATGATAGCAGGATCGATTCTCGCGGTAGGTACTTTGATAATGTTGGGTGGATATATTTATTATGTAAAGCAGTCTCATGCGGTACCGTTAAACGTTATCACGCATGCGAAGCTCGGGCAAAGCTAGTATGTAATAAAATATTACCAGTTCTGTCTGTCGATGTAATAATCCCCGATATTATTATACGCTTGCTTCACTTGGACGTCAGTAGTGTTCGGCGACATCTTTAACAGTTCCACGACTCGAAACCAGTGGCCCAGACGTTTGCGAAGTGCTATCGCTAAATCACTGTAAAGTGACATTTTCGTTATAAAAGAAACTAAAATAGTTTAAGCTAACATACGTAAATAGCTATTATGACAAGATAATACCAAAAAATAAAGAAAAGTAAAAAAAAGGAATTAAACTTATATACATTTATATAAATAATATTATCACGGCACTGGCTATGTTACATAAATTTAAAGGCGATTCTGTTTTAAAAAAAAAGTCCTGAGACAAGCAAACCAAACTCAGTGGGCTTGTTTTTAGTCCGGTTTTCCCAGTCTATAAAATTTTCCTGTACTATAAATTACTGATTTCACGGATCGGTCGTCATTTATTCGTATATTTTTTGGTTTATTGTTCATGTTTTTTCAATTTATTACGATTTTTAATTGCGGCTTTTCTGGTATTCACACTAGGTAAAACCAGTATCGTGGGTATCAAGAACTACGAGGAACTACGGCCCACAACACCCAGACCCGAAACAAATATCATCTGTCACACAAATATCGGGAATCGAACCCGCGGCCTCTCGTTTCACAGCCGGCTACTCGCCTGCTGCGCCACAGAGGCTGTCAATTTTCCTTTACTCTTAAAGTAAGCGATGATTAACAACGAATATACAATATGAAACGTTGTAAAGTCAGAATCGCGTGCCATGTTGGTTGGTTTTAAATCGCAACTGTTGACTTAGTACATCCTACCAATCCCTATCAGGCCATCGTTGCTTCAACACATAGCCAATATATATAAATTTATTAAGTAGATGATTCCCCATAAATATTGTTATATACTTAGTGTGCGAAATTGAAATGACAAAAACAGTAAATGATTTATTTACACGCACCGCCTGTCTTCGTTGTGATATATTTTTTCAGCCGCGTCAAAATCTTTGAAATAAGCTAAAATTTCAGCTTTCTTCAGAGCATTCGAATGAAGGGCATTCAAGCGCGAGACGAATCTAATGCCTGCGTAATCATTTCTTCTCACGAAAGCTGCTTCCGCCGTTTCTAACGCAGATTCAGATTCGAAATTTTTCAAAGCTGCCTCAGCAAGTAATAACCTAAAAAGAAAATGAACTACTAAAGGTTTTCTAAATTCGATAATATTAAAATTGAATACAAAAATTACTACTTACCACAACTGAGGGTGTGGGTTATCCTTTATAAAATTTTCAGCTTCTTTCAAACCAACTTTCTCAATAAGTTGTCGAGTATCTCTTAATGATTTGACTTCTACTCTTACTATGTGTTGCGGAGTACATTTGTCATTAATGCTGTCTAAAAGTGCAGATGTAATTTCCAATTCCTACATTAAATAAATCAAATTAAATAGGGTGAGTATTTAGGGTACCCTAACGATTGCAAAATGGTTTAAAACTGTATAAATGAGTGATATTCTTTTCAGAATGTTTTTTCTATCCTGCAAGCGCAGTGCCGTCCAATTAGAGTATCGAGTAGCGAGAGACGATCTATCCCCGCTCAACACAATCATCCCAGACTCATCTGATTACATTCGGTTACAGCTATATCTTATAATCATATTACTTAAACACGTATATGTTTATAGTTATCTATTAATCAGTAGAAATTAAAGGCAGTTTATCATATCTCACGCCTGTAATCCTCGAAAGGGTAGGCAGAGATGTAACCAGTACAGCCACTTTTAGCCGAATTTATCACTATCCCATAATTTATAATTGTTTACAAATCAGTGAGAATCAGTGTCAATTTATAAAGTAACGAGGAAAGGTTTCTTAGTACCTTGAATTTACACAAATATCCGTGCATAGTGAGCGGTTCCTCTGGTTCATTATCTCTCATTACATACAGCCGGGTCTTCTCAGCGAGTGCCAACATCTGCGGGTTGTCGGACGCCCACAGCGCACTCCATACATCTTTACGCAGCGCCTGCCCTACACTTATATTATTCGCCATGTCAGTATCCATTATATACAGACAACCTGGCTGATCGATAACATAGAATTTGCTGGAACAAAAAACATACATACATATACACTCACGCCTGTAATCCCCGAAAGGTCAGGCCGAGGTGTAACCAGTACACCCACTTTTCACCGGATTTCAGTCCCATAATGTAATAGGGGGCGAGCCTATCGCCATACCCGGCACAGGTTCCATACTCCAGGCTAATACTAAGAATTTCTAGATAGAAAACCCAATATCACTTTACCCGACCCGGGATCGAACCCGAGACCTCAGCACAGCAGTCGTAACGCACGCGCAATTACAACTGCGCTACCAAGCCAAAAAAAACACAATTTTATATAAACTGCCTGCCAGCTGCCAACAGTATAATATATCGATAGGTGCTACCTACGTAGAAGAGCCAAAGTGCGAACACAAAACTTTACAGGCGAGATTGCGAATGTTTTATTCTGGTATACTTTTTATATAGTAAAGTCACTTTACTTCTCAGAGACAATGTTTTCCCGAAGATATAATAATAATAAGATTTTTTAAACATCACCTTATTAATAAGGTTAAAAATATTGTATTATACAATGTCTTACTGCTCGTCGTTGTCTTTTTTACTAATGAGAGGGGGTAAGCCTTTGTAAATATTATTATAGATGATTTACTGAAATAAGACTAATTTTACGGATATATTGCGTTAATATGTTTATACACTCACGTTACACTATCCATTCGTGACCACATACAACTCAGTCCGCCTCGGGCTTTCGAAAGCTCGAGTTACAAAAATAAAATAAATCGCGATAAAATCCGTAAAAAATGATTTATAATATTGGCGTAAACATAAAAAAACCATTACATTACAAGTATATGAGTTAGTATTATTTCAATGTTGATGTTTATTATTTAATAAGAACCCATTCAACATTTCACTAAATAATGATGAGTATATAAATAATAGCAGCGATAGCCTAGTTGGTTGCGGTACGGACTGTCAAGACGAAAGTCGTAGGTTCGAAACCCAAGTGGCATATACCTCCGACTTTTCTAAAGTTATACACATAACTTTAGAAAAGTAATTAATACACACGTATTAAAATGTTAATTATCGCTTGCTTTAACGGTGAAGGAAAACATCGTGAGGAAACCTGCATACCTGAGAATTTTTCGAAGGTATGAGAAGTCTGCCATCCCGCCCGCATTAGGCTGGCGTGGTGGACTAAGGCCTAACCCCTCTCATTAGTAGAGGAGGCCCGTGCCCAGCAGTGGGACAATGTTTAATACAGGGCTAGTATTATATTGTATTATTATATAAATAGTGAATGACTAAATAAACGTGACTAAATAGTCATATAAATAAAAGTTCTTACCTGGAATTCGAGTTCAAGCCCATTTTATATGGCTTTGAATTCAAATTGATGGCAGTAAGCTTTTTAAAATTGACCAAGGAGAAGAGTAATATCGCGCCAGAATCTCTGCCCACCAACAGGTGAGAGTCCGAGCATGTCACACAACATATGGTATCGTCTTGGAAGCCGCCGTCGTTAGACGTCACCGGCGAGCCGTCAGCGTGATACAACTGCTCAGATGTTCCTAAAACCGATTCAATAATAATAATATCAATCGAAACCATGAAGTGAACCATTCTTACATAATAGTATTTAGGAAAATCAAAAAATGCTATACATTATTTAGATTCAGTCAATCATTTTTACTCTACCGCTAGTGCTGAATGCAGTTTCTCTAGAGAAGAACGAGCAAGAAACTATAGCGTTGTTCTTTTCGAACACTGGTTATCAATATTTGGTCATAAAATTAAATACGAATTAAATTTGATTACATTATATTAGAGCAACTCAATGTATATTAATTAAGTTGCCTTATATTAATATTGTGAAATAAAACATATTACAAGGCCTATTGCCGTACATGACCCTCGTGAGAGTGATGACATATAATACGCCCAGCAGTCACACATAATAGTCCTGACCCCACACTGGTTAAACCTGTATCGTGGGTATCAAGAACTAGGGTCCCACAATACCCAAACCTGAATTAGATATTTGTGAATCACCCAAACATTTATGTCGGTGCGTGGATCGATCTCTGAGTTCTCGTTTCAAAGCCGCTACACCATGGTGGCCGTAAAATGGCTGAAGCCACGTCCTTCAAGTCTAATTATAAGGAACAAGCCAATTCCAGCCCACGATGGATAAAATGTTTTCTGGTTTTTTTATTTTTTTATTTATTACGCACAAAACAGGTTATAATCGGGTGTGACACACATTTGTGTTCCGGAATTCATATTAAGTTTAACGAGATATCAAAGTGAAAATCATCTAAGTGTAGGTACAATGCTAATTTCAATTTTTTTAGTGATGCTCCCTTATTTCTTGATTGCGTTTGTTTTTTAATTTCATCAGAAGTTACAATGAAATTATAATAAATAATTAAATGACTTACGCGGTCTGGAAGGTGTTGCGA
The DNA here is from genome assembly GCA_905220505.1 of Laothoe populi. Lineage (NCBI taxonomy): Eukaryota > Metazoa > Arthropoda > Insecta > Lepidoptera > Sphingidae > Laothoe > Laothoe populi. The sequence goes on along the minus strand of HG992151.1, from coordinate 11,199,694 downwards.
ATTTCCATATCAAAAATGAATCTTTCGAAGCAGCCACAACTATCGCCTTACTGTTCATCGTCACGTATACAACTGGTATGGTTATAGTTTTGGCTAAAATTATAAAACATGTAATTATAAGGGATTTTAGCACAGTAAAACTATATTATTAAAAACATACACGGAAGTTCCTTTTATAATTTTCATTTCATAAGCTAATAATTAATATCAACTTTTTAACCGACTCTAAATAATTGATTTAAATTGTATGTAACTAATTGATGTAAATGTAACCAATTATTTTTTACTTTTTAGTTGCCTGGTTTTTTTTTGAAGGCAGTTTTATTTAAAAAGTAATAATTTATTTCTTGCTTTTTAGTGGTACAAATATAAAATAGGTACGTTGGATAGAGTACCAAAAGAAAACACCACTGAAAAGTCACAGAAAAGCAAAATTCGCAGTTTCGTATATTCGGACAACATATTTTTTCAAGTTATTTTGGTTTTAAATCCAAACTACTCAACAGATTTTGATAAAAATTCTATGGGACCAATCTGGGAGCATATTCTCTGTAATAAAAGAAGAATTTTCCAAATCGGTCAATAAATGACGGATTTCTGAGGTACAAACATAGAAAAATACACGTCGAATTGAGAACTTCCTCCTTTTTTTTGAAGTCGGTTAAATAGAAGGTAATTTCCGATGATATGCCAAAATCTTCTAGCTAAATTGGAAGATCTGTTTAAAACTGTGGTAGCTGGCCGTCTTCCACCGATGTTGATCGTCGCTTATTGACGTTAAATAGTTAAAAGTTTTTTAATTCATAAAAAATACACCGACTTCAATAAAAAACAAATTATGCGTATATATGAAATTTAAAACTTTCCCTCGATTTTTCTGAGATCCCATCATCAGATCCTGACTTGGTGCCCATTTTAAACAAAAAATTATTTCTCGAATCGGTCCAGGCGTCTTCGAGTAATCAGGGAACATAAATAAAAAAAACCGACGTATTGAGAACCCCCTCCTTTTATAAGATAATATAAACTTTATTGAATACAAAAGAAAAACATACAATAAGACACAACATAGTAATATCTTATAAGTAAAGTAATGCTAAGAGTACAGCGATGTGTTTGATTGAACTCTGGTGTCCAAATATCTAACTTGTGTTATGAACACCCCAAGGATTTATATCGTACATTATAAGTGACTTTAAATTAAACTTAGAAGATAAAAACAATAATATAAAATGCAATCCGACAAAAATACATTATCAGGGCAATCTTCATTTAGTTGCGAGTCTGTGTGCCGTAATCGACGCCGACGCGCGTCAGCGTATGTATGTGTGTGTGTGTGTGTGTGTATGTGTGGGTGTGTTTTTGAAGTCGGTTAAAAAGTAACTCACCGTCGCATTGAATGCCCTGTTGGTTGGATATTATCAACATGTTCAATGTGGCGATCACACAGTACTCGTCCACACCACACATGTCCAACACGTCAGGAATATGATTGATCCATGACTAAAACAAACAATAATATATTTTTTTCTAAATAAATTGTATCAGCCGTGAGCTTTTGAAGTGAGCTTTAGAATCGTTGTGATTTGAAACTCGATGACACGAAAATGAGTCACGAAAAAGATAAACACATAAAAGGCACACACAAAGGTGAGAGAAAGAGATAGAGTACATTACGTTTGTTTTTTGTTTATTTTTATTTTAGTGTGTACTTAGAGTATTTAACACTGGAGACGCCATTGAGCGCTTACCCCGTATGACAAATGTAAGAGCACGGTGCTCATACACGTTCTATAAAACGAGTTGCGCTTCGTGATCCGCCACTAAAAAAGTGACATCACGTGCGAATGGAGCTCCCTGAAAACGCGAGCCTGTAGCGGTATTAACATGTAAAAATAGATCTGACACATCAAACTTACAAAAATACAAAATTATTTTTCCTCTGGACATATTTTTTTAAAGTAATATTATCATTAAAAGCAACAAAACATATAATCTCTAAAAATTATCATCGGGTAATAAATGTTGCCATGTTAAACTTTGAGCCACAGTAGTGCAAAATTTATTTGCATTCAATATCTTAAACGCAAGTTGTTTTTTTAATATTCATTTTTAACTAATGTTGCCCCCGGCTCCGCCCGCGTGTAGGTCTTGGAGCATTTTAACCGTCTATATTTTGCTATCCCATAAGAAGCGTGCATTTTTTCGAGTTAAAAGTGGTCTTTGTCATTTTCTGATCCCTAAACTGCCACTATGCAAAAAATCATGTCGATCCTTTGCTCTGTGAAAAACTAAACTATCCCATGGGAACTGTACATTTCTCCGGGATAAAAAGTAGCCTATGTGCTTTTCCAGACTATAATCTATCTCTGTGCCAAATTTTCAGTAGATCCGTCCAGCCCTTGTAGCGTGATTGGATATCAAACAACCATGCATCCATCCAAACATACGCATTTATAATATTATTAGGATTACTTTATTTATGCTTCTTAATTTATAATTTAAAAATATTAGGAGAGTTGACATATCAACTAAGTTTACAATTTCATAAACTTTATGCCAGTGTAGCATTTTGGGTGGTTTATGTGGTAACACTGTCGTTTATGCAAGACTCAAATAGTGTTGTAGATAAACTTATAAAGGTTATCGATAAAATTACTAATCCATCTGGACTGTCTTCTAAACACATACTTTTAATGTAAATAGTTCTAACACACTAGGAATGTCACAAAATATGACAAAACCAGAATAAAGTTTTTGTCAAAATATTTAGGTATGAATTTTGGCGCCATTCATTTATTACGTAGGATGATGTAGGGGGGGAGTCGATCATGTCTTATTTTTTCTTACAAGGGGTGGAAGGGAGTCTTAATAGTTGTTACGTAAGATCACACAAATGCGCAAAGTTAGGATAATACTTTGAAAAAACGCGGGCCATGCCTATAATTTTAAAAACAAGCAACTTAGATTTTTTAATTTTTTTTTGTTAACCGGTATGACTTGCCTTTTCACCCGGTTCCGGCTTGACGTCGACTTTTGGGACACCCTGTATTCATGTCGAGATCTCAAGCCTTTTTTAAATGCTCTTCATAATAGATAGCCGTTAGCCGGCTACCACACCAAAACAGGCGATAATCGCTCTCAATGACATACAATAATTTCATTCACAGCATTTGCTAATCGCATTCGTTACCAGTAACACTGTATTTCTTGTATGAAAAATGGAAGTGTCACGGATGATGTGCAAATCAACCAAAAACTGATAACAGTAATACACCTTTACGTCCCATTGACTCACCCGGGAAGTCGAGGAACAATAATGACTCGCTACCTTTTAATGACAATATTGCGCATCGAAAAAAGCCACTGTTGATACTAGCGCAATTAGTGGAAGTTCCGGCTTAAACTCTTCCGCGTCAGTTATTACAAAGAAAGACGCTAGGGAAATAATAAGAGAAGAATTCAATGTCATGAAATTGGCTTTAGCACAGGAGCTTAACCAAACACTTAAGCAGATGGTGAGAACCGAATTTCAATCTCGAAAATCAATTCATAAAACAGGAAATAACTGCTTTGGATAATAATGTTTGTTTCTGAATGAAAATTATGAAACCACCAAATCCGCCATCGCCAAATACCAAGACACACTGGGAGAGCTAAAGAAATAGAACGTTCAGTTAACATATACGTTACAGGATCTGCAAATCAGGCTTCAGGTTGCTGAGCAGCATAACCGTTCTAACAATCTTGAGATAGAGTGTGTCCCCGAGCACAAACAGTAAAACTTGCTATCTATAATTACTCAGCTGTCTAAGGTATCCTGCAACTTGAAAGAATCCGACATTCATCATTGCACTCGTGTGGTAAAAAGTAACAGAGACGACAAGAGACCTCGCTCAATCATTGTTAAATTGGCTACCTCTAGGCTTCGGGATACATTTTAGCGAAAACAATAAATTTTAATAAGGCAAATCCAAACGACAAGCTCAGTACTGCTCACATAGGCATTGGAGGTAATAAATCGCTTCTTTACATTGTTGAGCACCTTTCACCTAAAAACAAATTACACGCAGCGGCTCGCCAGATCGTCAAAGAAAAAGAGTACAAATTCGTGTAGATTAAGCAAGGTCGTGTTTTCATTGGGAAAACAGAAGAAGACGAGTTTACTTATATAAGAAACCAAGAGACCAGAACCGACCTAAAACAATTCTCTGCCATATCCATACTACCTGTTGCTCGTGGCTCCGCCCCCGTGGAGTTTATTTTCGGGAGCAGAAGTATCAATGCAAGGAGTTGTCTTCTGCACTGAGACACCTATAGCGATCGTCCTGAATCTCAGGTGTTGTGACTGTCTAGATGGCTAGACAGGCACAACTCCTAACTTAAACTTCTAGCACTCCTTATAATACCCCGGGATCACTCCGTAAGTGTCGAAGAAGGCCACCGCGGGGTTTTAGCTGGTAGTGTCCGGTTGGGTGTACATAAGTAGTAGGGACTCGGCCCAGCCGCAGCCCGTATAGCCATCATCCGGGCGACGGGGTGCTGGGTCGTAAGACCGGCTAGTCCAGCATAACCGTTTTATTCTCATTCCGCTGCCCCCCGAAGCGGACGGCAGTAATAAAATGCTTTCCCCGCGACAAAAAAAAAGTGTTGTGCCTGAAGCTTGAGATTACATTTAAAGAATACCTCATAAGTTAACTCCTCACTTCGCCCTTTAAGGGATGATTTGGTAAAAACGTTGAAACACGTATTTCTTTATTTTTTACCTAAAGCCTAAATATGAATTTTCAGATCCCTAAGTTGAAGTATTACGGATTGCCCATACAAACTTTTAACCTCTATTTCACCCCTTTCAAGATATTTTTTTGAGACAAAAGATACCCTATGTCCTTCCCTAGGATATAATCTATCCCTCTACTGAATTTCATTAGGATTTGTTCACTCGTTTATTCATGAAAAGGTAAGAAACAGACATACAAACAACAATATTAATTTTGCTGCGGAGATATTTTAAAACTGTATTATCTCCTAAGATATTCATTGAAATCAAATGACGTAAAGGGCAACTTTGTTCAAAATTAAATACTTGTGATGGATAAAGTATTTATTTGGATAAGGATTAATACCATGTTTATAAAAACCCCTTTCCAAATAATACATTGTTTCAGAACAAATTCGATAACCATTAAAAAGGTTATAGTGAGCCAACCGAAATAGATAGACATATGCTATCGCGGACTTTTTTAGAACTTTTTAAGAGGAACAATTTCTTCGTACATGATTGTTATGTAACTTTAACCGTTAACGCAGCGTACGCAACGGAAGCTCTCAAAAGGAATCAATTTTCCCCGTTTTTGCAACATTTTTCATTGCTGCTCCGCTCCTATTGGTGATAGCGTGATGTTATATACCCTATAGCGCTCCTCGATAAATGGGCTATCCAAAACTAAAAGATTTTTTCAATTCGAACCAGTAGTTCCTGAGATTAGCCCGTTCAAATAAACAAACAAACTCTTCAGCTTTATATAATAGTATAGATTAAATAAATTAAAAGCGTATTATTTAAAAAAAAACTAAAAAATAAAGTTTTTATTTTTGCTTATTTGGCTTGTATTTTTCTCAGTACTCATTATACCTTTACTATCTTTACAGTATTTCGATTAAATTAGAAATATTAATTTACACTATTTTTAACTATACCTCTCTACTTCCGTCCCTTTTCACGAAATCACACCCAGAGATTGCAAGAAAGCGATAGAAAAGATGATACACATAAAAAAATATCTTAAAACATTTAATAAATTACAATTGTTTTATTTTATCTATCGATAGATAAGGACAACGCTATCTATACCTCGTGTCGACATTGCTACGCTCTACTGTTTTTACACAGTTGTCAATATATGACACTGTAAATATATTTCACAACAAGATAAATTTGTAACTGTGTGCATAAATTTGCCAGTGTTGTATGAAATTGTGTAGTGTGCGTGCGTAGCGACGTGATTACATTTTGCATTTGTGTGCACATGTTTATTTGTAGTTGTAGGAAGCCCCCCACCGACATTGCTGAATTTTTTGTTCAAGATTCGAGCGTAATGCCGTCTCCTTTTGGTTGCCTACTCTAAGAGTGTGTATACTTTTCTGAAGTTTAACTTCTACCGTGGGTGAATTGCACACACACTTTTTGCAGTTATACTTCTTTAGGCGCGTTATGAAAAAAATGATGAGAGTGAAATTTTAAGATGCGCGTGACACAAAAGTAACACTCTGAAGTTGCCCTAAGTACCAGGCTGGCATGAAATATAAGGAGATTTGATACCGTTTCATTTCTAGTGACTTCTAGGTAGATAAACCTTGCATTTTTATTGAAGTTATACTTCTTTAAGCGCGTTATGATTTTTTTTTATTGAATATTATTTACTATTCTTAAATATTAGTGAAAAAAAATGTGCTTATATACTTTTTCAAGTGCTCCAATATAATTGAGGTTAACTATCCGTCTGTATTATTTATTGATATTAATTAAAATATTATTATTATTATGAATTATTAAAAATTAATATTTGCATTCAATTAAAAACTATTTTTAATGATGCCAAGAAATATAACTTCTCACGCGCGTACATAAGTACACGCACCCATTTTTTTTAGTTTACAAACACTGACCTGGTGTGTGATGGTGTCCCAAAACGTAACAGTTTCAGTGCCTGACACAAACGCCAATGTGTTACCATAAAACGCATATTTGTGATCAGGCTTCACATTCGCAAAGTATATAAATGAGTCGATCGCTATCGCCAGACGCAGTGATCGTCTCTCCCACGACAACGCTCTCATTGAACCCCCCGGCACTCGCAATGTACGGATGTGCTGGAACAAACCAACAAATCATGTGAAATAACAATTTTGCTGGTGGTAGGATATTTATATCCTCCCGGATAGCGACCACCGTACACAGGGTGTAAAACCCGCCATTGCGGCACATGCAAGTGTGTCGCGTTCCGGAATCAGCCAGTGTACATCCGGGTTTTGTCGGGGGTCTAGAGTTGAGGTTACGATGTTTGGCCGTTTCGCGGCCTTCTGAGTACTCCGACACTAGACCCTCGACCGCTTCTTCACCTCCAAGCCAAGGAAGCTACAGCGCAGGCTGGCATGATTGTGTGGAGTAACTGGGGATAGTCTCTTGCTACTTGATACTCTAACTGGACGGCACTGCGCTTAACATCAGATGCAGTGTGGTCACTTTGCCGTACCAGAATAAAAAAAAATATATTGCGTCCCGAAATTTCCCTCACCGTACAAAACGTCAGCAACTTCATGTTACAGGACTAATATAGATTTTTTTAAACCAGTTCACTTAATTCCGAATTTTCAAATAACAAAAAAGAAAGTAAAGACTTACTTCTCCATAAGCGTTGAAAAACTGTACAACATTTGCTTTTTCACCGGTACAACCAGCTACCGCTAAAATTGTGCCATTGTGATTCCAGTGGCAATCTATTGCAATCATATTTGTTTCTATGACTATACTATCTGTGAAAAAATATTTCTACACTCAATTGAACTTCAATAACGTCACAATTCTAGATGGCTATAATTGATGTGATTCATTAAATCTACAACTACTTATGTCCGTTTGGATGTTTGATACTACATATATAATAAAATATGGAAGCTAGTAGATGACTCTAGTCTCCAACTCGAATTTTACATTATTTAGTAGAACAATGATGTTATTTAAAAGTATTCGATGATTACCTTCCTCCATACAAGATTTCATTAATAATATGAGACCACTCTTGTAAAATATAGCTAGTACAGGTCTATTGGCAGGTGCGCTGCCTGAGAACCAATCTATTGTAATGACTTCTGTAGCACCAGGCACACTTGTTGGAGTAACTGGCATCTGAAACAGATACATACACATTACACATGCATGTTAACGAAACTGTTCATAGACAATTGTTCATATTTTGCCAAGATACAAGTCACAAAAGTGATAATAGGTTAGTTCCCTGTGTTTAATTTTTTACTTCATTCGATATGCAACCGAATATAATACGAAAAGAAACCTTTGCGAAAACAGAATCAAAATAGCTTGAAAAAATGAGGTCACAACATTTATTTTAAATATTGCTATGAGCAAAAATGGGTGCGTAGTGGGAACATCTCACTATCTCCCTCGCACAACTGCACGGTAATGACCATTCTGAGACGTGACGTCACTGCTCAGATCATGCCACTTTTTACTGTCATTTGACTATTTCCCCATCCAGCAGATTTAATATACATACTTATTTTCGTTTGGTTTCATAAAATTCTTTCCATAATAGGTTTTAGGTAAAGTAAGTTGTTGCTTAAAAACTAGAATATCGCTGCTTTTATATAAAGACGCTTCAACTTCCTTTGACCTCTTTGGGGAATGAGTTATGTGAAAATAAAGAAATGTCTTTCAATTCTTTTTCAAATTATACGCAACTAAATGTGGTTAGTTACATATTGTAGGTACCTATTTTTGTTAAAATTAACCATCTATTAAAAATATCAAATAAGTATACATACCATAAAGTTACCTTGATCATCATACAAATGTAATTCACCATTAGTAAGACCAAAAAGCAACATTGAATTATCTGGCGACCATTGGACGGCTGCCAACCCTGGACCTTTGATGTCTTTACCCCATACTCGTGACCCGTCCACGGAGCCGACAATAACTGCCCCTGAAATGTACACATTTATTAAAAACTGGATTCGGAGGGTGCAATTTGTACAAGTTCTTTTTTTTTCTCTTAAAGCCTTGGCAGGCGCGTTATCAAAATACACTCGCTATAATTTTATCATAATCATCTTCATCATCATGTCAGCCGAAGGACCACTGCTGGACATAGGCCTCCCCCAAAGAGTGCCACAATGACCTGTCCTGCGCCACCCGCATCCAGCGGACTCCCGCGACCTTTACCAGGTCATCAGTCCACCTTGGGGGGTCTACCCACGCTGCGCCTTCCGGTACGTGGTGGCCATCATAATCAGATTAAATATATTATAATATATGTTAAATTATTATAGAAATAGACTAACTTTCTTAGCTTACATTTATCTACTTAAAATGTACCTAATTCAATAATCAATTTAGAAAAATTACCATCTTCATAAGCTATACATATTTTATGGCCGTCAGAACCCCAGGCCATTCCTGTCACAGTAGATTTATTCCTATTATTTATCATCTCTTCGTACCATGATCCCTGAAAGTAGAAATCCAAATACAGTTGAATAATTTATCATACCCAAAGTTCAAGTTACAATTTTAAAATAATATTCTACATGGAAGAATTTCGAAGGTATGCGAAGTCTACCAACGCGCATTTTTTTTTATTTTTTCAAATGTTTCACAAAAGAGTTCTTATATTTAAAATATAGGGGTGTCGGAGGAGGACGAGGTTCCGCGATTTGATACGTAATTCGTCCGCCTCCGGTAGTTACTCATAAATATGGTTATTGGAGGGGGGCGAGGTTTCGTGAGTAGATGCGTAATTCGCCCCCCTCCGCCATATTCCCTTTTAAATTTGGATAACCATGGGGGCTGATTTCGGGCTGAGGCCGCTCCGGATGTTGTTTTCTGGATGGTCCCTGCCCGAGAGCAGTTGAATGGTTTGGGGGAGGAAGAGAGAAAGGGATTAGGTTTTTCCACTGATTTACTACTTGAGTCAGGGCCGTGCTTGATGGGTTTTCCAAGCCGGTCCTAACCCAAAAGTAGCACAGTAGAATGGGAAGGGTTAGTATTGGGGAAAGGCAGGAGGGGAGGGGGAATAACCTCAGCCGTAACCTTCATTTATTCAGTGTTTTAACATTAGTGTTTTTATTACTATTACATACCAACCCGCATTAGGCGTCGTGCACTAAGGCCTAACCCCTCTCATTAGTAGAGTAGGTCCGTGCCCAGCAGTGGGACAAGGTCTAATACAGGGCTAGTATTATTCTACATGGAAAATCTAATTAAATGAAAGCCTCCGTGGCGCAATAGGCGAGTAGCCGGCTATGAAACAAGAGGCCGTGGGTTCGATTCCCACACCGGGACAAGTGTTTGTGTGACAGACAGATATTTGTGTCCCGGGTATGGGTGTTGTGAGACCGAAAGTCTCTCGTTGTCCCTAATACCCACGACACCAGACTCGTATCTTAGTGTGGTATCGGGGCTATGTGTGTGTGACTGTTGGGTGTTAATTATTATTATTATAAATAAAGAAACATTATCTCAAATAAAAAAAATACAATATCTAAAGTGGCAGCTATCAAGCGAAAGGAATGCTATTTGACATAAACATTGGACGAGACACGCGATTAGATGGTACTGACCTAGCTAGTTTAGTCTTCAATTACTTACCTTGTACAGCATCCATACAATAATCACTCCATGTTCATCACTAGTAGTCAACTTTTGAAAAAAATCATTCCATATAGCCACACGTAATTGACCAGTATGGCCCTCAAGGCTAAGATTCATAGACAGATTTCCACCGCCACCTAAAGAGGTTATTATTATGAAATGTTATTATATTTATCTAAATTTAAAAGTACCAATATAAACAATAATATATTGTTTTACCAGACTCCAGCTTCAAGACTTTTAACATCCCCTCTTCTCCACCGACTGCGATATAACCTGAGGACTGGTTCCATGATACGCAAGTAACATTTGATTGTTTTGGTATAGCAATCTAGGAAATAAATAAACATAACTAGACAACAAATAATAATACGCATTCATGCAGGCTCAAAATTACTCTTTACGTGCTCTCTTAGAAGAATCATACTGTGGCATCACGGCCACACACATACAGGACGTATGCCGGGATTACCAAGAACGACGCATTTCTACTATAACAAAGCCTAGTTATTAGATTCAATGTAAACTTTTACCTACGGAGAAATAGCTGTAAGAACCATTGTATTTTATGTTTATATTAATAAACACCACGACTGCTGACAGTAGATATTCATATGGCCAGAACGGGGGTGCCGCGCAGAGAGTATGACTATACAAAAGTCACGGCCGCGCTACGCTCCATACGAGTATATCAAATAGAGCGACACAGCATACACCTATCACTGTCGGCATTCGAGTCAGATACAACGTTATTGTTTTATTCTCAACCCTAAATTATAAACTTCATTGAGTAGGGCAGAAGCAACCCCTACAATACTATTCTATGCTTGACTTTAGTGGAAGTCCGACCGCTCAACCTACAAAGTCCAAGCAGTCCAATTTTTCATACGATTTGATAACTTATAGGTTGGCTTTGCTAGAGGTTGAAATTTGCCTTTCGGCCGCGATGGCAACCACGATTCACAACCAGCTGCGAAAAAGGATTTTTTATTTTTTCTTGGCAACTTGTTGCGAGGGAAGAGTGTTTTTTCTCAGCACACAACCAAGTTACGAACAAAGAATAGATTTGCCGCCACCACAACCAATTTTCGCAACCAGTTGCGATCAAGGAGTTGTTATTTTTTTGTATATATCCTATTTATAATAAGTATTTTGTTTCCCATACTAATATACTTTAAAGACGACTGAAAGATGATGGTTTTGAGTGGCTCGATAATATACCAAAATTTAATAATATTAAAACAGGTCTATATAATGAGCAGAAAAAAGTTTCCAAGTCCCGTTTTACTAACCCCCATGTGACGCTATTATACCTACAAAGTTTGCAGAATTCTATATGGAAGAGAAACGAATAATGGTGTTCTGATCCAAAGAAAACAGAAGATACATAAGCAAATATTATCACTTTTTGCCAATGGTTCTTTAAGGAGTTGCCCCAAAGGATTTAAACAGCTATCTAGTAGATGGTTATAATACGGGTTGCAACGGCGGGCCATCCGCATTGAGAATGATGCAGACGTGAGTAACAGCTTGGAGCCGCTACAGCTGCGTAGGGATATTTCCTCGCTTAGCGTGTTCTACCGTCTGTATCATGGTGAATGCTCTGAAGAATTGTTTGATCTTATCCCATCCTCTCCCTTCCATACCAGAATCACGCGTACTGGCTTATACATAAAAATATAGATAGCGCGATATAAAAAATTTCTGTTGGTCTCTGTGTTTAGAGATAATTAGCCCCTTTGCCATAATAAATGGGAAGAAATTTTGTTTCTTTATATTCATCTAATACATACAGATTATTATAAATACAATTGTTGTTTCCATTATTCATATTTGGCAACTAGTTGCGTATAAGGAAAATATACTCTTGTATCACAACTAGACATTTTGAGAATTTCTTTGTTCACAACTTGGTTGTGTGCTGAAAAAAAACACTCTTCCCCAAATCCCCAAAGGGGTAGGCAGAGGTGTAACCAGTACACCCACTTTTCCCTGGATTTCTGTCCCATAATGTGATAGGGGGCGAGCCCATCGCCATTGAATGGAATATAATCGAATAGAATAAAACGGAATCATATGAAATCAAATGGAATCGGATTGAAATAGAATAGTTATTTTTTTTATAGCATAGTCCGACAAACGAGCCAGTGGGTCACCTGATGTTAAGTGATCTCCACCGCCCATGAACATCCACAATACCGAAAGTGTCATGTATGCGCTGTCGGCCTTAAAGGACAGGAATAGGAATTAGGGAAGGGAAGGGGGAATCTGGGCCTCCGGATATCTCGCTTACCATACGAAACGCGACAGTAAACTGTCACTTTACGTTGGTTTTCTGTGAGACAGTGGTACTACCCCGGTCGAGCCGGCCCATTCATGATGTAGACAAATACGTCTACAGCGTGGCTCTACCACTATAAAAAGTATCGATTGGAATGGACTGGAACCGAATGAATGTAAACGAATCGAATCGAATTGTGGAATCGGGTGGGATTGGGTGAGATTGGGTGGGATCGAGTAACATCAAGTAGGGTCGAGTGGAATCGAGTAGGATGGAATGGGATCGAGTGTGGTCGAGTGGGATCGAGTGATATCGGGTGGGATCGAACGGGATCGTATGGGATCGGGTGTTATCGATTGGGATCGGGTCTTATCGGTTGGGATCGGGTCTTATCGGTTGGGATCGAGTAGGATCAAGTAGGATCGAGTGGGATTGAGTGGAATCGAGTGGGATCGAATGGGATTGGGTGGGATCTATCACAAAAATATTTTTTCAATTCGAACCTGTAGTTCCTGAGATTAGCGCGTTCAAACAAACAAACTCTTTATAATATTAGTATACATTATTTGGTATCACTAAAAAGTACAGCAGGCAAATCAGGAGTACCTCCAACCGCCGAAAATGTATGAGAAGATGTATGAATGTGGAAGAGGCGAAAGAAGTGTGTCAGGATCGTAGCTTGTGGCAGTCAATAGTCTCTGCCTACCCCCATGGGATACGGGCGTGAGTGTATATGTATGTATGTATGTACTAAAAAGTACATAACAAAACATAACATTTGTGGTAATGAGTCATATTTATTGTTTTGTTAGAGTCAAGAGTAGTAACCATGGAAACTACACCAACAACAAACCTTTTTGCTCATATAAATGAACATTTTTTATGATTTTCTCTTCTGTTTTATGTATTAAAATTTTGTAAAACTGTTCAGTTGCTGGAATATCGTTCCAAATTATTTACAGATGTCAACGTTCTAAAAGAAAAATATTTTTAATGACAACAAATCCAAATAATATTACACACACGGTATATTTTAGGTCAAATAATAAGTAACTCGGTCATACTCTCGAATAACAAATAAAATCAAAGACATAATTAAAAACATTTTGGCAAAGAATTTAGTTTTAGACACTTAAAACATAAAGTCTCAAACAAAACTTTAAAGTTTTTTTAGACTATTCTAACAACAACTTATAAACAAATTTGAAGTTTAGTAGTTAGTAGTTTTTTTTTATTTATAGCCATGACCAAAGCCTACATGTCCTTCAGCCGTATACATTGTAATTGTATTTCAAATTAGTAAAACAAATCAAATTACTGTAAATACTACTAAATTAAACATTACAAACAAACGAATAATAATAATTTGTGTGTACATACACAATATATACTCATAAAATAATTTGAAGTTACGAATGTGATCAGTGTTGTCGCCTATTAAAATGAAAATTCGTACATGCTATTTTTAACTTTAATGTTATGGAAATAAAAATTATTTTAGCTTGTATTTTACTCCCTACTTTTTTTATATCCTTACTAGACACGAGTGATTAAAATTCTATTCAAAATATAAGTATTTGCACAAAAATGATAGGCCTATTTTACCTCAAACAATACTAACATCATATATATCCTTATAGTTAATTGCAGCAGGTTGTCATCCATTTTTGTGGCCTATTATCATAACAATAATAGGCCACATTTTATCATAACAATGGGCTGTTTAGACAGTTACAAGTATAAATGTGCCAACTCGGGATAAAACACAACTTGAGTTGACTCGAGTTGAAGTTCATGTAACTCGAGTTAACTAGATGAAATTAAATGTATGATTTGTTTAGTTTTTTTCAATTTAATGACTCTGTTGCGCGATTCGTAATAAACATGTATTGAGACAATTCTAATTAATAAAAAAAACTAACAACAAACCTGCATTACAAGCAATCATAAATTAACCTCAAATCTGCATTGAAGTGACTTTAAGTGTCACTGACATAATAATATGTAAAATATCATTAAATAAAACTATGTCGAGATAATTTCATATTTATAAATCGTTAATATAGAATGTGTTTTATTACAAGTGTATAATATGATAATGACATTGACACTTTTATTTTAAAACGGCCTGGTTTTCTAAAGAGTTTACTACATTCGTCCCCTCCTACTCCATCTCTTCTATGAGGCGTCGAGGTCGTCTTATGGTTCGCTTTCTATAAGGTAGAGATGTAGAGGGAAGTGATGGTGGCTGTTGAACAGGCCCCGGTGAGGAAGGACTGTTGATTGCAAGCGGTGTAGAAAACGGTGTGGAGGGTGACTGTGCAATTGGAGAGCTTGAAAGCGCCTGTTGTGATGTGGAGGGGGGCGATGGTAGTGCTGGGGAAGCTGAAGGCGCCTGTTGTGGTGATGTGGAGGGGTGCGATGGTGGTGCTGGGGAAACTGAAAGCGCCTGTTGTGGAGAGTATGGTGTCGGCGGTGGTGATGGCAGTCGAGGCCGAATGTGGTCCGCATGCCGGCGTATATTCTCTCATTTTGGTGTTGAGATGATGTAAGCATAGCGATGCTTACGCTGACATACGACTCCAGGTTGCCAGGCTTTCTCCTGTCTCGTTCTGTGATAGACTGGATCGCCAGGTGCATACTCTGCCTTATCTGCCGCGTTTATGTTGACCTGTACCTGTTGATGTTGTAAGCTTCTTCTTTTATTAGGGCGAATATTAGATAATAAGCAATTTAACTGCCAGCCAAACATCATTTCAGCAGGTGATTTGCCAGTGGTATTGTGTGGGGTATTCCTATAAGTGAATAAAAATTCTTGTAATCGCTGTTTTTTTGAAGGTCCTTCTGAAGCTGAAAATCTTGATTTGAAAGTCCTTACAAGTCTTTCTGCTAAACCGTTTGTGCGAGGATGGTAGGATGATGATCTCACGTGTAATATACCTTGACTTTTGCAATAGTCTTTAAATTCTGAAGAAGTGAATTGTGGACCATTGTCAGATACTATCATCTGAGGGAGACCGAAAGTACAAAATATGTCGTCTAAGGTAGAGCAAAGATTTCTTGTAATTAAGTTTTTCATTGGCCTGATCTCAATCCATTTGGATAAGGCATCACATAGAATTAACCAATATGTACCTTCGAAAGGTCCTGCAAAGTCAATATGTATACGTTCCCACACTTGTTCTGGAATACACCAAGAATAAACAGGGACTTCTGGATTATGTGTTCTATTATTTTGACATTTGTGGCATCTTTTAACATAATTATCGATGTCTTCATCCATGGAAGGCCACCATATATAAAAACGAGCAAGAGCCTTCATCGCTGAGATCCCTGGATGGCCTCTATGGAGATATGTAAGGAGTTTTTGGTGAAGGTTGTTTGGAATTACCATCCTTCCTTGCCACATGATGATTTTATTCTCTATAGAAAGTTCGTCACGCTTCCTAAAGTAGGGCTTAATGTTATTCCCATATTCCAAATTTCGCCAGCCTGTTTTTATGTACTTGAATACCTCTGATAATGTTGTATCTTGACTGGTTTTCTCTTTTAAGAGGTCTTCTGAGAGGTGGAGATCATTCAGTCTAGCTCCTAAAAGGCGGGATTCAATTCCGTGTACTCGGCGTTCTATTTCCGATGCTAATACATCGGGATTAGGTAATCTGGAAAGGCAATCTGCTAATATGTTATTCTCACCTTTTTGATAGCATATCTCGTAGTTGTAGCTGCCAATTATTAATGCCCATCTCACCAATCTATTATTGGCTAGCTTAGGAAGATTCCGATTAGAGCCCAGTATGTGTATTAGAGGTTTGTGATCAGTGATTAAGGTAAATTTGGTTCCGCGCAAGTATTGGTCGAATTTTTTAATACTAAATAAGATAGCAATAGCTTCTTGATCTATTACTGAGTATTTTGTTTCAGCTGTGCGTAGCTTTCTAGATGCAAAAGCTATAGGGTGTTCAATATTTCCGTTTTTGTGATATAATACAGCACCCACGCCTTTTTCTGATGCGTCACATGCAAGAAAAATTGGTCTATTTTCGTCGAAAGCAGCTAATGGTTTTGATAAGGATACATTCTTTTGTAGTCTCAAAAACTTGTCTCTCGTGACTTGTCCAGTGCCATGGTCGTTTGCCGCTGGTTAAATCATGGAGATCTGAACACAACCCATGTAAATGAGGAATGAAACGTTCATAAAAGTTAACAAGTCCTAGAAATGATCTCAATTCTTTCGGATTGGAGGGTTCAGAGGCTTTAGAAATAGTTTCAATCTTTTTATTTGTAGGGCGTATACCGTATTTATCAATCGTATGTCCAAGATATTCTATTTCATTTTGAAGAAAAGAGCATTTCTTTAAATTTACTTTTAGACCTGCTTTCTGTAAGCGTTCGAATATGAGAGCTAGTGTGTGTAAATGATCTTCCATGTTCTTTCCTGCTACCGCAATATCATCGAAATATACAGCAACGTTAGGTATATCTCTTAACAGTTCGTCTAGATAATGTTGAAAAATTGATGGTGCATTCAATAGAAATTCCGAAAGGCATTCTGTTGTATTGAAAATAACCCTTATGTGTCGAAATTGTTAGGTACTATTTTGATTCTGGTGCAATTTCGAATTGTAAATAGGCGTCTTTAAGATCAATTTTTGAAAATAATTGTCCATATGCCAGATTAGAACCCCTCTCATTAGTAGAGGAGGCCCGTGCCCAGCAGTGGGACAATGTTTAATACAGGGCTAGTATTATTATTATATGTATTTATTATATGCCAGATTCTGTCGTAGTTGATCAAACAGTGGTACCGGATGTAAATGTTTTACCAAAAAGGGGTTCAGCGTGTTTCTGTAGTCTCCACAAATTCTAATATCACCGTTTGGTTTTACGACATTGACAGTGGGTGTGGCCCACTCCACAGGTGTTATATTAGGGTCTATTTGATGTATAATACCTTCGGAAATAAGGCGATCTAACTCTTTCTCAATGTTTCTTTTCATACCAAATTTAATAGGTCGTGCTGATAGGTGTACAGGTTGTGTTCCTGGTTTAATGTGGATATTGACTTGATAATTGTTAACTTTTTCGAGTTTGCCGTCGAAAAGTTGTCCGTGTTTGTCTAGTACTTGTTTAAGTGTTGTAGGTGTTTATAGAGTAGACAGATTTAGGAAACTCCATTTCAAAAGTTTCACTCCACTGTAAACCGAATAGCATTGGGTCAGCGTACCTCATAACAATTACTGGAACTATTTTCTTCTGTCCTTCCACTTCTACTGTTACGTCTGTAAGGCCCTCTGACTTAAGTTTGTGACTGCCGTATGCTTTTAGCTTAGGTGCTTTTATTAATTTTGGGGCTCCTATACGTTGCCAAAATTGTGTGCTTATGATTGAGTATGATGAACCTGGGTCCCAATCCATCGTGCAAGGTTTTCCATTGATAATTGTGTTGATTCTTTTGCAATCTCTATTCTGTGTCTTCGCAATGCTGCAGACAACTTCACTATCGGTGTCACTATATTCCGAATCGTGATCATTGGAAGAAGACTACAATGACCTTCTGTCCGTTGTATTTGAAATTCGCTGTAATTTAGGTTTAGGTGATCTGTTTTTTACAATGCATGCTCGGCCAGTTTTGATACAGCAGCTTTCATAGTGTCCATTTAAGTGGCATTCTTCGCATGTGTGATCTTTAGCTGGACAATTAGTATAGTCATGTTTATTGTGTTTGCCGCAACGAAAGCATTGGTTGGATAGTAGTTGAAGGAGGTTTCTATTACTTGGTAAGCGTTGGTTGTCTGTCTTATAAGTTGTTTTTCTTTTTATTCGTTTAACAGAAGTCAATGGAGTATCGTGTTCAGCTTGTTCTCTTGTTCTTGAGCAATGGAAAAAAGATGTATAAATGTTACTTCATTAGTCTGGCCTTAAAGGGTTTCCATCAGGTCGGGCCACTTTTGTTTCAAATCTGTTTCTAATTCTCTGTGGTTCAGTCCGGTTGCAAACCTGTCCCGAAGTTGACGTTCCAATAAATGTTTGTCGTAGCCACAGTCTTTGCTTAGATCTTTTAAGCGATTGGCATATTGCTCCATGGTTTCGTTTGTCTCTCTTATGCAGCTCCAAAAATCTGTAAGAGCTCGGTATCTGTTTTTTTTGACTCGGTATAAATCTAAAAGTTTGGCACTTATATCATTATAACTGCTATTGTCGAAGTCGGGGGTCAATGCTGTCTTTACTTCCTTAAATATATCTGGCGTAAGACAGTTCAGAAGATCTTTTTTTAATATGTTGTCCGTAGCAAATTCGTAGATCGAGCATTTCGCTTCGAAATAATCAATAAAATCACTTACTCGATGATTATCGGGATTGTACTTTTCCAAGTTAAATGATTTCATCAACATAATTTTGTTGGATGCACGAGAGTTTGCGTCAGTGCTCGGCACACTGCCACCGTCCGTTGATGTTGAAGTTGCTTTCGTACTTTTTGCAACTAATTCAAGCATCATTGTAAAAAGATTATTAATAAGTTGCTGCTGTGCCTGTTGAGCACTCAGGAACTGTGCAAATTGTTCGGCGTCCATCTCGTCGCCAATAAAATATCATTAAATAAAACTATGTCGAGATAATTTCATATTTTATAAATCGTTAATATAGAATGTGTTTTATTGTTAAATACTCTAAGGTTTTATTACAAGCGTATAATATGATAATGACATTGACACTTTTATTTTAATACGGCCTGGTTTTCTAAAGAGTTTACTACAATATGTCTGTAGCATATACATGCATATACACTCACGCCTGTAATCCCCGAAGGGGCAGGCAGTGGTGTAACCTGTACACGCACTTTTCGCCGAATTTATTTCTGTACCATAATGTGATATAGGGCGAGTCCATCGCCATACTTGGCACAAATTCCAGACTCCGGGCTAATACTGAGAGTTTCTAGATATAAAAACCCAATACCACTTTAACTCGAGACCTCAGCACAGCAGTCGTAACGTATGCGCAATTACTACTACGCCACCGAGGCAGTCTAGCCTAATGAATAGACACACAAATGATCGCTGCGCACGAATAAGAATGAGACAGAGTGAGTGCATCAATCAGTTCTTTTTCATTTACCGCAGCAATTCAACTCGAGTAAGGAAGAGTCAACTCGATCTAAGCGCAACTCGAGTCAACTCGAGTTAGTAACGAGACCATCACTTGTTACAAGAACAAAACGAACGAGCCTTACAGTAGTCGCTTATAGTTATGATGTGTAAACTCTGACATATTAATATATTTCTTTCTTTATTGCATCCGTGGCTGAAATGTTGTAAAAAGGATACAAGAAGCGCGATCAGTACCGATTTAGAATAATGAAGACTATTACCGATAACAAACGATTAACGGGATAAAAATAAAAAATATTTTCTGAAAATAAAATATTTTAGAATGATTATTTTATTTAAATTTTGCTTTACATATTGAATTTCAAAAAACTCTTTCCTGTACTTTTCGATACTTACACAACAGAATACAGAAATAAATACTTTAGCTTCAGTAATCTTCCCCATGCGCCGCCGGCGTGTCTATCCGTCATGACTGGTGCTCTTTGTTCCCCATTATTCATCAAATACCTAATACTAAGGGTAGTATGAATACACTGACAACACTGACAAAATCAATACAAATACACCTGAAAGTAGATTTTTGAATATCTCGCGCAAACTTAGACGAAAAAACCAAAACATAACAGTATAAAACATGCGAATATAATAATCTCTGTAAGAGATGTAGTTTAATACCATTGGCTGCAGCATACTGTAGCTAATAGTGTACAATATGTTAAACAAAAATAATCATCGAACACCGATGGAGCCATAGTTTTATAATAAGAAGAAAATACATGCTGCAGATCCTCGTACATAATTTTCGCTTTTAGAATGAATTATACCTCATAGATTACAGATTTATACCGACTATCGTTATATAATAAAATTATCATAATATTCTAAATACACAATAATGTGTTTTTGATTGTTTAAGTTAAAATTTTCATCAAAAATTATTTATAAAAGGATTAAAATGTTGGGGCGAAAACAAAGTTTGAAAGGTGAGCCGGTGCTGGCAGACTACGGCCCTGAAGAGTCATTAAATGAAAGTGCTGATATTGAATGGGTAAACAAGGTATGATATTAGAAAACAATTAAAAAATGTTTTGTTTTTAGGACTAATAAGAATATTTTTTTTAATTTTCAGCTATGGGTTAGAAGGATATTAAGATTTTGTGCCCTGATAAGTTTGGTGTCGGTTTCTTTAAATACACCAAAATCATTTGAAAAATATCCTTTCCTGCAAACAATTACTTTTGTAACGGATTGTTGTGTTACTTTATTATTTACAGCGGAAATGATAGCCAAAATGCATATAAGAGGGATCCTCAAGGTATTTATTTAATCCACTAATTTTAAACCACAATGCATAGTGTTTTTTATGTTTCATTTCACTTTATTTTTAAGTGGAATTGAATGGATGTAGTTTTATACTTAGTAAATTGACGTTGCCCTAGTATATTTGCCAATTCTACATAATGAGAACTTTGTATAGTAGATAGTAAAAGTGCTCTATAATATTTAGCTTGATGAACTCTGGCTGTAGGAGTATCTCAACAGATGGTGTTGTATAGAATCAAATCCTTTATATATACACTCACACCTGTAATCCTCGAAGGTACACCCGCTTCTAGCTGAATTTATTATGGTCCCATAATGTGATAGAGGGTGAGCCTATCACCATACCGGGTTCAATTTTAGACACCGAAATTATGCTGAGTATTTCTAAATAGAAAAAACTAATATCAATTTACCTGACCCGGGATCAAACCCAAGACCTCAGCACAGTAGTTGTAATGCATTGCGAAATTACAACTGCACTACTGAGGCAGTTTACTTTCAAATCCTTTAAATTATATTTCAATGGGATCTTTTTTATGAAAAAAAATAACCCATTGTAATATGGGTTAACAAGGAAATAAGGAGGTATATTTTTTGGCATAAGCGTCCCTTGTGCCTACATAGATAGTTACACCAACTACCAAATAACTTTAAAAAAATAAAAAATGTTATATCCCATTAAAATGTAGACTGTGGTGCAACACACCTGCTGTTTTATTAAGAAAGAGCATGTTGTAGATGAGCACAGCAAGTGTGTTACATGCTCTTAGTGTCAATATTGCAATGTGTGCTGTCACATAGGCGATCAATTTGATTATGCGAGTGAGGGAATTGTAAAACACCTAATGTATTGCAAGCTGCAATAATAATAACTCATTAAATAAAATTGTGTTGAATAATGTTTTATCCATGGATTTAGAAATGTAACAAACAAATAGTGACCTCTTACAATATAGCTTTCTCCTCATCTGTTTCATCATTAAAATAAACTATTCTGACAGAAAAAGGCTATTGCCCTTATCAGACTATTGTCTGTCTTCTATTCCTTGTTTATAGTTATTTGTGCGATAAATAGTATTTTATAAACCATCAGGTATTAACCAATAAATAGCTAAATAATCAGATTATTTACTTATCAGACATTGGCCTAAGTAGAGGTGAGCTATTCAGAAAATATGTCATGTAATTTGTTGCAGGGGGATGTTGCATATTTAAAGGATCACTGGTGCCAATTTGATGCTTCAATGGTATTTTTTCTTTGGGTCTCAGTATTACTGCAAATGTTTGAGTTAACAGGCATTGTCCCAAGATACAGTTATTTAAGCATCCTCAGAGCTCCACGACCACTGATAATGATAAGATTCCTAAGAGTGTTTTTAAAGTTCTCTATGCCTAAATCCAGAATAAACCAAATATTCAAGTAAGTAAACATTTTTATTTACAATAATTATACTGGTGACTTTTTTTACCGTCTTGAAAAAAATAGGGCGTGATAGGTAAATGGAGTAGAAGCCTCAGGCATAGTTACTTTATTTTTTTTTACTACCATAGGCTAAAATTAATCTACTGATATACAATCCTAACTTATAATCTATTTTACATATTAAAACATTTAAAAGAAGTAATAAAAAAAATACAATAATTCACATTCGTAAACATTGTCACCCTAATAACAGGCGACAAATTAGTAGAAATGATTACGTAACACATACACTCGCACTCGCCGGCCATCGCAAGCGCACGACACCCGCTCCCTTCCACCCTTTCTCGGTCGCCCGCGAGTAAATATTTTAGTCGCACGCAAATAGGCACACTGTGACGTCGCGTGATCTATTTGCATTCTTAGTCGCGCTTGTCAGTCTCTCGCCATACCATAAACATGTACGAATACAATAATGTTGAGTATTTAACAATGGTGCAGAAGTGTTACATTCTGTCTGGTAAAAGCTTAGATGGTGCAAGGCGAATGTATGCAGAACCACAACATCTGCAATCTCTTTGCCGACAGGGTATTCCGGATCCACAAATTCCCTTCATAGTTTAAAAAACAATTTACAAAGACGTGCTAGTTTGTGTTTAGAGAGAAACGGTGGACACTTCGAACAATTACTGAGATATCGCTAAAAGGTACATTTTAATTATTTTGTAATTATGGAATCAGTGTAATTTGTAAACAAGTTGATTTAAATTTTACAAATATGCGTAGTATGTTGTAGTTTACGTAGTATACTCGTCCTGCATGCCTACTATTTTATTCATAGTGATAAATCATAACTATGCACACGCCGTGTAGGGTGTATTTCTTTTATAGATTTTATTAGACTTTCGGAACTTTCGTAATCGAAATGCTAGTACACAAATACTGTTGTCTATAGATTCTATTCCACTTACACAACACACCATATTATTATCAAGACGGTAAAAAAAATCACCCAGTATATTTATATTAGAATGTTGTAGACATAGACAATTATAATATTAAACTATTTCAAATCACATTGTTGATGTCCATAAAGTAATTGAATAAAACTAATGACTACTAGGTCTTCCTTCCTTACAAATAATATGATATGTTTATCACAATCAAATTAAAATGCTGGCAAAGTTGGGAATACTAGGACTAGTAGCTAAATTGTACAATTAAATTTTTATTACAGGAGATCAAGCCAACAGATATACAATGTAACACTCTTTTTCATATTCTTCATGTCTCTGTATAGTTTGCTTGGAGTACAATTTTTTGGTGAACTTACTCATCACTGTGTCAAAAACAATACAGATCCAAAGTAAGTATAAATAATTAAAATACATGAAACAGTCACATATACAACATGTAACATGATTAATGCACACTCTGAAAGTAGTTTGTTCAGAATAAGTGACTGAATCGATATCAACATTTTTTTAATAGACTATTTTTTTACCAAAAATAATGAACACTCAGATAACTAATAGTCACCTTTTAATTTAACGTTCAAGACAAACAAAACTGAAACATAACTCAATGCGATAAAGTCTTTTCTAAATGCAATAATAAACGAACACTTTAAAAAAATCAAATGATTAAAATTACGAACTTTATGTCGAAAATTAGTACAACTAATTTCATAAAAAACAATACTTATATTCATCGCAGTCTAATTTCAATACATGAATTAAGATTGTAATAATATTTTTGAATTGGGGTGCCGTTATTCCCGTTACACGTAGTATATACACATTGTGTCGTGGATATGGGGAGCTACGAGAAACATTCGGTGTGAACATCCAGACCTGATACAAACCACACAAACATAACTCTCCGCACCGAGGTGCAGAAAGTGGTGCGAATCGAACCCGCCGTATTTAATTTCATATCCAGCTACTCGCCGAATGTGCGAACGTTCCCCTGTAATCATTTATTCAATGACTATAAATTTAACCAAACATATAAAAGCTACTTACTGATTACATTTAGGGAGCTTTTATATTTCTCTCTTAAATGAAGATAAGATCCCTATTTCTTAAAAAGGCAGATCATTATTAATCCGATAGAAAGCGCAGTGCTGTCCAAGTAGACTATCAAGTAGCGAGGACAAACATCCCTCGCAAAGTGACACAATCATTTCAGTCAGTCAGAAGCTTCTTTACAGTACGCTTAATAATCCCGGGAATACAGAAAGTAGGGAACACGGGTGCTGGCAAACTTTTCCAGGATTTGATGGTGCGGCTAAGATACAAATTCGCGAACCTCTTGGTTCAGGCCAGGGTAATAGACACCACGCTGTTGTAGCTCCGCAAGCCGGTACGTGTAGTTCTGGCGTGGATAGAGGAGGATGGGATAAGACCAAACAATTCTTCGAAGCATTCGCGATGATAGAACATCGAGGGCGTAATATCCGCCACTTCACGCAGGATCGGAATCCTGAACAGGGTGCGGTGGTTTTTCACGCCCGGTCAGCTCTACCGCTTATATAAAGCGCAGGTGCGGCCGGGAATAGAATACTGCTCGCACCTCTGGGATGGTTTCGCAAGGTACCTTCTCGATGCCTTGGATGGGTTGCAGCGGCGAACCATCCGCATTGTGAATGATGCAGACGTGAGTAACAGCCTGGAGCCGCTACAGCTGCGTAGGGATATTTCCTCGCTTAGCGTGTTCTACCGCCTGTAGCATGGCGAAAGCTCTGAAGAATTGTTTGATCTTATCCCATCCTCTCCCTTCCATACCAGAACCACGCGTACTGGCTTGCGGAGCCACGGCTTCGTGGTGTCTGCTACCCCGGCCCGAACCAAGAGGTTCGCAAATTCGTATTTTTGCCGCACCATCAAGCTGTGGAACAGTTTGCCAGCTACCGTGTTCCCTCCCTCCTATGATCCTGGGTACTTTAGGCGTAATGTGAAGAAGCTAAACAGCAGGCCGGCATGATTGTGTTGAGTAGCGGGGGATAGACTATCTCTCGCTACTTGATACTCTATCTGGACGGCACTGCGCTTACCATCAGGTGCAGTGTGGTCACTTTGCCGCGCCAGAATAAAAAAAAACATGTTAAGCGAGGAAATGTCCCTGGGCTGCTGTAGCAGCTCTAAGCTGTTGGTCACGTCTGCATCATTCATAATGCAGATGGCCCGTCGCTGCAATACATATCAACCATCGAGCAAGCAATTATCGGAACCATAACAGAGGTGGAAGCAGTATTCCATTCTCGGCTGTACCTGCCCTTTATATTAGCAGCTAATATACGCTGACCGGGCGTTAGAAATCGCCGCCGCAATATTAAATCCGATATCTACACCTAAGATCCTAACATCATTCTGCATTGTCATTGAAACACCCTGAAAGTGGAGACTGGAGAAAAGGGGGATTTGTGGCATGAAAATGCACACACCTATGTTTTCTTGGCACTGAATTCAATCCTATTCCTGATATCCTGCGAAAATATGAGATCTAGGGTCTGGTTGAGCTCAAATACAAGATCCTCGCGTCTCCGCATAGTGTCCGCCCGGCATCCGGCTACTAGGCAGATGCTAGAGGAATGTAATAGCGTAATATGCCTCCATGGATAGTATGCCTTTTCTCTCAAAAACAACTTCCACGCGGGCGGAGCTGCGGGCAAAAGCTAGTATTGAAATATATCTAGTTACTTTTAGGCCACATCATTTTTAGGTAGAGAAATATGCCATACATTGTATGATCATTTAAATTATATTTTTATTAATAACACAATATTGTGAAAGTAAAAAAAATGGTTGGTGCTCGGTTCGACGGTTCGAAGGATTGCGTTGAAATCGTACGGCACCTTTGATGTCACCGCATTTTAGTCCTCTTTCACTAACAGCGCGTTCGCCCATTTTATTTGTATCATGTATATTTAGATATCATTGATCAATTTTCTGGTACTAAAAATTCCGCCGTATTCAGTTAAATCGTGCGCTGGTGTTGCGTTCCAAGAGTGCCAATTGTACAGCTTTCGAACCCAATCCAAATTTTAAATTGGAATCGAGTGTCAAGAGTTTCCCTCCCAGGTAGAAAATAATGGATTCCCAAAAAAATATCCTGTATAAAAGCCATCTATTCTGCTGATGTGTTTTTTTTTATTTTCAGTGAAATTTCTATAAACTCGTTAGCCATTCCAGACACATTTTGTTCCTCCGATCCCGACTCAGGCTACCAGTGTCCACATGGGATGAAGTGCATGAAACTTAATTTATCAAAATACATCATGGGCTTCAATGGCTTCGAAGAATTCTGTAAGGATATTTTTTATTTTTTTTCAATATAAATTCTATGCGTTACTTTCACTATGTTTTTTTTGCAGCAACAAGTTTGTTTACTGTTTACCAAGCATCTTCTCAAGAAGGTTGGGTGTTTATCATGTATAGAGCTATAGATTCTTTACCAACTTGGAGATCCGCACTATATTTCAGGTATGTTGGATCGCAGTAATGATTACTGTTGTCTGTTTTGGAAATGTAGTAATGTTTCAATTCTTATTAAATAGTAAATCTTACTACTATTATAAATGCGAATGTTTGGATGGATGTTTGTTACTCAATCACATCAGAGCGGCTGGACGGATCTGGTTGAAATTTCGTACAGAGATAGATTATAGTCTGGAATAGCACATAGGCAACTATTTATCCTGGAAAAATATACCAAAATATAACATTACTTATTAAACATGTGAAATACTACACAACGAAATCATCTATTTTTAGAACGTATTCGGTAGTATCCAAGTATTTTCTAAGAGCTTAAATTCGACGTTTACATTTCTTACATGAATCCAGAAGTTGCTATTAGTAATTGCTATTGATTTGTTACTAATCAAATTAACAAAAAACATACTCAATGGTTAGTGTTATGAGTTTTATTTTTTTCAGCACAATGATATTTTTTCTGGCTTGGTTAGTGAAAAATGTATTTATAGCAGTCATAACGGAAACATTCAACGAGATAAGGGTACAGTTCCAACAGATGTGGGGTATCAGGAACCCTATTACTAAAGGCAGCACCACACAGTTTTTCACCGGTGATGATAATGGCTGGAAACTTGTTACGATTGATGAAAATAAACATTCTGGTAAAATGTTTTATTAATTACACATGTACTAGTACAATACACGTAAAATAACTTGGCCAACTCGAGTTAAGGTCTTCACCTGCCCTCAACTTTTACATACGCAACGGTATTCAGCGGCTTTGCTGTGCCCTGGCAGTGCACAAGTCTATGGGCGGCGGTGACTACTTACCATCAGGTGGCCCGTCTGCTCGTTTGCCTATCGAGGCACTAAAAAAAATACGCCTACGCGTACTTGACCCTTTAGTCTCTAAACACAATACATACGACAAAATGTAAATCTTATGTTAGCAAGATTGTATATAATTTCCAAGCTGTAGAGCCGGGCTCGTGCTAGTTTTGTCTACGCCACGAAAAGTCCAGTCGACAGGAGGAATACCGCTCATAGAAAACCATGATGATTTTATATTTAACTAGTTGCTGCTCGCGGCTCCGCCCGCGTGGAGGTCATGTTTGGGAGAAAAAGTATACAATACAAAATACCAATATTCATGCGTTTAACTTAAAAATGACGGATTTTCATACAAACTTTCATTCCCTATTTTACCCCCTTTTGGGTGGAATTTCCAAAAATCCTGAAACATATATTTTTTATTTTTAACTAAAATGCCAAATACTAATTATCATGAATTTTACTTCAAAAATGACGAATTTTCATACAAACTTTCATCCCCTATTTTACCCCCTTAGGGGTGGTATTTCCAAAAACCCTTCCTTAGTGGATGCCTACTTAATAAAAGGTACCTACTGTCAAAATTTCAAGTCTCTAACCCCAGCCGTTTTGGCTGTGCGTTGATCGATCAGTCAGTCAGTCAGTTTCTTCTTTTATATATACAGATTTGGAGTTAATAAAGACATGTAGTATAAATAATTAACTGTTAGTGTTGCTAAAAAATATTGTGCAAATGTATAGCGATTTGATAATCAAGAAAAAAGATACAATAAAAACAATTTTAAAGGCAATGTTGACCGTAAAACGAACGTGGACGGCCTGCCAATTTTATTCTAAAATATTTACATTATAAATTATGTTTATTTTTGTCAAATGAAACGGAAAACGTTTCCCACATATTTGCACCTGGGTATGAATAGTACCTACCCAGCACAGAACCTCATAAGCACATTTGACTTTTTCTCGGGTTCGATCCCCGAGTTGGGTAAAGTTATATTGCGTTTTTCTATTTAGAAATACTCAGTATCAGTCCGGAGTCCAGTATGGCTATAGGCATGCCCCTTTTTCATTATGGGACCGTAATAAACTTGGCGAGTGTACTGGTTACACCGCTGCCCACCTCTTCGGGTATTTCAGGCGTGAGTATATATGTTTGTCTGTATAAATTGATTTCAGGAACCGCGCCAGAAATTCTACACAAAGTGTTGCAATCGGCGTATTTTCGACTTCTAGTGATGGGTGTCGTGTTAGCCAATGGAGTAATCACTTCTTCCATGCACTTTGAACATGACGGCAATCCCAGAGAATTCTTCTATCAAAAATATTACTACATTGAAGTGAGCATTTTGTTTTTTAGCCCAATATATTAAACTTATTCAATTGGGTTTACTTGAAAACCAATATTTGAAGTAGTTTATTCATTTTGTATTGTATTCTTCCCAATGACTGACGATCCAAAGGCTGACCGCCTTATACAAAAAGTCTTTGAAATAAAGGTTTTGGGCTACCGAAATTCAGGACTTTTATTGCTATTTTCTAGTTTATTAGGAGGGTGGAAAATGTAAGCTCGTTTTTTAGGATCTCACATTTTTACTTTTTACTATAAGGCAAAAATTCCACTTAGAAAGTAACCATTTAGATTTAACATATTATATTCTAACATAAATATTGGTACAGGGAACCTCTTAGGAATTTATTACAGTATATTTTAAGATATGCCCAACGCGAAGCCTTAAATTAATTTATTATATTTCAGATTGCGTTTACAATTTTCTTGGATTTTGAAGCCTTAATGAAAATATGGTGCTTAGGTTTAAAAGGATACTTTAAACATTCTGTGCACAAGTTTGAATTACTGTTGGCTATTGGAACCACTATTCACATCATACCACAACTCTACATGTCAGGATTTACATACTTTCAGGTATAACAAGATATGTAAAAGAAAGCCTTAATATAATTTAGAAGATATTCATTATACAGGATTGGAATACTTTTGTAGGTCCTGCGAGTGGTCAGATTAATAAAGGCGTCCCCTATACTAGAGGGTTTTGTGTATAAAATCTTCGGACCTGGAAAAAAACTTGGCAGCCTCATAATATTCACCATGTGCTTACTAATAATCAGCTCTTCAATATCCATGCAGTTATTTTGTTTTCTGTGTGAATTCACTAAATTCGAAACGTTTGACGAGGTGAGTTAAACATGTAGCCATTTTATTAATTTCTGATGTCCAAATATCAATAAATTCAACCAAGTGTACTCTACTAGAGCCACTACTGGCCCCACTACGTATCTACTATTGGAAGTATTACATCTTAGTCCATTACACTGGCCTATTGCGTGCTCGTAGCCGTTTTATAACTATGGATTTTTAAATTATGGAGACATTTCAACTATGAAGTTTTCCCTTTTGTTTTGTCGTTTCAAGTAAGTAATAATTAACAATATGCAGATTTCCAAAAGTAAAAATCGAATCCTCGGCATTGGCTTTAATTCTTAAGACTAACGGTAGGCAGCGGCTTTGTGCCCTGGCATTGCAGAAGTCTATGGGCGGCGGTGACTACTTACCATCAGGTGGCCCGTCTGCCAGTGGCGGCGTAAGGGGGGGGCGGTGGGGGCGGTCCGCCCCGGGTACCAAGCACCAAGGGGTGCCATCGTGGCGATAACTCACTCGAGCAGCTCAGTAGCCGTTTGCGAATCTCATGCCCAAACAGGACGGCACGGGCGGCCAGGAGAAATGACTCAACATGCTGGACTAAGATTGCCATAAGAGCTGCAGAGAGCTTTTTTAGAACGTCTTAATAGATTTCACGGAGACCTAGATCATAGTTACAAGGCAATGAGTGACATTCTCAAATCAATTGGTGTTGTTCAGCCTTAAGTTCTGCTCACGCGAACTTCGTGGTACATTTCCAATTCTGACAAAATTTATGATGAATTTTCTGCTCTGGAAATGATTTTGGAAGTTTTACGACTGAGGCTCCACTTGGAAGCTGCTAGAATTTCTTTTCAAGAAGCAGTCCAATGGACCGTGAACGTCGTGATGAATGGGGGCGACAAATAACAGAGCGCATACAACATGTGATGGACTTGGTTGCTGTGAAACAAATATATCATAGTATGTCGGCACAGAAAAGAGGATATGGGCCTGCGACGGAAACGAACATCAACGACGCGCGGTGGATCAAAAATCGGCCTTTGAAGACTTAGGAATCCAATGTTTTAAATGTGATGATTTTTCAAAAATCATCACATTTTCCCGGGTATTTGCTTCCGTGGGAAATAGTTTGACTGTTCCATCTAATAGGTATTTCAAATAAATGGCGCTGGAATCGTACAGATGGTGCAATGGAGCGATATAGTGAAATATTCTTTTGTACCGGGGCGGGAGCGGCTTTTCATGTGGGTGAAGCCGTTAGCAACACTTATTGTTAAGATAATTTTCGATGATTTTTTTAAAGAAACTTACACAGTGATTCCCGTAATTCTGAGTATACCAAATAATCATTACTAAAACCACCTGCAAGGATATTACGGGAAACGGTTCTCGAAATATATTAATTTGATATACTTGCTACATTTATTTTGTAAGAAAATTATAACTCTTTAATTTTCAAGCCAAATTATTTCATGTGACTTATTCGAGCATAGTAGTAATATATAGAAGCCGTTCGAACCATAAAACATTACAATTATAACATCGGAATCCTATGTCTTCGAAAGCCGATTTTCAATGCACTGTGTGACGCAATCTTTTCGTAAATTTTTCAAGAATCTCAATGTTTCCTAAATGAACTCATGAACCAAATTGAAGAAAAGTGCCGCCCGGATTCTAGGCCCGTCAAATCCTAGATTTGCGTTGAATTATTTATTGAATGTTGTTGAATTCAGAAAATTGAAAAAAATATATTTGTAAGCTAATTTCCATCTTTACGCTGCTATAACTCGATACATGTGAGTACAAAAAAAATTGTAACATATTAAAAATGCGTAAAATTTCATTTTCTTCAATTTTGTATTGAACGTTTTTAACCGTGGGATCTACCGTTGAGGTGATATATTGAAAAACCTAGTTTTTTGCAACTTTCATCCAAGATGGCCGCCCGAACGACCACTCGTCAAAGTTACAAACTTGGATTTTTCATCAGAGTCACGAGCGTAGCCAGATTTGTGTATCGGAGGAGTTTAGACCTCCGACAATCCAAACAAACCCCCCCCCCCCCCCCCCCGGCTATACGCCCCCGTGATTAGACTACCACCAACCAGCAACTTTTGTAGGTGGTGTAAAAAGGTCTTTATCCCTACTGACTGGACTATATTTAGTATTTATTGTTTTATTTTAAGGGGGCTTAATAGCAAACCGCCCCGGGTGCCAACCTATGCTACGCCGCCACTGCCGTCTGCTAGTGTGACTATCGCGGCACTAAAAAAATACTAGGCTATTATTGTTGTACTTTGCAGGCTTTCATGTCGATGTTTCAAATATTGACACAAGAAGCGTGGGTTGAAGTAATGGATGAGACAATGGTTAGAACAAGTCAAACTCTGACGCCACTCGTCGCAGTCTACTTCATACTGTATCATCTGTTCGTTACTTTGGTAAGATAATTACTACTAGTGATGTGGCTCATAGTTGTTGCGATTAGAATTACTATAGATAATGTACAAATAATATAAATAAAAAAAACTGCGAATTTATACTCACTTTCATAATCTGGACAGTTTCAACGTATGAAAAGTACCTACAAAAAATACCAAGATCTGTTCTGTTTTAGTGTTCCGAACATATGATTAAAATCGGAGCCTCTATTATATACCATTTACTCTCGTGCCTTATCTATCACAGTCTAATTTCTCCAAATTCAATGGGTAAAAAAAAAAAATAGTACTTAAAGAAAATTAAGTAACCCAATCACAGATATGTAAAAAATTAAAGAATTCTTATGTTGAGGGTTAGATTACAAAAAAGAAAATGTAAGCTAAAAAGTTAGGTTTAAATTTGTACAGTACTTTTAACTGAATAGTACTTTTCACGCGAGTACCTACGTCTCGCTTTGACTTGTTTACCTAATCTTGACCAGCTAATAATTATTTATTTTGTGAAGATGGTTTCTAAAATTCGTGTATGTGTTATTTGCAGATCGTATTGTCGTTATTCGTAGCAGTCATTTTAGATAATCTTGAGCTGGACGAGGATATAAAAAAGTTGAAGCAGCTAAAGTATAGACAACAGAGCGCAGAGATTAAAGAGAGTCTACCATTCAGATTGAGGATTTTTGAGAAATTCCCCGACAGCCCACAAATGACAAAGCTTCATAAAGTCCCAGGAGATTTTAATTTGCCAAAGGTAAAATATATAATATGTATATAGAACATAAGTGTAGTAATTATGTTGAATTTTAGGCCTGTGCACTTAGGCCCCGTTCAAATAAACTTTTTTCATATTACACAGTCAAGAATCGGTGTCATAGTAAAAAAAAAAAACAAAAGTGTGTGTGCAATTCACACACGGTAGAAGTAAAACTTCAGTAAAGTTACCTACGAGTAAGCTTTGTTAAGCAGGCACATACACGCGTATTCACACACATACTAAGTACTAAAATATTTCAAAACCATTAAAGAACTACGTCAATAACAGTAACCGATTCGATCCTAATTGAACCCACTCGATCCCACTCGACCCCACTCGATCCCAATCGATCTCACTCGATCCCACTCGATCGCTGACGCATACTGCGACGGAACAAGAGACCATTCTAGACGTTTTCACACGATTATGTGGCCGACGCCGCATACCACATACTGTAGAGTTTGTCTTTTATCGTTTGTCGCGAACAGGTGCGCGAGTCGTTCATGCGGCAGTTCGTGTGCGAGGTCGAGGGCGAGGAGGAGGTGGGCGTGGCAGGCGTGGTGGGCGTAGTGGGGGCAGGCGCGGGCGCCGGGGCGGGGGGGCGAGCCGCACAGGGCGACGTGACGCGCCGCGTGCTGCAATACCTCGGCGTCACTAAAATAGCCTTCCCATACCGCAAGAGATGTCTCGTCAAAACACTCGTGGTGGCGCCGCCGTCGCAGCGACCGAGCTCGGCGCTACGGAGGCACGTCGTCAGTTCCATTGTCGAGTGAGTTTGTTTACATACTGCTGGTGGTAGGATATTCATATCATGTAAAACCCGCCATAGTGTCACACGTAAGTGTGTCGTGTTCCGGGATCAGCCAGTGTACATACGGTTTTTGTCCGGGGTATTGAGTTGGAGTACGATGTTTGGCCGTTCTGCGTCCTTCTGAATAATCTGACACTAGACCCTCGACTCCTTCTTCACCTTCTTGCCCATGGCGTAGTGTGATAAATTGTCTCGCTACTCTAATTGGACAACACTACGCTTACCATCAGGTGCAGTGTGGTCACTTTGCCATGCCAGGATAAAAAAATAATGACAAAAATCATTTCAACTTTACTAGCAGGTCCTCGATTAGACAACATACGTCAACAAGAATAACATTTGTACCGATCATTCTGGCGCTAGAAACGCTTAAATCACATAATTAAATCCTGACCTTATGGTAAGATACAAATGACGTGTCGTAGGTTTTGTTAATACAAGTAGTGTAACATAACTGCAACTGACGGAGAAACCGAAAATGGCAGCTACTATTTTTATCACGCATCCATTCTTTGTAACTACTGACCGCCCTAGAGATCGATTTTGAAGTCAATCGGTGTTAAAACAACGTGGCTTATTTTCATTCATATCACCCTGCAGGAGGTTATAACCTCACCAAACTTATGTTTTTGCTTTATCTATCTTCTGTATATATAAAAGAAGAAACTGACTGACTGACTGACTGACTGACTGACTGACTGATCGATCAACGCACAGCCAAAACGGCTGGGGTTAGAGACTTGAAATTTTGACAGTAGGTACCTTTTATGACGTAGGCATCCACTAAGGAAGGGATTTTGGAAATACCACCCCTAAGGGGGTAAAATAGGGGATGATAGTTTGTATGAAAATCCGTCATTTTTGAAGTTAAGTTTATGAAAATTAGTATTTGGCCTTACAGTTAAAAATTAAAAACACATATATCAGGGTTTTTGGAAATTCCACCCCTAAGGGGGTGAAATAAGGTAAGAAAGTTTGTATGAAAATCCTTCATTTTTTAAGTTAAATGCATGAAAATTTGTATTTTGTAGTGTATACTTTTTGTCTCAAACATGACCTCCACGCGGGCGGAGCCGCGAGCAACAGCTAGTACTATATACATAGAGAATGGACTGAGCGCTCTCTATCCAACTATTGTGTGACCAACCAAGTGAATACGGTCAGTAAAATGTGAGAGAGATAAAGCGAACGTGCGGCAAACAGTTATCTTTTTCTAAAAATTTGATTGTTTTACGTCACAGACTTGCAGGAGCGAAAAGAAATAGACGTTGGCCGCACAGTCGCTTTGTCTCTTTCAAAAAAAGTGGT
The DNA here is from genome assembly GCA_905220505.1 of Laothoe populi. NCBI lineage: Eukaryota > Metazoa > Arthropoda > Insecta > Lepidoptera > Sphingidae > Laothoe > Laothoe populi. The sequence continues at coordinate 11,164,384 of HG992151.1, read as the reverse complement.
AAATTTTGTGAGGATAATGTTCAGTCCATTCTCTGTGTCTATGATTTACGCAATATACACCAAGTAAAGTTATTTATTTTTTATTGTTTGCTATTATTTTCAGATTTGTTCAGTTGGTGCTGTTATAATTTATGCCAGGTTTTGTTTTTTTTTAACTTTTATTTGTATTTGTTATTCGATGATGTTTTTTATTTGACCTATAGGCACATGTGTTTCAGGGATTCTAACAATCATCGACCTTTACTAGGCGACTCGGCTATGTTGGCTACTGGAGGAAAATCTGGCCTTAAACCACAAGGAACAATTTCAAGTGCGAAGCAACTGCGAGTGGACCAAAAAAAGTATAATGTGACTTTATTTAAACTTGGATTGAATTTTTCTGTCATTGTTGTGCTTTATCGTTTGCGTTTTTTTAGATTAGGTTCGCGATCTATAAGGCGTTCAGTTCGCAGCGGATCTATAAAATTGAAACAAACTTATGAACATTTGCTTGAAAATGGTGACATAGGAGCTGCGTCACGCGCGACGCCGTCGTCTCGCCCGCGGCCTCCCTACTTCGACATACGTCTGCTGCAAGCCAAGAGGCAGCAGGCAGAGATGCGCAGGTGCGTTGTTAGGAGCGTTGCGGCGTAACGAAGAGAAGTATTGCGTGTGGAACTGCGGACCAATAGATAATGTATAATTCAAGAGACTGTGTCTAATAATTACGTTATTTTTAGAAATCAGCGAGAGGAGGACTTGCGCGAAAATCATCCTTTGTTTGACACCCCGCTTCTCATTGTACCTCGGGAATCTCGCTTTAGGAAAATATGTCGAGCCATAGTAGACGCACGATACGACGCGAGGCTGCGGGACCCTATCACGGGCAACGAGAGAAAAGTACACTATAAAAGCTTCCAGTAAGTCACCTACTGCTTACCAAGTTATTTATTTATTTATATGTTTTAGAGTAAATATTATTTTATTTTGATTGATAGCTATGGATAAAAATAAACTGCAATGTGGACAGGTGTGATTAAAAGTTCGACATTACGGCATAATTAGGTGCTAAACCGTATATATATTGTTGTTAAAAATATGGCCTACATTGAATAGTTTTGTTATGTAACGATGTTATACCAATATTGCTATTGAAACCAAGGTTTATCATAGTAAATTTTCAATAGAAACAATATTTAGAAATTCAAAAGTAGGTAATTAAAATGTTATGTTGATGTTTTATTTGGTGAATTCGCTTGTCCACAGTTATCAAGTGATCACAACGTAAGTGTTCAATAACGGCTGTCACTGCGTTGCTTGGAAATTCCACATATAGAGATCCCAACAGTGCTGTTAATCATAATATTACAAAATTGATTGCGTTTTTTTAATATTTTGGATACCGATTTTCAAATGAACGCCTTCAACACTATAGTGGCCATTCAATGTCATTCATTAATTTATTTATTCTAGAATAATTTCGTAAATAATCTCACAGTCCTGGCATTTATAAATAATTATAATTATATATACAATAATGCACTATTCCTCACGTATTGCTCATAGAATGTATTATTATTATAGAAAATATTAATACCGTTTGTGTTTTAAGTAAATTCTTTTGTACGCACTTTTCCCCAAGTTTTAAACATTACACAACATTTTTATTTTAGCAATTTCCTTGGCCTGGTGACGTACATGGATTGGGTTATGATCATGGTGACCACCTTGTCTTGTTTGTCGATGATGTTTGAAACACCTTCTTACAGAGTTATGGAGAATTTTGTGCTTCAGGCATGTACTACTTGTGTATTTATTATGAAAATTGCTTTATTGTTGTGACATCAGATTGTATGTACCTACTGTCAGTGTATATGCTACATAGAAATAGCTGGTGCTACATTTCTGATGTAAGTGTGTAGTGCTCTTAAGAAATGTATCATTTTTTTTATTTTAGTGTACCTTTATTCGTAATAACCTTTAAATGGAGTAATATAACCTAAACTGTAACTTGTATTTTTTGTATACCATTGGTTGTCCTTTAAATAAATAGATCAATTAATGTTGTTCCTATTCGCCACCAGCATATAAGTCTATGCTTTTACTGTATATTAATTTTGGTTATTGTTACACAGCATAAGCGTAGACTAATATAATATTTCTGGTTTCAGATTGCGGAATATGGATTCGTGATTTTTATGAGTTTGGAATTAGCCTTAAAAATTTTGGCCGATGGACTTTTCTTCACACCAAAGGCATATTTGAAAGATGCAGCAGCAGTTTTAGACGTGTTCATTTATATTGTACGTATTTATATACAATTAATTTAGATTTCTTTTTATGGTATATTTTGAGTGCTTTACTGAGGACTCTAATTTCAAATCTATGCTACTAGGGTACCAAGTACTGATCAGGATGAACGATACTGAGAACCTATTTATTTGCTATCGCACGATTAGAAACGTCAAATAAAAGCATGAATTTTAATCAGTGTAAATTAGGTTTTCATTTAAAAAAAAATACTATAATAATCAGCGATAGCCTAGTTGGTTGCGGTACGGACTGCCAAGACGAAAGTCGTATGTTCGAAACCCAAGTGGCATACACCTCTAACTTTTCTAAAGTTATGTGTGTATTAAAATGTTAATTATCGCTTGCTTTAACGGTGAAGGAAAACATCGTGAGGAAACCTGCATACCTGAGAATTTTTCGAAGGTATGAGAAGTCTGCCAACCCGCATTAGGCCAGCGTGGTAGACTAAGGCCTAACCCCTCTCATTAGTAGAGGAGGCCCGTGCCCAGCAGTGGGACAATGTTTAATACAGGGCTAGTATTATTATTATTATTTACTATGATAAGGTATTCCTTACGATTGATACTTGTTCTATAATTGAAATATTAAATTTATACCAATTATATTAGAGTAATAATAGAATTGAATTGAATTATTACCGATTCGATACCATTTGGAACACTGGTATATACAGAAATTATTTTAGGGCAATGAGGCCGCTAGATCTATTCTGTTAGAATTTACCTCTCTATGTATATAAATCTATATTAATCTTTCTCCCTCTGTCTTATTTTAAAATAATGTACGCCTACTTCGACCAAAAAACGAAATAACGTTTCTTATGTTTAGGCGAATACTACACATTGAAATAAAACTAATTTTACGATTTTTATCGCAGTTTATTTTACTTTTTTAACCCGACGTTCCAAAAGCTATACAGCGTTCATGGTCATAGGGCGGAGTGAGTTGTATGTCGTCTCGAAAATATAGTGCAATGTTTCTACACTTCATATAGTTGATTTTAGAGTCTATTTGTTGTACTCCGATCTACTCAGAAAGAGCTCACAATGTCTTGCGGGCTGGCTGTTTGCCAGGTACCGTGTTCCCTCATTCCTATGATCCTGGGTCGGCCGGCATGATTGTGTTGAGTAGCGGGGGATAGACTGTCTCTCGCTACATGATACTCTATCTTGACGGCACTGCGCTTACCATCAGGTGCAATGTGGTCACTTTTCCTTACTTTACTTTTACTGTTTCGTGTAGGTATCTCTGACGTTCCTGTGCTGGATGCCGGTGGCGGTGGCTCCGGGCGGCGCGGCGCAGATGTTGATGATCCTGCGCTGCGTGCGTCCGCTGCGCATCTTCACGCTCGTGCCGCACATGCGCAAGGTCGTCTACGAACTGTGCCGCGGCTTCATGGAGATACTGCTGGTCTGTAATACCATCGCTCATTACAGACACACACACGCGCGCACACTCACACACACTCTATTTGTCTTTTATAAATTATTCAATAAATTTATATTGAATTACCTCTCAGGTATCAAATTAATATTGAAAATACAAATAAGTACCTATGTTACCAAAGCCGGTTTTTTTCTTTACAAAGAGAAAATCTTTTGTTATTGTATATTAACATCACCAAATGTAAAAAACATAACACATACTTATCATCATTCCTCCTTATTTGCACGAATAGGTTTCTACGCTATTGATTCTGCTGATGTTCGTGTTTGCAAGTTACGGCGTTCAGTTATATGGAGGAAGGTGAGTTACTGGTTTTTTTTATACTTTCACGACCAGTTACAGTGTCAAGTAGCTATTATTCAACACTCTATAAATTGATTTCATAATTTTTAGAAATAAGGTAACAATCCCGATATAATAGTCTCTCTGAAGAGAAAAATATATAAACATGAAAAATCGAACATCACTATATTACTTTCGTGTGGTTAGTCGGGTTTGCCACGGAGGCTGTAATGTCGTTTAAAATATGTTTCTGCTTATCGTGGTCAGTCTTTGATTATGTAATCGATATGGATACGTACACTGATGGAGGATCCTTTATTACTGTATCCTATATATTACATCTGTGACCTATGCAAATGTATTTGGAATAGTTTTTAAGTTTAAGTTAAACTTATGTTTATTAACACACAAATACAGATCAGAGTTTGTCTTGCCACACCGTTTTGAATCTTATTGCACACACAATTGAGTAGGGCGCATTGTAAAGCAGCTATAGCCTGGTTGCTTGCGGTACGGACTGTCAAGGCGAAAGTCGTATATTCGAAACCCAAATGGCATACACCTCTGACTTTTCTAAAGTTACGTGTGTATTCATTGTTAATTATCGCATGCTTTAACGATGAAGGAAAACATCGTAGGGAAACCTGCATACCTGAGAATCCTCTTGAATTTCGAAGCTATGTGAAGTCTATCAACCTGCATTAGGCTAGCGAGGTGGACTAAGGCCTAACCCCTCTCGTTAGTAGAGGAGGCCCGTATCCAGCAGTGGGACAATGTTTAATACAGGGCTAGTATTAATTATTATTGTAAAACAGACACTGTAATTTATAATGTTTGTAAATGTTGTCAGATTGGCTCGGTGTAACGATCCGACAATAACGCGTCGTGAGGACTGCGTGGGAGTGTTCATGAGACGTGTGTTCGTCACCAAGATGAAAATCAAACCCGGACCTAACGAAACATTCCCGTCTATGCTGGTCCCAAGGGTGTGGTAAGTATTGCCAGAATAAAAGTATCTGATTACGTTTGCCTGGCAGAGGTCCGTTTTAGCGATAGGACCGCCTATGGTAACTTCTCTAGTTGTTTTTTGTTGTAATATTCTTATGATAGTGTGAAATAAAGAGTTATCTATCTATCTAATAATTTATATAAACAGTGAAAGGACCGATTAGCTGTGAGCGAGATCAGACAAATTAGAGACAAGTGTTTATCCAGCCGGAATGTGATTTCTTTGTAATTTCTACTATAACAAAGACTGATTGACTGACTGAATTCATTGTCAATTCATAGTTGATTCTGAATTATTTCCATAGTTTAAACGAGTGGTTAGGTTGGGAAAAACATAATAATCTATTTGAATCGTAGCAGTTAGGTACTACAATGTACTGAAAAACGTTATAAACAAAAAAAACAACTGTACGAAAATGTTTCGGGGGCCATGACATGTTTCTCAATCAGCAGTCGATACTGCACCCCGGACAGATATACCCTTTAAGGCATGGTTTAAGGTGTTTACCTACTTTAGTAAGTAGCCGATTACCAACAGATATCCGTAGGTCTGTATTTCATTTATGTATTCTATTTCAGGGCGAATCCCAAACGGTTTAATTTCGATAACATCGGCGATGCTCTGTTGACCTTATTCGAAGTGTTATCATTCAAGGGTTGGTTGGACGTGCGAGATGTGTTAATTAAGGCGTTGGGACCGGTAAGTACCGTCCATTTCTAGTAACATGTTAGAAATAGTTCATTAAAAATAGTCGCTATAGCCGACTATTCTCCTGAAACAAATTGGAGTATGGAAATTGTAAACCCGCATCTATCATTTCACAGCTGGCTACTTGTCACAGGGGATGTCGATGCTTTATTTAGTTGAAATGTGTATCGTGGATGGATATTCTGTCTAAAAATCCACGCCCTTTAAAAAATAAAATTGTAATATATATAATTATATTAACTATAAAGTGGGTCTTCGTGAACGATGTACTTAAGTTTTTTGGTAATCATAAGTGTTGGGATTAGGCTGTGGAATAAGAACGTCTGCACTTCACAAACTTTATTCGAATGCACAGAGGAGTTTCGGCTGGCGGCCTTTATACTCTTTTTCTGAATAAGCCACCCTCGTAAACCAACTATCCAACTAATATTATAAATGCGAATATTTGGATGAATGGATGTTTGAGATAGAGATAGATTATAGTCTGGAATAGCACATAGGCTACTTTTAATCCCGAAAAATGTGCAGTTCCTGTGGGATACTCTAGTATTTCACAGAGCAAGGGATTGACCTGATTTTTTTTGCATAGTGGCAGTTTAGGGATTCGAAAATTACATAGGCTACATTTATCCTGGAAAAATGTACGTTTCCTATGGGATAACAAAATATAGAAAGGTGTTATTGCTTAAGATGCCTCCATGGATTGTATACCTTTTCTTTTAAAAATAAGCAACATCTAGTAACAATATAAATGTAGGTATTTTTGTACTACCTCCAACAGTAAATTTTGAAATTCGTATTTTATATACGCCCGTATACAAAATCAACGGTTCAGCGAGCTGTACGTTTATTCAATACAGATATTGATGTATACCGAAGAACTATGTTAAAGATACCATTGTATCTATATTCTATTGCAGGTACATGCGATTTACATCCACGTGTACATATTCCTGGGATGTATGATTGGCCTGACACTGTTCGTCGGGGTCGTGATCGCTAATTACTCTGAGAACAAAGGCACTGCTCTCTTGACCGTGGACCAGCGCAGATGGTAACATGCGACATTCTTACTTAAAGTTATTTTAAAACTATGTAAAAAATTATTTACCTCTAGTTGCAAAATTATAAACACACACCGAAGATTAAACTAAAGCCCTAATTACACAGTGCACAGTAGAGACAATGTTCCGTGCACATAGCAAAATGTGTACATTTGGTTTTCATGCAGGCAATACTTAAACGCGTGTTTCGATATTTGTTCATAATTACAACAATGCCTTTGATGATCGTATAGTTACAGTATTATATTAATTTTTTTTTAGGTGTGACTTAAAGAAAAGATTGAAAATCGCCCAGCCACTTCACTTGCCTCCCAGGCCCAATAAAAGGAAAGTGCGAGCCTTCGCCTATGACGTGACGCAGAACCTAACCTTTAAGAGAGTGATCGCCATAGTGGTGCTCATTAACAGCCTTCTACTAGTCGTCACCGTACGTACTGATAAATAATATTAACTAGGGAGCTGCTGGGCACGGGCCTCCTCTACTAATGAGAGGGGTTAGGCCCTAGTCCACTACGCTGGCCTAATGCGGGTTGATAGACTTCACATGCCTTCGAAATTCTTAAGAGAATTCTCAATTATGCAGGTTTCCTCACGATGTTTTCCTTCACCTTTAAAGCGATTTATCAAGCGATAATCACCAATGAATACGCACGTTACATTAGAAAAGTCAGAGGTGTATGCCATTTGGGTTTCGAACATACGACAGTCGTCTTAACAGTCCGTACCGCAACCAACTAGGCTATCGCTGATCGCTGCTAGGGAGCTAAATTATATTATCAAAATGAATATGTGGTGCTGAATGAATTGATGATGATGCATGATCCTGTTGAGTTGCGAGGGTCAATTAACAATTTTAGCGGATATTGTGATGTCAAACTTAGAATTTGAGCCTAGGACCGATTTGTTAGTCAATGCCTTCACAATCTAAGTACTCTGGCACGTTTTGAGGTAGTTCGGTTGTTAGGAGCTAGAGTGTAGTGCACTAGAGCAGCGGTTCTCAACCACCGTGTCGCGACATATTGGTGCGTCGGAAGCACTTATCAATTGTGTCGCGAGATTTACAAATCGATATTTTTTTAAATGCATCTCTGGGGCAATTGTGTTTATTTGAGATTACTTAAAAACTTATCGAAAAACGTCCATCCAACTAATGTTTAATTTAATAAAAGTACCTATATCTCCTTCACTTCAAGTATCAAAAATTTTGCCTGTAAATATGTAAGGGTGTCGCGAATTTGTACAGAGTAGGTATGTTAGTGCTTCAACTCTTTGCAATAGAAAACTGTTTTCATCCAAACCGTTAGAGATGTCTTAATAATATTTTCAGGATTTATTGTTTATGCGAAGTCCTCAAAATTGTAATTGTAAAAAAATATACAGAAAAAATTGAAATAAAAAAAAACTGTTTCGGGGTTTAATTCTTGGCAGTGACTACTTCGCAATAAAATAATTATATTTAAATTTCAAGACCAAGTGGTAAATGAGGGGTCCACTTACGTGATCTTACTCACATCACACATCGCTCCACTTCTCTAGTGCAGCGGTTCTCAACCTTGTTTACTCAGCGACGCACTAACATACCTACTCTGTACAAATTCGCGACACCCTTATATACTTGTAATGTGAAAATGTAAGATTTTTGATAGTTGAAGTGAAGGAGATATAGGTAATTAATTAATCCTACTAATATTATAAATGCTAATGTTTGGATGAAAGGATGTTTGTTACTCAATCACGTCAGAGCGGCTGGACGGATCTGGTTGAAATTTAGGACAGAGATAGATTATAGTCTGGAATAGCACATAGGCTACTTTTTATCCGGGAAAAATATACAGTTCCCTCGGGATATTATAGTTTTTTACAGAGCAAGGGATCGACATGATTTTTTGCATAGTGACAGTTTAGAAAATTACATAGGCTACTTTTATCCCGGAAAAATGCAAGCTTCCTATGGGATAGCAAAATATAGAAAAGTGTAATAGCTTAAGATGCCTCCATGGATTGTATACATTTACTTCCAAAAATAACCTTCACGCGGACGGAGCCGCGAGCAACATCTAGTCTATCATATGTGGTGTGTGCTGTATGTCAGTGGTCCCGCGACTCTGAGCACACGGAGCCTCTGGCGCTGACGTCGGCGCTGCTGACGCTGGTGTTCGTGGTGGAGGTGCTGCTGAAGACCATCGCGTTCACCCCGCGCGGCTACTGGCAGAGCCGCCGCAACAGATACGACCTGTTGGTCACCCTCGCCGGGTGTATATGGATATTCATGCATTTCACACTCAAGGTACTGTAATAAACCTTATTTCTATGCACACAAAGCGCATTCAGCATTTCAGCATGGCTATGTTTTATTCCATTGGAAATTGCATTGTCAGCACTTTTGCCATTTTACCTCAATACATTTAAATTATTCAATAAATAAATCAGTTACAATTAAGACCTCGCGGAGTATGGTTTAGCCACTCAAAATTCGAAAGTCAGTGTTGCGGTATGTAATTAAGTTTTTTTCTTAATAAATATAGTTTTAATCACTCGTGTCTAAAAGGATATTAAAAAAAGTAGGGAGTACAATACAAGTTTTTATTTCCATAGCATTAAAGTTAAAAATAAAAATAACATGGAAGAACGGCGAGCTAACGGCTAGTGTTGCCGGCGAGCTTATGAGTCATGACTGGTTAAAAGACTAACAGGCTCGGTTGCCTAACAGTACGCTTAACGCAAGTACTAGTACATTCTTATATACACCTAGATTTACTTTTTATATTTTACCCATTGATGAATGAAACATTAACACCATTCATGACTATTGTCTACATTACGAAGATAGTAATTTTGTTTTTTTTTGTCAATATATTAAAGTTCTCAGATCTGAAAAATGATTGTTCAAGCTTTAAATTAAATCCAGGTTTTGGTCACTGGTTTCCTATTTTAAGTACACTGGCGCTATCAAATATCAATGAGGAAATAATGAATGATGGAAGCGGAAGTGAGAGATCTTGCTCATAAGGGATTAAAATTAAATCAAATGACATACCTATTTTTTTTTATTCCAGAACGATCTATCATATTTCGTAGGCTTCATGGTGGTGATCCTGCGGTTCTTCACGATAACCGGCAAGCACACGACCCTCAAGATGTTGATGCTCACGGTAGGTGTGAGCGTGTGCAAGAGTTTCTTCATCATATTTGGAATGTTCCTGTTGGTGTTCTTCTACGCGCTGGCCGGCACCATCGTGTTCGGGAATGTCAAGTACGGCGAAGGTATCGGCAGGTAAGGACGACCACACTCTCTCCGATGCGTCTGTTTTATTATTATATTTATAATTTACGTGCTTACTTTAGAGAACTAAACTGATTTTGCCTAAAATTATGAAATGATTTGAAATTAAAAACCAACGAATCGCAACGAATTCGATTCCATTCATTCGATTCCATTAATTCAATTCCATTCATTCTATTCGATTCAATTCATTAATTTCCATTGTGTCGATACCTTTCATTCAATTCCAATCATTTTTTTTACTCACACATTTATTCATAGAAACCGATAGTAAAGATGTTACACATCAAAAATATATTAAACAAGGATGTATTTGACAGCCTCCTTATAGACACATGAATATTTCGATACAAGATAATCGTATCTTACTGCTTACAGTAAGATACGAGAATGTAGTACTGTCTCTTAAGACATACTGTGAGTACTGAGTTATAGTTGAATGTTGATACAGACGTGCGAACTTCAACTCGCCGATACACAGCGTGGCGATGTTGTTCCGCATCGTGACCGGCGAGGACTGGAACAAGATCATGCACGACTGCATGGTGGCGCCGCCGTACTGCACGCCTGCAGACAACTACTGGGAGACCGACTGCGGCAACTTCACCGCCTCGCTCGCATACTTCTGTACCTTCTACGTCATCATCACCTACATCGTGCTCAACCTGCTTGTGGGTCAGTCACTCAGTAACAACATACGACTCGCAGCTTTAGGAGGGCTATTGGGAACTCAAGTACTTCCGACCTCCCGGTGGTAGCTTAAGCAAAAGTGGCGGAGAAACCTAAGACCGGAAAATAACCGGCTTCTTTACATCTATTTTTTCCGTCCTGTATAAAAATTAACATACATACGTACTCACGTCTGTAATACCGGAAAATTTAGGCAATGATGTAGCCAGCACCACCCACAACACCACTTCGCCGAGCTTATTACTGTGATATTGTGTATATCGTGATAGAAAACTGAAAATTTCACTTTTACCCATTGACTTATATTCTATAGACACGAACTGTCGAAGAAAAAAGATGTTCCGAAAACCTTGTCCGCCCACTAATGCCATCTATCATTTTACTAAGAACTATTTGGAAGTTATAACTCCCGTCACTGTCTCTCGAACGGGACTTTCCGCGCGCCAAAACGGGACAAACTATATAATGAATTTGTTGTGAAAATGCCATCTATTCATTTTACTAAGAACAATTTGATAACTCCCGTATTCAAATTTGAAATTAATTAATATTTATAGATATTACGTTCTAAACGTTATGAAATTATGTTATATACCTTATATACTATTAACAGTTTCACTGTAAATCAATTTAAGGCAGATTTGTTCGGGAATGTCGCTACAAATAACTAAAATTAACTCGACACTGAAAGATGCAATATGGTGCGCTTGCTTAGGTGGCATGAAGCAAACTAACGTCGGTGCGGAGTATACACCTCAACTCGATGGAACATAATGTTTGTTCTGGTCGCCGCATCTAGCACGTAGCACATATAGATCGCTGCTTTTACCCGACCCGGGGATTTAACCCGAGATTTCACAGCAGTCGTATCCCGTACGCAATTAAAACTGCGCTACAAAAGGCAGTGGCAATAGTGATTAATTAATTATTATCATTATTAGCGTCAGTCACAGTAACGTATAGTTAACTGATGTTTGATTACAGCTATTATAATGGAAAACTTCTCACTGTTCTACTCCAACGAAGAAGACGCTTTATTGTCATATGCTGATATTAGAAACTTCCAGAACACGTGGAATATTGTTGACGTACATCAAAAAGGTGTCATCCCGGTCAGGAAGGTAAACACATGTATATCCTACAAAATATTACAAATGTGAAAGTTGGTATGTTTGTTACTCAAGACGCAAAAACGCAGAAAGTTTATTAGTTGGAGTAAAACATGGAAAATATTTTATCCCAGAAAAATATTATGTTGTTTTAAAATCACTACCATGCAGCTACAGTCAACAGCTAGTAATTTAATAATACAAGTGCCTGCTGTCAGACCAAACAACACAAAAGTTATGACATTACATTACTAAACGCTTCATGAAGCGCTATGCTTTATTTGTATTATATCTAAACAAAGCTTTGTTGCTATTTTAAACAGAAATGGTGTTAAAAAACAATTTATTCAGCCAAATGTGAAACATATCATCTTTATCCACTTATGTCATCATTGGTGTGTACGACAACACCATATTTAATTGCATAAAGTAATACAGTCGGCTCTCGATAATTTATACTCGTTAATTTGAATCTCTCGATAAGTATAAATATTTTATAGTAATTTGAAGTTGACAGAATAGTATCTTGCCCGGCAACATGTAATAATTTGAAGTCAGGGCTCCTCTACTCTCCATAATTTGAAGCGTTTATATGCATGTAGTAGCAGCGATAGCCTAGTTGGTTGCGGTACGGACTGTCAAGACGAAAGTCGTAGGTTCGAAACCCAAGTGGCATACACCACTGACTTTTCTAAAGTTATGTGTGTATTAAAATGTTAATTATCGCTTGCTTTAACGGTGAAGGAAAACATCGTGAGGAAACCTGCATATCTGAGAGTTTTTCGAAGGTATGAGAAGTCTGCCAACCCGCATTAGGCCAGCGTGGTGGACTAAGGCCTAACCCCTCTCATTAGTAGAGGAGGCCCGTGCCCAGCAGTGGGACAGTGTTTAATACAGGGCTAGTATTATTATATGCATGTACAGACATGTCGATTGTTTACATAATGTCCTTTCCAAATGAGCATTAATAGTAAATTATTGTACAAATGTTTAAATCACGAGTTTTCCATTCCACCTTGTTGTTGGTTCCTCTTGATTATTGGAAACTCTTGTTATTTTTAACTCTTGGTAATTTGAAATTTTGCTCTGGTCCCTTGAGTTTCGAGTTATCGAGAATCGACTGTATATAGTAAATAATAACTATATTTCAGGTCACAATACATATTCAATCATTATGAATGATTGAATGTAAAAAAAACACATTTAACCGTTTGGTCTCATTTCCAGGTGAAGTTCATTCTACGTCTGTTGAAGGGTCGGCTGGAGTGTGACACTCATAAAGAACGGCTCCTGTTTAAGTACATGTGCTACGAGTTGGAGAGACTACACAACGGAGAGGATGTCACCTTTCACGACGTTATTAAGTACGCATTACATTTGAGTCGTATAGAACCAAAGTCGGCAAAGTAGGGCGACTTGTTGTAAAAAAAACTGATAACTTTCGTATAAACGAATAGCAATCTGAATATTTTATTATAATTTGAGAAGATATTTAATTTAATCAATGACAACAACAATGATAAAAATTAAGGCTAAACGTGAAAAAAATTACAAAATTTTCTAGATTGCCGAGTTTGATTCCAACTAAGGTAAGATGGCCGCCTTTGCTACTGTACTGCGTACTAAGTTTCTCGTTTTTGATTGGTCATTGACTTCATGAGAAATAGGATTGTTGACTTGAGAGACGCTTTTGATTGGTTGATAGTGGGTTCTAAAGCAACTTTTGTTTTGTGTTTTAGAAGGATTTATAGGTGTTTTTTATTATGAAACATTGAAATAGTCGATGCATATTTAAATTTCCTATATAGCCATTTATTTTTATAATTTTTGCCCAACTACCTACTTTGCCGTCTTTGGTTCTACACGACTCGTTTATAAAACTACTACAAGCATATACTTAGTAGGTAGGTACATGCTAATCGATCTTTATTTCATAATACAGCATGCTATCTTACCGCACCGTGGACATTCGAAAGTCATTACAAATGGAAGAGCTGTTGGCCAGAGAAGAGTTTGAGTTTTTGATCGAAGAGGAAGTCGCCAAGCAAACCATACGAACGTGGCTCGAAGGATGTTTAAAAAAGATACGGGCCAATAGTAGCGTAAGTCCGAGCCAGATTAAAGGCTGTTTTCTCTAGATTGAAATTTAAAACACGAAACAACAACGCCGGTAAATGGCAGTATAAAACCTATAAAACATGCATGCCATGTGCCCGTACACACATTCAATTAACGTTTCATAGTGAACTGAATGAGTGTACAGGTGTACGGTGTGGTGTGTGTGTATGTGTGTAACGCTTTATAGTTTTAACAGCAGAGTAGGTTGCAAACAAGGTTTTAAAGTAAAAGACAAATGTGGTATGTCTCCTAACAAATCGATGATCATGGAGGACAATGGTGAAGACATACCAACTGTTTCTAAGATACAAAGTATTTTATCTTAATATAATAAAAAACAACACTTTCAGAAACAACAAACAAGCTTGATCGCCGGGTTGAGAAAAACCAATGAACAAGTTATAGATCTAACAAATGAAAAGTTGGATAAGGAAAAATTGGATACTGAAGCACAGGTTAGTAAGAGTTCTCTTTAACAGTACATACAACTCATAGTATATCTTAACTATATTGTAATCGGTAACGTTGTTTCCACAGCAAGTTGTAGCCAACGCAGGACGAACGGAAATCACTGAATCTGCGTCACAGCCAGCTATGTCCAGTGAGTGACCTGACTCTTGTTGAAATACTGTTAACAACAATATATATCGTCGGTGATACTGCAAAACGAGCTATGTTACCAATAACTGATTTACAGCAGAGACAAAAATCTTTTTTTTGGTTGTTAAATAATTCGCCAAGTGTATGACATGCATCATTATAAATGTTATAACGCTATTAAGACCTATATAATAACAGGCAAATAATGCCGGAAACAGATTCGTCCGGATACAGGCTCTCGATCATTTTAACAAAAAAAATTTTTTTTTTTTGACATGGAACGTATTGCAGTATCACCGACGATATGTATTTTATACCTCCTAATATAATTTAAAAATATAATTAGGTTTGAAACAATAGTATCGATACTGGGAAAGATATCGAGTAAACATCGATTCTTGTAGATATAGTATATATTCTTGTGATACTTTATAATGTAACATACATTTTTTTTGTATCTATTCGGATACTGGGTAATATCGATTCCGTGCTGTCTGATTCCGAAGGAGTACAATGTATTAATATAGGATCAATGCTTGCAACACTTCAAGTCCTATTTTTTATTTGTGTTAAAAATTGTGAAATCCTAAATGTAAATTTTATAATATTATCTATACCTACATACAACCAGAAGCGGCTGCCTAAATTGTTTAACCATTTTTGTAGGCGCTTATGTTGAGTGCAACACATATTTTGGCTAAGTGCATTTTAAAGACTTGACAGCTTCCCTGGCGCAGCTGACGAGTAGCAGCCTGTGAAACAAGAGGCCGTGGGTTCGATTCCCGTACCAAGACAAATGTTTGTGTGACAGACAGATATTTGTTTCGGATCTGGGTGTTGTGGGACCGTAGTCCCTCGTAGTCCTTGATACCCATGATACAGGTTTTACCTATCTTGGGGTCAGAACTATGTGTATGGCTTTTCGTAAAAAAAGAGTTAGACATGAACAAAGGCGCTGTCAAAATGCAATCAGCCACAAACAGTAGTCAATCGTAGTCAATCTTACTAATCCTGCTTCCTACTAATATTAAAATTATGCGAATGTTTGGAGGGATGGATGGATGGATGTTTGTTTCTCAATCACGACAGAACGGCTGAACAGATCTGGTTGAAATTACGCACAGAGATAGCTTATTGTAGGGAATAGCACAAAGGTTACTTTTATCCCGGAAAAAATTTACGGTTCCCGAGGGATAGATTTGTTTTTCACACAGCATGGGATCGACATGATTTTTGTGATGATGCATAGTGATAGTTTAGGGGTGAGAGAATGACATAGGCTATTTTTTATCCTGAAAAAATGCACGGTTCCTTTGGGATAGCAAAATATAGTAATATGTAATGCTTAAGATGTCTCCATGGATTTTATATCTTTTATTTCAAAAATAATTAATACGCAGCGAGCAAAAGCTAGTAAATTTATAAATATTTAAACTACGTGCGTTTGACGTAATTGATTTTAATGTATTGTTTTAAATTAAATACAGATATCACAACATGTTCGTTAGACTCTCAAACAACGAAGCGAACATCGGCGAAAGCACCATTCAAGAGGTCTGGCTTGCCGTCCACCAGCGTGCAGAGGTATTATGTTTTATATTATACTCAAGGAAACCCACTTGACGTCACAATAACTGTGCACTTCTCGGGAATGCGACGCCCCTCCCGCTTCTCTTTTCACCTCCCCGCGCACGCCGTATCGTGTCAGTACGGTTTGCATCTTCGTTGCCGATATTTTGAGAACAAACAACGAACAAAGTTGCCCTTGTGATACGTCAAATCATGAGAACTAATTAAATTATAATAGGTACCAGTTACTATTACTTAAATAACTTTTATTACTACGTATACAGGGTGTGGCGTAATTAATGGATAATAGACCTGCGGGTAGAGGTCATTGTGCCGGTTCAGATAAACAAATGTTGTGTTCAGTAAAAGTGTCACGGTTTCAGAGATATATAGACATTTACGAAATTTTAAAAATATTTCTCTCTTCGTTATTCATTTTGATACCAAGATTGCAAATGAAGACATTTTTGCTATCTGTTTTTTTGGTAGTATTCCTAAATAGATGTGCTATCGAATGTAAACTATTATTTTTATAACACAGGCATAGTTTTTTTTTTAAGTAATATTTAATTCAAACTTTACGTTTTTTAATTATTCTTCGTCACTTTCACGTAGTGTAAAAAAATGTAAGGTCGCTTGAATGCCAAGTTAATAAAAAACATGGCTGTTTCATGGAGATTCCGAAATGGTATGACACATGGTATTTTCGCCACCCGATTCAAAATTAATTCGTTTTAAACTGAACTAGAGCTGATTATTATGAATCACAGTCGATTTTCGACCAAGCTCATTAATAATAAGATTTAAAAAAACAATAGCTAAACCCACCAGCCACGTTAGCATGTATAATGTGTATATAAAGGTGTGTAAATATTATATCAATTTTATTGATAATGATTATACTGACTGCACATAATTAAACAATCAATGATAATTTACATATTTTTTTGTTCAATAGGCCCGACAGTCCGATCAAGAAATATTTACAGCCTACATTAAGCGACCCACATCCAGCACTCACTAAAAAGACGACACGTAAGTATATTCATCTAAAAATAATACATACATTTTGATGATTTCACTATCGTAATCTGCATTATTACGGGAAGATTTGGAGTTTAAAATTTATATGGGAAACCAAGTCAGGATTTGATGATGGGATCTCAGAAAAATCGAGGGCAACTTCAAATTTTACAGGGACGCATAGTATGTTTTTTATTGAAATTGGCGTACTTTTTATGAATTAAAAATGAATAAATATTATAAGTATGTTTAGCGCGTCATTTGTCTGTTGTTAAGTAAGTAGAATGTTTATGTATGTGCAGAGAGCCACGGGCGCAACACTCGCAGTGGTGGTGGTGTGGGAGGTGTGGGTGGTGTTGGGGGCTCTGGGTGTGTGACGAGCTCGTGCGAGCAGCCCGCGCTACACGACGTGCGCTCGTGGTGGAGCACACAACTCGCCACCGTCGCCGCCATGCATTACGACTGAATACTACCTACTTCAACTATTACCCAAACGTATTTACATCTCTTACGTTGCTACCTCTTACAGTAAGTCATCGACTGTGAGAACTGTCCTTTATTGGAGGTTAATACCTCTTTAGTTCATTATTTGTCGCCCGCTTTGCTATAGAGTTGCCAACCGTCATGTTTTCCCAGGACATGTCCTGGTATTTAGAATCTCCTGGGGTGTCCTGGATAGTTTTTAAGCAGCGTCCTGATAAGGTCCTGTATTTTAAAATTCGCACACCACTTTTGCAATCCTTACTTTAGGGGCGGCGTCTCGGCTCGCAAGTGTTTACGCTATTTGAAAACAAAGATGCGTCCTGTTTTTAAACTGCATTGTCCTGGTTTTTTTAACTTCAAATCCTAGTATTTGAATTCCGTGGTTGGTAACCCTACTATTAAGAGGGAAGTGGACAACTTATATTTCCAACTCCTCCCTATATTTCTATTTGATTAATTTCGTTGCGGGATAAAAGACAGTTAAGAATTCCCAGAGACTCGCCGAGTTTCATTACTCGGTGTCGAAAAAAATGCGTGCCTATGTCGATCCTGGCTAAACAGGAGTTACAATGGCGGAACTGTGGACGGGACAGTCAGTCAAATCGAACTTTAAAATATAACCAACCCCGATACTATTTGTAGTCTTACTATTGTATGTTTATGTAGGAAACGATGCCAGTGTAGTATTGTTTATAAATTGTAACCCTGAATTATAAATGCATTATCTTTGAGTGAGGTGGAGAAGTACCTACATACAAATTACAAACAGCGTATAACTATGGCAGATATATGTCTATTAATAAAGCATTAACATCTCATCAGTAAAACTTTGTATATTTCTGACATAGTTGTCAGCCTCCGTGGCGCAGCTGCCGAGTAGCCGGCTGTGAAACGAGAGGCCGTGGGTTCGATTTCCACACCGGGACAAATGTTTGTGTGACAGACAGATATTTGTGTCCGGGGTCTGGGTGTTGTGAGACCGTGCGTCTCTCGTAGTCCCTGATACCCACAACACAAGACTCGTATCTTAGTGTGGGGTCGGGGCTATGTGTGTGACTGTTGGGTGTTATTTATTTATTTATAGTTATTAATTATGCCGTGTTTTTGTTATATTGAGTTACATTTAACGTCGAAGCAAGCAAGATAAATATGTTTACAACTTAGTGTAATAAATATGTATCTTTAGTGGTGCCAAATATATGTAACATTCAAAATAAATAGAAATCAATAAATAAATCAGTGTATTATTACAAATTCATTTGGTTGATAAATATAGTTACAATTATTGTAAATAGTGACACATTCCTAATGAGAAAATGACTATAACTGTGAATGTGAGTACAACGCACAAGTATCGACCCTCGATAGGATAGTAGAATAACTTAGCATTCAGTTGTAGCGTTGACGCGTACATGAGGATAGTGGTGATCTCTTCTTGGGACGTATCTTGGTGTAAGAATGGACGTGCACATAATTCATGACCCACCGATTGCGTGTTCCGACCTTCCTTTGATAATCGTGCCGCCTGAAATATTATAATGTAATATGTATTTATTGCCTTCTTATTCTACTGTAACGTCAAGAGGTCAATTATTCTAGAATACAGTTTCATTATTTCAAAATTTCAAGTGGTTATCAGAGAGAAAATCTATTTATACAATAAAGATACATTATAATGATATTTGATATTCAATAAAATGACCGTCTCGGTGGCGCAGTTGTAATTGCGCATGCGTTACGACTGCTGTGCTGAGGTCTCGGGTTCGATCCCCGGGTCGGGTAAAGAGATATTGGGGTTTTCTATCTAGATCCTCAGTATTAGCCCGGAGTCTGTGCCCGGTATAGCGATAGGCTCGCCCCCTATCACATTATGGGACCGAAATTCGGCGAAAATTGGGTGTACTGGTTACACCTCTGCCTACCCCTTCGGGGATTACAGGCGTGAGTGTATGTAAATGTAATTAAATAAAATGTAAGATTATAAAAAACATGATTTCTTCAATATTAAAATCATAAGCAATTGAGCAGTTAATTATCACAAGCATTATTTGGATATTACATTTTGATTTCCTCACCTGTATAAATGGGACGATAGAAGCTGATAGCCACAACAGCTGATTTAATATACTAATACCTAGTATAGGTTCAGTCTCTGTGTCCACTTTGTCGATATTCAAAAGCCACATGACACCTGACGCCGCCCATGAAATGTTCACAATTGTAAACAAGCAAACTGCAGGAGCCAAGTCGTCATTTAAATATTTCAATAATTTTCTAAATTCTGCTATTCCCTGCAAATGTAAGTATTAGACTATTAGGATTAATAAAGTTTAACAAACCGTACTCATTTTACAAATAGACCCTTTTAGGGAGGCCTATAAATTATTTATTTATTTAGTTATTTATGCTTTATTGTACACAAGAATACAAATATTAACAGTACATTGCAATAAACTTAAAATAGAATGTACAAACGGCGGTCTTATCGCAAAAGTAATGGGTGGTCATAGTAGGGAAATAGACATACTTTGATGTACAGCAAAATACATAGACATAACATACATACTATAATATACTACATAAATTAAATATCGTTATATTACATACACTACCATATAATTACATTAATACTATAATATATTATACTAAATCAAATAGAGATATTTGTATAGTGCGTACATATTTCCGTTAATAGTTCTGGTACAGATACGGTGATTAGACTTTAGCTAAAAACTTGATAAAAAAGCCAACGCTATTGTTACCCTCATCCATTCAAGTGGAGTGATAGTTCGGTTAAGCAGGCGTTCCTTAAGGAACATCAGATGCGCTTGTAACAACTGCGCCTGAAGACAATAGCTTGTGATTATTGTTGCTTGGACCATGTCATGAATGAGCGTGCAAATGATCAGCAAAATCTTCAAACTTAGATTGACTTCACGAGAACTGAAAAAGGTAAAAAAATAATTGTTATCCTATCAACTCACGGTTTACTATAACTAACGGTTAGTATTCATCACCTGGATTCTGTCCATTTAAAAATTATATTTCCTTTAGCCAACATCACATTTACTAAGCAAAGTGACAGGCACATCCACATTACACTGAGGATTATAAAAAACCACAACATACGCAACAAACGTTTTGGTTTAGTGGTAGGCATCCCTTGTGGTGCGTAAGATGACAAAAGAAAGACCTGAAATAAATATAAATTTAATAAGATTTCTTTTTAAGTAAAAGACCGTAAAACCCACGAACCAAACGTCACCGGGTGAATAAATATACATCAGTATTTTCATTAGCCACTCATTACATTAGGGCCAAACGCTTCGGACTAATTATTGTTACTCGAAGAAAGTCGTCGAAATAAAAAATATCTTGCCCGGAATTAATACTTTCTCTGCGGCGCATAGGTACGACTGGCGTTTTTTAGGATCAAGCTAGGCCTGTGAGCTGCAGGGAAAGTGTTTGGCCATAAAATAACAAAAAAATACATTATCTACCTAAAACGTATAAGTTCTTTTTGGGACCTAACAGAAATTATTATTACACTTACCCTCTCCATTAAGTTTTCAAGTTGCTCATTATCGGATATTCTAAATAAATATAATGCATATAGGAATCCCACAAAATGTAATATGCTTGGACCAACGTAAGTAAACGCAACGTTTCCATAACATACTTCTTTGTAAGTGTCGTATTCTAATGACGAAGTTAATGCCAGAGGCACTAACTTGTAGCAGAAACCTCGGTCACGCCTGAAAATTTAAATTCTGAATCGTTAATCATCTTGAACGTGTCTACTTAATTTAAAGAATATTTTTTCATACCTGAAACAAGCCATATATTGTAGAATATATCCTATAAACATGAGTACTGCTACTTGTGCAGAATGGAAATGTGAGCAACATACAGCACACCTCGAAGAATTTGATACGTCGCGCACAGGTCGCAAACCCATAATCGTCAGCAATTTTAAATAAGGAAGCAATATCTGAAACCAATTCATTACAAATAAAATCTGTGACTCACTTTAATATATAATATACCACTCCCGACAGTGAGTTCAAAAAAAACTCTTAATTTACCTTAGATTTGCAATAGTTTAAAATTGCCGAAGTACTCATGTACTCTGTATCTGGTGATTCCGTTATTTCTCCAATCTGAAATAATTACGGAACAATATCACATACCTACCTAACAGATACTTTTCTAGCTTGGAACAATCCCTACGTAAGTATGGTGTATTATGTACTTACATCAACACTGTTAGCATCAAGAGTGGATCTCGTTGACCTTTCCATTGCTGGCTCGGTAAGCTTGTCGTTCCCCAACACATGGCTGTCCAGCAGATCACTAGCTATACGATCATTTAAAAAGTTTATATTATCCAGTTTATTGCCCATATCTGTACTTTAATTACAATTATACACATTATACCAACGATAACATTGTAATAATGGTTCAATGATGTTGCAAACGACAGAGCATTGAATAAAGTCGGTAGGCAAATAATAAAAAAAAAGTTAAATTTGCTTACCACTACCGTACGATCCGTTGTCATTTTGCATTGTTTAATATTGGTAACTACTCAATACCAACACTTCGAGTAACTACGTCCGTCCTCTTTTTCGCTATGCGTATTTTTAATGTGAACTTTAAAAAGACAGTACGTTGAGATAACACACACAGACCATGTAAATGCATAACAATGTGTATCTACAACAATCAGTGCATTAAACAGCAGTCTCCCCCACGATAAGTTTCATTGTCACATCATTTTAAATACACAACTTCATCCTGACAATATTTTTTACCAATTAAATCGAGCAAATTTGAATTAACTTGTAAATTAGGTAATTGTATATTATATTCAAACTTAAAAGTTAATTTAAGAAACAGTCATGTTGTTCATTGAACTTAAGATAAACTATAATAAAGATAAAGGTGAAATTAAAAGTATCTAGTTGTTGTTTATAAAAACAGTTAAATAACGATTTGGTATTTTGCCTGAAACTATAGATCAGGACTGACTAATGATACCTACTACTAATAGGTAAATAGCTATACCTACTAACATTCCTTTACGTGGCGCTAGGATAACTAAACAATTGATATTTTTTGTATAATAACCATCCTGCTCGAGTTTGAGCGAATTAAGTAAATTTATTTAATACATTGACTACCCCCTTAATAGAAATAAAAACATCGCAATTTATTTATAGATTTAAGCCGAGCGACCGCGACGTGCGCTGCCACAAAACCAAAGAAAGGATAATTTTGTTTTTCTCCAAAATAGACAAATTTTATAATATTATTAATGCCTCTGTGGTGCAGTTGTAATTGCGTATGCGTACGACTGCTGTGCTGAGGTCTCGGGTTCAATCCCCGGCCGGGTAAAGTGGTATTGGGTTTTTCTATTTAAAATACTCAGTATCAGCCCGGAGTCTGGAATTAGGCCCGGTATGGCGATAGGCTCGCCCCCTATCACATTATGGGCCGTAATAAATTCGGTGAAAAGTGGGTGTAGTACTGGTTGCACCTCTGCGTACCCCTTCGGAGATTACAGGCGTGAGTGTAAATAAATATGTCGAATAAAGTATTTTGGTTACGTGACATAAACAATAATCAAGCTGCATGACGTCATGTCCCACAGAACTCAGATTGTTGTTTACGGCGATCGGTATGCTTATTGTTTAATGCACTTTTTAAACTCGTTAAAATTATATAAAAATTAAATCGTTCAAACGATAATTTTTATATTATAACTAGCCGCCCCCTGGCAGACAGTCCTGCCCGGAAAAGCAGCTTCACACCGAAAGCAGCGCAACCTACCGAGTCCAGTTGTGTTTTCAAACTATCCAGGAACCCATTGAAATAAACTCACTAAGCTTCATCCAAATCGGTCGTCAGTCAGTCAGGAGGAGTTAGGTGACAAACACACGTACGGAAGAAATATTGTTTATATCTGTATATATAAAAGAAGAAGCTGACTGACTGACTGACTGACTGACTGACTGACTGACTGATCGATCAACGCACAGCCAAAACGGCTGGGGTTAGAGACTTGAAATTTTGACAGTAGGTACCTTTTATGACGTAGGCATCCACTAAGGAAGGGTTTTTGGAAATACCACCCCTAAGGGGGTAAAATAGGGGATGATAGTTTGTATGAAAATCCGTCATTTTTGAAGTTAAGTTTATGAAAATTAGTATTTGGCCTTTTAGTCAAAAATAAAAATATGTATTTCAGGATTTTTGGAAATTCCACCCCGAAGGGGGTAAAATAGGGGAAGGAAGTTTGTATGAAAATCTGTCATTTAGGCAGTTAAACGCCTGAAATTTGGTATTTGGCCTTACAGTTAAAAATTAAAAACACATATTTCATGGTTTTTGGAAATTCCACCCTTAACCCCCTTAAGGGTGGAATTTCCAAAAACCATGAAATAGGGTAAGAAAGTTTGTATGAAAATTCTTCACTTTTGAAGTGAATGCATGAAAATTGGTATTTTGTAGTGTATACTTTTTGTCTCAAATATGAGCTCCACGCGGGCGGAGCCGCGAGCAACAGCTAGTCTAGGTATACTTATACAAAGCTGAAAAGTTTGTTTGTTTATTTGAACGCGCTAATCTCAGGAACTACTGGTTCGAATTGAAAAAATCTTTTAGTGTTGGATAGCCCATTTATCGAGGAGCGCTTTAGGCTATATAACATCACGCTATGACCAATAAGAGCGGAGCAGCAATGAAAAATGTTGCAAAAACGGGGAAAATTGATTCCCTTTGAGAGCTTCCGTTGCGTAAACGGTTAAAGTTACGTAACAATCATGTATGACGGTATTGTTCCTCATAAAAAGTTCTAAAATAAGTCCGCGATAGCATATGTCTATCTTTTTCGGTTGGCTCACTATAACCTTTTTCATGGTTATCGAATTTGATCTGAAACAATGCATTATTTGCGAAGGGGTTTTTGTAAACATGGTATTAATCCTTATCCAAATAAATTTTGAACAAAGTTGCCTTTACATCGTTTCATTTCAATTAATATCTTAGGAGATATAACAGTTTTAAAATATCTCCGCAGCAAAATTTATATTGTTGTTTGTTAGCTTTTCATCACTAAACGGGTGAACGAATCCTAATGAAATTAAGCAGAGGCATAGATTATATCCAGGAGAAGGACATTGGTTACCTTTCGTCTCAAAAAAATATTTTGAAGGGGGTGAGAGTTTGTATGGGCAAGCCGTAATACCTCAACTTAGGGATCTGAAAATTCATGTTTAGGTTTTTGGTAAGAAATACGTGTTTCAACGTTTTTATCAAATCATCCCTAAAATATGCAACCTCAAGCTTCAGGCACAACACCTGAGAGTCAGGACGATCGCTATAAGTGCCTGAGTGCAGAAGACAACTCCTTGGATTGTATACTTTTGCTCCCAAAAATAAACTCCACGCGTGCGGAGCCGCGAGCAACAGCTAGTAATTAATCTGTATATATAAAAGAAGAAACTGACTGACTGACTGACTGATCGATCAACGCACAGCCTAAACGGCTGGGGTTAGAGACTTGAAATTTTGACAGTAGGTACCTTTTATCACGTAGGCATCCACTAAGGAAGGGTTTTTGGAAATACCACCCCTAAGGGGGTAAAATAGGGGATGAAAGTTTGTATGAAAATCCGTCATTTTTGAAGATAAATTCATGAAAATTAGGATTTGGCATTTTAGTTAAAAATAAAAAATATATGTTTCAGGATTCTTGGAAATTCCGCCCCTAAGGGGGTAAAATAAGGAATGAAAGTTTGTATGAAAATCCGTCATTTTTAAGTTAAACACATGAATATTGGTATTTTGTATTGTATACTTTTTCTCCCAAACATGACCTCCACGCGGGCGGAGCCGCGAGCAACATCTATATATTATAACCGTTTGTATCACAATAGGACAGAATCTTAACGCGACAAATTACACATTCCTATTTAGTCGGAGGTAAAAAATAAAAGGCAGAGTGAAAGATCGAACGTTTGTTATAAATTATCACATTTTAGGCATTTTCTTTTTCATTAAAAATCCCGTTTTACGCACAAACTGTTTTCTTTCTTGATGATGTTTCTTTATCTTGTGGAAGTTGTCCCGATCCGTCTTTTTGCCTCTCATCGAGAATTTCATTTCTCTATTGCCTCCTGTCCCTGTAACCATAGTCGTGAAACCTTCTTTGGCTATTCTATCGCCCAAACTTGATTTGTTAACTCGTGTTACACTCTTGATTATGTTGGATGGTTTTGGCGCACTGTTGAACTCGTAAAGTTTTTCTGCAGCTTCTTGAGAATTGTTCTCGTCGTGTTTTCTCCTTATAATTTTGTGTTGTTTTTTCACTTCCTTCGCCCACGAACGTTCATCATCCGAACTGTCATCACTGGTTTCGTACAGACTGTCATCAGAATCTCTTTCTACAGTCTGTTCAGTATCCTGCAACAAAGAATACAATCTTTTTAACGAAAACTATTGATATTTTTTTACTGCCTGGACTGGATAGTCAGACGAGCAAACGGGCCACCTGATGGTAAGTAGTCACCGCCGCCTACAGACTTCTGCAATGCCAGGGCACAGCAAAGCCACTGCCTACCGTTGAAGAACTGCTATTCTTAAATCTCGTTTAAAGAAGGACATGTCATAGCGGTAATAATGATAAACTTAAGTTGTATACAAAACCGATGATTGGCAGTTATGTACAGAAAAACTTGAAATGGTTTACGCTACATTATTCAAATTAATCATAAGCTTGTTAATAAATAAATAAAAAAAGTAAAATAATTTTTCATAAAAGCTTGTAAGATGTTCGTGTTCATAATTATACCTCCACTGATTCCGCTTCTTTTTTGTTCTCTTTATTTTTGTTTAGTCGCGATAAAACTGGATTAAGTAGACGATATTCTTCAGCTTCTCTATCTACTTCGAAATCGGGATTTTCAAACATTGCCTGCAAATGGTATGAATTATCGTATTAATAAAGTCAGTGTATCATTCATGTCGTAAAGAACAAATTACTCGATAACATTTTATACCTTAAATCTATCGTCTTGAAGTAAGTTAGCAACAGGTTTCTTTTTCTTACGTCCCTCGTTATCTAAGAGTTTAGAAGCCAAATCTCTATTGACTTTCGGCAGTTTGTCTGCAACTTGAACGCGAGATGGTCTCTGTTGTTCTATTTTCTCTCTAATCTTTAGTTTTTTGTAATGTTCAAATGCAAACGGATCTGCTATTGATTTAGCTCTCTTATATAATCTGACATCCACAAAGTATCTGTAATATACATTTGAATTATTAAATTTGCATATTCGATTAATATTAAATAATTACTGCTGTGTGGTTTAATACAACAAGAGATTCGGTTGTCAAAAAAAAACGTAATAAATGGCAAGATTATATATTTAGTTTTTTTCGGTATAATTAAAAAGTATATCGTAGTAGTAGTGTATATATGAAATACATAATTCGAAAATTCGTATTATTCGATTTGATTCGAACGCTATTCGCACATCTCTAGTATTTTCATATAATGAAAGATCAAGTATCTACAAAAAAATATATTAATTGTATGCAATGTTTGACTCATATGTTTATGGATGTTTATGCAAAGCCATGTTCAACAACAATTATATGTGTATAAATGAGTAATTTGTATTTTACTTGTTACTTACCCATGCATATATGCTCTCAATAAATTTGTTCCTAGAAGATGATCTAAGCCAAGCGACTCAAGTTCCTGTTTCGTGATAAATTTGTAATCATCATACATTGTCTGTGCAGCCGCACTTTCAAGTTCATCAGTCAAATTATCTAAAAAGGCACACCATCTTGGTGCAGGACCTACAATATTAGAATTCATTTATACTAAACAATTAAAAATTTACCATCATGATTATAATACTATATGTATATCATCTTAATGTATAGTTTGTCATACTTAGAGGTAAGTAGATAAAGGAGATCTAAGACTAGCAATAGGTCAAGGAGACAATTTAATTATTCTGCGTTAGTTATTGAAATGATCTGTTTTGACATTAGACCCTTAATAATAATATGCTAACCTAAGGAGGGCACATAATAAATCTGCATTTTTTGATCTTCAACTGCCATCATACTTAATCCAGTGTTTGGAATAACACACAAATCATTGAAATCTACCGACGATTCTATGCTGGTGTACTGCTTTCCCTGAAAAAAGGATATTGCAAAATGTAATATTGTATTTCTTCTATTTAAATATCTGAAACATGAAATATTGAAAAAGTCATACAGAATTCTTATCCCAAATTTTTACAATACTTGAATCCATGGAGTAAATATAATTCAATTGCTTGTGGAAATCTATTGCTTTAATAGGTATTCCATTCATATGGTCTTTGACTAAGAGAGGTTTACTAGATCTGATGTCATACATTAGTACATGCCCAGTGCTGGAACCAACTCCAATATTGAGGGCTCCATCAAATTTTATAGCTGTTATAGCAGGTAGCGCGTCATTTCTGAAACAAATCGTAATTTAAAATAAATTACAATCTTAACACTATTTGTATTGATGCGTCGTCGTCGTCGAGGACTCGTCACATTTGAATGATCTAAAACAATGTTGTATACTGTTGATGTAATCTACAGATTATTACAAGGCATATAGCATTTTAGACGCCATTCTACTGATATTGTTTAGGTGAGATACAAATAAGAGTTTTTAAGTAAAATTAACACCAAGATCTCAGATTGTATATGCTTAATTGATTCTCTAAAGAACAATATGGTATAACCTTTAGACCATAATATTTTTTTGTTTCTAAGAGTAAATTTTCGAAGTGTACTTAAAAAACAGAGGTATTTGATCTTTATTATTGTATCAATATGTACCTCAGTCATACAAGGCAAAAGGAGATATTATCTGTTTTATTAACTATTATTGTAGTATTCAGTAACACTTGAGATAATGTAACAAATAAATTCTAAAATACATTGACAAAATCACATTAAAAATAAACTAACTTGTATTGGGAGTCAGTGCAGTGTATGGCACAATCTAAGATCCCTTGTAGTGACTTGGCGCGGGGATCCCACGCCTCAACATGACCACTCTCAGTGCCCAATAATAGAAGTCCATGATCCTCACTAATAGTGCAACAGTTCAATTCAGTTGCTTTCGTCACAAAAGGTGCTAAAAATTGACCGATTTCCAGGTTTAGTCTGTATACTTCCTGGAATATATTTATGTTTATTATTATATTATTTTTTTTGCTAATAAAAAGAAGCTCATGTCTATATCCTTGGAGTGATTAACAGAGACTGAACTCATATCTTTTAAATTCCATCAAGCTTATTGCGGTCGCATGATATTATAAATAGTGAGTCTATCGCCATTTTAGCGACAAATTACCTTACTACTATGAGAATCAATTTAAAAAATGAAGCACAATTTGAGCTAGAACTAGCTCAAGGAGGCGTTGAATATTGTGATAAGTATATAAAATCTTATTTATACATATTAAATCGATTTGTATGTTTAGTAGTATACATACTGATGAGGCACCAACTACAAATAAGTTGCATGTCGGCCTGTGGTATGCTATATCTCTTCCGAAACGTGGAACTCTAAGTCGGTAGTGCCTGCCGTGGCCCACATGAAATTCTATGTAACGATCACATTGCAGGAACACAATCTGCAACAAAATACAACATTTTAATATTAAAATCCATCACAGATATGGTAAGTATATTAAATACCAGTATAAAATATAGCTAATATTAGAATATATTTTCTATACTAAACTTTGACCATACTATCTATACTCCAATATAAGCACATATATATTATGGTATAGCAAAACATATAAATAAATATTTTGATAAGATTAAACATATTTTTGGACCGCACAGTGCTCCGTATTTGTCCTACATAGTACACATTATTTTTAATTCTACCTCAAGCAAGCTTGGACTTCAGAAGTAATACTTTTGTTCTGATTGGATCTTAATAATATTATTTTTAATCAATTCATAATGTTTTATAGATATTACTCACAATAAAATACTTATTACAATACAAGTTATAATACTTTTAAAATACAGGGCAAATGTTTTTGATTATAGTTTAATATATTATATAACTGTACATGTATATCCACATCCTTTATATTCATTTTCACCCGTACCATTTATTATTTTTTATTTATTTTATTTATTACATACAAAACAGGTTACAATCAGGTACACATAGTATACAAAATTGGTTAAAGGTTTTTAGCATAATTATAACCCACAAATTTGTGTTCCGGAATTAATATTAAGTGTCAACGAGATAACAAAGTAAAAAACATCTAATACAATGCTAATTTCAACTAGTTAATTTTTAAATTAATGATTATGATCTTTGTAGGGTGAATATAACAGTAGCACACTTTTTGGATCCATTTCACAGTATTTATATATTAGAACACCCATTATAACATATAACAAATGTGTTACAAAAAAGTCCACTTGTGATGACGACTACTATTCACTATCCATACTAATACTATAAATGCGAAAGTAACTCAAAAGTTTGTTTGTTTGTTACCTCTTCACGACTAAACGGCTGAACGGATTGTAATGAAATTTGGTAAGGGAATAGATTATATCCTGGAGAAGGACATAGCCAACTTTTTTCTCAAAACACAACTTTGAAAGGGGTCAAATAAGACTTCAATATTTGTATGGGAAATCTAACATTCCTCAAGTTAGGGATCTGAAAATTCATATTAAGGCTTTGGGTAGGAAATAGAGAAATACATGTTCCAACATTTTTGAAAAATCATAAGTTATAAGTTTAAACTTATGAGGTATTCTTTAGATGCAATCTCAAGATTCAGGCACAACAACTGAGAGGCTGGACAATCGCTACAGGTGCCTTAGCGCAGAGGGCAACTCCTTGGATTATATACTTCTGCTCCCGAAAATAACCTCCATGCGGGCGGAGCCGCGAGCAACAGCTAGTATAAATATATATTACAAAAGTGTCTGTAAGGTCATTAAAATGTCATAAACATAACGGGTAAAACTGCAAATATAAAAATATTACCTTTGTATAATCTTCACTCAATATTTCAAATTTAACCACTTCGGAATCTAAGCACCTTTCAAATTTTAAAGACAAATTATTTACATCAAAACATTTGATACGAGGTTTATAAATCCCTGTTGCCATAATGAACTGTCCATCTTTTGAAACACGAAGGTTGGTGCTCACACCAGGCATGTCAAATTCTTGAATTAGTTCTATGCGTCTCCGGATGTCCACATTCTTTTTTAATAGCTCTCGTTTTTTTCTTTCTGACAACCACTGGAACATGAAATTTCACACATACACATTCATACCCACCTATTTCTATAGGTTTAATTAGTCTGTTATCTTTTTATCCTGTCTTTAGAGTTTTAGACACTAGGCCATCTCAATAGATATATCCCTGACATAAAATCTAGGAAGTGGCTGACATCCAGCACTGATTGGAACTGTGGTTGCAGTCAGCAGAAGCTGTGCTGTTTCTTCTTGCCACAATAATACTTTCCATAGATTAATATATGGCAGTTATTGTTTTTGAAAGACTTGTTTATTAAGCTATTATAATATATAAAACAGTGTTTGCACCCATACTTGGTAATATTGTATGTTGCAAGAACCAACTTATAGATTTATTTAGTCTTGTTAAGGTACCTAACTATTTCATTGTATGTAAATTGCATAAAGATGTATGAGTTTGTATAATACGATACACTTTTAATAAGTGTACTTGTTGCATGTAGTTTTATGCCACCCCTCTTTTTGCTTGATAGGCTCTGCTTTTGATATTTGTAATTAATATTGTTGTCTTCAAAAACATTTTCTACGGCACTCGGTATAGGAGTAACGCGACATGGTGTCTCTCTTTATCTAGACCGGTTGTTTTAAACTGTTCTAAGGGAAACCACTGGACTACTTTAACATAAATAACAAAGGGTTCCAAGTTCATCCTAAATTGAACAACGCTACAAAGGAATTAGTTTAAAATAATAAAAGTTTGGTCTTACGTCTGGTAAAGATTTACCAACGCTGAGGTTGTATATTTTGACATTATCTATTTCAGACACCTGCATGATGGTTACAATTACGATTAATTCTTATGCGTTTCATCAACGTTTTACACGTTCAACATTTCAGTAGTATTGTAATGTATATTCTCTTTGAAAACTAAATAAAATAAACACCTCACAATAAAATCTAGAATACACGTTTTGAAATTCGAAGCAAAGATAATCCTTTTTGTTTCAATGTGAGAAATTTTAAAGGAAAGGCAAAGATTCTCCATCATGCAGCCTTGCCTATAGTTCTATATATCAATGGTCAAAACCCTGTTTAACCCCTCATTTCAAGGGGAACATATTTTGACAACCTAAATATGTACCAATTGAGCAATTATCTGAATCTAGAACTCAACGTACTGGATATGAAATGCTTATAGCAAGTTAGCGATTTTTTTTCTAGGACTGTGTCTGTTAACATATGTGACATCAATGCAAATACCAATTCAGCACTTATTTCCGGTGCTGTGTCCATAGTGACTTAGTATATAGTATAATAGTACAGTACCGATCTCTCGGAAAATGGGTTGGTATCATCTGAAGGCCAATAGTAGCACCGCACACAGTGGCGGCGTAGCATGGGTTGCCACCCGGGGCGGTTTTCTATTGGACACCCTCAAAATAAAACAATAAATTCTAATCTAAGGGGGGGGGGGGGCATGTTTTGTCAGAGGTCTAAATCCCTAGTGAATACATTAAATCCAAGTTTGTAACTTCGACGAGTGTTCGCCCTGGGTTCTGGGTTTTTTTCGCAAAAATCTGGGTTTTAGAACCTCAACTGTAGATCTCACGGTTAAAACCGTTCAATACAAAATTGAAGAAAAGGTTGGCTGTAAAGGTTTTTTAAAAAATCATCACAATTAAGACATCGGATTCCTAAGTCTTCAAAGGCGGATTTTCGATCCACTGCGCGTCGTCGACGTTCGTCGCAGGCCCATATCCTCCCTGTATGGATGTCCCGTATGGGCCGAGTCCCTGAAAGCCCGCTCAAGCCGCCGTCAGGATAGACTGGCCCCGAGGGAGAATGCGGCCCGGTTTCGCAGAACCGCCGTGGAGGAGTGGCATTCCAGGCTGGAGAGCCCGACTGCGGGCTTGAGGACTGTCGCAGCAGTAAGTCCTGCCCTAAAGAGATGGCTAGACAGGCGCCACGGGGCGCCGACGTTCCGACTGACGCAGGTATTAACGGACCATGGGTATTTCGGTTCGTTCCTGTGTCGGATCGGAAAGGAGGTGTCCGCCGTGTGCCACCACTGTGGAGGACACGGCCCAACATACGTTGGAGGAGTGCCCAGCCTGGGAAGAAGAGCGCAGCGCTCTCAGAGCAGTCGTTGGAGGAGAACTCTCGCTGCCGGCCGTGGTGTCGTCTATGGTCGCCAGCCGGAGGTCCTGGCGTGCGGTGGCCCACTTATGCGAGAACATCATCTTGCAGAAGGAGAGTGCTGAGAGGGATCGGGAACGATACGATCCCTCCCGCCGCCAGAGAAGACGTAGGAGGCGCCGGGTTGACGACTGA
Source organism: Laothoe populi (assembly GCA_905220505.1). Taxonomy (NCBI): domain Eukaryota; kingdom Metazoa; phylum Arthropoda; class Insecta; order Lepidoptera; family Sphingidae; genus Laothoe; species Laothoe populi. The sequence continues at coordinate 11,131,059 of HG992151.1, read as the reverse complement.
CCGGCGTCTCCCGCCCTGTGTAATGGGGGCGTTTTAATTCCACCACGGTAACCCCTGCCTGTCGTACGAGGCGACAAATAGGGGCCATTGGGGGTCGCGGGCGCGCAACGGGGGGCTGTCAGCCCGTATCGATGCACTCCCAAATTCGGACCATCGTGCGACCCCGAGATGGATGGCAGCGCGGGTGGTAAGGTCTCGTTCGCTGCCGTTGTTCAGTGCGCGGTGGCTCCTTAGCCCTCCATGGAGATGAGCTGCTACGCGGCACCGCGCAGAGGCGATTCCGGCTGCAATTCTAGCACTCCTTAGAATACCCCGGGATCGCTCCGTAAGCGCCGAAGAAGGCCACCACGGGGTTTTAGCTGGTAGTGTCGGGTGGGGTGTACATAGGGGGTAGGGACTCGGTCCAGCGGCAGCACGGATAGCCATCATCCGGGCGAGGGGGGTGCTGGGTCGTAAGACCGGCTAGTCCAGCATACCCGTTTTATTCTTATTCCGCTTCCCCACGGAGCGGGCGGCAGTAATAAAACGCTTACCCCGCGACAAAAAAAAAGGCCCGTATCCTCTTTTCTGTCGCGACATATGATATATTTCTTTCACAGCAACCAAGTCCATCACATGTTGTATGCGGTCTATTATTTGTCACCCCCTTTCATTACCACGTCCACGGTCCACGACCGCTTCTTGAAAAGAAGTTCTGGCAGCTTCCAAGTGGCGCCTCAGTCCTAAACTTCCAAAATAATTTCCAGTGCAGAAAATTCATCATAGATTTTGTCAGAATGGGAAATGTACCACGAAGTTTGCGTGAGCAGAACTTAAGGCTGAACAACACCAAATGTTATGAGAATGACATTCATTGCCTTGTAACTATGATCTAGGTCTCCGTGAAATCTATTAAGACGTTCTAAAATAGCTCTCTGCAGCTCTTCTGGCAATCTTAGTCCAGCATGTTGGGTCATTTCTCCTGGGCGCCCGTGCCGTCCTCGTCGGGCATATGAGATGCGCAAACAGCGACTGAGTTGCTCGAGTGAGTTATCACCAGGTTGGCACCCCTTGGTGCTTGGTACCCGGGGCGGACCGCCCCCACCGCCCCCCCCTTACGCCGCCACTGACCGCACACTCATTCTTTAAATCAAATAGCGCGCGCTTCCCTAGCTTCATGTTACACACTTCCGTCCCTATCACGAAATTACTCCCACAGATTGCAAAAAAGCGAGAGGAAAAATGTTACACACCCAAAAACTCTTTGACTTTCTATACTCGCTACCTTTCCCGGATGTTATCGCCGTAACTTACAATGAGGCTTTGTTTATGTCTTGGCTGCATGGTCTCTGATCTTAGCCTATTCCCTGTGGAACGTACAATAAAAAAGTTCTCACCCAAAGACAAGTACAAAAATATGTACTTTTCTTGACTTTTCTCGCCGTAGCCCTGGTGTTGGCCTTTTGTTTTATGGCTTTCTCCTTTTAAATGGATAAAAACCACAGACATGGCTTTGGCCTTTTAATTTATAAAAATTAGAGAAGAAAAAGACTTTCAATTTTAGCTCAGATTTGGAAAAAATACCGACAGACAAGGCTGCATGGTGGAGAACCTTTGCCTTTTCTATTATTTAAAAAAAGAGATTGAAAAAGCTTATAGTGTTTTATATAGATTATCAATTGATTATCATTAATATAACAAGCTTTATGAAAGCTATGTGGTATTAAGTTTACTCCCTAAGTATTTTCCTAGTGTGACCGAGAGCGTGTTAAAATTCTCTTTATATAAATCATTATTTTTATTTTTTAAGTGCTGCATTTTTACGATGATTATAACCTATAATAGATCCCAATCTGTATTATGACAAGTGTTATAATTTATTGATTAAATCGTGCTGTTGTTTTTATAAATTTATCGTCGTCGTGCTAGCAGTTCTATAAAGCAAGGAATATAGAAATATAGGCTACCAATCATCATGGCTGGAATTACAGCGAAAAAACCTCAACTACCGAAATCAGTACTGGATATGAAGTTTATGAGAAAAACTAAAGAAAGAATAGAAAGAGAACTAGAAAATACGCACGACCATGGCAGTTTATACTCCAATATTATTACAAATGAGATGCGCAGTGCTTCTGGCAATTATATTTCGGAATCGAGTTACATATTCTGCGAGGATTTATTAGACGGTAGACTCTCATTTAAAGGAATGAACCCTGAAATTGAAAGGCTCATGGAGTTAGAAAAACAAACGCTGAAACCAGATGGTGAAATGCAGAAAGATGTATCTGACGAAATTCTAGCAAAGAAATTTCAAGCATTTAATAAAAGAAAAAGACCTGTGGAGAGTCCTAGCAAATATTCACTAATTAAGAAAAAGAAGTAGTGTTTAGACATTTATTTTAGAAAGCAAGGCAGGTAGTATTGACCAACTTGTAATACCAAGTTAATGTTGAAAGTTATATTATGTTTATTGACATGGAAATAGCACAATTCAGTTCGAAAATTCCTTGAATCTGGTTTGATGTTTGGTTGAAGTCTGTCTATTTAACTCTTGGTAGATACAGAGGTGCAAGATGGGGACAAGACTGTTACCAAAATATTAATACACTTTCCTGACTAAAATGTTAATCTAAAAATTACAAGTAATGTATTGTTAAATTGCTATTTGTGATTAATTATACTTTAATAATTATAACAACTATTTTAAACACCTTCATGTTTTTGTTTTATTTGATTGTATTAGTTAATAAATTATATTATAAATGGCATGTTGAGAATGTATTCGGACATTAATATTACTTACCTAAGTTGCTCAACTATATAGGACCCTGATAGGCTAGAGTGCAAGAAGGAATTAAATATAAACTAGAAAACTAGATATTGAAAATGTAGGGGCAATCTTGTGAGCTATAAAGTTTTGATTAAATTTTGTAAATGAATTTTTCAAACCTCGAAAGCAAACATTGATTTAATATGAGATTAAAATTTGCATGGCACTTTAAAATCATAGAAACAAATTTAATAGAATTTAAAAAACATCAACTTATTGATCTACTTGACTACAATTTGTATTTCTATTTTTTTGTAGTTTGTAAAAAAGGTAAGTACATTGAAAATCGGAAAACTGATACCAACTTAAAAATGGGTCATTTATCACACCTTCAATCAAAAAAAATGAAATAAATTGAGTACTCTTGGATCTCGATTTATTAGAGTAAATATTAGTTGAATGTGATTATGAATAATGATCAGTTGTTGTGTTGTTCATTCTGTTGTTAGTCGAGGCCCTGCTGCATGAGCGTGTGCAAGTCCCTGAAGGCGGCGCCGAGGCGGCCCTGCAGCGTCTGTCGCTTGAGCAGGAAGGCGCGCACGTCGAGCAGCAGCCGATGTATTTGCGCACACTTGGCGTACCGCTCCTCGCGCGGGATGTCGACGCCGAGCGTACGCACGGGCGCGCTCACGTTCGCACGCACCACCGACGAGAAGTTGCGCACTATCAGTCTCAACGCGTTGCATCCACACTGCATGTATCTGAAATGTTTCGTTTATACGTGTTTCAACTTATAGTCTCCGAGTTCCACAGGCCATTTTTGCTATTGGTAATATCAAGCTAATTTTCCGTGAGGACAAGAAAAGCGATAGCATATCACGCAATTTGTAGGACAATGTGGCTATTAAATTATATAAATATGAACTAAGCAACAGAAAAGAAATCAGCTGGTCAGTTATCATTTTTGATGACCTAGTTATCGATACATCTTGGACGGAGGACTCTTTGATACAGATCTTGAGAATTAACAAAAAGCCCCCAGTTAGTCATACATTTTTGATAATCATCAAATCGACATATTGTATCCCTGCTACCCCTGTACCTACCACAATCGAAAACGATTTTAAGAGAAAAAGTTGGGCGTCTCAACAAAATGAAGCTACTCACGGAACATTAGCTTAATATTAATCAATAGCACAAATGGCATGTGGAACCCGGACTATTACGAGTACATGTAGTGCAACGTGTATTCTAATATATAATTTGTTTGTCACTTACGATTCGTATTTACTCTGCAATAACTCGTATATTTTGGGTAACATCAATAAACACATGTCTAAATTCCATAAAGAGCTGAAACGAAATTAATCACAGATTATAATTTATTGATTAATTGCAGTTATTTAAACACAATATTTATATAGTGCCTCACGGTTTATGCGCCATCACATTGAGAATGTCGACAATTACTGATGTGTCTTCTAGAGCGATGACCGACTCTAAAGCTGCTTTTAGGCTTTTATTGACTCTAACTGAATGGAAGATCTGCAAAAGAGATATGAAATTTAGTTTCTATTTTACAATAATTTTTGGTATGGGTAATACAGTATTGTTGCCCAATACTGTATTACAAGGCCCTTATTACGAGTTTGCCGAATACGTAAACTACCATACTTTTCAAGAGCTCCTCAAAGTCAACAACCAATAAGTGTGTCATATAATTTAGCCATGAAATAATATTGCATATAATGTTATAAGACAAGTACATTCTATGTTTTGAGACTGCAAGGCAAATGTGACCACTGAGGTCATTCCCGTTCGTGTATTCACGATATTCTAAACTACGAAAGCTAGGTAAGTGTGCTACTGTGTAAATACCCTGTGTGTTTACATGTTTAGTGTTAATTTCGTTTTATTGTAAATTTCTTTTAGTTTTTACCTATCTAATTCCTAACTAAATAACTAAATGCTTGTAACAAATAAAATATTTCTTTCTTTCTATTCTGAAATAAATATTTAAAAAAATCTATATGCGTTTCCGCTACATCGTGATTAGTGGTTACTGTTTGGTTACCTGCAGAGCCCGCTGCCTGGCGGTGAGCACGGCCATCATGGAGTCGTGTCCGCGCATCATGACGCCGAGCACCTCCTGCTCGCTGGGCTCGGCGCCGGCCCCGCGCACGCCGCGCCGCGCCGCCGCACCACCCAACCCGCGCTACCAACAGATACATCACATTACTGTCCCCGCTCCGGTGGAAGCGGAATAAGAGTAAATAGTTATGCTGGACTAGCCTTTTTGTCGGGGGTCTAGAGTTGGGGTACGATGTTTGGCCGTTTGAAATGAAATCGTTTATTAATCATGTAGGCAATTACATAGCTCTTATGGCAAGTCAGTACATTTAAATGGAAAAGAGAAAAAAAAAACAAAACAATTTACAGAAAGCATATCAGTTTATGTATACATAGCATCATCAATACACTAGTAATTTCGTAGCGGCACATCTCTATGGGAGGTCTTATGCCGCACAACCCAGGACGTGCTCGGCGTCAACGATAGCCTATAGATAACATGGCCAGACTACCCATGCATGGTGATGCACCGATACGGACGCTGGGTATACTGTTACATATGAGTAAAAAATGATAGTAGTTGCGGTATGTTAAATATTTATAAATTACCGATCCAAATACAGTATTGATTATTATCTACTCTTTATTATTGATTTCCGGTCCATTCAATCTGTAGATAAAATACTCTTCAATGTGATTATAGCTGTTAGCTTGACAGCCTCCGGGTTCGATTCCCACAACGAGACAAATATTTGTGTGACAGATAGATATATGTTTCGGGTCTGGGTGTTGTGGGACCATAGTCCCTCGTAGTTCTTGATACCCACGATACAGGTTTTACCTAGTGTGGGTTCAGAACTATGTGTGTGACTGTTGGGTGTATTTATTTATTTATTTTACTTACAGGTATAAATTCGTCTAGATCAAGCCCGACCGGTCTGTCCACACTATACGGTATGAATTCTGGTTCTGGTTCAGTAGGCTCCACATTTCGATTTACTGTGACGGTTTCACTAGGAACACTGTCTACTCTTCGTCTGAAAAAAATAAGAAGGCTTAAAATAGCTAGCAATAAACTGTAGTCAAATGTGGGGACATGACAAGATTTTTTAACGGAAAGCGAAAGGAACTCTAGGGAAAGAGAACGTTATTTTTCTATACTAATATGCATCGGATTTGTCTATTTGGCAATAGGTTCGATCCTGTCACACCAAAAGAGAAAATCCTCGCGCATAATAAAGGTGACAAAATATCTCTATAAAAAATGTATGTTCTTATATGAGTCGTATAGAACCAAAGTCGGCAAAGTACCTAAGTAACTACTTTGGGCAATAATGATATAAATATATGGCAATATAGGAAATTAAAACCTGCATCGACTATTGCAATGATTTTTAATTAAAAACGGCTGTAAACCAAACTAAAACACAAAACAAATTTGCTTTAAAACCAAAGTCGGCAATCTTTTACTCAGACCAATCAGAAGCGTCTGTCAAGTCAACAACCCTATTTCTCGTGAAGTCAATGACCAATCAAAAACAAGAAACTTGGCAGTACAGTAGCAAAGGCGGCCATCTTACCTTATTGGGATCAAACTGGGCAATTTAATAAGATTTTCACGGTTAAGCTTAATTTTTATCATTGTTGATGTCATTGATTAAATTAAATATCTCGTGATATTAAAATAAAATATATAGCAAAATTGTCTTTCGACTTAAACGAAAGTTATCAGTTCTTTTTTCACAACAAGTCGGCACTACTTTGCCGACTTTGGTTCTATACGACTCATATGGTAACCATCATGTAGGTATAAGAACAGAGCACGAAGCCACGAAGAATTTTTAATTAATGCTTTGTAGGTAGTTTCTAGTCATTTCATTGGAAAGGTCCGGGCATCGACGTCAGCAGTCAATTCATCTCTCATCAGCGATTTGAATGTTTTATTTTCACCATAACACAATTTCAGCAGAACACGTAAGAAATGCTGAGCTGACTTGACTATTCTTTCACATAAGTAATTATCTGTATACATACCTTGTACTTTCGCTGGGTGATCTGGTAAAAGAAAGCGACCGAGGACCCAAACTTGGAGGACCTAATGATATCTCACTATTGCTCTGGCGTAAATTGCTTGTGGCTAAAAAGTAAAAGCTCCGTTTAAAACTGGTTAAATAAATCAAAATAATCATGGTTATTGAAAACTTACACAGATCTGTTGTGGATTTCGTTTCTTTATATGAATTGTGCCTGTTAAGCGAGCTTGCTGTGACAGAGCTAGTAGTATAATCCCTTAACGCAGAGGCAGGCGCCGTCCCAAACATTTTATCTTCTTTACTGTTCTCCAACACCCCTAAATATTGCAGTTTAGCTATGAATGTTATATTATGAAGTGATGTTAGGGCAACCTCAACCCTAAAATATTAAAAATGTACAAACTAATGAGGAGTAACTATTTATCAATCTTCCTAATTTAACTAGTTTGTTGCCACCAATTAATTATTGCGTTATTAAGCATACTCGGAAAACGGCTAAGTAAAGCGTGGGCTTCAAAAGCTGGCTGGCTATTTTATAACAAAAGGAGATATAAATTTGAATGAGCAATGACACAATAATAATTTACACTTACTTGAAAAACTGTCGGTTCTTTTCTCTATAATAGTATAATGGTCTTTGGTGGAGGTGGGTATTCGGGAATAGTGTTCGGGGCGCTGGCGCTGCGGCGGCGAGGGTTGCGGTGGGGGGCGCGGGGGCTGGGGCGGGGGTGACGTCGGCGCCGGCGTCGTCTCCTGCAGCATCAGGTCGCGCAGGGACGTGCTCACCGCCGGCTGTTTGTCCAGCGTCTCTTGCACTACACATTACACATCGAGGAATACCCACCACGCCATAAACCACTGCGCAACCACCGTGGCCGTCAGAGTGGGGCAGGAAGCTCATACATACTCAGTACTTGGTATTAAATCTGATATGTTAGTCTACATTTTGTAATAAGTCCGAAATAGATTGTACAAAATAAAAACGATGCAGACATCCGCGGAGTGTCCTGACTCTATTAAAAGTTAGGTATTTCAAGTATTTTAAATTTCAATATGATTTTCTCAGAGAACAGCTGAAGAAAGGTCCGTGAGCTGCGGAACTACTCATGTTACAAACATTTACCTGTTATGGAGAAATCTTCTGAAGACAAACTGCTGACAGGTGGTGGTGGCGTACGAGTCACTAAAACATTTTAAACAAATATATTTAGAATGTGCCGATCTTTCAGTAGTGTTTATATTTCCGTAATGATTAAAAACTCACAGGCTCGAGAGGGGCGAAAAATTTCAGAGTAGTCATTAAAATTTGATATAATGGCACCTGAATCCTCATCGGCTTCAGTTCCTGATGTAGATTCCTCAGCTGTTTTTTCATCTAGTAGTGTTGGTCTATGTAAAACTGCTGAAATAACTCTTCACATGTAAATAACAATGATAAATATAATACACATGCACAAAATGACAGTCCGAAATATATTATAACCTTCTTTTGGTGGTTTTTCCTTTGAGAAACTCTTACGCACAGAGTGTCCTTTTTGAAATGGAGATAGATCTCGAACAACGGGCGGAGACACAGGTGGGGGCCCACCAAATGGATGCACTTTATTAAGATCCACAACCATCAAAACCACATATGTGGAATGGAAAGAACCAGCAATCTGAAAATTTAAAATATTTTCGTAAATCCCAATTATTTGATTTTTTTACCAATTCTGGTTGATCTGCATTTGCCTAACTGTGTCTATATCCCTCTTTGGTTGTTACATGAGTTTAAATACTTTATATGAATTTTACTAGGCAAACAACAAGTTTTTTTCAGATAGATCACGAATTCCAATCTTTGACTGGTTGAATTTGATTACATTTATTGAGATAGAATTGGGTGGTGATGCTGCTATTTATTGGGCAGATATTAAATTTCCAAACATTCGAGCAATTTGCTTGTCTTGTCATTCAGGTGAATAAAAAAACATATGTAGCTACTGAATACATTTATACTAATTTTGTTGATTAATTAGAAGTATTGTATACATACCATCTGTGTCTGTGCAACTGTTATATCATGGATTTGACTCCAATGTCCATAAACAGTGTCGAGTACCCTGGCTGGTTCCCATCCAATAACATGCAAGCCATCATTAGCACATCCTAATAAGGTTGCACCATCTTCACTGAACACCATATGTCTGGTAAAAATAAAATTCACTATGAATATGATTTTTTAATTGGAATAGCCTCGCGATTCATCCTAAGTAGGAATCGGTGTTCTTTGGCAAGGATATGTGGTTTGTCATATCGAAGATAATGTTTTGAGCCTTTTTCTGAATGTTCAACAACTGCCAACTTCGACTTTACAAGTTCGGGTTAAAAAAGTAAAATAAACCGGGATAAAATCTGTAAAATTTGTTTTATTTCATTATGCAATATTCGCGTAAACACAAGAAACTTTTATCTTATAAGAGTAATCAGCACAGGGTCTTCAAATCAACTTTACGTATTGCTTGCTTTAAAGTAATCCAAATACATACTCAAGCATGTTCAAATAATTGAGGCGACAAACTAAGTGCTAATAAAGTAAAGAAAATTTATTTACTCAATTGCTAAGATTTAGGAGGACTAACACCGCTTTAATGCTCCCTACGCAACAGTCGTGCTTCATCAAACAATTTTCATTCAATCATTGAACTAAACATCAGCAGTTTTTGATATGTAACATTTTTACTATAGCTTTCTGGGATTGATTTCGTGAAAAGGGACGGACGTGTAACAGGAACTCGAGGAAGGGGGCCAGAATTAGTCGTCAGATGGTATCAACCCATTAACCGAGATATTTGATTTTGGTTTTCGAATGGAATCGAACGGAACCGAATATTTTCGAATGTTATAAATCTGAATCGTATGGAATCTATTGAAATGGACTAGGATCGAATGAAATCGAATGTAAACGAATGGAGTCAATTTCTTCTTCTTAGTCGAGCACTGGTGGCGGAATGGTCGTGGTTATGGATCGTCGTATTGGTCAACAACTTCGCAGTTAGCGATTTCACGTCATAAGTCAGGTCGATTGTTAGCTTTACGATCCACCACCATAATTTTGGTTTTATATCGGTTTTAGGTGAGACCAAAATTTAAACTGGTTATTTCCAGAAGCCAAAGAAGTCCTCCTATTGCTTGTGATGTTGCAAGAAGGAGTCGAATAGCATAGACTCTATCTTGATCTTTTGGGATCGAGTAGAATCGAGTGAGATAGTGTGGGATCGGGTGGGATCGAGGGGATCAATGTGGACCGAGTGGAATCGAGTGAGATCGTGTGGGATCTGGCAGGATCGAGTAGTATCGAGTGGAAAGGGGTGGGATCGTATGGGTGCGAGTGGGATCGAGTGGGATCTACAGAGTGAAATCAAGTGGGATCGTGTGGAATCGAATCGGTTACTGTTATTGAAGCTGTTCTTAATGATTTTAAATACTTTGAAATTACAATATACTTGTCTCATAGTTTAGTTATAAATAAAAATACATTTTTCATTAAATGAATTATTCTTTGTTACAACAAATCATTTCAAATAATAGTTTTTCAGGCTATAATGTTAATGTTGCTTATTACCAAGCTGAGATGTCAGGTGTCATTTTATGCAACTTTTTTAGTCTTTACCACAGTTTGGTAAAGTTTTCTCTATCACTTTAGGAGTCCATTTATTGAAATTTGTGATCATATAATAATGTAGAATTCATTAAGATAAAGTATTAATTTAATATTTTAACACTAGTTATTATAAATATGTGATGTGAATGTAAGTAAAGGAAACATAAAACAAGTTCTTATATCAGCAGTATAAGTCAGCAACATGAAATACCATCTAAAACGTCTTTATTTTTTTTTTAAGTGAAATATTGCTGTGGATTTATAATTATACTGAACTATATTTACCATCAAGTACAATGTCATGACATTGCCTTTCCAGGCAAAAGAAATTATGTCTAACCTTATTGAAGTATTTTCTTTCTCAAACTTTGATACCAATTGAAATTTCTCCATATCCCAGAAATTCACCGTTCTATCTGTGCCACAACTAGCAAGTAGGAATTCATGTGGATGAAATTTCACACAGGTCACCGCAGAGGTATGTTCTGTAAATTCTTGAAGAACTTTACCAACACGGACATCCCAGACCTTGACTAGACCTGAAACAATATAAATTTTGAAGTGAAACCAGATTTTTTTAAATATAGCAATTGTTGTTGAAACGCCTGCTTTTTTGCCATAAAGTGATAAGAAAACATTATCTCTTTTAATACTTTTACTGTGGTGGTAAATAATACAAGCAATCCACTTACACGGCTCACATCACAATAATCAGAATAAGGGAACATGTGTATGGAAAAGCACACCACACATGTGAAGGCCGCATACATGGTGCACTATCAAAAATACTTTAGGAGTATTGGACTGCAATGAGTACTTATATAAAATAGTTAAAAATGCATACAATGCAAAAATAAATCTTCTGATTAAAGCTATGTCAATAGATTTACAAATATAATATGTATGTAGTAGTTAACACTTACCATCTTCACATGCTGAGGCAATCCATTGGCCATCAGGGCTGAACTGCAGACTGTTGACTGGCAGGCGGTGACTTGAGTATGTGACAATGCAACCTCTCTTCCTCGTGTCCCATAGTTTAATGTTGCTATCACAAGAACCTGTGGTCAAGTAATCACCATAAGGGTGGAAGTCCATACATTTTATAGCTCCTTTATGACCAGTGAATGTTCTTAAAAGCTTGGCAGCTTCCAGGTCCCAAATCTTTAGAGCACCTGTTTGTGAACCGGCACAAACCAAATCTTCTGAGTGCCCAAAGCAGACACATTCTACTGGAGTTGTGTGTCCAGATAAGCTCTGAAAATAATAGCACAGCATTAAATAAATTAATAAGTTCTAATTTATATCTTGTATAGTTGACAATAAGTTATAGAACTAGTTCACAGGAGTCAAAATATTACTTATATATACATTTATTAACAATTTAAAGAAAAAATTACTGAACTTAATGAACAATGATGATGATGATGATGATGATGATGAATTAATGAATAGTAACTTAATGAAGTATTAATGTAACAAACAATTTGATACCATCAAACAGCTTTGTCGTCCTATAGCCCACAAATTAACTTTTTTATCGTCGCCACCAGTCGCTAACACTTGGTTTGATTTATGTCCCATTGCCAGGCAGTTGACATTTGCCTTGTGGGCAACAAATTCTTCTGCAATAAAAATAAATATATATATATAGATAACATATGACCTAATTGAAATAATAAATGTTGAGATAAAATATACATACGTAATTTCCATGATCTTCGAACACTTTCCATGGTAATTTCAATTCAAGTGAATTCCATGTATGGAAATGTAACCTTGTTTAGACGTATTTTCTATGTTTATATTAAATACATTACTGAAATATTTAAATTATACAGAAGAAATGATTTATCACCCTTAAGATTATTAAATGTAACCCAAAAATATGAGTTAAATTATTGTAATTATTTGTTTATTAAAATTTGCAACTACTAAAACTAATAAATTTGATTGATTGGTTCATTGTGTGGTTGACAGTTGACACATGACAGTAGCGACCACAGTTTTTTTTTGTTACATTCTCTTTTTCATATATACGAGAAGGCAAAGGTTCTCCACCATGCAGCCTTGTCTGTCGTTATTTCTTCCAAATCTGGGCTAAAATTGAAAGTCTTCTTCTTCTCTGATTTGTATAAGTTAAAAGGCCAAAGCCATGTCTGTAGTGAAATCAAAGAGTATTATACTACATACTATATAGATATGGAAAATATTTACTTTGCTATAGTTTATGACTCGACTATTCTAGACATGGCTTTGGCCTTTTGACATGGCTCCTCTTCGATTTGTTAGTTGTCAATTATAATAATCAGAGAAGTAGAAGTTTTCAATTTCAGCCCAGATTTGAAAAATAATGATAGACACGGCTTTATATAAGAGAACATTTACTTTCTCTTTTGTACAAAAAAAACAAAATGAAACAAAAACGAACGCCCTATCGCTTTCTGGGAGTGATTTCGTAAAAAGGGATGGAAGTGTGTAACAGGAAGTAGGGGAAGCGCGCGCAATTGATTTTAACGAATTGAATGAGCGCGGGGTGCTAGAGTTGGCTGTCAGTCGTCAGATAGCATCAACCCATTTTCCGAGAGGTTTGATTTTGGTTTTCGAATAGAATAAAACGGAATCGTATAGAATCAAATGGAATCGATTGACATCAAATGGAATGGACTGGAATAGAATGGAAACGAATGGTGTTGAGTAACATAGAATGTATTCTACTCACTATTCACTGAAGTTGTCAAAATTTGACATTTAACGAAAAAAATGGCAGGAATGTGATGTGATATTGTATTGTGATTAAAAGTGAAAAAAATATTTCAGACATGGCTTAGGCCTTTAAATTGTGAATATTACAGACATGGCTTCGGCCTTTAAATTGTGACTATTACAGACATGGCTTAGGCCTTTTGAATTGTGTTTATTTCAGACATGGGTCCGGCCTTTAGAATGAGAAAAATATCGGACATGGCTAATGGATGAAGACTGCAGACATGGCTTCGGCCTTTTGTATAAGTTAAAACCAGAGAAGAAGAAGACTTTAATTCTAGCCCAGATTTGGAAAAAATAACGACAGACATGGCTGCATGGCGGAGAACCTTTGCCTTCTCTTTTACAGAGTAAATAAATAAATAAAAAAAAATTACATTTAGCATTTTTAGAGAGAAGTTGTTAGATACATCGTTTATCGATTCTCTATTGAAACTAAATATAATCGATTTATCGTAAATTCTTTAAATCGATTAAAACTATTAAAAAAATTACGTGTGCATCTCGGTACGCTTGACAGAAGTGATAACTTAAACTAATCTAAGTTGAACTATTTAATATTGAAATTGTTTAACTTGAGAAAAGCTTAGGCTATTAAACTTAAACTTTATGTATAATAATATGATAATGTGAGGAAAGGTTATTCATTAATAAAATCTTTTATTGATTATAAAATATATTTTACCCACTCGATCCCACTGGATTGATTGGAATAGAATGGAATCAAATGCAATCGAAACGCATTCTGTTATTGACGCAGTTCTTTAACGGTTTTGAAATGACATGATACTGTCTCATATTTTAGTTCAAATAAAATTGAATTTTACTTATTTTAATAATATTAGGAAAGTAAGGTTTATGGTAGAAGATATAAATAATAAATGATGGTTTAATTAGAAAATATTTTGTATACTTTTTAAGTAAAATGTAGAGAATTAGCCTTAAACATAACACCTATTGTACATTTACCTTCATTTACAAATAAATGATTTGATTTTCATTATAAAGAATTGTTCTTCGTCACAAAAAATCATTTTAAATAATAGCTAAATATTTTTATTCTGGCTATAATGTTAATGTTGCTTCTTACCAAGGTGAGATGTCAGATGTTACACATCATAATATGCGACTACTGTAAGACTCGTTCGTTTTTTTTCTAATTTGGTAGTGATCACGTTGAATTCAGGTGTTGATTTAACTTTTCATTACTACGATATTTCGTTCGTGCTTCATTCGTTTTCTTGTTGGGTCTTCAAAATAGTGAAATTATACGTACCTTATGAAATGATTAAAACAAGCCATTTTTTTTACAATGTTATATCACAAGATTCTTACAACATTCTTTTGCATCGTGTCTATGCAACAAGTAGTTATCGGTATATTGCATTAAAAGCATGACGCTAATCAAAAGTATGAAGCGAATCTCTGGTTACCAAAGTACGACGCGCGGGGATTGTACATTTTTTATTTGGCACTACTGGTAATATTGGGGATGGCAATAATAATAATCTTTCTGAAAAGCATCTACGCGAATTGAAATAGAATAAATCAATTTTCAAAATATCGATCTATTTTCAACTTATTTTTTAGTTTGTATTTTCAATATAAATATAAATCCAATCATGAAAAATAAAAGACCATATATAATAATAATACTAGCCCTGTATTAAACATTGTCCCACTGCTGGGCACGAGCCTCCTCTACTAATGAGAGGGGTTAGGCCTTAGTCCACCACGCTGGCCTAATGCGGATAGCGGTAGACTTCACATACCTTCGAAATTCTCAGATATGCCGGTTTCCTCACGATGTTTTCCTTCACCGTAGCAAGCGATAATTAACATTTAATACACACATAACTTTAGAAAAGTCAGAGGTGAATGTCACTTGGATTTCGAACACACGACTTTCGTCTTGGCAGTCCGTACCGCAACCAACTAGGCTATCGCTGCTGTAAGTCCTAAGCATTCATTTTATTTTGTTCGGATTGACGATTGTTGACACACTTCACGGGTTAATAAATGAGGGAAAGTATGGGAACATCTTTTCTCTTCAGACGCTTCGAAAGGTTAAATAAAATGCGTTATTTACTACATTGTGTTACCCCAAACGCCACCTGTATTTTTAATAAAAAAATGTGTAATATACAAAAAAACGAATATTTAAAATCGTTAATATAAAAATCGATTATTTTTCACATCCCTACTCTTTGGAGTTTGGGTCAAAGTCATCATCGCAGAATTCAGCAAAAATAATATAATTCTTTATTTGTTCATCGAATATTATTTTAATAAATGTTCTGTGATTTTATTTACATACATTAGAATAACCACCGAACGTAATATTACCGCTAAGCCAAAATTATTATAGAAAAATTAAATCGAAAATGTTTTTCAACAATACCAGGTATTGTTTTTTGAACCAGAATTTTTTCAAATATATTCTGAACTTAAAGCATGGACAGCAAAAAACACTCAGCTATGTTCAAGGACAAGAACCAGAACCAAAAGTTAGAGAATATTTCTATTATATAGATCATCAAGGAATGGTAGGTAACTTTTGCTGTAAGCAGAATAAATAGGTACTCTTTGATACGAAAAAAAGATAAATTATAATTTATAGTTATTTCTAGATGATTCCAAGATGAAGAACTTCACATCATGCTTTAAAGAAAAGAAGTTTTTAGATTTTTTTTTCAAAAGAATTCGCTTGAATACGACTGGAAGATATGAAGAGGAATTTCCTTATGTTTCATTGTGTGGGAAAGAAAGGAACTATATACGATGTGATGATCTTCCCATTGTTTACACACACATTATCAGTAAAAATAATTCTGACTTTCTAACCTATGGCTATGCTGGTGATATGTTAAGTATGGAATTTAGCCCCCATATGATTTACATGTTACCTCTGACAGGCAGAGTATACCATCCTGCTGAGAATAGATATGGGGGAGTAGGTCTAATAAAATCTAAGCTTGCTATAGAACTCAGTAAAAACTTTGAGTTTCAAAATGGAGAGGTTCAATCTCCTACGCATTTTGTTTGGAAAAATAAAAAGTATGAGCTAGACCAGGATTGGTTTCAAGAGAGATTGAAAAAATACAATTTAAAAATAAACACCACTCCGTCTGATTAATATTTATATTTCAATAAATAATTTTGTAGCTCTACATAATACATAAGGTGTTTTCTGTGATTATATTAGTAAAGCAGAATGACAAGTCTTTTTATATTATGTATATATATATAATACCAATAACACATTATCACAGGAGTTAGTTATGGCTAGTAATCATTAAATAATTCCTTTTTTTAATTTGTACTTAATCATATTAATTACAATTTGTAAATGTTTCACTTATGTTGTTTCATCTTTAGAAAATGGTTGAAATGATCCAGGCTGTATCCATGATGTCCCCATTGCTGCACCTTCATTTACTTTAGGTGACTTTAGCATTATATTTTTGGCATTATCATGTATTTCAGCATTATATGGTTTAAAGGTAATATAGTGTTTGTCTTCTGTTGGTGGGTCATCATATACATGGTCAATACTGGATACAACACATTCCCTTACTTTCTCCATAAATAATTTTCTATTTGTTTTATACCTAAAAATAACCACAAAATCGACTTATTCACTTAGTAGCAGTGTACATGGCTATAAAACCAGTGAGGCCTAAGTATGTCTGGGTGTCATACATTGATTGCAGCATAAAACACATCTACTACTTAAATTTATTAGGAAGCCTTTTTTGCAAAATTTTTAATTTGTTAAAACATTTATAAAGGTTTCAAATGAAAGGCAAGATTCCATAAGAAACTTCACACAAATGATGTGTGGGTGCCTCACATGTGTGTATAGATTTTATGCACCAGGCCTGTTACACCGCGAATGGGTGGTTTCAGCAACAATTTTAGGATACCTTGGATATTTGCGTAGGCACCAAAGAAGGCCACCGTGGGGATTTAGCTGGTAATTTCGGGTGTACATTAGTGGGGTAGGGACTCTGCCCCGCGGCTGCCCAGATAGTCATCATCCAGGCATGAGAGTGCTGGGTTGTAAGACTGGCTAGTCCAGCATATCCGTTTTATTCATATTCCGCTTCTGAGCAGGCAGTAATAATAAATGCTTTCCCCACAACAAAAAAAATGCTTTTTTTAATGGAAAAAATGGCTTGTATTTATTATTACTACATTATTTATTATTACATTCCTTTATCTAGGAAGTTTAAGGATGTTTGGTTTGTATGTTATTTATAACCAGACTCTTTTAAATATTTATCAATATTCCTTGTTTACAATTTAGTCCTTTGGAATAGTATGGTTAAAGATATATGGGCGATATAGCTTCATGAGCTGTATGTGGCCATGGTTCACTGACCACTGATGACTGAACAGTCGCTATTCATGTGTTAGTTGGTACCACTATCCTTTAAGCAGCAGCGTAATTTTATTGCTGACTAGCTGCAACTTCGCATGCGTGATTAAGTTTAAAATATGAATGATCTCATTGCTAAAATTCATTTTTTTAAAGCGTGCTTTGAGACAACCATCCGCAATAAACGGCTCGCGCGTTTGGGGCCCGTTCGTTACCGCTTACGACAGGCAGCAGATTTGCGGACTGAAAAATGATTGTTTCAAACCTTGTAAATTCGACCCGACTGACTGACTGACAGATTCATCAATGCAGAGCCAAGCCTGGGGTTATAAACTTAATATTTTGGCCGTTTATGCCTTTTATTACCAAATTTCTTATGGGCACACTTGCTTCTGGTTAGATGACTCATCATATTTAAAAGGAAATCATCTGCGAACATACCCAATGTGTCCACACACCCAATTTAGCCAAAAATCCCATTTATTATTAGTTAACAAAATTTAAATTTTTCTAAAATAAAATTGCTCCTTATATCATCAGCTACCTAGGAGAAAATTCCAAATGAAATCAGCCTAACCATTTTTGAAATTAGCTGGAACAGACAGACACAAAAACGACACAGTGCAATCTAGTATGTTTTACAATTTTAATTCTGGATTACTTTGTATCTGATTATGGACACACAAAGTGATCACCCCATGAGAGATTTTTATGAAGTCCTGACTGGTTGAATCAAGAAAATAAATAAAAAATAATAATATTTATGATCAAGATAGTAAAACAATTCTTACGCAACAGATGCTTCTACATTTGCAGGCACTTTCATGTTCAAATTGTCAAAAATCCAATGTAAATACTTCAATATTTGCCAAATGTGATTCCTTTTTCTGTCCCATTGTGGAAACACTTCACTTAAGTTAAGGATGCCTGTACTAGCATCCACAGCAGGGTGATATAAATGTGAAGTGAATGCTAAGATCTGAAATTATCCACCATGATTTCCGATTGCTTCTTTTTCCAAAACATAGCTAGTAAGTCAAGTCAACTATTAAAAATTAAAGAGGTTTTATTTAAATTGAAAGAGCATTTTATTTGTTATATATTAAGTAAAATATCAATCCATTAAGGCAAAATCTCTTTTCTTTTTATGTAATAGCATCAGGTGCCCCACTTGCTTGTTCGTGGAGCTCTGCTCACATTGAACCAATAAATAACTAATAAAAAAAGAATTTTCAGTTATGCAGGTTTCATCATTATGTTTTCCGTCATCGTTAAAACAACAAATAAACACATAACTTTAAAAAAAGTCAGAGATGTAGTCAATTGGGCTGTTAAATACATAAATGCCCATTAACTGCTTTTATTTATAGAATATCAAGTATGTAGACTATATTATGACATTAAATAACATACTAAATAACTACTTACTGGTACTTCATCATCTGGAAATTTTTCAGGTAGTGTAAGTGTGAACCTGAACACTCCTCCATCATACAAGCCAGCTCTCACAAAAATGACACCATACCACACTGGAATTAATAAAGTATGTTACTTGAGATATAGTCAAGTATGTTTCAAGATATTCAGCCACATCACCCAAAGTGCTGTCTGTATGAATCTTGCCTGTTTTCACAATCTTAAGCTTTAAATTAGCTTGATTGACTTGAAGGATAAGATTGTGCTTCATTAGTGTATCATTGGAAACTGGCTTAAAATTACAGAGATTTAATCTGCTTGAAAATGGTGCATACCAATAAAGCATACTAATCTTAACAGTGTTGTGGTCCCAAAATCTTAATATTTGTAAAATAGATATTTCCCCAATATGTTCTAAAGTTACATTTATAATTTAGTTGGAAAGTCAATTAAGTGGTGATGTACTTACAAAATGAGTTCTCATAAGATGGTATTACATAAATGCCTTGTAAATTCTCTGTTTGTAACATTCGGCTAGAAATAGAAATTAAATTAATTGTTTATCTATTATTTTTCAACAGTAGGACAGCAAGGTTAGTAAAACGGTCTTACTATTCGGCCATAATAACATATTCTTGGTGAAACAGAGAATATAATTCTCTTGTTTCTTTATCACTGCTATTAATTTCGACACTCATTTATGATATTTTTCTGGTATTCCTAAAGTAAATCAAGTTAATGTATTTTTTCTGCGATTATTGTCAAAGAGTATTATTATTGTAAACACAAAACTTATGTATAGTTTTTTTTTGTTTTATTCTCTCTTTTTTATAAAAAAGAGAAGGCAAAGGTTCTCCACTATGCAGCCTTATGTATAGTTTGCTGCTAGGATTTATTTTGTTTCATTCTCTCTTTTTTATATAAACGAAAAGGCAAAGGTTCTCATTCACCATGCAGCCTTGTCTGTCGTTATTTTTTTCTAATCTGGGCTGAAACTTCTCTGGTTTTATTAGTCAAAAGGTCAAGGACCAAGTATCAAGACTGGACACGACATGCGCGTACACCCGTAAAGGATAGACATAAAGTACTTGAAAAGGCAGGGCTGGTACCACATATTTTACCCGTTATGACAAGATAATTTTTAGCGTGCATTCCGTAATTTTAACTTAAAAAGTTGTATTGCAAACAAAATAAAACGATATTTTCATTTAATAATATGTATTGTCCTTTAAATAATATTAATTTTGTGTACAAATTTCGAACATTGTCTCCTTTGTTAACCATACATTTGGTGGCATAATGTATTCTTACAGTCAAATATTTTTTTAATTTTTTTTTTATAAGCGAGTGGTGATTATCAAAGACTGACAAAGATTATCAAAGACTGTAATGTAGATCCATGTCTCTGAGTGTGTGTTGAAAATAAATTTAGGCATATACATTTTTTGAAACATTTTTGCAGTAAATGATGCAATAATTGTTTTTAAATTACTTCAAAAAATAATTGTAGCCAGTATGTGAAAGTATTATGCAAGACCGAATTACTGAAAAGAAAAACAAAATAATTGTGGCCAGTACATATGTTACAGTATTATGAAAGACCGAAATACTAAAACAAATCTCCTTATATTTATGCCAGCCTGGTACATAAAGTGAATAATGACAGTGACGTCATGATGACGTACCCAAGAAGTATGTAGGAACCAACAAACCTTGCATTTTTATTACCTAGAAGCATCTAGAAGTCACTAGAAATGTAAGTATTATGAATGACCGAAATAATAAAAAAGACTAAGAAAATATTTTTAATGGCCAGTACTTTATAGTATCAAGAAAGACCTAAATAATATTACTGTATAGTACTAATTCGGTCTTTCATAATACCATAACGTACTTACTGGACCATGATTAATTGAAATTTTATAATTCAGACCGAAGCTTCTAGCTTTTCTCCTTACATTTCTGCTAATAATACTAGCCCTGTATTAAACATTGTCCCACTGCTGGGCACGGGCCTCCTCTACTAATGAGAGGGGTTAGGCCTTAGTCCACCACGCTGGCCTAATGCGGGTTGGTAGACTTCACATACCTTCGAAAAACTCTCAGATATGCAGGTTTCCTCACGATGTTTTTCCTTCACCGTTAAAGCAAGCGATAATTAACATTTTAATACACACATAATTTTAGAAAAGTCAGAGGTGTATGCCACTTGGGTTTCGAACCTAAGACTTTCGTCTTGACAGTCCGTACCGCAACCAACTAGGCCATCGCTGCTATATTTCTGCTAGCCTGGTACTTATAACGCGCCTAAAGAAGTATAACTTCAAAAACTGACAATATATTCTACGAATTTACAATAGGGTATAATATTTTCCCACAGAATAATAATAATAATAATAATCCTTTATTGAAGTAACATAGTTTTGTTTACAATTAGTTTTGACACTGGTTAACAACAAAAAAAGACAATTACTTAAACAAACATAAAAAACAATTTCCAGGGGTACCCAAACTAGGCTTGGCCTGTATCTTGGGATACCAATTAAAGTGTGTTACAGAATATTACAAAATTATTTCAACGGTGAGCTCTAATAAAAGTATATTTTTAATTAGTATTTATACGTACATAAACACAGAAATTTATATATACATACACAAATAAATATACATACATAAAACACAGGAATAATACAAAATATCTTACAGTAATTATATATAAATATTGTAATTAAAGTTTGTAAATCTTTGATGTCATGCATTCTGTTTCTTCATTAAATTTTTCATTTTTTTGAGGGAACAGTTCTTCACGTTGCAGTACCGAGAAACATTGTTGTAGATTAATGGGAAAGAATAATAGGGGAATCTCCTAGCAAAACTGGAGTTTAGTGAGGGAATTTTTCCCTCTTTTTCTATGTATAGTTATTGTTTCTTTTCCATTCTCTTTTTTATATAAAAAGAAGGCAAAAGTTTTCCACCATGCAACCTCCTTTTTTTCTTTTCTCACTTATAATAGGAAGGCAAAGGTTTCAAGCCTATACAGCTTCGTCAATCATAGTATAGACATACATATGTGTACATATATATACACTCACGCCTGCAATCACCGAAGGGGTTAGGTACAGGTGTATCAGTAAACCCACTTCTCGCCGAATTTATTACAGTCCCATAATGTATATATCCCATACTAGGGCCTATAAAGCCGTTAAAGCAAGCGCCATATCGAGCACAATTCCAGACTCCAGCCTGATACAGAGTATTTCTAAATAGAAAACACCCAACATCACTTTACCAACCCGGGGATCGAACCCGAGACTTCAGCACAGCAGTCGTAACGCATACGATTACAACTGCGCCACCTCAGTCAGGCAGTCTCAGTATAGATTAATATTATTGGAATTTTTCAGTGCAGGAACGCCTAAGCCGTCTTCATTTTACTCAATTTATTCAAATTGGCAAGAGATGGTGGTCCTTGATTTTGTTGACTTGTTGCTTCTTCTTAGACCAGTAGGCATTTCCGAAGCAACAGTGGGTTAAGCCTAAAGTCAGACTGGCGCAGAGTCATATTCATCTCTATTTTCCCATTATTAAGATTACAAATTTGTGTTACGCAAAATATGGAATCACACGTCGACGTTTGGTTAAAGTCCAGCGGTTTCGCGCGTCGCACAAGTCGGTAGCACAGCCCGAGCGTTATGGCGCGACGACGCACTTCGCCATGCACTGTAGTTGAAATGTTTTATGCGACGCGACGCTTCGACTCTGCGCCAGTGTGTGTTGAGCCTAAACATCAAATCATGACGTGTAAAAGTTTCCCCAAAGGCTTAATTTACTAAATATGTATACTTCGATAACCTAGATGAACTGAATCTGCAGACCCAGATCAACAGAACTGACTCGTTTCCTGAGCCTTCGTTACTCTTAAAGGGCAGGGTGCTGGCAGCGCCCCGGGTTTAGGCAATCTGGGCGGTTCGGGCCGGGTTAATCAAAGCACGTTAATTTTTTTTGTGTTCCAAAATAATGTTTATAATAATAATAATACAAAAAAAAACTCTTTATTTAAAAACCTTTTAAATAAAGAGTACTGTACATATAATAATACTAGCCCTGTATTAAACATTGTCCCATTGTTGGGCACGGGCCTCCTCTACTAATGAGAGGGGAAGCCCTTAGTCCACCACGCTGGCTTATTGCGGGTTGGTAAACTTCACATACCTTCGAAAACTCTTATGAGAATTCTCTGGTATGCAGGTTTCCGCACGATGTTATCGTTCACCGTTAAAGCAAGCGGTAATTAACATTAAATACACACGTAACTTTAGAAACGTCAGAGGTGTATGCCATTTGGGTTTCGAACATACGACTTTCGTCTTGACAGTCCGTACCGCAAGCAACTTATAGGCTATAGCTGCTTTTTATGTTATGAGATAATTTACTTTTCGTACTTTTAGAAGATCATTGTATCTAGGAATTGCTTCAGCCCTAGAAAGATAAGGATAACTAGGATCTGTTATTGTTACTGTAACTTCTTGTTCTTCATCTTTCGTTGTCTATTCGTCGTTTGTATCTGATTCATTAGATGTCGTTGGTAGGTTTTCATCTTTCTTCTTCTAATTTTTTCATAAACCTCAACCTTACCTGAAACGCGGTTCAGCGTCGAAAGACTCACGGATACACAAATTTAAAGTCCTAACTCAACTAAAAGCGCGATTATTTCTCCAAAAATGTACATCACCGGATCCGATGATCGCATCCGGTATTTAGGTACCAGACCCGGTAATATTTAATAACATAGTAACTACCAGATATCTACTAAATTTTGTATCGAAAATGATATTATTTAATTTCGTATGAACTTTTGTCCTTTCATACCCTTGTATTTATAATATTACGATGAAAATGTATAAAAAATTGATTTGATAATGTGAGTGCACGATGTGCACTATATGGTTAAATTCAATTCGATGCTTACATTACAACCTTTGCATTAAAATTTTAATATAATATTCTATATGTTTTATTATAATAATTAATTTAGTCGATTAAATTTTTTTTCAATTCTTCACTCTTGTTACCAATATATTTCAATAAAAATACTTACGAAAAACATAGGGTGGACGTCATTGAGATGAGCACCTGATGATCTCGGGATCAACGGCGCGCGCTCTCAATTAACTGGGATTATCTCGTGCACGTGGCATTGGATTACTTGTGCTTTACATGTATCTATCTCTCCACTCACGCACTTATTATTTTGAATTCATTAAATTTCGATTATTGGATATTCGACTTTTATTTGCGTCATAAAAGTAGTTCCCATGTTAGTTATAATTACTTTCATGTACAAGTTACAACTGCACTAGTCGGTATGATATTCACAGTATGATGATGCCAGGTCTGTATTTAGGGCAGCAAATGCCTGCTATATCAATTTCCTTAGGCTATCTATATTTTTTTATTACAAACAACCAGTTAATAATGTTTTATGGACGAATCTATAACAAGTTTTATGACAGCTGTTTTCTTCGTAGAAAACAGACGTTAATTCAAGGAAACATATGGATGTAATGGCGCTACTCGGTTTCAAAGTGCCGCTGGCTCCCCGTCGGCTATAAAACTCAAACATTTGATGTATCTGCGCTCTGCAGTCTTGTAATTTAGTCTCGCAGTATAAACAAACAGCTTTATTTGTTTTTTGGTTTCATATAATTAAAACGTTTACAGAAATAAATCTTAAAAGAAGAATAATTAATTTGTATGAGTTGAGATTTGTAGAATTTTTAATTTACTTAAAGTATAATAACGGTCTTATTCATAATGAGTTATCTGAGCTTTATAAGGCCGTTAATATGAGCTTTTTAAAAAATGTTGAGCGTTTTATCTTTATTTAGCCATTATGAATAACATATTTTCACAAGCTCCTATTAACAGCTTTATAAAGCTCCGATAACTCATTATGAATAAGACCGTAAATGTTTTTCTTTATAATCAAGTAGGTACCTATAATGTTTACCTACTTATGGCACTTAATATATCCAGGGAAGCCGCAGGCATGCATCTTACTTGCTCACTCAAGTGTGATATGAGACTGGCCGACTCACGTGTCTTTAGGAAACCTTATGAACAAGCTCGGTTGACATAGGTGTCAAGTTTAGACGGGTATTACCTTCATCTCAATCTATGACACTTTGTACAAGATTGGACGATTTGGAATAAAAAAAATATATTTCTATGTCTGACAAGCAATAAATACTTCAACTTAGAACTAATTAAGAAATTTAAACGATAACATGCTTTTAACATATTGTACTAGATCATAGATGTACGAGAATAACAAAGACTATACTGTAACATAATTTATACATAAAATTATATTTTAAATAACTATAAGAATTATTAACAAACAGTCTATTTTAACAAATACAAATTATCAATTTGGTTTTTAACATTTAGTATTAATCTGTTAACACAAAGTAGGTATTAATCTGTTACCTTGGTTGATCTTTAATTTAATTCCATTTTAAGCTATTTAGATTTAAGTGGTGTTTATCAGTGTGTATTTTTAATAATACTGGAATAGAGTTAAACTAACTGCTATACCGAGAAGCACTACAATACAACAACATCCAACGGTTTGGGTACGAATCCACGGCATCTGTATCGTTTAATGAAACAAAGATTAAGTTTGGCAGTCGCTGTATTTATGCTCATATAGTTATTATTAAAATTATTACATACACTCACGCCTGTAATACACGAAAGGGTAGGCAGAGGCATAACTAGTACACCTACATTTCGCCGAGCTTATTGCCGTCCCATGATGTGATAGGGGGCGAGCCTATCGCCATACCGGGCACAACTTCAGACTCCGGGCTAAAGCTCAGTGCTTTTTGTGATAGAAAAAACCCAATAAATAGAACTTAACCCGACCCTCGAGACCTCAGCACAGCAGTTGTACCGCGTACGCAATTTCAACTGCGCCACTTTCAAATAAATACATTAATAGTTTATAAACTTTACATCCATCACAAGCATAGAAAGTATATAATTCTATAGAGGACGATTTATTTGCATTTCTTTTTTCACAGGCACATAGTCCTTCAATAGACAATATGAACACTAGGGAAAAGTTTAAAAACATTCATAGTGGTAATTAAGACCTTAAAATTGACCGCGGAACCCCTATAATATAAACCCCTGAATAAAAAACTTTTATAAAGGAATATTATAGGAAAGAGAAACAAATCTAGGGGAACAAAATAAAATAAAATCACAAAAGCTAAGTAGAGAAGGCATAACCACATAAAGTAACAAGAAAACGTTAAAAAGCCACCAAAAAAGATAAAATTTTAAGATAAAGTAGAAAATAATAAAGTAAATGCTTGATTTTGTTACTTGCATAGCTTCTTACGCCATTATAAATCTATATTTCAATGGACTATTATTGGGCTTATGAGAAATGTACCCAGCAATGTAGGCTTACATAATAAACGTATATAAATTAGGAATTAAAAGATATTGATTCTGATCAATTTAGATTGACGATATTTCAAAAGTTTAATATAACGTAAAAATAGTAATTCAGTAAAATTGTTTAAAAAATAAAGATCAGTTAAAAGTGTTTTAATTGGAAATATGAGAACTTAATAATATTAAATTAGGACATATTGCGGCTTCTTCTTCTTCTTCGTCGCCTCCTCATGGCTGAGGGTCGTGACTATATGAGGTATATTGCGCCTACATATCCTCAAATACCGTAGACCACATTATTTACCATCAGGCGAGATAGTGGTCAAACGCAATCGTATTTCGATAAAAAAATTGTATAGCATAGCCCACGGATTAATAGTAACGTCATCTTTGTCTTAAATGTTGGTAAACATCGTAAATAGGCTATGTTTATGCACGGTTATCACACTAATGGATGAAACGATGTGTATCTGGTTTTCAATGTTGTATTGAGATAAGATTGAATTACTATTTAATATATCAAATCTTAAGAGAACCCTACCCAACAAATACTATCAAGATAGGGGGGAGGGCAAAAGCTAGTTCATTATCAGACCTTCAACAAATTTATAAAGCAGCAGCAGTAAAGTATGTTTAAACCAATTAAGGTGACGTTGCTACAATCCAAGCTGTAGTACTTGTCACCATTAGCGTTAGTGACGAACGTCTTAAACAATGAGCGTTAAAACGCCCTTTCACTAATATATTATCTTAAGCTGCAGTTCTATGTATAAAAAATAAACAATATAAAAAAACAATTTGATCGAACAGGTATAATATTGGCGGTCGGTGTTCCCACGCTTTGCACGCGGATTACACGAAATGCCCTTTTGGTGCTTCACTACAACACTGACCTGCAACTTTTTGCGCAAAAAGAATGCCCGGTAAATCACAGGTTCATGGTGTAAGGGATCCGGCATTCGGTTTTACATTGTAAACCTAATTTTTTTAGTACTGATACTGATCACTGACTATGTCCAGTAAGGAGGGTACCTGCTCAATATTGACGGTCGAGGTGCCGTATGTCACAATAAGTTGAACGATAACATCTTTTTCTGATTTGCCATATTCAGTTCCGCATATGATATAACAATGTGTCGATAAATGACTATCTGTTTTTTTATGTTTCCTTAATACCCATATTGTACAGTATTAGATAAGTATTGTACAGTCCTTATCGTTTCCAGAAATATAACAAATCTTTTTGGGAACCGTGTGTATGAATTATTATAATAGGTATAGATTTTACTTTTTCATCAGCTCAAAAACATTTGAGTTAATGAAAACTGACTCGGTGGCGCAGTTGTAATTGCGCATGCGTTACTACTGCTGTGCTGGTCTGGCTACAGGTCTCGGGTTCGATCCCCGGGTCGGGTAAAGTGATATTGGATTTTTCTATATTGAAATTCTCAGTATTAGCCCGGAGTCTGGAACCTGTGCCCGGTATGGCGATAGGCTCGCCCCCTATCACATTATGGGACCGAAATTCGGCAAAAAGTGGGTGTACTGGTTACGCCTCTGCCTACCCCTTCGGGGATTACAGGCGTGAGTGTATATGTATGTATGTCAAAAAAAATAGTCTCCCAAATCTGAAAAACAGCTGACTTTATTGACTGCTGATCGGCAAATCCACCAGGTTTGTTAAACTGTGGCACTATTGATCCTAACACCAGTTTTGAAAAAAAAGTTTGCGGAACATACTAACTTTTACGTGTCTCACGTTTTAACACAGTTGATGAGCATAAATAAGCACGCATGAAACATATAGTCGGTTCATTTTAAAGATATTTTATGTGAAACATGTTTAATATAATAAATTAAATGAGTTTAAAATTATTTTTATGTGATGTCTGATTTAGAGTTTATGGAACCAATATTGGAAAATGATTACGTATTTTCCCACGCCAAATGATTTTTTTATTAGTTAGAAAATGCTAAACTTCAACAGGCCAGTTGTTTTCGACAAACAGGAATATGGTCATTACCTTAGTGAAGCCAATTGTGTATATAATGACTGAAGGCGGAGAAGGGCGAATGCAGACACCGTGCACGGTTCACAGGTGTGCCGCGCGTGCTCACTGCTATACTATAATAGGGTTACCAACCCCGGAATTTAAATACTAGGATTTGAACTTAGAAAAAACAGGACAATCCAGTTTAAAAACAGGACACGTCTTTGTTTTAAAATACAATTGCCTTACTTACCCCTAAAGTAACGATTGCAAAAGTGGTGTGCGAATTTAAAAATACACTATACAGGACCTTATTTAAAAATCTAGAACGCTGCTTAAAAACTATCCAGGACACCCCAGGACACTCTAAAAACCAGGACATGTCCTGGGAAAACAGGACGGTTGGCAACTCAATACTATAATAACCCTTAGTCCTATCAGAGGACGCCACACACCAGACTCATGACGCGTGACGACTCGCGCTTAAATAGTTACCATGAAACTGACGGAACAAAACGGCTAATTATATTTAATTTAACTAGTTATTAGCTTGGAAATATCAGGGCTCACTTCCCCTACGTTATTTACCTGAGTGCACCGATAGTCGAAACCCTGTCTACTTTGATGGATAATTAACAATTTCAAGGTGTTTAAAATACGAGGTGTTGAATAGAAATTATAAATATTATACAAATTTGCTTAGGTGGGTAGGTATGTTTAGAACAGAATAAGTTAAACTCGGTGGAGTTATGTTTATTTATGTATTAAAAAACATGTTATGTAATCAATAATTCTTTAATAATTTCTGTTTTGTTTACGTAATAATCACAATTAATTATAATTTGATTGCAATGTATCTAAACTTAAAATTAATTAACATTTACCACAAATTAAACAAAACAATAATTTTAATGAGAAAAAATGCATTTATGTATACGGGATTCTAACTGAACAATGATTAGCATTTGCTTATAATATTTGTTGTAACAAATGTACCTACATAATATGAATTACACTTTCATATTACGTTTTATTCATTATTAATAATTATGATTAAACGTTGAAAATATACGGCAAATTATACGGCACTTATTTTTTGTGTCGAAGATTTTACACACTCCTAAATACATATTGTAAATATGTTCATATACAATGAATAAGGTACCTACACTAAACTACCATATATATAAGTAGCATATAATTGCACCTAAATGTTTTACCTATTAACTATATTATAAAGTAAGCAATAATATGAAATTTCATTAAAACTAATTCATTGAACCTAAATATAAATAACTTTTTGGCGTAAGGCTTGGTTTCTTCTGCCAAATATAGCATATTTGAAAAAGCCGTAATAAAAACGATATATGATGTTGATGTATACCTTTATCATGTAACTTACAGACAATTTCAATAAATATTTTTTTTACTGCCTGGATAGACAGACGAGCCACCTGATGGTAAGTAGACACCGCCGCCCATAGACTTCTGCAATGCCAGGGCACAGCAAAGCCGCTGCCTACCGTTGAATCTCAAATCTCAAACCTTATGTACTGATCGATCCCGAAAATAAACTAATCAAATAATGGCGTGGCATTGAAACTTTATCTTATTGGTTCATTTCTGGAAACGATCTGTAGACCAAGATTAAGATTGTGTATTGAAACTGGCCGTTAGTCGTCGTATTATAGAGAAATTGGCGAAAAACCTTTTGCTTTATTCAATATGATCTGTATATTTACTGGCGATGATATCGACAAACATTACGTGATATAAACAATGTATTCCTAATTTATAAATTACTGCTGTTCAATAATTATTTCTGTTTTTTCTCAATAATTATTAATGAAAACTGCGTTTTAGTTACATCTTCCAAATCATTTAAGGACACGATAACTCGATTTGCTGGTCGTATTTCTGAGCACTACCGTAGTTCTATTGAATATTCTGTGGCACTACAAGAATTCAAACTGAGATATTCAATAGTATTAGGTACATATTATTACATATAAAATGCATAGTGATTTGATATCCTAATGTTTGTTTTTCAAGTGAGAGATCATTTTAATTATTATGGCTACCGCAAGTACTGTTCATATGACTTCTTCTATTGAAATTTATGACATAAGTGTGCCTTGCGAGTGAGGTTTGATATGCACCGGGTGAGAGGGATGTGGATGTGCGGGATGGGCGCCGTGTGGCGGCTGGCGCGTTTGGTGACAACGCTGCGCATGCACGTGTGAGTGGGCGCGCAACTCCTCGCCATGTTCACGATATGCTCGTTGCTTATCCTCAAAATCACGAAGCCGTTGATTGTATCGTTCAATTTGATCACGAAGTGCCGCGTCTTCAATCGCCGCTCGTTCTTCATCCAACTCTAGACATCCAGCCCCGTCCAACCGTTCTAGGTCAATCCATCCGCGCCATCTTACGCATACGCCATTCATAATAAATCTTGATACGATGTGCGCCTGTTAACAAAAAAAGTTTTAGGTCAGAGACAAAAAAATTAGTACAAAAAAATTTAAGGGCGCTGTTGGTGGCAAGATTAGAAAGGGCATATTAACTGTCCCATGTGGCACGGAAGTAATTTCTTAAAACAGACCCAAACGTGTGTCCTTCTTTGGAGTAGGTACCTACTCGCGTGCCCATTTCGATCTCGTGTCAAAATAATACCGTAATCGATACGAGGTAGCAGTTTGTAAATATGGAGCATAATATAAGTATTATGCAAATAGTTGTGGGACTTTAATTATTAAAATAATTTATTAATATTTAAATAATTGTGGATTATTAACATAATATAGCGTTATAGCATAGATCACTTCTATTTTTTTTGTAAAATAGATCACATTGTAAAACGCGATGAATATTTAAAATAAACCCATCGAAATAATTTCCTACCGATCCCAACACTACAGTATTTCAGAACAAATAAAACTATAGAATTGACATGGTGGTGGCGCCTACAATCGCTAGTATGTCAATACATACATGCATACATACTGCAATCAGTACCTATACATTTACAGTTCGCACGGTTTCAGTCGCTAATTTGTAGATGCCAACTTAACAAATAATTTAAAATTTCATAACAATGAGACCTAGTGCGATATTTTTTTTTTGTTTTGGTTACACTTAATTGTTCTCGTACAAAGTTGCCATAGTGCTACTTCCACTGTCTCTTTTTTCCATGGTTTTACCAATTTTCACAAAAGAAAAGAGCAACACGTCGGCGTGGCGTGGTTAACTTAAAAATGATTAGAGCAATAGCAGTAGTGCATGTCTAATGAAACCCCCTTTAACTTCGTAAACATTGAATAAACCATAATAGGTCAACTATAAACAGTTTATTGTTCATTATAGTTATTAAGGTCTGAAAATGCTTTTGTATCACTCGCTGTATGAGCAATCTAGACCACGTCTAAATGAAATAGAAACTTGAAAGTCATCAAGAAAAATTAGGCGTATTCAAACAGAGAAAGAAAATTATCCCTCATTAAAAAAATCTAATGTTATACCTTCTTGTAACTATGATTTAATTAAGTAAACTTCGGACCCATAAAAATTTCAACTCTATGCCGTTAAACCCGGTATTAACAACGGTATTATATTTATGTATGTACGGTGTCTGGAATAGTTACACAAAAATCATTTGTTTAGTTTTCCATATAGATTCGTCACAAAATAATACATGCCAAACAGGTTAATTATGGTTCAATTAGCTTTGATAGGCTTGTGTTTATGCTTGATATAAGCTGCAGAATTATGCAGTATCGTGCGAAAAAATATTTACGGCACACTTATCACACAAAAGTACTTTTTTGGGATGTATGTAGGTATTGTTTTTGACAAATGTTTGTGTGATAGACATATATTTGTTCCGGGTTTGCATGTTGTGGGACCGAAATATCTCGTAGTTCGCGATACCCACGATATAGGTTTGACCTTGTGTCGGCTCAGGACTATGTGTTTGGCTGGTGGGTGTATCTATTATTTATTTATTGTAGTCAAATGTTTTTGGCATAAGAAAAACTAAATTGGGAAGTCCGTTAACAAATTTTCCTATATAATTAATAATTTGTCCGGTCAATGATCTGAACTCTAGTATTAGGGAAGGGAATTTAAAATTTCTAAGAGACTAATGTAGATTCTCGGAAAGTGGGACAAAACAACATAAGGTAAGCGAGGTTCAGATCGCGTGCGGCCCGCTTTGTTCCGGCATCTGCTTTAAAAAACCTTTAATTGTGGCAAACACTCGGCAAGGATGCAATTTAAGCACTAATAACAACTTCTCATTTTAATTCCTTCCACGTTTTGTGAAGTATGCATCGCTTACCGTATGCTTCACAGTTTAATTTTTGAACTGAGGAGTAAGGGCCAGAAATTCCTTTATTGTAGAATTATTTTTATTAAATTATACGTACAGTTTTAGTTTAAACTGTAGTTTTAATCGCACAGAATTTTGCTTTTACTGTTCCTTGGTTTTAAATAATGTTGTTTTGAAAACTTTTGTTCATTATTAAATGAGACTAGAGCTCGTGCCTCGAGGAGAATCGGTACATTACCTACAATTACCTACATGTTTTATGCGTAGATTTCTTTTTTAGACATGTTATTATGTGTTTATGTTTAATATGTTTCATTTCGCTTGCCCAAATATTCTTAAACTTGATATAAGACAATACCAATGTATTTACTTCAGCTCTTTATTTTCTCTTCGTGCTTTATTGTAATTACCTTGTAGATTTATTAGCTCAGTAAATTCTTATTTATCAGTAAAAAGTCCGCTTTAAAGATACTATCTAATATCTTTAAAGTGGTCTTTTTAAAGATACTAGATATACTGTCTAGTATTTACCTAATTTCATTAATGGCAGTTTGATGTTGTAACCTTTATTAAACAATCTGTGTTTAGTTTAGTTGTTTGGACAGCACTTATAATGATATGTATTACATTTCAATGTACACATAGAAGGATACTTGCTGTAATAACTTATTACAGACAAACAAAACATAGTCATACTAAAAAGTATGAGAATATGAATTAGTAAATTTTTGTTTTTTTTTTTTTATATTTATATATAGTACTTTTAAAGAATATTTTTTGTAGTAGGACCTGCTTAGTAGTATGCATATCTATTTACCTACTAGATATGTAGCAACGTTACGAATGATTGGAACGGTGGCGAAAGCAAACCTATTCCATCAGTATGGTTTTATGCGAGAGCGGCTGTAGGTCGAACTCACAAAACACCACTTCTTTGATATTTACTTACAAAATATATTACCTTAATATAACGTATAATGTTAATAAATAAATTAAATTATGCTATG
This sequence comes from Laothoe populi, assembly GCA_905220505.1. Lineage (NCBI taxonomy): Eukaryota > Metazoa > Arthropoda > Insecta > Lepidoptera > Sphingidae > Laothoe > Laothoe populi. The sequence continues at coordinate 11,097,203 of HG992151.1, read as the reverse complement.
GAGAGGGTAGATTTTTTATTACAAAGGGAGTAAATGTGTCGACAGCGGCCATTTTGACTGGGCGGATTCAACGTCGCGACGCCCTCCAATCACAAAGCGCTTTTCCTTCATTGATTTTCCGGAAAATGGTTTCCCTCGCTCTCGGGTTGCGCTTGGTGACGGGTATCGACTATTCCAAGTTTTCGTAAGGAATTAAAAAACTCATACCATTGATTTTAACCTGGCTTCACCTATTTTCGGCAGTAGTGTTTCCACTATTGTCAAGTGTATTTCTTGTGTTTGTATTAATTCATGATAAAAATCATAAGCCAATTCTGTAAACATTTCTGAAAAAGTGATGAGTATTTTTTTGTACCTTACTTGAATTATTGAGGTTATTTTCTTTTGGACGCCAAGCGTCGCACGCTTCGTGCATTTGTGTGTGTAGTGTTAAGTATTAGGAATAATTGCGAATTTTCAAGTTTTATATATAACTTTAATTCTGTAAAATAATACAAAGCGGGGACGACATGGTTGGTTTAATTTCCGTTTACGCCAAAAGTATCAATTATTGGGGCTAAATGTCTTTCACCTCCATATTTTGAAGTTATTTTCCTAAATCCTAAATGTATAAGAATGCAAATAAAATGAATAGCGGATGGAGAAAGCTTTGACTATGTAACATATTTCACTGGGGATCTGTTTTAATCCTAGGAAAATTATAGGGAACTTACAAACCCAATCAAAGTTTTCATGTCAGGATTTACTAAAGACTGCTTTCTGATTAATCTCACTACACACAATCGTATCATCATCGTACGGGCAGCACGACACTCTACGCTGCAGTACCATTAGACTAATCACGATAGTATAGGCCGATATGAAATGAACTGACTCTGACTGCACTGCGAATGAACTACAAATGAACTGCCCTCCGTAACTACGAAGCGCTCTCTTTTATTGCAAACATTTACCTCACCGAAACTGTAACTATCAATACACCAGTAGTTATTTTTTAAAATACCTACGATATGTTTAAGAAATAGAAACTATCCAAACACAATAAACATATTACATAATTATATGGAGTAACATTACATTAGGTAATTGATGAGTAAGCGTTTTCACACTTCATAAAGTCAAAAAACTTTTAATTTTCAACTCTAGCCCTAAATAAATATTTTTAAAACTATTTAGTAACAATACATTAAAAAAAGGGGCAAGTATTCTAGTGTTTCGTTGATCGTGAACCACCAAACTTCTGTAGTGGCGGTACACCTACTCAATATTTATACTGCATTATCGCTTATATCTTGTATTATGTCCCCACGCCATTTAAAAAATAACATCTAACAGTCACACACATATTCCAGACCTCACATTAAGATATACCTAAGTCTTGTATCGTTGGTATTAGGAACTACGAGATACTCTGTCTTACAACACTCAGCCCCGAAATATTTTTAGATGACAAGCTTTTGTCTCCACGCGGAGTCGAACCCTTGGCATCCAGTTTGCAACCATCCAGTTTTTGCCAGCAACACACCCGCTGTCCCACGTGGGTTCTCACTGAAGATTTTTAGTACGCGATAGTCCGTCTGAGTTTAAACCACCCCTTGATCGATTTCTGCAGCCAAGCAACGTAGCTTTCTCCAGTTCGGATATCATTGTAGCCAGTGAAATTATTAGGTACAATAAAACAATAATATAATTTTACCTAGACGGCACTCAAACTTACTAACCGTAGGATAAATATCTAGTCATACACTAATACTATCAGCCATTTCGGATATATAATTCGTGTTAACAATCGTGTTTAGAAGATTAAAGTGTAACGTTTAAGTATTTTTGAGATGCACCATTGTGTTCTAATGAAATATCGTTACAAGATGCGAACTCGAGCACACTCGAGCCCTTTGTTAAATGAACCGAATGTAAATAAATATAAGTATTCATACAAACGCGCAGCAGGCGGCCACTAAACAACGAAGGGGCTAGATTCAATAAAATAGGTACCAAATGGATTTCGTTTCTATATGAATACCTTTATTGAAATGAAAGTTAGGGGTGCGTGTAATATTTTCCCGTTATTGAAAGATATTTCATCAGCTCGAAGTCATTACAGCAAGTCAGTCATGTGTGCCTTATAATATATCTAAATAATACATTGACTTATATTCTATAGACACGAACTGTCGAACAAAAAAGATGTTCCGAAAACCTTGTCCGCCCACTAATGCCATCTATCATTTTACTAAGAACTATTTGGAAGTTATAACTCCCGTCACTGTCTCTCGAACGGGACTTTCCGCGCGCTAAAACGGGACAAACTATATAATGAATTTCTTATAAAATATTTTCCCATATTCAGAAATTAAATTAATTAATATTTATTGATATTACGTTATGAAATTATGTTATTTACCTTATATAATATTAACAGTTTCACTGTAAATCAATTTAAGGCAGATTTGTTCGGGAATGTCACAAATAACTCAAATTAACTGATGTGCATTCGTAGGTGGCACGAAGCAAACTAACGTCGGTGTGGAGTATACACCTCAACTCGGTGGAACATAATGTTTGTTTTGGTCGCCGCATCTAGTACGTAGTACATATAGATCGCTGAAATAATACGTATATCTTATATAATATGCGTATACCTTATAGTAATTAGCAAATAATTTAATACATTAACTTAATAAATGGTTTATTGTTAGTTTTTCATAGTTAATTAGTATACGGACATAGTCGTACCGACGCGAACGCGTATTACAAGTGACCACCTCTTACAAATTAATGCATTAACATGTTCCAAGGTGCCGCCATAAAAAGAAAAGAACATAACATTAAGTGAACCGTAATAATTCTACGTAGAATAGATGTCATTTATTCTGAATACATTGTGAAGCGGAGCGTGACCAGCACGTTATCTGCGGTGTTATGGCTTTATATTTTTTCATTAGCGATTTGAAAGTTGTTTATGTCTTAATTTGGTTATGAAAATATAGGCCGGAAGCAGCGGCCGTTGATAGCAAATGGAGACTGTTGACGAATGATGTCATTACCTGTGGAGCATACGCATATTGAATAATACATATCGTAGACCCACAAATGAACTTACTTTTTTGGTGAAGATCTTAATTAAGATTGGTAAATCGGAACTTAAATCGTAGATAACACATTATGTAAATTAGCGCAGATTAAAAAGTTTCAGCGATATTAAATGTAGAAGTTTTTAAATCACTGAAGATTTCCACGTGCAACAATAAATATAATTTTCACGAGAGTGACGAAGGGAATTAACAATTTTTCCACAGAGACAAAGGTAAATATTAAGCAACGTTGTTTCTGGATAGTACATGTACCTATTTGTAGAATACGGTACGTTTTCATGATACACGACAAGAGGTGTTAAAAGTATGACTTGCGAAAATCATCGGTACGTAATCACCTACAATCTATGTCGAGGAGTCTTTATTGTATTTTGTGTGTGTAGTATAGTATATTTTTCTTTTAAGACCTATACAGATTAAAATACTAACTGAATGGATCTGGTTGAAATTTGGCTCAGAGATAGATTATAGTCTGTAATAGCACATAGGCTACTTTTTTCCCGGAAAAATGTACAGTTCCCAAGGGATAAGTTTGCTTTTGCTTTTCATAGAGCAAGGGATTGACGGTTGTTTTTCATAAAGGTATTTATACTTCGTGAAATAGAGGTTTAGCCCATATTCCTTAAGAACACTTGACCAATTTACACAGTAACGAAAAATATTCGCTTAAAAGTTTAAAATAATAACATAAGTTAAAAAAATTATAATACCCACGCCGTCTGAGTCTCACATACACTGATCAAAATCCACGCGGACGAAGTCGCGGGCAACAGCTAGTACCTAATCCTATCCTACGTCCTACTATTATATTATACAGGGTGTCCCTGGAAGTATAGATCAAATCGAATAGGGGCATGGGCAAGGTCATTTTCCAATTTTTAACCCAAAGAATGTTGGTGCAATTTTTTACGGTTCAATAGTTATGACCAATTTTTGTATTTTTCAAACAATTCGCAGTGCTCAAATAAAATCATAAAAATGAAACTCTTAGAGCTATCAATAGCTATCAATGTATTTTTTATGAGAACGTTGTACAAGAGTGGGTTTTCCTGTCTTAATACTTTTACGCAGCTAGAATACGTGTTCAATAAGAAAACATGTTTAAAGATAAAGAAACGAAAGATAAAAAAGTTAAACTGGAAAGCACACACAGAAACACTAATAAAAGAGATTAGTAACTCTTCTTATGTATTACATAAAGTGGTTCCAGTGCTTAACGTCGATGCACTCCTTACGGCATACCATGGGATTAATTTCCTCCCATCTTAGGTATGGTGTAATTTTTTGGGGTAACTCTACCAACAAAGAATTAGTTTTTACAGCTCAGAAAAGATCCCTAAGAACTACGTTCAAACTGAAAGTTACTGAGAGTTGTAAGCCGTATTTTACGAAATTTAAAATCCTAAAGGTCACTTCGCTTTATATTTTAGAAAGCGCAATATTTGTGAAAACGAATCTAAATTTATTCACACAAATGTCTGATATAGTTATCCGCAACAGACGCGATAACAGTAAACTTTGTCTGCACAAATCGAGGACCAAGTTAATGCATAATAGTAAATTTTGTCTTGCCCCAAAAATATATAATCAAATCCCGAAACTCTGGAAGGAGCATAATATTGAGGTTTTTTCAAAAGACATTAAATAATTTCCTAGCAATTAGGGAGTTCGGCACATTCAGGAGTTCCTGCAGGATAAAATTGACGGCTAATTTTATTATTGACATTGTTTTATTGTTTTTTTTCTCTTCTTAATATATAATCTGAATGACAATTTATTAAGTTTCTCTTGAAATATAAAAAATATTTATTGTAATAATAATCTTATTTAATATTCTTTTGATGCAATTATATAATGATAAATTATGCTAATAATACCAAGATAAAGTTAATATATGTAATAATGTAATGTGTTTGACATAAAAATAATTAATAATTACTTAAGCTATCGGTAAATAGCTAATAATAATAATAATTCACTTTTTTATATTTGTACGCCACTATGGCTAGACATGATGGTCTTAATTGTATTTTAACATCTTGCATACCTATGTGTGTATACTCATGTTCTCACAAATAAAAATATCTTTATCTTTAGTTTAAAAGTTACAGAATTTTATTTACATGGACGTCGTATTTTTAAATTGGTGATAACTTTGGAACCGAAAAAAATTGCACCAACATTCTTTGGGTTAAAAATTGGAAAATGACCTTACCCATGCCCCTATTCGATTTGATTTATACTTCCAGAATGTTTGGATGGATGGATGTTTGTTACTCAATCACGCTATAACGGCTGGACGGATCTGGTTGAAATTTGGCACAGAGATAGATTATAGTCTGGAATAGCACATAGGATACTTTTTATCCCGGAAAAATGCGCGCTTCCTATGGGATAGCAAAATATAGAGAGTGTAATATATTAAGATGACTCCATGGATTGTATACCTTTCCTTCCAAAATTACCTCCACGCGGGCGGAGCCGCAAGAAACATCTAGTATAATATAAACTGGTAAAGTAGTGATAGTGAGTTGTATAAACATTATAGTGGCAGTTCAAATTTCACAGCAAGAACAATGTACCAATAAAGGTAAAGTTTTAGTTTTTCTCTTGCAGATCTTTTCCCGGCTGGATAACTCCGTATAAATTAATAGATAGAAATTTGAGTATACCTATCCGCTGAATTCACTGCGTTTTCTACGAGAGGGGCCGCTTTAATATCAAGTGATAGTTCTTAAGTACAAATCATTTCAGAAATATATCAATTTTCCATTCAAATAGTATACAACTAGCTGTTACCCGCGTGGAAGTTATTTTTGGGAGAAAAACTATATTCCAAGGAGTTGTCTTCTGCACTGTCGCACCTGTACCGTCCTACCACTCAGTGTTGTGCCTGAATCATAGAGAGAGGCCAACGTGCAGCCGATCCTCTAAAACGATGACCGGTCAGACAATATACAATTACCGCCTTCAAAAGGAATAAATGTTACCCGTTTTTGCAACATTTTTAATTGATGCTCCGCTCCTATTGGTCATAGCGTGATGTTATAAAGCCTATAAGCCTTCCTCGATAAATGGGCTATCCAGCACTGAAAGATTTTTTCAATTTGAACCAGTAGTTTCTTAGATTACCTCGAACATCCAAACTCACAAACTTTACCCCTTTATATATTATATTAGTATAGATATGAAACAACTTTGATAGCCTCGGTGGCGTGGCGAGTAGCCGACTGTGAAGCGAGCCATGGGTTCGATTCCCGCACCGAGAATCGATATCAACCTGTTTATGTGACAGAAAAATATTTGTTTCGGGTCTGGGTGTTGTAGGAACGTAGTTCACGATACAGGTTTTTTTTATTTTTTATTCTGGCACAGCTGCTACTTAACACAATCATGCCGACCTACTACTTCATACTACGCCATGAGAAAGAAGGTGAAGAAGCAGTCGAGGGTATACTGTCAGAGTACTCAGAAGGCCGCAAAACGGCCAAACATCGCACCTAGACCCCCGACAAAAAACCGGATGTACACTGGCTGATCTCGGAACGCGACTCACTTGTGCCACTATGGCGGGTTTTACACCCTGTGTACGGTGGTCGCTATCGGGGCGGATATGAATATCCTACCACCAGCAAAATGGTTTTACTTAGTATGGGATCAGAACTCTATGTGTGCGACTGTTGGGTGTTAAAAAAACTACCCTCCGATTCTGATTGTATGTATGTATGTACATACAAACAATTAGTACTACATACATGATGAAGTGATAATAGTCAATTGTATTATCAAAACCAAAAAAAGTGTAAGTAGAAATCATGGACCGTAAAAAATACATTATTACTCGTACCTTTCCGTTTTCCTTCTGAAAGTCACAACCACGGTTGTTGTAAGGAGAATGGTCGAACACCAGCTGCAAGTTGGTGCCGGTGGCTGTGAACGCGATCTCTGTATGACCCTCGCGGCATCCACTCATGAATCGCATTTGACGTTCTTCTGGTGGCCGATCGCGATAACCGGTGTACCTCACCTGAACAACAAAATATATTAAAAACTGTGTGTACTGTTCACAAGAGAAGTCGACACAAATGGCAGTATAATTTTAGATTATAATTTAAATATATATACAATCACGCCTGTAATCCCCGAGACAGAGGTGTAACCAGTACAACCACTTTTCGCCGATTTTTTTACGGTCCCATCATGTGATGGGGGCGAGCCTATCGCCATACCGGGCACAATTCCAGACTCCGGGCTGATACCGAGTATTTCTAAATAGAAAAACCCAATATCGCTTTACCCGACCCGGGGATCGAACCCGAGAGCTCAGCACAACGGTCGTTACGCATATGCAATTACAACTGCGCCACCGAGGCGGTCATTTTATATTCTAGAAAAAAAAAACGATAACATAACGTTACACTTTGTTTCTACTTATATCAATTCTAACAACACTAAATGCATAACTTTATTATTTTATAATAGAACACCGGAAAACCCCACGTAGTTATTAGGATAATTAATATTTTATTTGGCTTATCTATTATAAGACGGTAGATTTTAATATTATCCACACCGCGCTGATTATTGTATATATGGAATATTTTCATTTTAATATACCTTCAATAACCTGAATATCTTCCGAAATGCATAAATAGGTACCTGGCTATCTACTTACATATTAAAAGTGAAGGCAAACTAGAAATTGTTAATTACCTACTTAAATTGCGTTAAATTAAAAAGGCATTTATATCTAATTACAGTAGTTTAAATAGTAAAAGCAAGTTTATTATAATAGCTATGATACTTATAATATCCATATTTAGCACATTTTATAGCTAACAATAATAGGAAAAATTGGTTGAAACACTTTGCTTCGTGGAATATGACATAATAATTTATTGGATTTTCCTGTTTGTGAAGTATAACTATTAAAAGTGACAACTTATACTTTTGTAATACTGCCATAAAATAAATAATAATATAAATACACTAACCTCACTCTCACGACTCAGCCTTTTGAACAGATCGTCTGACTCGAATTTAGCTTTTTGATCTGGCACAACACGCGGCATTTTGAAAATAAAACGTGGTTTAGGTTGTTCGTACAGTCCGATAGAATCGAAAGGTAGCATGCCAGCCAAAGCTGCAGGATCACTCATTGCGTGCATTACACGAAGACTAACTCAGGCTATATTATATTAAAGCCAAACATCACTCTACACGCGCGACACACTGAGTCAGCCGTCACTGATGACTCAAATGTATTTAATCCGTAGTAAACCTTAATAACGTCGGCACACGACCACCTGCCTCCGCGACATTCAGTCACTGAATGATCGTAGCAACAACAGCTCGGGGAGAATTTCCATCAGGGCGGGGTCTCCACGTAGTGGGGATCCGAGCGCCAATGGGTGAACTCGCGGCAACGCCCGACGCCTTCCCTCTGCACTTTCGGGAGCTTTCAACCGAAAAGAGGGTTTTCCCCCATCGAAACGATTGAAAATAAATACTGTAAACGACAAAGCATATGAATGTATAATGATAGGCATTATCCTCTTTCGACGTTTCGAGTGTTTTATGTACTTGTATCAAAGCTTTTGTTCCTTTGTAACGAGATAAATGTACGTTATATACGAATGTTTTATAAAAGGGGAGCTGGATTCCCGGATCCGATAAAGTGAAACATGATATTTTATAACATGAAAGCTGTATAATGTTTGATGACTAGTTTATATTGTTTGATCTCCGGAATATCACTGTCGTGCTGATATTCAATAGGCTTTTGATATTAGCGTTCTCGCGATATTGATAGTTCTATTTCTAATTTCAATAACTATACTTTTCGAAGATTAGTATAAAAGTCCTACTAACAGTACATATCACATTAACAAAGATTTAAGTGCTTAAATATATAAAAAGTGTTGCCGTAATACACATGAAAAATGTTAAGCAACCGAGGTTTTGTTTTGTTTTGTGTCTACGTTAGATTAAAAAAATATATTTTAATAAACCAAGTTAAAATTCATCTGATTAGATACAATCTGGGAGTGTGTGTCGGTATTACATTAAAAGCATCCTTATCACAATAAGCAGGCGGATGTCTCGAAGTGTTTGTTCGAACAATAGGCGGCATGGGTCACTTTGACATGTATCAAGTGTTGTTAAATGTGTATCAGTGAGCGATGTTCTATCGATAATCACTCTAAAGTGTTACCATTGTTGTCTTCTGTAGCGGAAACTGTTGTCGCACTAAAATGTGTTACATCAGGTAATAACTCTCTGTACTCAGTTAGGGTACAATGTAGGTACATATCTATATTACATATGTAGTACTATGAAATTGTTTAAATTGTAATGCTAATGCTTATTACAAAACAAATCCGTGGAAAACGTAGTAATTAGTTCGATTTACTTGTTCTGTTTTTTAAAAAGCTTTATTCGTTATTTTGAATAGCTCTACTCACTGTAAAAAGTAATTTTATTACGTGAGTAAATCCATTTACGGGTCTCTCTAAAGCGACGGCTCCAATGTACGTCAACTCATCTATCCGTTTCACTCTAATCTGAATCTAGTATAGCCTCTTTTAAAATTGTCTATTTGGCCGTCTTTGCAATACGAAATGTCGGGCGTATCATGATAGTGAATCACGGAACAAAAGCCGCACGAAATATCGAAAATAAAAGCCAAGTTCATCTTCAAACGGAGTTACATTTTTCCGTTATGGAACGAATATTAGATATTAATTTGTCAGCTTTTCAAACTGATAACTAGTAACTATTAATTGTACTTTATTCTATACCGTAAACAAACAATTGACGTTCCGAGCTCAATTAACTTGGTAGTTGTCAAAATCGAGACCTACTTGGTTTGTATTAAGTACGTTTGATTATAGCCTATTGTATATAGTATTTTTCGGTCAAAATCTACAGATACATACATACATAAACACTCACGCCCGTATCCCATTGGGGTAGGCAGAGACTATTGAGTGCCACAAGCTACGATCCTGCCACACTTCTTTCGCCTCTCCCATATTCATACATCTTCTCATACATTTACGACGGTTGGAGGTAGGTACTCCTGAAGAGCCCTTTAAGGAGAAGATCGTTTATCTGATTCTAAAAATGAAAAACTACAGATGTTACCGAATAATACCTATAAAATAATAAACATTCCTCACTTAGCGATCAATACATTATATTCATAATAAAAACAGATCTCCAAATTACTCCGACATAAATGCTAGCTCGATTATTATCCCAGAATACCGAACATTAGTATGAGACTGTCTGTAAAACCTCAATTGTATATTACTTATTATTGCGCGTGTGTGTAAAACGCGTCCAAGTATAATATGTAGATACTAAAAGCATATATTGTAATAACACAGAACGCAAAAACGCTAGCGTCCTCCGTTTATCACGTCGCGGTCGCAGCGCGGCGTTATTATCGCGGCGGTGTTTTAGATCACATGCGTCCTATAACGAATTTTATTAAAAATAGCTATTACAATACATATGCAGTAAATATAATGCCTTTTTTTAGAAGCAGCGATAGCCAAGTTGGTTGCTGTGGAATGTCAAGACGAATATATGTTCTAAATCCAAATGGCATACACTTGCATGACTTTTCCAAATTTACGTGTGTATTAAATGTGAATTATCGCTTGCTTTAACGGTGAAGGAAAACATAGTGAGGAAATCTGCATACCTGAGAATTCTATAAGGTATGTGAATCTACGCCAGCGTGGTGGACTAAGGCCTAACCCCCCTCATTAGTAGAGGAGGCCTGTGCCCAGCAGTGGGACAATGTTTAATACGAGGTTATTATTATTACATATAATTTATAACGCGATTATAAGGCACGTTCAAATTTAACTCTTTCGGGAAGCTTTGTATATTATGTATGAGATGCAAGATAACAGCGAAATGTTAATATAAAATGTAAATCTTCTACGACATCTTAAATTAACGGCTCTCGGTTACCTGTAGCCACGTTATTCCTGACTACGGTGCCGGTCAAAGAACGGCGTGATGTAAGGTACTGAGATTGTAAGGGATAGCAGCCTAAAATAAACGATTAATTTTGGGGGATTTACAATAGACGCTGTCGAATCTTGGACGAACACGTTGCGGGCGTGATGGCGTAGGGCCAATTACCCTACTTCAGAGCAGGATAACAACCAACACAAGCTGGCGTAAAGACTGCCTCGGTGCCGCAGTTGTAATTGCCCATGCGTTACAACTGCTGTGCTGATATGTCGAGTTCGATCCCCGGGTCGGGTAAAGTGATATTGGGGTTTTTCTATCTATAGAAATTCCCAGTATTAGCTCGGAGTCTGGAACCTGTGCCCGGTATGGAGATAGGCTCGCCCCCTATTATATTATGGGACCGAAGTTCGGCGAAAAGTGGTGTACTGGTTACACCTCTGCATACACTTTCGGGGATTACAGGCGTGAGTGTATATGTATGTATGTACAAGCTGGCATGATAACCAACCATAGAGTGGCTCTGACGCTCGGCGGGCGCTCCCGCGGCTCGCTCGCTGCGCCCACTCGCCATCGGGCATTTGATTCTTTGGACTTCTGAAAATCGGAAAACTAACAAATCGGATTTACTTTCGGTAAAATGAATTTCGTGGTTTTGAATAATAGACATTATAATTCTTATAAATTCGGACTTTTGAAAATCGGAATATCGAAATTCAGAATAAAATATTTCGGAGTTTTTGAGTGTTCTCATGGTGAGAACTATAAGAGAATACGGTCTCACAATACCCAGACCCCAAGAAAATATTTTATGGATCACACAAACATAATTTCAATGCAGGCATCGAACCCCGGCTATTCTTTTTCTACCTGGTGACGCGCCCACTGTGCCATGGAGGCTAAGATGTAAGTCAAAATAGTTTAAAGAGTTACATTTTTAAAGAAAATGATATATGACCGTATCCCACGTGAAATCTATCGCACAAAAAATTCCGCAGCACAGAAATCGACGAATACAAAAAATACGCATAGAAATAAGAATCTTTTTTCTTGTTCGAAGTCTTTTAAAACTAGTAGCTCATTTCATATCATATCGTGTTAACGGAATACTGTCTTAGGTGTTGTTTTATTTGTAACTAGCTGTTGCTCGCGGCTCCTCCTGCGTGGAGGTTATATTGGGGAGCAGACAATATAGAATGACAAATATAATGGGAGTATACAATCCAAGGAGTTGTCTTCTGCACTGAGGCACCTGTAGCGATTGTCCAGCCTCTCAGGTGTTGTGACTGAATTATGAGATTGCATCTAAAGAATACCCCATAACTTTAACCTCACTTTGCCCTTTTAAGGGATGATTTTTCAAAAACGTTGAAACACGTATTTCTTTATTTCATACCAAAAGCCTAAATATGAATTTACAGATCCCTAAGTCGAGGAATTTTGAACTCCTATTTGACCCCTTTTAAGGTTGTTTTTTGAGAAAAAAGATAGCCTATTTCCTTGTCCAGGATATAATCTACTCCCTTACCAAATTTCATTACAATCCGTTCAGCCGTTTAGTCGTGAAGACGTAACAAACAAACAAACAGAGATACTTTCGTATTTATAGTATTAGTATGGATGCCTGTCAGATATCAACATAATTAAATCCCCGTGACACTCTGACGATAATATAATGTATAACTGTTTGTTTTTCCTAAATATATATAAATAAGATAAAAATGAATCCCTATTTCTCTTGGTCACGGCATTACGGGTGAACGGCTGGACCGATTTCGCTAATTCTTTTTTGTTATGTTTGTTATTGTCAGGAAAAGATTCTTATGAAAGAAAAAAGGAAGAAAGTTGCGCGGAAAATAAGACAATTTAAGGAATCTTAAGGACCATATTAACTTTTGCAATGTAACCTCATCGCGTTTGATATAACTGTCAGTCGCTTGACAGTTCGCAATGTATAGAAACATATAATAGATTAAGAATGATTTGATTTTGTAAGTACAGTCAAAGAGCATTATAATACTACTGAAAAATTACAGTGTTATAAGTTCAGTTTTCATGTAAGATTGTTGAATAAAGGCTATTATTATTATTATAATAGCTTAAGGTGACACCATGGATTTTATACATTTCCTTTCAAAAATAACTACCACGGCGGGTGGAACCGCGGGCGAAAGCTATAAATATCATAATATTAAAGCCCCATAGAAGCAATTGTAGTGGTATCAAAATGTATATTTAAGAGATATCATTATCATTTACTTACATAATTATTTTTTTGACATTCTCAAATTGTCTCTTATTAATAATTATGTCAAGGCATATGAGACTGTCCAATTAAAATTTATAATGGTGCAGACGAATTGATGTCGTCACGTATCTGAACCTTAGACGAAAAAATGTATATTATTTAGTCATTGATCTGTACGGTTAGACGTCTGACACGTGTCACAGTACGTTGGTGTTTGATCTTTGCAAAACTCTAAGCGTAGGGTCTCGCCCACATAAAAACTCGCACGCGACTTAGAATCAATAATTTTATTTTTTAGTAACCAAAGAAACTATCGAGATATCAAATAACTATTTATATACCATTATAACAGTGTAATGAATTTAATATTATATTTTTATTTGTTATATTCAGTAAATAGTTATTCTATAAAGATTTTTAATAGTTTGAAACCAAATATTTTTGACCCTTACAAGTAGCGTTCCTGTGGCCGTGACTGAAAGCTTGCTATTGGCGTATTTACGGTTAATTTCCAGGGATGACTTGGACCCTGAAAGTTGTATTTTATTACACTGACCGATACAGCCTAAGTCCTAGAGTATGGCAAACAAAATTTTAATAAAATCTTCTTAAAACTATTATATTATCATTAAATATATCTAAACTAGATGTTGCTCGCGGCTCCGCCCGCGTGGAGGTTAGTTTTGGAAGGAAAGGTACACAATTCATGTGGGCATCTTCAGCTATTACACCTTTCTATATTTTGCTATCCCATAGGATTTGTGCATTTTTCCGGGATAAAAAGTGGCATTTGTCATTTTCTGATCCCTAAACTACCACTATGCAAAAAATCATGTCGATCCCTTGCTCGGTGAAAAACGAAACTATCTCACGGGAACTATACATTTTCCGGGATAAAAAGTAGCCTATGTGCTATTCCAGACTATAATATATCTCTGTGGCAAATTTCAACCAGATCCGTTAATCCGTTGTAGCGTGATTGAGTAACAAACATCCATCCATCCAAACTTTCGCATTTATAATATACTTAAGTAGAATTTAGAGATTTAGACATGTTATACAGTTTAGTCATTCTGACCCATTGGTCAACGCGACGGCGAGTTCAGTGTTACGCAATATCTTCGCCAAATACGGTCAGATTCTGTTAAATGTTTTTGTAATCGATAGAATTTAATAACACGTAAGGACCAGGCTATAGGTATAATAGGGTAGAATTCTGAAGTTATGGTTTATTTATTAATCTTCTTAAACATGAAAAATAAAGGCCAACTTAATACAGAAAGCATTCTCTACCATACAATCAAAAGTGTTAGAGATAAAAGACATCAGTTGTGTAAAATATATATTAAAAAAGTTATTAATGTACGCCGAAATACAAAGTTAGTTTTGCAGTTATTTTGTATGAGCTTAGGGTATGGCGCTGGCTAGTAGATAATACTAGCCAGTTTAATTAAGCAATCAAAGTCAAGTGTGCAGATAAATATTTTAGGTTTATGTTGAGTATTTTTTTTATTTAGAAATACTCAGTATCAGCCCGTAGATTTGAATTGAGCCCGGTATGGCGATAGCCTCACCCCCTATCACATTATGGGACCGTAATAAATTCGGCTAAAAGTGGATGTACCTACTGGTTACACCTCTGCCTACTCCTTCGGGGATTACAGGCGTGTATATGTATGTATAAACGTGTGTCAGGATGGCGGGTGATTAGTAGTTCGGTATACGTATGAACAGACCAAGCGAATGTATAGCGACTCACCATGTGCGTCGCGCTATGGCATGACGGACTATTGAAGCGAGAGTTGTAGCTGTGCAGTGTCAGCGTGCCGCACCGCGGTGGCCAGAATAGGAAGTGTGAACATGAACAGTCATGATTATATGTGATATGATTTTTTCTGTAAATGTGTCAGTATATTTTATTACACTGAATCATACGGTAATCGTAGGTTTCATGAGCAAAATTTCCCACTTTGTGGAACATCTCGAAACTTGGTAGTTTATAAAACGTTTTACTTGCACATTTCTATATCTGTATATATAAAAGAAGAAGCTGACTGACTGACTGACTGACTGACTGACTGACTGATCGATCAACGCACAGCCAAAACGGCTGGGGTTAGAGACTTGAAATTTTGACAGTAGGTACCTTTTATGACGTAGGCATCCACTAAGGAAGGGTTTTTGGAAATACCACCCCTAAGGGGGTAAAATAGGGGATGATAGTTTGTATGAAAATCCGTAACTTTTGAAGTTAAGTTTATAAAAATTTGTATTTGGGCTTTTAGTCAAAAAGAAAAAATATATATTTCAGGATTTTTGGAAATTCCACCCTGAAGGGGGTAAAATAGGAGAAGAAAGTTTGTATGAAAATCTGTCATTTTTGCAGTTAAACGCATGAAATTTGGTATTTGGCCTTACAGTTAAAAATTAAAAACACATATTTCAGGGTTTTTGGAAATTTCACCCCTAAGGGGGTTAAATAGGGTAAGAAAGTTTGTATGAAAATCCTTCATTTTTGAAGTTAAATGCATGAAAATTTGTATTTTGTAGTGTATACTTTTTGTCTCAAACATGACCTCCACGCGGGCGGAGCCGCGAGCAACAGCTAGTTGATTATAAATGCATTTTTCAATGATATGTAGGGTTTGATTCCTTCACCAATACAAATGTTTGTGAGACCGATAGATTTGTTTTCGTTTACAGGTTTCACCTAGTGAAGTGTCAGAACTATAGGTATGTGTGATTGTTGGGTGTATTTATTTATTCATTTATTATAAAAAATATTAACACCATGTAGTCCTGTAAGTACCAAATTTTGCCCTATCTTAATAAAATGAATGCGACATACTCAATTGCGGATGGACGTTAGACATAGAGACGTTATTATAAAAGCCGGCTTTGCTACAAAACCAAAAAATTAAAATGGTCAATGTTTTCTAAGATTGCTTGAATGCAAGTATAATAATAATAATACTAGCCCTGTATTAAACATTGTCCCACTGCTGGGCACGGGCCTCCTCTACTAATGAGAGGGGTTAGGCCTTAGTCCACCACGCTGGCCTAATGCGGGTTGGCAGACTTCTCATACCTTCGAAAAATTCTCAGGTATGCAGGTTTCCTCACGATGTTTTCCTTCACCGTTAAAGCAAGCGATAATTAACATTTTAATACACACATAACTTTAGAAAAGTCAGAGGTGTATGCTACTTGGGTTTCGAACCTACGACTTTCGTCTTGGCAGTCCGTACCGCAACCAACTAGGCTATCGCTGCTTTAACATAATTTATACATAACATTTTATTTTAAATAACTATAAGAATTATTAACAAACAGTATATTTTAACAAATTATTAATTTGGTTTTTAACATTTAGTATTAATCTGTTAACACTGTTAATGCAAGTATATTTTAGGATATTTCATTTTATTTTTGACATGCGATATACATCATATAATTTACTACATTATTTTATTATGCTAATTAACATTACCTATTTATATGACTTAAATAAAACACTTTAGTTTTTTGTAATGATTAGAAAATATACCTTAGATTTAAGCCATGTTACTTATTAGTCCAGTAGCAGCACACTGAGGCTAAGGCTCCTGTGAGGTGTTAGGTTAAATTGTTCCTTTAAAAACAATTTCTATCTGAGATTTTATTGAATGAATTGGACATACATTGCCCCCAAATGACGATAGGTTCCAAATCTATCATATCATGGGACAGATCAAGTTCAGTGAACTAGTGACATCTTTGCTTTTGCTTGTTTATAATATTTAATAACACAGTGAAATGAATGCCTATTAAAGAAGATTCCCACAAAAGGTTCTCACGCCCACTCACTTTGATATCACGTTGACAAAGTATAAAGCCAGATAAGAATTCATTACAAAATATTATATAAAAACCAACTATATTATCATAATTAGCGTTTATCTATGCATACGCACATTAAGTTTTATGGGTGTATTAGCTGTCACAAGGAGTAACCCCATCGGGAGGGAATCTTACTGCTCAATGACGAAAGAAACCAATTTAATTTCTTTCGTCATTGTAAATGCCAGTACTAACATTTGTTTCACTCCGAGGGTATGGGACTTTAGTTTTATGTGCAGGTGTCAGGTACTTTAAACACGAACAATATAATATTTAAAACACACCAACATCACAAACTTTAAGCCATCAATATACAAATAACATACAAAATGTGAGCTAATGAACTTGGCTTACATTTAGAACCTAGTGACCTCTGAGAGATATCTCTCAGATGTCACTACTGCATACATAAAATACACATCATGAATAATATAATTTCCTGATGTCAATTTCAGTCACGATATAAATAATATAGAAGTATGAACATAAAAACACTTTAATTTTTGATTGAGATAACGCACCATTGACCACATCCACCTTGATAACAAAATGTATTATTGTATTTCTCCAGAGCAAATATATTTAATTAGTTTAAAATGTTTAAAGTAATAGTAAAATCAACTCTATATTGTACTGACCCATTGCTAAGTAATCGTATAATAATATTTAATACATTAGTCAGCTCAATGAAACGTGTTATCCTTAATCCACCACTATGGCCCAGTGCGGGTTGGTACACTTGACATACCTTTGAAATTCTTTTGCAGAAATCTTAGGTAAACAGGTTCCTCGACTATTTATCACCAATAATATAATTAACAAAATGTATATTTCTAAAAGTATAAAACAGACTAGTAGAATTTGGATAGATAAATTATATTTTGTACTTTGTATATTTATTTCGGGCATATAGGTGAAAACTGGAACCCAATCAGGTCCATGAGCTTAAGAGCTATGATATTCAGACGGTTTTTGGGAGCAAATGCTTGTAATCGAGCCAGTGGATGATGAAAATGAAAAAAAGAAAAAAAAATACAAATGTTACATGCGTGACATGGAATTAAGAGTTGCGAAAAATAATGTTCACATTTGCAATCTTATTGCTTATACAGAAAGATTTTTACGTGGTCCTCTCACTAGGCTAGCCTGTATCGAGGGGTCCCAGGTTAAAAGATCTTCAACTATATCTGCCGCTGTCAAACACAGGTATAAGTGAGGTAAACATTACAATATGTTACGCAATAATTTCTCTGCTTCCTCATATGTTAGAGTTATTAACAAATTATATGTCGGAGAATAATGAATACGGAGACTGAATTGACCTTACAAATTATTTAATCTTTTGTAAATCTGTTGTGGGTACCGTCAGTTGTTTTACTATTTTGAAGGTAGTTTCGACTTGTTTATTAAATGATCTCACTCGTAGTGGGGCACAACGAAAATCACAATATAAAAGAGTGCCTCGGCATTTGGCGAAGCATTCAGGAATAATTATTAGACGAGTCAATATCGCGAATGGTTTAGTAATTTAGAGGTCGTAATGCCCAAGTGCTGTTTAACTGATCGTTGCCTACAATTAAAGTAATGTAATTGTAAACCATGGTTTTTCTTGCCAGTTCTTTTTGCCATGGATTATTGTATTCCGAACTGGCAGTAGCTTATTAAACTATAAAGTGATTAACGTGTGTTATTTCTACTGAACTATCGTACGAAGTGAATCCTGATTATCTGTAGAGCAAAGAGGGATGAATAACCCTCATAGTCATGACCTATGATGACGTCATGACCTCAGCCATCTGACACAACACATAGTCTCTCGGACATCAGAAGTGGGATCGAACTGGACATCCACTATCGTAGATCAGGTGATGTGATACTTACAGTTTCATTTTATAATATTTCTGTTTCGAGAGTTTGGAAAACATTAGTAATTAGTTTATGCGCTTTGTTGGGTTGTGCAAAAAGTTATAAATCATTGAAATTCTATCATCCGAAATAAAATTGTGATCGTAAAGTGTAATATTCTACCGCTTTATAAGTGGTAAAAAGTGCTCGGCGGTACTGTAAATTTGCTAGTCTACAGTACATTTGAAGATTGCGAATTTTGAGAATCATTTGGATTGTGCTATGTTTGTAAATTATAGCAAGTCCCTTATGTTGGTAAATAAATTTTGAATTATTTTATGTTCCAAACGAAATCGTTTAAACGATAGGTATGAAGTGTCGATGTTTACTGTGTTAATGATTTTGGTGTTCAATTTCCATATGCTGTGGATGGTTTCCTGTGGCGCTGTGGAGTTGTTGAGGCGGTTCTCTGGCAGCGCAAGTAGTGCTACAGCGAGTTGTTCGCGTGCCTACCTACATATGTGATCCTACCCGTGGATTTATTTGAAATTTGGTGAGTCGCTCTCAGTTTTTAAATATACAGAACGATTTTTAATTTTGATCGTTCTGCTAAAATAAACTATTAATTTAGTTGGAAATATGAGGATGTGTTTCCTACCTCATTGATTTTTTGTTTTTGTATTTAAAACTGATGGTAATGAAAGACTATTAAGTTTGATCTTTCTGCTAATCTAAACAGTTAAATGCAAAATAGTGTGGTTTGTTTCCAACTTAATTGATTATTTCTTTATTTAAATTTGTACTGTTACAACCGATAGAAAATTCATCGAGATTTTGCTTAACTGCTAATGACGCAGTGATATTATATTTGGACGTCCACGGTCCTCGGTGGCGTAGTTGTAATTCCGTAGCCTGTACGACTGCCGTGCGGGGTCTCGGGTTCGATCCCCGGGTCTAGTAAAGAGATATTGGGTTTATCCGCCGTGAGCCTGGAATTATGCCCGGTATGGTGTTAGGCTCACCCCTATCACACATGGGGTGATAATAGCTGCGCGAATTATGTGTACTAGTTACACCTCTGCCTACACCTTCGGGAATTACACTTGTGAGTGTGTATGTATGTGAAGATACATAACAGTTGACGCGTGTGATGTTTGATGATTTAATGAACCTTGAATTTTATGTGGTTCAATTCCATCATGTGTGTGGGTTGAAAAAAAAAACATTTACTCTTTAACTGGTGTTAAAAAAAAAAAAAAAAACTATAATATGTTTTAACGTATTATGAAAAAACTGCATTGAATGAATAATTCAGTAATTTAATAGTTACTGCAATATTGTTTTACGGGTCTAGTTTTTATTAAAGTTTCAGAATTGATAGTTGATAATCAAGTTAGTCAAGTATAACCATTTATTTTTTGTAACATTGACTACAAATCACTAAAAAAAAAGGACGTACACGTATCATGCTTGTGTTTCCCGCTAAAGAGCGGAATTTTTATATTGGTATTGGTGGTAACTGTTAGTTCTGGTTTTAATTCGTTCTGCCCGGTAATACATTATTTTTATATTAATAGTTACGCTAAGCTGTGCAATTAGTTGAGGTGAAAATAATTTGATTTGGTTTGATTCTTAGTGATCGTGGTGAGTTAATTATCCATAATTAAATTCATTATCTTCTGGTAGTGACATTAAAGAAAGTTTTACATCCAAGTTTTGTGGAAAACTTGAACATGACATAGTTACCTTAAAGCATTGATATCCAAAGTGGTCTATATCGACACCCTGGGGCCGATGACTACTAAGGGGTCAAAGTGAGTGAAAGAAAAATAGAAATAGGGATCTATGGAGTGTAAACGGGGTCCACAAATTTGAAGCCAAATATTGAATATTTATTATCAAAGCCCCAGGTTCACCACTCCCACTAGAAGGCGTTTATTTTTACTTATTGATTGCTAATGTTATTCGACCGATTAGATTGAGTTTCATTTAACTCCGACCTATCAGTGTACAGCGTTTGTTACACCTAAGGGTTAGTACGAGTATGCCGCAATTTCATTCGGGCTTATAAGTATTCAATGTCGAGTTTTCGAGTGAACGTTCATGTAGAGCGTTTCACGAGTGTCCTTAAATCGATAGTTAACTGCGATAGACTAGCGATCACAGATCGTGGTAGGACTCTATAAGAGAGGTCCACCTAGCAATGCTTAAAATAACAAAAGCTACGTCTCTGAAACTTTTGATCGGAAAAATTCCAAGACCATTATCGTTGATGTGTAGCGATTTAGCGACTGATGTACACACACAGAAAATTCGCGAGCGGTTGTCGGTAAATTATAGGGTCAGGAGTGACCGAGTGAAACATATTTCTCCTGTGAACTATCTAGCGCTAGATAGAATCGATCTTGAAAAACAATCTTAAGTTCATTGGTTCATTCAAGTAATTTTGTTTTTATTGTTTTATTATTGTGATGTGTGTACAATTAATGAACTAAATTTCGGTTTCTTAATAATTAGTGACTACAATGTTAGTAGAAGTTCAAATTTATTGAAGTTTATTAAGTATTACTGATTTTTTTATCAGTAATATGGGTTTTTTCTATGCTAATTGGACACTGACATTTGCGTCTACTTATCATTCATTGGTCGGATCGGCCGAACGGGTGAACGGTTTTACTGTGTGTGCCGTTCCTCTTTTCAGGTACCTCACACATGGACGTGTGAGCACCTTTCTTTATGTTTTGCACAAAACTCACACTATACATACACACAAACACACATAACCAAACATGAAAAAAAAAATGAAAAAAAAATATATGAAAAGATGCTTTTGACGTGTAGAGCCGTTCAAAAGCCAAAAAAAAAAATGAAAAAAAAAATGTTGCAAAAAAAAAATATATATGAAAAGATGCTCTTGGCGTGTGGAGCCGTTCAAGAGCCAAATGAAAAAAAAAATTGTGACTGTTATCACGTGGAGTGAACAGTCCTTATATTTCAACAAATTATACTGTAGTCACGTGGAGTGAACAGTCCATATATTATTAAAAAAAAAAAAAAATGCTGTAGTCACGTGGAGTGAACAGTATTGCATATATTTCAATACACATATTTGACCTGTAGTCACGTGGAGTGAACAGTGTCTTACGCTATTCAACAAATTCATTATGTATGGCACTCTTGTCATAAGAGCTGTCAAATTACTCTTACATTTAACACTATACACAAAACCTAAAGAGATTGTAGTCACGTGGAGTGAACAGTCCATATATTAAAAAAAAAAAAAAATGCTGTAGTCACGTGGAGTGAACAGTGTCTTACGCTATATTCCACAATTAATTATGGCACTCTAATTGAGTATAGTTTTCTATATTTTTACCCGCGTATTTTATTTGACCTATACTCGCGTGTAGTGAGCAGTGTCTTTTACCACAACATTTCATCTGCCACCCTTGTCGTAAGGAGTGAGCTTTTAAATATCTATCTGTGGTCACGTAGAGTGAGCAGATTAATAAAAATAAAAAAAAATATTCTTTCTAATAATTATGCTTAGGTACTGTGGAAGTACCCAGGCTTAACATTAACTATCTGTTTGAGTATCTGTTTCAGAAAAGGCTGACTAACCAAGCGATGCAGGGCACGCATCGCAATTCAGAATGGCCGTGTCGCCATAGCACCTTCTTTACACAATTTATTTACAAGATTTAAGTCTATCAATTATTTTAAAGAAAAAAAAAAAAATGTTTTGCTATTATAAATTACTCCTACATTTTAACACACTACCTTAATGAATATGCTGTTGTCACATAGTGTGAACAGTAACATATTTTCTCACAAATTATGCTGTTGTCACGCAGAGTGAACAGTAACATATTTTCTCACAAATTATGCTGTTGTCACGCAGAGTGAACAGTAACATATTTTCTCACAAATTATGCTGTGTCACGCAGTTTCAGTAACATATTTTCTCACAAATTATGCTGTTGTCACGCAGAGTGAACAGTAACATTTTTTCTCACAAATTATGCTGTTGTCACGCAGAGTTAGTCTGTAAGTTTCAGATAGGATCTAGCAAACTATTCAAAGTGCCTAACGCACTATAGAATGGAGTCGGAACGCCATGAAATATTTTGACATCTTGCTGACATTGGTGGCAAGGACGATGCCCAACCAACACGCTGATTCAACGTGGCAGTAACTTTTGGTGAGCAACTTTCATATTGGTATCTCATTTGTGTACCACACACAGACCCACAACCATACACACACACACAACGCTAAAAGCTAAAAAAAAAGCTGTAAGCTAAAAAGCTGTAAGTAAACAAAAAAAAAACTGACTGATGGCGTGTAGCCCCGTTCAACGTGTCATTCCTATCCTACTTTAACACCGAACATTCAACTTTGAACTTGTCACTTTTAGTGAGTGACACCGAACATTTAACTTTGAACTTGTGTCACTTATAGTGAGTAACACCGAACATTCAACTTTGAACTTTTGTCAATTATAGTGAGTAACACCGAACATTCAACTTTGAACTTTTGTCACTTATAGTGAGCCCACTCATTGAACTGTTGTCACATTGAGTGGAGCAGTAACATATTTTCTAGCAAATTTTACAAGTTTGTACGAGGACTTGGTTGCATCTTATTGAAATCTACAAATCAACTTTGATTACAGTGGTTACGAACTCACATCTTTATTACGTCTTAAGGACCATAACTATGATAATTTTCACAACGTTGGCAGGTGTACTGTGGAGTACCCTAGCCTGTGTATACTGATGATATTCTAAGTTTCAGCGGAGTTTTAGAGGATTTAGCAAGCGATGCAGAGCACGCATCGCATTTCAGAATGGCCGTGTCGGAGAATAATGAATACGGAGACTGAATTGACCTTACAAATTATTTAATCTTTTGTAAATCTGTTGTGGGTACCGTCAGTTGTTTTACTATTTTGAAGGTAGTTTCGACTTGTTTATTAAATGATCTCACTCGTAGTGGGGCACAACGAAAATCACAATATAAAAGAGTGCCTCGGCATTTGGCGAAGCATTCAGGAATAATTATTAGACGAGTCAATATCGCGAATGGTTTAGTAATTTAGAGGTCGTAATGCCCAAGTGCTGTTTAACTGATCGTTGCCTACAATTAAAGTAATGTAATTGTAAACCATGGTTTTTCTTGCCAGTTCTTTTTGCCATGGATTATTGTATTCCGAACTGGCAGTAGCTTATTAAACTATAAAGTGATTAACGTGTGTTATTTCTACTGAACTATCGTACGAAGTGAATCCTGATTATCTGTAGAGCAAAGAGGGATGAATAACCCTCATAGTCATGACCTATGATGACGTCATGACCTCAGCCATCTGACACAACACATAGTCTCTCGGACATATATATTTTTTGTCTTGCTTCTGGAACTGATGTGAATTTGATGTAACATAGCTTTGATATATTATTCTACGTAAAAGTAGAAATAAATGGTTGATCTTATAGTAAGTCGTCTGCAGAATTATGGATGTGTTAAAGTCCTTATTTTAAAGGAATAGAAGAGAGGTGTATATGAGCCCCCAGAAATCTGACGTATGACGAAAGCAAGTTGTTGCTTCCGTCGGTTGCTTCTGTGAGACAATGGCAATAACTCGGTCAAGACGGATCATTCATAATACATACACAGAAAAAGCATGATAGGCAAAAGAGTTTTATCTCATGCCTCCACAAAATTATGTATACAATAATGATATCCACCAAGCAAAGAATATTTCTACACCGAAATGTAAGATGTCATTTGTATTGTTTAGAAAACAAACTGTCATATTTAAACAAATGTTCAGTAGTTCTCACCTTAGGTACGAGCTTTTTATAGTGAACATCAATAAATCATACCATTGTTACTTGTCGTTTCATTTCCATATTTATTCTATCACAATGACCGTAGCATACATTTAATTAATTGATTCATAAACCTTTTCATAGTGTGAAGCAAAAAGTACACATTGACCTCTGAATAAAACAATAAAAACTTTGTACAACGAAAGGGTTACAACATGTTCCCATTAACATGTATTTTAATGTGAGTCGCGTTCGACCAGTGAACTCATTTGTTATCAACTTGTATTCATTCATCGGCGCTACCCTTTTTAATTTTTTTGTTTCTACGACTTCTTTATTCCATGCCGCAATTTTAACTTTTTAGTTATATTTTTTTCCCAACTTATATTGTTATCATTATATGTTTCTTTTAATAATTTGATTACATTATCTTTGCTTGTATTTCAATGCATAATAACTATTATTTTAAGTTGTTGAAGACATTGGAGTGACAACTTGATATTGACGCACAAACAGTTTAAAGTTCTAAATACAATAAAATCAAATGCAAATTGGTTTTCGCCGCCGCCTGCAGAACGATGTCGATGAATCGTCGGTCGTAAACAAGCCGTCAAACATAGTTTATGCGAGAGATTCCGGCCAGCGCTTTGTCCTTCGCCGCGTGTCCTTCGGACGACACCCTAATAAAAGGCGTGACAAAAAATATCCTAATGGTTGATCCTATTTCAAGACAATAAAATGCAACAAAATTAGCCTTTTGTTAAATTTTAAACTGTAAATGTTCATACAGAGGCCGCGACGACGACTGGTCGAACCGGACGGATTTCTATA
This sequence comes from Laothoe populi, assembly GCA_905220505.1. Classification (NCBI taxonomy): domain Eukaryota; kingdom Metazoa; phylum Arthropoda; class Insecta; order Lepidoptera; family Sphingidae; genus Laothoe; species Laothoe populi. The sequence goes on along the minus strand of HG992151.1, from coordinate 11,071,485 downwards.
CTATTGTTTTATGGGCGGGTTAGTTATTGCTTCATAATACAGAAAGCTACAGCTAACAGTAACTCATGATAAAAAATATTTATACAACAAGCGTTATTGAAGGTATTTCGTTTTATAAAAGGATGCTTTACGACAATAACAATACAAAATATTTTTTTGTGCTACGAGTCATTAGACTGGTTTCAAAATTGTAAAATATTAAGCTTTTGTATATTTATTTTACAGATAAATATAGAGTCTCATTAACTGTAGGTACGTTAATAGTTTTAAGGTATCTGGAATCCTGGGGTTTAAGGTTTGCGCCCGCCTGAAATATTTAAATTATATATTATTGAGCTTGTTTGTCTTTTGAGTTAAATTGTTTGTTATTATTACGCAGTCAAGTTTTTTATAATTTAGTTTTGAATTACTATGTCTACTATATTAATTCCCTGTTTTCGGTTGGTCGGACGGTCTATAGGTAGGATGCAGTACTCATTACCCATCAGCTCATTCAATGGATCCCAGTGAACTCATTATACAAACAGCAGTAACAGTAATTAGTAGGTACCTAAATAATTAAGTTAATAACATCTCTGGAATCATTAGTTTTGTGAAAGTATAAAATAATATTATTAATTTACACATAATATGTATTGTGTACATTAATAAATTTGTAGGTAGATAGGTACATAAGATGTGATATAACAATATATAATTAATTTTGATCAGGTACTTGACCAAGTCTTGTCTTGACCGAGTCCAAGTTTTGTAGTTTGCACATACACTTGGTGCTGGTGGTACGATGTTTAGATCCACCCGGATAGCGATCACCATACACAAGGTATGAAACCCGCCATAGTGGGACACGCAAGTGTATCGCGTTCCGTTATGAGCCTGTGTACATCCGGTTTTTGTCGAGGGTCTAGAGTCGAGGTACGATGTTTGGCCATTTGCGTCCTTGTGAGCACTCTGACACTATAGGTACCATATTTTTGCCGATGGCGTAGTGTGAAGAAGCAGGCTGGCATGATAGTGTTGAGTAACGGGGGGTAGATTGTCTCTCGCTACTCTAATTGGACGGCACTGCGCTTACCACCAGATGCAGTGTGGTAACTTTGCTGTGCCAGGATAAAAAAAAACTATATCCACAGAACACTTTAACTAAGTCAAACCTTGGCCAAACATGCTATTTTAATAGATAAATCGCCTTGATTACAGTGTAAGTTCCAGAGTAAATAAACGAGGGAATAGAATACAGCCAGGATGTCTTCTCAAGCAGGGATGATACCGAAGAGTCAGCAAAGGGTGTCTATGTGTTTTAATTTTGCTTATGTGATTTTCTGTATGTACTTATATAGTAATGTTTATTGTGCTTATATTGAATTTAAATTTTTCTTGAGACAGTTAACCACACTTACGCTACGTAATGCAAAAGCCAGTTCCGTTTATTGTTTATTTCTGTGAAAATAGGAACACGCCAATTGAGTCTGTCCATTCATCCTGTGCCTACTACAAAGCTGGGTTCACCACTGTGTAACCAGCTTTGTAGTACGTACAGTTGGTAAAAGTTAAGGTAGAGCCACTGTTCTACAATAACTTTATTGCTGAAGAACCTTAGGTACCACAGTAGGTTTACGTTTAATCAAAATTAGTTCACTAAGATGGAAGAAATTGCTTGAAATACCATTGGTTCATAACACTATGCACCCCGATGTGAAACTTAAGTGATTTATTAATGACACCACTAGTAGGTACTAGGCAGGTCTCTTATGCAAGCGAAAGTCTGGGTAGGTACCACTATTTCGTATATTTCTGCCGCCAGACAGTAAAATGGGGTGAACACGAGTAATATTTATCAGAAATTATAATATAAACGTGGACTAAGACCAGTGCCCAGTAATGGGACAATGTTTAATACAGGGCTAGTTATAATATAAATTTACTAAACAAACAACAACGAAATATCAAAGGCACTCCTATAATTTTTGGACATATATTAAGCTTAAGATAACAATTTGGTCGATCTCAATGCGTAATGATTTTAACATAATTTCCAATGTCCATAACACACTTACAATACGAAACACATTATGGATACATTGTTGACACCGAAATCTTATTCAGCATGCGACACTCTTTAGCAAACTTCTGCTTCACGTCAACAGCTATTACTGACTTATTAGAGTTATAATTTGACGATATCGATAATTTATACAAACCAAATGCAAGATCACGGTAATGTTAAATACCAGTTTGTTTATTTTGGGAATCCATTATGTAGAGTCATGTTGTCATATAGTATGTATGATACGACGGTGGTCTGTACTCTGTATAATAATATGAAACCGGTCATGTACAATAACTTCCAATTACGTCAAGGCCTGGCCTCATCGTCACAAATATCTACAATGACAATATTATAAATTGTATATTTACCCAAAGAAAACCTGTGACACGGGAAATTAAAATAAATAAAATTTCTTTATGCGTTATTTGCACACTTTATTTATTTCGGGGTTGTTTACGCTACTATGATATAAAATGGGTACCATGTAACGTGGTGAACATGTTATGTATTCATAGGAACCAACTGTAGACATTATTTTACTGCCTATAAACTGCAAAACTAGAAAAATCATTTTTTTATTTATTTTAACATTTACCTACTTATTTATTGCGTATTTGTTTAAAAACTGCACTGACAACATTTGCTTTGCTCGGTAGGCAGTGGCTTTTCTGTGCCCTGGCATTTCCTGGGTGGCGGTGTCTACTTACCATCAGGTGGCCCGTCTGCTCGTCTGTCTATCCAGGCAGGAAAAAAAATATCATATTTGCTTTGTTTTTAACTAATATATGTGCTATTCCAGACTGTAATCTATCTCTGTGCCAAGTTTCAACCAAATCCGTCCAGCCGTTTTAGCGTGACTGAGTAACAAACATCCACCCATCCATAAATTCGCATTTATAATATTAATATGATTACAGTTTTTATCAATGCCCTTCTCCACCAGAGGAGGCGAAACCAAATAACAGTTTGTATTGGCCATTCCTAAGGCATCCTTCTTTAATTGGTGAAAAAATAACATACACAACTAGTGTTTTTTGTTTGAAATCAATTTACCTGCAAGCATGATATATAGTAGCAGAACAAACAACGTAGGTACGTTGATGTTGCGAGAATACTTGGCGACGGACCATGTTACTCACCAATTTATATAAAGTACCGTTCCCTATAAGTTTAAATATTTAGTACCACATATAGATGCAGTCAAACTGACCAGAATTCGTAGGTTCTTATCGCAAATACAGCCAATACCGTCTTTGCCATAAGGGCACACGGGGCTCGTCCCCAAGGTCCCTATCATAACGGGGACCTCAAAAGACCGATAAATTCGTTTACATTACACATTTTTTTCTAATTTAGGTATGTAATATACCGACAATAAAAGTTTTGAGTTTTTTTAGTGCCTCGATAGGCAGACGCTCAGACGGGCCACCTGATGGTAAGTAGTCACCGTCGCCCATAGACTTCTGCAATACCAGGGCACAGCAAAGCCGCTGAAAAAATATATCTTCAACTTTATTTACTTTCCAAAATCTTATGGTCCCCCCCGGCGTGGCCTAAGACCCCCATGTCCATTTGGTCTGCTCAAATATGATAAAATTGCGAATAAGGGGAACGAAGGCTTGTTGTAGTAAGTTAATGACATTGTCAAATCAGTTATACCTACTTGCATATACACACATACACTCACGCCTGTAATCCCCGAAGGGGTAGGCAGAGGTGTAACCAGTACACCCACTTTTTGCCGAATTTCGGTGCCATAATGTGATAGGGAGCGAGCCTATCGCCATACCGGGCACAGATTCCAGACTCCGGGCTAATACTGAGGAATTTCTAAATAGAAAAACCCAATATCACTTTACCCGACCCGGGGATCGAACCCGAGACCTCAGCAGAGCAGTCGTAACGCATGCGCAATTACAACTGTGCCACCAAGGCAGTCAAAAATAATATGATGCAATATCTATAAAACTACGAGGTTGGTTGGCAAGGTAAATGAGGTTTTCTATAAAACAAAAGTGAAAGTAACTTAATATTTTTCTACCATCAGAATTAAACTATATAGGATATAATAAAAATGGAGTAATTATAGAGCAAAATTTGCTAGTTAGCGAATTGTCTAGAACAGTAGTCAAATTTATAGAAGTCGTATATAAACAAGGAAAATGGGATATGAACGTCACGATGGCCTTTGCGCGATTCTTAGAAGCAAGTAAGTAGTTGTGTGTCGCGCCAAACCTGCGACCGGCACCTCCGGCATCACCGAGACCTCGACCGCACGTCGCAGTCGTAACAGTGAGTATTGCGTCAAATCATGATCGGAAATTCCTGATCGTGACTGGCAGCGCTTAGCGTCACAGAATCTTGGGATTTTACGTCACAAATTACAAAGTAAATATGCAGAATCGATTGATTAAGAGCAGATCACGGTCTCAAATTTCAACGGGGTTTACCAAATTGCATATTTGTTGCAAAACATAGTAACAAGGGGGTTCCTACCTTGTTGCAGATAAGAAGTGCTACGCCGGAATAAAATAGTTTGTTTATTTTAAATGCTAATTAAATAATTAGAGTTTACAAGTCTACTATAGTTTTATCTAGCAAATGTTTTTAAGAGTTTCGTCGCCTATTTACGGAACTCTTATAATTTCAAACTGCCCTCTTTCCTTATGCAAGGAAAAAAGGTAGTAAGATAAAGGTGGCACAAAAAAAATAAAGGGCAGGGTGGATAAAGGGCAGTGGATCTATATACATATCAAAGCCAATACTAAAAACACATGACACTATATAGAAGAAATTTTGAAAGGTAGTTGTTTTATATCCCTTAAACAATGCTATGATGAAATTCAGACATTCAATAGATAGAAAAGTTTTAGGGCACATCAGCACGTAGCCGGTGTGGTATCTTTCAAGAAACAAAATATATGCCTACAAGTTACAAAATTACTTTTTTATTTAAATCAATTGTTTGCGAGATTCGTACGCGCTTATAAATTCGTAAAAAGTGTATAGCTCTATAGCTTCTCACAGCAACTACGGAACGCTATACTAAAATTGTATCGACATACCCTTGGTTAAATAGAATCTGAGATCACACATGTTCATTCATATTAATATGTATATGCAATTGGTACCAACTGTCCTACCTATTTGCTTATAACGCACTCTTATGAAGAAAACCAAGACAAGAATAATGGAAACTGTATGTAAATACAAAAAAGTTAATTGTACAACTTTGATCGGATCTATTTTTTTCAATGTGAAATATAATTTGTCAATTCTACGACACTCTTTATGCGCATCGTTTACACGTCATTACAGAAGCTTATTTTGTCATGAGCGGACGGCACCGTTTATAAAACGTTATCTTCAAATGAACACAATAACAAGTTTTAATAATGGAAGTGATTAATGTTCTCGCAGGATGACGCGCACTATGCGCCTGCCTGCACTCGGTAGTCGGCAGTCGGCCTGGGGCATAGGGAGGCGCGAACACGATACTGCGCGCTGTACACTACGCATTCTTGCCAACTCGCTCCCGCCGCGCCCGCCCCAAATGACCAGACATTATTTAATTGAAATGGAAGTAAAAGGGTGACAATTGTATTAGAAAACAAAAAAGGGTTAGGTTTTTGCGAGAATGGCCCTAATGAAATATTGCGCCAGCCGTGCTGTGTAACATTTGTCCTTTGATATTAATATTAATAAATTTAGGTGAGGAAATATGTAGAATAAAAACGGTTAACATTTAAATGCTTGTAAAATCTTATTTGTTTTTTTGTTGTTGAATATATTGTATTTTTATTTTATAATTCTGTATATAATATGATGTGATTAAGCTAAAAGTATGTATCTTAGATTTGCTCTGCTCGGATGTTCCTTACGGGTGCTAGGAACTTAGTAATATATCAGTCCATGTCAATATTTATACTCGTTTAAAATGTAGAGTTAATTAGAGCAGAATATCCACCCTCCTCTGGTGCCCTGAACTTTGTGATCAATTTCAAAAAATAAGTACCAATATACTCAATTCGTCAGTATTTTTTGTGCATACCTAGCCAGTCTCCCCACTAAATAACTACCAATTTTTACCATCGAATTAAAAAATATTATTTTTAAAATGATAGCACATATCCCTGGCAATGGTTTATATTAATTTGACTAAGATGTGGCCAAAATAAAAAAAACTGTATTCTAAAAATACTTTAAAAAACCTTCATAAATAAACTACATTACTAGATATATGATATAGCTGCTATCCCATTGTTTGTTATCTTGACATCGAACCTAGGCCCCTACAATCTGCAACGCTGTTGCCGGCGGTCATAATGTGATTAGGGATTACATATCTTACAGATTGGGGGTGTTTATATATGTGTACATGTGTTGTAAATATCCTCCTCCTCCTTGCTTCGTATTCCTCAATAATGAGGGTCGTGACCTCCCTTCTGCATCACCATCTCATGTATGTTCTTCTTCTATACTTTTCTGTCTCTGGCGGCGTGGAGGGCGTTGTAAACAGTGAAGTCAAGAGCGGTGCGGATTTGGTTAGACCAACGTATTGGGTTACGCCCACGAGGCCTTCTTCTGTCTACTTTGCCGGTCACAATGAGCTTTTCGAGGTTGCCACCGTCTTTCCTTGCAATGTGACCGAAGTATCCTAGAACTCTGCGAAGGCACTCGGTTGACAGCCGCGAGTGGATTTTAAGTTCTCGCAATATGGAGACGTTAGTCCGAAATGCTGTCCAGGGAATACGGAGCATCTTTCTCCAGCACCACATCTCAAAGGCGTCAATGCGTCTACGGTCTGCAGCTTTCAGCGTCCAAGTCTCAGCGCCATACGAGAAGATCGAGAAGACTATGTTGTAAATATACACATGCACAATATGTACTCTACGCCATTTTAAATGCTATAAATAATGACCAAAGGTTGATACATGGTCAAAGGGGTATACTTATGGTAATTTTCAACTATGAACTACGCAGAATATGTTGTCATTATTATTTTATCAACGATTTATACCGATGTCCATTTTAATCCCAAACTCTAAAAATAGCCCATTAATCTTCTAGAAAATATGCACTTTTAAAATTTATTTTTTTAAAGCACTATTTATGTTGGTATGTTAGTAGGAATTTAAAGAAGCGGATAATATTTAGTGGCATGGAAGACGCTGAGCAGTTGAGACCAGGACAGGAAAATTCTTGAACACCTATTTCTCCTCAGTGTAGTTCTTGAACGACTATCTTATAGCAGAATTAAAATTGAATTGTTTGAAATGTAATATTATTTTTTAAAGAAAAGCTTTATTTAAGAAGTTTCTCTTCCAAATATATTGTTTTAAGTTTTACGGCAAGTTCAAATTTCAGTTATCATATTCCCCACTATCTATTGTCCGATGGCCCATGAGACACTGAGCATATTCATAAAACGAAATTCCTAAATAGACACCGTGAGAAAATCAGGCATTTTTACTACATATACCAATGTTGGAACGGCATTGCGCACATTAGCCAAAATGTTGGGATGCGAAGCTAAGACATTCGGCGTCTATTTAGATTGATAGTTGATTATTTTTTTAATTTGTTTGCCACTTTTGCCACGAATACATGTGTATGTATGGTAGGTTTAAATTAATCTTCATTCTATATTTCGTTTAAAAATGGTCACACTACATAAAATTGCATCGTACACACAATTAAAGAATAGTCAGAAATGTATTCTGTTAGTTTAACATCTTATAAAAGCGAGAATGTTTGGATTACAAACTAAATTGAGCTAACATTTGCTAACTAATGGCACCGTGTTCTATTGTGTCCCATGTCGTTCGGCCGTATCCCTGTCGAACTGTTCAAAGTTATTGTCAACAAAAAGTTTTAACACTTCACTATTTGATTTGTGCGAATTTTCGACATTGATGTAAAAGTAGATTGATATGTCACCAGTCACGTTTTTGTTGCTGTTTGTGTTGCTACCTGGCTCTATTGTTAACATTAAAAAAATAGGGGTCGTTTGGATTGTGCACCGACTGTTCGTTCGTTTCACGCAATTCACTAAGAATGGATGGCACTGTTATAGAAGAGTCGTTGACTTTATTTGTCCAAAAATATACCATAAAAGGCGTATAATCAATATCCTAGCAAGGAAACATATCTTTTACTATATTTGTCCATGCATTATTATTTTATCAAGAGATTATCATGCATAATCGTCGCAAAAAATATTAGATAAAAAAATCCAAATGTTCATTGAACATTAATACAATATCCATTTAGGTACTGAATTGTAAACAGAAATCGTGTAATAAATATTTTTCATGTCTACTTAATATTCCTACATTAGCCGCTAACCGAGGGCGTAAAGCGTAAAATCGAATTGTCAACGCGGAGTGCAGTAAACATATTGATATTTTAATTAGATTTACAAAGTCGTCTCTGGTAACTGCGCCGGGACTGCCGGGTACACCCAACTCTTTGAGTTGCTCTAATGGCACCCCGCGGACTATAGTTAAGGGTTGTCGGGGAACGCATTGTGCCTACTCAATATTTACTTCCAAATGCATTACTGCAACAATACTTACTTGCTTTTTTAAGTTTTAGGAGCAGCTTCCGCGTTATCGTTTCTAAAAGCTTTGGAAATGTAATTCACGATGTAATTACAGAGCGGCTCAGCAGGTAACTTTGTCGCTAATAGCTCCGGCTATGAACTATAGAAACATTATTTTTGGTCCATAATTTACAATAATGTATTTTTTGTTAATTCTATCCTTTGTTGCTAACGTAATAAAATTCATAAAAATTAAAATTTAAACTACAACAAAATATACGTCATATAAAAAGCGTGAAATCTAAGTTTTGGATTTTAATATAAAATAAATTTATTTATCTTGATACTGATGCTTAGTACCTATAACTTTGTTCAAAATCTTAGCCTAAACTGTAGGTTAATTTTAAAGTATGTGTAAGTAACAGACAGTATGCAGTCTTATACCCGTCATTAAAATTATGCTATGTAAGTACAATGTGAACTCGACGTACATTCAAAAAACAATGTTTTATAACATAACACAGGTACTACATATTTTCAAAACGCATACGGAACCTAGAGTTCCTGTAAAAATAGTAGCATATTATTGGCACATTCAATTTTTTTTTCTCAAAACAACATCAACAATTTGTAAGAATATGTAATGACAGAGGGAGGTAGAGCTCCAACTGCGAACCCCGGTGCGTTGTCGCCTCACGCTGAGCCGTCGGCATACAGAACTCTAATTGACACACTAAAAATAAGTCATGACGCATAAAAGCATTTATTTTGCCCTTCAATTCTTTGTTAATATATTGTTAATACATGTACAAATAGATGCAGAAACATATATATATGTTACTGAGGATAAATTGTAAAAAGTCTTTGGGTTGCAACGATTTCCTAGGCGGCCTATTCGAGAGATTTCCACAACGAGGATTATACTAGATTATTACCATGTAAAATATGTACGTAAAATTTAGTAAAATAAGGCTTACAGAACTTTCAGTAGCGATAGCATTTATATAAATATTCTCAAGTAGTAAAGACAATTTCTTTACGCAGTCTGTCATTAAAACTTCTTATGCAGGCCACTAAAACTACTAGTATGGTCTGACTATTTAAACTGAGATGCGCTACATTTTTAAGAAACATATTTTATAAAATTTAAGCCATATGAAAATCATTAAAATCTTATTGCCTCTGTGTTGTATCTCGGGTATACAAAACGTCCAATCTGGTAGGTTTTTGTTAGGGACAAAGCGCTTAAGTCATCAAGGTCATTGACATTGGTCTTAAAATAGTATATTTGACTATCAAGGATCATTTCATATAAATAAGTTATTGAATTTAAATATATAAAAAAATTTATTAGGATAATAAGTTTAAAAAAAAAACCTTATAACGCATACTTTAAAAGGGATCTATTTAAAGTATTTTCCACATAATATTCTTTAGATTTTTTCGTGTTACCCCACCCTATATTACAATGATCCGGTGCGTTTTCTCGCCCCACGGATGCCCCGAGGCAAATATCTGCAGAATGCGTGTAATTATTTATTTGCCCTCAGAGCCCTCGCAGCGCCCACTCGTGCTTTTCAATGACCAAACAAATAAATGTAAAGAATACAATAGTAATACGAAATTTAGAATGCGCAATACGCGTACCCCGCTACTGCTGCTAGCCATGGCATTATATTGGCACATTCCGGGTAAATAGATTTTGTACACGATTTGTTTTTGTTTCAAACATAGGTTAATAGGTTTAGGATGGCTCTCTGTTCGACTCTCTGTTTAAACATGTATGTTATTGGTGATCATGGGTTACCTATAGGAGTCGCAAGAAGCAAGTGCTTGTATTATTATTTAAAAAGCAGCTGGCTATACAATTAACGAAAATATATATTTCGTAAAACTTAAAGAGAGTTTATACCATGGGTGTTGTGATCTTTCCCGCAACTTCAGTCTCATATAAAAACAACTTTAACGTTAAAATAAGTGATAAAACCTATATACGTTTCTGTCCAGTTCCCTATAACAATTTCAAATACATATTAAGTCTATCAACTCGTATTTCGTTGCCGTTGTGTACATAAGACCGAACATCAGTCATTCGTTCAGGATATGATTATCAAGCCATCGCGTCGGTCAGTTTAAAACAGATAGCTATATTATACATCCTTCTATTTTGACTTCTGTGGGGAATTTTCACTTAGGAATAGAATCAATATATATAAGAATATCCCACTAATAACTATCTCAGGCACTACAAATGCTACAATACGTAATTCTGGCACGAGAAAGCGCACACACTGCACCTGATGATTAGCGTAGTGCCGTCCAGGTAGAGTATCTACAGTTTCTAACTGATATGCTATAAAAACAATTAATTACTCCATGAGAAATTGTTTTTTTTGTACTGAAGAAGTCCAATTAATAATATAATATGGTACAATGATATGGTCATTTTAAAAAATGACTGCTATTTATGTGGTAGAGTCCCTGTAGTAGAAATCGAAGCTAAGGTCCCGTGCAAGACATAGTGTTTGCCGATAACGGCATGATAAGCAGGTAGGAAAAATGAATTCTTTTTAGTTGTATTTTTTTGTAAATAAAGGGCTTAAACGGTATCGTTTTTCATGAACGCTTTAATGAATAGAAAATGCACAAAAGAGTCTGATAAAGCCGGAGACAAATACCTCGCGCTGCGACGCTACTATTTTGACATTTTAATTTCACCCTTGCTCAAAATCCGTTTTGAATGGCAATGGGGGCGCGACGTGTTCACTGTTCACTGCTGAGCTCTCCTGATACATGTATCACACTCGCAGGAGAAACTTGATTGACGTTTATCGCTCGGATTAAAATACAATAAAATTTAATTCTAAATCGAGCACAAAGGTTTTACTGTGCAACCCTTTCAGGAGCTACGTTAACCTTTTATTTATTATTAGAAACATTGTGTAATAAGTAAACATCCCAAGTTACCTTATATCTTGACGATTCAAGAAATTGTTTTAAAATGACAGATTTTGTGAAAGAAAACATTAACAAATGTAATTTATAGATTCATTTGTTGAGCCATCGATTAGAGGTAATTTGTGTCAATCATAAAGGCATTGTAAAGGCAGCTTCGCTTTTGCTTTGAGTCGGACCGTTCATCTTAATTAAAAACCGAACCCCTATTACAAAAGTCAATCTCGGGATTAATGTTTGACGTGAACAGACCTATTTCAGTACGACTGCAATTACGAATACGCAGTTATTGCACTGTCAATATCACACAAATAAGTTTTTTGAAATGGGCATCCTTTGTAAGTTGATCCCGTCCCATAAATAGAATGTTAATATAAATACAACTTATTATACATACCTACATATTTATATAAATTACTTAAGTGTATCCTTTGCTTAAATCTCAACATCGATTGGCCACGGAATTTCATTTAGGGTAAAGCTTATATATGATACGTAATTTTAATTATAATATATTTTTATTATTCGACCAAATAAATGAAGAAAAATTCAATATTATATAGCTTAAACTTATTTCAATTCATTACTGAGAACTATATCAATATTGGTTCGGCCATTATACAGATTAGCGTACCCAAATGCGCAAACACTGATAAAAAAAATCAGTACACTGAATCAGATTTTATTAATTTTTTTATATTTTACGGAACGATTATATATTTTATTTAAATCAAATCATCAGTCAGGCTTGGTTTTACAAGATATTCTAAAATAATGAAATGGTAAACATATGTAAAAAAACTAATACGTGTACCTAATCCAAAATAATATGAAATATGGTTGAGACTGGTTGAGAGTGCAAATATAGGTACTCCTAAACTAATTTAAATCACTTTAAGATGCGTATCATCATCTTTCTATACTAATTATGATTATGATGAAAGCCACAATTGACAAATAAATTACGTGATATTTATTGCTTTCCGAACACCTACAACTAGCAATAATCAGGGGATTGTGGACTGCGACGAGACATGCTCATTTCAAATAATTGGTTATTTTATCGTCTACACAAAACCAATTTCATGTACGTGAAGTTGTTTGCATTTTGGATTTGTGCAATTCTTGATTCACAAACATGATATAATGCATCACTATCAGACACATAGAACACCACTTTAGAGTAAAAGGGACACAATCTGTTGTATTACGACTCACCCATAGAGTAGCACTAACCCTTCCGCTTAGCTTGGGACTGGTAGACGATAATTTGATTTCACGCGCGTCCGGTGATTTATGTCGATGCGTTATCGCTCCATATTTTACCGATTTAGTCCAATACTCCTTTTATTTAATCCCATTGTATCGTGTGAACATGACTTAATACGGTGTTTAAACATCGAATACAATAAAATACGCAGAGAACTAGTTTATAAGGAATATAAAAAATAGTTCAATCCAATTCTATGTATATATCTTAATAATTACTTAATGCATATCTACATAAGTGATAGGATTGTTAGAATAATAAATGCACTACACTAAGTGATAGGTTTGTTAGCCTAATAAATGCACGATGAATATTTAAGATGTTATCTTCATTGTAGGGTTATTAACGACATGCGTGCCACGTGCGCTCTGTTAGATTCGATAATCTAAATAAATAAAGCAATCAAAAACGCCTACCATTACACTCTTAATTTAAACTACAAAGCTGAATATTTATGTTAAACGAATTGTTTTGGCTCTATTTGATACCGGCATTTATTAAAATATACTCTTGTTATATTTTAATGATACATATTCTATCCGTATAGTAATTATTTTATCAAATGTAACTATATCATTGTGTCTAGTAGAGAAAATGGAAACGAATGCATTTTTAGTTACATCTCACTAAGACCGTATGCGATCACTTATGTCCAAATTTTGTATTTTACCCCCTTTTACCGATGTTTGGAATTCTCATATCGAACTCAATAGGCAAAGCAGATATTTTATTTGACTTCACTACTATGGATTTTTTACTATATAGTTTCCATCTTAACCGACGTTTTTAGATATTTTTTTATTTACTTTAATGATTAGACAGACTGAACTCTCGTCTGATGAACGTATCGTTTGTAAGGGTTTCGGCTGCTCTTAAACAAGAGCACAAACACCCAGTACGTACTATACACTACACGGCACTGTAATTTTACCAAATCTAGCGACTTGATGATCTACTCTACATACTGTATATCTTCCAGTTCGGTAATATTGTAAAGCACGACAAGAAACATAGGTCAAAATGTACCTTAGTACATTAGTAGTAGTACTACATAGATACTACAGTAGAGTCACACTGTAGACAATTCTTGTCTACAATCAAGCCACCTCGACCGGGTCAGTACCACTGTCTCACAGAAAACCGGTGGGAAGTGGTAGCTCGCTTTTTTTTTGGACGTAACATAATTCAACATTCAAAATTCACGGTGAATGAGGTTTCCGGATGCCCAATTCGAAACTATCCTAACTCCTCTCTTTAATAGACGTCACTGGTGCTGAGTAGAGGAACATAAGTAGGAGGCCTGCAAAATAAGTGGATGGCCTCTGTGATCCTTTACTAAAGAATCATAATCTAATCAAGCCCAATGTTGTTTCACACCTGTTATTGGTGAGTTGACTAGTCCCTAGATTATGCAAGTATAATTAAACATGTTTGGTCTATTAACTGTTGGTGTGTCATTTAATAAATAACAGAAGGCACCAGAAACTAAAACAATTGTTTTTGGAATTATTTTCTGTCTGTCTGTCAAGGCATCACGTCCGAAGCACTGTATTACGACAAAAGAATCGACAATAAAATCATAGTGTATCTCGAGGTAATATTTAGTCTTTATGTCATTTAAATGCTGCCTCGGTGGCGCAGTTGTAATTGCGCATGCGTTACGTCTGCTGTGCTGAGGTCTCGGGTGCGATCCCCGGGTCGGGTAAAATGATATTGGTTTTTTCTATCTAGAAATTCTCAGTATCAGTCCGGAGTCTGGAATCTGTGCCTGGTATGGCGATAGGCTCGCCACCTATCACATTATGGGACAGAAATTCGGCAAAAAGTGGGTGTACTAGTGTACACCTCTGCCTACCCCTTCGGGGATTACCGGCGTGAGTGTATATGTATGTATGTCATTTAAATCGCTGCATTCAATCAAAAGTTATACCTGTTTAAACGAATATCTGTATTATGCAAAGAGTGGTTGTGAGAGTAAAATGATTTTAAAAATAGTATAAGATAACTTCCACGCGGGAGGAGCCGCGGACAACAGCTAGTAAATAAAATATGTTAAAACTGCTTTTTATTAAATGTGAATGTTTGGATGGATGGATGTTTGTTACAGAAATTTGGCACAGAGATAGATTACAGTCTAAAATAGCACATAGGCTTTTTATTCCGGAAAAAATGTGTGTTTTTCACAAATCAAGCGATCGGCATGATTTTTTGAATAGTGTTAGTTTAGGGATCAGAAAATAACATGGGCTACGTTTTAAACCGGAAAAATGCACGCTTCCTATGTGATAGCAAAATATAGAAAGGTGTAATAGCTTAAGATGCCTCCATGAACTTTATACCTTTTCTTCCAAAAATAACCTCCACTCGGGCGGAGCCGCGGGCAACATCTAGTATGAATATATCTCTAAGTATGGTTCAATTGTAATTTAATCCAAAAATTTTATTTTAGATCAGTCGTTGCCGAAGTCCGTCAAATAAAACTTACATGTAAATCAAAAATAATTCTATCTTTCAACTAAGGAATTATCAATAACGTAAATTTTAGTTTCAAGTATAAAGCTTTTCTCGTAAATTTATTCACCCACAATCATTTTTAAACAATATATGCCGATTGCTTAAAAGTATCCTTTTTAACGTAAACGTCTCCTACTGTATAATATCGCAACTAGAAAAGATTAAAGCATCCAATGTTCTCATACATATACTTATTCTTTATTTAAGTAATCAAATAACTTAAACACGTTATCATGTCTATCCTAATCCTTAGATAATGCCTTTGTTCGCTAGTTTCATGCATCAATACGCCCTCTCACAAATATATATTTTTATATAAAAAATTATCGGTATGTTTAGCTATTGTCCGGGCAGTTTTTTGCGACAAAAAGTTGCATTTAGATGTAAAAAGTGTTTGATGCGTAAGCACGTGGCCAGTGATCGATCACGTGGACCTCGTCGCGGAATACACATTTTTTGGGAATAATACAATGAAAATAAGATAACATCTGATGTAAAAAATGACAACACACACACATACACTCACGCCTGTAATCCTCGAAGAGGTAGGCAGAGGTGTTACCAGTACACCCACTTTTCGCCGAATTTCGGTCCCATAATGTGATAGGGGGCGAGCCTATCACCATACCAGGCACAGATTCCAGACTCCGGGCCAATACTGAGGAATTTCTAGATAGAAAATCCCAATATCACTTTACCCGACCCGGGGATCGCACCCGAGACCTCAGCATAGCAGTCCTAACGCATGCGCAATTACCACTGTGCCACCAAGGCAGTCAAAAAGTATTCGTATTTCTCGTCTCCGGTCCATTAGTTTCAATTTTAAGCTTAGCGAGCTTACATCGATCTGAGCCTGTGCAGTGAGAACAATCCACGCTCAATCCCTAAGTGTGAACATCTGTATTTGCGTATTGCGCTCCCACTCTTACACCTATTGATATAAATCCGTATTCAAATAACTTTAATCGCTTAAATATACAAATCCATTCTCGGCCCCGATAGAATATAATTATTCATAGTCGTTTGACGCCTGCAATCCTTTCCGTCTACAGTATGCTGCGTTTGCATAATACGAAAGTTAGTTATTTAATGCAATATAGAATTTAACGCGACAAAGTATTTTTTGCTTTTATTAGACACTAGCTTTTGCTCGCGGATTCGCCCGCGTGGCAGTTATTTTTGAAAGAATAGGTATATAATTCATGGAGACATTTTAAGCTATTACATCTTTCCATATTATGCTATCCCACAGGAACCGTGAATTTTCCGGGATAAAAAGTAGCCTAGGTCTTTCTCAGACCCCTAAACTAACACTATTTAAAAAAACATGTTACTTGCTCTGTGTTAAATAATAACAAAGCTATCCCACAGGAACCGTACATTTTTCCGGGTTAAAAAGTAGCATATGTGCTATTCCAGACTATAATCTATCTCTGTGGCAATTTTCAGCCAGATCCGTCAAGCAGTTCTGGCGCGAATGAGTAACAAACATCTATCCAAACATTCGGATTTATAATATTAGTACGAGTAGGAAGTAGGGTTCGTACATGATTCGATTGTTCTATTCTGATAGTGCCGATAATTGAATTAAAGAATTATTTATCTGCAAGCCGTACCATAAAATACGTCTCGATAAAAAAACATCAATTTAACCCATTCAATGTATTATAGCTTTTTATTGAATGTTGGATAAGCGTATGTAATTTAGGTGATCAATAAAATGAACAGTGTTCACGCTACTCGTACGCCATCAGATGAAAATGTTAAAGCGGGACCCGGTATTTCATGCATGGCCGAACAGGTTGCCGTAGCATGAACTCATTCACTATGACATGCGTAGACGCCTCACACCCTTGCACAGACTAAAAACTAGGAATAAACGATTTATATGCTATTATATTGTTATACTGCGATATAATATCTGTTATTAGAATCCTAATAACATAATATAATCACTTTATTTTACACCCGGATGTAATTCACTAACATAAAAACTCTTTCAATTTCCACCAGATGGCCGATAAACGTTATCAAGAGGGTTAGCCGTGACCTCATAAAAAGCAGAATTTATTACATCTCATGACCCTTGCCCCGAAACTAAGACAGCGGAGAAAATAATACGAAAATATCGTAATTAAAATCCAACCCTTCCCGTTACTGCGCCTTTTTATGGAGGGATAAAATTGGAACAAGGCGCGCGTGACCGATGCGATGATATAGTGAAGTCCTCTGGTTCACGAGTTGGCTCGGGCGGCGCGGTGGTACAACGCATTCGAACCGTGACACAGCCCCGGTCCTAGTCGAACCGCACTAGACGAACTGCTAAGCGAACATTAATTACAGTAACCCTGTTTTTTAAAAAAGCAACATAAATACATATGCTCTCCATAATTAACTGGATAAACGACCTTATCCGGTTGTCAAGATATGTTATTCAGTTCGATATTATCAAAAACCCATTACACAAGCGAACCCAGAGTATAATATAAAATATAACATTAAAATTCTGCTACGACTACAATATCAACTATAACTTCAATTTACCAACAACTAAATATTATAAGGTAATTTTGTCTGTGATTGTTATTGTGGATAATATTAAGGTAGAGATGGTAAATAACAGAAGCTTAGCCCGTAGCAAGCGTTGGACGTGACGAGGCGGAGCAGTCGCTCGCGCCGCAAACAGGCGCACCTGATGGAAACTGCATCACGTTTTATATTGCTTACAATAATGAAGCGTAAACTGGCAGTAGCATGTGATTGCTTGTCTTTATAATTTGTCTCTATCACTGAATTGTCTGTAGTCATATTGTCTACTGATAGGTTATCACATGTCTTTACCGCCACCTTAGTATTTCAAAAAAAGAAACTGTAGTGGGCCAAGCAAAATGAAACATGACAAACTTGTGTTATATATGTCACAATGCTGGACACGGACCTTTTCGGGAGATTCAACCATAATGACCTTGTAAGGTCACGTCGGTAATGGTCCGGCTATGTCGATGTGTACGTGTTCAAATCTGTTAGATTGCGTGAACTCGCCTGTTTGAATGTTGACGTAATAAGAAGAATCTCTTAATGTGAATTGAGGAAAGAGGGTATGATTTCAACCATCAGAAGACTCATTCATTGTCATCCAAATGTAATAGCAAGCTGTCATTAAATACTAGATCAATGAAGCTATAATTATTTATTATAATATGATGAGACAAAGGTAATCATGGTATTAAGTTTTGTTTTTTTGTAAGTGGTATAGTCACACTGTAGGGGGCCAGCTCGATTGGTACGAAACCACTGTTTGAGAAGCGAGGTGGAAAAGTTTTAGAAAGAATTTTTCAACAATTGATAACGTACCAGTTAGTGTCGGATTTCCGAGACCATGATCACGGATTCCATCTCAGCTAGGGAATACACCTTCAAGTGGCAACAGTCGGGGCAACGGCACATAGCTTAACAGCGTTTCCTGGGACATTTCCAGAAAAAACTTTTTATTTTTTTAACGGTTTTAAGTGCTTTAGAAAATCTGCCTACCCAACGTCTTTTTTTTTGTTGTCCCGGGAAAGCGCTTTATTACTGCCGCCGGCTCCGGGGGGAAGCGGAATAAGAATAAAACAGTTATAAATAAAAAAAAATAAAAATCTATATTGATCACGTAGGCATATAAAAGGCACTTATGACATGTCAAAACACAGATGGAAATTCACCATACGGAAAAATAATTAATTATGTCTAACGTCATGGGAACTTAGAAACCACCATCAAGGGCTGGTAGGCAAGGAAGGATAAAACGAGGACGGGACTGGAAAGGGAGAAAAGAGGGAGACCACAAAAAGGAAGGAAGGTAATCGCGGTCTTCGGTAAAGGAAGTGACTGGAGCAGATGATCACGGGAAGGCGCAGGAATGGGAGGGGAGAAGGCGAACGGAAACTGGACGGATATAGAAGGGATGAGTGTTAACCCTAGTCTAGCTAACCTACCAGCCTTTCACTAGCTACCTAAGCGATGACGACCCGAAGAAGAAAGGCAGAAAGAAACTCCGGGCTTGTTTTTTTCTTCATGCTGGAGTAACGGGTCTTACGACCCAGCACCCCCTCGATCGGATGATGACTATACGGGCAGCCGCTGGCCATACCCCTATGTACACCCCATCCGACACTACCAGCTAAACCCCGGCCTCCTTTGGCGCTTATGGAGCGATCCCGGTGTATCCTATGATATACTAGAATTGCTGCCGGAACCGCCCCTGCACGGTGCCGCGTAACGGCCCATCGCCATGATGGTGGGTTTGTGCGCACATACTCCGCGCACCGATGGACGCCCTCGGCGTCGACGACAGCGAACGAGGCCTTACGAGGAGTTACAAAATTAATTTAGAGTTTCTTGCCCGTTCTTCTCTAGCGAAACTGCATTCCGAACTGGCGGTAGAGTAAAAAATTTACTGAATCTAAATAATGTATAACATTTCATGGATTCAATAAATATTTGATTTTGTTTTTTTTATTCCATACAAAATTTATCATAAAATTAGATTTAAACAATAATTATTCGTCGTTAGTGCCATGGTTTAAAACAGTATATTTTACAAAAATTTCAACTTTGTTGTCAATAATATGTTCAAAAGAACAGCCATTGTGAGCATATCTAAAGGTGGATATTCTTTTATTGAATTACTAACATTGAACCAAACATTTCAATAAAATTTACTAATAAAAACTTGAACTTATACAATAGATTAGCTAAGAAAAGGTAACATTACCTTGTGTCATGATATTATGCCGCCTTCGTTGAGCCGTACCAATTTGTTAACGATGTATTTTAAACAGATATACATACGAGTGATTTTACCATAGCAAGTAGAAATAAAAAGGTGCGATGAGCAACTCGCAATATTATTTGTTGTTTGTTAAAGTACGCGTGAACAAGAGATCTCCAGACAAGTATTGATTGATATTCAATAGCAGTACGATGAATGGCCCTTTGACAATACATTCTCCTTACTTATGTATATATTTATCTTATTTTTGTAAAATTGTTGTGCAGAAGGTTCTGTTATTGATTTATTATGTTGACTTACAGTCTACAGAGCCTGTTAAGATAAGTATTATTTGGATTGTACTTGTTGTTGATTACACTAATTTATTAATACATCTCTTAATATGTACTCGGACTCCAGTGAATTACAGTAGAGTTTGTCGGGCATACACACTACACACTACACAGTTACGCTCGGTTGAATTGCAAAGAGACCGCCGACGCTGGTGGTCTTAACGCACGTTACTTTTCTATGCGATCGTTCTTCTCTAGTACTACCTTCATTTACAAAACTGTAGGATCAAAGGACAGATTTCATTGCAACATTGTTATCTCGTTTGGATCAAGCGCATTCTACCAAAGTATTTCGCTTTTGGAATGTAGCAGACATTGCGACGTCGCGTCGTTTCTATTATTTATTTGGGTAAGTACTTTTAATAGTTGATTAGGCAGTTCAACAGTCTTTTATAAACCGATTGAAATAGGCACTTAAATATCTGAATAGAGAATATAAGAAGTATAAGAAGAGGATAAGCGCCGTGGATGTTAAGATTTATTATTTGATTTTCGACTAGATAATATTAACTTTATCAATTTGGTCGTGTCATATTTTACTACTTAAAAGGTAGATAAGTTTAGGTGTTTGAAGGGTCACATGATAACGGCTGGATATATTATATTTCTTTATACTTTTGATAAAAGAGGATATAATGAGATCAAATCATAGAAGATGCGAAGAGCAATTATTTTAAATAAAATAATGCATTTCAATACAATCAATATACGTATTTAAAATTTTACCTCAATATACTATACTAGGAGGTAGGGTTTTTCTAATGCATAAGTTCGTCTGGGCACATGTCCAATAGTCCTCTACCTATGCGATGACAATTTCTGCCACCAAGCAGCAGTTTTGTCACGGAGTAACAACACTATGTAGAGTTATGTAGCTACTTTCTACATATTTCAAAGTTCTGAGCGTACTTGCTATTGTTTATAGCGTAGTGTTCATCATCAAACGACCTGTTCATCTCGAAATTCTAGCAAATAAAAAGGAATCTATACCTTGTGGAATGTTCACTCGCCATGCCTATTCCAATCAGGAGCCAATAATCATATACATCCAAAAAATTAAAGCTTGGTCCATTAAACTGAATCGTCATTAAGCTAAATAGGAGTTCAATAGAAAAATATTTTATAAAAATGTCATGTCAAAGGAGGTGATGTGTAGTGACATAGCAGGCGGGAAGTACGTGGGGGGAACGACGAACAAAGAGCCGCCAGTGGAGGAGGCCCGTCGCGCACGCGCCACTTGAGCCTCGTTAGTGAATAGTGACGCACCCGCCACACAATACACTAAAAGTTAAAACAATGCCAATCATACGTTGCCATTATGCTAATAGCGCGCATAACCATAACTTTTGTTTTTAATTTACTTTTCACTTCAATTTAAATGTGAATTTATTTAGTTTTGCATTTGCAAGGAGCAGATCAATATTGTTTTTATGTTTTGCAAATTGTTTCCCACAATTCTACTTTGTTCATCAAAAGCATTTAGAGCACATTGATAAAAGAGAGAACCCGGAACAGATAATTAAATTAATTATCTTATAATTTGCCACCACCACCACCGTACACAGGGTATAAAACCCGCCCTAGTGGCACATGCAAGTGTGTCGCGTTCCGGGATCAGCCAGTGTACATACGGTTATTGTCGGGGGTCAAGAGTTGTAGAACGATGTTTGGCCTGAGTTCTGAGTACTCTGACACTAGACCCTCGATCGCTTCTTCATCTTCTTGCCTGAAGCAGGCCGGCATCATTGTGTTGAGTAACGGGGAATAGATTGTCTCTCGCTACTAGATACTCTGATTGGTCGGCACTGCGCTTACCATCAGTTGCAGTGTGGTCACTTTACAATGCCAGGATAAAAAATAAAACGTACTTTTTTGACTTTCTAGTGTTTTACACTCAAATAAAAATTGGCTATAGTGGAACCACCTATATGATACAGAAGCTTTTTTTTATTTTTTTACCATTACACTCACCAAACTTGGGGGTGTGGCGAAAGATTGCTACACGTAAAATATCTGTAGGTATCTATGCCTATCACTTACTGTCTAATCATGACTATAAGAATGAATGAATAGTCAATCTTAGTAACCATAAAACTCCACAAAGATATATCTACGATCAGCTGCAAAGTAGCTAATTTGACGAGTTAGAATAGAAACAAGATATAATATATTAATATTTATTCAAGTAATTACCTAAATAATTATATATTTGATTTATTATATCTCCAGCTGCCGTTTACGCTTGTCACAAAATCCTAAATGTTCCATTATGTCTCTCATACACCTTGAATACTCGTATCACAGCTAAAGATAAAGAATCCGTTACAATTAATTGGTATTTAATCTGTCTCAATAGGTGTATTGTTGGAAACGTATCTACTACAAACGAGACACGACAATGTGTCGACAATTAAGAACCATCGCAGAGGCATTTAACAGCTAATGTGCCTATTAACAAATGTATTTGCCGTGTTCGAGCGCGCTCGTAAATTCCTGGAACAACTGGAGCATTTGGCTCTTGTCATGCCATTAAACATATATCATCCATTTCGAAAGCACCCAAACAAGATTATGGATTTAGATGTTTTTAATTCTTAACAGTGACATCTCATACAATATTATGGAAATATATTGTTTTGTGTTATGTAGGTAAATAAATATAAATAATGGTTCTCTATTACCAAGGACTTTTTTTTTAAGTTTTTTCTCATTCTTAGACCACAAATGTTCAGCAGAAAATGTAAAAAAAACAGTTGTTAGGTAGGTTTAGGCGTAGTGTGAAAAAGCTACACAGCCGGCATATTTGTGTGGAGTAGCCAGGGTTGAGGATTGTCTCTCGCTACTTGATAACTGGACGGCACTGCACTTACCATCTGGTGCAGTGTAGTCACTTTGCCGTACCAGGATAAAAAAAAAACGTAACCTGCAGAGACAGTAAACACTCAACATAACTAGGAGTGTTTATAGCACGTACTCGTATATTGGACCTATCTTAAACTAGTAAATAATTATTACGTATCGCCGAAACTTATTTATCTGAGACGCGTGTCAAGGCATAATCAGTGGATCTCATAAATAAACCGTGAGCTTTGTGTAGAAAAACAAAAGGGGGTTAAGTTATTAGAGTCGGAGATCACGGCGGACAGGCGTGCGTGCCGACGCGCGGGTGGCGTTTTCCCGCTACTGCGACCTGACACGAAATAAATTGCTTTCAGACACAGTTGTCTCAAAGAATCATTTTTATGTATGTCCGTAAATTTTTTGAATACTTTTATAAAGTGTTAATTTTTAATAGGAGTCGTTAGGGAATAATAGCTGTTTCTGTTTTTTTTTGTAAAATAACGAACAACTGTCAGTAAAATATTAAATAACCCAGAACATTTTAATACTGTACTGAGCATATGTAAAAATTAGAGAATGATACCAATATTGAGAAAAGTTTTTTTTTTGTTGTGATTAATGAAAATGGCAAGTGCGTAGGTACACCAAATAACAACGGGAGTTAGATTTCTATTACCTCTTCCATGGTTAAAACTGACTCTGGAACTTATCATCGTTACTGCCAGTAGTGCCAATTTCCATTCTGACAGCCCCATGGCGTAGTGGGCGAGCTAGCTATGACACGATAGGTGACAGGTTCAATTTCCGTACCTAGACATAATGTTCGTGTCATCCACAACTAAATTTATTTCTGGTTTGCATGTTTGAGAGACCAAAAGTCTCCAGTAGTTTCTTGATACCAACGACACAAAATTATTGTAACTTACTGACTTCATAGTCAGGACTGTGTTTGTGACTGTTAGGGGCTGTTTTATTATAATTTTCTATAATAATGAGATGTTATAATCACTTTCTATGGTATCCATCAATCGAGATTGCACTATCATAATAATAAACAAGTTACTTAAGATAATAATATAATAACATTAAAGAAAGGTGATATTTTATTGCACGAAGCTCTGGACAGAGGTGTGTGGAAGAAGAGTTGGGAGGCTGGAATTATCTAAGCTAATGATGTAATACTTGAATAAAACATGTTATATTTTAAATATGACTTAATCTACCTCTAAGTATTTACAATAAATATCTGTATATATAAAAGAAGAAACTGACTGACTGATTGACTGACTGACTGATCGATCAACGCACAGCCTAAACGGCTGGGGTTATAGACTTGAAATTTTAACAGTATGTACCTTTTATCACGTAGGCATCCACTAAGGAAGGGTTTTTGGAAATTCCACCCCTAAGGGGTGGAATTTCTTTAAAATAGGGGAAGAAAATTTGTATGAAAAATCCGTCATTTTTGAAGTTAAACACATGAGTTTTAGTATTTGGCTTTTAATTTAAAAAATAAAAATATGTATTTCAGAATTTTTGGAAATTCCACCCCTAAATAAAATAGGGGAAGAAAGTTTGTATGAACTCTTTTATCGGGGGTTTATCAATCCTACCAATATTATAAATACGAATGTTTGGATGGATGGATGTTTGTTACTCAATCAGGCTACAACGGCTCGACGGATCTGGTTGAAATTTGGCACAGAGACAGATTATAGTCTGGAATAGCACATAGGCTACGTTAATCCCGGAAAAGTGTACGCTTCCCGTGGGATAGTTTTGTTTTTTTTTTATACAGAGCAAGGGACCCACATGATTTCTTGCATAGTTTTAGTTGACGGGCTACTTTTTATACCAGAAAATGCACGGTTCCTACGGGATAGCATAATACAGGAAGATGTAATAGCTTAAGAAGTCACCATGGATTTTATACCTTTTTTTCCAAAAATAACCACCACGCGGGCGTAGCCGCGGGCAAAAGCTAGTAAACATATAAGTAATTTGTATAAAAGTCAGTATGTCATAATAATTAATTGTAATTACCCATTATAATAGACATGGTCTTATGAATACCAGCTAGCTATTGATAATACAAAAAATTTTAGATAAATACACATATTTTATCACATTAGATTTACATTCATTCAGCTTGGCGTCCCCTCAGTAATGAGATGCTTCATGTTGAGATTTAAAGTGAAGTTTATTCAATTGAACTGTCGAAAATATGCGTTTCACGTCGCGTCGTGTCATGTACGAGTGTTGTAT
Organism: Laothoe populi; assembly: GCA_905220505.1. Lineage (NCBI taxonomy): Eukaryota > Metazoa > Arthropoda > Insecta > Lepidoptera > Sphingidae > Laothoe > Laothoe populi. The sequence continues at coordinate 11,045,940 of HG992151.1, read as the reverse complement.
TGTCTGTCATTTAAATATGCAATACAAAGCATGGTGACACATCGTGATGGGCTATTGTCATTGTCAAATCGATTAATAAAAAATATCAAAATTAAATAAGTTGGCATGACTGTTGGCAGTATAAACGACTTTCAATGGATTATAGGTACCTATAGTATAAACAATTCAATTTATTCAGGTTTTGATACGTGTTCGAAATGTGTTTGCACAGAGACAGTGACTATAGTGCCAGTCATTAAATATTTACACTAGATTTCTCCCGCGACTTCGTCCGCATTGTATGAGTTTATGACTCCCCAAGAAAATATGACACAATACCAAAGAGCCAAAAACAATCAGTTCATCCGATCGCTACTAAACTTCACTGAATCACTCGCTGGGCTAATCTGAAGAATACCTGAAAATTTCAACAAAATCTTTATACTTTTAAGATTTTGATGAAATTTACAGTCAGTTTTTTATTTTCCCTTTTTTAAATAGACAAAGTTTACCAATAAAATAAAAATAAGAAAAGTAAAAGCAGCGATAGCTTAGCTTTGGGTGTATGTAGTACGGACTGCCGAGATAAAAGTCGAGATTTGAAACCTGCCGAAACATGCCTGCCCATATATCTTTAACTTTTCTAAAGTTACAAGTGTTCATTGAGTATTATTCATTTTAATTATTATTATCGCATGGATTTACGGAAAAGGAAAACATCGTGTAGAGATCTTATAAGAATTTTAATGGTAGGTATGTGAAGTCTATCAACTCGTATATTAGGCTCGCGGACCGCGTGGTGGACTATACACTATCCTACTTATGAGTAGAGGAGGCCCGTGCCCAGTAGTGGTATATGTTATATATTAGGTATACAATCGATAAGGTGTTTCCGTAGGATGGTTCGATCCAAATTAATGAGGAGAATTGATGGATGAGTATGAGATATAAGGACAAAAATGAAAACTTTATAAATGATAATAGATTATTTCTTAAATTATTTTGTAATATGCTAGATTTACATGGCTTATAATGAATTCTACATTATTTAACACACTTTACCTACACATTTAAGTATAGGCGGACTTAATGCCGGAGACATTCTCTGCCAGTCAACCTAATGTGGTGTAGAGATACAAGATAGTAGGTGCTAAAATTAAATTCTACGTTACATTATTAATATATATTTGTATTACCTTTATTGCGGAGCTAAAAAAGCTACGAAGAACAGTAATATGCTTATAATGACAAATGATTGAATATAGAAAAAACATAATCCAGAAATATATTTTATGTTATGCGGGAATTGTACCGTCCGCGTTGCGTCGTCGTTGAACAGTTTGCGGTTAGGCCGAACGTCGGACGTTGTCGTCATCTCTAACCGCGGCGAAGCCAATGCGCTGTTTTGTAATTTCGCGGTTTGTCTCAAATAAGCGCACATTCTTTGGTCCACTGCGGTTGTAAATCAAAAAACTCATTAGAACTTTAAAATCGACAGAATTACAACTCATTTTCGATAAGATTTTTTTGTCTCATGAAATGATTTATTCTTATTATGTTTTAAATCAGCCGTTCTGTATCTGGACATGAAGCTCCTACGTTGATAAATCCAAATTTAGTTTCTATATTATTAATCACTCACTTTTATCGGTGGGCAAATTATATGTATCTTAAACAGTAAAAAGAATAAAATTCCTGGATACACGGATGGCACAAACTTTAACCGCCATAGGAGATAGGCCTTAAAGCCAAATAGAAAGTAAAAAGTTAACAATTTTATCTATTGCATATAATCCTCGACGCTACTTAGTAGGTACGTGCGTCTCAGACAAACGTAGTCTATTATATATATCTTTATATTTAAAACCTTGTGTTCGTTTGTTTGTAATACCTATATAATTTCCTAATCTAGTCCATAATGTAGAGTGCCCACATAATATGATATTAACTTAACATGACTAATATGTAAATTAATCGGGAATTTGATATATTCATTTGATGTGATTGTAATTTGACCCTTCGCGGTCGCGGTGTCAAAACTTATCAAGTGTAAGATACAATATTGGATAGATCGGGCCTCCCACGGGCTCAGAGTAACTACTACCTACCTATTTAAGTTCACGATTCTTAAAAATTTTATACACTTCACGTACAATTTTTTGACCCTCCCGCCAATAGATATTTATTTATTTTATTTATCTCTTTAAATAAAGATTATATTCGGTTGTTAAGCACATCGTACTTAAGCACCACTTGAGAAAAGCAGGAAGATTTCACTAATTTATTTTAAATATTCGTTACAGTTCGAACCAGGCTTTAACTGTGGACATAAAGTAGTTTAGGATAAAAGTAATTATTATTATTTTAATTTATAATACAAAAATCACACTTATTAAACGAAAGCAAATGGTGAGTGTGATTGTTACTTTTTTACTTTATAACGGCTCAACGGATTTTAATTAAATTCATAATGAAAAAGGTTACGTACTGGATTGACAACATAGCCTATTCCTTCCTGGTAGCAGATTCGATTCTCGCATCGGGAAATACATCTACCGTACTCGGACCTTTAAATCGAACCACACAAGCGCAGTGTAGTGCGCATATTGTACATGCATACACCATTTTTAAATATACAGAAGGTTTGGGACTATGTGGTTTGGCAAAATTTGAGGAGCGCTACGGGCCACGGAAGTGCTAGAAGCTCATGTTGAAGTTATTGGTGACACGTAGTTTCGATCAAAATCTGGATGATAAGGACTACTGCAATTGGCGATACTAACACTTTTGGTGTCTATCAGGGGATTGCGCCGAATCCATTCCTATTTAGTTCTATGCTTAATGTCAGAATTGCGGCAGTTATATGCACGGAGAGTAGCGAGGGGAAGTTGACTCTAGATACTTGATACTCTAACTGGAAGGCACTGCGTGCAATGCGGTCACTTTGCTGAGCCCGAATAAAAAAACTTGTAAATATATGAGAAACAAACGTAAACCTGTAGACGGAACGCTCGAAAATGGCGGTCTGTCAAGTACATGACCTAGTTTTTTTTTTTGCATAGTCCGACAAACGAGCATGTGTATCACCTGATGTTAAGTGATCTCCACCGCCCATGAACATCCACAATACCAAAAGTATCATGTATGCGCTATCGGCCTTAAAGGACAGGAATAGGGATTAGGGAAGGGAAGGGGGAATCTGGGCCTCCGGATATCTCACTTAGCATACGAAACGCGACAGTAAACTGTCACTTTACGTTGGTTTTCTGTGAGACAGTGGTACTACGCCGGTCGAGCCGGCCCATTCATGCTGCAGACAAATATGTCTACAGCGTGGCTCTACCACTTTAAAAGCACTAGTGAAGCACAACACGGATTACTACCCGGATACTTTTATATGTTTCATCTTCTTTTTCGAACGAACTTTCCGGAAATTGATTCATTACATTATTTAGGACAAAATCCAAAATCAATTATGTGTATGAATCAAATAACGCATAGTGTGCTTTTGGTTTAATGGGTGTCAGTTCTGTTAATTAACCGACTTAAAAAAGGAGAAGGTTAACAATTCGTCGGAATCTTTTTTTTTATGTATGTTACCCGATTACTCGAGGACGCCCGGACCGATACGAGAAAATCTTTTTTTGTTTAAAAGGGTATACTTCCCAGGTGGTCCCATTGGCTCCAAGTCAGGATCTGATGATGGGATCTCAGAACAATCAAGGGAAATCCTCAAATTTTATAGTGACGCATAATTTTACTTTTAATTTAATTTTAAAAATTTAATTCAGACAATCCCCGTCAGAGCTGGCGGCAGCTTTTGACATAAATAACAAATAATATATATTATTTATAAATTATAAATTATATATGATTATAAATAAATACCTAAACTACTTAATCTTAGGACCCCTTTTTAAGGACATTGCAGGCATAGAGGAGCATACTCCCTTGGGAGTTGGACGCCAAACTCCTCTCGTCAGCGTTCCTCTGGCGGGAGGAGGCGTCCAGCCGCCGTCAGGAGAGACTGGCCCCGAGGGAGATTGCGGCCCGGTTTCGCAGAACCGCCGTGGAGGAGTGGCATACCAGGCTGGAGAGCCCGACTGCGGGCTTGAGGACTGTCGCGGCAGTGCGTCCTGTCCTAAAGAGATGGCTAGACAGGCGCCACGGGGCGCCTACGTTCCGACTGACACAGGTATTAACGGACCATGGGTGTTTCGGTTCGTTCCTGTGTCGGATCGGAAAGGAGGTGTCCGCCGTGTGCCACCACTGTGGCAACTGCCGCGAGGACACGGCCCAACATACGTTGGAGGAGTGCCCAGCCTGGGACGAAGAGCGCAGCGCTCTCAGAGCAGTCGTCGGAGGAGACCTCTCGCTGCCGGCCGTGGTGTCGTCCATGGTCGCCAGCCGGAGGTCCTGGCGTGCGGTGGCCCACTTCTGCGAGAACGTCATCTCGCAGAAGGAGAGTGCTGAGAGGGATCGGGAACGATATGATCCCTCCCGCCGCCAGAGAAGGCGTAGGAGGCGCCGGGTGGACGACTGACCGGCGTCTCCCGCCCTGTGGAATGGGGGCGTTTGAATTCCACCACGGTAACCCCTGCCTGTCGTACGAGGCGACTAATAGGGGCCATCGGGGGTCGCGGGCGCGCAGCGGAGGGCTGTCAGCCCGTATCGATGCACTCCCAAATTCGGAGCATCGTGCGACCCCGAGATGGACGGCAGCGTGGGTGGTAAGGCCTCGTTCGCTGTCGTTGTTCGGTGCGCGGGGGCTCCTTAGCCCTCCATGGAGATGGGCTGCTACGCAGCACCGCGCAGGGGCGATTCCGGCTGCAATTCTAGCACTCCTTAGAATACCCCGGGATCGCTCCGTAAGCGCCGAAGAAGGCCACCGCGGGGTTTTAGCTGGTAGTGTCGGGTGGGTTATAGATAGGGGTTAGGGACTCGGCCCAGTGGCAGCACGGATAGCCATCATCCGAGCGAGGGGGATGCTGGGTCGTAAGACCGGCTAGTCCAGCATACCCGTTTTATTCTTAATCCGCTTCCCTCCGGAGCGGGCGGCAGTAATAAAACGCTTTCCCCGCGACAACAAAAAAAAAGGCATAGAGGAGCATGAGATTCAGATGAATTTTGTTATGAAATATAGACTTCCCGCATTCAGAATTGAAATTAATTCATATTTATTGATATTACGTTCTACACGTTATGAAATTATGTTATTTATCTTATATACTATTAACAGTTTCACTGTAAATCAATTTAAGGCAGATTTGTTCGGGAATGTCGCTACAAATAACTAAAATTAACTCGACACTGAAAGATGCAATGTGGTGTGCATGCTTAGGTAAATTGCATGCTCAGTGGCTTAGGTGGCATTAAGCAAACTAACGTCGGTGCGGAGTATACACCGCAACTTCGGTGGAACAGAATGTTTGTTCTGGTCACCGCATCTAGTACGTAGTACACATAGATCGCTGTTTGGAAATTAGGTTTTTCTGTAGTAATCTAATATGTATACGAGAATGTAAAAAACGTATACGAGATGATCCCCCTAAGCGAGAATGCTATTAAGGCTATTTGACTAAATCCAGGTTTATTAATTCTCTAATAGATAATTTATCTAAGTGTTACCGTACACAATAATCAATATATTACATTATTTATTATTGTTTCTGAAATAGGCAATGGATAGTGGTACTGTGGAGCTTAGCATCTAACGTAGGACTTGCTTTACATAATCTAGTGCTGGTATATTTAAATGCAAACGGACAAACATATTTTATAAAGTAACTCATTGAATTGTAGTTATGCGTATAGTGCGGCGGACGGCGCGACGCTATTAAATATAATAATAATGTGTAATAACACAATATTCTTATATTATTATCATTGTATTTTTGTAAATCTCTATAAAAGTAATTTTCACAACACGAAACCCATGTAACGGATGAGTTTGAACATGAATTTGTAAAACCGTTGATGCTGTAAGCATGACTGGCACAGGAAACCGCAAACTATTTATCATAAATAACTACATCGTACCAACCGAGCCAGTGTTTAGTACCTACATAATATTATTATTTATATAGAATTACTAATTTAAACTAAGGCTATAACGTTCGATGGTCTACAGATTCACAGAACGGTCTTTTATTTTTACTTTAAATACCTAAACATGTAGATACCTAAGTTACTGCTATTGATTTAACTAAGTGTTATATCCATCATGCGCCGACTTTCCGCTACATGGATGCTGACTGGGCACGGATTCTTTCCTGTGTCAGATTGGAAAAGAGGAGTTAACTGTGTGCCAGTATTGTGGCAACTAGGTACTGCAAGTACATGACCACTCTTGACGAGTGCCTATCTCAGACCGAAGCTTATAGCGCTCTCAGAACAGTCGAAGATAGAGATCTTTCTCTGCTGGCCGTAGTTCATGCTAGGATCGGCGGACGAATGCTATGGTATGTAATAATGTCATTCTGTGAATTCTCCTGCCGTAGAAGGAGATCTCCAACGAGATCGGAAACGTACCTATTCCTATAGTAACTTTCCTGCCTGTCATAAGAGGCCATAAAATAGGTACAACGAAGGTCGTGGCAGAACAGTGGGGATGTTCGTTCTTTCATATCGTAACTCCCTTTTAAACGGTGCGACAGTGTGAAAATCTCGTGCTGCCATAATGCAGCATTCACGTCCAAACAGGTGCGGTCTGGCTTCAATCTAGTGTTTGCTCGGGATGCCCCAGGACCATCCTATATGCGCCACCGAGATATTTTATCGGCATGCCGAAGTAGGTAGTAAAATTGGTTAGGACCCCGATTTAGTAGTCACCGGGACGATATTAGGTTGGAAGGCCGAAAATTCCGACATAAAATTTCCTCCCATCTCGAGGTTGGGAAAGTAAACGTAAACTGAAGAACAGAGTTATGAGTTTATTGCCAGCTACCGTGTTCCCTCCTTCCTATGATCCTGGGTGCATTAAGCGTAAAAATATTTTTTTTTAAATGTATTTTTCGCCTAAGATAGTAACAATTTGATTTTATTTTTATTCTGGCACGGCAAAGTGACCACACTGCACCTGATAGTAAGTGCAGCGCCGTCCAGTTAGAGTATCAAATAGAGACAATCTATGCCTCACTACTCAACACAATCATGCTGGCCTGCTGTGTAGCTTCTTCAGACTACGCTTAATGCATCAAGGATCATAGGAAGGAGGGAACACGGTAGCTGGCAATAAACTCATAACTCTGTATTCATCTAAATTCGTCGTTGTTAACCCAATGCAACCACGTTCACTTAGTAATTAACGTCGAATTAATAATCTAAGTGATATAGTCACACAAACATTTATCTCAGTGCGGGAATCAAACCCACGGTGTCTCGTTTCACGGCTGGCTACTCGCTCGCTGCGCCATAGACGCTGTCAAAATACAATTAGGTACCTACTTATATATTTCAATGTTAATGAACGTATTATACCTACTTGAACACACGGTACTACTAAGTGAGTCGTATAAAACTAAATAAAGGTCGGTAAAGTAGGTGAATATCACTTTACCCGACCCGGGATCGAACCGACCGGGGTCGTATGCGCAGTTACAACTGCGGCACCGAAGCAGCCACATAAAAATCACATAAATCCATATTGTGATTATTAAGCTTTTTCTGATTATCCACCCTATTACTAACATTATAATATTACCTACTAAGTGATTAGTGATTGTTGTACACTGTTAAAAAAGGATCTTAAACATTACATTGGTATGACGGATATCGAAATATTTTTGTGAATTGGGCTTACCGTCATGTTATATACTTTTACAATCCTTATTTTGCAGTATGTTATCAATCACCAAACCAGAAAATTAGGTTGTGGTGCTGCCTGTAGAATTTTTCTAGCAATAAAACATCACTAGTGGCATCTAGTGTATGGGGTTGTAAAAGTACTGTAATTTGACATTTATGATTGGCACAAAAACGGTACAAGTAGGTTCTCATTTCAGTAATATAATCTGAGATTAAAAATACTCTTTGACAGGGAGGAAAAATGGCGGGTATGTGATGTGATGATTTAATGTGATTAATAAGTGAAAAAAATATTTCAGACATGGCTTAGGCCTTTAAATTGTGACTATTTCAGACATGGCTCCGGCCTTTAGAATGAGAAAAATATCGGACATGGCTTCCCCCTTTTGAATGGATGAAGACTGCAGACATAGCTTCAGCCTTTTGTATAAGTTAAAACCAGAGAAGAATAAGACTTTAACTCTAGCCCAGATTTGAAAAAAATAACGACAGACATGGCTGCATGGTGGAGAACCTTTGCCTTCTCTTTTATAGAGTGAATAAAATTAAAAAAAAAACTCTTTGACAGACAATGACAGTCGACTTTGACAGCGGTAAGTTAAAGCCATAGATATAGTATATACAACCATAGATGAGGCATAGGCGTGCACCCGAAAGGGACAGGTGAACTCTATGGGGTTACCAACTAACATTATTTTACCCAGTTCTTGAAATCTCAGGTGTGCGTGTTTCATGTTAATAGGTATACACTACACACTTTAGTGTTTTTTTGGGGCTTTTGAATTTTGCATTTAGGGTTATTTAGGGATATTTCACCTTCACTTTAGGCCTATTTTTTAAGGAGTTGGTAACCCTGCCTTTACGGGTGTACGCGCATGTCGTGTCCAGTCTTGATACTTGGTCCTTGTAATGTACTTACTAGTACCTGACAGCACTATTATTATTGTTTAAGAAATTGTAATCAAAAAGCGAAAGATATGGATAAATACACCGTCCCCAATCTTCCAACCATCAAGCACGTACTAGAAGATATGTCAAACCCTGAAATCATACACTCTGATGTCTTTCTAAAAACAGGATCAGATGATGAAGATTTACGACATTTTTACTCCTGTTTTCAACATTGTAAACAGCTTCAAGCAGATTTGAAGAAACAAGAGGAATTAAGCGCAAAATTGGAAGAACTTAATCAAAAATTATTAGATAATATAGCGAGTATGAAGAGACAAGCAGAATAAAATGTAATCATTCCTTGAGTTATTGTTATTTACTTATCGCATCTAATTACGTAAAATTAATAATTAAGTGGCGCAGCGGGCGAGTAGCCGGCTGTGAAACGAGAGGTCGTGGGTTCGATTCCCGCACCGAGACATAGGTTTGTGTGACATACCCATGATACAGGTTTTACCTAGTGTGGGGTTAGAACTATGTATGTGGCTGTTGGTAATATGTATTTAACCAATCTTATACTACACTCAGAGTCCAGTGCCAGACTATAATTGAAAATATATGTAAGTTTCAAGAAATTCCTGAGTTATCTACAGAACCAAATGCTACATAAAAAATTATAATAATTATTGACCAAGGTATGTTGTTTGAAGTATGAGATCCTAAGTAGATAATGATTCTGGTACTATCAACCAATGTCTATGTACATGAATTGTTAGTTTCATATACAATCTAGACAGCATATTTCATACTCATATTTATAATTATTCTCATACCTCAAATATAATTACTGTCCCAACTTTTTTGAAACCAAAATATCATTATTTATTAATATTCTCTTATATTTGGTATGTTGTCTTTGTTTGCTCATTTTTTTTAACTTAAGCCAAAAAAAAGTTATTTTTAGTACAAATATAGCAGATGAACTTATCCAAAATATGTAAAAATAAATGAAACAACAATTGAAATATTATTTAAGAATGCTGCCATTTTTTATTAATTCCTCTTCTGTTACCAATTCTAAATGCAATAAGCAAACCAATGCTGCACCTTGTTCTGCAAATTTTTTATTCTTTTCCCAAAATGATGATGCATATCTCTTGTCTTTGAATGTGAGTATGGACCGGAATAGTTTTTCCACTTGCTGCGTTTTATATGTGGGAAGCTTATATCCATTTTTCCCAGCCCATGCATGCAACTGTGATTTTGGTAAGCTGAGATCATCGAAATTGGATCTAATGAAGCATATCTGGAATATTTATTTTATTAATATCATATGCAGATTGTTTTCGGCAATTGTCTATCCTGGGTTAGAAACGAGGTCATTACATAAATGGCAAAATTACTGTTGACATGTATTCGAATAAAAATATTTACAGATTTTACAGTTGTTTGTTTTACTTTTACAGACCTGAAGACACTGTGATGTCCTTCTGCATAGATTGGACTACAAAAATAAAATTTACAAATCACCTATATGGAGGGTTGTAGAAACATTGAACTATATTTCGTGACGACATACAACTCAGTCTGCCCCATTACCATGAAAACTGTAAAGCTTTCAAAACATAGCATTAACAAAAGTAAAATAAAGTAACAAATTTTTTTTTTATTTCAATGTGTAATATTTGTGTAAATTTAAGAAATCAGAGAGATAGAAAGATGTGGTGGAGATTTTTTTTATATTAATAAGTAAAGATATAAATTTACAGTATAAATCAAACATATTACAAATTCACCCAAACTTGGGCATCCCCCTGTAACTAAATGGCAGATAAACCCCTAAACATTTTATTACACACATATTGAAATCAGTTATAAGTACACATCTTCATCACAAGCCTGTTGAATTAAGAACTTCCTCCTTTTTTATACCCATTTAAAAAGTATAAGTTAGTCAAGGTTTATTTAAAATAATTTTTACTTACTTTTGTTTGTATAACATCAAGTAGTGCAATGTCATTCAATTTAATTTTCTTTTCTGGTGGTTCTAGTTCACTAGGACATACTTGCCATCGCCCTTGAATGCCATTCTTTTGATATTCCAACTGTTTTTCTCTACAATATTCACCTAAGTCCCATATAGAACTGTAAAATAAATATTTAATTAGTAGAGGATGCTTGTGGTCATTATATTATAATGCAGGTAAGGCTGGCCTGCAGTGTTAAATGTAATGTTATGTTATGAATGGACAGTGATCTTAAGTTAATGTTTGCACTACTGTGAAACAAATGCCTGATGTCTATATGTATTTACTTTATTTTATGTAGCTTTTAATTATAATATGTTTAATTAATTTAATTTAGTATGGTCATAAGTATATGTTAATTAGTGTAAATGGTTTATCTGTACTAATTATTAAAAATAAATGTTTATCTCAGTTTTTTACCATATCTGCTCTAATGTTTGACAGTCTAAAAACTGTTTGCCCCTAGGTGTTTCTTGTAATTCCCTTAGAATATTTTGTATGCAATACTTTGTATTTGATGGTGAATTGTCATAGTCAACTGCAAGTTTAAGATACTCTTTGATAACAGTATCCATTGGAAGCAGGCCTTCTTGTCTAAATATTGAACAATTCCATTGGGCTGTTCTCGCAAGCATTACACTTGTACATCCAGTCATCTCTTTAAATTTGATTATATCACTGTGTTTTTCAATCTCTTTAGAACCTCCACTGAAATTTATAATAAAATATCATAGCCATATTCATTATTAAAAAAATACCAAATATTTTTTTATGTCCTCTTCACATACTTAGCAATAACAGGAATAGATATCTTATCTGCAACATAGTGAATAATATCAGTATGTACTGCATGTTGGGGTCGCTCATCTCTTGTGCGACCATGAATGGCTATTGCTTTTATTCCAGTACTCACAAGTTTTTCAACTATTTCTAATGTGGCCTCTGGTGTTTCTAATATCCTTATTTTACAGGTAACAGGTATTGATAAGTTGTCAACCAAAGTTTTTAGTATACTACAAGCCTTATCTGGTTTTGCCATTAAAGCTACACCCATCCCTCCTTTTATAGAAAATTCTTTAGGACACCCCATGTTTATGTCTATGGCTGCAACATCTCTTTCCCTAAAAAATAAAAATAAGAAATGTTGTTAAGATACACATTTGAAATTCTAATGCAATTGTTGCACTACTTGTATCTTACACCAATTTCGCAACATTCAAAGCTCGCGTTGCATCACATGTACCTAGTTGCAGCACAACTTTATCTTTCTCTTGGGCACATGTTCTGAATACTATTGTTCCATCAGTTTGATCTATAAAATCTACTGTTTGGAGAATTTCTGAAAAGTATTATTATTATTAATCGCCATGCCCATTTTTATTCATAAAACATGCCCATGTTAAGTATGGTAGGTTTACCATTATATTTTCTTTTTGATCGGAGGAATTTCCAGTCAATTAGTTCTTCGGTATAAACTATATCAGCTCCGTAGCGCAATGCCAAGAGACGCATAGGTAATGTGCCTATCCGCACCATAGGCGCAAGTATTAACTTATTTTCGTAAGATAACATAGTAAATAAAATATTTAAATTACAAAGCTAATAAACTAATTAATGAAGGCTCTCAGGGCAACTTCCAACAGAGAAAGACTCAAATTCCAAAGTGGGTTTATATATCACAGCTCTTTATTTTTAATATAACCTTAAACCTGACTTTACATAAATTCTTTCCTGCTCGGCTACTTTGAGCTTTGAGAATCCGTATGCAGTAATTACTATACTCCTTGGCTTTGAGCCTCTGAACACTAAGCGACTTATTAATTAATTTTGTATACATTTGTAAGAAATAGTTAAACAGTATCTTTTCTGGTCATCTTAAACTAAGAATAAACAAAAATAAAATTTTAAAAACGTCCACGATCCAGATATAAATGTCAATATGTTATTTTTTTTTATACTCGTTCCTTTTTTTTGTTCGCTCCAAAACAAACCCGACAAAGGTCTGAGACCATACTGCCAAGTTATAATTTTTTTTAAGCGCTGAGGTTTTTTTTTGTTTCATTCTCTCTATTTTATATAAAAGAGAAGGCAAATCTGGACTAAAATTTAGGTCTTCTTCTTCTCTGGTTTCTATAAATCATAAGTCCAACCGCAATGACAATTATATTGTGAACACACATCCTCAACGTAAGACTCGCCGCGCCGACGAGTCCAAAAAACTCAGTCGGAGTTCAGATTCTCGACGCACTTAGTGCTCGTTCACGTTAACTCGCGGGTCCGGTGGCGGGCCCGGTCGCGAAATATCAAACACAAAGCATTATATGCAAGTGTTCACGTACAAAACGCTAGTGCGGAGGTAGTAGCGGGCAAGCTAGCGACTGGCGCGTGCTGCGCGCGCGCGGCCATTTCAGACGTACCACATTGTTTTATTTACTAATTTTCTTTATTAATTTCATGCACACCAATTCTAATTTTGGTCATCTCCCACATTAAGTAAGAATTTCCGATTAAAAACAGCGATCTCTATGTACTACGTACTAGATGCGGCGACCAGAACAAACATTTTGTTCCACCGAGTTGAGGTGTATACTCCACACCGACGTTAGTATACTTCCTGCCACCTACGAATGCACATCAATTAATTTTAGTTATTTGTAACGACATTCCCGTACAAATCTGTCTTAAATTGATTTACAGTGAAACTGTTAATAGTATATAAGGTAAATAACATAATTTCATAACGTTTAGAACGTAATATCAATAAATATTAATTAATTTCAATTTTGAATACGGGAAGGCTATATTTCAAAACAAATTCATTATATAGTTTGTCCCGTTTTAGCGCGCGGAAAGTTCCGTTCGAGAGACAGTGACAGGATTTTTGCTTCCAAATAGTTCTTAGTAAAATGATAGATGGCATGGGCGGACAAGGTTATCGGAACATCTTTTTTCTTCGACAGTTCGTGTCTAAAAAATATAAGTCAGTGATTAAAAAGGATCTTGGTTCATGTTTACAATATCTGACAATGCGGTCCACTCGCGCAAACGCCTGGCGGCCAATGTGAACACAAGCTCGCCTAGACCACCGCGACCGCGCCCGCGTGTTCTACGAGAACAAGCACTAATATATCGAGGTGTCTGTTACTATCTCAAATGACGCGACGCGATGGCTCAAATGAAAGTCTTTAGTAGGCGCCTTTGAGCGTAGCCGTTTTCAAATGTTTTCTATCTAGAGTGCCATAAACACCGGCCACAATGTTAGGTGAAGCTGTAAAAGACAAGAACAGATCTGTTCGAAAAAAATCTCCGCCCATTGGTCGTATTTAGAAGTTGAATTTAAAATAGTGTCTAGAGTTTAACGTAACGGTGTAACTAACAAATATAGTTCGTTTGTTACACATACCCACACACACATCATCATATTTTCCCAGTGAACACATGACATTGATATGATATAACAGATAAGTCATAGTTAGATAATGTCACGTTTATGTAATTTTCACGTATAAGTAACATCCTTTATTGGTATTATTTATGATATAATTCTGACATCATAATGATATAATATTAATATCCTTTTCTACGTACATTTGACGTAGCAATGATGTTAATTTTCTCACGCAAAACTAATGTTTTAAGACATAATTATTCTAAACTTAATATTTTTTTAGGTAACGTCAGTCAAACATTATTTCGGAATTACGACCTAAGTTATTAACTGCCCGATAATAATTATACCTAAATGTTTCAATTATTATTCCACATTTATTCGTGCATTATTAAACTTTATCTCTGATCATCTGCTGAATCCTCCGCTTAGACAAATTATTTAGCATAAGGTTGGGCATGCTGATATTTTTAATTAACCCCGACAAAAAAATTAAAACCTTAATTTAAAAAATATATTTTGTTTTTAACAGTTTGTTGCAGAACTTTTTTAAAAGAAGCTTTTCGATAAACGTGATCTTTATTTATAAATATAACTAATAAATTGTCGGCTCGAAAATAACTTATTAAAATTACAAGAATTAAATCTTAAAGTGAAGTCATATTTTCATTAATAATGAAAATATTATGATGTAATGACTTGGATTTATTAATAAAAGTAATAATATGCACGGGAAAATATTGACATAAGACGTTATAAATGAATTTATAGCATTAAAGGAATAGTTTAATACTTACTTTTATAAAATAATGTTAATTTTACAACAATTTTAAATAAAACGAAGACTGGGCTTAGGCTTTCCTGCAAATAATTCCATGTTAAATATACTACGATTGATGAGGCTGTATGAATTGAACCCTTTGCCTTCAAATTTGGCGCGCACGCCGCTCAATGATGGCGCCATTTTCACTGAACATAGACGAGCGAGTGTCTTGGTTTAATAATTACAAATGATTTTTTACATCGCATAATAAGTTTTTAACATAACGACAAATTTTATTTTATTATTGGCTATTTGTAATATCACCTGGGAATAAGTATATCCTTATTATTTTTAATTTAAAATTGTGACTGTTAATAATAATATATTGAGTCGTGTCTGTTTTAGATAATGAGAAATTTATAGTATAATCATTTTCAGAACAAACTTATACTGCAAATCGGTGAGTCTAACGGAAAAGAGTATATGAAGTATGGACAGAATATTTAAGAAAATATTTTCACCGTTAGCCAAATGGGTGAACGGGATGGGAGAATCTCAAAATATCCTGTTAAAGATTTGACTCTGATAAATATAAATAAAGGTACAAACACTATTCCATTTTTTTTAATTTATTATTAAAATTAAAATGAAGCTAACAATTTTTCCATTCCAGAAACTATATTGACGAAATTTCCTTTTTGGGGTTCTGCCGAATTTGGAAAAAATCGCTGGTAACCAACTTGGCTTTCAACTTAGGACTTGGTAACCGACGCGCAGTGGAACAACTTGGTCAACAAAAAAAAGCTAAACTGTAGCAAACAACAGCGAAAGTGAGGAGTCAATAATATTATTCAAATATATTATTTGGTTGGTTATTATCCAGAAATTGTAACAGATTGCTTATGTAATGTATAAATACTTGTGAAATAAAAAATAAGAAATAATTTGTTGTTTTAATTAGCTAAAAATCAATAATTTAATAAAAATAAAAAGCGACATCAATGTAATTTATAAATAAATGAAGCGTCATTATTCCGTAAGTAGTACGTAAAACTGAGTATATGAGGATGTCAGGTTGACATCATCATTATGTCACGTGACTTACGTCACTATCTGACGTCACTAAGTGCGAAATAATGAGTCATTTATGAGTCAGTCCTTAGTCTTATGTTATGTAAAGCATGATATTGAACGACATCATACTGATGTCATATTTACATAAACGTGTTCACTGGGTTTATTGTCTAAATAAAACCAAAAATAATGCATCAAGATACCTAAAGTACCTGCAATAAACTTAAAATGATATTGTGAATTGATATTGATAATTTAGTTAAAAATCTTTACTGTTATAATAATATTATATTAAAATATAACATGTTAATGAATTTTAACATTTATTAATCAACCATTAAAAATAAATAACCACACTCTCTTGTTTCATATATATATGGCAACATAATTTTTAAGTCTGACATTACTCATTATATTAGTGATTGTCAATTTAAGTGTCCGGAAAATGTTGAATACACAATAGGTAGATAGCGGAATAACTTAGAGTATTTAACACTGGAGACGCCATTGAGCGCTTACCCCGTTTGACAAATGTAAGAGCACGGTGCTCATACACGTTCTATAAAACTAGTTGCGCTTCGTGATCCGCCACTAAAAAAGTGACATCAGGTGCGAATTGAGCTCCGTGAAAAAGCCCGCCTGTAGCGGTATTAACATGTAAAAATAGATATGACATATCAAACTTACAAAAATACAACATTATTTTTCACCTGGGCGTATTTTTTTAAAGTAATATTATCCTTAAAAGCAAAAAAACATATAATTTCTAAAAATTATCATCGGGTAATAAATGTTGCCAGGTTAAACTTTTAGCCACAGTAGTGCAAAATTTATTTGGATTCAATATCTTAAACGCAATTTCATTCATTTTTAACTAGATATTGCCCGCGGCTCCGCCCGCGGGTAGGTCTTGGAGCATTTTAACCTTCTGTATTTTGCTATCCCATAAGAAGCGTGCATTTTTTCGAGTTAAAAGTGGTCTTTGTCATTTTCTGATCCCTAAACTGCCACTATGCAAAAAATCATGTCGATCCTTTGCTCTGTGAAAAACTAAACTATCCCATGGGAACTGTACATTTCTCCGGGATAAAAAGTAGCCTATGTGCTTTTCCAGACTGTAATCTATCTCTGTGCCAAATTTTAAGTAGATCCGTCCAGCCGTTATAGCGTGATTGGATATCAAACAACCATGCATCCATCCAAACATACGCATTTATAATATTAGTAGGATTACTTTATTTATGCTTCTTAATTTATAATTTAAAAATATTAGGAGAGTTGACATATCGACTAAGTTTACAATTTCATAAACTTTATGCCAGTGTAGCATTTTGGGTGGTTTATGTGGTAACACTGTCGTTTATGCAAGACTCAAATAGTGTTGTAGATAAACTTATAAAGGTTATCGATAAAATTACTAATCCATCTGGACTGTCTTCTAAACACATACTTTTAATGTAAATAGTTCTAACACACTAGGAATGACAAACAAAATATGACAAAACCGGAATAAAGTATTTGTCAAAAAAATGTGATCCTAAAAACGTATCCGGTATATTTAAAAAATATTTAGGTATGAATTTTGGCGCCATTCATTTATTACGTAAGATAATGTACCGGGGGAGTCGATCATGTCTTATTTTTTCTTACAAGGGGTGGGAGGGAGTCTTAATAGTTCTTACGTAAGATCACACAAATGCGCAAAGTTAGGATTATACTTTGAAAAAGCGCGGGCCATGCCTATAATTTTAAAAACAAGCAACTTAGATTTTTTTATATTTTTTTGTTAACCGGTATGACTTGCCTTTTCACCCGGTTCCGGCTTGACGTCGACTTTTGGGACACCCTGTATTCATGTCGAGATCTCAAGCCCTTTTTATATGCTCTTCATAATAGATAGCCGTTAGCCGGCTACCACACCAAAACAGGCGATAATCGCTCTCAATGACATACAATAATTTCATTCACAGCATTTGCTAATCGCATTCGTTACCAGTAACACTGTATTTCTTGGCTCCGCTTATTTAATTTGAAATTTTATGGAATAACAGAACACTCCATTTTCTTACAAACTATATACCATTGGAAAGGTCGTGTTGTGTACTTTCCGGTGGTATATTTGCTGAGGTATAATCGGAATACCTCAAAACGAGTGAGTAATCAACATTTTAAAATAATTTGCAACGGCCGTCATTGTTGTGTTGCATGTGCTGACATACCTGAAAAACGCTACTCTACAATTAGTGTTGACCAAAAAAAAATGGAAGTGTCACGGATGATGTGCAAAGTAACCAAAAACTGATAACAGTAATACACCTTTACGTCCCATTGACCCGGGAAGTCAAGGAACAATAATGACTCGCTGCCTTTTAATGACAATATTACGCATCGAAAAAAGCCACTGTTGATACTAGCGCAATTAGTGGAAGTTCCGGCTTAAACTCTTCCGCGTCAGTTATTACAAAGAAAGACGCTAGGGAAATAATAAGAAAAGAAATCAATGTCATGAAATTGGCTTTAGCACAGGAGCTTAACCAAACCCTTAAGCAGATGGTGAGAACCGAATTTCATTCTATAAAACAGGAAATAACTGCTTTGGAAGGAAACAAACATTATTCGTTTGTTTCTGAATGAAAATTACGAAACCACCAAATCCGCCATCGCCAAATACCAAGACACACTGGGAGAGCTAAAGAAAGAGAACGTTCAGTTAACAAATACCTAACAGGATCTGCAAATCACGCTTCAGGTTGCTGAGCAGCATAACCGTTCTAACAATCTTGAGATAGAGTGTGTCCCCAAGCACAAACAGTAAAACTTGCTATCTATGATTACTCAGCCAAGTAAGTCTTGTCTAAGGTATCCTGCGACTTGAAAGAATCCGACATTCATCATTGCACTCGTGTGGTAAAAAGTAACAGAGACGACAAGAGACCTCGCTCAATCATTGTTAAATTGGCTACCCCTTAGGCTTAGGCTTCGGGATACATTTTTAGCGAAAACAATAAATTTTAATAAGGCAAATCCAAACGACAAGCTCAGTACTGCTCACATAGGCATTGGAGGTAATAGATCGCCGCTTTACATTGTTGAGCACCTATCACCTAAAAACAAATTACACGCAGCGGCTCGCCAGATCGCCAAAGATAAAGAGTACAAATTCGTGTAGATTAAGCAAGGTCGTGTTTTCATTAGGAAAACAGAAGAAGACGAGTTTACTTATATAAGAAACCGAGAGACCAGAACCGACCTAAAACAATTCTCTGCCATATCCCGTTTGTCCAAATCATATAACTCTATTTGTGAAACGATGTATGTATGATGTATTCGTTGATTATGAAATTGCCAAAATTCAAAAAAGCTGTTGTGGCAAAATGGTTAGCTGTACATACAACCATTTTTTCTTATAGCTACAATTCTATAATATTGTTATACTTAGATATAATATATATATATTTTATTATCAATTAAATTCTCATTGGTCATACTCATTGTTATTTAAGAAAATTTAATTAACCTTTTACTTTTATTGAATACTGGTGTTACTTTTTTTTCTCAACGCATGTCTTGGTATCCTTAAAATGTTGTTCATTAATAGTAAGATTATTGTTACCTCATTATAACTTAGTCCTAAGTAATGTAACAACAGCTGGATATCCAAAATTAAAATTCATTTTCTAAAAAATAAAGTTTTTATTTTTGCTTATTTGGCTTGTATTTTTCTCAGTACTCATTACCTTTATTATCTTTACAGTATTTCGATTAAATAAAAAATATTAGTTTACACTATTTTTAACTATACCTATCTACTTCCGTCCCTTTTCACGAAATCACACCCAGAGATTGCAAGAAAGCGATAGAAAAGATGATACACATAAAAAATAATCTTAAAACATTTCATAAATTATAATTGTTTTATTTTATCTATCGATAGATAAGGACAAAGCTATCTATACCTCTTGTCGACATTGCTACGCTCTACTGTTTTTACACAGTTGTCAATATATGACACTGTAAATTGCTGTAAATACATTACACACCAAGATAAATTTGTAACTGTGTGCATAAATTTGACAGTGTTGTATGAAATGGTGTAGTGTGCGTGCGTAGCGACGTGATTACATTTTGCATTTGTGTGCACATGTTTATTTGTAGTTGTACGAAGCCCCCCACCGACATTGCTGAATTTTTTGTTCAAGATTCGAGCGTAATGCCGTCTCCTTTTGGTTGCCTACTCTAAGCGGAATAATGAAGACTTGGCTTAGGCCTTACTGAAAAAAACATACATTGGAAGAATAAACTGAAGACTTGGCTTAGGCCTTACTGGAAAAAAAATGATATCTTTACACGATTGACGAGGTTGTATGGGCTGGAACCATAGATATAGTATATACAACCGTAGATGAGGCATAGGCGTGCACCCGAAAGGGACAGCTGAACTCTATGGGGTTACCAACTAACATTAGTTTACCCAGTTCTTGAAATCTTAGGCGTGCGTCTTTCAAATTAAGATAAAATTAAAAAATTATGAGGTATAGACATAATATATAAAATAATACATGTCCTGTACTAATCATTGTCCCACTGCTGGGCACGGGCCTCTTCTACTAATGAGAGGGATTAGGCCTTTGTCCACCACGCTGGCCTAATACGGGTTGGTACGGGTATACATAATATAAGAATAGTAATAACTTCTTGAAACAAAAACTCACAGTTACATAATAGGCATAATAACTTTATTAACAATGAACAATTCAAAACAAGTAATTATTACTGTCCTTTAAATAAAATTAATTTTGTATATAGGTTTCTCCTAATATTGTCTTTTTTATCTACGTAAGATTTTCCAGCATAGTGGGGCCTGACATTTACATAGCTTTGACAAATACTTTTGATGACCATTACGTAGTGGTTAACAAAAGAGAATGAAGAATCGCAAGGAACTGCTGCAAATAATAGACGACCAACACATTCCTGCGACCTGCATTCTTGTAGGAGAAGATTAGCGAGTCGTAGAGTTTATAGACTACCCACCCCATCTGCCAACACCAGATTGGCACAAAGGTTTGGCAAATTTATAAGAGTGCATGTTTATAACAGTCTTGCCAAATAATCACAAGATATAAAAAATAACCCCAATACTGTTATATTTATTTATTCAGTTTAATGTTTTTTTTTTCAATAGTTATCCATAAATTTTAAATATAATAACAACATCGCGAGGGATAAAACGACAAAGAAAGCGAAAAGATTCACTAACTTATGACAATACTGAAGATGTATTAAATATTCCATGTTAAGTGTAATACTACGCATAATAAACACATATACATATAAACTCACGCCTGTAATCTCCTAAGGGGTAGGTAGAGGTGTAACTAGTACATCCACGTTTCGCCGAGCATATTACCGTCCCATGATGTGATAGTGGGTAGCCTATCGCCATACTGTGCATAATTCCAGACTACGGGCTAATACTGAGCATTCCGTGATAGAAAAATCCAATATCACTTGGCTCGACCCTGGGATCGAACCCGAGACCTCAGACCAGCAGTCGTTTCACTTACGCAATTACAACTGTGGTACCGAGGCATAAGAAAATACATACTGATAATTATATAAAATTCATTCATTACATATACATATTTAAATAACATAATGTGTACCTGCACCCGATTTTATTTTCAATAGAAAAGTGCCAATACAATAACAATTTCAATATTTTATAATGTAATATTCTGATATTAGTTAGTTCACTTTTATTTTGTTAGTTAAACTGTATTATGTTTTTATTAAACTTTTGGGAAACGCTGAGACATTATCCATAAATAAGAGGTAATTAAATGTCGTAAACGCTGGTATCCCCATAATGTGTATTATGCAGCCATATTAAATTTACCTAAAATTGGCATGGACAGCTAAAGATGTAAAAAGCGGCAAATGACATTTAAACAATTTCCGAATTTGACTAGGTAATACATGAAATTTTAAATTGGTTTTACATTAATTTATTTAACTTCTGCAGCAAAGAATGCCTAGAAGATGGTATACTGTCAATATTTTACAATTATTTTTCAGAAACTTGATAAATAGTAACGTAAAATTGCTACTTACGAATAAAACATTATATTTTCATATTTTCGCTTACTTAGGCTTTTACAGCCAAGAACACTGCAATGTACCATATTCAACACGCTCTAAACACTTAAATACGACGCGAAATGTATTTTCAAACACAATTTATAATTATATATTTCCACAATCACGTATATATTTCGGATATATATTTCGTTGACATTCAGACTATCTGGCCAACAAAAAAGGCCAAATCAAAAAGTTGTGAAACTCAGATAGTGACAGCAAATAGTATGTCTATTCCTATTGCTCTTAGCTTTTTCGTAATAAGTGCATCCTGCTCTTTCTGGGAATTATAAAAGGAATGTCAGCCCTGTGGCTGGAACCCTTTGCCAGTTGCCTTCCTATGACAAGGAAAAAAAGAGCGGAACTTGGAAGCAATAGACGGAAAAAAGAAAAATGGCGGAAATGTCATGTTTGATTTGTGATTTCAATAAGTGAATTAATTATTTCAGGCATGGCTTTGGCCTTATAAATTGTGACTTTTTCAGACATGGCTTTGGATTTTTGAATTGTGACTATTTCAGACATGGCTTCGGCTTTTAAGTGGATAAAAACTACAGAAATGGCTTTGGCCTTATAAAAACCAGAGAAGAAGATTTTAAATTTTAACCTAGATTCGGAAAAATAACGACAGACAAGGCTGCATGGTGGAAAACCTTTGCCTTCTCTTTTATAGAGAGAATGAAATAAAAAAAAGCAATAGACGTCTCACGTCAGTGATAATATCAAAATAAAGAGCAAAATACGGAAAAGATATTAAAAACTGAAGTGTGACCGTAAATTTATTTAATACAATCAAACTGAACGGTCATCTAAAATGAAACCTACAGTTGCTGCAGATGAAATGTTTCCGGAAGGCGTCGGGCCTTACATGGATTTAGAAGAGGTTTCTTTTTTAGAATGCTCCAGATATTTGAGATTGGCTACCTATTTTAATATATTAAATACAACGTAATGTCGAAACGTTCTATTTTGCAGGCTGGAGGTCCATCTAATCTTCTTATGGATTTAGCCGCAAATGAAAAAGCAGTACATGCAGATTTTTTTAATGGTAACCCTATTAAGAATATACATTTTCAAATCCTACATAATTACCATGAGAGGATGCAGCCTCTGAAATCAAGTTAAATTAGCCAAAGAAATCCCAGCTGAGAATTTTGAGGATGTATTTGGTGACGGTTGGCTAGAGAGATAAAAACATTAGACCATTTCCAGCCATTGGACAGTGGTGGACACTTAAGCTGCTGTAGATGCACTAGTTACATATTATGCAATTTAAGTATGTATTGCAGTATGTTTACCACAGTAAGTTAATCTCTGTGCTGTGGATCTCCTTTAACTTTCAAACCCATATGTACAGGAGGATAGGCAGTATGATAGTTTCATGCAAGACTACTATACTGCATACTATACTACATTAGCATTTTATGTTCATAAGTTACTCTTGTGATCTAGCCATTAGGGCTCAAGTGGCTCCAATAAGTGCCTAATGGTAGATGTGGCTAGACTTGTGTATTATAGATCCTAGACACTTGTCAGTCATCTTGACATGTTTAAGTACCTAAGATAAAAATCTATTTGAATTCAATTCTATTCACATTTATGTTATGCATATATACTATAAATTTAGTGAGCAGGTCTTAATGCTGCAATATTTCATTATATGAATACATATTTATATCTTGCCATTTTTCGGTTGGGTTTTTGGCAACTAAAATCACTTGGTCTTTATTTTGAAATCACTCTGGTAGTAAGGTTTTCATATACTGATAACCAGATTCCAAACGGCCTCCACACTCTTGGTTTAAACTATTGTTTTTTTTTATATTTCTACTGTTTCATATACTATCCTGGGGTAATAGTAACAATTGGTATATAATACCTGTTAGATGTAGTTCTATTCCAGTGGTTGAACCAGCCTCCAGCAAATGCTCAGCTACTGCAGATTTTGTAATCTGGTGGTTTTCACACCATTTTTGTTTTCCAACCTTTCAGCAATCATTCTTATGGTCTGTATGATGTAGGAACTAACAAAACTGCAAATCACCTTAAACACCAGGTGTTTGGAAGGGAATGATATCCTTTGGAGCATACTCCAGGTGGTTTGCTATCTAGGCAAAGCAGACAATATGGATGGATGGATGGATGTCTTGATGGACATTTGTATAGTACTGTTCCATCTTTGAGAGTCCTTTTTATATAAGGCATTGATGCTGTCACTCTACTGATCTCAGACTGATACTCCCTCTTCTTGGGACATATTATCTTCCCGTTGTTTCTGTTGCTTTTAAGTAGGTTCTGAAGATGTGTGAACTCACTGTCTGTCCAGGGTCACATAATCTATATGTTGAAACTACTATAACACATTTAAAGTGCCGCGACCGTGTCAATGTCACTCGGTTGAAACGTCGCGAAATAAATTGGTATTTATGCGGTAAAATATTAGGCCATTTAGACCCATTCCCTAATTTGATAGTATGATTACAAAATATTTTAAAATTCATTTTTTATAATGCATATTTTGCTCTATGAAAAAAAACATTATTGCTATATTTAAAAACAACACCTTAGGAAATTGGTCAGTTTTTGGAGGAGTTAAAGACAGCCAATAACACATTCAGTGCCAATTTGTGTTAAGAAATCTATGAACAGCATCAGGCTCACGCAATATTCTGAATATTGCATTAGTTGCATAAGCTTGTAGCCTTATTGTGTATTTTTATATTGTATTATGTGTGTAGGACACAGGCATTCTACATGGAAGAATTATCTGTTTCAGATTTCGAAGATCTATTTGATGATGACGACCTCAAGTGATGCATTATACTGGAGAAGGTAGTTTTAGGCAATAAATTAAAAAAAGTCTGAACTTATGTTTATTTGATTTAAACAATTAATATAAATTATAAAACTAAGATTGAAGGTATTATTTCAAAAAATAGGACAACAAAGGTTACTACGTAAAGTAGTATTTTTGGCTGGACTTATCCAGGCTAACTTTCATTGTTTGCATTTTAAATTCATGGAATATTATTTTCAATACTTCAGCTTTGCATTTAGAATGTTATTAGTTATTTAGTTTAGATTTAATTCTGACATAAGTACAATAGTATGGTTAGAAGTAATAATACAGTGATGTTATACAACAGTGCTGGTTTCAATACAATACAATTAAATTATTTCGGCTACAATAGTTCATTATTTTCATACAACCGAAAATAATATGAAAAAGAAACACTTTATTAAAAAATGAGGTCACTGTTATTATTTTATGTATTAGCAAAGGTGGGTGCATAGTGGGAACATCTCATATCTCCCTAGCACAACTGGACTGTACCAGACATTCTAAGAGATCGCGTCACGACTCATCCCGACAACCAATTTCAATTACTAAGTTACTTATTTTTGAGCAGATTTATAAAATTATTTCTATAATGGGTTTTGGGTAACGCAATGTTCAATACATTGCGTTACCAAAAATAATAAAAAGTCTTGTCAACTTGCGTATTTATAATATACTAGCTATAGCTATTCTAATACGACTGCCTCGGTGTCGCAGTTGTAATTGCGCATGCGTTACGATTGCTGTGCTGAGGTCTCGGGTTTGATCCCCGGATCGGGTAAAGTGATATTGGGTTTTTCTATCTAGAAATTCTTTAGCCCGGAGTCTGGAACATGTGCCCGGTATGGTGATAGGCTCGCCCCCTATTACATTATGGGACCGAAATTCGGCGAAAAGTGGGTGTATGTTACACCTCTGCCTACCCCTTCGGGATTACAGGTGTAAGTGTATATGTATGTATGTATATGTACTAGCTATTGCCCGCGGTTTCGCCCGTGATTTAATAACAAACACCCATCAAAACATTCGCATTTATTTCGCATTATTATTATTACTTATAGTACCTATTATTGATAAACCCCCGATAAAAGAATTCACAACTTTTAAACGGCTGAACTGATTTTCACGTAAGTTACAGTTTTGTAATGTACAGTGTAAATAAGTATATTTGAAAATATTCGATTGTTCATTGCCACTTTCACCCCTTGCGTCGGGAGTAAAAATAGATAAAAACAATCTTTAAAGCGGGTTGTACATGGTGTCAAAATTTGAGCTTAATCGATGAAGAACTTTCAGAGTTTTTGAAACTTCCACAAACCAACATTTTTATATAGGTATATTGAATGTGGCGCGGTGTAGCACACATGTGTGGGCCAACAGACACCTTTCACCAGGCGTGAATTGATACATAATTCTCGGCGGCATGTAGCTATGTGCGACTCACAATGTCGTATAATTAAAATTGTAAGTTTGGCCGCGGGTTCTACAAAAATGGACTTTAGCTATCCTTGTGGCTTGTACGCTAAATGTGAGCACGAAACATACGTACGGCAGCACTCGCTGGACGTTTAATAACAATTAAGTGCTTGTATCAGATATACAGGAATAACCGTGGGGTGTTCGTTATTGCCTTACAGGCATTTACATGTTGATATTAGCTCAATGCGCGACTTCAAAAGATCCAGGAATCTAGCACTTGACGATTAAGATATGTTATCATAAATTGCCCAATGTGAAGTATTTTGTTTAGAAATTAATTGTTTATAGAGTTTTTAAAGTAATCAAGTAATTTGTTATAATTGTCTATTTGAAATCTGCTTCGGTTTTATGGTAACAAGCTTTGCAGTTGACAATGTTATTGGAAAAAAAAATCTACTTGGTTTTTGTAATAATTAACTTATATTATTATTATAGCATTCACTTGCGTATTCTTGACAATTACTTGACGAAACATAAAAAATATTGGAAGTTACAGTAAAATTACATTATAAAAATGACTTATTAATGAATTATTATTGTCGTCGATCTGAATGCTAATACATCGACAATTAAAACAGCTCAATGATTTGCAACATGTAAATGCTGAAAATGTCTTCACTCTTATATAATGCGTACGTGTAATTGTATAACTCTGGGCGTAAGCTGACGCGGAGATGACATAACACAATTAAAAAAATTGATGTGGAATAATAATTTACACCACACTATGTCACACATGTGCCGCGACATAAGCATAAAAAATTATAATACCGTTATTGCGCTGTGTTCTGTAGGCCGCGCGGCAGCACCCTTGCGTAAGTATTAACTGGTGGAAACATGAGTACACATTACTTTTTCGGTATGACATTCATTTTGATAATATTAGTGAAATTATAACGCATAATGCCATGTTGCGCATAATGTTTAATGTAACGCGTAGTGCCGCGGCTACACGTCGACGTCACTGCTGTCGTCGCTGTAGTCATTCCCCTCGGCATCTTGCTCCTCGGCCTCACCATCCACCTCCGCCTCCAACAGTTCATCATCGATCACTTCTTCATCCACTTCCTCTTCTTGAAGTATATTTGATAGCTTTGGTTCAAGACCTCTGCCCATTTCTGAAGTTGTATAAAAACGAAGAGGTTAATAATTAGTAATGCTAATGCCAGGTGGTACAGTAACTGATTTTATTTTATTTTTATCATTATTTTTGTCGCGGGGAAAGCGTTTTATTACTGCCGCCCGCTCCGGGGGA
The DNA here is from genome assembly GCA_905220505.1 of Laothoe populi. Lineage (NCBI taxonomy): Eukaryota > Metazoa > Arthropoda > Insecta > Lepidoptera > Sphingidae > Laothoe > Laothoe populi. The sequence continues at coordinate 11,018,298 of HG992151.1, read as the reverse complement.
AGCGGAATATGAATAAAACGGTTATGCTGGACTAGCCGGTCTTACGACCCAACATCCCCCTCTCCCGGATGATGGCTATCCGGGCTGCCGCTGGATCGAGTCCCTACCCCCGTTCCTATGTATACCCCACCCGACACTACCAGCTAAAACCCCGCGGTGGCCTTCTTCGGCGCTTACGGAGCGATCCCGGGGTATTCTAAGGAGTGCTAGCTAGAATTGTTGCCGGAACCGCCCCTGCGCGGTGCCTTGTACAGGCCCAACTCCATGTGGGGCTTAGTAGCCCCCGCGCACCGAACAACGACAGCGAACGAGGCCGTGGTTAGCACCTACAAATTACAAATGTCGCTGAACGTCATAGACACAAAATTTGCAAAACACACTCGTACTAAAAAATTCGGTGATCTTTCACCTCTATATATATAATTCTACTGTACGTGTGTGTGTCACTGAACTCCTGTGTGCATGAGTAAGATACCAAGGACAGTTCAAAAAGCGCTGGGATGAGATAGATGGCAATGATCTCACTGTGGAGGAAAAACGGGAAAAAGACAAAGTTAAAGAAATATTAAATAAAATAAATTAATTATTTCGCTTTTTACTATCAAAAAGCAAATATAATAATCTATCTCATACCACCTATACTCATAATTTTGCACTTACGTTCTACATAGGATTCTAATGATTTTGGAACCATGTGTTTGGCCCTTTTAATGTCTTCTTCTGAACATTCACCTTTATCTAGACCTGAAATAAAACAATAGATGATTGATAAATATATTTATAGTAGTCTCTTGTAATATAAATAAAAAATTGTAATTGTATAAAAAACTTACCAAAAAGAAGACCCATTCTTTTCAAAATATCTATGTCGTCATGGATTTGAAATCGTTTGTTGAAATTAAACATGTATTCTGTCCTATAAAACGAAAATACAATTTATTTATGCTGCGAGTGTGTAAGCAGAGCCTAAGCCGCTGCAGCTCTAACCTTGAAATTTCGGCAGTCGATACTTTTTATGATGTAAGCGGCATCTACTAAGAATGGCTTTAAAGGGGTAATATAAGGAATGGACGGTTGTATTGAAGTCTGTTATTTTCAAACTAAGAATCGCGAAATTTCATGATCCTTCTTCTAGTAAGAAAATAATGTACACATATCGGCGTTTTTCAAAATGTTACCGCGACGAGGGTGAATTATACGTTAAATTGCATGCATATGCATATACACTCACGCCTGTAATCCCCGAAGGGGTAAGCAGAGGTGTAACCAGTACACCCACTTTTCGCCGAATTTCGGTCCCATAATGTGATAGGGGGCGAGCCTATCGCCAAATTCCAAATCGATCTCTAGGGCGGCTCATAGCTATACGAAGAACGGAATCGGTGTTATGACTGAAAAGTGGCTGCCATTTTGTTAGTGTCCGCCGATTTGTAATCATTAAAATATTCCTTGTCGGATATTTCGACAGAAACGAAAGAACAAATAAAATAAAAAAATATCGTAAGTTAAATATTTATTTAACTTACGATATTTACATTAAGTAAAGCGAGTCAAATATATAATCTGGAACTTTATTTATATAAAATAGCTTTTCTAGATTGTCCGTTTTAAAAGGAATATTTGATGATAAATTGTAATTGATTTAAAATATCCAAGCATTTTCCAATCTTTAACAAGATTCTACAGTAAATGTTTTTAAACTCTCGCGATTTGAATACATATTATAAAAATAGGAACGGGTCTTAATCGCGCAATATTATAATGGTATAAATACCACAATTATTTCCCGACCACGTGACCGGCCGTGACCACGGCCGATGCAACTCGGTCGAAACGTCGGGAAATAATTGTGGTATTTATACCATTATAATATTGCGCGATTAAGACCCGTTCCTAATTTTATAATAAGATTCTACAGGATTCTTACTGTTCTAGGGCGAATAATATATGGACGAAGCACAATGTATTTTACCGACAGCTATTTATATAAGAAATACCTTGACAATATTCTTTAATTTGGACTTATAGCCGAACTAAATAAATGAGTTGTTGATTTTAAATATCCACGTCGTAATAAAAAGTTGACCAATCTATTATGATTGGAAGTATGACGGTCTAGTTTTATTTCTTAATTTCAGATTACGATTTACGACGGTTTAAAATCATTTATCAATTTCGGGCGAGTGAATTTGCTAAATACTTACTTATCATTAGAAATGCTGCAGTCGATTAATGCTTTATCACTAGTATTTACAACAATAAACGGCAAATGAATGGCCGACGACGGAGACGGTTTCACTCCTTTACTTTCTGCTTCCTTATTTCTTTCTATCAAGCTTTTGAAAGAAATGTGCTGTAAATAGCAAATAATGTCACATAAATTTCAGAAAAACGCGTGTTTGTTTGTGTGTCTATGCCCGCGTGTGCACCTGTGTCGGTCTCTCTCTCTCTATGTGTATGTGTGTGGCTGGCTCATTTTATATATATATATATATTTATTATTATTGTATATATATATGGCTCATGGATGTAGGTAGGGACCATAGTCCCTCGTAGTTCTGGGTACCGACGATACAGGTTTTACCTAGTGTGGGGTCAGAAATATGTGCGTGCCTGTTGGGTGTATTTATTTATCCAGGATAATTAGAATTGGATTAGATTTTTTATAAGAATTCATGAACTGTAAAACCGATTTTGATAAAATTTGGCAAGAGTAAGGAGAAAAGTTTTGAACCTATAGAGAGCACATGGACACTTTATTATGTTTAAATAAACCCTTAAGGGAATATGGAATAGCTTCAAATGAACCCTGACATGCATGTTGCCATCACAAATTTAATGTTAGAATTGAAAACCTTAGGCAGTCCCACAAGTGAAAAAGATATATCTGATATTAACATAAAAAAATGGCTACCAGTTCTTACAGATGTTTGATTTATATTTTAATCTGTATATATAAAAGAAGAAACTGACTGACTGATCGATCAACGCACATACTAAACGGCTGGGGTTAGAGATTTGAAATTTTGACATTAGGTACCTTTTATGATGTAGGCATCCGCTAAGGAAGGGTTTTGGAAATACCACCCCTAAGGGGGTAAAATAGGGGAAGAAAGTTTGTATAAAAATCCCTCATTTTTGAAGTAAACGCATGAAAATTGGTATTTCGCCTTTTATTTATAAATTAAAAATATGTATTATTATTTCAGGATATTTGGAAATTTCACCCCTAAAGGGGTAAAATAAGAGAAGAAAGTTTGTATGGAAATCCGTCGTTTTTAAAGTAAAACGCATGAAAATTGGTATATCGCCTTTTAGTTTAAAAAAATATATATTACAGGATTTTTGGAAATTTCACCCCTAAGGGGTAGAATAGGGGATGAAAGTTTATATGATCTCTTTTATCGGAGGTTTGTAAATAATCCTAATAATATTATAAATACGAATGTTTGGATGGATATTTGTTACTCAATCAGGCTACAACGGCTCGACGACGACTTTTTATACCAGAAAATGCATGTTTTCCTACGGGATAGCATAATACAGAAAGATGTAATAGCTTAAGAGGTCTCCATGGATTTTATACCTTTTCTTCCAAAAATAACCACCACACGGGCGTAGCCGCGAGCAAAAGCTATTTACTATATGTATATAGTAATTCTAATGTTAACTTAGAACATTTTACATACCTGTAATATTAATTCATGTAACTGTTGTGTTTTCTTTTGTATCTGTTCAAGCTTTGCTTGTTTTTCTTTTTCTAATGCTGTACATTCTTGCACACTATTCGTAGGCAGTCCAAGCCACCTAATTTCTTTCTTGTCCTTTGATATAATATTCATTGCCATTAAAACGTTTAATGCGTCATATACACGTCGTCGAATATTCTTCTGATCATATTGCTGAAATTATAAAAAGAGCATCTTTAGGCAATCATTCGGCATATCCTAAAATAGTAACATTTACAAGGCAGTAGATTTATAAGAGAGTATATCTAGTACTGCTTAGAATATTTCTGTTGTAAGGCAAAAAGTAGTAAGTTGAAGTTTTAGTTTGATGGACATTGAGTTAGTAAAATTTGCATTTTGTGACCTAACACTCAGTAATAAAGTAAATAATAACCCATGTCTACTCTCTAATGAACTTGAGCATCTTTGATATTTTCCATCACAAGTACTGTGGTGTCCGTGCAACTTGCTATGCTAGGGATGACCTTGTATAAGGATTGATTTTTTGTTTTGTCATTATTTTATCTCAATGATTTACTTACTTAATTATATAACTTAAATTATTCAATAGACAGTAGTAAATACCTTATCCATAATACCGGCAATTATATTAAGGCACTTGAAAACAGCAGTTGTTGTGGTCGCAATCAACATATTATTTTGTTTCAATTTGTCATATAAAAAAACAACACATGGTTTTAACAACTCTATATTACATCATAATTATATAGAGTTGTTTAAACCATGGATTGTATGTGTTGTACTGTTATCAGTACAACAGGAAAAAAGAAAATGTTCTACAAAGTCAACACTATGCAATTTTAATCCTACACTTGTACCTTGTCTCCAATATAATATTGTCTATAATACACAATATTTGTGGCAAGTATGGATTATATTTCATTTAAAAATCAACAAGTTGCAGGTTATACTAACTTGGCTATCTGCAGATCCGTGCATGCCAGCTGCAAATTCCAGAACTAATTCGTCTGCTACTTCGTTATACGAAGTAAAACCTTTAGTTCTTACTTTTTCACATACTTTCATGGAAAAATGTCTCAGACCTTTGCCCACTTTGTCTGCGTGCTTGCGTCTTTTAGTAGTGCTGGAAAATTTGGTTATTTTATGAATTATTTAATAAATGAAATATAATATCATATTAACATTTTTTGTGATGGAGTAGTGAGCAGCTGCTCCACTACCTACAACCCAATGCTTTACTAAGTTTTTTCCATTCCATTATAGTAAGCAAACATGAAGACAATGGCTACACAGCTATCATCAGCTCATATTTGGCTACTGTCGGACATAAGCCTCGACTAATGAACACCACTGATCTGGGCCTTTGGGTCTTTGGTCTAAGCATTGTCCACCACTTTCTACAGGTCGTCGCTCTCTAGCTCGCAGAGCGGCCTACCCTACTTTTGTTTCAATTCTAAACGCGGTCTCCCATCTAGAACATGTATACCCCAGCGGCTATCGTATGACCACCCTACTGGCACTTGAGCTTGCTAATAATATTTTGCAATACGTAGACTAATTTAAAAGGGTATTTTCTTGTTTTTATTTTGATATGTAAGCAAAGATAATCCAAATAACTCCCTTTTCTGAAAAGATATTCTAAGCTATTTAAAAAATTAGTGGGTGCGAAGTTAGAACATCTCAATATCTCTCGCAAGATTGCACCGTAATGGCCATTTGGAGCGGTGACGTCATAAAGCATATAATGCATCCTTTTTGTCATTTAACTGTTACTCCTTCCACCAAATGTGTATCGCTTCAAAATTTTGTTTTTAGCGAATGTATAATATTGCCTCGATCATAAATGTTAGGGAAAGAAACTTATTGATAAAAATAATAAAAAATTGTTGATAGGATAATAACAACCCTATACTTTATCGGATTACTTCGTTTTTCCAGACTCTCTCTCTGCGGATCTCTGAGCTACTTTTAAATGATGGACTATCTCCACCGTGAGTGTCTACTGTCCATGTCTTTGTACCGTACGTCATGACGTGCAAGGCTGCATTGAATAACGACTCATCTAAAAACACCGTCGAAAAGATGACGTCTAAACTTGACGGAGCTTGCTGAAAGCTGCCCAGACCAACTTGTTCCTGCTTATCGTTATTTAAAGTTTTTTTTAGTGCCTGGATAGGCACACGAGCAGACGGGCCACCTGATGGTAAGTAGTCACCGCAGCCCATAGACTTCTCCAATGCCAGATCACTGCAGAGCCGCTGCCTACCTACCTTTTAAATCAAGACAAACGTTTTCGTTGAACAGCCTCAAAGTACAACGTTAACAATAATCGGTTCTGGACACATATGACATTTTTCAAGTCCATGTTCATTTGGAGGTCGACGCATCGAGCATCAGTCTTGCTATAGGTATACTCGCGCGCGGTTTATTAATTTTATTTTATTTAACCACTGATTAGTAATCGTATATCAATATTTGAAATCAAGATGAATATTGAATCTAAATTAAACTTACTACTCAGTTGGTGGATCATTATCCGAGTCGTGTCTCCTTCTTGAACCATGGGACATAGTACGTGTTAAACCGTTGGTTATGTTTATAGCAGATACCTTTAATTTCGGTTCTGGTTGTAGATATAATAAATCGGGCAGAGTGTGTATATACTTCAGTTCTTTAAGCTGTTGTTTCTAAAAATAAAAAGCTATTTATTATGATGACACAAAAATTACAAACATATAGTCAGTGATAGTTCAACAGTGCGAAAGTCAATTACTCGTAAGTACTTTACAATGCAGAAAAGAAACAGTGGGTTCATTTGCTGACTGCAGCTCAAAACACCTACAGGGTTTTTAAGTGCGCATCGTATATGTGGCCGGCACACCATTGCTATTTACAAAAATCTATACAAGCACGTGGCATAACACGCCCCGCGCGTTAAGAAAAATACACGAATACACACGATACACGTTATACACGAATGAGGCCCCCGCACATTTGGTGTTTTTGCCGGGGATCTGAGCACGCCATGTGTGTTGAGCCCAGCGATCTATATGTACTACGTACTAGATGCGGCGACCAGAACAAACATTATGTTCCACCGAGTTGAGGTGTATACTCCACACCGACGTTAGTATGCTTCATGCCACCTACGAATGCACATCAGTTAATTTGAGTTATTAGTGACATTCCCGAACAAATCTGCCTTAAATTGATTTACAGTGAAACTGTTAATAGTATATAAGGTAAATAACATAATTTCATAACGTTTAGAACGTAATATCAATAAATATTAATTAATCTCAATTCTGAATACGGGAAGTCTATATTTCACAACAAATGCATTATATATTTTGACCCGTTTTAGCGCGCGGAAAGTCCCGTTCGAGAGACAGTGACGGGAGTTATAACTTCCAAATAGTTCTTAGTAAAATGATAGATGGCATTAGTGGGCGGACAAGGTTTTTCGGAACATCTTTTTTGTTCGACAGTTCGTGTCTATAGAATATAAGTCAATGGTTGAGCCGCATATTTGTAGCCCCGATTATACGCGTTTTGCGTGTCCTGCCGCATAGAACATCCGTTCGCTGGGTGAGTGCGGGAAACACACCTAGTGTTGTGAGCCCAAGGTTAAGTTAAATTCATTATTGAAGAGGCCACAGTCCAACTCTTAACAAAACACCACAAATTCATACTTATGCACAGGATAGGCACAAACATTGTATTATTGCATGGTACTAAAATATGACTTCTGCACTATGACTATAATAGCTTTCGGAAGCTATACCTTTACGTATTACCATTTAACCATTGCGCAAAATATTAAAAATTTAAATCAAAAATATGCATTTGTTTTTACGCAAGAAGCATCAGCGTAAACACAACATATTGTTTTTTTTAAAACACACTTTCTGGGTGCCGGCCGCATAATCTTGTGAATATAAGTGTTAAATAAATATATCCAACAGTCACACACACATATTTCTGACCCTACACTAGGTCGAACATGTACAGTGGATATTGGGAACTATGTGGGACTAAGATCCCACAACACCCAGACTCGAAAAAAATACCTGTGAATCAAACAGTTATTTGTCTCGATGAGGGGTTCGAACCCGCATCCTCTCGTTTCACAGCAGGATACTCCCAACTGCGTCACATAAGCTCTGAGATAAAATACACAATCACTAACAAATGCATACAACATTTATATATTTACAAACATGGTTCTTGTGAGGCAATAGGTTGTTCACTAAATTGGGCACATAAGCTATTGCAATTAAATAAAATACATATACTGTTTTTATGATAATGAAAATAATTTGTTTTATTTGTCACATACCATCTTTTATTATAATATTTCTATCAATGGTTGGCAGGCTATTTCATTTAAGCGACATTATTCAATATTGGGTTATATACATAGGTGTAGACCTTTTTCTGCATCTTTTGAGCCAATTTTTTATGCACTTTTTGTTGCTTAAACCAACAAGGCTAAACAAGGATCATTTTTTCAGGGGACATTTATTATAGAAAATAATACTAGTAAATGCATGAAAATAAGTCATAAAGATGCAGGATGTGCTTACACAAGACATAATAATTTAACTAAAATACATTCAATAGATTTTTTCCTAAAACAATAAAACTTTACACCACTCTCTTGTAACCTTAAAAAATGTTTAAATCAAATAGCCTGCCCAACATCCATATAATTTGAATAAAATCAATAATAAAGAGGTGTAACTATAGCAATATTTCAACAATTAAACAATAAATTTATTACTGTTACTTTCTAATATAATTTCATTATGTATGTTTTTTTATCCAACCGTGGACAGCAACAGGCCGAGTATATATATGACATTTGGTTTAGCATATTCCTCATAATTTTCATGAAACTAGAAATATTTTTTATGATTTGGGCTATATGACAGTTTTAACATAGATTGCAATAATATATTGCAGATATCATATAGAATTATTTTATTCAAGATAATTAATATCAAGTATATAAAAAAATATGGATTGTTGGGGTTTTTACATAAAGTAACTTTTGTTTTATTTACAAATTTAGAGTGGGATTGCTGACATTCTTCAGTGATAATGTATTCAGATGTTTAACCTCATTATGTATCAATGGAAAAACATTATAATAATCAATACAATCTAAGGAATAACAAGGTTGAAAACATGTTTTTATAAATAGTCGTGAATTAAGTAACAAAATATTAATAGCCTTACAATAAATTTTTCTTCATTTTAACAAAAAGTGCTAACCTTCAAAAGTATACTAAGACCTTATTTGATCTACTTTATATGTCTCCAAGCAGCTCGAGTCATTATCGCTAATAAAAATAAAAATAATGTGGATTCAACAAAAAAATTGTCAAAATATAAATTGCTTTGCAATAAACAAGAAATAAAATATAATTAATAAATAAAAATAATATATTTTTTTTTGCTGAATCGGGCTTAGACTATTTAGGAACTGATAACTATTTTTTGAAATTTTGGGATCAAGTCCTATGGGTTAAATTACAACCAATTATCTTCTACAAATAACATATCAAGTGCATATGCGCAATATAGCTACTCCATGTGAGTAGCACAACAGCTGTGGGTAAGTGAATGAATACCAGACACTTTATGTAAATCATTACAATTCTCAGTAGACATTTACCTGAATGTTCGTTTCCGGAGTCGTTGGCACCGCTATCACTTTAACAGGATTAGATTTGATTTGAGTAACTGAATAATTGTTTGCACTTTGCAACACCTTTACCATTTGAGGTTGCCCTAAAATATTGTCAGCATTGTATTATATCAAATGTAAATATAAAATAGCCTTTAAATACAGTGTTTAAAAATAGCGAGCAAGAATAAAATATATATTTACTAATACTATCAACTAATAAAAAAAATTGACAACGCCTAACTTGGGAGGGCAAAATTACAAAATTAGAAGAATAAATTAACTTTACTCATACAGGATGACAATGAGTCGTGAATACATATTACACTAGAAAACGATCTTCGATCAGTCAGTGTAAACGAAAATAAAATAACAAGTAGATCCACGTAAAGTAGCTTCACTCACTACTAACCATTGGCGTCACGTATAACGAAATTTACGGTACTATTTGTCTGGGACATTTTCTGCTCATCCTTGAAATCGTCAATCCATTTAAGCTTCACTAAAAATATATGAGAGTATAAAAATAAATGAGATTTATGACCAAATAAATATAAATACCTACTATGGTACAGTCAAAATCACAGATCAAAATGGCGACATAACTTTTAAGTTACTTTTTTACATAGTCTTACATTTCCAATAACAATTATTATTTCACGAATTGGTTCAATAAACATAAAATAAAGACTGTAGTTAATAATTACCGCTAATAATAAAGCGCGGGACACAAATACCAACACTTAAAGCAAACGAAAAATGAATGATAAAAATGGCGGGGTTTTTTGATTTACCACAAAAATGTACTCTGTGATTCGCCAGCTGATTGATAGTTTTACGGCTCGTGAATATTAGTGTTTTGAGTCCATCTTACATTTTGTAGTCCTATTCAAAGGTCAGTAAAATAAAGGTAAAATAAGACACTGTCCAGTATAAAAAGTTCAAATAACATCTCTGATGTAGTCTGGCACTCAAAAGTTGAGCATGAAAAAGCGAGGCTAATTTAAAAAAAAATACATGTGGTATCACTAACTATAGTAGGAACATTGACTTATATTCTATAGACACGAACTGTCGAAAAAAAGATGTTCCGAAAACCTTGTCCACCCACTAATGCCATCTATCATTTTAGTAAGAACTATTTGGAAGTTATAATCCCGTCGCTTTTTCTCGAACGGGACTTTCCGCGCGTTAAAACGGGACAAACTATATAATGAATTTTGTTTTGAAATATAGACTTCCCGTATTCAAAATTTAAATTAATTAATATTTATTGATATTACGTTCTAAACGTTATGAAATGATGTTCTTTGCCTTATATACTATTAACAGTTTCACTGTAAATCAATTTAAGGCAGATTTGTTCGGGAATGTCGCTACAAATAACTCAAATTAACTCGACACTGAAAGATGCAATGTGGTGCGCTTGTTTAGGTCGCATCATGCAAACTAACGTCGGTGCGGAGTATACACCTCAACTCGGTGGAACATAATGTTTGTTCTGGTCGCCGCATCTAGTACGTAGTACATATAGATCGCTAAGTAGGAATAACATTCTTTAGTACTTTACAAAAATAAATAAAGTAAAGTATCAGTAAAGTAGTGGTGAATTTACTGGAAGCTTCTGTCAAGTTTTAACACGAAAAGAATTTTACGAAGTTTCCTTTTCACTTTCTAATTATTCTATTTAATTTAAATAATTTTTCGTGCTTGTTCCGTCAATAAGTATTATTTGAAATGTTGCTTATAAACTGCTACACTCGAGTCTGACTCTGGAATTTAATTTAAACAGTAGTTTCACGTCAAAAGTACAATAATTTTATAACAATTTACGTTTTTAATGACATTCCTTATAGAACCAGTCGGCAAAGTAGGTAGTTGAAGAAAAAAATATATATGCTGTAAAGGAAATTAAAATCGGCATTGGCAATTAAAATGTTTTATAATTAAAAACGGCTATAAACAGTCATGACTCATAAGCTTGCTGGCGGTGCGGCGCGAAATACTGGCCCGTTTCGCAGTCCTTACATGCTATTTTTAACTTTAAACCCTTCTAAAACACAAAACAAAAGTTGCTTTAGAACTAAAGTCGGCAATCTTTCAGTATCATATCAGGAATATACTGTCAACCAATCAGAAGCGTCACTCAAGTTGACAATCTGTGTGGTAGGATATTCATATCCGTCTGGATAGCGACCACCGTACACATGGTGTAATACCCGCCATAGTGGCACACGCAAATGTGTCGCGTTCCGGAATCAGCCAGTGTACATTCGGTTTATGTCTGGGGTCTAGAGTTGGGGTACTATGTTTGGCCGTTTTGCGGCCTTCTGAGTGCTCTGACACTAGACCCTCGACCGCTTCTTCACCTTCTTGCCCGTTGCGTAGTGTGAAGAAGTAGGCCAGCATGATTGTGTTGAGTAGCAGGGGATAGATTGTCCCTCCGCCCTCGCTACTTTATTTGGAAGGCAATGCGCTTACCATCAGGTGCAGTGCCTTCATAAATACTTTTAAATATTTCAATGGTCTGACCCGTGACGGGTGGTGGCGCGAAGTATTGTGCACAGTAGACTATGGAGGGCATCTAGCACTAGAAGAGACGGGCCGTAAAGATGGATTTCATTTTGATTGTTTCCCCACGGGAAAAAGTGGTTCTTGTGGACACTACGCGATATCGTGGCTAAAATATAACTGGTCTGAGGATGACAAAAATAATTATATATATATATATATATATATATATATATATATATATATATGTCTATTTTATTCTATTTTTGCCATATATATATGTCACAGCACAACACAACACAGCAGTCATGTCATGTATGTCAGGTTAGGTTAGGTGTAGGTACATCAGGCCGAGGCTGGGAGAGGTCTTATTATATATTAATAACACAAGTGGAACCATTAATAGTTTATTAAGCTACTGCCAGTTCGGAATACTAAGCGTGGAAAGAACTGGTAAGAAACCCACTTATCTATTACATAGGCTGATACATAACACAATTGATTAATATTACGTCGGTCAGCCATGCTTGGGCAGTGGCTACGTATAGCCAAAGCCAAGCATAATAATTATTTCGTTTACATAAATTAATTATCCAATGAGCCAAGGATAAGCTAGCAGCGGGATTCCACAAGTGTATCGAGCTAAGCTAAAACCAAGACTGCCCGAACTGCGGTTGTTCCGCCTGTTTTATACAGGTGTCAAAACAAGTCTCGCAGAGCACTGCGAGTCGCAGTGGGGAGAGTGGGAGAACCGAATGACGCGCGCTGTCGTGATTGGTGCACGTGTTGTTTACTAGGACGGTGCCTACGCCGTCATATATATAGTTTTATTTTCTTTTACGTTAAATGAATAACAATAACAAAAACACTGAATATTTGGGGCAATAACCATTTCATTTTTTTAAATGAAATAGTTTCAAAAAAGGTTTTTTTTTAATTTTAGTATTGAGATTACAAAGTTGTCTTTTTGGTTATTTTATACATTTTTTATGAAAAAAAGAGGGCAATCGCGCAGGAGGCTCACCTGATGGAAAGTGATCACCGCCGCCCATGAACATCTGCAGAACCAGAGGGCTCGATTTGATTTGATTTTTAGTCTGATAAATTGATCTCTTACTCATATTACTACAGAGAAAAGCAAATTAAGAAAAAAAATAACAGAATAATTGATTATTTATCTTATAAAAAAAGATTTTCTAAATCAATTATTATTCAAAAGAGTTAAATAAATTTTTAAATAATGGTTTTTTTTTCACTCCATGTCACATCCCTACTTTAGATTAGTGATTCACCCACTAACGTTAATTATACTGGACAAGATATTTAATACAAAATGACAGCTATTTTTTTGACTTATTTGAAGCGAGTGTATTTGAAACTGAATTTGACATATAATAGGGATGTTGATATTTTTTGAAATATCGGATTTCCGATATTTCGATATTTTTAAATATATCAATATCGGAGTTTGATATATTGATATATAAAAAAATATCGATATCTTTATTAAAAATTTTGACTCGTATAAGGGTCTGGTCCTGACGCCATACATCCTTTCTTCGTGAATCGGTGCGCCAATGAATTTATTAGATCTTGGAATCATATTTGACGACACCTTAAAACGTGATATTTTTTAGTTTTTTTAACTTATCATTTTTTGCCATGAACTTAATATTATTTTCTACTTTTTAGTTCGGCTAGCTATTAAAGCGTGCTATTTTTAAAATATAATTTATAGTCCCAAAACAGCATCAAACCTAGTTATAATAAAATATTCGATTGCAAATTAAGACCCCATAAAAAAATATGATCTAAAATGATACCTTATATTTTTTATTATCTTGGTGAACCTATAGATCATAGGTCCTTGATACGTGTGTAAATATTCAAGTAAATCGGATGTCTTGAAGGTGGCGAACATTACGTTGGAAGATTCCGTTACATATATACTTAGTCTACTTAGATACAACTGTAGCTAATAAAAAGTGCGTAAAGACAATCATAATGGTAATGAGCTACAAAATTATTTAGCTACACAGTTTATAATCCACTATATTTATTATCAAAATTTAAGTGAATACTATACTAAGCAACTAAATTAAATAGGGAAAGAGGAAACACATATTATAGTGTAAGAAAGTAACGTAGATTATGTTGACGATGATGTAGTAGTTTCAATAATATTTTCTGGTGGGTTTAATATTATATTAATCGTTTTAAACATAATATAGTAGATTAAAATATGTTTTGCTAAGGCGATGTTTTTATTATTTTTAAGATTTGTAAACCATCGACTGTTGTGTATCATTGTCGATATATCATCCTTCGTGTCTCAACTCTATCGTTAGTTCCACGGACGCTCACTGGAATAGCTCGCTGTTATCAGCGCCAATATGGCGAAAATCAAATAGGCACACTTTTGCGGATCAAATATCCAGTATAATAGACGTCAGTGGATTCACCACTGTGACAACTGTCCGCGTGATACGGCCCAACACACAGTAGAGGAGTGCCCAGCCTGGGACCAAAGAGCATTATAATATGGCCTGGGACGAAGACCGCAGCGCTCTCGTAGCAGTCGTCGGAAGAGACCTCTCGTTGCCGGCTTTGGTGTCAGCCATGGATAATCCTAGTGTAGTGATTCTTTCCGAAAAAGATCGAACTTGAATATATTGATACACAAAAATCAAGGACTGACTCGGTGTAGCTTTAGAGTTTAGTTGCTTACTCTAAGGGTGTGGCGCAAAAAAGAAACCATAATAATCGATCTTTTATAAGAGTTTTCTAGAGCAGTATCGATTTGTTAATTATCAATCTCACTTCTCAAATCTCAATTTTTAGGGAAAATATTCCGATATAGGAGAGCGCGGGGACGTCTGTATGAGAAAAGACGTTCCCGCGCTTTCTGTCCTTTATAAACAAGGGACGTGGCTTCGTTTGAGTGAAAATTGGACAAACAAAATATAATAAAGGCTTGGCTTAGGGCTTACTAGAAAAAAAAAAACAATATATTGAAAGAATAGAATGAAGACTTGGCTTAGGCTTCTGGAAAAAAAACATATATTGAAAGAATAGAATGAAATAATGGTTTAGGCCTTACTGAAAAAAACATGATATCTTTACGTGATTGACTAGGCTGTATGGACTAGAACCCTTTGCCTTCCCATTTTAAGGGAAAAAGAATAAAAAAAGACTTCTGAAAATGGCGGGAACGTGATAAGTGAAAAAAATATTTCAGACATGGCTTTGGCCTTTTGAATTGTGACTATTTCAGCTATGGCTTTGGCCTTTTGAACTGTGAATATTTCAGACCTGGCTTCGGCCTTTAGAATGGAAAAATATCGGACATGATCTTTCCCTTTTTAAATGGATAACAAGAACAGACATGGCTTTGGCCTTTTGACTTATATAAACCAGAGAAGAAGAAGACTTTCAATTTAACTAGATACGGAAAAATAACGACAGACAAGGCTGCATGGTAGAAAACCTTTGCCTTCTCTTTTATAGAGAGAATGAAATAAAAAAAAAATTACACTTGAAGTTGACAGATCGCCATGCCTACTATAAAGTACTCTTTACCGGTTCGAAGTATTACTAGGTATTAGCTTTGTATTTATCCTAAAGAAATAGATAAACACTTAAAAAAAACAAAATGTGGATGTCACAGTGTATTTTATTTATCTTAGTGACTTTTAAGTCCATAATATCATTTGATATTCACGACATAAATATACCGCGTGAACATGTTCCATACGTTTTTAATGCATTCCCAAATATTGCTCAAGCATGTGTTTTGGACCCTAGCTGCCCATATAAAGCGTTAGTAGATACTCAAGCATGCTGGGGTTATGAGAGTGGATGTACTGTTCAGAATTCTTACAATGTGAAACCTTCATGTCCTGGAGATCATCGCGGCTGGGTAAAATCGAAAGAAGCTCAATATGACACTTTTTATACGCAAGCTGATTTTGGTAAGCGCATTCCGTTTTAAATAATTATGTTTTAATGAGTTGCCCAGTTGGTAAATAATTACATGTGTTTTATATTATTTAATTAACACATAGCTACAAAGGAAAAAACGTAGAACATTTCTTTTTTCCAGATATGTATGCATATAGTATTTATTAACAATAACAACTACAATAATATCGTTACACCAATAATATTATTAGACACTATCCCATCACCTTTTCTTCTCTAATAATGTTTTATATTTAGGACTTAGTAATAATTCATCAGTCTAGAGTGAACTACACACATATGATGAATATGCTTTAGCTGTCTTGTAATTTCTTAGAAAAAAGAAGAGACTATTTCATTAGAATAATATTTTTTATCTTAATATTTCAGGTTACATCAAGGAGCAAATAAATGAGTTAATGGTAATGTGTCAGGCTTCATATCCAGATGATACTTCATTGGAATGTTCAAAGTATTTAAGGTAAGTTCATTTAACTAGTTATTGCTGCAGTAAGCAATTTGGCAATAATAGTGTGTTCCATTCCATGTGGAATGCTAGATACAAGGCTTATCAGTTGCAGGAAAATGCCTGACTGATTAGTATATAAGCACCCTCAAATGTAGTTTGACTACACAATTACAAAACATTGACTATGGTCTATGTTTTAATATATACCTTGGGCCATCGGGGAGGCCTGCTCCAGGCCCGAGCATATGGGGCGAAATACTTCGGGCCTGGAACAGGCCTCCCCGACAGCCCAAGGGATAAGCATGTAACAAACAAGTAAAACTTCTGGAAGAAAGGATAGTAAATAGTAGTTAATTATCTAAATCATTTGTAATTTACTTATACCAAAATGTATGATATTATATGGTTAAGTACATATTTTTGGTCAATGGATCACAGATATTGAAATCTACCCATAAAACTTCTCAATGGCAAACAATACATAATATGTTGATTGAGTGATTGTATGAAAGAAAAAGTAGTTATACCTGCCAGTAGTACTGTTATTGTGGGGTTAGAAATCAACTAAGAGTAACCTCCCACTAAGAGTACTACTGGTACAACAGTCCCATACATCATTATGGAACTGTTGGGTGTTAGTATTATATATCTTCTCTCAAAACAACATTTACCTATGCTTATTTGTAACCGTAGGCGCTGTACTAGGGATTTCTCAAAACTGGTATTCTTTTTCATTAATATAAGACTAAATAATTTTACATCCATTATAAAGCACCAACAATTTTGTAACAGGTTTTGCCGTGGTCGCAACATGATGTTAAACTTCACTGGACTTTTAGGCCGTGGTGACAATCTACGGTACAAAATGGACATACTCGGTCCTGGGCAAATAGGTAATTTTTAATAATTTCTTCATTTTCATAAATCCTTTAATTTATAATATTTACACTCTGTGACTTCAGCAAAAGAATTTTAACTTTGACAAGAACAAACAAAATTTATATATGCAGTGACTTTTGAAATGTTATTGCAGATAGAATGCTTTTATCAAACCATGTAGGTTTACAAAAACAACACTGCATTCTTTTAGAAAATAAAGTTATTGCAAAAATACCCAGTGTAAAAAAGTTGTAGAAAATAGTATTCTATTTATATTCTTATCTTAACTATAAAATATTGGTTTTCAAGAATGACACAGTTTTGATGAGTATATTTACTTACAAATTACTGTAATCATTAATCTGTCACTTACTTTACCAATTACCTTTATTGACCAAAGAGGATATTAGCATTATTTAAACATGACCACTTAATAAAAATTATTTTATAACAATTGATCAATTAGGTGGGTTTCCATTTCATTGACGATCACCATCAATGTAATGAAACCCTTTATGGAAAACTGTTCACTAAACCTGGTGAAAGAAACGCTAACTAATCAACTCATTGTAGTTATTACAAGAAATTTTAATAAATGGAAACATTATTTCGTGCGTTGATTGTTCTTTTCAGTTAGTTGGTTTTTTATAAAAAATAAATCATGAATTTTGTTGGCATAGGCAAAGTTTAGGTTTTTATTATTAAATAAAATAGTTAAAGTGATATTGGGTTTTTCTATCTAGAAATTCTCAGTATTAGCCCGGAGTCTGGAACATGTGCCCGGTATGGCGATAGGCTCGCCCCCTATCACATTATGGGACCGAAATTCGGCGAAAAGTGGGTGTACTGGTTACATCTCTGCCTACCCCTTCGGGGATTACAGGCGTGAGTGTATATGTATGTAAAATAGTTGACGGTAACCTGGTTGGCACTAAACGAACGCTAACTCTTACTGGCTAGAGATATTTTCCTTCAATACATGGAAATTATCATATTACGATATATTTACTTAATTCATATAAGATTTGCCAATTGATAAATTTTCGTCTGAAACGTGCATCCGCAGGATCAATCCCTACACAAAGACAAATATCTGTCGAATATATTTTATTTTTTTTGTTTAATTTATATTTACAGGTGGTTACTGTAACTATTTTCCTGAAAGAATCCTGAAGGAAACAGATCATATGAGTGCATTACAATCATGGGCTCCAGAAATAGTAAACTTTGTCAAAACTCTTAAGAGGCCAATATCTGATGGCTTATGCGATGTTATTATAGACAAACCAACTTATATTATGAAATTGGATGCTTGTGAGTATATTATGTTGTATAATGTGTGTGTAGGGTATCTGCAAAAAAGAATCCCTTTTTGGAATTAAGTAGAAGAAATCTTAAGTACTTCTAAATCTTTTTATTATCTTTTTTTTATTCTGGCACAGCAAAGTGACCATACTACACCTGATGGTAAGCGCAGTGCTGTCCAGATGGAGTATCAAGCAGTGAGAGATAGTCTATCCCTTGCTACTCCACAGAATCATGCCGGCCTGCTGTTTAGCTTTTTCACACATCGTCTAAAGGACCCAGGATGATAGGAAGGAGTGAACACAGTAGCTGGCAAACTGTTCCACAGCTTAATGGTTTGGCAAAAATACGAATTTGCAAACCTCTTGGTTAGGCCCGTGGTAGTAAACAAGCTGTGGCTCCGCAACCCAGTATGTGTGGTTCTGGTGTGGAAGGAAACTTATGAAATGTGGAATTTATGAAATAAAATACAGAAATGCAGATATACTCTTTAAAAACAATTAAACTGAAATAAACATCAAGAAGATGAATATTCCGATAAGTCCATTTTGAAAGTTCAATTGAGTCAGGTCCAGGGTCCTGGAAGGCCAGAGAATAATACCAAATCAATTTACGTTTTTTTAATAATCTATACTTATATATAAAGCTGAAGAGTTTGTTTATTTGAACGCGCTAATCTCATAAACTACTGGTTCGAATTGAAAAATTATTTTAGTGTTGGATAGCCCATTTATCGAGGAGCGCTATAGGTTATATACCTAGTCAGGTCATAAATTCTGTCACATGTTTAATATAAAATAATTGAAACAAGTTTATTCATTATGTAACCATTTATATACCAAAATGAACTTAACAAAACATAGATTCTTATGACACTAAAGTTTATTCAAAATGACCTCCGTGATTTTGAATACAGGCCTTCAATCTGCGCGACCAGTTGTCTATCGCAGCACGAACGAGGTCCATGTCAATATCGGCGGCTGCCTTAATCAAGGACGTCTTGAGTGACTCCAAATTGGGATGAGGCTTTGAGCACGCCTTTTCCTCCAAGTGTTGCCATATCTTGTAATCTAACGGATTCAAATCTGGACTGGAGGAGGGCCAGTCTTCGTGCCGGATGAAGTCGATTTCACGCGCCGCCAGCCAGTCTTGTGTGCTCTTCGCTCTATGAGCTGGCGCCGAATCTTGTTGGAATACTCAGTGCCTGTTATTGAACATGGTATGAGAAACAGGTTCCACAAGGTTCGTCAGGACTGTATTTTGATACACAACTGCATTCGTTTTTACACCTTTCTCACAAAAATGTACCTCTGTTAAGCCCCAATAAGAAACTCCCAACCATACCATGAGCGAGGATGGAAAATGACCTCGTTGGACACGCGGAATACGGTTGCTCGCTTCTTCACTACTGTGTGCGTACACCTTATCATTTTGTTTGTTGTAGCTCTCTTCTACGGTAAAAATTTTTTCATCTGAAAAAAGAATTTCCCGATATTTTTTTCCCGCGTACCGCTTCAACAAAGCGCGGTATCTCTTCAGTCTCAGGTCCATTAGACGAGCATTCAAACGATGTCCTGTTTTTCTTCGATATGCCCGAAGCCCTAAGTCTTCATTTAACACCCTTTTCACCGTGGTTCTGCTTAACCCCATCTGAAGGGCCAACAGTTTCTGCTTACGTTTGGGATTTCTTTGAATTCGCGCCTTCACAGCTTTTATCACTGCTGGAGTCCTAACAGACCGAGGGCGACCACTTCTCTACCTGTCATCTACACTAGAGTCTTCATTGTATCGTTTGATGGTACGATAAACGAATCTTTTGGTTATATTCAAATTTTTCAGTATGTCAAAAATTTGAATTGGCGCGTAACCGCAACGATGCAACGCAATTACTGCAACACGGTATTCTTTAAGCGTCCACTCCATATTTAAAAATGAGTAAAATTCTAAAAAGTATACATTTTTATTTTCATGAACAATTTGAAATTCGAATTCAATAAACTTTTTTGTGGCCAGCATTCTAAAATAAAAGTTTTTACTGTGTGACAATACTTATGACCTGACTGTGTATATATATAACATCACGCTATGACCAATAGGAACGGAGCAGCAATGAAAAATGTTGCCAAAACGGAGAAAATTTATTCCTTTTGAGAGCTTCCGTTGCGTGCGCTGCGTAAACGGTTAAAGTTACGTAACAATCATGTATGACGGAATTGTTCCTCTTAAAAAGTTCTAAACAAAAGTCCGTGATAGCATATGTCTATCTTTTTCGGTTATAACCTTATAACCTTTTTAATGGTTATCGATTTTTTTCTGAAACAATGCATTATTTAGGAAGGGGTTTTTATAAACATGGTATTAATCCTTATCCAAATAAATACTTTATTTATCCCAAGTATTTAATTTTGAACAAAGTTTCTCTTACGTCATTTGATTTCAATGAATATCTTAGGAGATATAACAGATTTAAAATATCTCCGCTGCAAAATTAATATTGTTGTTTGTAGGTATGTTTGTTCGTTACCTTTTCATGACTAAATGGGTGAACGAATCCTAATGAAATTCAGCAGAGGGATAGAATATATCCTGGGGAAGGACATAGGTTATCTTTTGTCTCAAAAAAATATCTTGAAGGGGGTGAAATAGGGGTTGAAAATTTGTATAGGCAATCCGTAATACCTCAACTGAGGCATCGGAAAATTCATATTTAGGCCTTTGGTAAGAAATAAAGAAATACGTGTTTCAACGTTTTAACAAATCATCCCTAAAAGGGGCACAGTGGCAATCTCAAGCTTCAGGTACAACACCTGAGAGTCAGGACGACCGTTATAGGTGCCTGAGAGCAGAAGACAACTCCTTAGATTGTATACTTCAGCACCCGAAAGCAACCTCCACGCGGGCGGAGCCGCGAGCAAAAGCTAGTACTTAATAAAATGTTTCATTGATTTCTGACTAGTTGTGGTGGGTAGTACCATCTTGCTGAAACCAAATGAATTCGTTACTTACTCTGTGTCTAATTCTGCATTCAAAGTCGTCAGATGAAATATAAAATTATAGCATTTGCCGTAAAGAATTGCAAATGTATTGAGTGATCATCCTTAATTGATTATGTTGAAGTTAGATCAGGTACTATGAATTTGCATTGTCTCATTAGATATAATATGTCTGCAGAAGATATCTGACCTATGCTCGATTATGTTTTTCCAGCTGTAAACATGTACCATCACTTTTGTGATTTCTTCAATTTGTACGCATCACTGCATGTTAACTCAACGCATCCGTCTACTTTCTCCAGAGACAACCACATTTTAGTGTGGGAGACATTTACGTATGATTCTGCATTCAAGGACACATTTAAAGCATTCACAGACAATCCAATTTGGGATTTGAAAAAGTTCCGAGGGAAGGTGGCGTGTTTCAAGAATGTAGTGTTCCCTCTACTGCCCAGAATGATATTTGGTCTCTATTACAATACTCCTTTGGTAACTATGCAGTTTTATATTAATAAAAATATATTCAAAATGTATACGCCTCATTGATCTAGTTGTAGCTCACTTTGGTGGGGAACCTGGCAACATCCTGGGTTCAAATCCCAGATGGGAGAGTTACAATCTGTGTTGAATATTTCATTTGACATTATAAAAATAAGCTCAGTGAACCATGGTTATACTAGTCACATCTCTGCCTACCAACAAAGCAAGAAAACTAGATTAATATTCCTTAAAAAAGTACTGAGAAAAAAGTATATGTTATGTATAAATTTAACCAGTCACGTCCCAATGGAACATCGGCGCTCCACAACAACAACAACTGGCAACACACTCACCGTTCTTACATACTATTTTCAACTTTAATGTTATGTTAATAAAATAGATTTTTGCTTCTATTTACTCTGTACTACTTTACTTTTTTAATATCCTTCGGTACTCCAGGGGTTAATTGAGGTTTTTTCACATTTATAGATTCCTATATAATTGTCTGAATTTTCCAGATATATGGCTGTGAAAGAAGTGGATTATTCCATGCATTTTCGAAACATATAGTACATTCCCTAGATATAAAGTTGCATCCTAGAACCGATAACAGAGTACGGGTAACATTGCTTTCGAGAGGCACCACTTATAGATCCATACTGAATGAAAAGCAGATCGTAGAAGCGTTGATTAAAGAGAAAGGCTATTATGTACAACGTGTTGTGTACGACAGAAGCATGCCGTTTACAAAGCAACTGGAGTTAACTCACAACACTGATGTGTTTATTGGTATGCACGGAGCTGGTCTTACTCATTTGTTATTTTTACCAGATTGGGCGGCAGTATTTGAGGTGTAAGTATTTTTGATTAATTTTGTTTCTGGTATGGTAAAATCATGGCGATTAAACCTGAGTACCATTAGGCATATGGTATCTCTGCAGAGAACGAACGGGCTCAGCAACTAAATTTGTACTTTTGACATTCCTTTGATTAAACAATCCCGTCTCTATTAGATAACTGTAAATATAGATAATATATCTACACTAGCTGATCCTAAACTGTATTTGTAAAGACTTAACCTTATTATACGTTTTTAATGATAGATAGAGATTAACGATTTATCAGTTAATTATACTGAACGCATATATCGCTTTTAGATAAACATTCACAATTTCCAAGTAACCGTCGGGTCGTTGCAGACCTTTGAGGATAGTTGGGACTCTGGCAATCATTAAGTGACCCCACAAATTACAATAGCTAAGTGTCGATCTCAGTGAGTGAATGATCAGATAGAGTTCTGCATACCATTTTCGTAGGGTAGAGATAGTAAAAAGCGAAGACTCTGCTATTGCTGCGTTCCCTTCGTTTCATCTGGCCATTGCCGCTCCATACTGTGCATATTTTGCATATCCTGTAATACAAGTGATATTACAGGATATGCAAAATGCAGAACTCGGAATTCGGACCTCTATACCACACATAAGTTGTAGAACTCGAAAGTGTATGTATTATTAAAAAAATAATTGGTTTCAGATATAATTGTGAAGATCCTAATTGTTACGCTGATCTCAGTAGACTTCGAGGACTTAAATACGTTACTTGGGAGGATAAAACAAAATTAATTCAGCAAGACGAGGTATACACACTTCTTCTCTCCTAATACAGTTGTACATTAATTATTTTTATTGATATTTCTATGACTAGGTAGGTCTCTCTTTAGTCCGTAGTCTACAGTCTCTTTAGTCTCGAGAGTCCGCATGCCCGCCAACGAGAAGTATATTAAGCACTGTGAAAGGTACTGAAACCAGTGACATTACTAAACATTACAATTACTTTATGAGGTCTCGGGGTGATAAAAGCAGAATAGTGTCATCCATTGATGGTAATAACTTGGCAGGTAATTCAAAATTCTGTGTACAATCGGACAAGCAACCTGGTTGTCTAATATAAATATTATCACTAAACACACTCTTAAATACGATGGATGATGTAAAAAATATTGGTTTGGAGCTCTTCCAAGGCGCGGTATTTTGCCACAAATTACCGGTTTTTATTGTAATTTGAATTTGTTTCAGGGTCAAGGGCCGGGCGGTGGTTCACACGCGAAATTTACTAATTATTCGTTCGATGTGAAAGAATTTTTAAGGTTAGTCGAGAAATGCGCCGAGCACGTCCGTAAACGACAAGATTTTAATAACTTTATTGAGGCCTCTCTATTAAAGAAATTCCATGAAGAGCTTTAACAGCAATGCATTTTACATTCAAAAACACATAGGTCGTCTATCACACCCAGGGATAGAAAAGAGCTCCGCGAAGTTTGGATAGAGCTATGCCTATTCTATCGGGGATACAGGCGTGAACTTATGTTATGAGTTTTATGTTAGTAGTAATCTGTTGTAAAAATAAAATTATTTTGTGCGTTTGTGATATGCAAATCTGAAATTTATTAACACCACAATATTGTTTTTTTTAATAAATGCGTACATTGAGTGAGTTGTTTTATTACCAAAAATCCGTACTATAAGTGTCTAATACTCGTAGGTATCCGTATTAAGATTTTAGCATTTGGCGTGTAACCTAGCCCGCTGCACAACAACCGCTCTCTGGGCGTCTTACATTTCGCCAACATTAATTGTAACTGTACAGATCTATGAATAAAATACCATGAAAAAGGAAAGATCAAATTGTATGAAAATAAGACTTGTTTGAGAAAAGTCACTTGCTGGTGGCATTTATATCCGCCCAGATAGCGACCACTGTACATATGGTGTAAAACCCGCCATAGTGGCACACGCAAGTGTATCGCATTCCGGGGCCAGGCAGGCAGGCCGGGGGACTAGAGTTGGGGTACGATGTTTATCCGTGTTGCGGGTTTCGGAATAGGTACTCTAGACACTAGACCCACGGCGCTTCTTGAATTACTTTCCCCATGGCCAGGGTTGGGCAGTATTTGAATTACTTGTAATTGAAATACGTAATTGAAATACAAATACGTATTTTGTATTTGTATTTCAATTACTTCTAAAAAATGTAATTGTAATTGGTATTTCAAATACCTGACGCTGGGGTATTTTGTATTTAGTATTTCAAATACATAGGGCTTCAAAATACATTTGGCCAAAATACATTTTAAATAGCGATGTTATTAAACAAGGCTGCATGGTTGAGAACCTTTGCCTTTTCTTTTATATAAAAAAGAGAATGAAACAAACGGTTATTTTTACAGAACTTCTGTGTAACAAATAAGTAAGAGCCACCCGACATCCGACCCGCACCGCCTCGCCTAGTGCGTTTAGTATTCTTTATTTGGACCTTTATGGATATGCGCTCACTACATAAACTCCATAGCGTCACCTCGCCTCCATATCCTCGGTCGTAAGCCGTCCACGCGTGGATCGCGAGTTGCTGCGCATTGCCAACGCACAAGCCCCATAAGTCGCGTAGCGAAGTTTACTGGTGACAACGCGGCGTCCACCCGTGGACCACCTGGACGACCACCACTTCGACAACGAGTGGACGCCGAGCGACGAGGCGGTACGAGTCGGGTGCCGGGTGGCTCTTATGAGCTGGGACCTTTAAGTTTATTACTAAGATTGTCACGATGGATGATCAATCCACATGTACGTCTACGATGCCAAACGACGGCGGCAATGGGGTGAATCAAGTGACGTATCCGCAAATTTTAACTGGCGGAAAGTATTTCACAGTAATCAATAGCGTACATGATAATGTCCAGGCATCTTGTATTAAATGCAAAGCCAAGCTACAAGCAACTTCATATTGCATTTGAAAGTAAGTTATGAAACGAGTTATGTTATTGTGTTTTTTTATATACTGACACGGCAAAGTGACCCCAGTGCACCTGATGGTAAGTGCAGTGGGATCCAGTTTTTTTTATTGTAGAATTTGCAGGTTACGAAATGATTGCATTAATACAATATATACTTACTATACTATACATACCTATAATATCTTATACTATTTATTTACTTTATTTTTTTAGAGAAAGCACCCTGATGTTCTGAGTGAATATGAGAACAGCAAAATAAATCAACATGTTTCTGGTTTTACCAGATTTTATTTTGCAAAACAACCATTAAAAAATTAAGAAAAAAAGGAAACAAACTAAACTAGATTTTACGTTGCTAAATGAAACTGAATGTCAGAAAAAACTTGATAAAAACATCATGAATTATATTGTACAGAGTATGAAACCCTTGAGTACTGTAGATGATCCCAATTTTGTAAAGATTTTTACTGACCTTCCACAAAACTTAAATGTAATGCCAAGAAGAACATTAGGAAGGAAAATTGAAATGACTCAAAAAGAGATCATGGAAAAAATTAAAAGCATTTTGAGCAATGTGATGTATGTATCAACCACTGCAGATATATGGTCAACTAAAACTAGGAGCTATCTTGGTGTAACTGCACACTGGGTAAATTTTCATTTACCTACACTTTTTACATAGTTTTTTTTTCAGAAAGTGTATTCTGTATTCGTTTTGGTTTTATGTGAATTTATTGCCTAAAACATTTAGTTTCTTTAAACATTGGAGCAGTAATTAAATATTACTTTCATTTTTAGATTAATACAACTTCACTCGAATGTATGAGTTGTGTATTATCTTTTACCCGCTTTAAAGGATCACACACTAATGACAAGATTGCTGAAATGCTGTTTGAAATCGAGTCTTCTTTCAAATTAAGACATGAGCAAGTTGTATCAACTACTACTGACAATGGGTCAAATTTCGTGAAGGCTTTCCGAGAATTTGGTTTCAGTGATTATGTGCCTGATTTCTCTGATGATGCTGTTGAAGGTAAAAAATACTGTAGTATACCTACATATATCGTACAGATATAGATAATTTATCAAAATCAGGTTTTCATACTGTTTTATTTAAGTATTTATCAAATCTTAACCAAACGACATTATTTGCTGTATTTTTTTAATAATGTTGATGATTTTTGTCGTCGACTACTAATTAATATTATGTTTAAAATACATATATTTTTGTTTTAGATACTGTAGTGGAATCACAATATGTCTCTGATGATTTTTATGAAGAAGAGTTATTGTTTTTGTTACCAGTAAATATAACAGAAGATGAAACTGGGGAGAGAGAGTTATATTTGCCTAGGCACTTTAGATGTGCCAGCCACACGTTAAGTCTTTTGGCCACTACAGACATGAATAATTTCATCAAAGATTCTCGTGTTAGCAGCGTTCACTATTCAGCAATTGCTAAATGTACATTGTTATGGAATATATCCAGAAGGCCCAAATCGGCTGAAGTTATAAAAGACAGTCTTGGAAATCAGTTGATATGTCCCTGTCCCACAAGATGGAACTCTCTTTATGATTCAATAGTGCAGCTTATGAGAAGTAAATCAAAATTAAATGACTTATTTGATAAGTTGGGTAAGACTAACACTTTTTCAGCCATAGAACTAGAATACTTGGAGGAATTCATTGAAGTATTGAAACCAATTACTACAGCTTTAGATTACATTCAGGGCAACAATTGTTACTATGGAAAACTTCTGCCTACTTTAATGTCTGTAAGAACCAGATTAGCTCGGCTGCAGGACTGCAATTTGAAGCATTTTACTGTTATTGCATCACAACTAAAAGAGAGCTTAGATAGAAGATTTGATAAGTTTTTTAAACTGTCACCTGAAATAAATGAAGCCATATTGGCTTCATGCTACCACCCCAGTTACAAAATGCGTTGGTTGCCAGCAAGCATCACAATAGATGAGAGGCAAAGAATTCAAAATCTTGCTATTCATGCTTTAGAGGTAAATTACAAAAAACATGAAATGCCTGGGAGTAGCAGGAGTAGCACTACTAGTAAAGATGATGATGATTTTATTGTTTTTTGTGAACAGGGACAGTGATCAACCACAGACATCAAAAATTGAGTTAGAGTTAGTCAGCTTCCTAAATGATAAAAGCAAAGAGCTTAGCATTCTTGAACGCTATCCAAATATAAAAAATATGTTCCTACAATACATTTTTTTGTAACTACGATTTCGCCATTGTCCTTTATATTTTATCCTTCATTGGTGCGGCCTATACTATTCTATTTACATAACCTAACACCTGATTGTATTTTGTAATTTGTATTTTGTATTTTGATAAATATAAAATACAAAATACTGTATTTTGTATTTTATATTTTAAATACTCGAGTTAAAAATATTTTGTATTTTGTATTTTAAATACATCCGCGACAGTATTTTGTAATTTGTATTTCAATTACAGCAAAGCATGTATTTTGCCCAGCCCTGCCCATGGCGTAGTGTGAAGAAGCTGAACAGCAGGCCAGTATGATTGTGTTGAGTAGTGAGTGATAGATTGTTTCTTGCTACTTAATACTTAAACTGAACGGCACTGCGTTTACCATCTGCTGGTCTACTCTTGAACACAATTCCGATCAATCACTATTGGATTTGAGAGATTTCGTACTCTTAATCATATTATTTCTATATTGTGTAGCCATTAATATGCAGTAATTGTAATTAAGATTATCACATGATTGGTTACATAATACTAAAATAATATGGGCCAAGGTCGCACTCAGAATACGAAATCTCACAAAGCCAATACCTATCGATCGGAATTGTGTTCAAGAGTAGACCGGCAGGTGCACTTTGCCGTGCCAGAATAAAAATGTCGCGTGACCACTTACTAGGCGTTAACGCCAACAGAAAAAGGTTTTTGTTTAGGCCCTCAGTACAAATTTGTAATGATTCCCAAATGTAACATCTTACAAAAGTGTTCTTATTAAAAATTTAATTCAACGAAACTATATAGGTACTTTGCATTAAAAAAATTATAGAAATTGAGACATACTATAAACAAAAGAAAACTAGAAGAGCAGAGGTGCTTTGGAAGTCGGTACTGTTTCAGTTGAACAAAATCGGCACTGGCTTCTTTTTAAAATTCTAGTACCTACTATAGTTTTTAATATTTAATTTGCACGACGTTTAAAAAATTGTAATGCAATAGATAGTCATTATAGGTATAGATAAATTATCAGCAGTGCAGCTTAATGAGCATCGATATTCAAGTAGGAATATTCCTTACTCCTTCCTTTCAAATTCCGAACACAACAAAAGTCAATAATTACCTAATTATTATGTTTGAAAAGGAAAATTTAGTTGTTGATTAGGGCAGTCCTTGGAGCACCAGTCTCTTTTAGTAGTCAATTCGGTTATAGGAAGGGTCGGAGTATTCTTCATAACTGTCATTTTCACCACTTACCTATATTCAATTGACTTTCAGTCGAAGTGAGTCAGTTGTGCCTGTTTGCCTGGATGTTTCGGCAGTTAAGATAATTTAATCTTATTTCCTTTGGGTACAATTTTCTTTTTGTTATACCACGATGGTGGCCAACAAACTTACGACCCGCCTGATGGAGAGCGGTTACCGTAGCCTATGGAAGCTTGCAACACCAGGAGCATCACATGCGCGTTCCCGACCCTCGATTCATTAGTACCGCTTTGATTCCCAAAAATAATTGTTTTTTTAATCTCTTATCAGGAGGACCATGTCGTTAAGACATTCAGTCATTCAGAATCCTGCCAGAACTGTGTGTGGGGGTTTACCTCAGGGTAGGCTCAGAAGCTTCGTAAGCGCCGAAGAAGGCCACCGCGGGGTTTTAGCTGGTAGTGTCGGGTGGGGTGTATATAGGGGGTAGGGACTCGGCCCAGCGGCAGTACGGATAGCCATCATCTGGGCGAGAGGAATGCTGGGTCATCCAGCATACCCGTTTTATTCTTTACTTACCCCAAAATTCACACACACATAGTTCAGACACCACACTTGATAAAACCTGTATCCTGGGTATCAAGAATCACGAGGAACTACGGTCCTACAACACCTAGACCCGAAACCCATATTTGTCTGTTACACATTAGTCTCGGTGCGGGAATCGAACCCACGGCCTCTCGTTTCACAGCTGTTTACTCGTTTTAGTGGAATCAGTTGTCATTTATTAAAAAAAGTGCTGTTTCTTTGATATTTTTAAAGATTTATAGATCCACATTCCGATCGTGAGATAAAGTAATAAATCTATAATACAGATACATATCTGAAAGCCATTCCCAAACATTATTACGATTATTATTGATGCAATCTTGTTTATTATTTTGCAAGTACACCGCTAGTTTAATTGTAACAGCGCTCTCGAATGTAAATTCCATAATTACAGTTCGCGATATTCAGATAAATTGTCCATAAGATCGGATGAGAGCTCATGTTCACTTGAATTATTGACGTACGTTGGTCCAGTTAATCCTGAGAAATTTTGTCAATTAAAAATTTATACGGTGGTTTTATTTTCATCATAAATAAAGTGAAATTTTACAAATGTTTCATATATATTTATACGAATTCTTATAGTTACATATTTCAAGGGTGAATTTTATCAATAAAATACTCGATGCTGATTTGAAAATATTGTAAGTATTAACTCAAGCTTATATGCTCGAAGGCGTAAACAGAAACATAACTTGGTGCAACTACTTAATAACAGTGTTCAATCCATAAGACATCAAATTTCAGTATGTGTGTTTTTCGGATGGAAAAATTCATTAGTAAGGTGTTGTTACGCAATCTAGGGTCAATCCCTAGGACCACGACGATTACTCGACTTAAATAAAATGATTAATGGGTACTTAGGTACATTCCATAATCTTTCTACTGTATAACTTATTTTCGTGGTCTAAAACTAGTTAGGATTTAGAGAATTTTTATAGTAATCAATTTTAATTTTGATAGTAATCAATCTTATTTAAAACCCTGTGCCTAATAATGTTTAAGTCAAGGTAGAACGTAGGTACCAATTAATAAACTGTATTGCTTTCTTGTTCAACACGGCTATTCATGTATAACATAATATTGGCTTTCAGAACTTGACGAATCTATTAAATGGTAAAAAGCTAGATTACAAGTTTATCCTATCTATATTTATTTTTCACTATGTTTGTTAACTTTGGGTTATGGACATCTGCATGCTCGAAGCGGTTGGCGAGTGTAGTAGGTATCAAATCGTAAAACAATCGCATGATAAGGAGGCAATATTTACAAAGGTAAATTAATGACCAGTACCCGCATACAGCCTCGGGCTTCGCGCTCATAACTTTTTGGCATAACCAGATTGTATCTCAAAATAAAATTGTGATCATCATTGATTTATTTTAAACTAATTTTAAATAATTTGTAATCTGTATATATAAAAGAAGAAACTGACTGACTGATTGACTGACTGACTGACTGGCTGACTGACTGACTGACTGATCGATCAACGCACAGCCTAAACGGCTGGGGTTAGAGACTTGAAATTTTGACAGTAGGTACCTTTTATGACGTAGGCATCCATTAAGAAATGGTTTTTAGAAATTCCACCCCTAAGGGGGTAAAATAGGGGATGATAGTTTGTATGCAAATCCGTCATTTTTGAATTTAAATTCATGAAAATTAGTATTTGGCCTTTTAGTTAAAAATAAAAATATATGTTTCAGGGTTTTTGGAAATTCCACCCCTAAGGGGGTTAAAATAGGGGTAGAAAGTTTGTATGAAAATCCGTCATTTTTAAGTTAAACGCATGAATATTGGTATTTTGTATTGTATACTTTTTCTCCCAAACATGACCTCCACGCGGGCGGAGCCGCGAGCAACAACTAGTCTGTATATATAAAAGAAGAAACTGACTGACTGACTGACTGATCGATCAACGCACAGCCTAAACGGCTGGGGTTAGAGACTTGAAATTTTGACAGTAGGTACCTTTTATTACGTAGGCATCCACTAAGGAAGGGTTTTTGGAAATAAAATAAATAGTTTGTATGAAAATCCGTCACTTCTGAAGTTAAACGCATGAAAATTGGTATTTGGCCTTTTAGTTAAAAATAAAAAATATATATTTCAGGATTTTTGGAAATTGCACCCTTAAGGGGGTAAAATAGGGAAAGAAAGTTTGTATGAAACTCCGTCATTTTTGAAGTTAAAGGTATCAAAATTGGTATTTGGCCTTTCAGTTAAAAAATAAAAACACATAATTCAGGCTTTTTGGAAATTCCACCCCTAAGGGGGTTAAATAGGGTAAGAAAGTTTGTATGGAAATCCTTCATTTTTAAGTTAAATGCATGAAAATTGGTATTTTGTAGTGTATACTTTTTGTCTCAAACATGACATCCACGCGGGCGGAGCCGCGAGCAACAGCTAGTATTAAATAAATAATACTAGCCGTGTATTAAACATTGTCCCACTGCTGGGCACGGGCCTCCTCTACTAATGAGAGGGGTTAGGCCTTAGTCCACGACGCTGGCCTAATGCGGGTTGGCAGACTTCACATACTTTCGAAAAATTCTCAAATATGCAGGTTTCCTCACGATGTTTTCCTTCACCGTTAAAGCAAGCGATAATTAACATTTTAATACATACATAACTTTAGAAAAGTCAGAGGTGTATGGCACTTGGTCCGTACCGCAACCAACTAGGCTATCGCTGCTTGTAGTATTATTGAATAAAATATTTGAGTGTAACTATTTCTCCTACTCTAAGTACAGATAGCCTAGCTGGGACTCTGGGAGTTGTGCAGACTGCCAAGATGAACGTTGCAGGTTTTAAACTATTTCAAATAGCATACGCCTTCGACTTTATAAGGTAAGTGGGTATCATTAATAATATCGCCTGATTTAAGGTATTTTTTACTGTCACGGTAAAGTGACCCACACTGAGCCTGATGGTAAGCGCAGTGCCGTCCAGTTAGAGTATGAGGTAGCGAAAAACAACTATACCTACTGTTAGCGACGCAACAGCCTAGGAATGACTAACGGAACACGTATACATCGCGATCAAATGTGTACACGCTCATTACGCACTATAATATGGTATGATAATGACATTCTAAGATTTTTTCTATGGTTTTTTGTAAATAGCTTTGTACAGTGTTAATCCTTATCGTTAAATTTAATGTTTTTAGATAGTGCGTAACGAGACGGTTATTTTGATATATAACACTTGTATATTCTTATGATACTTTTTATAATAAACGCCGAAAACACCGATCACCATAGTGAAAAGGGACTTCGAAATGGGGCAATTTGCATAGGCTCTCTCTATGGTATAGCCACGAAGTAGTTAAGCAAACCGGTTTTCAAGAAACGACATGGGCTCTACGAGAACAAAGAAGAAACTACAAGAAGCAAACTGGAAAACAAGAAGACTTGGAAGACTTGGAAGAAACTGAAGACCTGAAGACCTGGAAGACTCCAAGTATAGGACGGGGTGTATAGGACACATTTGGCTAGGGGTGATCGGCATACGGCTTAACGTCAAAAGTTGTTTCTTTGCCTTCAACCCTTTCCTCACACATACCCTACATACATACATACACATACAACATACACACACACACACACACACACATATATACATACATACATATATACACACACCCTCACTCTCTCTCTCTCTCTCACACACACACTCACACACCCGTACACACCCGCTCCCAGTGGTGTTGCTTTGTACGGTTGACACACTTGGTGCACAACCCCGCACTGCGAAGGTGCATGAGCTGGTGACCGGCGCCCGAGGTAACTCGGTCAACCACCCAGCCTCGCTTACGGGAGGTGGATCGCAAGCCCTAGCGCTTCGATCGTCTAGGCTCCCACAACACCTACCTTGCTACTCAACACAATTACGGTGAAGGAAAACAGCATAAAGAAACCTACAAACCTGAGAATTCTACGTAAGAATTTTAAACGCATGTGAAGCAACCGGCATTAACATAGCCTTTTTATCCCGGAAAAACGTACGGTTCCCGCGGGATTGTTTTTTGTTTTACACGGAGCCCGGGATCGAAATTATTTTTTGTAATATTTTTGTACATAGTAAAGCAACTTATGTAAATACAATTGAGTAACAGTACTTCAACAACAGGAGCACGACAATCGTAACGGCCAGTGGGTTAATCAGTTTTTAACCAATTTCAATAATTAACCGACTTCAATAAAAGGAGGAGGTTCTCAATTCGTCG
The DNA here is from genome assembly GCA_905220505.1 of Laothoe populi. Classification (NCBI taxonomy): domain Eukaryota; kingdom Metazoa; phylum Arthropoda; class Insecta; order Lepidoptera; family Sphingidae; genus Laothoe; species Laothoe populi. The sequence goes on along the minus strand of HG992151.1, from coordinate 10,984,243 downwards.
GAATCTTTTTTTATGTATATTCCCCGAAGACGCCTGGACCGATTCGAGAACTTTTTTTTTGTTTAAAAGGGTATACTTACCAGGTGGTTCCTTTGGCACCAAGCCAGGATCTGATGATGGGATCTCAGAAAAAGCAGATCTCAAATTTTATAGGGACGCATAATTTGAATTTTGTTTGAAGTAGGTGAAATTTTTATGAATTATCATAGATGTGGTGGAAGTATATCAGTGGGCTGGTTAGTGGTTAAGCACTAGGCATGGTCGTAGGCCGGTAGCGGCGAGCACGGGTGGTCGGCGATGCGACGACGCCGCTGAATCATGTCGCTGATAGCAATCGCAGGCGCCAGCGCCCACTGCTATTTTCTATATTTATCACCATTTGCGTAGCGTGCGTATTGCACTTTTGACTAAATTATAATTTTAGATACAATAGATCTCTGTAATTTTGTTATTCGTTGATATGTTTTGATGTTTTTGTCTCAATTCATATACATGTACAATAAACTTGTTGTTATTATTTTATAGCCTTATGATATTCAAAACAAACGTGAGCAACAGCCGTCTTCGAGATAAATTTACCGTTGATAGACAGGAAGATATATTAGAGCTATTTTACACCAATTATACAACGAATTGAAGCATGCTTACTGTGTCAAGTGGCTTAACGGCACCTGAGAACACCAACTGAATATACAATAAAAATAATTAATCTTTAGTGCACGAACATCTCTTTGTATAATAGCTGCGTAAATTAAGGCAACAAGCCCGAAATTAACAATAGTAACAAACAAACAGATTACAGAAGGTAACAGAACGAAGACAAACATTCGACTCTCTTTCAAGGCATACAATAGTCGTCATCAATTACAGGCAATAGATCGGCCAACATCATTTGTCCGTCCGTCCGTTACTCGAGTGGGGCATTCCCACGGCTCTCGGGACGATCGTGTTTGTTGTCGGAATATGTCCAACGAGAAATAGTAACAGAAAATTGTTTCTGATTGCCCCGCTGTCTAACTTACTTCTTTGATTTCCGCATATACATTTTTATTAGGTAGTTTTCTCAAGCATCTCAAAAACCACATAATCTTAAGTTCCTACATGAACCTACTTACGGTGTATACTCACACCGTATTTATATAATGTATTTAAAATCAGCTTCCTAGCTCGGGTCAAAAGTAGGGCCCTATGATGGTAAGAGCTTATACCAAAGAGTATTATACTATATACGGAAAGCTCACACATTGCGTCTTCATTTGAGCTGAAGGGTGTCTATGGTTTTTGTTTGTCAATTTATGTATCTTTTATTAGGGATGCTGAAAAGTGAAAATGTAGCCAGAATTTACACTACCTATTACCTATTACACATCCATACTAATACTATAAATGCGAAAGTAACTCTGTTTGTTTGTTACCTTTTCACGACTAAACGGCTGACCAGATTGTGACGAAATTTGGCAAGGAGATAGATTATATCCTGGAGAAGTCCATAGGCTATTTCTAAAAAAAAACAACCTTGAAAGGGGTCAAATAGGAGTTTAACATTTGTATGGGAAATCAATAATTCCTCGACTTAGGGATCTGGAAATTCATATTTTGGTAGCATTAGGCTTTTGGTAGGAAATAAAGAAATACGTGTTTCGCATTTTTTCAAAATCATCCCTAAGGGGGTAAAATAGGGGATGAAAGTTTGTATGAAAATCCTTCATTTTTTAGCATGAAAATTCGTATTTTGTATTATATACTTTTTCTCCCAAACATGACCTCCACGTGGGCGGAGCCGCGAGCAACAGCTAGTATCCATATAAATGTAGATAAGAATTATGTATTCTAGTGAAAATTAAGAGTATAAGTGTAATAGTAATGAACCACATTCAGACATCACATGCCCCAGCAAGACATGTCCCACAACACTCAGACCGGAAACAAATATTTGTAGATCAAACCTGCGGCATCTCCTCTCACAGCTATCTTCTCACCCACTGCATCATGGTCATTGTCGAAAACTAATTACTGGCATTATTAATTAATTGAAATATCGAGGCCCGAAAAGTAGTAGTGGTTGTACAATAGTAGTTAATTGAAGTATTCATTCCTAAGAATTGGTGGATTAAATCTCAGGTTAATAATTATTCAGAACGATGCAAACCGTTGTTCTCTCGATATTATCAAGAACAAGACCGAAGAGAAATTGCTCCGATCGAAAGATAATCTCGCTGGAACCAAAATTGATCATTGATAGGAGGCGCGCGCGTCCTGCCGCCTGCCTCCAGTCCACGCCCCCTTCAATGTTAACTTTTTTAATTTCATGAGGTGTGTATCACAAAATTGAATGTTTAATTTTTCGACATCAAGTTGCAAAGTATTAATTGTTTTGGTTAAACTTAATAAAAATAATTTAGGATGTTTATTTAATTGCTTTTTTATGTGAAGTTACCAATTACAAACCATTATCTATGCACAGAGACAGGCAACCATTATACGTTAAGTATGTATAAATACTTATTATTATTAGCTTTCAGATTTAGGTCACTTCTCAGTAGAGTCTCATTCGATCTCTCGGTCAATAAATATCAGATTAAAGTGCCGCTATTGTAGCCTTCACGCACAAACTAGTACCGTGGCTTTCAATAACGGTTCGCACTATGCAGATTATCATTGGGGCGATAACCATGACGTGAAAGCGATAGCGGCGACACGATGCGGTGGAGCGAGTAGCGCTGTCCCACCCGGTTGCAAGTGGTCGAGCTGCGTGCACACTGCGCCCGCGACAGGACATCCCTCTGTCATATGTCACACGATCTGACGTGACCCACTGATGTTCTGTCGCATTTATGCTTAATTATACACTCACACTTCACACAAATTTTACACGTATCATAAAATACATACATAATATCACGCCTTTATCCCATAGGGGTATGCAGAGATTATGTTTTCTACTTCACACAATCCGAACATATCACTAACTTTTTTTACTTTCATTAATCTTCTCATGTACACGCGTCGGCTTAGGCTTCTCTCTGAGTGCTTAAACCACCTTAACATGCTTTTGGCGACTCTGGTCATTACAATATATTCTTGTATCACTCTACTATATTTCACATATACCCACTGTATGTCACAAATCAAGCCTGTATGCCATGTCACGCCTCACTTGCTTCTTCTACTAGACCCATAAGGAACCATAGTTATATCATACTAGCCGGATGCGGAAATTGAGGAAACTTTGTTGCTGAACTTTATGCGGAGTTGCGCGTTCGTCCATATATTTTGTTCAGTGCAGCTGTTTTAAACTGTTTTGGATATTTCATCACAAAGGAAAGATGTCGTATAGTCCTGGCATATATGTATGTAAATAGTCTATGGTTTATAAATAAAATGTATTAGTCTTGGTCTGGTCTTTCAATTATGGCACTATCCCGCGGGAACCTTACATTTTGTCCGGGATAAAAAGAAGCCTATGTGCTATTCCAGACTATAATCTATCTCTGTGCCAAATTTCACCCAGTTCCGTCCAGCCATTGTAGTGTGATTGAGTAAGAAACATCCATCCATCCAAACATTCGCATTTATAATAGTAGTAGGATTCATTATATCATATTCATTTATCAATTTTTTTTCAATATACTATTCGGTAACTAAATCATAATCAGGCAAAACAGTAAGTCTTAAAAGAAGACATCAGATGAAAAACGGTTAATTAATTTTACAAATTCGTACGCGTAACAAAACATAGGAAAATTTATATTTTTCATTTCTGCAGGGCATAGTCGGAATATGAATTAAATTAAGAAATACATCCAACGGTGTACTACTACGGCTGTTACACTGAACACACCCTTAAAGGTCACACGCAGCTCATTAGAGCCATCCGGCATCCGACCCGCACCGCCTCGACTCGTGTGGTTAGTATTCTTTATATGGATCACCGGATCGCCTCGGTCGTAAGCCGTCCACTGGCGGACAGCGAGTTGACCACTCGGTGACAATTCGCTGCTCGCATGCTTGCCTTGCGTTGCTGCGCATTGCCAACGTACATGAGTGCCTCATGAGTCGCGACGCGACGTTTATTGGTGACAACGCGGCGTCCACCACGAGTGGACGCCGTGTGACGAGGCGGTACGGGTCGGGTGCCTGGTGGCTCTAATGACCTGTGAGCTTAAAATACGCTTCTTGTGTTGTAGGTATCCGCAACTACGAGATGATTTCGGACTCGGACAATCCAGACTCGAACCGGCCGAACGTGATTTGCACAAACATTGTTTCGGTACTGGGTTCGAATCCACGGCCTTTCGTATCCGGCTACTCGTTTGCTGCTGAGTCCGTGTAAAGAAAAAGTGGTATCTTTGTCGCAAACTGTGTTCTCTAAAGTTCAGAGGTGAACGTTGAAGCGATTTACTCTAAAGATATGTGTAAGCGTATTTACGCTACGCGAGCCCAAATAAGTGACCCTAGTGTCAAGGTATCGGTGTATCCAAATAACTGCATATTATGTACAAGTAGCACTCAATTAAACAAGCAAGGTCACATTTATGTCAAATGTTTAGAAAGTATCCACACGTTGATTGCAAGGTGCTTGCTATAATAAGTGCTATTGTGAATATACAAAGCAATAATCCTGTGTATTCTGAGCTATGATGAAATGTATAAATAGTAATATTGTTCGCGAACATCATTTATTCGTCATGATAAATGTTGGTATTCTGGTAGAATTGGACTCTATAGAATTCGTTAATAAACAACTTTATCACATATCACGTACCTGTATTGTTAGAATAATTTCGAAAAAGCTTGTTTTGTTACTTTTCAAGGTAAAGTATTTGTTAATTTCAACATAACTTGAGATGTGATTTCTTCTATTATTCTTACAATTGCATGAATCTAGAGTCGTATCAAATATGTATGTAATAACAAAATTTCAATTTATTTACTATGGCAAACGATCAGGTCCAATTTGCATTTGGATCTTATGGAGATTGGTCACCCCGCGCCGCCCTTACCTACATTTGTGTTAATTTTATATGAGGCCGAGACTAAGCTTCATAAAGCTAAAGCAGATTAGTTGGCGTGAAATAGTGCTTTACATCGCTAAGCACACCATGTTCTTTATAAGCCAGATTGACTTTAGATTTCTGACGGCTACTAATGTGAGCTTTACTCGTATATCGACAACAAGACCCCAATACTTCGCAAAGTATTCATTGTAACTACGTAATTTTCTTATGGGGGATCCGGGAGACAAAGCTCAGTAGCTTCGTTATTGTTTAGTATTATATAGTCTTGCCAAGAGATTTATTATACTATATGACTGGTGGCGCAGATGTACTTGCGCATGCGTTACGATTGCTGTGCTGAGGTCTCCGGTTCGATCCCGGGTCGGGTAAAGTGATATTGGGTTTTGCTATTTAGAAATATCAGTATCAGCCCGGAGTCTGGAATTGTGCCCGGTATGGCGATAGACTCGCCCTCTATCACATTATGGGACCGTAATAAATTCGGCGTAAAATGCGTGTACTAGTTACATCTCTGCCTACCCCTTCGAGGATTACAGGCGTGAGTGTATATGTATGAGATTTATTATAAGTAGCCTTATCCATAACCGTCTTAAACAATCAATCAAATTCAACCATGTAGGATTGAGAGGTAGTCGGTTATTGGTGAGAATCTAAATGCTGTGGTTTGTAGAAGGCAATGAGATATCTAGGATGGTCAGTTCTCACCGATGTCCTATATAGCTACACCCATACTAAAGAAATAATTTTCAATGCAAGAGATTCGACTTAAAGGGGTTTTTTCAGTGGAAAACGCGCATACTTATGTATCTTCTTGCAGTTAGATTAGACACGTATTAGACGACACCAATCCGAGATTTGGCCTAGTAATATACCGCTTCTATGGTGCAAATATTGTAAAAATATCAAGTGACGTATTTTGCAATTTTCATATGTTCTCGCAACTAGATTCTTAGTAGCTGAGCTGTGATAGATTAGTATAGTACTCGGAATATCTAGTTTTTGACACGTGCGTGGGTGCTGTTCTTAAACAATAATATAATGAACGAAGTGAAGGTATGAGATATTGTATCAATGACACTTTTAACCTTTCGTCCACTCGACTCGAGTATGGGTTATGGCTCATAAAGACTGCTCTCTTTTCGGCAGATAAGTGTTTAGCTTAGTTTGAAGGAGTATTGTTATGATACCGTTTCTTGACTCGGGCGTGGCATATGTTGGCGGATGGTGGATGTTTTCGAAATAGATTTCAAAATGTGTAGTGATTTCTTTTTTAATCAAATTTGATATTTTAATGTTTTGATTCACGTTATCATGTGTAATTAATAGTATATCAATAATATAAAATAGTATCGGAAATCCGTCATTTTATTTAACATACCTATGTTACTTCTAGATGCAATGTTCGCTTACCAAGGAATTTATAACAAAGTAATGTAATGATATCGTTTTGTCATCAACTGATAAAATGTCTTTGTTCTAAATCAATGTATGTAATATATTACTTTAAAACGAAACTTCTATTTCTTTGATATTGATTTATAGTACAATATTAACTTTTGTCGATTTTTTGTGTACGTATTATGTCTGATGATAACACTGTGTGGGTGATGTCCAAGATGGTTTACTTTATTTTTATGACACAAGCCGGCGCTTGAGCAAGTGGGTGACTTGGCAAGTGATCACTACTCATGAGAACATACAATATTAGAATATATAATAATTATCACGTGTATGTTACTGATTTTGAAGAAAGGGAGAGTGGAATTTGGGCCTCTGAAAATCATACTCTAACAACAAGCTTCCACATCACGCCGTTTTTTGTGAGACAATGGTAGAATTCCGAAACAATTGGCCAATTCATGCAATAGTCTAAAATGCCTTTAGTCTAGCTAGCTATAGATAGCTCTGAAAGGTATGTGATGTTATTGATATATACCTGATCTGTAAGGGCTGGTATTTACTTCCAAACTTTATTTTCGTTGGCTCCTTGTATGACACTTTGAGTGACAAATTGTGAAACAGCATCTCTATGGCACAATTTGTACCGCATCATTATTTTATAAGAAGCCTTTATTTGTCTTTTCTCTGTAAAGGATATCAATACGCCCACACAAGTGTCTTTTTTGCTTCTGTTTCTGCTTTCATGATCAAAACAGGTGTTTGATTCGAATGTGGTATTAGTTGTGATATGTTAAAATGTAATGGGAACGTAGTCTACTTCTGTTCGTAACTACGAAGCTGATTGTATGTGTCTAGCGCGAGTAGTAGCAAGTGGCAAGACTAAACTCGCAGCACTGTCTACGTGGACACGTCCGATGCGCGAGATAATCCGGAAACCAGCGCGTGTCCTGAGAAGCGCCTAATGGCCGACACAGCCGCGGGCGCAACGTGCCTCACAGTTTAAATTGAACGTCAAGCTATCGATTTGCATAAATCACAGCGTTACCATTTTCAATTATTTAACTGGACGTATTCAGCTCGACCATCAAAAAGATATACGCGAATGTTTTTTGTGATTAAATAAACTTTTGTTTATCATTAATCAATTTTGTAGACAAATCTTTAACTATTGATGGTAATAATGACTCTATTGTTAAAGTAATAATACTTTATTACAAGATTATTATTTTCGTCGTTTCTCACGATAAGGACATGAAGAAATTTATTTCAAAATACAAAAATGTATAAATATGTATAACTTATGGAAGTGGTATATTAAGGGAAAGCTGACGATGTGAAAATTTTATTGCATCCATTCATTTATTATTCTGCATTTGAATTTCATTAATAATATTACCTTTTATTTTGACGTATTGGTCGTAAGCAGCATGATTTGAGTAATACATACTTTCAATTAGTTTGACACTCTGATTGCACATTATTTGTAATGATTACCAAAAAAGTAGAGTACCAAATTATACAGTTGGTCAAAGTTCATGTGAACGATTTTTATTGTAGTTTTTTTCTATATACATTGTTTACAGTTGCTTCATATGGATTGTAGTTTACACCCCATCTCTAGTACTCTGAGTCTTTGGAGGAATGTTGAGTCTGTACTGCATCATCTCGGATTTACATGCAGGTTTACTATTATGTTAAACAATACGTATAAAAGAGGGAGTAAATAATCCAAATAACCTCCAAATGGGCGTAGCTGCGAGCGAAGTTAGTTCCTTGTAATGATGATACACCTGTCAATGAATATATAACTACATCACTACATGTTATAAAACAAAGTCCTCCCGCGCGTCTGTCTGTTCGCAAAAAATTACTGAACGGATTTTCATGCAGTTTTTAACAATAAATAAAGTGATTCATGAGAAAGGTTTAGGTACATAATTTGTAAAGATTTTGTGTAAATTGGTTGAAATATAACGATAATTGTAGGAAGTGTCGGAAAAAGTCAAGACACCTGGGGAGCTTTCATCGAAAACGCTGCCTTAATCCCTTTGAGATATAAAAAAACAATACATCGTAGAATATTCCTCGTTTATAGATCTACAAAAAAGGTGGCAATCCGCGATGGCATATATCTATCTTCTAAGGATAGCTTACTATACCCATTGTATCTTCTAAAAAAATGGTCACGTACAATGCGGTAGTTAGAAAGCTATTTAGACGGATACAGTATTAATCTTTATCATCTCAAATACGTTTACCTTACGGTACGGTTATCTGCATATTATTATAATCTTTTACAGAATAATTTATCGCAAATCGATATAAATAATTACGCGCGCAAAAATAAATTCAAGCGCTTTCTCACTGTTCCTATATAAGCCGAGCAGAACACCTAAAAGGTAGAGCGATCGGTACAGGTGCGTCAGTGCTGGAGATAACTCCTTGGATTCAACACTTTTTCTCCCAAAAATAACCTCCACGCGGGCGGAGCCGCGGGCAAGAGCTAATTAAATAAAGAATGTTTATACCTATTTAAAAAACTATATTGCGTAAAATGTAAGGGTTCATTGTTGTACCATTGCGATTTGTTAGTATTTAAATGAAACATAATTGCACGTAGTATGGTAGTAGGTTGTGTGAGCCGCACAGCTCTGCACACAGATAATTGCAGAAGGGCACGCGACCGCTCGGCCTTCCGCACCTCGCACTGACAGCTACCGACCGCTAGGGCTACATTACTTACTAATCACCTCGCCTATTATAACATGTTATTTAGGCTATGTCTCTTTATTCATTTCCTAGTACTCATAGTTTCTTAAAGTTTATTTATTCATGTCCTGGAAATATTTTTTTCATGTTATAATTATGTTATTTTGACCTTGATTATAATTTATGTACCAGGTACTGTTAGCTCTGATCAATCATCGAGTTAAAATATAGTTTTCCTGTATTTATTAGTATTCCTGTATTATATAAATCACTGGTGATATAAACTCGTTGCTCCTCAATCATCATACAAGCTTCAGCGCTAGACTATAACCATTCAGCAGTAAGTAAGAAGTTATTCCAGGTAACACCATCGGATCTCTTTACCGAGGTATGGCTCGTGCGTCGATCACTACTCACGAACAAAATAACAACATGTAATTTTATACACAATTGTTTATGTGCCAGTCAATGTATAGATTTTGCCATAGTATTGATTCCGACCGCCTGCCATAGTAACCCAATTTTGCAAAGTTTTTTTTTGTTCTTAACTTCGCAAGTAGAGATTCAAATAAAACTAATTTTATCGCTTTTTATTTAACGTTTTTTAAACCGATTTTTTTAACAGACGTCTTGGTCACGTAAAGCTATCCAAATATCGGGTTAATAAAAAGTTTTTTTAATTCATAAAAAGTACACCGACTTCAATAAAAAACAAATGATGAATATAAAATCTAAAATTTGAAGGTTGCCCTTGATTTTTCTGAGATCCCATCATCAGATCTTGACTTGGTGCCAATGGGACCACCTGGGAAGTATACCCTTTTAAACAAAACAATAATTCCTCAAATCGGTCCAGGCGTCTTCGGGTAATCGGGGAACATACAGAAAAAAAAAGACTCCGACGAATTGTTAACCTCCTCCTTTTTTGAAGTCGGTTAAAAAGGTAAAATAAAACGCGATCAAATCCGTAAAATTAGTTTAATTACAATGTGTAATATTCGCGTAAACATAAGAAACATTTTTCGCAAGTAGAGATAGTTGGGTGTTGTTATTATAACTTATTTCATTTTAACTTGTATGTTATCTATGCATGCTTGTGGTTGTCTGTTTACAGGAAAACACTGAATTATACGTCTTTATACGTGTTTAAACAGATTTATACGTGTTTTATTAACTTAAGTTATTTAAAAGCAAAGGCGGAACTTAATGTACAACCTAACCAGTAACTAACTTTGATGTTTTTTCATAACATAAGTGAACCTTCCTCTCTACGTTAATTAAAAAAATTTGTTAAGAGTTTTAACATATATAAACATACACATGTTAAGATGTGTAAACATGTCTTAAACACGGTCAGTCAACATTTCGCGTTGGAAGATCACAATGAAACTTTTTTTATTATTAACACGCACAACGCCAAGCGAGGGTTTATCGGATACTTACGAAAGATCCACCTATGTTATCCAATCATCGTTATGGAGACCGAAATTCTAGAGGTAGCTGACTCCTAGGCATATTATGGATATACATACACATACACTCATGTAAGCCCCGAAGTGGTAGGCAGAGGTGTAACCAGTACACCTACTTTTCGCCGAATTTATTACGGTCCCATAATGTGATAGGGAGCGAGCCTATCTCCATATCGGACACAATTCTAGACTCCGGGCTGATACTGAGTATTTCTAAATAGAAAAACCCAATATCACTTTACCTGATCCGGTGATCGAACCCGAGACCTTTCGAGAGAGAACATTCGTAACGCATGCGCAATTACAACTACGCCACCGAGGCAGTCATATTATGGATATGTTTTATCTTTTACCGAAAATGGCCTTTGGTACACTAGTTGATGCATCTAGCCATATTTTACAACACGTTCCTATTACCAATGTATCCCAGTGACCTTAACCATCGTTTCTTGGTTAAATTACCTTATTACAGCGCATAGACATAAAGGCAAGAAAATAATGTGTCGCAAAGTTAAAAATGTCACCAAATCAATAGGTACTGGTTGTAGGTTCAAAATTATTAATGGAAAGCTGACGCTAGTTAATTACCTACCAAGGTGTGTATTTGCAAATTTTTAACAATTATGTTCCGAATCAATATTATAAAGTTTTTTTTCGCTTATTATGTCATAATACGTATAATATTATATTGGATATTTTGCATGTATAATGAGGGTGATAATAAGCATTCATATAGCTCATTGACATTAACTGCATAGTGCTGAGACCTGTCGCATTCTCCTATAATCGAGTGCTATTACTGCACTTGGAAAATAAATTAAGCCTGCGCGCCAAGCGGCTGCCTCCAAGAGAATGCAATTAAACATATCATAATTATGAAACAAAACGAGAATAATGTCTACTCACACTTTAAATAGGGGCATTTAGTATTTAAATTCTAAATAGCAAAACATAATTAATTTGTATTCTTGGATTTTATATATTTAATGGAATCAAATATTTTTTTAACACATAACAAAGAGTTTAATGTTATCACTTTGAACTCTTTGTCTATTTGTTTGTCATCGTAGCGCATAAACGAACGGTTTCATTTAGATACAATTTTATTATTCAAAACCTAATATAGGTAATTATAGTTACTTAATCTTAAATTGATAACAAATTGCAAAATTTACTATGATAAAAGATATATCTTGTTGAAGATCGATTTAATACGTTCCGTTAAATGACGTTGGTGTATTGGAAGATGGCCACGGCATATCGGCTATTCATTGCAATTTGAACCCGAATTTGATTTATCTTGGCAAGTAGTTGATAGAAACGTTTGAAAAAGCTATAAATAACTATACACTCACGCCTGTAATCCCCAAATTTATTACGGTCCCATAAGGTGATAGCGGCGAACCTACCGCCATACCGGATTCAATTCTAGACTCCGGGCTGATACTGAATATTTCTAAATAGAAATACCCAAAATCATTTTACCCCACCCGGTGATCGAACTCGAGACCTCAGCACAACAGTCGTAACGCATGCGTAATTACAACTGCGCCACCGAGGTAGTCACAACTGTGCCATCCAGACAGTCACAACTGCGCTATCGAGGCAAACAAGGCAGTGAGTATTTGTAAAATTTTTATAATAATACAAAATTCTAAATGGTGATGTAGATATGTTTATGTCAAGGCATAAGGTTTATCAGGCGAATAATATAATTTTATTTTATATTGCTTTAATTATAATTGCTGCGCTGCAATATTTAGATGTATGTTTATTCTTTTTTGGATTATTATTATGTAGATAACGCCTTCACGGCAATACCTCGTTAAATAATGTTTTGATAACATTTTCTGAAGTTCCGTAAGGTTCAGTACCCCGGCGCAGCACAGCCATTGTTTGAGACATTGCAGCCAAATACACTGCGCACACCTGTTATCGTTACCAGATACTTTACTAACTTGATTTTATAACTGCACTTTACACCTAAAATATGCAAACTAGTTTATCTAATCATATCAAAATTCACATAAGTTCATTTTTATTGGAGACTAGCTGTTGCCCGCGGCTCCGCCCCCGTGGAGGTTATTTTCGGGAGCAGAAGTATCAATGCAAGGAGTTGTCTTCTGCACTGAGACACCTATAGCGATCGTCCTGAATCTCAGGTGTTGTGACTGTCTAGATAGGCACAACTCCTAACTAAAACTTCTAGCACTCCTTATAATACCCCGGGCTCACTCCGTAAGTGTCGAAGAAGGCCACCGCGGGTTTTTATCTGGTAGTGTCCGGTTGGGTGTACATAAGTAGTAGGGACTCGGCCCAGCGGCAGCCCGGATAGCCATCATCCGGGCGAGGGGGTGCTGGGTCGTAAGACCGGCTAGTCCAGCATAACCGTTTTATTCTCATTTCGCTTCCCCCGAAGCGGACGGCAGTAATAAAATGCTTTCCCCGCGACAAAAAAAAAAGTGTTGTGCCTGAAGCTTGAGATTACATTTAAAGAATACCTCATCTCCTCACTTCGCCCTTTAAGGGATGATTTGGTAAAAACATTGAAACACGTATTTCTTTATTTTTTACCAAAAGCCTAAATACCTATATGATTTTTCAGATCCCTAAGTTGAAATATTACGGATTGCCCATACAAACTTTTAATCTCTATTTCACCCCTTTCAAGATAATTTTTGAGACAAAAGATACCCTATGTCCTTCCCTAGGATATATTCTATCCCTCTACTGAATTTCATTAGGATTCGTTCACCCGTTTAGTCATGAAAAGGTAAGAAACAGACATACAAACAACAATATTAATTTTGCTGCGGAGATATTTTAAAACTGTTATATCTCCTAAGATATTCATTGAAATCAAATGACGTAAAGGGCAACTTTGTTCAAAATTAAATACTTGTGATGAATAAAGTATTTATTTGGATAAGGATTAATACCATGTTTATAAAAACCCCTTTCCAAATAATGCATTGTTTCAGAACAAATTCGATAACCATTAAAAAGGTTATAGTGAACCAACCGAAATAGATAGACATATGCTATCGCGGACTTTTTTTTAGAACTTTTTAGGAGGAACAATTTCGTCGTACATGATTGTTATGTAACTTTAACCGTTAACGCAGCGTACGCAACGGAAGCTCTCAAAAGGAATCAATTTTCCCCGTTTTTGCAACATTTTTCATTGCTGCTCCGCTCCTATTGGACATAGCGTGATGTTATATAGCCTAAAGCGCTCCTCGATAAATGGGCTATCCAACACTAAAAGATTTTTTCAATTCGAACCAGTAGTTCCTGAGATTAGCCCGTTCAAATAAACAAACAAACAAACAAACAAACAAACAAACTCTTCAGCTTTATATAATAGTATAGATTATATACCAGATATTTGACAATATAATAGATCATGCTGAACAGCGCTGAACATGCTAAATAAGTATCTATTTAGCTTTAACTATATTTATAAATACGTATAATATATAAACTTATTTTAAGCTTATAAGGTATTATACTCAGACGCAGTAGAAGATATAAGGTTTTTAATTGAATAAGCAAATAAACAAAGTGGGACTTATAAAACTTAGACGATAATAGGGTTGTCATAATACTACCCCTAGGGTGTTGGTTATGAAAAAATCGACGATAGAAAAGGATGATTCTAAAATGACGTAGTTTAACATTTTTTAAATACGATTTTTTTATCTTCATTTTGGCCATACTACTTACATCTTTGAGTATTTATTGTCACGAAAATATTTACGCTTTCTATGGGATAGCAAAATATAGAAAGGTGTAATAGCTTAAGATGCCTCCATGGATTGTATACCTTTTCTTCCAAAAATAACCTCCACGCGGGCGGAGCCGCGGGCAACATCTAGTAAAATATAAATATAAGGAGGGAGATATTATTAGCACGAAAGTATTCTAAATGAAAGTAAATCCAGTTAACCTTGTTGTTCTATAGCTGTTGTTGCGGACCCTACATCACACTGGCACGGTGCACGGAAACTATTATTTTGCTTGAAGTTTCAACCTTCTTAGAAGCGCAGGTAGTTTGAACCAAAAAGGAGTTGATACACTTGTAGCGGTTCTGTTAAAATGGCCGTGCATGAGAGGCAGTTGTACCTTGTACTAGGTACGTATTACAGAGATGTTGATTTGGGTGCCGTTACAGTATGTATCGTGTAGTAGGATAGGGCGACATGGCAACATGGCGACATGGCGACCTGGCGACACGAAGACACCGCGACAGTGTCGGCGGCCGAGCGCGACAAGGGCGTGCGACGGACCGTTCCAATTTACGGGTCACGAGCGGACCACTCGCGCACCGACCTATCTGCCTTTCCTCCATAATTGAATCCAATGGCGTGGGAGACTAGACACAAACAAATAAAATATTCCATATTATCTAGACAATTATTTACTTTACCACTAGCTAAATTATACGTATACTTTGTTTAGAAAAAAAACCATGACATGTTTTCAAACTTGTTTTTGTGGCATATTTTGGTATTTATATTTTGTTTGTACAATTTAAAACAATTATAAATTTTATTTTAAATAGCTTCGTTTGCTTTGAACGAATATGCCAAAGCAAATGAAACTGATTTCAGGCATGAAACTGCTAACTCTGAACTCTAATAAGCACGTACTAAGAAAAATTTCAAACATAAAAAGGAAACTTTAAATAAGTTAAATCTACCAAATGCGACTAATAGGATCTGTGTTGTTATAATGACATAACATCAAATTACATAAGCTCAGAAATAATATGGGAGTGAGGCACGACTGCTTTAGCTTACAAGGACCGTAAGCCTTTTTTGAAAGTGCGTCGGCGTCGCGGACCACGGCCGGCGCCGGCGCGGTGCAGGTGCGCGATTGTCGGATAACTACGGTCACTTTAGACGCAAGAATTGCGAACACTTGCGTTCTACGCTATTGCAATTGATTGTTTGTAATGTTGCCACGTTATTTGTTAATAGGGGTCGTTAGGTTCAATCGAACAACGACACTAACATGTTACTGTAGTTAGTATCGTTAAAATGTATCAACTCACGGATTATAAACATAGAAGCTGGGTTACATTTTGTAACAGTGGTATAAAATAAAACGTTTAACTACCATATAGGACCATTGTTTGCAAGCCTAATTAATATTATTTACTGGCTTCTTTAATGTATATTCCCTTATTAAATATTCTAATCGTCCAAATGTAGTCAAAATGCTCAACCGTATTATGCCGAAAGACGAGCGCATTGTAAGGCGCATAAACCGCGCTGCAAAGGTTAAGGGCACAAGACTCCACGTGGGAGGTGCCAGTTTAAGAAACTCGAGATCCTGTCTTGTTCACAAATGGCGTCCATTTTCACTGCAACTTTGTCCTGGAAATGCAATAAGCAGGTACTTTAGATCACACCACGAGAATACAATAAAACGAGCCTGCGCAATACAAACATTGTAAAGTCTAAAAGGCATCATATTCTTTAAATAAAACATTATAATATTTTTTAAATGTTTACTACTACGACAAATGTCTTACTTTGATATAATAACCGTTATACAATTCTGTTTGTTCGAGCTTCATTCAATAACTACTATGCCGGTTTTCATAAAGCTTTTGGTGTTTATAAGCTTATGGTGAGTTTTAAAACTGGTAAATATACGGGTATGTATAAATATAACTATAAATAAGTATCAAGATGAGATTTTTTTTTTTTACCGTTTTGGATCTTTTTTAAATCTCGAACGACTGCTATTTTTTTTAAATCGAACTGTTTTAACACGTCTCTTAAAACATGATAATCTTACATATTTTCACAATAGGATCACAAAAATGTTCTTTTTTTGGGGCACTCAAATTTACTTGTACTTATATTATAAAGAATACTAGTCACCCCGCCCCGGGCAGACGTTGTCCTGCCACTGACTGAATAAAATAAAAAAAATAAGTTTTTGATCTCTACAACAGCGGCACCTATCGGGTCCAAAACCATCCTATCTTTCAGGCTGGAACCAACTATATATAATAATAATAATAATCATCATACTAGCCCAGTATTAAACATTGTCCCACTGCTGGGCACGGGCCTCCTCTACTAATGAGAGGGGTTAGGCCTTAGTCCACCACGGTGCCCTAATGCGGGTTGGTAGACTTCACATACCTCAGAAATTCGTATAAGAATTCTCAGATATGCAGGTTTCCTCACGATGTTTTCCTTCACCGTTAAACAAAGCGATAATTAACATTTAATACACACATCACTTTAGAAAAGTCAGAGGTGTATGCCACTTGGGTTTCGAACATACGACTTTCGTCTTGGCAATCCGTACCGCAACCAACTAGGCTATCGCTGCTTATACTATATATATGGTCACAAAATTTAATTAAATCGATGGGCGGTTATGGAGTTCATCGCGGACCAACATCGTGACACGGGAATTATATATATTAAGATATTATATGGTAGCCAACTTATTCAGTGATCGGACCGCAAGCAAAATCTTATTTAGTATGTTTACTTAAAAATATATTGTACAGTTTGTAACTTCGCCAAGAACATCCAATGAATTATTAATTGAACTTGTTGGTGTAAATAAACAATATCTTTATTGTATTACTACTAAATTCAACAAAAAGTAAAAACTGTAGCAAAAAGACGTAGACATGCGAAAACTTATGTTTTTTAAATTCTTGGTTATTGGTTACTAATAAAGTTAACAGAAAGATAAACTAAGGTAAACTGATAATTTGTTCTTGAATACGAGTCGATCGGTTCAATTACTAACTATGGTGTCGATTAGGAATTCTCATTTTTTCACAAAAATTTTTTTTTACAGAAATTATTACGATAATATTTTTGTTTTAAACTATTTTGTACCGTGACGAAATTTTACAACGTTATTTAAACGGTACATCATACTACTTTTAAATTGAAGCGGTTTCTCATTTTAAATTCTTCGTCCTTGAACATTTCAACAAGATTTATCTGAAGACTTAACTACATTACATTGGTGTAGTGGCCTGCTACTGAAATGAACAAACCATTGAATTCCTGGGTTCAAGTTCCAGGTCAGGCATTCAAAATTTGTTTTAAAAAAAATATTGAAAAAATTTACTCGTGATTGCCCAAAATATCTCACAGTTGGAATTTATGCCGGATATGGCGATAGATGCGCCAAGTATTATATTGGACGGAAATGATCTCGGCGAATAGGTACTAGGAACAATTTTAGCATTTCTGCTGACCCTTTTACATAAGCTTAATAATACTTCAGTTTCTAGGCACTGATATACTAAAACTGAAATCCAGAATCCAAATCCAATTGTAATGAAATTGCTTGATTCAATATTGTTTGATTTAAAATTAGTCACTTATCTATTTTTATTAAAAATAAAAATTTATTGAATTTTTATTAATTCAATATTATTCAAAGTGAAAAAACACTAAATATAATCTTTTAGTTCTTGTAATTTATAAAAAAAAACGTAACATGAAATAGCTATCGAATCGATAAACGGTTACAGATGGTCAGTTAAGGTAAACTTAATATAAACCGAGTTTATTTTATGATGCCGTGTTCGAAAGCGAAGTTCTTAAGGTATCGAATCAATGACGCTATTTGTAAATATACAGTAGAATATTTATATTATTATAAATATATTACTGTCAAAAATAATAATATATATCATGAAATTGTTTTACATTTGTATACTCTCACGCCTGTAATCCCCGAAGGAGTAGGCAGAGATGTAACACCCACTTTTCGCCGAATATCGGTCCCATAATGTGATAAGGGGCGAACCTATCGCCATACCGGCCACAAATTCCAGACTCCGGGCTAGTACTGAGAATTTTTAGATAAAAAACCTAATGTCACGTTACCCGACCCGGGGATCGAACCCCAGTCCTCAGCACAGCAGTCGTAACGCATGCGCAACTACAACTGCGCCACCGAGGCAGTCCTGAATATAAAATTGTTAATTCCATTAACGTAAGTAAATAACTACTAAAAACATTTTTTGTTTAGGTACATCTAAAACTTAAGTCCGTAAGTGTGTGCTGATATAATTTGGATATGAAAAGCATGTTGTTGCAACACATCTCTGAATAGCTGCGGATCCGTTAGTGTTAGTCCAAGGTAACGTTCACACAATCAAATATCATAAGTAGGGTTGTTTTATATGGCAACAGGTAAGTGTTGCACGACTCCGTGAATCGAGAATAGTGGATTACGTGTGAGTGCGCAAGCGCAGTCGTGCACACGAGTCGGTTCATTATCGCGCGTGATGCATTTGCGCTTGCCGCCCACCGACCACCGACCACCGTCTCCCGCATCCCGTGATATTCGCGCGGCAATATTACTAAATCATTGTCATTCGCATACACTCCAAACAGCCTCGTCCCACAGTCTCATGACATAATTATACACTACCGAGTACCGACCATAAGAGTAGATTCGACTCCTCTATTTGCGTATACTTATTTTATGTAAGTAGCTATGGTTGCGCTAGTGAATAAAATTATTTGATAAGTTCAAAACAGGAATACAATTTAGACACTTCCTCGGCATTTAAATTATGTATGAGTCGCTATTTGTTTTCGAAAAGAAAAACAAACGTAGCCAACTTACATAATGTTGTTTTTAACCGACAGGTTCACTGTTTTCAATTCTGATAGGGATGCCATCATTCGAATGACAATCATAGTGTTGAAACATATCTCCGCCACTTTATCGGTGCAGAGCAAAATATAAATATTTATGTTATTATGTAGCTTATTTCTTAAATTAATTAACACAAGAGTTTTACTGATGTTACTATACGTTCTTATTTACCTGTGGGGCAGAGAGTGGATGAGGATGGTCACCGAGAAACCACAACACCGAAATCCATTGATTTATGAGTTGTCCGACATTGTATCGGATCTAAAGCTATCCTATCTTTTAAATTGGAGCCAACCACACACATACACAAAATTTCATTGAAATAGTCGAGTGGTTAAAATTGGTAAAAGTCTATAACGGACATAGGTAGAGACAATTTTTGTGTCCTTTCTTTTTAATGTCATGCAAACATCACGGTCCCAGCGACTACTACGTTTTGAATAAATTGGTAAACGAATCTTTGCGATCATCATAATGTTCATAATCGGTAGATTTAAAACATTTTAAGGAAGCCTATGCACATTTAATTATAAAAAGAAAATATATATTGAGAATGGCATAGATAATGAGTTTGGCGAGTCTGTTTGAGAACCTCTGAGAGGTAATGTATGTGGTAAAGTTCTATGATGATCTGGATTTCGCGACAAAGATATGTTTCAAAACATATTGACTTTATTTATCGCTAATCATTACACAACTAACAATATTAGTGTATCATTGCAAAAAACAAACTGTGTAAAGATCGAACCGCGGTATATCTTTATACATTAGTCATAATCAAGAAATACGTAGGTACATGTATTGATTATTAATGCACTTTTGACATAAATTTTAATCCGGAACAGGGAATGTGTAATAATTTTGCATTTAATTAATTACTATATATTACCGCTATAATATAATTACTATATAATTAACATAACATTTTGAAATAAATTTATATTTTTGTATAATTTTCATGGGTCGAATGTTAATTGTACATCCCGACCTGCAGAGCTTTTTCAAAGAATGTATTCCTATTATTTGTATAAATATTTTTTATTTTAAATAGCCTCCAATGTTTCCATTATATTCTTGTGTTTAAAAAGATTTAACAGTTGAAATCCCATTTTAATTATAAAATCAAAGTCTTATGCTACGATCTGAGAACAAAAAAACATTCAGCATTCGAAATATTAGTAAGTTTTAACTAAGTATGACAAATTTGTACTGGATGTGAAGTTTTTGGCAACCCTATAGGAATATATTTTCTATATTATGCTTTCAGTAGTCTGATTTCCAATGCTAAGTTAGGCCCATGGTAATGAATAAGGGAAACGGTTTTTAAAATATGATTACACGTGTCACACACGACGGTCACATTTCTTAAAAAAATACCATTCAATAGAAAAACACTTATCTTTTTACTTCATATACAACAACTGTTATAAACCATAATAGAAAATCAATTAATTTAAAATATATAGTTTGTAATTGTGTTAAGTTAAATAATTAACTATGCCAATTGTTATAATCCATACTAATTGTGACATGCGTCATTTATTTTAATAGAATAGCAAGTAGATACAGCACAATAGGCTTCTAAACAGTATGTGATGTAGAATCTAGTTTACACTCTAGTATGAGCATATCATTATATTGTTCCGGAATAAGCGATTAAAAATCTTATAACGATCATGATAGCTAATAATTGATGAATATAAGGAATTATAAATTGCAAGGACCTTTAATGTTGCAGAAAAATATGCACTCGAAAGCGGTTCGTACTTCGTAACCCTGGGTTGCTGACGTCGTCAACAAATCTCAAGTAACCGATTCACCGTGGTCTTAATTCCAATTCGTGATTTATAACTTGTTAATAATACCGCAAGCTTAAACCGAACAGCTATAAATCAAGATCAGCACAATGTAGCTTCAACGAAAATATTGATTGTAATGCATGGTAATTCCCTGGTTTACGCGGTTCCAAGTTCCATGCGTGTGCTATATTTTTGTACCGCAGACGCCGTAATTTACTCTATAAGTACGATCACAACAATTTTATACTTTATTATGTTTATAAATATACATTTGGTCAAATCGAATAAGATCATATATTATAAAATCTATTTTAAAGATCATTTATATATATATTTGTATTGGAAAAAATGTATTCGGTTTTAAGCAGATAATATATCATTATTGATTTACATATGAAATGAAAACGCCTTCTGTGTCACTAGTATATATATTTATAATCTTCAACACTTTTAGCAAGTACCACAATACAACGTTAAGGTTTCGATGCTCGACTAGAACTAACTTAAAAACTAGGCAGTAGATTCGAACATCATGTTTTTTCGAGCTTCCTGTTCTCATTTCTTTTTATTCGGCAACTACTTTGACTATTAGTCAAATTAAGTACTTTTTAAATTCATTCGCAAAATCATAAGTCAAATGATGCACATTAAATTTTAGTGTTTGATCTCAGAATTTTAAACAATATTCGGAAATCATGACACATATTTCTCTAACAATTTTTACGACAAAAAGCTGCTAAACTGCATATTTTATGTTGAGAATTTTGCCATGTTTTATGTAACACATCCGTTTGTCCATTACGAACGATCAAATATTTTGCATAAGAATTTTTAAAGCACTGGTATTGAAATGATACTTCCCAAACAGAGCTGCGGCGTAATATATTGTTTGGGGCATTAAACGAGTATCATTACTACTGTGACAGATGGTGGTAATAAATACAACTTTAACACGGTTAGACGTAAAGAATAACACGTGAGAAAAACACTCCCGCCAGACATAATTAGTAAGGCAGGTGTAATTTGTGTGGATGGGCATTCTGCCTTATTGGTGTTTCTAATTATGAAACTTAATTTAAAGTGGTCATATCGCACGAGTCGCCGGTATATCTTTAATCTACCCGTTGTTATAGTCTGCTAACTAAACGATTCTGAATTAATAGAACACGGAGGATGTTTAATACCATATTTGGTACCTATATAATATTATATTACAATATTAACACATAACTTTAGAATTGAAAAGAAATAATAACACGCCCAACAATACCACACATAGCCCCGACCCCACACTAAGATTCGTGTCTTGTGTTGTGGGTATCAGGGACTACGAGAGACTTATGGTCTCACAACACCCAGACCCCGGACACAAATATCTGTCTGTCACACGAACATTTGTCCCGGTGTGGAAATCGAACCCACGGCCTCTCGTTTCACAGCCTGCTAATTCACCAACTGCGCCGCGGAGGGTGTCAAACATTCGCGACATATACGACGCAATATATTACGTAAACTTTATGTGTTGGTGAAGAAGCTTAACGATGTCTGAACATTCATATAATTTTATTAGATTCCCACTACACGTACTGATATAATAATTCGGTCATTGTCACCCTACAAGCAGTTTCACTATGTTATAGTAAGTGCCCATTACTATAAACATAACATGCGTGCAGGCAAAGGTAAAAGTGTGTAACAATTGAGAAGAGAGGTCATAGGAGTACGTATATTATTGTATTATATTTCTTGACAATAACAATTACCACTTTATTAAACATTTGTATATTAATCATATCTTTAGGTTTCTATATAAATCTTAATATATCGCTTACATAAATCTATAATTTCATTTCCAGATGAATATAGTTAGGTATATATAAATAACTATATTCTTTACTACATTTTTTCTTCCTATTAGTGGTATTAACTAAATTACACCCCTTTTATAAATGGTTATTTAGTTTAAAATGTTACACTTGAAAAGAATATATTTTATTTTGAAGTTGTAACAAAACATTAAAAACACTAGAAATTATGCGGATAAAAAATGTATTATTAATATGACAAGTCTTGTCAACCTAATGGTATTGAATTAAACGGACACAATGGGTCGAAGGTAAGCAGGGAGAAGTTTGCAAGCAAGTCGGTGGATGTGGATATGTCAGCCCCGCGAGTGCGTCAAGCGTCGAGTACCGAGTACCGACGCGCGCGAGCTGCGGGGTCACTGCTCTGACCTGCGCGTGGGCGCGCCCGTTTCCGCCCGCGAAACCAAATCATTGCGCCCCACACTACTAATCTTTTAACGATACGGCACCTTACACAAATGATAATGCTGTATCATGCTGATTGTGTATTATTTAAATTGTCTTTTAATTAATGCATTTATATATTCATTTACATTTTAGGTAAATTTCAAGAATTACAAATTGTTATTAATTTACACATCTAGCTGAAATGTTTGTGAAATTGCTGCAAATACGCCGTAGTCGGAAGTGTGACGATAAATAAAGTCGATCACACCCAGATTACGAAATTATAAAACTGGGTTTATTGTACGCAAAATTATGCTTACTACTTTTCACTATGCACATAGCTAGGAATAAGTAAGTATAATTATTTATTGCAATTACTGTAAGTATACTTCATTGGTGGTGAATTTATTTATAATTTGTTTGGTTTACTTACGAGTGAAAACAGATTATAAATAAATATATCTACTTATATATAATTTATAAATAGAAAGCTTTGAATTCCTTAACATTTTATTTTATTACTCAAGTTACGTTAGTAATGCTATTAGCCCTGTATTTTACATTACGTCTACTGGGCACAGAGCTCCTCTAAGAAAAAAGAGTTAGGTCTTAGTGGGATACGTTGGCCTGACGCGCGGTAAAAGTCTGCAAGTGCTTTTATTGCGCTCTTATTCGTGCAGGTCTAGACTAGAATCCCATAAGCATACTACCTTTCGAGAAGGCTTGCTATCAAATGTGAACCAGTACGTGCCACTCTAAGCCCCTCGTTAGGCTTGTAACCTATGTTCATGAACAGACCATTTTCATTTTACCCATTATATTTCTTTTGCTTTGGTTTTATTTCTTGTTCATTTCACACCTTCATTGAGTCTTGTCACTCTTTGACATATCTTTGACCTGATTTAACAATTGACAAAGACCGAGAAGAATAAGCAAGATATAATATTAAATAGATGTTGATTGCTATTGCTTTATGTTTAAGTTGACCATTAAAACCCTTATAAATGTCCTTCGTAACCTAGTATTTAACACACGTAGATGTTTATTGCACTCTTCTATTTAGTCCTTTTTTGAGCAAGCCTTAAATGGCATAATATGACTAAAGCTGTTACTAATAATAACCTGTTACCAATAATATCAAATCTATCTCGACTTCTTCAGTACCTAGATGTAGATTTGAGAATAATCAAGACTTTTATTTATATTATATTTATATTTTATTTAGTTTATTTCCAATAATCTTAATTTTACCCATTAGTGATATTAAGTTTCACAATTTTGCCATGTTTGTTAGAGACTGTTGATGCTCAACCATCAACGATGATCCAGTTGGGTTTTCTGATTTGAACCGCGAATTCTAGACGTGAAAAAAATAGCATTTAGTTTTATTACTATATTCATCTACTTTGGTTGCTGAATACATGTGCTAGGATAATAATAAATAATTTCGGTGATAGAGGAGGGTCTCTGCTTGACTTTACGCTGTATTTTGAAAGATGCAATTTGTAAGTCTTCTGTACTGTAAGTATTGTATGCTTAATAAGAATTAATAAGGGGCCATTTCACTCATTCTTAACTCCTGTTTCTTAAATGTATGCTTATTTTCGACTTATTCACTTATCCACCCATTCTTCGCACATAATAAATTGTTCATAATATAGATTTGATGAATATTATACTTTGATTTTACATATTATAGATCTCTATATCTTAGTCATGTTCAAAATAAAATAAGTATTTATGGTTTAGAAAGTCAATCATTAATAATTATTTGAGATTATGATGAAGAAAGATACAATTATCAATAAGACATTTTATAATTACACAATTAATAACGATATATATTCAATTATTAAGTTTAATCAATTTAACCGTGCCCACACACATCAAACCGTGAACTAAATCTTAAAGATTACATTCACCTACTAAGGAATATCAAATGTAACAAAATCAGTCAGAAGTGACACGAATGCATTAAGAGATTTATATACGTCGTCTACCATCGAAAGAGGACAATGCGAATAGAGAAATCATATTTAAAATAACATTTATATAATTTAGAGAGAAACATGCATAAGTACTATGTAATACTACAGAAATCACCTAACGAGTCAATTAAATCATAAAAAATACATTGATTTCTAAAAACTTGCAAAGCATTGTCAAGATTACCATAAAATATGATAGCTGCAATAGACCTACCTAATAACAAGTGTGAGTGTGAGGAAAATAAATTCTCTTAATTTTTTAAAACTGATCAGCTAGCCATCAACATATCACTCGGTTTTTCAGATATATCTTTTCTCATAAAATACGTGATGAGCGGAAATTATTCGATAACGAGTAATTAAAGTAACTCATGAGCTATTTAGCAAGTTAGATCTTATCGCTAAGGGCTTTTATTAAACTTTGTACACATTTGTCATACAGAGTGTTTGTTAGCTGACGTTAATTGGCAATCAACACGAACAGACCCAATGTTGGATAATTGTTACAGAAGTATTATGCACAACTTATTTGTATCAGTATATAAAATAATGCGGATTCAAACGTTTTAACCTATGTATATAGAAGGTAATTCTATAAAACATTAATATTAATCAAAAATTTGGTTAATGTATTCGAACAAGAATTACAAAGAAATTGACCAATGTTATATCTTATGATTGTCGTAATTTACCACATGCTAAATAATTAAGAAATTTAAGATACTGCGACGGCGCAGAGGTCTTTCATCACTGCCAAAGATTTTTCCGGTTTCATTGTGGAGTAGGTATGCATTGTTCGCTATGCTATCGTTCCAATTAATAGTTTAAAACAATTGTGTTAACAAAACCGCCGTTAGTTCACTTCATCTGAGTCAAGAGAACTACGCCCAGAAATAACTTTATTAAGTTTCAACTAGCGCTCAACTGCAGTCGAATTGAAACTCTATACGAATAACAAACTGTGGAGAATGTCGTCTTCTCAAACTGTCAACATGATATATTCAAACATTTGTTAGTATGAGTTTTTAATAATAATCATAATAGCCCTGTATTAAACATTGTCTCACTGCTGGGCACGGGCCTCTTCTACTAATGAGAGCGGTTAGGCCTTAGTCCACCACGCTGGCCTAATGCGGGTTGGTAGACTTCACATACCTTCGAAAACTCTTATGAGAATTCTCAGGTATGCAGGTTTCCTCACAATGTTTTCCTTCACCGTTAAAGCATGCGATAATTAACATTAAATACACATAATGGTTTCTTATGTTTACGCGAATATTATACATTGTATGATATATAAATTAAATACACATATAACTTTAGAAAAGTCAGAGGTGTATGCCACTTGGGTTGGTTTTAATAACAATTAAAACCAATTTTACTTTTATTTAATGTCATGAACATAAACGTCTTTAAGCGTGTTAGGTAGGTTTACATATTCAATTGCATAATTATCCGTTTTTCCTTTATGCAAATAGTTTATAACAATATTTTTTGTGTATTACATCGAGATGTTTTCCGTTGGTGGGCCATTCAATATATTGGGAGTTTTATAATGATTCAAGCTCCGTATGGGTTTGTTTCTACGTTGTAAAAGGTACATTTGCATATGCACACTGTAGAAATCACAATGGTCGATTTAATTAAGGTTCTTTTTTTGTACGAATTATTATCGTTCAAAATTGCAAGCGGTACTACAGTGGTATAAATGCGTTCGACGACGGACCTCAGACATATTACCAGATGCCCTCGGTTGAAGACGAGACTCCACAGTCTCGCCGAGAAGGTGAAAGCCGAATTGGAGGCTTTTAACGGAAAATCCTGGGAAGATCACGTCGATTCGACAGTGGGTGACTGGCCCGCTCTACATCGTCTGTGTCGACAAGTGACAAACACCCCAGAACCAGTACGACCGCTTCTGCACAACGACGGGAAACCACGGTATCGCGCTGAAGATCGCGCCGAGATCTTCGCCGAGCACCTCGAACGCCAGTTCCAGCCGAACCCCACGACGGACATCGAGCACGAGAGTATCATCGAGCGACGCTTGAAGGAATACTTCGCGGAGCCGATAGCTCCTGATGAGGACCCGATTTTCTTCTCGCCAGGCCAAGTCAGGATGGCGATTCGTCGGACGAAGCCAAGGAAGGCACCCGGCGATGATGGCATCACGAACGGTGCGCTCCGTCAGCTGCCCCACAGGACTGTGGCGGCGTTGACGCGCCTGTTCAACGGCATCATGCGCACGGGACACTTTCCACAACGGTGGAAATCCGGCAGAGTCATCATGCTGCCGAAACCACGCAAGAACGTCCTCAAGCCTGAGAGCTATCGGCCTATCACACTGCTGCCAACGACCTCCAAGCTGTTCGAGCACCTTTTGCTCCGACACCTAGTGCCGTCGCTGACTCCAAGAGAGGAGCAGTACGGATTCCGTGCTGGACACAGCACTACGCACCAGCTCACCAGGGTACTGCATCACTTCACGGCGGCCAGAAACAACCGTGAGTGCACCGCTTCAGTATTCCTGGACATGGAGAAGGCGTTCGACCGCGTCTGGCATCGCGGCCTTGTCTACGAGGTCGCCACATCGGACGCGCCCCGTCGAGTCACAAGAGTGATCCAATCTTTCCTGGAAGACCGAAGATTTCACGTAACGGTGGAGGGCGCTCTGTCCCAAGAGCGCCCTATCGCCGCAGGCGTCCCACAAGGAAGTTGCTTATCGCCGATCCTGTATTCCCGCTACACCGACGACATCCCCGTTGTGGACGACGTCCAGCTAGCACTCTACGCGGACGACACCGCGTACTACGTGTCGTCGCCGTCTGCGAGATTCGCCGCGCTGAAGATTCAGCGCACCCTGGACCGTCTGCCCGACTGGCTCTCCAAGTGGAGATTGTCAGTGAACGTCGGGAAAACACAGGCCCTGCAGCTAAGGACTTTCAAAGGGAAGTCAGCAAAACCAGCGAAGCCGTTACGGATGTTCGATCAGGAGATACCCTGGGCCCCCAAGGTCAAGTATCTCGGCGTCACGATCGACAGATATCTCCGCATGTCTCCCCATGTGTCCGAGATCCACCGCCGCGCAGCACACGCGGCATTCAGACTGAAGTCAGTCTTCTCATCGAAGCTACCTCTTCGTGCGAAGGTCGGAGTGTACAAGTTGTACATCCGATCCCGCCTGACGTACGCGGCGCCGGCATGGTACGCGCTCACTGGACCCACGTCCAGGAAGCGTCTACGGGTCGTCCAATCCAGGACGCTCCGCACCATCGTCGACGCGCCGCGCTACGTCAAGAACTCCACGATCCAGAGGGATCTGCACATCGAGAGCCTGGACGACTTCGTCAAGGGGCTCGCGACGAGGATGTTTGAGCGCGCGGACGCCTCGATCTGGCCTCACCTCCAGAACATGGCGCCGCTGCACGCTCGACCTCCGGACGCGAAGCCCCTACCCCGAGATCTCCTCGCGTGACCCACGTCACGCGATCCCCGGAATCACCGCATCACATCACACACCACACCTCGGCGTGCCACCTACTTCGAGGGTCTCGTGACACTTTTCGCCATCGCCGTCTGCTGCTGATCGCCTAAGCTGGGCTTCCCCAACGGGTTCCACCTGGCTGGGTTTGATATCGCGTGGACGGCAAGAAGAGGAGAGCACGAGAGCCCCTCGGTATTCTGCACGCCGATCTACACAACCCCGGACATCGCTCGTCGTACCATGACTCACCATGGCACGACGCCCCCCAGGACCGGTCCGTTTTCACGGACCGCGAAGACTACTACATCAGGAGGGCTACGCCCTGGAAATGTGACCGCATGCACACTTTGTGCACGCGACGAAAACCAACAGCTCAGACATATTAGTGTAATATAATATCCATACGTACGAGGTTGCCTACTCTAAGGTACGATACAATACAATATTATAGAATGGCATTTAAATGTCAAAGATTGAGACTACTTTCTTTTAAAGAGAATATTTGGTTACTGGTCCGTGGTACTACTCCGACAGCCTACAGTACTCACTATTACTACCTTGATTGTTTGATTTGCCAATTGATTTACTGTCATAAATGATTTATTTTTGAAAACGTACTGCTGAAAAAATCTAATATTTACACATCTTATATTTGTGAAAGTCATTTAAAAATTTTCTCAAAAAGTGAAGACTATTTTATTATCATTTATTAATCAAAATAGCAAAAAGATGAAAGTTGTACACATAAATCCGTTTGCAAATAGTTAAGGAAAGACTGGCAAGACTGGCTGCGACTTCTACACTTTTATTTGTTTTAAATCAATTAAATATCTTACATTTCCCGAAACTCTATTCGTGACGTAAAAATAAACTGCTTTTTGAGAATATATATCAAAAAGTTTGATATTTTTTTTAAGTTCAATCAATTTATGCGGCATTATAGAATGTAAACAATACTGTATTAACTTAATGGATATTTATTTTATTTTTTGTTATTAAAATACCTAAATTATTGGTTGTGGATTGGGTAAGTTCACTTATTTTGTTTCATACCTCATAAAGGAAAAACATCTTCATTATATAATAATTTTATGGTCCGTCTGTTCGTCCATGTTTTAAGGCTTTCTTTTTCAGAGAAGGCTAGCGGTAATATCTAAAATGAAAAATAATATTAAAAAAGGAATTACCTATTTTTAAGCAATACAAATCAAGAAGACAGGTTAAGGAAAAGCAGGAAAGGCAAGAAGGTAGGTTAATATATAAGTTTTATTACACCTTCCGTAATCTTACTGACTGTATATAAAGCACTTCACGTCTACCGGTATGATAGCCTCCCTGGCGCAGCGAGCGAATACCTGCCGACTGCCTGTGAAACGAGAGGCCGCGGGTTCGATCCCAACACCGAGATAAAGTTTGAGAGTTTGTGTGATCCAGAATTTCTTACCTATCTACATAGATAGATCTACAAGTTTGACCTAGAGTGGGGTCAGGTTTACGTGGGTGACTTTTGGGTGGTTCATTATTAAAAGATAGTGTTAGGTATTACTAGCCCATACGTGTAGACATATTTACGACCTTTTTCAAGAGCACTATATAAACATCTGATAGCAGTAGACATTTTGCCCAACCAGATAAAAAGTCAATAGCTTTTTATATTAGGTATATCATTAACATAATTTGAAAGTGTGTGTCCACATTTACATTACAATTTTCAATTTTGAATTGAATTAGATATGTACAAGCAAGAGTTCAATGTATAAGTACAACAATAATATAAAAGCTAAGGAGAGCTTTCATAAATGCGTTCGTGGTAAGCGTTTACACTCCAATATTTTTTGGCACCAGCCATTGTATGCAAATGAAGTAATGAATGTTTTCACTGCAACAAAACACGAGTAACGGTTCCCTTAAGTGAAGATTTGTCGGCCAATAATAATTATCATGGACTTGTAACAAATCTGTGGCGTGCGGCGTACCTACCACTTATGTACATATTCAACAACCAGGGATTCCATTTTATCTGAAATCTATTTTTTCAAGTTAAAGTGGTCGACTTACGTAAGTAATCTAATGTGCTCATACGTTGTCTTATCATAATATATTAAAATAATTTATAGATATACATAATGTGTATATTATACTTAGGTGTTTTTTTGAGACCAGCAGATCATGTATGAATGTGGTAAGTATTTTAAGTATAAATCTAAAAGCAGCTATGCGTTAGATACTTTCTTTTGATAATTTTTTTATTGTTAACAAATGTCTATACATATAATTTATTTTATTTTATTTTTACTCTTTATTGTACACTAATATACATGAAATAGGAGAACAAAAATGATTTAAAGTACAATTGGCGGTCTTATCGCTCTCGGCGATCTTTTCAAGACAACCATGGGATGGAAAAGTATGAAAAAAGAAAAGAAAAAAGGGGGAGGGCAGTTTGTGTACATAATAAATATTTAGGAAAAACAAAAATTGAAAAAAATATATTTACTTATGTATGGATATAGTAATAAGTAGAATAAATAATGTTGTTACTTATACAAATTCACACACACACATATACATAAATGTATAAATACATACATATATATACATATATACACATACACACATTTACACATACATAAAGATTTATATATAGAAAGATAACTGAATATATACATACTTACACATAAACATACACACATAAAAATATGCTAACAAATACATATTAATGCATAATAATTAGAGTGGCTCGGATCAATGGAAAAGATAATGATCTTTAACAAGTTTTTTAAAGCGTGATAGGGTCTGTGCTCGCCTTATCTCAACAGGCAGTGCATTCCACAACCGAACAGCTTTTACAGTAAATGATTTATCCATAAAAGTAGTGGAATGCACTGGCATTCTCAATTTTAAATTCTCCGACGACCTCAAGGATCTCGTATGTGATTCATGAAGGAAATCAAAGCGATTTTTAAGATAAGAAGGAGTAAGGGGATTGAACAAGATATTGTAAAGAAGTGAAAGGACATGACTATTCCGGCGAAGTCTTATAGGTAACCACTTGAGCTAAGCACGATACATTGAAACATGATCATATTTGCGCAGACCAAATATGAATCTAATACAGAAATTTTGGAGTCGCTCAAGCTTGTTTAATTGGTCTTCGGTGAGATCAAGATAGCTGACATCTGCATAATCAAGGATGGGGAGGAGGAGCGTTTGTGCAAGCGAGATTTTCGTAGTGATAGGTAGAAAATTACGCAATCTTTGCAAGGACCTGGCCGAGGCAAACAGCTTACGACTTAATTCACGAAGCTGTGGACCCCAGGTGAAAGTTCGATCAAGGTATAGTCCTAGATTTTTGACTGTGTCGCTGTAGGGAATGGTGACACCATCACAGGATACACGAGGCAATTCATTCCAATTCACTTTCGATATCATCCTGGGGCTGCCGACAACAATGATTTGGGTTTTGGATGGATTGATCTTGAGTCCATAGGTCTTACTCCAATCGCAGATTTGATCAATGTCTCCATTGATAGTACAAACAGCATCCGTCAATTCGCCTACAGGAGCCTGAACGTAAATCTGGAGATCATCTGCATAGAGGTGGTAGGAAGAGCGAAGATGATTAGTGACCGAATTTATAAAAATTGCGAAGAGTAAAGGAGATAGTACGCCGCCCTGTGGAACGCCAGCAGACATGGAGCACCAAGAGGAATGACTTTCTTCGATGCAGATGCGTTGCCGGCGTCCGTACAGGTAACTACGAAACCAGTCAACTGCCGTTGGAGATATGTTAAGAGAACGCAGTACGCCAAGGAGGACATCAAAATCAACAGTGTTAAAGGCATTGCTGAAATCGAGTAAAGCTAAAGCTGTCAGCTTGCCTTCCTCCATGCCTGATCTAATGCCATCCGCAATATGAATCAGTGTGGTAGTGGTGCTGTGACCTGGACGAAACCCTGACTGGAAAGGATTTAAGAGGTGATTTTCGGACAGGAATCCACTAAGCAGGGAATGGATTAGACGCTCTAGGACTTTAGAAAGGAATGGTAATATAGAAATAGGGCGAAATTCTGAGAAGGTAGCGGGATTGCATTTTTTAGGGATAGGAATAACATGAGCTTCTTTCCAGAGAGCTGGAAATATTCCCGTGGAGATGGAGTAATTTAGGATGTGGGAAATAAAGGGGAGGATTTCGTCCAGGATAGGGAGAATCATATTTCGGCTGACACAATCGCTTCCCATCGCGTTTGATGAAATGAGCATAATAGTTTTCTTAACATCACAAGCAGCAAATTGTCTCAGAACAAAAGTAGGACAATCGGGAGATTTCAAGGAAGAAAGATGTATTAATGTGTTATCTTTTATCGTCTTAGTAAAATATGGCGATGAAGAAAAATGATGGTTCAAGGAATTTAGATTAATGGTTTTAGGAATAGAATCTTGTCGAGATTTTCCAACTCCCAAAGATTTAAGAAATTTCCAGACTTTGGCTGGATCACCGTTTTCAACAGAAGTATGAATATGTCGGCGTTGAGCACTCCTACACACCTTACTACAGTGATTCCGAATAGCCACGTATTTTTTCCAGTGCGACTCAACAGGACGATGTTTATACCTCGACTTGGCCAGAGCTTTTTTGGTCAGTAGCGCTTTAATTTCATCAGTTAGCCAAGGTGCAGGAAGATGTTTAACCTTGATTGGACGAACAGGTGCATGCTTATCATAGAGTTCGATCATATTGTTAGTGAACATATTAACTTTAGCATCAACACAATCTGCATTTAACAGTGCATCCCAATCAATGTTGGCGGCATCCTTGCGTAGATTGACATAATCTATACTCCGAAAATTACGCTGCAAAATAATTTTAGGCGAGGCTTTAGGAAGACGAATACGATAAGAAAGAAAAAGTAAGTCATGGAAAGAAAAGGCGTCACCGGGGCATTGTCCGTGTTTAACAACATGACTTAAAGATGAAACAAGGATAAGGTCAAGAAGAGAAGGAGTACAGTTAGGAAAATGATGAGTGGCAGAAAGAGGAAGAATGGAAAGGTTGCAGGATTGGACCATGCTCTTAAAAGAAGAAGAACGTCGGTCACTTTTAAGAAGGCAGGTGTTGAAGTCACCCATGATTATGGATTGACTGTACGAGGGAATTAAATTTTCGAGAATAGATTCAAGGGAAGAAAAAAAATCAATGTGAAGCGAAGGACAGTAGTAAACGCCGAGTAGAAGTTTTATAGAAGCTAATTCAACCTCCAAGAAAAGATGTTCACCAGCATTTGGTGGTGGAGGCTGGGGTGATATACTTATTACAGAGTAGGGAATATAAGAACGGAGATATATGGCGACACCACCACCACCACGCGGTGTTCGATCATTTCTGATGAGATTGAAACCAGGGAGTGAGTAAGTAGAAGATGGCAGACATGGTTTTAACCAGGATTCTGAGACCAGAATAGCATGTATACGAGTACAGTCAAAACTTGCCAGCATATCAGGGAAATGAGCCGGAATACTCTGAGCATTGAAATGAATCACATTAAAACACTTAGGGACATCAGAGAACTGAGATGAGAGAGTATCAGCAAGTGACGGAACACTTACAAAGCTGTCATCACTACAAGCTGATAAGAACTCCTCACTATCACTGCTAAAAGAAACGTTGCGGGATGTTGACATTTATAAACGAAGAAAAAAAAAAAAAATATATATATATATATATATATATATATATATATATATATATATATATATATATATATAGAATATATATTTATATAGAATAAAAGAAAATTAAAATACGATAATATATATCAATGTATAATATATTAATATATAATAATAATGGTAAATAAATAAGATGCACAGAATATAAAAACTAGAACAAAAATACTATGAATAAATCAAATATATACTTATGAAGTGTACAAATACTCATTTCCATCTGCCGGTTGTGCTAACAAAACTCATTAAATTAATAACAAAACAAAAATTAAATAGTAATTGTTGTGCCAGTCCAGGTAAACAACGAACAATTTGGAGAGAGAAAAAAAAATTAGATATATAATAAATATCACAGTAATTATTATTATAAATATCACTAAACACCTTAGCTAGAAAAACACATTGCATTCGGATACAAAAAAAAAAAAAAAACAAACAAACGTTTCTTGCAATGTATCCGAAACAAAGTTGTCAGAACTAGGTTGTATGGCTCTGTCCTTTGCCTTCCCGCAAAGAAAAAATCAATATCATCACCTAGGTTGTCACAATGACAGATAAATAAAATAATTTAGTTTTGAGGTTGGATATTATTTTAATTAAAATTGAAGGTGGACTAAATAATAAAAGTAACACAAGATGAATATAGCATAAATAGCTCGAAAATTAGTGTGGGCTCGGGGCTATAAGTGTGACTTTTGGGTGCTATTTATTGTTCGATAATGAAAGTGTGTTACCTGGACTAAGCACTTACCACAAAACAAAAGAACACTTTATTTTTTAGCAGCTGTGGTGCGTCGGGTCTTAACTGTCGTCATCGCAACTGTTGTCTTCGCTGCAGGAGGTGGCTTTGCAGTGTCCACTGTAATCTGGCTGAGCAGACTAAGCGACCCCACACGATGTCGAACGCCAGAGCTTAGCACGTAGACATTACCCTCCCTGGTCCATGCGTTAGTGACACCAAACTTTTCACGCGCTGCCATGAAGATGTCGTGCCTTGTTTTCGTGAGGAACTCAGAGAGAGTGATGCTGGAGCCTTTCAATTTGGTTTTACTAAACCAAAGCTTATCTCTGGTTCCCGATTCCTGCAGCTTTACAAGGATAGGCCTGGGCTTTGAAGATGGTCGGCCCAGTCTATGGCAACGCTGTATGTCATCTACTTTGAAGTCAGCGATCCCGATGCGCTTTTTTACGATGTCCACAATTAGCTGACCAGTATTTTCGTCAGTGACTTCAGCAACACCATGAAGCAAGAGCATCTTACGGCGCCTCTGCATCTCCATGGTGTCAACAGTTACAGTCAAGGCTTCGATTTGGTGCTGCAGCAAATTGAGAGCCTGAGCAATGAAGTCTTTATATGCACCAAATTCAGCGGCTAATCCAGTGGAGCTTGTTGTTGCGACTGAAGACTTTACAAGGTCGGCTTCAAAAGCTGCCATTCTCTTATGAAATTCTTCCTTCATTTCATGTATGGTACCTTTTAGCGTAGTCTCCATTGGATGGGGAAAATTTAAGATGTGAAGAGTGAAATTCCGGAGAGGAGAAGTGAAAGAAATAACACTATACCCGGCAGAAAGACACTTTAACTAATAAATGTGTACATTCAAATATATACAATTGCAGTTTTATATAATTTTAATTTAAATAAAAGTGCAGAGCAAAACTTTTATGTCTGACTTTCACAACTACCCACGAAGAAAAAAAAAAAAAAAAAAAAAAAAAAAAAAAGAAAAAAAAAAAAAAAAAAAAAAAAAAAAAAAAAAAAAAAAAAAAAAAAAAAAAAAAAAAAAAAAAAAAAAGACATACCGTTATATAAATACCGTTATATTATACAATAAAGAATAGTATGTATTTTTTAGTATGTATTAAATATCCACGTATTTTCTTATTGATTTTATCAGTGTTACGTCATTAAGTATATTAGGATAAATATAGGAATCTGCCAGTAGATCCTATGAATGTCCATATTTTATTGCTAGAATTACAAATGTTTTAGAAAGTTTTTTCTAGTGAGTTATCTATTGAGCATAATATTGAAGTAGCAAGCTAAGTATCGGCCACACAATAGGTCTGTCGGCCACCTCTCGATCGAAAGATAGTTACTTATCGAGTGAGTATGCGCCATGCGGCACCATTGGAGCACTCATGCCTGCGCAGTGTCAGCAATATCGCGATTTCATCAGGAATTCTTTGAAATCGGTCGGAGTGATAATGCGGAAGATACCATAATTTTTACTGTTGCATTGTTCTCAGCAATCTATAATGTATTTTGTATACATTTTATGTATTACTCATACAATCAAATGTATGTATGTGCATGAATGAAATCTCACTGAATTTGCATTAAAAAAATAGGCATCGACATTAATTCACAATTTTATATACTTTATTATCATAGAAAAATATGTGTTTTACATACACTACACTCACGCCTGTAATCCTCGAAGATGTAGGTAGAGGTGTTAACAGTACACCCACTTTTCACGGAATTTATTACGATCCCATAATGTGATAGGGGGCAAACCGATCGCCATACCGGGCACAATTCCAGACTTCGGGCTGATACTGAGCATTTCTAAATAGATAAACCCAAAATCACTTTCCCGAACCGGGTATCGAGCCCGAGACCTCAGCAGCCTAACACATGCGCGATTACAACTGCGCCACCGAGACAGTCATTTTATAAGTGTTGTTTTCTTTAACCGACTTCAAAAAAGGAGGAGGTTAACAATTCGTCGGAATCTTTTTTTTTATGTATGTTACCTGATAACTCGAAGACGCCTGGACCGATTCGAGAAATTATTTTTTTGTTTAAAAGGGTATACTTCCCAGGTGGTCCCATTGGCACCAAGTCAGGATCTGATGATGGGATCTCAGACAAATCAAGGGCAACCCTCAAATTTTATAGTGACGCATAATTTGTTTTGCTATTGAAGTCGGTGTACTTTTTATAAATAAAAAAACTTTTCATCTTTACGCTGATATAACTCGATACATGTGAGACTTACAAAAAAAATTGTAACAACATATTCATATCTTGTTAACCAATTTCATAAAAAGGAAAAGGCTCTCAATTCGTCGGAATAATTTTTTTATGTATGTTACCCGATTACTCGAAGACGCCTGGACCGATTAGAGAAATTCTTTTTTTGTTTAAAAGGGTATACTTCCCAGGTGGTCCCAATGGCACCAAGTCAGGATCTGATGATGGGATCTCAGAAAAATCGAGGGCAACCCTGAAATTTTATATAACACATAATTTGTTTTTTATTGAAGTCGGTGTACTTTTTATGAATTAAAAAACTTTTCTTATTTAAATAAAATTGAAAATAATGTCCACAATTAGTTGTTTTATATGGAGTCCCTACTCAATGAGCAACGGTGGCGATGACTGACGACTGATTCAATTAGTGATTGGGTTCACTTGTCGCGGGCACGGCCGCTCGAGTCGGCGGCTATGCTTACTCTGTCCTTACTTCTTATTAACGACCTACTATGAAATAACCACAGCGATTTTTTTTTATAGCATAGTCCAACAAACGAGCCAGTGGGTCACCTGATGTTAGGTGATCTCCACCGCCCATGAACAGCCACAATACCGAAAGTATCATGTATGCGCTGTCGGCCTTAAAGGACAGGAATAGGGATTACGGAAGGGAAGGGGGAATCTGGGCCTCCGGATATCTCACTTACCATACGAAACTCGACAGTAAACTGTCACTTTACGTTGGTTTGAACGCCATAGATTTTACTACGTAAAATTCGAATAAGTAATTCAGTACATTTGTCGATTGTTCATTAGTAATGTTCTTGTTACATATGACAGGTACCTATTGTTGTTAAATGGAAAACAATTTATGCCATGTTAATACGAGAAGCACCGATGGTTTCTGTGTCAAAATTGAAATCGGAGTACGTCCGTGTGTGATTGATGTGACGATACAATCTACTTTTCAACCGAGACAATGTCGTGATGTTTTAAACTGTGATCTAAAAAGTAAATGGCCGATGTTTTTAGGTGGCCATTAGTCGACCTTTATTGTTGGGGTCGTAACTAAAAAGAAGTGTAGTGAACTGTGTTATGTCTTTTCTAATAAGATTTAACATAAAAATTCTTGAAGATAATTTACTTATAAATAGGATATCAATTGTACCTATGCTCCAACTTGCTACATTTCTAGTTATAAGTTATATTGATTTATTGGATTATAATATATTGTAATTGAATTTGTAGTCATAAACCAAGCAGTCAATAATATTTCGTCCATTTTATGAAGCTTAGTAGATACTTATACGGAGCACCATTATTTTTCAAACGCTTAGAATATTTTTAACGGTCCAAAGATTATTAGGTATCTGTCATTATTATCCGATTAAATGCTTACTCTAATTGATGGAACCGATGGAGACCAGGTCGCAGTGAAGAATGTTGAAGTGCCGACTGTCGAGTGCAATGACTGTTTTAGTTATTTCGAAAGTCAAACAAAGACTTTTATGCGTAGTTGTTATGCACGAAATAAACGAACAAAACAAAGTTCCGATGTACAGTTTGTGTTACCTACTAGGTGTGTTTAAAGGTTTATCGCTAGTGATTACTGAATTATAGTGTGGAAGTTTTATGATGTTTTTGTTAGAATCTACTAAAATTTGCTTGGTTTTCATTTTAAGGTTATTGTATAGTAATTTGAGATTCCGTGCCTAAGATATCATAAAGTGTGTAAAAAAGAGTATAATATTAGTGCTTACATACATCAAATTCGTGATCCCCGCATATAAAGTACGCCTTTTACTGTGCTAATAGGTTTATTGGCAACTACAAACTATTTGACAGTTACTAATAGCAGAGTTACCGCAGCCTATTGGGTACATTATTACACAGAAATTACAAAACACCAGAAAATACCTCGTCCTTGTTTAACTTACTTGTAAAAATAATCTCAAATGCATTTGCACTTTAAAACTTTTGTTTAAAACTTCACCCTAGGGCTAGTACCTATTTTAAGAAAATTTATAAAATGAAACTTTATCAACTACAAAAATAATTATCTTAATTAGTTCATGCGAAAACATCAAGCAATATACATAAAAAACGAAATTAATAAGAACCTAAAAAACAAACTGTAAGTATATAAATAATTAAGTCAAAAAACAAACAAAAATTACAAAATATATTTTTTGTATTTTTTTTTATTGACAATAATGGGCTACTACCGGACTTATTTTGGTTTGTCCAGCATAACATATCAGGTCTATGATTTATACCCGCCAAAGGTGTTCAGAGACCCTAACAACAAAAGTGCGGTCTTGCGTAAAAAATATATTTTTGTAGTTTGTATCAAAAGGAAGCCTTAATAACATTTGTATAGGTAATTGGCGATCCCGATTACCTATACAAATAAAAAAGGTTTTATTTAATACTTAGTTCGTTATGATATGAAAATATAACATATTATTTTATTGTCCCTGTCTTTTTTGTTTCATATTCACATTTAAATTTGTCCTACGTAACTCCAACGATTAAGAAAAATCTAACAATATGTCATATTTTAAATTAATATACATATTTTAATAATAATTGAACAATTTCATGTATCTTTTTGAAACATTTAATGATTTATTATTCAATACTTCTTACTCCTAAATCAATAATTTTATCGCCTTGAATTTAAGAATCAGTAGGTCGCAACATGGAAAACATACATAAAAAGAAATATTTATTTGGTATGAGGTTTTATAGAATTCCTGATAAAACGAGCGGTGAGGTCCTTGTTGAAAAATGAGCTTTTAGTTAAACAAATGTATGAATTTCTTATACATTTACTCATATATTCTGGAAGCTACATTATTAGTTAAAAATCAATATCGTTACGGCAGACAGACAAGAAAATATTCAAATATACGACAGACGACATTTCTTATATCTTCATAAAATACAAATAAGTTTTGGCTTTACAAAGAATCTATTTCTCAATAATTCTAACAGTCCTTAATCCAATTGTTTGTCTATGATAGAAACACACGTAAATTTGTCTCGGCAAATATACGCAGGGCGTTGTCGTCTCGTCGTCCAACACAATTATTGTCTTGTCACTCCCAAAGAGTTACGCGTTCTATCCATCCAGAACATTCCATTTATCTGTAATCACGCTTTCGGTAAAATAAACTTTATACCAATACTAACATTCTCTGTCATTAATTAAGAAGTATGTCTTTTTGTTTATTTTGTTGTATTTGTCAGCCTCCGTGGCGCAGTAGGCGGCTGTAAAACGAGAGGCCGTGGGTTCGATTCCCACACCAGGACAAATGTTTGTGTACCAGACAGACATTTGTGTCCGGGGTCTGGGTGTTGTGAGACCGAAAGTCTCTCATAGTCCCTGATACCCACAAAACAAGACTCGTATCTTAGTGTGGGATCGGGGCTATGTGTGTGACTGTTGGGTGTTATATCATTTCACTAAGTCCTGTACTGTTTTTTCTTAAAAGTAAAAATTAAGGCTTACGCTAGAATGCTATATTAACATCTCACATTTAATATTTTGAATTGAGTGTTTAGATCACGATTACAAATTAGAAGTCAAGTCTGTGTAAGTAAATATTGTTTTCGGTCAAATCATAAATCACTGAGATCATTGAATTATCCGAGAAATCCGCTGATAAAATTGAATAAAAAAAAATATGAACATAAGCTTATCATAGAAATTTCTGCCAGGAGCAATTATAGTACCTAGGTATAAGAGTGTTCAATTTATGTAAAAAACCGACTGCGCCAATATAATTAAAACCATTAATTATGGTATCTAATTAAAGTTTAAACAACTTATAATGAACGGTACCATTATGAAAGAACGTAATCTGTAATGGTGCTCATCGAACATGGCATGGGTCATCACGAATAAAAACAACTACAACATAATGAAGTCGCGTGTAAAGCGCGTGGTATCGAATCATTTATTGGCAATACCAACAAAAATGAACCATTAAGTTACAAACCTATAATAAAAATAATAGTCGAAAAGCGTTTCACTAAGTATAGTGGTGTAATTTGCTTTGTGAGCAGGTTGTCAGAAGAGGTGACCTCACGGCGCGTGAGAGTACTCGTGGGCGGGACCATTTTGACTTTTGGTAATTACATTTAGACACCTTAGACGGACATTTGGATAAAATAGGCAATTATGTTTCATCACAATGCTAACATCGTACTTGCGTTTTGCCTATTTCGTGTGCGTCTGGTTTTTCGTAGAAGACTAACAAATGCGCCATTGACGAGACTCACAATCGATCCTAAATAAGACATTCAACCTCAATGTTGTGGCATCACCTGTTTCAAGTCAGACTACATATTGTTTATGTGGCATGTATTATTTTAAGTTCTTATAACAATACAATAATGTTATGTCATGAACCGTAATCGCTTTAATATATGCAGGCAACAAGAAGAACAGAATGTCTCATATTCGTATGTCGTCCATTTTGTCAGGTAGTATGTTTCACTCAGGCAATTATTTTTGTTAAATAATGATTCGTAAGGATATAACGCAACAATTATTATTTTTCTTAAAAGCTGTGTTCGTTTCATAATTTCGCAAAATACTGCACGTTTATTTTAAGTTTTTAAGTTTTTAGCTAATAAATGTATATATAATTTTTTTAGAACCTAAAGTTACGCTTTTTTCTTAGAAAAACTAAATTAAGCGAATAAAATAGATTACCCATTAAAACATAATTTATTACTTTAGAAATCATTAATTGCGTGGTTATATGTCGGCTAAGCCGATCTCCTTTGTTTCACAAGCCGACTCGAACAATAGAAAAGGTCAAAAAGAATTCTTGTTTTCGTTCGTAAAATGCACTTTCACTTAAAATATGGATTCCGCTGACCTCTTAGGAATTGGCGAATATATAATTTAAAGATAAATCGAAATGTCTTTGTTTAAACTAGCAATGGTTTTCGTAGTTTTTACTATCGGAGACCGGCAATACAGCAATTGGGTCACCTGATGGCATGATCTCTCGCAAATCGCTTGCAGCAAGCTGTTACTTCGAGACTGTGGTAACATCCCGGTCCAGCCGATGCATATGTATGCATGCTCTAGACAAACTAGTATACAGTGTGGCTCTAGAGATAGGATAGATAAATAAGATAAGATAGATAAATCTTTGAAAGATCTAGTTTTCATTTAAAACTCTTTTATATATGGTACGAGGTGTATGCCACTTGGGTTTCGAACATACGACTTTCGTCTTGGCAGTCCGTACCGCAACCAACTAGGCTATCGCTGCTAGTCCGACTGACTTTTCTAAAGTTATGTGTGTATTAGATGTTAATTATCGCTTGCTTTAACGGTGAAGGAAAATGTCGTGAGGAAACCCGCATATCTGAGAATTCTTATAAGAATTTCTAAGGTATGTGTCTATAAGTCTACCAATCCGCATTAGGCCAGCGTGGTGGACTAAGGCCTAACCCCTCTAATTAGTAGAGGAGGCCCGTGCCCAGCAGTGAGACAATGTTTAATACAGGGCTAGTATTATTTATATCCTACGAACATATTACATCTGCTAGGTACATCAAAAGTAAAGTCAAGAAGTAAGTATGAACTGTACATATGCCATAATGAAGTTAAAAAGCTAGGTGGTAACTGGCTAAATGAATGACATGAATGTATTTTAGCTATTAAAGATACGAATTACGTTAATCTTTAATTGATGTTTTCAAGTTTCTTAGGACTGTTTAACTGTAGCTTATTTCGTGTTAATCTATGCAGTACTGTGACTAGTAGGTAATGGACCTGCCACGGTTATCGCTATAAAAAAATATAAAATTAAAATAGATTTTGGTGTCGTTTTTCATTGTTACAATTTTTTCGGTCTAGTCCCTCTATACAAATAAGGTGCGATAAGGAACTTCGTTCCAATAAAATGTTGTTGTTGTTGGGTTCCGTACACTATGCGTGAATAGCAGTTAAAGGTAGGAGACAATAGTCAGAATGTTATTATGTGTGTATTGCAACGTCGCCGGAGGCAGTTAGGTAAGATCGTGCGCGTGCGCTCGTGGACCGATGATCATGCCCCGGAGCCTCCCCGACCGCTGACACACGATCTATTTTCAATCGATCTACAATTCACTTCATTTGCATGCTTTACTCAAGTACATTCTGTGTTTATAGACAACCAAATTAGGAGATTCGTAAACAATTTTTAGCTTCTCATTTTTTACGTTTTTGTTCCAGACATGACTGATTCCTAGTATTTTCTAAACTACAAAATTATAATCGTATTTTTTTTATTCTGGCACGTCAAACGTCGTCAGGTCGTCGTCAGGTCCACACTACACCTGATGGTAAGCGCAGTGCCATCCAATTAGAGTATCAAGTAGCGAGAGATAATCTATCCCTTGTTACTCATCACAATCATTCCGGCCTGTAGCTTTTTCACACTACGCCATGAGGCAAGAAGATGAAGAAGAGGTCGAGCGTCTAGTGTCGGAGTACTCAGAAGGCCGCAACACGGCCAAACATCGTACCCCAATTCTAAATCCCCAACAGAAACCGGATGTACACTGGCTGATCCCGGAAAACGACACACTTGTGTGTGCCTGTGGCGGGTTTTACACCCTAAATAGAAATAATATAATATATTACGTTATATTATATAAGAAACACTAAATTTCATAGTTTATTCACGCATTATGTTCCAGATACTTGTTCCATAAGAATGGGTTTAGATTTGTTCTCCAGTCTGCATATACAGACTTAGCTTACAAAATATGTA
Organism: Laothoe populi; assembly: GCA_905220505.1. NCBI lineage: Eukaryota > Metazoa > Arthropoda > Insecta > Lepidoptera > Sphingidae > Laothoe > Laothoe populi. The sequence goes on along the minus strand of HG992151.1, from coordinate 10,939,964 downwards.
TAGATCACAACTCTGTAATGTATGTTATTAGTGGAGTTTCCAAATTAAAAACCTCATTAATTTTGTAAAATTGACAGTTGAATAGATAGATAGACTTCCGAGTATATTGTAAAAAACTTGGTATTCTGGTTTTAGAACACCATTTGGATTGGGTTTCTAAGAATCGAGACAAAGAGCCGTATTTCTACACATCTACCCATAGCCCAGATTTGCGTGTTATTCGGATCCTGCACCTCGTCTGCGTCTATATCTGCGTAGTTATTACTAAAGAGCTCACTGTTTGTAGCGTTTATACTAAAATGTTAGTAATGTTACGTATGTTCATTATAAAAATATTTGTGGAGCGGCGACTCAAAGCGTCGCGTCGGTCGTACCTAAACAGTTGCGGCGGCACTAAAGAAGTTTCTTTTGATACATATCTATTCACCAGGATTTATTGTTTTGTTATAATTAAACATTATATAAGTAGCTACAAACAATTTTTTAAAGTATTTGATGCGATAAAAATATTTATTGATATTATTAAAAACGGAAGATCATTTTTTCATATATATTCGGTACCTTTCCGTGGGCATTTTACAATATAATCCTATTGCCACTGAGTTTTAACCAAAAAATATATTGGTTGTATGGCAATTTTGACCTTTTTGTCTAAACAAATATATTTGCGTGAGTGTTTTAGTAGAGTCCCATAAAATTACTTTAATTATGTATTTACCACTCATATAAGTATACTTATAAGTGTAGATCCTATATAATATACTATGCCTAATTAAGAATTGCTGAATATCTAAGCAATTCTTAGGAGTAAGGATGCCTAAATGCACGACAGTCCAAATAAAATGGCATTACGTAATTTGTATTCGTTTATCAAAAGGAATAAATTCAGAGTTCCGAGTGAACAGATCTTTTTTTATCATGTAATGATATGTATAACGCGTGAGTAAGTTGAATCATTAGATTGGCATTGATACGTAAACGAAGGCTGAAAGATCAGGTGCACAAAACAGTTAAGTGAGACGTTCACCCGAGGGGCGCGGTATAAGGTGAGGCGCGGCGCGGCCGAACCAGTGTTACCAGATGAATATAGCAAACTACCGTGTCAGCAGACTAAAATTTCCGTGTTTGAAGTATAATTACCTTAGATTTACTTTTGAAATACAGTGTATAATACCGTGTCAATGTTTAACGAAAAACAACGTTATTCTTTATATTTTTTTTACTAGAAATGAATTATTCCTCCAAAAGTTCCACTTCTTGGTCATAAATAGACGGAGTTATCTTTTTAAACATGTCTATACCTCTTTCTAATGCCTACCATAAGATGCCGACAGATCTATCTGAATTTGTTTTACGGGTTTTTATGATTTTTGAATTCGAATTTGATTATAATTTACAGGGTAATTAATATTAAATAATACCGTAGAAAATGACACGTAAATATATCATTACCGTAGACCGTGTTTTGGTTAAAAATACCGTGCATTTACGGTAATAACCGTGTATCTGGTAACACTGGGCCGAACTAACACGCGTCGCGGTCGCTCCGATCCCGCCGCACTGCGCGGGTTAACTATGTAGATCTTCCCACGATTTATGCCAAACCACCTTCGATTTCTTCTAGTTTGGACCTCCAACTATGTGGGAAATAGAATACCATCATGGAGAATAGAGTTCAATTTTATATTTCATTTCACAGTTAATTTGCTATGTGTGTAAAGTTAAACACTATATTTAATAATAATTTGATTGATTTATTACATAATTTATAATAGCGCTATTTATAGATGATTTAATGTCCGAATACCATCAGTATCCTTGACACAAAATAATAAAAAAATATACAGATTTTATGTGGAAATTGTAAAGCAACTTTAATTAACATTAGAGTAAGAATATTTACAAAATTGTTGTCCACTAGGTAGATAATATAATATAATTAAATTAATAATTCATTTTCATTGTAAGAGATATTATTATTTATTCCGACTCCACGCCATCCATGTTCTTAAGCAACATCCCGTAATGGTGCACTACCTAACTGTAACCAAATAATGGATCCAAAACGATATTGTTACAACAAAAAATGCTTTTATTGCCGCACTTAAATTTATCTACTATCACTACATTTTTATTGTATTACATCTAAGACTTCAGCCGTAAACTGATCTGCTACTAAGACGACGAAATAGGCACAATTACTACTTTTATTTTTTTATAATCTAACTTGAATGTTGATTTGGGTTGATTTAGCAACTTTAGTAGCAACCACTTAATAGAGTCAACAAATCGTTAATATGCATTATTATATTAATCCTTTCAACGATACGACTTTCAGAAACGAAGAATGCTATCTAGAAAATTATTTTTATGGGTACACGAATGTTCCTCATCAGGATGCTAATTATAGTTAATTCACGGATATAAAGTCGCTGGGCTTCTCCTCGGACGGCTCGTAACGGTTCAACTCATATTTTTTGATTCTATATCGATTAAACGTGACCAATTACGTTCCTAAATAGTGCACATAAATTTATCATACATTTCCAGATCTCTATCAAATTTTCAACGGTATTCTTTTACACGAATAATATTATTGTTCTCGTTCAATAAAAGTATAATGTTTGTGTCTAGCCACCTACGCAGGCAAGCGTAGCGTTAAGGCTTAAGCTTGCTCATTAGTAGAGGAGGCCCGTGTGTCGCGGCCCTGGAGGTTTAGAACTCGCGAAAACCTTCTCAGCAGTCCGTTCGTTTCACAGCTCCAGTAATACTATTTGTATATATATATAATTAAAAAACTGTAATGGTCTTGTGTTTATTTGGTAATTTTTTTCTCGCAAAACTTACATTAAGGTTTCACTATTATTTTCAGCGAAACTCTACTCCAAACAAATCTTAACATATATAATTCTTCTGTACGTGAGTTTGTCACCTAACTCCTCCTAAACGGCTGGACCAATTTGGATGAAATTTTGTGTGTATATTTCAATAGGTTTATGGTATGGTTTGAAAACACAATTGGACCTGGTAGGTGGCGCTGCTTTTCCAGGCAGGACGACGTCTGCCGGGCCCCCTTGTATATCATAAAAAAAACATTTATTTAATATTTTCTTATATTTTATACAATTTTCATATTCAAATACCATAGATTAATTACTGTAAGCTTGCTGTAATGTCCTGCTTAGTGCATACGAGTATCTCAATAATTGTTCAAAATGTTCACCGCCTCGCGCAACGCATAGTTCCGCACGTTTGCACAAATTATCTTTAACACGAAAAGAATCACTTTTATCTTTTTCAAAGGCAGTCGTTATTCTTTTCTTTATATCGTCTTTTATTCTTGGTTTCGCATCATTTTGACTATTTACTTGCGCGGCTAGTTTGTAAATTTTTAGAATGCACGGAGCGAGCGTCCAGACATATTGTTTTTAGTAGATAATTAGGTCAAATATTAAGCACCTATTTTTTATGAATATATTTAGTACAACAATCGAGTACCAAGTACCCTCTATCAGTACCAGTCAGTCTGTATAAACATATATAAAAAGTAACAATAACAACATTTAAATTCTTGGCAGCTATGAATGTCATTTTTATTATCCTGGCAGGATAAAGGGACCACACTGCACATGATGGTAAGCGCAGTGTCGTCCAATTAGAGTATCGACTAGACCGCAAGAGACGATCTATCCCCCGCTACTCAACACAATCATGCCGGCATGCTTCTTCACACTACGCCGTGGGCAAGAAGGTAAAAAAGCGGTCGAGGGTAGACCCGTGACGTCACGGTTCTCAGAGTCCCCATTACTGCGCCGTTGTGCGAGGGAGATAGCGATATATTCCCAATACGCAACCATTTTCGCTCATACCATCAAGTATTTGCTCATACCAATATTTAAAATAAATATTGTGACCTCATTTTTTAAGCAATTATGATTCTGTTTTCGCAAAAGAGTTTCTTTTGCGTATTATATTCGGTTGCATATCGAATAATGTACAACATTAAACACAGGAAACTACCCTATTATATAAAAAACTACTCATAATGATATATGCAATGTGCGAAATGTGTAGGCAATCCTAGTAGCGCGCGGTTCTCTGGTTACGTTCCGGCTGCGCGTACGGTCGGCGGTCGGTGGTCGCAGGTAACCGTTTGTTGGGTTGTGGTCAGCACCACCCCGCACGGCCCGCTCTGGCGATACCCTACACTAATTAACTGCTATCGACACGTGTCGAGTTCGCGGCTGGCTAGGATTGTGCACTGCTTTCTCCAACACACACAAGTATGCAGAGTGAATTACCGTAGATACCGGTCATTTGAAATTGTTTGGGCTCAGAAATTCATATTCTTAGTAATATCATTTCCTCTTCCCCTGCTAATATATGGAAATTCCTCAGAACTTTAGGAATTGGCAAGGGAAAAAACTTGGACTATCATGGTAAAACTATTGGTTTGGATGATATTAACGCTCATTTCTCCACTGCTAACTTAATTGATCCCCAAACCAAGAGTTGTACCAAAAACCTTATAGTCGGTCTCCCCAGGCCTAACATCGATCCCCTGCAGTTTTCTCCGGTGCCGCCTGATGAGATCAGGAAAATAATCCTCTCCATCAAGTCCAATGCGACTGGCTACGACAACATTAGCCGTCGTATGATTATTTCCGTCCTGGATTATCTTCTTCCCGCTATTTCCCATATCATTAACGTCTCCCTCTGCACTGGGGTTTTCCCGTCTTTATGGCGGAAAGCCTTTATTATCCCTCTTCCCAAAATTCCGAACCCCTCACTCCCGACGCATTTTCGTCCCATATCTATTCTTCCTTTCCTTTCCAAGGTGCTGGAGGCCTGTGCACACAAGCAGTTGACTGGGTTCGTGCACATGAATAAACTGCTGTGTCCTCTGCAGTCTGGCTTTAGGCCCGGCCACAGCACCGTTTCCGCTCTCCTCAAAGTGACTGACGATATTAGGGCGGGCATGGAGGATACCAAAGTCACCGTGTTGGCTTTGGTTGATTTCTCTAATGCCTTCAATACCGTCAGTCATGACATCCTGTTATCAATCCTCTCCCATTATTTGATCTCTCCGGCGGCACTGGAATGGTTCTCCTCTTATCTTCAGGGGCGCCAGCAGTCGGTGCGCCTTGGTGATTCTTCATCAAACTGGTGCGATATTGACTCTGGAGTCCCTCAAGGCGGCATACTTTCTCCATTGCTATTTTCTATCTTTATTAACCTCATAACTCAAAACCTTCAGTGTGCGTACCATTTGTATGCCGATGACTTGCAGATATATTCTCAGTCTGGGGTCGATTGTGTGGCCGCAGCTGTGGACAGGGTGAACAGAGACCTACAACATATAAAAAGTTGGTCCGACAGTTTCGGTTTATCTGTGAACCCTGCGAAATGTCAGGCCCTAATCTTAGGTAGCTCAAGAATTATAAGCAGATTGGATTCTACGATCATACCCGCTGTTGTATTCGATGGCTCTGTCATTCCTTTGTGTCAGAGTGTTAAGGATCTTGGGCTGCATATCGACTCCACCCTGAGCTGGCGGTCCCAAGTAAACTCTGTTAGTCAGAGAGTCACCGGTATCCTTCGTTCTCTTTACCGCCTGAAGAATTTTCTTCCCGTTAAAACTAAGACAATGCTCGTGCAAGCCTTAATCCTTCCGATAATCGACTATGGTGATGTGTGCTATTACGATCTGAATGCAGACCTACTCAACAAACTTGACCGTCTTCTAAATAACTGCATTCGGTTCATTTTTAATCTTCGTAAATATGATCACGTTTCTTCCTATCGTTCGCAACTAAAATGGTTACCCATTCGCCAGCGCCGATCTATGCGGGCACTTACTACTCTCTTCTCATTTCTTACTTCTACTACACCTCCCTCTTATTTATCTTCACACTTTCAATACCTTTGCGACAGCCACAGTAGGAATCTTCGCTCATCTAGCAATCTTCTTCTAAAGTGTCCCCCTCACAGCTCCGACTTCGTTCACTCTTCTTTCGCTATCCAATCAATACTTCTCTGGAATTCACTCCCTCTCGAAATCAGGTCGTGCACCAGCCGATCGGCTTTCAAGCTGAGAATTCGTCAATTATTGCTGAATGAAGTGGCAGAATCACCACATCATTAATTTATGATATATATTGATATGTATATTTTGTATATACTATTTATATGTGTTTATATAAGTATATGTAATAGAATGTATTACATATTAATGTTTTATATATATATTATGTATTGTATTTTACAATATATTGTATTCGGATTTATTTATTTATATAGAGCTTAATAATATTTTTATTTTTTTACCTTCTTCCTGTATATTTTTATGCACCTACCTTGTTCATCTCTGCATCACCCTAAGGTTGGCTGGGAGAGAATGCCTTTGGCATTAAGTCCGCCTATATACATTGTATATGAAGTGTATAAATAAAATAAATAAATAAATTCTCACTACATAAATACAAGTTGACGTTTTTCGTAGACTTTCAATATTATTAAAAATAAAATTTCAGGCAATTGAGAACCTGCTCCTTATTTAAACTTGGTTAAAAATAAGTAATAAATGCTTGTCAGCAGGAAGCAGGTTAAAAAAATCTCGACGTAAATATTTATAATACTTAGTAATAAAATGGACCTTGAATATACAAGTACATGCATTTAAATTGCATTACGTTGATCCTAATGAATTATCGGCACTAATTGTGTTTGCTTTACAATTTGTGTGCAATTGGTGTCGTGGACTATAATGGTGGCACTTGGCAACATACAACCAAACGTACAAACGTCCGCTGATCAGAATATATGAGCCTATAAATATGACGCAGCCGCACACTTAACGATTGCATTAACCACATAAAAATCGACATTTAATAATTTTATTGGTAACCACAATTTAAGGGATAGTGGAAACGACACTTGTAACTGAAATATGAACATGTAACGTGTTTACGTCTGATTGAAATAGTTTTATTTTTATATTCTTGTACCTGTATTTATGACACGAAGTTATGATACAAATAGCGACCGGCACGCCCCGGTTGCACACGTTTTCTGTGACTCAATTTTAGGAGATAAAATCATCGCGGACTCTTCTTAAGAACCTTTTAGGATATATGTACTATTTCATAGTACATTATTTTTATGATATATTATTATTAGCGTACAATGGGCAATGGGCCGGTCACATATGTCGTAGAACCGATCACCGCTGGGGTAATAAGGTTCTCGAGTGGAGACCGCGTACAGGTAAACGGAGTGTGGGACGCCCTCCTGCTAGATGGAGCGACGATCTACGCAAGGCTGCAGGCAGACATTGAATGCATAGAACCGAAGATCGGGTTCAATGGCGAACCTTGGGAGAGGCCTATGTCCAGCAGTGGACTGCGATATGCTGATGATGATTATTAGCGTTACCAAGGCCTAAAAAGACAGTCTAACGACACGCTTACAAAATACCAACTTTTCTCTATATTATAGAAGTATAATAATATGTATTTAAACTTTCTAGAAGAAATTATGTAAATGACAATAAAACGTATCATAATTTGTTGCGAAATTTAGAATTTTTAAATTTAGAAAAACTATGCACGCACTCAGATACAAAAATAGCGAGAATACTTTGCACTATTAAGTGTAATACTACGTAGTTAGTATAACATTGACAGCCTTTTTTTTTGTTGTCGCGGGGAAACCGTTTTAGTACTGCCGGCCGCTCCGGGGGGAAGCGGAATAAGAATAAAACGGGTATGCTGGACTAGCCGGTCTTACGACCCAGCATCCCCCTCGCCCGGATGATGGCTATCCGTGCTGCCACTGGGCCGAGTCCCTACCCCCTATGTACACCCCACCCAACACTACCAGCTAAAACCCCGCGGTGGCCTTCTTCGGCGCTTACGGAGAACATTGACAGCCTGCGTGGCGCAGAGACAAATATTTGTGTGGCAGACCAGATATTGGTTTCGAGTCTGGCTATTGCAGGACGTTAGTTCCTCGTAATTCTTGATACGCACGATACCTACTTGTTTTACCTAGTGTAGGGTCAGAACTGTGTGTGTGATTGCTGTGTGTAAAAAAAGAATATTCTTGTGATCTTTTGGCCGTAAGCGACCGCCGTACTATGAATGCTACACTTTTCCTGAACGCTAGGAAATGTGAGTTGCGTAGTTTTCGTTGCATTTGGTGTCATTATGATTTACATTTTATGCGTAATTACTACGGAAGCCTTCTGACTGTTCTCTAATAGAGACTGGCAAACAAGCATGTGAGTGACGTGATAAGGAAAGAAATCAGGATTGGGAATCAGACTGAACTGAACTGTAACTGTCGTATGTTTGATTGATTTATCAATCTTTAAACAAATTGATTTCTTTCTTTCGTGCTTTACGTGTTCAAGTTTTAGTAAGTAGGTTATTACACGAAGTCATAAGAAGTTATTCCCAACATTGTACGTCTTGACTCCCGTAAAAGATATAATACATACTTTTAATTTGTCAATGCTACTGTGTAAGCTAAACAATAAGCAAAGATAAGAGCTGTACCTAAACTATAAGTTACCAACCCTGGTAATAACTGTCCATAGAGATAATAGTACACATAATCCATAATACAAATTGTAATAAAATGTTAATATGAGGCTAATCAGATAATAATTGACCGTGATCTTTATAACGGTTATATGAAACTCCGACGGGCAGAGTTCACGAGTGAGTTGATTGCGGGTGTCTATGTATGTAGTGCACGTTCGCATAATAATGGGTGTTTACTCTGTTCTTAAGTTGGAAACTCAAATAGATGTCGATCGAGAGCGCTATAACTGAATACCTTAACCAACAAGCAATAATAGCTCACGCCGCGGCCACCGCCGTTGTCCGTAACGAGGGCGAATATTTTTGAATAACTAACAAATATTTTGATATCGAACGAAGCCATCGTCAGAAACTAACGAATGTCTAACTCATAGAGACCTTCGCCGCTGATATTTTAAAATTGGTACTTGTGTCGTTTGCAGGATTTTCCTTGTTGATAAAAATACGAACTCAGTGAAGCATCTCGCGTTTAAACGATTCTTCATATAAATTCTGCACAACCTCGATTGGTAATGGACATTTGTGATATAAGACAACCATCGATCACAATTAATCATACAGTTATTAAAGTGAAAATATGTATATTAATTTATGCGCATGTTTTTATTTTTCCTGGAACAGTTAATAAAATACGCATCCATTGATATTTAACGCAAGTTGGTTACGTCACGTATGTACATTATTGTATATACATATATGTATACGCTCAAAATGTTTTACCTCGCAACGGTGTATAAAGAGAAAACATTGAGCAATTCACAGTGTATATTTTATGTTAATGTGACAGTCAGTACCCACTGCGCCTAATGAACAATTTAATAAGAATGCGATGACAGTTGATGTGATTAAGTCAAATTTATAAGATAATTATCTCGTGCCCATTATACGATGATCGCTAGACCGACATCACTTGATTTATCTCTATTAAGAGGTCGTGCGTCCGACACAATTTATTTAAAAATAATTCTCTGGAAATCTACCTTCAAAAGTACTATAGTGCCTTGCATATAAAAATACGTGTTTTTATTAAATGTGTATCTAATCCACTAATTAAGCAGCGATAGCCTAGTTGGTTGCGGTACGGACTGCCAAGACGAAAGTCGTATGTTCGAAACCCAAGTGGCATACACCTCTGACTTTTCTAAAGTTATGGGTGTATTAAATGTTAATTATCGCTTGCTTTAACGGTGAAGGAAATCATCGTGAGGAAACCTGCATATCTGAGAAGTCTTATAAGAATTTCGAAGGTATGTGAAGTCTACCAACCCGCATTAGGCCAGCGTTGTGGACTAAGGCCTAACCCCTCTCATTAGTAGAGGAGGCACGTGCCCAGCAGTGGGACAATGTTTAATACAGGGCTAGTATTATTATTTTATTATTATAATCCACTAATTACATCGGTTCATTAAGTATGCAATATAGTCCTTACTACAATGACAGATAATAGCAACACTGCTTATTAAATCAGTCTAAAATATATTTAGGAGGGCACCTAAACCATTAATTACGGGGAGAATGGACCGAGGAAAGTTTGTAGGTTGCATATATTAATGCAGATTAATGGAGTCGTATAAAAATGTTGCAAACCGTTCGCAGACAACGCGACAAGCTAAGGGTTTCGATTAAAGTTTCCGAGATGTTTTATATTATATCCCTATGAAGTTGACATTTACCACATTGGCTGTGAATATTCTAATGTTGGCTTTTTTAGCAAATCATTACCGAATTTAAATATATTTATAAATTAACATTTTTATTATTCCATTACCAGGAATATATTTCTTTATACACCAGTTCATATAATATAGGTATTTCTTAGTGGTTTTGGCCTCAGGCATAAGCATTCTCTTTACAATGTTTGCATTTACGATCCTTGATTTGCGGCTTGCTCTCTAATAAAATTAACATGTACCACATCTTCCGACATTGTACTGCCAGTTAAAGTCACGTGACATTATTATAAGCCACTATGAATCTTAATCCATGCACTTTAGAAATGGTTAGATATTTTCACTGGCCACAACGCATTGTTGCGAAGAATTTTTAGAGCGGGTCAATGTACTCATTAATCATGAATGCGCTCTTTTTATTGTCACCTGTGCTATAATATTAAAAAAAGCATTTATTTGTTTTGTATTGCCGCACATAAAGCCACGATAAAATACATCAGAAAAAATATTTCGTCCATAAATCACGACCATAAATACTATCTTTTTATAGATGTATTACCTACTTACATAGTTTTCCAATGAGATAATAAAGATAAGAGTTTTTTTTATGTTGAACATAGCTCGTGCCACCCATGATTTACAGATTATGTTACTCAAGTGTAGCGTAATAAAAGTATTGTTTGTGTGCGACGCGCGACGTCAGGCATCATTCCGTTAATAACGTTGTGTAATTGAGTGTAAACATTTCTATGGTGTTGCGGCTCAGTATTATGTTCCGGTCACCGGCATTGGAATTAATACACTACAAATCTCCGCTGTGTTCCGTAAATCAAGGTGTTTATGAGTCATTGAAGTCACAGCGGCGCGGCGCGGGACCGACCGAGCGACCTCCGAGCTGATTTGCAATCTCGACGTATTACCACTCCGTCCATGGTCCACTCTACAGACTGTCTAAGCTAAGTACTCTGCTATCGATTCCTACTACTCTTATGTGTCACCTCTACATTTAAAAATATATTTATTTAATATTACAAATAATATTAGATTCAATAAAATCTCGATTGTGATTGTGTGGAAGTGAAGAGTTATTTACATCGGCATTTACTTCCATGGAATTGAATTTACTATGGCTATAAAATAGATTTTGGTCCAGGCAATTATAATATATGTTTAACTTTTGAACTTGGCCGATATAAGAGAAAGGCTTGGGACATATCATGGGACAGAAGTAAGCTATATGAAATATGAGTGTATAATAATAATAAATAACACCCAACAGTCACATACATAGCCCCGACCCCACACTAAGATATTAGTCTTGTGTTGTGGGTATCAAGGACTACGAGAGACGCATGGTCTCACAACACCCAGACCCCGGACACAAATATCTGTCTGTTACACGAACAATTCTCTCGGTGTGAGAATCGAACCCACGGCCTCCCGTTTCACAGCCGGCTACTCGCTAATAGCGCAACGGAGGCACTCCTCCGTTGCGCTATTAGCGAAGATAGATAAAACTGCAACTAATACACTTATTAGTTGCAGTTTTATCTATCTTCTTCTCTTATTCTTCTCTTCTTCTTTATATATCTTCGAAGATACATGTGTGAAGCTTTGTTATATGGTTTACGAATTTACTTTTTAATATTTCACTTTATTATATATCGAGAAACAAAATAATGTATCATAAGTATTAAAAAATAAACGTTTAAATATTATGAATAAATATAATTACAGTTTAATAAGAACTAATGAGTGTGTAACGGACAGTATGCTCATTATAACACCAGCTAATAGAGCGCATTGGCTCATCACTTGTTCAAGCATCGATAACAAATAGATAACTATAGTAATTGCGTTTTGTTTATACTATTACAAAGCGGCCAAGCAATTAACAGGTAGATGTTACTGTCATGTCGGTAGATGTTTGTTTTGTTCCAACCATCGTGTGCACATACGACCACTCCTTATGTAGTTATTCTAATGTACAGTTGCCAACCGTCCTGTTTTCCTAGGACATTTCCTGGTTTTAGAGGGTCCTGGGGTGTCCTGTTTTTTTTTAAGCAGCGCCCTGGGTTTTTAAAGGGACCTGATAAGGTCCTGTATTTTAAAATTCGCAGACCACTTTTGCAATCCTTACTTTAAGGGTGGCATCTCGACTCGTAAGTGTTCACGCTATTTTAAAACAAAGATGCGTCCTGTTTTTAAACGGAATTGTCTTGGTTTTTCTAACTTCAAATCCTAGTATTTGAATTCCGGGATGGGTAACCCTATTCTAAAGTGAACTTCTAGTTTCGTGATCACGTCCTATGACGATTAGGTTCATGAATATTTAGTCAGGGTTCATTAGCACAGTCACTTGTTCGTCGAAGGAAGAGGCGTGGTCGCATCATCTGTTTTGTATCGCATCTACTCTGTCTTTAGTACTAATAATATAAACGTCTATACCATTATAATATATTCGCTGTCACTAACACTATAATTAATCATAAATCTCATTATATTAAATTTTATATTTAAAGTATGAATGGATACTTAATTCTGCATATTATGTATTAAACTATACTAACCAAATATTAAGGAGCATATACGGTGACTATTTTAGTAGGTAAGCCATAGCAGGAAAAGTAAGTCATAGCCGTGCCGATAGTTAAAATCAAATGGAGGAGCCAACGGTAGTTAATTATAGCGTGCTAAATGTTATCGATTTTTATTAAGATTAAATATTTCGTATTAAGTTAATTCTATTTTTGTTTAACTCTGTTAATAAAATTATAGGATACAGAAACTAATAGTTACTTTGGGAAAACTTTATTAAAGGGAACAACTGCGAGCAACCGTGTTGTATGGGGCCTTCGCCACAGCTAGATATAGATAATATGTTTTACCAAATTAAATTCATAAATACTTTGACATTTTAAACAATAATAAAATTGATTGTGCATTTCAATAAAAGCTATACAAATGTCTATTCAACATTGATAACGGAGTTACATTTAAAAACGTGCACACACGCGCTTTCACGCTATTAATATTCATCATATTATTATCTACTGTTAACGAGACAAACCCCCGCAAATTCATCACCATTGTTCAGAAGACGAAATGAAAGTTTTTATTTGCATATCTTAAACGCCACGCTTATCACGCCCGGCATCGACTACACAATAATGCATGCACCTATTAGTCTCACTACCTAATTGTGTAAGGGAACTCTAACACTCATTGCATCGTTTATTAGTACAGAGTATATATAAATCCAGTGCGTACAGTAGCTTTGAGCTTTTTAAAGTACCGTAATACAGTTTCGGCTAAAGTTATTACATTTACTTACAATAGAAGGACGATTTAAATATTTCTAATGACTGCCTATTTCGACTGCCTCGGTGGCGCAGTTGTAATTGCGCATGCGTTACGACTGCTGTGCTGGGGTCTCGGGCTCGATCCCCGGGTCGGGTAAAGTGATATTGGGTTTTTATATCTAGAAATTCCTCAGTATTAGCCCGGAGTCTGTGCCCGGTATGGCGATATAATCGCCCACTATCACATTATGGGACCGAAATTCGGCGAAAAGTAGGTGTACTGGTTACTTCCTGCCTACCTCGTCGGGAATTACAGGCGTGAGTGTATATATATGTATATATGTATATATGTATATATGTATGTAAAATAAACTAATTTTACAGAATTTGTGTGTGATTTAGATATTTAAATGTTGACTGAGATACAGCAATTTTACTGTGCTATCAACAGAACCAGCATCAGATATCTACAGGCTTGCGCTCATGTTAGTCCTACTGGTTTGATGCAGAGAGGTGTGTGCCTACTGTGTAGGTCCTTACCGTGGCGACGCTTACGCCACATTATTCAAGATATAGCGCGTCTACAGCGAGATTATAATTGACTGACCAATGCTATTTTTATGAAAAGTTATATAAATGTAAAATTGAATAATTTTTTGGTTTTTCAGTCATTCAAACTGACAGGCCCTAAAAAAGGAAAACTCCTTACGAATCTATCTACAGCTTAAAAGTTTCTGCAAAAGTATTTATTTATTTGCTCTAGACAACACCCACGTGAAAGACTTCAATTTTTTAAAATTAAATATGATATTCAGGCATAGCGGGAACTGGCTAGGTTTCAATTAGTGAAAAAAAATTCAAGCCGATCCATTTTATATACAAACAAGTTTTACCTCTTAATAATATAAAATATTATTAACATAGTATAGAATACATTTATGTTAGTGATTCGTCGAACACGCTATGGAACAAGACGCGTGCCTTATTGTTGTTGAACATGATGAGTTTTTGACGTTGGCTTATTACAATTGTGAAAGTGAGATATTTGAGGTGTAACTCAAGTCGCGGTGACATGGACAAGGCAGGAGGCACGAGGCTGACGAGGCAAGCGTGGGCGCGGTCGGCTTCCGTACGCCGCGTCACGCCGCCCGGCCCCGACAATACGTGCACCACCGAGCCATCAACCCTGGAGTGTTACTCTTGACACTCGATTCGAATTTAAAATTGGGATTGGGTTCGAAAACTGTACAATTGACACTCTTGAACACAACACCAGCGCACGATTTTACTGAATACGGCGGGTTTTTTTCAACTAAATGAAATAGAGTATGTACGATCGCTAGTTCGTAAATATTCTATTTCATTTAGTTGAGTGAGTTAGAGTTCCAATATCTTCTAGATAGGAATTGCAACTGTATCGAGTTCGAGATTGGAATTGATTTCAAGAGTAGACCTACTGTTCGCAGTCAAAACTAACAATCCCATTGTTTTATAGTAAATATTCACTTTCATGGTGTCTCTAATGTTGATTATGCTTAGGTAAAGTTTAAAATTACGCTTTTAATATAATAATAATAATAAATAACACACAACAGTCACACACATAGCCCCGACCCCACACTAAGATACGAGTCTTGTGTATCAGGGACTACGGGAGACTTTCGGTCTTTCAACACCTAGACCTCGGACACAAATATGTCTGTCACACAAAAATTTGTCCCGGTGTGGAAATCAAACCCACGACCTCTCGTTTCATAGCCGGCTACTCGCCAACTTCGCCACGAAGGCGAAGGCCTTTACCTTTTAATATAAATTATGAATTTTTAGCTTTCCCATTCACAAAAGTAGTACCTAAGTGTTCGCAACAATAATATTTCACAATGCATACTAGACGGATTCACAACCAATAAGAGCCGTGCGAATGAAAATCTTTTAAGTGTGTAGTTGGCGAGTGGCGACACTGACCCGACAGATTGCGCATCGGTCGACATTCGTATTCGGATACTCAAAATAAAAAATAAAAAGAAATGCTCATCAGACACGAGACCATAAAACGAGCCCTAAAATGTTAAACGACTACTCAAAATTGGTGGTAAGAAGAAATTACAAAATAAAAGGACGAGATTACGGTACTTCGAATGAATTTTTTGAGAAGCCGTCTTAACCTATATTTCATTTTATGGGTGAACGATTTTTACAACCTTCGCGCGAACAATCCACACAATTGCCAGACTGTAGAAAGTTTCTGAAATTGGTTTTTAATTAACTGGCTATACCCATGGAATAGCACAGATACAACATAATATTTTTTTCATAAATAACAACTGTCTAGTTATGCTAAAATTAAATGTGGACAATATAAATATATTGGTTATATATCAGGTTTATAAATCGAACCACTCCTTATCTTATCTGTCGCTTAACCAAATTATGTCGTTAGAGTATTTATAACTACGTATAAAATCAATAAAGCCCAAGACATACGAGAATAGTCTTCAGTCTAGGATAGCAAATTACTAACACCGGCAAATTACTTGTATAGAACTTTAAAAAAATGCTTAAATAGTCCATGTTATGTGTATTAGTTATGTGATCGATGAAATAGTCACACACCCCTAATATACCAGTACAAAAAAACTGCAAGAGAAGGAGCATAAGAAACCATAATCTCATATATTCTGATATAATTCCAAAAAGTCAGTGGATCATTTCATATTGCCAGTGTTATAGTATATTATAATGCTGGCTGTTTGTTGTACACATTATGTTACGAAGCTACGGTTGCCTATATTTGTCATTAGAGCGAATATGATATCTAGCATTGTAAAATGTATTCGGATGAGTAATATATTTACGCACGGTTGTCAGTGGATGAAGCGAGCGCGACTCAGTGCGAGTCTTGTAGTTGTTAACAAATCGGAGCGAGTTGACAAAGTGCTTTTTCAGTCGGTCGGTCGGTCGGTGATCGACGCGTTGTTATATATTGTCGCGAGCCCGACCGCGGCCAAGCGCTATGACAAACGCGAAGCTATGAGTGATTGTGTCCGTCGGTCGCAGCCTCGCTTGCCACTCGATCTCTTTGTGTTCTCAAATAATCCGCCGTGTCGTGATCTGGAGTCTAACGGTGCAGCTCTGCGGCCTATTGAGAACGCTCTCTGTTATAGGTACAATTTTTCAAGCTTTCACATGCGACCACAGTAATACCTGCTAAGTCTAAAATCCATATGATGGCTATGTACCTATCGATATTCGTACTTACTTATATTCTGAGAATGCTATTTGCAAGTATGTTTGTAAAATATCATTTCAGGAAAAGATAAATGTCTCACAATAGAAAACAAAATGTTAGAAAAACAGCACAATGTCCTTTTTTGTAATTAAATAAGAAAGGACTGAACTATTACTCACATTTCGAATCTTCGATTTTTATTAGTACGGTATTATAGACCACAAACTTCCTATTCCGTGTGTCCTTTTTGTTTACTTTTTTAATACGGTATGTACGTAACACGCGTAATTTTTCACACTGAGGTGAACCTGATTCGAAATCTCAGGTCTCACCTGCACACGGGCAGCCACCTGTTAACTGCAACTCGGCAATACAAAAAAAAGAAAAGAAGCGAGCGCCAGCCAGTGCAAAAAACGAGAATTCAAGACGACACGTTTGGAAAATAAAAAAAGCTCTCGCCCACCAGATGGTCGCCTCGACGCGTCGAGAAACCCGCTTTTGAGCAGGTTGTGACTTACCACGCATATTCATTTACGCTTTTGAATGCGAGGAAAATGAACTAACAAATGCGATAATCGGAACCGTCTATGTCCAGTATGTCCCTCACGCCAGATTGAATCAACAACGGAATTTTTATTCATTCATCTATGAAATTAAAAGTTACAATGCGATGACACATTAGGCGATAACATAACAATATTTTTGTTTCTAATCAGTTTTCATCTGATAACAAAATCCATAAGTAATTTAATGCACGTTGCGATATTTTTTATTTACAATACCGTATAGTGTTGTTTCTCCCTGAAAAATAATATAACATGTTTACAAAATTACCATAACAATATTCTGACTTATGTGACATCGTTTTCCACGATGTATTTGGTAAGGCATTTTTTAATACAACAACATTTAAATACTCCTAAAGAATAACAAGTGGGATAAAGTGGAGATTCTATAAACCCGACACAATACAATACTATAATTATGCCGAACACTATCTTAATTCTTGACCTACAGTGATTATCAAATCTAAAAACTTACACCAACTTCCAATCCTGGATATCGAACTTAGAAGATATTTTGGACCAACACAACCTTTATAAAACTTTTAATTCCGCTCCAACTGTGCTGTTTAGCAAAACTAGCAGAAGTTAATTGGCCATATGTTTTGTTATGTTGTTCATTAACTCTCTTTAGTGATGAAGAGGCCCCATATGGTGCAATATATTTTTTACCGCATTGTGCAAAAACAGAACTGGAGGTGTTACATCCAAAAAACAATGATATAACGGAGAAAAAATCGGACATGCGAACCTGTTTTAAATTTAAATAATGTGTCAAGTCATCTCATCACCTTAGTTCCTGTTCCTTCTTTTGTATTTCAACTGTTTTTTTAATTAAACTTTGACTGACTCCACGAACAAAAAAGTGTTAACATTGATTTTTTCAAGTTATACCCTAAAATATATTTTTATAATCATTATTAATTGCATTAATAAAAATATTTTTATGATATTATCATCTATTAAAAAAAATTTGTGTTAGAATATTAAGATAATATTATGCCTATGTAACATAGTATTTTGTATAACGGATACTAAGAGCTATGAGGAACTATGAT
The DNA here is from genome assembly GCA_905220505.1 of Laothoe populi. Classification (NCBI taxonomy): domain Eukaryota; kingdom Metazoa; phylum Arthropoda; class Insecta; order Lepidoptera; family Sphingidae; genus Laothoe; species Laothoe populi. The sequence goes on along the minus strand of HG992151.1, from coordinate 10,921,536 downwards.
CCCTCAATACCCAGACAACAAATATCAGTCTGAAACAAAAATTCTCGGTGCGGGAATCGAACCCATTCTCTCGATTCATAACCTGCTACTCGCCCGCTGCTCCACGAAGGATGCCAATTAAATATTTAAGATATATAATTATAAAGTATAATACAATGTACATCATAAACAAAAAATAAATTGTATCTAGAAAAATAACAAACTGCTACTTATACTATGTATGTACATACTTACAAATGTGGAATAATTGGCAATGGTCTATTATTAGGATATTTCCTATTATTAGAAATACCGAAGGTATAACGGAGGTATTTAGGAGACTAGTTGGGGGTAGTTAATAATGACAACCAAAGTGGGAGTAGTAAATGTTTAATATAAAACGGAGTGCCTTCCGCGCTCCGGTGTTCAGTTCAGTTTTTTTGTGAATTAGACTAGGTGATAGCCAGGATATTCGTGGTTCGTTCGCGGGGTAATAAGTGTATCAATGTGTAAACAGTTCAATGGCCGCGTAGTTCAGCTTAAAGGGTAATGCTGGAAGATTAATTATAAAGAGAAGCCTTAAAGTGAATCCTGACATGCGTGTGTGTTAATATTAGGCACTGAGATGTGTAACAGTGTCGTGTAAATCAATCAATAAATTATAAACATTGTATTTGTGCCTTTTAAATATCCATCTTGCATAGTTTTGTCGTTTGTTTTTTTAAGCCTAAAAACTGACTGAACAGTAGGTATTATTAATGTTAGGAACATCAACAAAACTATGTAAGATGGATATTTAAAAGGCACAAATACAATATTTATAATTTATTAATTGATTTACACGACACTGTTACACATCTCAGTGCTTAATATCAACACACACGCATGTCATGATTCACTTAAGCCTTCTCTTTATAATAAATCTACCAGCATTACCCTTTCAAAATGAACAACGTCATTGAACCGTTTACAATTACTTACTGCCCCGCGAACGAACCACGAATATCCTGGCAATCACCTAGTCTATTTCACAAAACAACTAAACAAGTGTATATCTTCTAAATCTTTTAATTAGTAAAGTGTACAACGATTACGCATAAAGAATAAGTAACAGGTCTTGTATCGGTTTATACGATCACAAATGTATATTTATTGATTAATCATCATCTGATCTTGTAAAATGTGTTGAAGAGCAATCTGCAGAGTGGTTGATCACGTTGCGAGTATTAATTGCTTCGGCACTAGCTGGGAAATCGGCCCGCCTCCGCAATTTGTACCTAGCTTACTAATGCCTGAATAACTTATTGCCGACGATAGCAGCCGTCTCGTGTCGCTCATTAATGGATAGTTTCCATTACTAATCGACTGCAAGCAACATTTCAGACTGTAATTTAAGAGGTAGGCAAATTTTTACATCGAAAACAACATTGACTAATTATTTTTTTACAATGTTTTTATTGTGAGATAATAATTGACGATTATGATTGATTATTTACCTATCGTCCTAAGTACAACGATAAAACTGCTTTTTTTAATGAACTCAGCTTGTTATCATTGTCAGGTTAAATGTGTTAATTGTCGCCATGTGTTACGGTGATTATTTTTTTATAGAATGTTTGGCTTTAATGGTGGTCAGTGTAAAGGAACACAGGTGGATGGATACGCGCGAATAGCGAGGGCTACCTGAGCATGAGAGCAGGCGCAGGAACGAACGCGTGCGCACCTGTGCCCGCATGCCCTGTGCCCGTCTCTACACAACGATGATCAACAGATACCTATCGAGGGCTCGTCCACGTCACATACCATATTTTAGGATCGATTTACAATCTTTAGAACACATTGTACCCGTTGACATTCGTCTAACAAACTTATTCATGCGTTGCCATATCCGATGAACATTGATGGCGATTTGAAATAGATTAAAAACCATATAATGTAAATCTATATTTAAATTCCGCGCTTGTAATGATTGACCACAATGATATAGTTTTATTATACAGTATCAAGAAAAACGTTAATAAATATAGTTTTAAATGTAATGCAATAGAGTGGATTCTGCTTCCGAATCAGCCAATGGGAATGTAAAACACAGTGATTAGGGTCGATAGGAGTCACTGTTTTGTTGTTTGCCATTACTTTCTAGTTAAGTCGTAACTGAAAGCCCTCACTTTAATAGGCAATTATGATATAAAATTTGAACGATGTGAAGTCTTACTCTTAGTTTTATTTTCTTATTCTTGGAGGCAGAATTAGTAGTTACAAAAAAAGAAGGTTTTTGAACTTGAATTTTTTTACTCAATATTTTGAGATAACCCACAATTTTTCTAATTTGTTTAATACTTTTTCTAATAGCTCAGATCGATAACCTTCGAACCTGTGGTTATTGATCTGGGTAGATTATTATTATCATCAAAAAAGGTAACTTAGGTAAATTGCGTAGGTAGGTATTTGTATCTGCGATGTTCGTAATCATACTAAACTTTATGGACCTGTTAATATGAAAAGATAAAATTTAAACAGAATTGCTTACTTGCTCAATACACAGATTTAATAATAAATCGATTTTACAGCATAAAAGCGTACCGAATCCGTACATGCAAATCAGGTAGGCATACAAAAAATCGTTCAACAAAACTCCAATGGTATTTAAAATACCGTATTGAGTGATTTGCTGCCAGGCATCGATGTCCATTACGCTGTAATCAATCATCGTGAACATTCAGGTTTCAATCTGCGTTTGCGCCGCTTTTGGCCAGGCGAGGCTTTCGACACGGGCGCAATCAATATAGCAGATAAGTGCGATAAGATCCGAGGTGCGCTGACCGTCTCCTGTCTCTACGGCGCGGTGCGGTGCCGTCCGGTCAGCCCGCATCCCACCGACGCGTTGCCGCTACGTTCCCGTCACGGCTCCGTCATTATAAGGCGACACGTGCGTCGCGTCCTGTCGCTACTAACACCAGATATCTTGACGTCTTTATCACGCATCACACATCGTTCATTAACAACACTGGTACAATACCAAGTACGACGACACTTTCACAATAGCAAACAATTACTGAAATCTACAATATAATAAAGAAATACACCCAAGGATCACACGCATATTCCACACTATGTCAAAATATCTATCGTGGGTATCGTGAACTACGAGGAACTACGGTATCCAGACGCGATACAAATTTGTGGATCACACAAATATTTGTCTTGGTCTGGGAATCGAACCCGCTGCCTCACATATTACAGCCGGCTAAATATATGTGGCATGTACATAACTCATTAATTGTCATACTTATTTACACCCTGCTCTATCTCTCGATAAATAAAATAATATAATTTTTTTTATTGCCTACTGTTAATCGGTTGTGTTATTACAAATCGAGTTATTAAAATATGAGACTAAAATTTAAAAATACAATGTCATAAATTATGAAACCTATAATTAACACGAGGTTCTCAAAACATTAGTACTTGAAGCATATTCTGGACGGATTATCTTATGATTGGATCTTGTTAACGATTCAATTCGTAAAACTTGTTATTTCTCTGAATCTAGACGTCAAGTTGTGGGATTTAACCAATATAGTGTAAATAAAGATTTCTTATCTCTTTTCTTTCTTCTTTCGTGCATAATATGCGTGAATTACTACTGTAATACTACAATTATATTTTGGTTTCGTTAATATACCATGTCTTGAGTGTCGCAGGGTAAATAATTTTGAAAAAAAGTCAGCCAACAGACATCTGTATAGGCTATTGCCCAATTATAATCATAATAATTAATATTATTTGTTATTCAATTAAAAAAATACGTACACACATATTTTACGATAAAGTAATTATATATATTTAATGTGATGTACAGTAAATTCATCGTCATTAAGTCATTATGTCTGAGTTTTTATGCTTAATGTACTTATATAAATTAAATAATAATGTAATAACAGTGAATTTGTTTTCGCCTATTATAATCCAATAAACAAAACATGAAGTACACATTCAATAGTAAAGAAAACATCTAAATCAGCAATTTTTACAATTTATTACACAAACTGGCAAAGAAAAATGTATGCAGACGATCGTTTTTATGCTTCATTTTTGAGCGGATGGACCGTGGTCTTTATTTTGATCAAAATATCATAAAGAAATTGCGTTTCAATATTACCGATTACCAAAATTTTACGCTCTTATCAGCCCATAAGGGTGATGTAATGAGTTTTAAACAGCGATTGCGGTCCGTGGAATTAAAATTTTCTGTAAACAGGTAGGATCTCAATCGAAAGATGAGAGATGCACAGATAAAAATAATATGCAATGAACTTGTTCACTTTTTATCAACGTCGTTCAATATACGTTTATTATTAAAGTGTTCTAGGGCATGAGTTGAAATGCCACTTATCGAATTTTTGCCTATGCTAAATAATAAATTAAAATAACAGTAATAAATGAAGACGTCCATTACGTTATTTTCGTTTTTTTAAATGGCACATAAATAAAATATTTCTGAATTTTGATGAGGGTAATGCGTTGTCGCGATACGTAGCTTGTTGTTAAAAATAATAACGGGTGATAAAACTGCAAATTGTAAGTGCATGTATACGAGACGTTCCGGTCTCTCTCGAGTCGTGTCCAGCCTCAATTGATAAATGTTACTTGCCATCAAAAAACCGCCGAAATGTACGTCTCATTTGCACGTGTCAAAACATCACGATTCCACTTCGCCAAGAACATTGCGACAAATTTATAATTACTATTTGATACATTTAAAATGGTCACTTAATCGATATATTATTTGTCCATATCAGATACAGGGAATGAAGTATGTATTTTTTTATGCTGGCACGCCAAAGTGACCACACTGCACCTGAGAGCATCGAGTAGCGAGAGACGATCTTTTCTCCGCTACTCAACACAATCATGCCAGCCTGCATAAACTACGCCATGGACAAGAAGTATCATAAAAATGGTAGGCAGCGGCTTTGCTGTGCCCTGGCATTACAGTAGTCTATGGGCGGCGGTGACTACTTACCATCAGGTGGCCCATCTGCTCGTCTGCCTATCAAGGCACTAAAAAAAATGATGATGTAGACACCATGAAGTATCAAGGACAGGTAGATATATAAATTCTTTGCAATTACTATAAACATAGATGTGTACAGTGTACACTGGTGTGATGTAACGGCGCGTGACGTCCACCTGTCGTGTGCGCGACGCGTGCTGCTCCAACTGCTAAGTGCTAACCGCCGCACCCGCGCCGCGCCGCGCCGGCCGAGCACGCTCAACCGTGGCCGGCACACGGCGAGTGCACTTGTCGATGACGCTAGCCACCTTAGCACGGAGCCCAGTGCCTACCCACCGTGGAAACACCTGACGCTTGCATAATGTTACATAATGTTACATATTGTTCTGTTGCTATGACGATAACCGTGCCGTTATGATTCGGCCTAGTAATTGAAAACTGAAAGTTGCTATTAGATTGGTATGTTTTCTTGCAAGGGCATTTATAGAATTAACTCAACTTTTTTTGCGACTATATACTTACTATAAAATACTATCCATACTAATACTATAAATGCGAAAGTAGCTCTGTTTATTTGTTTGTTTGTTACTTTTTTACGACACTGGATGAAATTTGGCAAGAAGATAAATTATATTCCGGAGAAGGACATATGCTATCGTTTTTTCTCAAAAAACAATCTTGAAAGGGGTCAAATAGGAGTACAAAATTTGTATGGGAAATCCATAATTCCTAAATTTAGCAACATAAATATCGATCACTTTTTCAATTCAACTCTGATTCAATTTGATGACCAGGCTCGTACTACGTAGAAGTATATACATATTTTTATTTTTGATGGGTTTGATATCTGTGACTTTGTTTTAGTCTTAACGTGTTTATTATTTTTCCTGCCAGCTATGAAAGAAGTTTCCCCGATAGTTTTTGCAATGCTTTGTTCTTATTTTAAATGATAGAGCCATGCGGTCTATACACAACAATCTATAATAAAACTGTCGTTTTGTAGAGAGCAAAAATTTTGAGTATTGGTTTCTTCTGTGACAGAATACTTATCTCAAAAAATGTACGTTCAGTGGCATCTTTTGGTGATATTTCACATGGTAAATGTGATTTCCGAAAGCCCAATTAAAATCATACTCGTCTCTATTTCTATTACTTTCCTAAGATTGACATCGCATTCGTCAATTTTCTGGTATTGTAGGCAGAAATCGCTAACTGATAGTAAACTACACTACTAAAAAACTATCACAGTTAGAGGTTGCCTTAACTACTCGTATTTTTAGGTGTATTTGTAGCGGCTTTTTTTAATTCTGGCGCGGCAAAGTAACCACACTGGACCTGATGGTAAGCGCAGTGCCGTCCAGTTAGAGTATCAAGTAGCGAGAGACAGTCTATCCTTCGCTACTCAAAATAATCATGCCGGCCTGCTGTTTAGCTTCTTCACACGGCGCCTAAAGGACCCAGGATCATAGGAAGGCGGGAACACAGTAGCTAGCAAACTGTTCCATAGCTTGATGGTGCGGCGGCTACTTAAAGACTTAAGTACTATTCTTAAACAAATTTAAAACGTTTTTATTTACTTAAGAAAAGGCATTAACAAACCATATATATAATAAAGTATATTGTATTCTTATATATAATATTTTGTATTAAAGAAGATTTAGATTATTATGCAATAATATGCATTATGCCTTAATATTCGGAAGATTGTAATTGGCAACAGTTTTTCATTATATTGTTATTGTAACTAACTGTTTGTATTAGTCCGTAAGCTTTCAACAAAACTAATAAAATAAAATAAAACTATATAAGTGCATAACTTAATGTCGAAGTTGTAAAATAAATTTTATATCAGATATCATTTTTAAAGATTCAAGAGCATAAAAATATTAAGGATAATATACACTATCGACTTACTGGGTGGCCGTTGTGTATAAATAACTAGATCGCCTACGCCTTCTTCATACAGCCAAAGGTTATCAGAGACCATGCAATTATTCTTACGTGACCTAAATTATACTTTCCGTCTACAAATACAAATCAAATAAATTCTAAAATGTGTCATTCTAGTATATTTTATCTCAATTACTTAAATTGTATATTAACAAATTCAGCAACATCGAACAATCTGTTTACAAGAAACCTTCATAAACAAAAAAACAGAATTCAATCCACTTAAATCCGCAATGAGAGAGACTATTCCATTGGAGAGGGTTAACATTGGGATTATAGCTGATGATTTTATTAAAGTATTATTGTTTGTGTTTATAATGCCAGCAGAGTTATGAGTTCCGTGTGTCGTGTACGGTTATAGCGAGCGTGGCGGTCGTGTGTCGACGCGTGCCTCCATGCTCCGCCGCCCAACACCCTCTACCCCTATCGTCATGACATTACCACTTTTTACAATGCTCATACTAACACTTTTCTAACCGTCATGTGCACGACAGTTGGACTTAGATCCTGATAACACAATTTAATTCATTATTAACACGGTCATGTAATTAATGCTAGATGGGTATGGAGCATCCCTATTATATTGTTACAAACAAATTTTAATACATGTACATATTTTGGAATGTTTATCAGATGTCGTTTTATAAAGGAAACCTTTGTGGTCATAAATATAGCGCTTGTTTATTCGTTAACATTTTATATATGGTATAAGCAGCAAGCAGCATAATAAGTCGCTACTTATATAGCCTAGTTGGTTGCGGTACGGACTACCAAGACGAAAGTCGTAGGTTCGAAACCCAAGTGGCATACACCTCTGACTTTTCTAAAGTTATGTGTGTATTAAAATGTTAATTATCGCTTGCTTTAACGGTGAAGGAAAACATCGTGAGGAAACCTGCATACCTGAGAATTTTTCGAAGGTATGAGAAGTCTGCCAACCCGCATTAGGCCAGCGTGGTGGACTAAGGCCTAACCCCTCTCATTAGTAGAGGAGGCCCGTGCCCAGCAGTGGGACAATGTTTAATACAGGGCTAGTATTATTAGATTTCATAAAATTTTAATAATGCATAAAATGTAATATTCTGTTCTTAATATACTTTGTAAAAACGATTATGAAATGTTAATACACAGTTTGGTCTTCATTAATCTCCGCATTAGAGGAGTCGCCTTGTAGATGTCCAAGAATTTACAATCGACAACAAAATTTGGACCAGGTTTATGCACGTTGGTTAATAAAAAGTCCTTACATGTAATAATAATGGACTATTGTAGTCTTAAAACAGTGGCGATCGTAAAACAAAAGGAGTCAGAACGTCGCGGTCGTCGGTGACGATGCGACCGCGACCGCGACGCCGCGACGCGACACACCGCAGTATATGCGCAGGCGCAGACGCAGGTAACGCGGGGGCGGCGCGCGATGCTCCGAGCGCGCGGTTGCCGTATTTTACTTATAATTACGGACGACGACCCGAGACCCGGACCTGTCGCGATTTCACCTGCTATTATTGCCATTTTATTCATTGTTATTGCATTTATTACGTTGCTTGTTACAGATTTTACTGTCTGTAGGTTTTAACGAATGCTTCTTAATGACGAGAGTATATCTTCGTGCTGATTTCTCCTTATAAACGCACGTGTAACGATCTCATCTTATAGTGAGCGGTGCTGATTTAATTGATATGATTAAATTTTTAATGTTCCTCCAGTCCAGATACACAATGTGAAAAGAAAGTAAAGGAGAATTTGCCTTTAATGTTTAACTTTCTTACAATAAATGTTCTTGTTGCTGTTGTTGATATTGATGATCCTTTTTATTCATTATGAATATTTTTGAGAAATCGGTTATAAAATGTCGACTCATAAGAGCAAGTGATTTCTATACGTTATTAATGCATATTGTGTAGTGTATTGCATATCTTAATCGATCAAGGAAAGCGTGTGAACAGGACACAACCTACTAATAACATTTTTAAGATACATATAATTTATATATTACATTTTGAACCAATAACTAAGAATTTAATCATTGCGAAGCAAAAACTCTTTATTAAAATTACTTAATTACAAACACTTCACTTATAAATTAGTACAAAATGACATATCATAATACAGTAGGCTGGCTGTATTAGGAGACACGTAGTTTTAATTAGCGAAATGTCAAAATATTTCGTAACATAACGATTTCATTTAAAAAACACTCACTTGCCCTACGAAATCAAAAGTCAGTAATCAATTGGACTACCTCATCGATCGTAAGACAAACGTCAAGTTTATCTATTAAGTAAATGAGAATGATGTCGGGGAACATTTAAATAAGTGGCAGATCAATAAAGGTGATTTATCTCGCGTTAGATACGGTGGATACAGATGTCGCTGGCGGTTGCGGCGGTCGCGGGTGGCGGGTCGGAGGTGAAGACGCAGTGCAGAGCGACGGAGCGGCGGAGCTCACCCGAGCGCGTGCCCGATGCCCTCCTACGCGCGGTACCGTTACACACCGGTTAATTTTTATGCAGACACCAGATTATTGTATTAACGCCCGCGCCCTCTAGCTGTAAGAGGAAACGGCGCCGAGAACAAAAGAACGATTCGACGCGAGCCGAGTAACTGTCTCGATGTGATATTAAAGAGAGCCTTCAGCGATTTATGATTGCAATTAACTTACATCAACCTTTGACATGAGCCTGATGGAAAGTATTTTTACATAACGTGTCATCTCACAAATTACACACATTTTGCATTTGTTGCTATGGGAAATATGATGCCTACAGTATGATGTAGATATGTTTCTGGAAAAATGGACTACGCCTATTTGTTTCCTCAGTTTAAGAATTGTTAATATGTGCATAATTATCTAATAATAAAATAAGATATACAATTATTTAGATATTATATTAAATAAATTATTTTAGAATAAATATAATTTTTGATTATAGAACTTTAAGTCGATTATAATTTATTTATGGATTATACATTAAGATCAGTATACAATTGTAATTAATCTCTTTTTTGGTGATAGTCTGGGTCTTAATATAAATATTAGGTTATAGCAATTTACTGATATACGATTCCTGATATGTAACGTAAAACATTTATTTTTTCCTATAAACCATCGCAAGGTGGCTAATAATGATGAATAGATTTTGTGTCCATTAATTGCATTAATACCAGTATAAATCAATATGTTTTACTATGCTATGTCTCATATGACGGACATGACTATTGTCTGTAAAATAACATGTTATATTAAAAATATGGACATAAGTTTTTTAAAGTTTCACAACTAATGGCATGAGTGTCGCATTGTACTGTGTACAGTGGCGTGACTTTACGAGAAGTGGCAATTTAATTAATATCAGCGAGTGTCTACGTTGGTCACAACACCGACCACAATAATATTTTTTTAATGTACATAGTGAGTCATCGATATGCCTACGCAAATCATTAATATTTGGGTATTTAAATGAAAGTAAACAACTTTAAACCGCGTAAGTTTACTTTCATCTTGTAATCCTGTGAAATCTGCTGATTCTCAGTTTTTTATCTATGGTAAATAATGCCATAAAATATAATTGTCTCGATAGTAATAGCTGTTATAGTGGCAAGAATCTCAAACACAAATGCGTTTTTAACAAGCGCCATATAGGTAGCCCGTTGAAGTCTTTTCTATGGCTGGTTGAATCTACATAATATTTTATTACTCGACGCTGTAATAATCCCATAAAATGTTATACGTTCCTGATCTGATATCATTTTTATATTTTCTATAAATAAGACTATCAAAAGTAAATACCATAAATAATAATGTTTACATCCAACATTGGCGAGTATCATAACCCGTTGGATAATTCATATCATAGTGTTCAAAACGCCTACATATTGCTCGATAGTATTTCTATTAAGGTAGACTTCTGATAATGGCATTAAGCGTTAAAGGTGAGCGTCGGTGGCGTAAAGTCCGTGTCGCAGTGTATGCATGTTGATACGTGTATTATCTAAATCTATGGGAGACTATTAGAGACTAGCGTTACTAATCTACGGAGTTCCTGATGTCTTCAGTATCGCGTAGATGAACGAAGACGTCCTGAAGCTTGATATGACCATTGGAATTCTGCATAAGAGAGACCTGGAGAATGTTGTCAGTCATCAATGTCAAATTTAAAATTAATAGAAACATGTATATTATTACCATTTAGTACCTACTTGTGAAATTCGATCGGTATAGCCACAAGTTGTAAGATTTAAAAAAATTAAAGATTAAATCTGACACTTGACGTAACTGTCGGAAGTCTGTCTTTATGAATATAATCATGTTAATGTAATAAGGTAGCATTATTCGATTATTTGTATCGAACTCTTAATTGTACTACCTATCTTCCCGCAGTGTATCATAGTCAATTTAATTTAATTAATAGTTTCATCTACTTTTTATGTTTTCCGTCATGACTAGTTCAAACGTTTATTATTTTTTGGAATCTTTTATTTCCGCACAGTGTGGGTGCAAATCAAAGTTTATGAGATCACCACCTCCACACTTGCCATAATTACAAAATTTAAAGGATATAAACAGACAAACTATGCGATAATTAACATATTTATAATACTTTTTATTCACCAAAATAATATTCAACATAATTTATAGTTGTATAAATTTATGAATGAAATATAAATTTAACATTTACACAATGGCAGCAAAATCGCGTAACGTTATAAAGTATCTGAATCCATTTATGCGAAACAACAGAGCGTGGCTACCAGTGAGTAATGTTTTGTGAGCCGTTGAAACGCGACGTCGCACCGCCCACGAGCTGCGCCGGCGCAGACATACTACCTTACAGCTTGCGCTCCATTCGTGGTGGTGCTGTGCCGTGCCGAGTGCCTCGTGCTCGCCGACAGAGATCGCCGATTTATCACCGTCGTCGTCGGTATCGTCGGCCAAGCTCGTCTCTAACTCACATGTACTGGCCTCAATGTGGTGACATCTACATCGGCTTTTGTTATGCCAATTGCACACATGTAGTTTTATAAGTTTAATATTACAGTTATGCTATCCGTGAGCACTCAGTCTTGGAGAATTTTATAAAAATCTTTTTAGTTATCTTTAATTAGTTGCTAAAATAATAAACGTATAATTCTACCTAAATATTCGACAGTTTATCTCCACGATTTTCATAGATAAAAGCTTCAAGAAATCGTAGAGTTATCACGTTGCCTAAAATTAAACTTTAATTCCAATTCATTACTCTTGAATTATATTGTAAATTGCTAATAAAAACGCCACAGTATAATTGCACGGCCATTAATTATTGTTAACACATTTAAGAGGTATAAGCTCGTTACATAACAACAATACAAACTGCATATCGCCTAATTTTGTAAGAGCAATATCTGTTGCAGCATGTCGTTAATTATATCTCTTTTATTATATGCCGCGTAGACGTGGCGGTGATATCAAAACACACTTCTTTTACGGCATTCTAATAAGTTTCTTATTTATATGAACTATTTGATTTTACAAACATTATTAGGTTACATGACCTTTATATATAAACGAATGTTGTATTGTGAGTTGTTCTCAATTACTACTGTTGTAGGAATTGAGAACAAGGTAGATATGTATCTACACACCTACATTGTTATCAGCCCTGTATGCAGACATTGTCCCATAGTAAGGCACGGGCCCCCCTCTGGTAATGATAGCCGTGGTCTGACGCTGACCTAGTGTGTGTTGGTAGATTCCACATATCTTCAACATTATTATTTAGAGTTGTCAGGTATGCAGGTTACATCGCGATTTTTTTTCTTGAAGTGAAATAATAATTAGCAATAAAGATACAAATAACTTTGAAATATCAGAGGTGAGAGCACTCGTCTGTGCCCCATTCTGCCGGGCTATCGCCGCTTATGAACTTACAGATTATACAATTTTAATTACCATTTTGAAGACAAATAACAAAATTCTTTAAAAAAATTGAATATATTTTGAACATTACGCAAGATAGAAAGTATTTTTTTCTAATTATAGTAAATGATGTTTTTTGAATTTTCCCGACTTTTTACATTCCCTTAACACAAGTTGTTCGAATATGATTAGTTCATATGACAGTCGAGGCTTTATTGGTCGTGTTAAACTGTTAACTACTGACAACGAGCACAGTTGGGTGTGGTCAGTGTAGTGTGTTATTCAAATGCGTATACCCTATACTGTTATAATATCTATCTGATTTTAATTACTGAACTTAAAGAACCACCAATTGACTTATTTACTAATTTACACATTTTTTGCAACATCTTTCTATTAATCTTAGACATAAAATATCCAACTAAAAATAACATTCAGAATTGCACGTAGAGGGAAAAATGTTTTAAATATAATATGTTGTTTAAATAAATCTTCATACACACAGCCGGCAGATAAATTCAATATCAGAACGCTCTGAATGTGTGAGGAGATTATAAATCGTCAAACCGTCATATCAAGAGTGGGTTAGGAAATTTATTGAAAGGTGCGCATTGAAATCACGTTTATTTGTGCGCACGCGCCGACGCGTCACGTTACAAATCATGCTTATCGGTCAGAGTCGGCCAGAGTCGCGCTGCAGCCGCCGATCCGTTGGCATCGCCACCGCCGCCACTGGTTTTAAATCTACTTCTAGATAGATCTAGATACTTAACTACCACATCATCGCAATACGGATGCTAATGACCACAAATACTAAAACTTTAACACTTGGCTTATACTATTCGACAAATTGGTTTAGCTCGGAAACAAAGCCACAACACAGCGTGCGTTATCTACAAAAAAATCTACGAACTGCATTAATAATGTTTCTAGTTTAAAAGATATAAATAATTAAATGTAACAATAACAAAGCTCTTCTCAAACGGGGTCAAATTAGTGTCGAAACCCGTTTGCGTTATCTGTAAGGAGATCACCTATAAGTAATAGAAAAGTTCAAAGTTCTATTAGACTATTAGGTGTGAACTCTAATTGGTACTGCATATCGGCGATCGATATCGGATTAGATAATCACGATGCAAATAGGAACAGAATTAATTAATGAAAATTCATTGGATTGAGTGTGGTTCGGAGACGCAGCGCACGCGCCGGGCCGCTAGAACCACGAGCCGCCCACGGTGGTCGACGGTCACCACTCACCACTGACCAATCATCGCAAATCGCGCACCTACTCGCGTTTTCCTAACATACCTTCGCTGGGTGGCTCTAATTAAGGCTCGTGTAGGCTGTTTGTTACCTATGAGAATGTTCTGTCTGCTTGTAAATGGTCGATGCTCAAATCAACCTACTTCATCTTACCACACTTCACATTAGACTATTGATGTTGTATCATTACGTCCGTGATAAGCTAAGTAAGGTGTAGGGTGGATTGTATATGAATGCATGGTTTATTCGTGACTACTACAGTCACGTCCATTATGTAATAATAATGATCAGCACTGAATTACATTTGAAATTCGATACATATTTTACTGCCGCATTGTTGCCAATAGGACAAATAAAAATTAGATGTAACTTTAATTTAATAATATTGAATAATATTTTCAATGTTTATAAATGTTTACAAATAGAAACTTACAGTTAGCTAAGTTGCATTTTTTGTATAATCACATGAACGAAAAACTATTGCCTTTCAGTAACCTTAACAATACAAAAGTACGTCGTAACGGTCAATGTAGTTTAATTATTTTTTGCACTAAATCGACTGCGACTGGATGTAGGTTAAAAGTTTTAATACATTTAATTAAAATGTAACTATATCTTATATTGGCGTTAATTCCACCACTTACCGCCAGATGTAGTGACGATTATAGTTTGTGATGTAGCAATTTGATGATAACATCTTAATTGTAAGGTTCTGTATAGAAAAATTGCCAATACTTGATATGTTAACATTAAAAAACGTGCACTTGCCTGACAGGGTCGGAGGTTAACTTTGCAGATCGTTGTCTTATTGGACAACTTTCGTACTGAGCTGCTGTAAGTGACATGATAGTGGCATTACTTTCAGATAAAACTTATTGGATTACGCAGCCATCCAATCAGAGTGTACTCATGGCTATTGTTTTATTCAACAACGGATATTTTACTTGCAAAACTATACATTCGCATTTGACAAATATGTTAGCCGCATGTTTGTTGTAACTTATTAACAGAAATATATAGATAAAGTATAAGGAATACTTTTTCTAGATCGATGACCTTATTACAGGCTATTATAATTTTCGCGCGTTTCACACACATTCACATTAGATATAATAATTTCCACTGTCATAAAAAAATCTCAATCGAAATCATATTACTTAAAAAAATAGAAAATAACATGTATTGAATAGTTTGCAATTCAATATGCTAATTGCGGTGAATAATGTGAAGATTAGATTGAGCAATTTGTCAACGGATATTTGAATGTATATCGATGTAAGGCAGCAGGAACACAGAGAGGGAACAGGCCCCGGGTGGTGACCTCGTGGCCGGGTGACCGTCGCGTCGTGGTGGCGCCCACCGTCTAACACTCGACCCACATCAGACCGGTGCTCCGCCATTGTCTCGTCGATAAACCCGCTACGGCTAAATTACTACATACTTAGTCACAAAATACAATAAACAATTTACCTATATACTCGATAGGAAGCGGGACCATACATTTGCGACACCAATTTGACTGTAATACTTGATTAATTACCAACATTAATTGATCAAATGTTAATTTATGGTTTAGTAAACATGAGTGAGTCATTGTAACCGGTCTGTTCAAGCTTAGCCGTTCTTTGCTATTATTGTTTTTCATTCATAAAAAGTATGCGTTTGCTACTTTTGTGATTAATATGATACATTGTTTAGTGTGAATAAAACCTTCGAATAAAACGATCTGCTGTTTTTTACAAGATATGTTGCGTCTGTATATAACAAGTTAGTTGAATTAATTAAATGATTGTCAATGATCGTAACCGATACCAGTTTGTCCTAAATGTTTGTGTCACCAAAGTGATTTTTAGGAAATGCTATTAAGAACAATCGATTTATCTAGTCTCAGAATCAGGAGTAACTAGAATTTTTATTGAACTAATTTCTAAAGGACTTTCACTAGTAGCCGACGTCTGACAAAGGATACTTCCGGTTTCTGAATCAGTACATTCGGTTCTAATTGCAAATTTACTTTTACTACTTTGATAACACAATGATATACCAACTGAATACTTTATGGTATTTAAATATATGGCAGACTAAGTTTCAACGTCATTAATATCGTATTTTATTACTACTTTCACATATTTTTTATTGGAATACATTTTAACAAAAGAAACTAGTTAAAATTATGATTTTAATCGTATTTATAATAGAAAACTAATATGATTTTTAATAATAACCCACAAAATCTTTAGGTCTCAAAGAGCTATAAACATATTGTGACAAATTATTTTGTTTTGGTATTTTGTGAAGCGTGTATTAATCTGTTTATTTTTGTGTCGTTACAATTGGTAAATTATTTCCAAAGAAGACATTTCTTCTTTCTTTCTGGGTTCATGGTTTTGCCTCAGGCATGGCGTTTGATAAAAATAGATTTAATGATTTCTAACTGTTTGCAGTGTTTTTCATTCTGTATAATATGAATTAAATGCTCATAATTGAAAATTATTTTTTTGTCTTTCTTTCACACTATCCATTAAGTAAAGTTTTATATATTGTATATCATGGACATTTATCAGGTTTAGGGAAGTATAGGAAGGGTTTTAACATAGTATACATATTTAAATTTCTTAAATATTTTATTTTCTGCGTTTAGAGGTAACAGAAAGGAACGCTATCCAGCATCAGCTTAACAATAGCCTCATTGTTTGTATTAATATTTTATAAAAATAATATCGTCTTAAGACATACTGCTATAATTTCTTCAATGTATATATTACTCATTTATATATAAGGCACTTTGTACATGGCTTAGGATAAGAAAATAGTTTAATAAGTGTATGACACTCGGCAAATGCCATATGACTAGCGCAGTCGCAGTCGCGCGACCGGAATAACTTACATAGCTTACACTAGAAAACAATTACAGTCTGCATTTACATCAAACATAACACTACACACACGACTAATTTTACAAATACTATGTACCTATACACACAAAACAACTTATAACTACTTTACAAGAATAATTTAATATACGACTGTAATGTCATCATCGTGAAACAGCGAGTGTTAGATATAACTTATGTAAAATTCGAGATCGAAGATCCTGTGGGAGCTCAGTCTTTTCAATAAGCGTGCACAGGCGCGGCGGGGAGTGGCTGGTGGTGTGAAGGGTGAGGGTGCTCGGGGCGGAACTCGTATGCAGTGCTGCCCGCCGCGCCACAACCACCTTCCAAGTGTTTGCTGAGCAGAGACATGCGCGAGAACGTCTTCCCGCACCCCGAGCACGAATATTTCTTCACATCGGAATGAGTTTGAAGATGCGCACGCAGGTTCGATCTGTCCGCGAACGCACGTCGACAATGGTGGCAAGAGAAAGGTTTTTCCCCAGTGTGTGTCCTGATGTGCCCCTGTAGTAGCCACGGTCTTGAAAACGCCTTCCCGCACAAGTGGCACTTGCACGGCAGTGTATGCGTACGGATGTGCATCTTTAGCGCACCCAGCGACGTGTACACTTTCGCGCAGTATTTGCAGCTGAAAGATTTTCTTGCGAGGCTGCCTTCAGCGGCGGCACAATGATACTGCTGGTGTTTTGAGAGGCCAGAGTAAGTTGAATATGACTTAGCGCAGTCGGGGCACTGATAGCGTGGACGACGTGGGGCGGACACTGATACACCAGAGTCTGATGACACGGAACCGGGTGATCGCAGGTCTTCGGGGCAGGGAGGTGGTGAGACAGAGCTGGGTGGTGATGCGGGCGAGTAGCGCGCGTACAGCTGCGGGTGCGTGGGAGTCGACAGCACAGGGGCGGCCGTGTACAGTTCTTCTAAAGGATAGGGTGCGTACAGTGTCGGCAAGTACGCGTACTGAGGAGTAGGACGAGCGAGCTCCGCGGGTGCGGGCTCGAGTCGGGCGCGACAGGCGGCGAGGTACTCGAGGGGTTGGTGGGGCCAGTCTTGAGGTTCTGATTTCACTGCAGCAGCGGATATGGGCGATGAAGCTTTGCTAGGATAATTGCCTGTCTTGGATAGGTCTTCTGGCTTTGTACTTAAATTTTGTGGCTCGTCATTTTCTGTGTCACCTATGGACAAAAAGAAAGTTATCATTAATAAATCAAAAATCCATTTGAATTTATACTTTGTTTAAACTCTAATATATAAATCATATTTACTTCATTTTACCTTAAATCAATTTTTATAATTTTATATCAACAATAACAATCACACTTCGAATCTATATGTACACATTTATATATTATGATTAGAATAAAATTGTCAGATGTCAAATTACTATTACGAGAGTTCAGATAGAGTTGTTGTGTTAAATGTAAATATAATTTAGTTATATAAACACTTACAATTATAATCGTAATAAAGTCGCGTGGCGTGATGGGCGAGATGGGCGGGGTGAGGCGGCGTGGCAGGCGGCGTGGTGGGCGGCGTCGCCGGCCGCTCCTCCCGGACCAGCACCGGTCGCTTCTTCAGCGGACAGTGCGCATACTTCTTGGACAACATAGCGCGGCTCTGCGAGTCCTCCACGAGCATCTTGCACAGTGATCACAACACACAATTCGAATCAACAAACGTTCAACGTAAAGTTCGTAAACAAATCACAAAGTCACTACGGTTACAGAAGTCCGAACATCACAACGCTGCGCGGGAGTCGTTATAGCGGTTACGTGTTCCGAACTCGAGTGACGCACATGCGCACTCGTCGCCGTCTACAGATCAAGTGGTGCGGAGCGAGGGAAGGTTGATGCTTATAAAGCGATCCCCGTCAGTGCACGACCAGGTGGCGGCGGGTAAGCCTCGCACGTGCGCCGTACCCAATCGGCGGAGGGCGCGGGGCCCCGGCCAATGACGGTACGGCGGCGGTGGTGGCGGCGGGGGGCAGGCGGGAGGGGTGGTGCGCGGGCGCGGGGCGGCGGCGGCACCTGCGCCTCCGCACCCGGCGCGGCCGCTGCCTCTCAGTGCGATATGCCCAGCTTCACCACCGTCTGCTCGCTGAAAACGAATAGAATTTTTTTGCGTAACTTTCGGGGTTAAGCACCTTTCAATTGAATCACAGCGTCTTTTTGAATAGCAGCCAGTACCAACGTCTTTGTTTGCTTTCGGTTATGATGGTTTTTTTTAATAACATTTGGGAAAGCCAAACATACATACAGAAGATATATTGAACAAGCGAAGGAAATTTTAAGAATTTTAATATCGAGAACATACAATTATACGTATTTGAAAAGCTTTAGATTTATTTGTCCAAATACAGGCATCATCAATGATTTAATAGCAAAACCTGATATATTATAATGCGTTATATACATTTCATAAGATTTTACAAAACCAATATCAATGTTCTCTATCGTATTTATTCAATAATGACGAACGAGAAATATATTTATGAATAAATTGTAATAATAAAAAACGACCATTAATAAAATGAGTTTAGAATCTTTACGTATCACTGAACTGCTATACATATCACTTGCTTATAACATTGTTAAGACGAACATAAATGTCAGAAAATGAATGGAATTTAATTATACAAGACATATGAAGCCTATTGAAAGAAGAGTAAGCGACAATGTGTGCATGATGTATACATACTGGGCTCAGCACCGACCTACATAGCGGAAAAGGCATGTTATATGAAACCTCGATGACACACGATTATTAGTTATTATTTTTTAGCACGAGCCGTGGTTATCGCTTTTGACCTTGTCCTCCTTCCTGAACCGTTTCTTCTTCCTTTTACGACTTACTTTACGTAAATACATTACATAATGTTTATGCCGACATCCTGATGTATAAATTGTTTTTTTTTGTTGCACAGGCCGGCTTACGTTCAAGTTGGTTATCTGATGGTAAGTGATTTTGTCTGCTCGTGAACACTCATAATACGAGAATAACGATACATTGCTAGTCCCAAAGGGAAGGAATGGCTGGTCTAAAAGATTAAGCGTCTGAGAAAATCTCATTCATCGTTACAACTGTTAAGCTGTTATTTCATATAGGTTTTCTGTAAAACAGTGGTACTAACCCAGTCTAGCCGTTCATGCTAGAAACAACACTACTTACAGCGTAGTTTTACCACCAGCTCTTTACCACTTTACAACGATGCAGCTTAAATTAAACATTGAATAAATATTTGCACGAATAAATTTGTAGCGTGCAGTAAAAATTTTGCTTAGTTGCAAAATACGACTATGCTTTGATATCAATTATGTAATATGTAATAACAGTTCGACAATGTGGTCAACGACGCCGAAAAGTGTTCAGTTAAGTAGGTGAATATTATATTTAAATTCAATTAAGAATTTATTTTTAAATAAGGATTTTTATAAAAGAGCTTAGGTATTGCAAACCGAAGTTCATATTTCCGCGAGATCGATCGTTAATTTGAGATTTTAACCAAACTGTCAAATTTTACAACACAACAATCGATATAGGTATATCTGTCTGCCCCTGTCTGTCGGGTTAAATAGCTAAAATAAACCGCGCTATATCCGAAAAATTTGTTCTATTATTTGAATAGATATAATAAAACTAGCCCTCTATTGAACATTGTCCCACTGTTGGGCACGGGCCTCCTCTACTAATGAGAGGGTTAGGCCTTAGTCCACCACGCTGGCCTAATGAATAGATACCTATATTGATCGAAATTCACAACTGTGCAAAAATGTTACAAGCATTTTTATATGATGCTGTTACTTTTACGTCTGGCATTAAGGACTAACTAACATTTTTAGAACTCCCTTAAGCAGACTTCGGATGGTCACATGGAGCGTCTGGCGTCAGTGAAATCGACGTTTAACGCCATACCAATAGGCGATAATGGTGCCATGCGTTACTTACTTCACCAACAAAGAGTCTTCCATAAATTTACATAATTCACAGACAAATATGCTGACGCGATGTTACTGATGCAAGCATCAGACGGTTCACGCCACCATCTAAAGTCTGCTTGTAGGTTAACCATAAAAATGTATATATTCACACATTCATATTTACCTACCTACAGTTAACAAGTCAATTAGATTCAAATCACAAAGAGATGTAGCGTGCAAGTGTGAGAGCGGCATTGATATATCGGGTGACAATGTCGCACGTACACTCTACGTGTCAAATGTAAGATACCTAATGTCCGCCTTTTGTTATCTACATCACATTTACAGTTATCATCAATGACGTTTGGTAGCCGATGAGTTAAGGAACATGCACAATGACATAAACTACTGCAACATCCAACAGTTTTTTACCCGATACTTACTTGTGTAGTGATTATTACAAATTATAAAAAATGTTCCAAAAACTAGTATAAACTATAAATTCTACTGAATAGAGAAGGTAATGCATATGTGTATCGGGTTGATTATGCAACTACCGATAATATTGTTAGATGTTCAGGAATTTATAATAAGAGTGCTGAAACAGTTATACTCGGGTGTGTATTAAATATAACAGTAAACGTATCGTAAAACAAAGGGTTAAAAAATGAAAATTAATAAACGTAACGAATGGACTTGATTATATAGAACGTATACGTGGTATAGATATGTAATTTAAAGTGGTAGTTAAAATTACCTGACACAAAATCTCGTCCCACTTATTAAGATCCATAAAATTGCGATTTTTAAAGGCTCCATGATATTAATAATAATTACTTACGAGTACTTTCGTAATAACAAAGGTATTAAACCTGTTTGGGTCGCGTACGGTACTAAGTAACGCGAACAAAAAGATTTCCTTGTGTGAACGAATCGAGCAAGATTCGTTCACAACCCCTTCGCAACACGGAAACTTAACGTCCAATAGGTCTTTGTTATATTTTTTATGGAAGCAATGTTAATTCCCACAGGTCAGTATGTTCGCCTTGTAATTCGGGTTTTCTCACGGAAGCAACATTAACTGTCACCTGCACAAATCACACCAACCAGTTACGGTTTGTGTGTAATCACCGCAAAAATAATGCTTCAGGAAATAATGACACAATGAAGTTGCAGACCTTAGTAGTTCAACGGTTAACTTGTGCGACCTCGAGGATGATGTCCGGTGAAATTCGCGTGATCAGTGATGACTCAGCTTCACATGTGCCGAGAAATCGATATTTAATTGACAACAACACGATTACAATTATTACGGTGGTGACTAATCTAAATAGTTAACGGTCAACAATAATAATAATTACCAGCTTACGAATTATAAGTAGGTGCTAATGAGATTCTTATATAATAAATATACCATCAGTCATTACCTAATTAACTCGAGACCCTGTGAATGAATGAAACCTTATCTCAATTAACGCCTGGGAAACATAAACACATCAACAGAATATGTTCGACGGTAAACAATTTAGACAAATCGTTGTATCGATATGAACGGCATTTTGATAATGCTCGCTTATAGTGCCTCATTAAATAAACACGCTTGTGTTGTGTTTATTATTATTGGGTGCTATTTGTCTTTATAATGTGTGTTTGTAAATAAATAAATAACTTCATTCAAGAGAAACGAGGTTTAATTTATAAATTGATGAATAAGTACATTTGAAGAATATTTCTAGTAAATAACAACAAACTGAACATAATACATTTCACATATCGTCTAATTTTATTAGCAATATACGCATGCCGTTTTACTTAAAACAATAATAATTTGTCATCACTCATCGATAATCGTCGTGACAAATCAGCTGGTTAAAGTACACATCAACAGAAATTAAAAGCATGATTCATTATTCATTGTTTCGTATCCTGAAATTGAGACATAAAACGACAACAACGTTTATTGGAGGCGGCGTAAAAATGTCATTTAGTGTCATCGGTAAGTGATTACGATACAAGTGGTATGTGTCGGCGGGCGGCTGCGTCGGCTGTGTCGGCTGTGTCGGCCAGGTGGCACGTCGCGGGGCAGGGGCGCGTGCGTAACGGTCGCGGCACGAGCTAGGGTCGAATGGGCCCGCCACGCCGTGCGGTATGGCGGAAATAGCGATGGACAGGGGTGCCGCAGGCAGGTGCTACCGCCGAGCACCGAGCACCGAGCAACCACACACGTCAGCCCGCGCTTAATGTCGCACATTGGCGAATTTTTCGCTCGTAACTGAGGTAGTATCGAATGTTCTAAATCATTACTGTGGAATTATTGTAATAAATTATTATCAATCAAATCGGCAATTTGAATGTTTATACATATGTTTGTTTGAATATATGAGCAATGAAAATGTGGAGACGCTTTTTGTGCATTTAGCCAAATATAGTCACTGAATTGGTTTATTTAAACGTCTAATATAGCTAGTTGGTTAAAGAAGCAATAGTAATTATTTTATATATTACATACATTATACATATCAATATTCTCACAATAGACATAAGTCTAAGTTTATATCTATTTAGAACCATATATATGATAGTAATCTAGTAACTGAAAGGGCATTAATTGATTTATAAATAAATAATGCCTAACAACAAGTGGTATTAATCTATCCGTACAATAAAATACAATTATTTTGTGTCATGGGAATCAGAAATTGTATAACACACAAATATGAAACAAATATCTACGGATCACACAATCATTTTTTTTAATGCGAGAATCGAACCTGCAGTTTCTGTTTTTGTAACCGACTACTCACCGACTACGCCAAGGAGGCTGCTGTTTAATTTACATTTAAAGAAGTCGAATGTAATATTATTATTATGATATATAAAATAAATTGCTTATTATTATTAAAAATGTAACACGATGAACATGCACACCTGAGCAACGTACCTTTTATTGTGTGAATTTGTATCATTGTTTGTCAAGCTTACCTACATATAAACGTTACACAAAGCAGAGGCACCCACAAGCATAGTTTGACCCTGCATTGTATTGAATCAGTGCACAGCTATGTCGGCAGCTGGCTACGCTTGCAGAATCACATGTCTGTACCCGAATCGCACATCTGCACTGAGCTTAGTTAACGACACACAACGATGTATCTGCCTCCAAAATCCCTGCAGTTACCCTACTTTGTTGTATGGACTTGATACCTTTTAGAAATGAATACCACGATTAGGGTCTCCCCCATTCATTGAATAGCACTCTCAAAGGAAGAAGGTCGTTAGCGACGGTTTGATTGTACGTGACACTGTTATTCTGGAATCAAAACATTATAATCTATATCAATTGCATTTCTATAGGTCCGGATTTAAGTTGAACTTTACAACCTTTATAATATGGTTGAAACTATATTTTGTGCGAAATCTTCGTTCGGTGTACAGTTCAATATATGGTAAAAAATATATTGCTCGTATGCTCTTTTGGTTTCGAGAAATGAGACTTGCAGGTAGGTGAGTAGTTTAATTTTAAATAATGGTATAGCTGTAGGATTTTCTATATAAAGCGCGCGGGGCCGTTCAGCGCTTTTATAAACACTTTTAATACAGATGGATTGTTTGATATACAGGCTGATTATTAATTTTTTTGCTTTAAGAAAAAAATTAATAACTCACATTAAAAACTGTTCTTAAGTTTACCTGAATGTTGAAACACATTGAAATAAAACTAATATTATGGGTTTTATCGTGTTAATTTTTACTTCTTAGTTCCGGCGTTTCGAAAGCTTTACAGACTTTATGTACGATGTAGACTTTCAGTCTTTGTTTTACTTGCTTCTTACCACTTTTAGAGGTTAAATTAGCAAATAGTAACAAATTCACAACGAATAAAAAATAAAAATCTTTCCACACCATCTTAATAAAAATTTCATATAATGAAAATTTGACTGAATAAATAGTTTATTATTATAATCTTCTATGATAATTTTAAGCTTTCTTTAAATCTTGAAATTTAAAAACTTTAAACAAATAACAATTGCCTTACTACATACATTGTTTATTAAGTCCCATTTACAGTTAATTAACACTACGATTGTGTTAGATGTTTTGCACACTGCGTACATTCGCTACATACAATCAATCCTATAGTTACCACAACAAAACGGCCGAAGATTTTTTTGTTTATTTTTAATGAAAACAAAAGCGCATCACTCTGTAGACGGCACGGCAACAGCTGAGATTTCGGCACACGCTACGCGGCCGGTGCGTGAACGCGCCACCACACCGGCGCGGTGCGACGAGACGCGGCCACCTTTCACCCCTCTCGCATTCCCTTAGAGCGCTGTGCCAGCCACCGCTCATATTGCACCTATGTGCCCGTATTTATAGACCCATACATATGTGCTCGCTACCGAGGTTACATTGTAATTTATGTGACTAAATTTAAACTTCATATAATTTATATTAATGTTAATGTTGATATTGGGTTTTTCTATCTAGAAATTCTCAGTATTAGCCCGGAGTTTAGTTTTCTGCCCGGTGTGGCGATAGGCTCGCCCCCTATCACATTATGGGACCGAAATTTGGCGAAAAGTGGGTGTACTGGTTACCTCTGCCTACCTCTTCGGGAATTACAGGCGTGAGTGTATATGTATGTATAATGTTAATGTGGACTATGGGAATTATTGCTGTGTGAAGACTTATATTCCTTAGTTATAGGGTATAACTGTAAATACAGTTTAGTAGTATATTCCCACAAGTTTTAAAGATATCGTTATATATATGACAGCCTCTGTAGCGGTGTGGGCTAGAAGCGGCCTGTCAAGCGAGAGGCCGTGGGTTTGGTTCCGCACAGAAATAAACGTTTATATTCGGCCGATTCCTATACTGAAAAAACGATTCGTTTTGTTAAGGCAACGCTGTACGCTTCTACGACACGTAAGGCAAAATCGTTTCGTAAGCTAAGTTATGTACGGCTTGCCATGTACGGATGGGAGGGATGCGAACAACGGCTGGTAAAGCAAATGTATGGATAGCAGTTTGTGGTGTTTTTATAAAAAAAATTGTCAACGAGTTGTCAAAAAGACCTTAAGTCTGTTAATCACAATATTAATCACGCGAGGTCAGCTCTACCGCTTATATAAAGCGCAAGTGCCTCGGAAATGGAGTGCTATTCGCACCTATGGGAACGCTAAATACCTACTCGATGCCTTAGATGGGTTGCAGCAGCGCGGCGGGCCATTCGCATTGTGATTGATGCAGACGTGAGTAACAAACAGCCTAGAGCCGCTACAGCTGCGAAGAGATATTTCCTCGCTTAGCGTGTTCTACCGTGTGTATCAAGGCCAATTGTCCGAAGAATTCCTCCCCTGCCTTCCACACCAGACCCACAGACGGGTACTGGCTTTCGGAGCCACAGCTTCGTGGTGTCTACTACCCCGGCACAAACCAAGAGGTTCGCAAATTCGTTATGTTACCCAAAAGAGTCAAAACTCAAATTAACACGAGAAAAGAAATTGATTATTCGTATATATTTACATAATTTACATTTTCATATTTCGTGTGGACTATACATGAACCCAACATTGATGTTCTTCTCTACATTTTATTTAAGAATACAAAAACACCAGCCATTTATAAATATAAATTATGAAGGTTAATTACAACAGGCATGTAACAAGTGCACCCAAGAATAGGTATGAGTTGACCGCAAAGAGGTGAGTAAACGTGATAAAATTGATGACGCGGCCCGACGTGCGTGAACATGCTGACTGCGCGCTTTTTTCTCAAACCATTTGTCTTCAATGTATGGTAAAAATACTCGAAATATGAATATTCGGTATAATTTTTTATACTTGTTGGTTATAAACTAGTTGTTTTGTACAAATTCCTTCCAATGTGCAGTATGAACTTTGGGCAGTTATTTATGCATGCTATTTTATTGTATCTAGCTGCACCTGGCATGCATTGGAATGCCACGTAAAGTAATTTTGATTTATTGCGATCGGTTGAACGGTATTAAGGTTGATGTTCTGCAACACCATCTACGAGTTCTTTTTTTGCGCCAGGAACCATCGCGGACGTATGAAGACCAAAGTTTCAAACATACTCACATTGATTTTTATTTATATAGAATATACAGTCGGCTAAAGCAGATACTACAGTCTCCTATAAAAAGAACAGATATACCTAGTCAGGTCATAAATTCTGTCACATGTTTAATATAAAATAATTGAAACAAGTTTATTCATTATGTAACCATTTACATACCAAAATGAACTTAACAAAACATAGATTCTTATGACACTAAAGTTTATTCAAAATGACCTCCGTGATTTTGAATACAGGCCTTCAATCTGCGCGGCCAGTTGTCTATCGCAGCACGAACGAGGTCCATGTCAATATCGGCGGATGCCTTAATCAAGGATGTCTTGAGTGACTCCAAATTGGGATGAGGCTTTGAGCATGCCTTTTCCTCCAAGTGTTGCCATATCTTGTAATCTAACGGATTCAAATCTGGACTGGAGGAGGGCCAGTCTTCGTGCCGGATGAAGTCGATTTCACGCGCCGCCAGCCAGTCTTGTGTGCTCTTCGCTCTATGAGCTGGCGCCGAATCTTGTTGGAATACCCAGTGCCTGTTATTGAACATGGTATGAGAAACAGGTTCCACAAGGTTCGTCAGGACTGTATTTTGATACACAACTGCATTCGTTTTTACACCTTTCTCACAAAAATGTACCTCTGTTAAGCCCCAATAAGAAACTCCCAACCATACCATGAGCGAGGATGGAAAATGACCTCGTTGGACACGCGGAATACGGTTGCTCGCTTCTTCACTACTGTGTGCGTACACCTTATCATTTTGTTTGTTGTAGCTCTCTTCTACGGTAATAAATTTTTCATCTGAAAAAAAGAATTTCCCGATATTTTTTTCCCGCGTACCGCTTCAACAAAGCGCGGCATCTCTTCAGTCTCAGGTCCATTAGACGAGCATTCAAACGATGTCCTGTTTTTCTTCGATATGCCCGAAGCCCTAAGTCTTCATTTAACACCCTTTTCACCGTGGTGCTGCTTAACCCCATCTGAAGGGCCAACAGTTTCTGCTTAAGTTTGGGATTTCTTTGAATTCGCGCCTTCACAGCTTTTATCACTGCTGGAGTCCTAACAGACCGAGGGCGACCACTTCTTGACCTGTCATCTACACTAGAGTCTTCATTGTATCGTTTGATGGTACGATAAACGAATCTTTTGGTTATATTCAAATTTTTCAGTATGTCAAAAATTTTAATTGGCCCGTAACCGCAACGATGCAACGCAACTACTGCAACACGGTCTTCTTTAAGCGTCCACTCCATATTTAAAAATGAGTAAAATTCTAAAAAGTATAAATTTTTATTTTCATGAACAATTTCAAATTCGAATTCAATAAACTTTTTTGTGGCCAGCATTCTAAAATAAAAGTTTTTACTGTGTGACAATACTTATGACCTGACTGTGTATAATTAGCTCACCCGTTTTTTCCTAGGGGGAGTAAGGGGACTGTTGTCCCAAAGTTTTGTTGAGCCAAACATCTATCCGACCAAGCCAATCCCCGCTGCACGCGCTAGGGGTTCGTGAGAATTGCTGGCGCTGGTAGCGTAGGCCACCGTGGTGCTCACTGCTAGTCAACAGAAGGGACTCTGGAGACCGAGCTATGCCGGGATAACCATTACGAGAAACCGACTGGAAGAGGTATCAGTGACCTTGGGGCCTAAATATCCCCTAAAAGATGGCGATGAAAAGATGAAAGAAGGGCGCTTCTGCGCCCCTTAGGGAAAGGGGAAACCATTGCACTAATTTTCCAAGAAACCATATGTAGAAATGTAGGAAAATCATATATGGTTGCGATCCTCATTAGTGAGGGAACAACAAAAAAGTTTTCTTTACCGCGGGGAAAGCGTTTTATTTTATCGCCCGGTCGGGGGATGACCGGAATAAGAATTAAACGGTTATGCTGGACTAGCCGGTCTTACGACCCCCTCGCCCTTATGATGGCTATCCAGGCAGCCACTGGACCGAGCTATTGTGGCCTTCCTCAGTACTTACGTAGCGAACCCTTGTGCTGCCGTCTCTCTCTGGGTCGCACGGTGCATCAAAATTGCATCGATACGGGCGCTGTGACAGCCCGAATTGGTATACAAAAGTGCAACTAGTACAACCACTGATTTTAATGTGTTTGCTTGAGGTTAATACGATTTTGATTAATTATTTAGTCTTTGCTATGGAGGGAAGTGGACAGTTTAATTTAATTTGATTAATTTCGTGACGGGATAAAGATATTTTCATATTCCCAGAGACTCGCCGAGCTTAACTGCTCGGTGGCGAAAAATGCTTGCCATTGTCGATTCTGGCTTAGATGTCAAAGTGGCGGGTATGTGCGAGATAGTATTGTAGTGCACCCATGGTTTTCCGAGCTCTTCTCCGTATCATTATGTGATAGGTGGTGAGCTTATATCTCGCCACACCGTGCACCAATTCCAATTCCGGGAAATTCATATGTAATTCTGGAATCGCAAACTCAAACACGAATTGTAATTGCCATACCTGGAATTTACACCCAGGACCTCAGCGGTTTCTCAACCTGTGTATGTGTGATAAAAATATATACAGTAATACCCCGACTTATGATAACCGTTTTACGCGAATTCGGAGATACGCAGTTTTTCTTATTGATGGCCGCACTCATCAGCTCTCCCACTCCACCCTGTTAGTGTTCCGTTTACGAATCACGACAAGTTCGAACGTGTTCCGCGTGGAATTGTTTTACGTACGCAGTGCGTTTTATTGATAACTTCTAATTATGTCATCCAAAAGAACAAAAAATAAGTCACTTGAACCTAACAAGAAAATAAAAACACAGTCTTTGGAGCGTAAACTGAATATTGTTTACGTTGTTTTATTCATAACAATGTCAATTGTTTTATTATCTAACATTTTATTAAACATGTTTCTTCTAAATTATTGTTTTCTCTATACTCTGATCCCGATTAAAGATACTTATATGTATTTATATGCTAAGTTTAACCCCAACTTACGCTAATTCGACTTACGCGGTTATCGCTCGGTCCCACCTATCGCGTAAGTCCAGGGTATTACTGTATCTAAAAATGAAGATGGTACTATGAAATAAGAATTTGCAGCAACATTGATCATAGCTACATATTGTTTACCAAAACATATTTCAACACTATTTTTAGTAATAAGTTGCAAATTTGATAGTACGCACAATTTAATGAAGTTTAGTACAGGCGTTAGATTTTTGCCGTAGTATAGGATCTCTCCATATACCTAAGACTTTAACATTTTGACAGGACTATTAAAGCTCGTAAGTGTATCACCCGCCTAAGAAATATTTAGATTATCCATTCACAACCGGTTTTATAGCAAACAAAACAAAGAATTCACCAAACATTCGGGATAAGGGAAACGAAAATTGCACGTTTCCCACATTCAGAATTTTTGAAGATGTTCACCGTTATCGAATTTTTTGCGTTTCTTAGCTACAAAATGATATTTATAGTGTTACATACGGAGGGGACTGTGGACCTGGGGTCGAGGGCAGCTGCATCGATGCAAGAGCAGTCCCAAACAAGTAGATCGCTTAATATAGGATTAACACAACCGTGAATGACGAGTAACGGTTCCGCTATTTTTTATCTGGTTAGATACTCGTACATTGTCATGCCGTAT
Organism: Laothoe populi; assembly: GCA_905220505.1. Classification (NCBI taxonomy): domain Eukaryota; kingdom Metazoa; phylum Arthropoda; class Insecta; order Lepidoptera; family Sphingidae; genus Laothoe; species Laothoe populi. The sequence goes on along the minus strand of HG992151.1, from coordinate 10,890,897 downwards.
CGGCGCGGTGCGGCGAGGTGCGGCAGTTGGTTAAACGATTCATCTTAATTGATAATTTGTTATTGTTAACAATTGCAGCCATCGAAGCACTGATTTATTAACTTGGTATGGGTAACCTTATTTTTACAATAATGTTTAATAATAATTAGAAGCTACATGACCCGTTCAATTAACGACCACTTATTCTGTATTAAAAATCAGATTATTTACTCGTTACACTGAAACTCTACCTTGAAAATTAGGTTCACCTATACCGACATAAACATATAGCTTCCCGCTGTTATATGAATCATATTGACGCAAAACTTAAAGCCCCCATTCCTAAAGTTAATTAAGACTCTATATATCTATTGTACAAATCGTATCTGTTCTCGGTACAAATGATTCGTATCTTGCATAAATATTTAGTTATTTGAAATAGTTACTGTGTGTAGGAACTTTTATTTATATTTGTCCATCGCAATTAATGTTATGGACATTACATATTATTGGTTCTTTAGAGTTTCAGGAATATTATTATAAAGATGTACGTAAATTATAATTTAGGAAAGGGAAAAGAGGACTGCATCTTCCGTTACTTATTAATAAAAAAAGAAGAATAATTATAATGTAACAAATCTATGTATTTGTTATACACGAATATATAACAAATAAAGTGTAATTACTTGCAAACGGCGGACACACCCGTTCCGGGACACCTTTTCATTTAATCAAAACTTGTTTGCACACCCAACAAACGGTGTTTTGTTCGCGAGGGCGACCGTGCCAGAGGAGCGCTGCATAGGTGCACCCGTACTCCACCGGTTTATTTAGCGTCGCCATCTTTTGATAGATCCTTTTTTATGTGTATTGAAATTTATTAAAAGCATAGTGAGGGTGCGCGTGCGCGACAACTGCCGAGATTGCTGAGCGCACCTGGCACCGGCGCGCGCTTGCTCTATACTCTTAAACACCGTGCATATTATACAGTTCGTATCGGCGCGGTGCGGTGCGGCGCGGCGCTTGCGTCTGTTTTCATCTGTCTAATAGTGGGGGATTAATGCGAATAATAACGTAGGTATATGTCGAAAATTGAAAATAATTGTGCTCCACCGTAGACCACATCATCACTTACTATCAGGCGAGATAGTGGTCAAACGCAAGCCTATTTCGGTAAAAAATTGCCTTACGGGTCTCCTAGTAATATATTTCAACTATAATAACAATAAGTTAGTAAAATTAACCTTTTTGACAATGCTTAGGTCCAATCCCGAAATATCTAGAACATACTTAGTGATAAAAAAGCGGTTTCTTGAAGAAAGCTTGTCTTGACTTCTATTATAAATATAATGCAGTTAGTTTTGTTTCAGAAAACAATAAACGAACCCAGTTTCTTTTATGTATGTTGGAATGTTTTATTTCCATAATATTAAATTGATACGAAGAAATCAACTAATAATCAAACAACCATAAAGAGTGTTACAAATTGTGTTAGATTTAATTGCTTGTTTGTTGACTAGATAATTGAAGTGATTAGGAGTTCATTATTATAGATTAAATGAATAATTATATAGACTTGCCTTTTATAATTATTTTTTAATAATTTCGCTTTGACATTTTAAACTTTTGTGTCGAAAATCTAGTCAATATTATTGCTTCGACATTTGAATGCACATCCCTACATTTATGAATATATTGCTATTTCTATCACTAAGCCCACGACAGTTCAGCTCAAAGTAGTGACCATCAAGTCAATAAATCTATTCAAATATTTATTTCAGTCAAAATATACATAAAAATCATTTAATTGTAAATGCCAATATCGTAAATTCTATAATTGATTCCAAGCTTGAACAAATTACTCAATATAAAATTGGTACAGCAAAATTGCATGGAAGCTAGATAACAATTATTTTGAAAAGAGCGTGTAATAGCGGTGAAGTGATCGTGTATACAACACGACGTCGTTTGTTGCGTTGCGTGTGCTGGAGAGTGGACGGGAGCCTCGGCGCTGTGGTCCTTGTGTAAAGTAATGTTGATACGTGTCAGGCATCCGACCGCCCAGCGAGCCGGCCTATGTGGTCTCTATACTCTACTACTCCCTTCCACGATGCACCTAACACATCAACTCTTTTGCATCGACTGACCTACATACATTGCCACAAATTATCAACAAAGAAAGTTGCATGTAATAATACCACAAAAGAAAGCCGATGTCTTAATTTCAAGCCATTATTGTTGACACGACTCTTAAGAATCAACTTTGTGGCTATGGACGTGTTCGTTTACAACTTTATCACCCCGGATGTTAAGTTCAGGCGTAGGCTTTCTTGCGATATGTACAGATATTGCATACCCATCACACATTTTAGGATATGATTGGCAAAAGTTTTTTTTTATTATTATATTTCATAATATTTCTTTTGGTAGATTGATGTTTGAATCTCCAAGGTGCGACACAGACGCATAGGTCATATTTTTTGGATCACTGTGTATTTTGACTACAACGATAGTTTGTTTATTGTGGCCTTAGGGCCGCAATGTTTTAAATTGGTAAAGCTACGCTTTATGCAGTTTTGTTTACACCATGAATGAACCAGCTCGAATGGGTTATTTCTACTGTCTCACAGAAAAACTGCCTGAATTAACAGCTTACAATTTAATGTTGTTCGATGAATGAGATTTCCGAGGGCCTAAATACTTCTTCCCTTCCTAATCAGCATTCCTTTCCTATTAATTCCGACAACACACTTTTTCTGATATTATGTGTGTTTATGGGCAGTGGAAATCATTTTCTATCAGGTAATAAACCAGTTAATTTGCCGGCCTCGGTAATAAAAAGAAAAATCTGACAAATAGATATCTTCTGGATTAATATCTTAATCCAATACATAGACTAGTATAATCTATTAGTTTCGAAATGGCTGTAGTTGCGTACATATCAAAGGCTCTAGGAAAAATCATTTATCAAGGTATAACGTCACTTTGTATTGCTACGTCGAATAACTAATGGAGACGACTTAATCGAATTCAAGACTTGTGTTTAGAATATACGTTAAATTTGGCCAAATACCATGGAACCGGATTACGAAATATTTCTTATGCAGCTCGCAAAGGACATACAACTCACGGATCGAAGTTAAACATCACAACAACATGACATAAAAACACTACAAAATCCAAATGCTGCCTAATTACTTATTACTTACTGTGTGATCTCAAGAAACGTATGTGACATTAACGAGAACAGGAAATTGCAATATTCAATAATGGAATCGATTTCAGAGAATTTGTTCGATTGCGAGCGCAGATCGAGAGGTTGAGGCTGAGCCTTTGTCCGCGAAGCATCACTGTCGTCCGCGTTGGCCCTGGTGTGGCATGGATTGGCGGTGTGGCGGCGTGGCGGCGTGGCGGTATGGTGGCGCGGCGGGCCGGCGACATAATGCGGAAACAATGCGCGGACCACATTCGTGCATCGAGACCGCGGCCGCGTCGTGCTCGGTTCGGCTCGATGTTTGCGCTCATAAAGTGTCATTATGGTAACAGTACCTCATTGTTGTTTTCGGCGATGCCGTCTCCCTATTTTCTCCGCTCACCATGTAAAGCTCGGCGCGTCACGGCGAGTTATAACAAAAATGGGTTACGACCGACTCTTGCGAAACTTTTACGGGCCATCGTCTTCGTCGAAATCTCGTTCGCTTTAATAGCCTTCGAATTTTAAGTGCCAAAGAAAGGTAAATCACTTTGACGTGTCTTCAACTTAAATTCGTGATTTGACGAGGAGAGAGCCTTTTGTTTCGATACGTTGATAATATTTCATTGTAAAAATGTTCTATCTTTAAATCTAAATATGTATTGATTTTATGTATCCAAACGAAATCAATCGTCTGTAATGTGATTTGTCATTTTTGAATATTGGACCAACTTAGAGCTTTAAACTACTATTGAGAGAATAGAGTAGCCGTGTAAGAACTTCGCACGGTGTCACTATCTTTTAATATAATATTGTCTGTAAGTCAACACACAATGTAAATTAAGTGTTTCTCATACAAATTATACTTACGTATTACTCACAGTCACAACTCATTATTGTGTCACTATCGCCTAGTACAACATGCCTAAAATACAAACCTGCATAGAGCGCCGTCCACACGGCGCGGCGGGGTGCTATGAACTATCGGTGTGCAAAGTTTGTCATTCGTTAACGCCATAAGGTTTGAGTATTCAAGAATATCTACTGTGTATTATTAATATCTTATGTGTATAAGGCTATTTACATAGGATTCACATTACGATAGGTTTGCATGTATTTTTTTGTGCCACTGACCTGTTTGGATATCCTGAATAAGGTATTTTGTTTCACAGTTACTGATCGTAATAATGAAATCATATCATATTTAAAGAAATAAAATATTATAAGACTTTATTTAGATCAACCCTCAATCAACATATGTTGCACAGTATGTTTTTATTATTTAATCTGTTTACTATTTTTAACCGACTTAAAAAAAGGAGGAGGTTAACAATTCGTCGGAATCTTTTTTTTTATGTATGTTCACCGATTACTCGAAGACCCCTGCACCGATTCGAGAAATTCTTTTTTATTTAAAAGGGTATACTTCCCAGGTGGTCCCATTGGCACCAAGTCAGGATCTGATGATGGGATCTCAGAAAAATCAAGGGCAACTCTCAAATTTTATAGTGACGCATAATTTGTTTTTTATTGAAGTCGGTGTACTTTTTATGAATTATTTAGTACTAAAATAAATGATATGTTCACTTAATACGCTGGCACGAATTAAGTGCCTAAACAACTGGCTTTATGTTTAAGTAAGTACAACCATAATTAATTGAAGAGAAGGCCAGGAACAATAGAAAGTATAACCTACTTTCTTTTTACTTCCTACGTATACCTACACGTCCTGATATTGCTTTCGATTCGGTTAAAGCCAATTATTAAAGAGTCGAGGTTATTATAAGAATTGTGATTACGGCTATTGTTTGTGAATCGTAAAACAATGATTATTGATAATCATTATGAAGTTGTCAGCCACTGATCAATCTTGTAACAAACGAATAAAGCACGCTTGGACAAACATATATAATGGTTTTAATAACATGCAAGACAATGGGTTCGAATGGACATAAGGGCGCGTCCTATACTCCTTCATGCACATGAAGCACAACTACTTAAGTATAACCACTTGATTGGAACTTGTCTCCGTCTCGCTTCAAAACGCAACATATTTGTGACTAATCAACTTTATTCGTTAGAGGGTTCCGCAATGTAAATGCTATAACAACAGTCGGGCCACCTGATGGTAAGTAGACGCCGCCGCACATAGACTTATGCAATGCAAATGCAGGGTACAGCAAAGCCACTGCCTACCGTCAATCTTAACTGAATTTTGTGAAAAAAATATATCTTAGTATTACTTATTAATATTATGTTACGATAACATTAAACCATAAAAATACTATTGATGAAGCCTTAAATTAAAAACATTTACACGAGTAGAGATGAAATGTAACTTAGATAGATGTATGAAAGTATGGGGGGCAGGGGCGGCGTGTGCGCTGTGACAACGAAGCGGAAGCGGATATGACATTCGTCTACATTATACTTACACTGTAACTGAATATTATATGAACATGGAGTTTAACCGGTATAGCAATAATTATATTAAGCAAGCTTGTACTGTATATAATATAGTTTATATATATAGTAAGATAATATTTATATAGATAATTAAAACCAATGCTCATCACATCAGCGTGGTGGACTAATTGGATTAACCCCTACTCCTCTAATTAGTATAGAGGCAGGCAAAGGCCCAGCAGTGGGGAATTATATTATTGTAGGTTAAAGCCTAAATTTAAAAGTTTCATATTGATATTATTTAGTATGTAAGCAGATGTTAATGTATAGGTAACACAAATATACAGCAGGAGGTTTTTTTTTCATTTTTGCACGTCTAGCGTAGGCGATGTGTTTACATAGAGAAAATCAGAGAATATTTTGTATCCATTGCTCTAAATGAACTAAAAATTGAATACATAATTTATTGTACCGCACCATACAAATTGTATCAATCAAAGGTCCTAAACAGGTAAGGGAGGCAATTAAAATAGAATATTTATTAAAGAGAAATCATATTATATAGGAACAAGTTATCCAGGTAAGGTAGAGCGGCGCTGAATGGAGGTGTAATCAGTGCTATTGAGAGCGAGTCGTCACCTGCAGAACTTGTTGTTATTGTGACGGTTTGTGTTGGTTTGAATGACGCCGCGGGGCCCGCGGTTCGCGCCGCCCATCTCACGGCCTGCTTCAATTTTTTTTTTATTCTGGCGCGGCAAATTTACCACACTGCACCAGTAAGCGCAGTGCCGTCCAGATACAGTATCAAGTAGCGAGAGATAGTCTATCCCTCGCTACTCCCCACAATCATGCTGGCCTGCTGTTTAGCTTCTTCACATTACGCCTAAAGGATCCAGGATTGTAGGAAGGAGGGAACACGGTACCTGGCAAACTGTTCCACAGCTTGATGGTGCGGCAAAAATACGAATTTGCGAACCTCTTGGTTCGGGCCGGGGTAGTAGACACCACGAAGCTGTGGCTCCGCAAGCCAGTACGCGTGGTTCTGGTATGCAAGGGAGAGGATGGGATAAGATCAAACAATTCTTCAGAACATTCGCCATGATACAGACGGTAGAACACGCTAAGCGAGGAAATATCCCTACGCAGCTGTAGCGGCTCCACGCTGTTACTCACGTCTGCATCATTCACAATGTTCGCTTTTCGCTGCGCTTCCATCCGTGGTCACAGGTATGTTGTTAAAAAAATAACTCAAACACAAAGTTAACTTATACGGTGTTCGTATAAACAAATTGATTGTTTGTTTCGAGTCTGAGTGTTTTGGAACCGTAGTCCCTCTTGATATCCGTGATACAGGTTTGACCTAGTATGGGGTCAGATCTATGTGTCGTAAATATTTTATTGTCGTAAACTGCAGACAATTTTAAAAATAATAAACTAGCACTTTAATAAAGCTGCCCATGCGTCATGTTTAATGTCGTTTTCTTTTTTGTTATTTTCTCAACTAACTAAAGTAGTTTAATTATTTTAATTTAGACGTTTTTAACGGTAAAAAAACCATACCATGTAAGTTCAAGTAAAAACTAAAGATTTAAAATTGTATATTACTACTGATTAAAATTGTATAGGTATGTTCCAATTCACCACACGAACGGAGATGAAACCATTCACGGGACAACGATCCAACACACAACATTGCATACATGTGCAATATACTTACACATAATATCAGGTAGGTATATATTTATTTAGTACACAGGTATTCATTCGTAACGTGTTCTGAGAATGAGATCAATCCCTTTACAAACCGTCAAAGCAATTGTACAAATGCGCCGGATATGGATGTTTTCTGACCGGAAACACTTGTTTGTGCGCGCTCGCAGGTATGTTCCTATAGCTTATTGGCACGGAGCGCAGTGCACAGGGCACAGTACAGACACTGAGCACTACTGTGTATATAGACGTTTGACAGCCTCCGTGGCGCAGTTGGCGAGTAGCCGGTTGTGAAACGAGAAGCCGTGGGTTCGATTCCCACACCGGAACAAATGTTTGTGTGACAAAAAGATATTTGTGTCTGGGGTCTGGGTGTTGCGAGATCGAAAGTCTCTCGTAGTCCCTGATACCCACAACACAAGACTGTAACCTCACACTATCTTAGTGTGAGGTTGGGGCTATGTGTGTCTGTTGGGTGTTATTTATTTATTTTATTTATAGTACAAAGTATATGGACTCTGTCGTTCTAGCGAATGAGACCAAATGTTCACGCTACCATTGTACGGGCAGACACCATGCCTCCTCTCCACCCTTTACGTGAACACGTGCAACGGACGTGTACGTATTAATACCTTCAGTAAGATCCGGTTTAATTGCGTCGATTTTCAAGTGTTTATCACTCACATTTAACTCAAATAATCTCACGTCAATCTATCACCTCGTGGAACCTACCTCATTATATATAAACAATAATACTAAGGCCCTGAACATTCAATTACTTTTAAAAAACTACTACATAAATTATTACGTTTAGAAACAGTTAGTACGAGTAATGCTACGAGTACAACGTGCCACTCGAAACAGAAGTACTTCCAGTAGTTGAGAGATAACGGCGGTAACCAGATAATTAATCAAACAATAGACATTCCGTGAAACAGTGTCGGCAAGATGGTCGATAAGGGTCCGGTATCGAAAGAGTCCTCTTGCGCTCGGCGCTCGGCGGGCGAGGAGTGCCGCACCGCAATGACTCAAACGTAACGAGCATTTCGTGTTTATAGTTGAATGGTTCGGAATAATTGAAGAAGTTATTTATAAGTTTCCTCTTTAGAAGCGAATCGTGTGCGCGATCGGAGCCGGATGCCGCCACCCTTCGGAGGGCATGCCTTCACAAAGGCATTTAGTCTATTTAAAGACATCCTGCTTAGTGCGGGGGCCCGAGTCAGCTCTCGCACGTGCGTCAAGTGTCCTGCTCCCGCCGACCTGTCAATTACTGTCACCCTCACCTATCTCGCTGCTTGTATCGGCTGTCTGTTCTGATAAACTCCGCGAGTCCATCATTTTGCATCTCGCCGCTTGCGCTTGCCACTACGAACTACCACTTGTCCTATTCCTTGTCCATTTCGCCCTACTTATACAATGCTCGCAGATCATGAACATAAAATAACGTCGATACTTTTACAAGCGTTTAGTTAGTTCAGCTTAATACAATTTTTATAATATTTCCCAGGCTTAATGAGTTAGACTTACCCACAAGAATAAACTTAACAAATATGCAACTCAGGAAATTGAGTAGGTATCTTGTTCCGCTTAATCGAGCAAAATATTGTTGAACGACGACTAAAATTATCGAAGGAGTATATCTGACAATATAATGGAGTTGAAAACAATGCTGAGCGATTATAAAACGCAGTGAAGCAGAGATTATGGACTGTGCATGAGACAGACGCGGGCGCGGCGCCGTCACTCGACCGCGGAGGCTAATGGTTCGAATCTCGAACTCACTTGCGGCCTCAGCCACCTTCGTCTCGTGCTCTAGACCCCTAATATTAACAAAACACAAGATTGTGTTATAGAAACTTAAACAAATCGTTAATCCCACTAATATAATAAACGCGAATTAGATGGATGGATGTTTGTTACTAAATCACGTAAGAACGGCTGAACGGATCTGTTTGAAATTTGGCAAAGAGTACGATTATAGTCTGGAATAGCACATATGTGTGTATGCCGGAAAAATGTAAAGTTCCGTGGGATAGTGTCGTTGTTGTTTTACACAGAGCAAGGGATCGACAAGATTTTTTGCATAGTGTTGAGGGGTCTGAGAATGACATAGGCTACTTTTTATCCCGGAAAATGTACGGTTCATATGGGATAGCATAATATAGAAAGATGTCATAGCTGAAAATGTCTCCATAGATTTTATGTAACATACTAGCTATTGCCCGCGGCTACGCCCGCGTGTTGGTTATTTTGGAAGAAAAGGTATAAAATCCATGGAGACCTCTTAAGCTATTATATCTCCCTGTCCCTATGCTATCCCGTAGGACTTGTGCATTTTCCGGTATAAAAAGTAGCCCCTCAACTAACACTATGCAAAAAATCATGTGGATCCCTTGCTCTGTGTAAAACAAACACCAAACTATCTCACGGGAACCGTACAATTTTCCGGGATTAACGTAGCCTATGTGCTATTGCAGACCATAATCTATCTATGTGCCAAATTTTAACAAGATCCGTCGAGCCGTTGTAGCGAGATTGAGTAACAAACATCCATCCATCCAAACATTCGCATTTATAATATTAGTAGTATTGATAAACCCCCGATAAAAGGATTCATATAAACTTTCATCTCCTATTTTATCCCCTTAGGGGTGGAATTTCCAAAAATCCTGAAATATGTATTTTTTATTTTTAGCTAAAAGGCCAACTACCAATTTTCATACGTTTAACTGCAAAAATGACGGATTTTCGTACAAACTTTCTTCCCCTATTTTACCCCCTCAGGGGTGGAATTCCCAAAAATCGTGAAATACGTATTTTGTATTTTTTTAATGATAGGCCAAATACCATTTTTCATGCGTTTAACTGTAAAAATTACGGTTTTTCATATTTTTTTTATAGTATAGTCCGACAAACGAGCCAGTGGGTCACCTGATATTAAGTGATCTCCATCGCCCATGAACATCCACAATACCGAAAGTATCATGTATGCGCTGTCGGCCTTAAAGGACAGGAATAGGGATTAGGGAAGGGAAAGGGGAAATCTGGGCCTCCGGATATCTCAGTTACCATACGAAACGCGACAGTAAACTGTCACTTTACGTTGGTTTTCTGTGAGACAGTCGTACTACCCCGATCGAGCCGGCCCATTCATGCTGTAGAAAAATATCTCTACAGCGTGGCTCTACCACTTCAACAATTCATAATCAAATCAAAATCAAAATCAAATATTTATTGAATCCATGAAATGTTATACATTATTTAGATTCAGTCAATTTTTTACTCTACCGCCAGTTCGGAATGCAGTTTCGCTAGAGAAGAACGGGCAAGAAACTTTAGCGTTGCTCTTTTTCAACATTGGTTAACAATATTTGGTAATACAATTTTAATTTAATTACATTAGATTAGAGCAGCTCAATGTGTGTTAAGCTGCCTTATTGCAAGATTGTGAAATAAAACTCATTACAGCACCTAGTGCCGCACATGACCATCGTGAGAGTGAAATCTCGATTTCTTAAAGCAGTTGGTCCTTACTGAAATAGTCTGAGCAGACCAATCCACACGAGCCGCACCCGATCACGAGTAGTGACGCATGTGTCAGCCATCGGCCTCCTCAACCATGTTACAGGGAAGAGACCGACCTGGCACATGGCGCCGCAGCAAGCACAGACACTTTAGCGAGCATGACATACCCAGACTAAATACAACAATTAAATACTAAGACAATAATATCAAGTAAAGTCATGTAAGGCATATAAGTTCGCAATGTTAAGCAAATAAAATATTGGCATAACTTAATATATATAACTCTTGTACAAACATATAAAGTTCCCAATAATAAGTTAATGACTAACTTCTAAGTAATAGGATAACTTATTCCCAAGCCTTTCGGTCATCTAAATATTCAGAAATTTTGTAATAGGCTTTATTACTTAGTTTTCGCTTGATAGAAGCTTTAAAGCATCTTTCATTAAGTTCTTTAATATGATTGGGAACCTTATTGTAGAAGCGTATACAAAGCCCCTTGAAAGAGTTGCTGATTTTGTGGAGCCTTGTTTTATGACTAACAAGATTATTTTTATTTCTAGTATTTACACTATGGACTTCACAAATTCTTGGAAATTGTTGTATATTCTTATGAACATACATTAAATTAGCGAATATAAATTGTGATGCTACTGTCATTATATTAGTTTCCTTGAATTTTTCTCTCAAAGAACTCCTAGAATTTAGCGAGTAGATAGATCTTATAGCTCGCTTTTGGAGAGTAAAGATGATATTGATGTCAGCAGCACCACCCCATAGTAGAATCCCGTAGCACATCAAACTATGGAAATAAGCAAAATAGACCAACCTAGCCGTATCAGCGTCGGTCAATTGGCGTATTTTACTCACAGCATAAGCTGCGGCACTTAATTTTTTGGACAATACAGATATGTGAGATCCCCATTGAAGTTTGGGATCTAATGTTATGCCCAAAAACTTGGTTGTCTCCACAAGACTCAATTTATCCCCATTCATATAAATATTGCGTCGATCTTTTTGACATTAGGTGTTAAAAATCGAATACATTTGGTTTTCTGACTATTCAATAGTAAATTATTAACGCTAAACCAATGTACTATTTTTGCGAGCGTGTTGTTTACATCGTCAAGAACAGAATTATGTCGGCTTACTTTGAATATTAAAGAAGTATCATCTGCAAACAACACTACCTCACAGTTGTCCCTTATGCAATAAGGTAAGTCATTTATATAAACTAAGAATAGAAAGGGTCCAAGAATCGAGCCCTGTGGAACTCCCATGGTAAGAACAGACCCAGGAGATAATTTTCCATTGATGTCTACACTTTGAACCCTATTACTTAAATATGACTTAAATAACTTAAGAGCAATACCATTAATTCCATAGTGACTCAATTTCGTGACAAGTGTGTCATGGTGTACACAATCAAAGGCTTTAGATAGATCACAGAACACACCCAAAGCATCCCGTGAATCCTCCCAAGCATCAAAGATATTAGTTAGTAGCTCAACACCAGCATCAGTGGTGGAGCGACCCCTTGTAAAGCCAAATTGTTTATGATGCAACATGTTATTCCGAGAAAAATATTTTTGCATTTGCATTAACATAAGCTTCTCAAAAATTTTGCTTACCGAAGGTAGCACAGAAATAGGTCTATAATTATTGGGGTAGCTGTACTACCCGTTTTAAAAAGAGGAATAATTTTACTCATTTTCAACTTATCAGGAAATATACCACTATTAATACAGGAATTAAATATTACAGCCAGCTGGGGAGCTATAACAGGAATAACAAAATTTAAATTTTTGTAGATATTCCCCATAGATCACATGTATTCTTAACATTAATTGCTCTTACAACTTTTATAACGTCCGTACTATTAACACATTGGAATTCAAATGAATCTTTACACCTTGTAACATTTTCTAGTAATAATTTTTCTGCTGTGGTTGACGACGAATTTAAATTTTTTGTGGTAGAAACTGGAATATTAGTGAAAAAAGTTTCAAATGCCCTAGCTACATCTATATCAGAATTAATGATTTTATCATCAATTTTTAAGCTAAAATCGGTGTCACGAAGTTTAGCTTTTCCAGTTTCTTTGCTAATTACAGTCCATGTCGTTTTAATTTTATTTTTAGAGCTTTTTATTAAGTCACTTATGTGAATTGATTTGGCACAATGACATACTCTTTTAAAAATTTTTGAATAATTCTTAACATAATCAATAAAATCACTATTATGATTATATGATCTTTGATGATAGAGATCATATAATTTCCTTCTACTAATATGAATTCCTATAGTGGCCCAATCGCTGAAAGTGCAATTCTTGCCTGTAGAAACAGATTTCGATGTAAAAACTGATTTAAACTCCTCACAGAAGGTGCTAAAGAAAGAATTATATAATATATTAGGATTATTATTATTTAATGTAATGTTAAATGTGTTATTTAATTTACATTTAAATTTCTCTCATACAAACTTTCTTCCCCTATTTTAGCCCCTTAGGGGTGGAATTTCCAAAAATCCTAAAATATATATTTTTAATTTCTAACTGAAAGAGCAAATACCAATTTTTATGCGTTTAACTTCAAAAATGACGGATTTTCATAAATACTTTCTTCCCCTATTTTACCCCCCTTAGGGGTGGAATTCCCAAAAATCGTGAAATACGTATTTTGTATTTTTTTTAATGATAGGCCAAATACCATTTTTCATGCGTTTAACTGTAAAAATTACGGTTTTTCATATTTTTTTTATAGTATAGTCCGACAAACGAGCCAGTGGGTCACCTGATATTAAGTGATCTCCATCGCCCATGAACATCCACAATACCGAAAGTATCATGTATGCGCTGTCGGCCTTAAAGGACAGGAATAGGGATTAGGGAAGGGAAAGGGGAAATCTGGGCCTCCGGATATCTCAGTTACCATACGAAACGCGACAGTAAACTGTCACTTTACGTTGGTTTTCTGTGAGACAGTCGTACTACCCCGATCGAGCCGGCCCATTCATGCTGTAGAAAAATATCTCTACAGCGTGGCTCTACCACTTCAACAATTCATACAAACTTTCTTCCCCTATTTTTCAATTTTCAAAAATCCTAAAATATATATTTTTAATTTCTAACTGAAAGAGCAAATACCAATTTTTATGCGTTTAACTTCAAAAATGACGGATTTTCATAAATACTTTCTTCCCCTATTTTACCCCCCTTAGGGGTGGAATTTCCAAAAAACATATCTATACATATAATATATAGCTGTTGCTCGCGGCTCCGCCCGCGTGCAGGTCATGTTTGTGAGAAAAAGTATGTACAATACAAAATACCAATACTCGTGCGTTACTTCAAAAATGACGGATTTTTGTATAAACTTTCATCCCCTATTTTACCCCTTTAAATACCACCCGTATTTCCAAAAACCCTTCGTTAATGGAGCCTACATCATAAAAGGTACCTACTGTCAAAATTTCAAGTCTCTATCTAACCCCAGCCGTTTGGGCTGTGCGTTGATATGTCAGTCAGTCAGTCAGTTTCTTCTTTTATATTATATTCCCTGTTTTACCCCTTAGGGGTGGAATTTCCAAAGATTCAAAAATATATATTTTTTATTGAAAGGCCAAATACCGATTTTCATGCATTTAACTTCAAAAATGACGGATTTTCATACAAACTTTCTTCCCCTATTTTACCCTTACGGCGTGGAATTTCTAAAAATCCTTAAATATTTATTTTTAACTGGAAGGCCAAATACCAATTTTTAGACGTTTAACTTCAAAAATGACGGATGTTCATACAAACCTTCTTCCTCTATTTTACACCTTTAGTGGTGGAATTTCCAAAAATCCTGAAATATATATTTTAATTTTTAAATAAAAGGCCAAATACCAATTTTTATGCGTTTAACTTCAGAAACGACGGATTTTCATACAAACTATCATCCCCTATTTTACACCCTAAGGGGTGCAATTTCCAAAAATCCTAAAATATATATTTTTTATTTTTAACTAAAAGGCCAAATACCAATTTCCATGCGTTTAACTTCAGAAATGACGGATTTTCATACAAACTATCATCCTCTATTTTATCCACTTAGGGGTGGTATTTCTAAAAACCCTTCCTTAGTGGATGCCTACGTCATAAAAGGTACCTACTGTTAAAATTTCAAGTCTCTAACCCCAGCCGTTTAGGCTGTGCGTTGATTGATCAGTCAGTCAGTCAGTTTCTTCTTTTATATATACAGATAACATATAATATGTTAACATAGTAGAAAAATTATATAACTGGATGAGATTTTAGTTAAGGGTGTATTTGGGTAGAGTATTTTGGACAAATCATCAAAATTATATCAATATGAAATATAAGAAATTCTTGAAAGTCTGCTGACCTATTCACTGTACTAAAAACTATTTTTTTATTTTATTTTTTATTCTGGCGCGGCAAAGTGATGGTAAGCGCAGTGCTTTCCAGATAGAGTCTCAACTAGCAAGAGTCAGTCTATCCCTCGCTACTCAACATAATCATGCCGGCCTGTTGTTTAGCTTCTTCACACTACACCTAAGGACCCAGGGTCATAGGAAGGAGGGAACACGATAGCTGGCAAACTGTTCCACAGCTTGATGGTGCGGCAAAAATACGAGTTTGCGAACCTCATGGTTCGGGCCGGGGTAGAAGATACCACGAAGCTGTGGCTCCGCATTCCAGTACGCGTGGTTCTGGTATGGAAGGGAGAGGATGGTATAAGATCAAACAATTCTTCAGAGCATTCGCCATGATACAGACGGTAGAACACGCTAAGCGAGGAAATATCCCTACGCAGCTGTAGCATACATACAGCATACAGCGGCTCCAGGCTGTTACTCACATTTTTTCATTTACAAATTTAGTTGTTTATATATGTGAAATATCGCTCTAGTACACAACTTTAGGATTTGCTGCTTATAGACTTTCTATATTAAGTATGGTGACATCCTAAAAACCAGACTAGGCTTTACATTTCAACGTTAAAATGTAGAACCTAAGAAATAATTACAAATAACAAATGAACTTCTTTTACGCCCGAAATCTCCGCTTTCTGTCAGCGCTCAAATCTTAAAGGTCTTTAGTGCGGGGTACAGTCATAACATCTTTTATTGACAGCTCATTGAGAACAAATAATACACATGCATCTATATGTGACCGAGCGATAAGCTCCATTGTTATTTATAAGAAAATATCGGTGCGAATATTATTCACTGCCTTCGCGTCGGTACAACGTTATTCGATCTAATACAACTCGCCGTATGTTTATTGTTTATTTTATTGCCAATGCCTCTCAGATCAAGATAGTCATCAATATGTATCGTAAAATAGGGACATATGATAAATCAACATCATAATTCTGTCAATGTACATACTACACTATAAAATATATAAAGATCCAAGTAACAACGACGCTTTATGTATCTATCTACGAATGTTATTTGAACCACCGATCTCTTTGTGTAAAGTTGTACGATTTCTATAATAATACGCAAATAAAAGGTTAATTGTAGTTGTTCTAATTCACTCTTCCAAAATTATTTTAATCAATATTACAAAACCAATAGCGAAGTGAAAATGAATTTAATGCGTTAAATTGAAACGGCTGCTGCCAATTTCTACGTTATATTACGAAATTAATTCATCTTCAAGTAATGGATTGAATAACAAAGGTCTTTATTGCTTATCCAATTTCACCTTTAATCCAATATTATTATATTTTACTATTATTATAATTTTTATTATATACAAGTTATAAAAAAAGAATTATAGAAACCCTACGTTCTAAATTCTGACCTAATTCTGATTCTGATAATTCTAATTCTGATCATTATAGCAAAGGCGTTATGGCTATATTACAATAAGTTATTACAGTAAATAGTTTATGTAAAGTCCTACGGCTGAGTTTTTTTGAGCTTCTTCTCAGACCAGTGGGCATTTCCGAAGCACCAGTAGACTTTCACATTATTATAACAAGTAAAAAGTGCCCCTAGTGGCGTAATTTACGAAATAAATTATTTGATTTGATTTGATTTAGTAAATTTCCAGATAGTATATCAGGGTAAAGTTTCAGTGTCGACCCCGTGTGGGTTGTCACCTGCCGCGGCGCTTCCCGGAGTGTGGGACTCGTAGCCGATTCCCGACCTCGCTCACAAATATATCGCGATGACACCACGTCGCGGTGACAACCCTCTAACTTATACAGTGCGTTGACCTTGCCAGAGCTTGCTTCCCCTCACGAAATTCAAAAATATCGGAACCACATGTTCTTGACCTTCCTTATAGTTTTTCTAAGCTTACTGAGAATAATGTTTTCTTCCGCAAAGGATCAGCTGTCGTCGTGCTATAGACGAAAAATACAGTAGAGATTTTTTGTTCTATTATTACTTTCTGGGCTAGTTATTTATCATAGTTTTCACTAATTAATATTTATGTTTTCTGCAATGAAGCTGTTTTTATGTACGTTTAAGATAAATATAATTATTTAACCCTACTACATAATAAAAAAAGCTCGTGTTTGTTGACTATTATTATTATTAAGATATTAAACTTTTTGGAGCTAATGACTTGAACTATCTTGAAGAACTAAGGCTCAGAGAACCCAATTTCCATTCATACAGTTAACCCTATGGTAATAAGGAAAACATTCAACATATATGGAACGACACTACTGGAGAACGAAATGATAGTTGAAAATTTGCCACCTCTAGTATAACGTTAAAAGAATAATATATAGATATTTGTATAATTTGAAAATAAATCTTTGTATCCCAAAAAAAGATAAAAATGAAAAAGGGCGAACTTCGGTACAAGCGACCTTTCTGGGTTATCGGCGTTACGATACCAGAGTTATGATCTGAACGGATGCTAAGTTCCATAGCATTTCATTAAATAATATAAAATATCTATATTAATTAAATTTATAGATTGCTGTATTTTAATACTAAAGGATTAAGTTTAATGTTACAAGCTTAAAACGTAAGGTGCGTGTTTTTCAACTATACTACTTTTCTACTATAAACAATTTAGTTGGATTAAAGAGCCACTGTTTTATTTTCCGACCTTGTGTCTAGCTTGTACATTTGCCTATTGAGTAATAATTTTGTTTGTTTTCTTATAATTATATATCATTACACTAAACTACGAATTAAATTTTATTGTTAGTATTGTCGGTTATTGGCTTAATGGTATTCTTTATAATATTATTGCATGCTATTATTTATTCTATTAAAAAAACATATTTTAATGCAAACACATTATGAGATTTAATATACATACTTAATTACATAAATAAAATAAGGCTTAATTTTAATAATTTATTCATTATTTTAATTGTCAATTTTTGTAATTTCGAGCAAGGTTAATAAAGAAAATACGTAAATAACGAGGAATGATGTACATAAGTATATCTACTGTAATAACAAAGAAAGTAAGTACGACGTAAACAGTGGTTTTCTGACATGAAATAAATGTTGAAATAAATTAACTAAAATAAATAGATATTCAATATAATATGAATATTTGTTCGTACTTATAATATAGTAGGTTGTTTATGTACATCAGTGTTTATTATACACGTCAAGCATATGGAGAAAGTCTAGGATTATGACATTTATTTCTAAACAAAGTATCAACTCAATTGAATTTAAGCCTTTAATACATTGTACAATATGTACTGGCGACAGTAAAAGTCCTGTCAGCGCTTGTGAAACATTAAACGATTATAAAGCATTGTCTGAATGCAGCTCTGACATTGTTCCGGCGTCTGTTACGTAAGTAAATCAATCGAGTTCAAATATCGGGCAGCCCATCTCATTTTCTAATCGAGTCACTTGCATAATTGGAACGATTTGCACAGTGGCCGCATCGGGCGCGGGGCTCGGGGCTCGGGCAACGGGTCGGAGCCACCGTCCGACTGTGCCGATATTACACAATCGCAATAATCGATGCCTCGCCGATGAAACAGTGAAATCAATGCTCCGAGTTACCGCATCACTTGATCTAAATTCTTCGACATCACACTGTAAAGAGCTCTCGTTAACCATTTTTGGAAAAAGTCGTGGGATTGAAAGGTTTTGTGTTCAGAATAGGATACTTTCCTATGTTTAATTTTATACATTATCCGATATGCAACCGAACATAATACGTAAGATTCCTCTTATCCATTTTTGCGATCACAGAAAAAATTGCTTGAAAAATGAGGTCACAATATTTATTTGAATATTGACATGAGCAAAAATGAGTCCGTTCCGGGAACATCTGGCTATCTCCCTCGCAAAACTGCACAGTAATTATTGCCATTCTAAGATGTGACGTCACGGCTCATATCATGCATAATTTTATTATCATTTGATAACTTTTTTTTTTTTTGTTGTCGCGGGGAAAGCGTTTTATTACTACCGCCCGCTCTGGGGGGAAACGGAATAAGAATAAAACGGTTATGCTGGACTAGCCGGTCTTACGACCCAGCATCCCCCTCGCCCGGATGATGGCTATCCGGGCAGCCGCTGGGCCGAGTCCCTACCCCCTATGTACACCCCACCCGACACTACCAGCTAAAACCCCGCGGTGGCCTTCTTCGGCGCTTACGGAGCGATCCCGGGGTATTCTAAGGAGTGCTAGAATTGCTGCCGGAACCGCCCCTGCGCGGTGCTGCGTTGCAGCCCATCTCCATGGGAGGGCTTAGGAGCCCCCGCGCACCGAACAACGACAGCGAACGAGGCCTTACCACACGCGCTGCCGTCCATCTCGGGGTCGCACGATGCTCCGAAACTGGGAGTGCATCGATTCGGGCTGACAGCCCCCCCGCTGCGAGCCCGCGACCCCCGATGGCCCCAATTAGTCGCCTCGTACGACAGGCAGGGGTTACCGTGGTGGAATTCAAACGCCCCCGTTCCACAGGGCGGGAGACGCCGGTCAGTCGTCCACCCGGCGCCTCCTACGTCTTCTCTGGCGGCGGGAGGGATCATTTCGTTCCCGATCCCTCTCGGCACTCTCCTTCTGCGAGATGACGCTCTCGCAGAAGTGGGCCACCGCACGCCAGGACCTCCGGCTGGCGACCATGGACGACACCACGGCCGGCAGCGAGAGGTCTCCTCCGACGACTGCTCTGAGAGCGCTGCGCTCTTCCTCCCAGGCTGGGCACTCCTCCAACGTGTGTTGGGCCGTGTCCTCGTGGATCATTTGATAACTACCCTTTCCGCATTTGAGTGGCGTCTAATTTACTTTTTATTCAGATTCTTTTGATTATAGGGTTTAGGTAGTGTGTTATGTTTACCTTGTTGATTAAAATATTTTAAATAACTGAAGACTGCCAAAGCGTAACCTTAATACTACATTATATGTATAAATAGGTAAATCGATCTTTAATTAGTCCGAGATTATGAACTCTAAGTCATAATGACTTTAAGTCATAAAATTGAGAATAATTTAGTTTCGACTGCTGCTTCAGATAGATAATATATTTAAATATCATAATTAATGGACGTGACACATAATGATGATCTAAGAAATTATGGTTGTGCGTTTGCTCATCAGGAACTTGGTTCTCTGTTATGCATGTACGAATATAATGACAGAGCTGGTATTATCCACTAAGTGGCCTGCTTCGAGTGGCTGCACAATTTCTCGTGTCCAGGCGGCTACAAGTGTATGCAAGCCTATACTATTTGCATGTCACATTCACTCACCTCAGCGTGCCTACAGCCGCATGCTCGCAGAACGCCATTAGGAGTAATTAGATCAATATCTTGAGGTGATTAATTTTCCACTCGGTGACTAATAAACTATAGCGACAAGATTATATAATTTTCTTTTTAAAGAATGTTCTTTTTTTCACAGCTGATGCCCACGGTTCCGCCCGCGTGGCTGTTATTTTAGAAAGAAAAGATTTAAATTCCATAGAGACATCTTAAGCTATTAGATCTTTCTGTATTTTGCTATTTCATAAGAACCGTGTATTTTTCCGGGGTATAAAGTTACCTATGTCATTCTCTGGCCCTGTGAAAAGTAAAAAAATCCCGCGGGAACTGTACATCTATGTGCCAAATTTCAACCAGATCCGTCCAGCCGTTGTAGCGTGATTGAGTAACAATCATCCATCCATCCAAATATTTACGTTTATAATATTAGGATGATCATAGATTCTAACGTACCTATGTAAGTTACAACTTTTAATAGAGATTTGATTCGGTAAATTATTTAAAAACCTTTTTAATTTGATTTAAATTGTAGACATTTTCATCCAATGTTAAATAATTATTAGCATATCCTGATACATGTTGTAACAAATTTATTATAAGTCGTAATAAGGTGCGTGTCAATGAAATTTAAACAGTTAGAAATAAACACCGACTCACGTGTAGAATGATTTTAAGCGTTTATTTTGTGTTCAATATTATTCAATCATAATGTAACATTGTACATAAATACGCGGAGATTACGGCGCGGTGGCCGGTACTCGGTAGTCCTGAGAATGCAGCATTAAACAGAATGAGTATAGTGCGTTGGACATCGTTTGCTAGTGCACGATGCGGAGCGGCCGCGGCACATGCCCAGACAGCGGGTAGGTAGGTAAGTTATTAGGGCTGCGTTCGCAGATTGCGTGAATGCGTTCACTTCATGGTCGCGTTGCCTTTGTTGGAGGAGCCGCGCTGGGTGGGCCGCTCTATCGGGCGAGCACGCGGCGTGCTCCACATTGCACGCCGCAGGTACCATACAGCATACTCATAGATACTGCACTGTGCACTCTGCAGTCTGCACCACACACCACGAACATAAACACGCAGACAATACATTTTTGCGCAATTTGCTTCGCTTTCTTAATTTTGTTTACTCAAGGTATTACGATTCGTAATCACTATAGGTTGGTACGATTTTAGCTGAGCTTCAATAAGGTGAGCAGGTGCGATGTTATTGACGCAAAAGGAACTAAACTGGAATTAGTTCACAAGCAAAACCAATTTCCCGTATTTTACAAGCTTAAGGTACAAACCAAAGACAAAACAATTCTAAATTATGCTATCAGGGCTACATGGCGTTTTGTCTGAGAAATAAACTAGACAAAGATAATTTCAGTTGTCTTTATACCTAACCGGTATTATGAGTCAGCCGTGATTGTTTAATTCAGTGATTCTAAACGTGTCGGCCCGTGGCGCATGCGCCCAGTCACAACAACTATGTAGTTTGACTAATCTTATACTACTTCTTATATGCACTCGTAAATATAATAATATAAGTTACATCAGTCTGAAGTCTCGATTCTTAATTGCTGACTGAATGGCTACATCGTGGTGAGATCGTATTTACATCAACGCTGTAGATGCGCACTTCCCCATGTTGCGGCATACGTAAGCGTACGTGAACGTCGAACACTATTGTTACCCACGAGTAAATAGCAATAAAAACGACCACGCGTCACCTAAACTAGTAGATAATCACGAGGGCATGTACCTGTTGCGTCGCGCTCTCCTTTCATGGAATATTCTTCTTGTTATAGAGAGCACACGACACAAAGGTTTATCTGAACGCATTATGAGAGGCATCTCCGCGCCTAGATCGCGCGATAATACCCTTCGTCGTCGGTCACAAAAGTGTGTTGTCTGTACCGGCATGCGGCGGCGCTGCTCACGAGGCATCGTGGGTCGGGCTAGAGCTCAACTCGTTGGACTCGGACGGTGCGGCGCGACGCGATGTAAGGTGATCTCGAGCGGGCTGACCTTTGTGCCGATACCGCGACTCGCGACTCGGGACCAACCACTGTCGAGTACTGCCGACCGTCTTTGTATCGCGACTCGCTTGTCAGCCTCCGCTCAAGAAGGAACTTTGTTGTCTTTCACCAAAAGAAAGTGGGTAGAGATATCGATGTAAGCATTGTTCCCGTTCAAGTTAATTCAATATAGTGGTGCTGTCTATCGAACGCCATTTTTGTTTAACATTTGAATAGGTCTCATTGTACTCGCTATTTGGAGTTCTGAATAGCGAGCAGGTGTGTCTTGGGAGGTTTATGGTCGCTGATCTTTAACATTAGTAAGCCAAGCGTCTTGGTATTGTTGTTTGTGATTTTTAACTTCTACACTTGAATAAAATTTAATCATACACTGATATTAGGAAATGAAAGATTAAATTATATGTGATAACTCAAATACTAAACCATGAAAATATGTTATTTATTTTCTTTATTTGTGTATAAATAATATCTAATAGTTTATTGTAATACACACCTTCACTATGAACAATTGATATACAACCTCACACTTCCATTCTACAAAAACTGATTTTGTGACCAAAGGAGTTAGTGTACTATTGTGAAATAATAAAACGATAAAATGCCTTCAAAGATTATTATTTATATGGTCACCCTTTTCAAATGAGCTATAAAAGGAGTATGTGTCATCCGAGTTTACCACGGAGGCCGATTCGGTGTCAAACGTAGGGACTTTTGTGTCACCGTGAGATGTTCTTGTCATATTCGTGCACACGCATTCGAATGGAGGTTTATTAACATCTAGTGTAAAGGCTGCGTTTCTATTCAATCATTTAATCCAAAAACTTACAAGTTTGATGCGACTATTATGTATTTGGTTATATTCAATTTATTTTCTCAACTGATTTGGACATGAACGCCCATTGTTTGATTTATTTATGACAAAAGATTGTCGGCCTCTTCGAATATAGAATACAAAATTATAATAAACATCTTAGAAACATAATAACCCATTCAACGATACATACAAAAACAATCGATTGAACTCTATGATACAAATTATTTCCTGTGTACCTAATACCGAACATCACGTCAATTACGTCACGTTCACGTCGTGAAAACCTCCATAAAGTTTCTGGACAAAATATCATTATTTCCAGTTACACGTTGAAGAATCAAAAATTAATGAGTGGCAACACATCCAATTTCTTCTTAAGCTTCTCTCAAATTCTTCTTCTTCAAATCTAAATGAAATTAATGGGGATCTCAGTAATGGTTTGAATTACAGAAGCATGCTGCTATTTTAAGTTTATAATTAAATAAAAAAATTACAGAAATACCGTGTTTGCAAAAGACTGATTATATATTATTATCATTTTGCATAGGATTTTGATTAATTTAATTTTTGAAATAATAATTTAAATTTTATTTTGTATTTAAAAGTAAATTAGAAGACTCTTACTCTGATATAGTAACCAACTAGTCACTAATATAGAGTCTAAAAACTAAAAATAGTCCTCATTGAGGGTGTAGGCATCCAGTAATTAAAAGTTTCATAAAAAGTGAAATCACGCTCACTGAGGTAAAATGGGGGCTGGTTGCGATGTTGTATAAATGAAGGATTTTAATGCGGGTGTAGACGCAAGCAAAATTGGTTAAATATAAAGAGACAGTAATAATATAATTTACATCACCATTCCGCATTACGATAACCTCTTCAAAGCTGAAAATGACACGATGTCAAAATATTTAGATCTGGCTGACCAGCTTGTTGAATGTCGAATGTTGACTCGGTAATCATTGTCCCGATAGTCGTTTGTGCCTATAGGCTGATACAATCAAATACATACATATACATATACACTCACGCCCGTATCCCATGGGGGTAGGCAGAAATTATTGACTGCCATAAGCTACGATCCTCATATACTTCTTTCGCCTCTTCCACATTCATACATCTTTCCACACATTCACACGCAAATAGAGATTTCAAAAAGAAAAGAGCATCGACCAATATCTTCAGAGGTTCTCAATAGGTCGTTGGGTTAAAGGCCAGATACAGAAGGCAGTCATATTGGAGATGGCACGTATTGTGAGGAGGTTCCTCACTCTGGGGTCCTGACCGCCGCGCCGGTGGCTTGGGTCCTAGGCCTCTCCACACTAGGTCAAACCTATATAGTGGGTATCATGAACTACGAGGGACTATAGTCCCAGACCCGACCCCAGACCCGAAACAAATATCTTCTGTCACACTAACATTTGTAGCGGTGCGGGAATCGAACCCACGGCCTATCGTTTCACAGCCGGCTACTCGCCCGGTACACCACGAAGGCTATCATATTATGTAAAGGTTATTGTATTTAACTTTTTTTTCATGTTACTTTGGTCCATTCAAAAATCAAAATTTCAAATGTACGGCGTACATATAAATTAATGAATATTTATATGTACGCTGGAATTGACATATATATATCAGTGATTCATCTATTTGTTATTTTTAAATAATAACGTAATGTACATGGATATGACGTGACCGTACTTTTAATAAATAAATAGTAAAACCACAACTGTTCTTACGAAGATACCAATGCCCATGAGCCATTATGAAATACGTGGAGATTCACAATTCTCATTTCTCTTCTTTTCAGATCGACAGCGTCTACATCTTGTCTGGTAATGTAGGTGTCCATGAGCGATGGAGATCGAACACCATCAGGTGACTTGCTCGTTTGCCAAAAAAATATATATTTATACCGTGTGGAGGTTATTTTTGAAAGAAAAGGTATACAATCCGTGGAGGCATCTAAAGCTACACCTTTTTCGGGATAAAAAGTGGCCTATGTCATTTTCGGATCCCTAAACTGCCACAATGCAAAAATCATGTCGATCCCGTGCTCTCTGAAAACTAAACTATCCCACGGGAATTTGACATTTTTCCATAATAAGTAGCTTAGGTGCTATTCCAGGCTATAATCTATCTCTGGGCCAAATTTCAACCAGATCTGTCTAGCCGTTGTAGCGTGATTGAGTAACAAACATGCATCCATCCATCCATCTAAACATTCGCATTTATAATATTAGTAGGATTATAGTAGGATTACAAACAGCTATAGAATCCAATAGTCAACCAATTACCTGCTTATTTATAACCTAATTTCAGAGCAATAATAAATATAATCAATGGGTGTTTCCAAACTAAACCAGATGACGCGACTCGCCGCCGGCCACGGTAACAGATGCGCCAATTATTTTGTGTCACCTTACCCGCCCGGCAACAATTAAACGCATCTACGTGTAGGAAACGGTCAGCTGGCATATTTTTTTCGACTTATCTGGTTCAGTTGGCCGGGTTGGCCGCCTTTATGCGTCTGCTGACCCATATGTCTCGCGATCGTAACGTATTTCGTCATAAATATAGGAGATATTATTAAAAGGTACGAATGAAGTTAATAACGTAATGAGTTTATCCATTAGGGAGTATTGAAATTGTAAATTACTCACGATGAAAGCTTTTTATAAGCTTTGTAATTGTATAAATTTCAAGGTACCAGTTTATTTATTAATACAGATTTATTTAGCACTGGATTTTGTCCGTACGTGATTATATTTATTAGTATATGATGAGACTGTGCTCTGCACAATAAATAAATACAGCCAACATTTTTCTCTAAAAATATATTTTCCTTCGAGCCAGAATCGGACTTTAACTCGGTTAAAAAGTTGAATATGTATTAATCCAGAATATAAACTATCTACATTCGGAATTTCACTAAAATTCTTTTAACCGGTACAGCGCGGTGAAAAAGAGACAATCATTCGCGAATTACATAATACTAGATTTTGCCCGCGGCTCCGTCCGGGTGGAGTATATTTTTGGAAGAAAAGGTATACAATCCATGGAGGCACTAGTACACCTTTCTATATTTTGTTATCCCATAGGAAGCGTGCATTTTTTCGGAAAAAAAGTGGCTATGTCATTTTTTGATCCCTAAACTGGCACTTTGCAAAAAATCAAGTCGATCCCTTGCTTTGTAAAAAACTAAACTATCCCACGGGAAGTGTTCATTTTTCGGGATAAAAAGTAGCTTATATGCTATTCCAGACTATAATCTATCTCTGTGCCAAATTATAACCAGATCCGTCTAGCCGTTGTAGCGTGATTGAGTAACAAACATCCATACATCCAAAAATTCACATTTATACTATTAGTAGAATTATAATATTAGTAGTATTTACCCCATTCAAGGTTCTAAATTAACAAATTTCTAAATATGAATTTTCAAATCCCAATACAAAATTTCACCACCTTTTTGAGTTTGCTTCTCTTTTTGAGTCTAAAGGCAGCCTAAAACATCCATAGGATTCAAACTTTCTTCTAATCAAATGTCATCAAAATCGATCCATTGGTTTAGCCGTGAAAAGGTAACAAACAGACAGACAGGTAAATTTACTTTCGCATGTATAATATTAGTATGGATAATTTTGTAGCATAACTGTCAAATGGCATTTAGAATATTGTTGCTTTCCGTGGTTGTTTAATAGTTAGTAGATTAGAAATTGGCAATTGGTAAGTTTGTTAAGGATTAAATCACATTAATTTTGAAAAATATTACATCTATACGGACGTTTTATACAAGTTATTCCAATTTTAAGATCTGTGTATTAACATTTCATCGGATATAAAATACTCTGATAAGGTGTTTCTGTGAAATCTAGCACACCGATATTTCCTTATACGTGTTGACCCAGAGATAATAATTATTACATTATATTAACATTTCAACTATTAGGCATTTTGCGTAAGTAGATAAAAAAATATGTCATTTATATTCAACCAAAATTGTTGATACTTATTTTTATCCTGGCTTGGCAGAATGTCACACGTGGTAACTCGATAATATTATTTAAATCTGGTTTACATTGAATAGTATACTACCTTTAATTTTTTTTTGTGCATATACGAATTGAAATGATCTTTTTGGTAGTTAAAGAAATAGATGCCGAATTCAATGAACTATTACAATAAGTTGTAATCATTTTACGATACGTTCATTAAACATGGCGTACACATTGTGTTTACAATGCAAAGTGAACAGGCGAGCGCCGAGCACTAACTCGAAGAGGAACCACAACAAGCCACAAAGTAAGTATTCCATGAATGTGTAATCAGAGAGTTTATTGATCGTGGCAAGATTAACACCACTCAGCATTGTCTGAGTTGGCACCTCTTAAATTTTCCCTTTTTGTGCCAATAACTTAAGGAATTCACGAATTAATATTTTTTTCTTCACATTTTATTGATGTCGTCGTTTATCACTCCGAGAATGAAATATTATTTCTTATGTTTCGCTTTCGTAACCGCCTTTCAATTGTAAATTATAATATTTTACGACTATCTTTGTACCCAAAATAGAATGTTTTGTTATTCGTCACACATGAATACATTATTTTCTACAAGTTGGCCACACCAGGAAGTGGAAACTCTAAAAGGAATATATACCTGAAAAATCATATTTTGTTATAAAAGGTTTATATATATAGACACCTTTAATTATAGACTTTTGACCTACTATCTATATTCCTAGCTTCCGTCCACCACCTGCTAGCGTTTTAATGTTAGTGACATAGTAAAAAAACAAGCTAATAAAAAATCCTAAGGTACATTAATCATCATACATTTAAAAATATATCTCTTTATTAATATAGTTTAAGTATAATAATCTCTATGTTATTATCGGTCATGTGAAGAGACATTTGCTTGTTACAACGTTCTAATAGATATATGCTTTGTATACAAAACTGATGAGTGGTATATGGGAACAGCAGCAGCGTGAGAGCAATATAAGTGTGTATATAAGGCACGTCGTCGTCCATATCCTGCACATTCGCAGCCGTACTCCACCGCACGTGCCAACCACGCGCCCGGAAGCGCTCTGCCCTCGCCCATCGGCACATTAACGACTGATATTTATTTGTGATCATTTCTATCAAGCCTAACGTTCTCACTAAACTTTTACTTATCAACTGGAGCAAGTAAATATACAACCCGGCGATCGAGAGCAGCACTCGTGGTTCCCGATTATTCGCTGCCGCTAATGTCATTGTCAATATCTGCTAGTACTTTAAATAAATTAGTTTCGCGTTTTCAATTTATGAGTTTTATTCTATTTCAACCGTCTACTGAACATTCAAGTCTATTTTACGGCCGATTATGGTTCCTGTGTAAAGTCAATTTGTGTATATTTGTGTTATGTAACGTATGACGGACATAGTCAAAAAAACTTTTATCAAGTTTATATTTGCATAGGAATTGTTGACAGATCTTAGGCATATTGATAACAGTGGACAGGTTGTGGGGGCTTATCTCTGGACGAGGACATCCGCACGTTGCACGGACGTGAGTTATTTATCTAACACAGTTTTATTATAGAGCAGATCCCGAGCAACGCTGTGGGTCACCATGTCACTGCCGACTTTCCTCATAAAATACTGGTATGTGTAATTGAATCTCGTTATAATCGACTCATCAGATACAAATATTACAAAGGCAATTAAATTAATGGGTGATCCAATAAGCAACAAGCAAAAAAGTTTAAAAATGTTTAGTATTAGTGAATATTGTAGGTACTTGGGCCTTATATATATAGCATAAATCTACATAATATTAAACACATATGAAAATATACTGCCAGTAATATATTAAATAAGCGTATTTTTCCGTTATGAATTGATATCAATATGTATTTGGTTATATATATTTTGGGTATTAACAAGTTTTAATAAAACAGTTTAACTGATATATGGGACATAAAGAAGAAGTGATAAAATATTGCAAGAATTATCCCTAAAGATTTGAACAAAAACGTGTTCAAGAGCGGCCGCAAGGTTGTTTTCAAAATCTCCTTTTATTCGCATTCAAAAAGCTTAATGGAATTTCTTGTTGCGCCATTCGGCGTATTGTACAACGGCGTGGAATGTGGATAAAATCAACAAAGCACTAAATCACACATACCCGATTATTCAATAGCGGCGTAAAAGAATACGTCCCTTTGTACAAGGAAACATTTTCACGTTTAAAATGTCGCCGAATCTGTAAAATATTCTGCGTGCACTGCGTGTAATAAATTCGAGTTTTGAAGCAAGTGTGGAAGCATTGGCTGTCGAGGGTGTGCCGTGCATTTTAGCCAGACGAGGTGTTTAGAGTGGGTCGTATTATTCTGTGGATGTAAGCGCGATGGTGTAGTGCCGTAGTGGCAACTGGCACACTCGATGTTGGATGGTCGGTGTTCACGCCTACGGCCCGGCTCGAGTGCTCGTAACCGCGCGCCTGTGCCACCGATCACCACGTTCTTAGCATATCTGAATCTACACGCGGCGGCACACCACCGGTGCCAGATATGGGCAAAAATTGAAACACGGAACATACATATCTGAGTGGGTCTCTGCCTACACATAAAGCGCTTTATTTTTGCTTTCTTTGTGTTCCGCCCCTGTATGGTAAGGAAAATAAAATCTTGCCGGCCATCAGAATTCCGCATCGGATACCTACACTTGTTGTTATCAACCTTTCGAATTTCGACTTAATAAACATAGGTTTATCTTTGTGCACTCATGTCAAATTGTTTGCATAATATGGTTGTGTTGTTGCGTAACATAATAAATAAATATGAAATGTTTACATCAAAATGATACCACAAACGACACATTTGTGTTTCGAATGATATTTGGAATCGAATAAAAATGACAATAATTGAATGAATTGCACTTTATTTAATTAACTTAACTTACTTAAGTGAAAATAAAATCACAAATAGAATATTAAGCTAGCTAATTATTTTAATAACTATGTAATTAATTTTTACAATTTTTATTACGAAATACCATTAATATTACAAAAAAAGATATTTTTTCCATAATTATTACAATATAACGTATAATATAAAAAAAGAAAGGAATCGCCGGATTTAAATTTAAAGCAATACGAATGCCTCTACCTAGAAAAGCATGTCGCAGATATATAGGAAGAATTTTTAAACGTAGGCAGTTATTAGGATATTTTATGTATTGTAGTATATGAACCCCAAAACTTCCATAAACTTAATTGAATGACAGTCGCTCGAAAAATCGCTTGTCCGGACATGCGGTGGCAATTAATATTACTTTAAATGGCAGTAACATAAAAGTACAATAATATCAGTACATTCTACATACTAATTTGGAATTAAGCAATGTTCCATAATCGTTATCTAAAATAACCTTCAATTGTCATCAATCGAGATGAGTTTGGAGTGTGGGTTAATAAGTACTGCACAAATGTACATAAGTACGTACAACGTGGTTTTTGCGTATGTTCTTACCTGCCGTATGATCCGTATCCCACGGCATCGGCGCCTCAACAGGTGTGCACCTGAGACCAAACGCGCTTTTTCATTACGAACATACGAGCAAACAAAGCGACATGCTCGTTTGTAATGATGCCCCGATTCATTCATCGTTCGGCTTGGAATGTCTTTATGTGAGCTGGCCGAACTCGATCTCGTGTTGTCTCGGTTCACCTTTGCATTCATCATCTACGTACATAGCCAAACGTACTTTGGCACGTAGGCTATAGTTATTATACTTTAGGGCTCTACATGCTGGCACCAGTTATGGACACATTGATTTGCTGTACTACGTTTGTTTAATTTGTTTAAAAACTGTTTCAGCGAGTTAGAAATCGACTGAGAAATGAGAAGTAGCTAATTGAATTCTCGAATAAATATTTCCCTACTCATGCTAATATTTGCAATATCAAAAAAAATATATTATGTAATTTGGGAAATTCAATTATAATATTATGATACAAACTTTTTTATTGCATTATTATGAAATCATGTTTAGCCCAAGACGCTTAAGTTAGTATACATGAAACTTTTTGGAGTATTATATGTAAAAGTTTGTTTAATAGTACACACTACACATCACGTGTTGTGAGGAACCTTGATAATGTGCTGCTCAAGATATTTCGCGCAGGCCGGCCCGCTACCCGGCGGCGGCGCCTGCTGATGGTAGTTTAAATACGACACCGGCTGTCGCTAAGTGCGATTTATGTAACTGCCTTGTTAATCTCTCAACTGATATTCATGTGAAAATATGCATTATACCTACAAGAATTTATTTGTGTTAACGCGTAAATTTTTGCTGGCATTATTGTGTTGAGTAACGAGGGATAGATTGTCTCTCGCTACTTGAATAGCACTGCACTTACTATCGGGTACAGATTGGCCAATTTGCCGTGCCAGGATTAAAAAATATATTTTAATAACCTTACATTTAACAATAAGCTACACGTTTATAACATAGAAATAATAAAATGCAATAGTAGGTACATAAAATACCAAAACCCACTAACCGATTGAACAAGTTTTATCTTTGAATTGGAAACGACAAGGATTATATGGAATCAACCTTGAATATTTCGGGCGAGGTGGGCACCTAATATTTATTCTATATATTTACATATGCATAGATATCTGAAGAATATCAAAAACAAACACACCGACAAGTCGTACTGTTAGCTTTATACCATTTTATCGATAAATTTGTTCTTGATTTATACTGTCCATAAAAGATAAATGCAACCGTAACCTTGATCTACACACATCTCGATACTGGAAAATATAGGCAAATAAAGGCGCGCGGGCACACTTACCTTCCGCCATCTTTATTGTATTTGTAACAGATTAGAAACTACAAGTTGGTTTCAATCATAGACAAAGAGAATGGACTGAGCAATATCCTCACAAAATTTACCACTTTGTAGGAAGAGACAAAGCGACGGTGCGGCCAATACCTATTTCTTTTCGGTTCTGCCAGTCTTTGATGTAGATCAATCAATATTCTAGAAAAAGACAACTGCTGATCGCACGTTAGCTATATCTCTCTCAATTTTTCTGCCCGTATTAACTTAATAGGAGGATAGCGACGCTCAATCCATTATCTATGTCTATGGTTTCAATATCCGCTTTACATTCCCACAGATTATGTAAGTAATGAATTTCTCACGCCATTGACAGATGCAAGAAGGCCAAATAGCCTTCTCACGTGCATGATTTTGTATTGCTCCTTTACCTGCATCACTGACTCCGACTCACTTTCTCATTGCAGCAAATGTGCAATTTTTTTCCATTTATCTCACACGATACGGTCGAATTAAGCTGAACAACTTGGATTATTCGAAGTTAGACAAAAAAAAAATACAAAAGAAAGTTAATATTTATTCAAACAATGAAACTTCCATCTTTCGGAGTGATCTGTCTTTAGTAAGACAGTTGTTCAAAGCTTATTCTGACATGTAGCTTAATAGTTTATTTTGACTATTGGTAAGTGGTGATACTAATTTTAATATAGTAAAAAGAATAATTTATAACTAAAAAGTATGAGTAAGTTGCGTTGCATATTATTAATATGGTGTTAGCATCATTGGTCATTTGTTGCGGCAGAGCTCAGAGCTCAGTGCTCCGTCGTGTCATGTCATTCCACTATCGATATCGGCCGATCGCGTCGTGTTAATTACTTTCATTAAGGGCGATTGTCCTGCTCAATCGGTCTGATCAGTCAGTTTGCCGCTATTCGATATATGCAATCTGTGCCGTTATAGCGTCTACGCATTAGCTTCTTCCTTTGATTATGAATTACGTTTCCTCGATAATAATTATTCTGGTAAAGATCTAAACTAAATAAGTAAAAGATTTTTAATTCATAAAATTAAATTAAATAAAAAAATTAAATAAAATTTAAATTTATTCGTCTCTTTACTTTCGTACGAGGTGGACGTGTTAATTGTTGCGAGTAAATTTAATTTAAACTAATATTTTTCTAGTATACAATTTCGTGAGAGTTGTGAGTGAACATCGGACCCTCCTGTTCTATCTCGGGAGCTCTTCCGTATACGGTGGTGGCCATATTGAAAAGTGTCGGACCTCTCATTTCAATAGTGAAACGGTATAGACAATAATTTTATAAACTTATAAAGTGCATCGCTGTCAGTGGGTTACGAACCTGCGTCTGCTTGCGCGTAGCATTGTGCGAGTGGCCCTGCGCAGCCGATACCGCCGGGCTACGCGTGCTGTGAGTCATCAGAGCGAAATACACTAACACACGGAGCACAAACGAATGTGCTTCGTCATCGCGCTTGGATACTGGTTGCATTTTGTTGCCACTCGTAATCATGATTTGTAATGCGTGTAAATTGTCATTACAAGCAAATAGCTTCTTGCACTGCAGAATGTGTAAACACGAATACCATTATAAGTGTTTGAACATTAAGAGCGATCAGTTCACGGCGCTAAGCGATGAGTATCTGGCTTCCTGGGTGTGCCCTGCTTGCAATAATGTTACAAAACGCAATAAACCGAACTGTAATACGCCGGTCCGCCAACACCTAGTGCCGGAGGTGGATGAGTCAATTAACATGTCTCTTGATAACTCCGATCAAAGTATTATTGTGGCTGGTACCTCGAGTGGGATAAAATCGTCTCCATCGTTTGAGGCGGTTACAATGGAGAAAATTGGTCGAATGATGGATCTCAAACTAAAGGAATCCCTAGATAATTTCATGTCAAGTTTCCGATACATCATTCAAGAAGATTTGAACGCAATGGTGAAGAAAGAAATGTCTACTGCTGTAGAGCAGCTAAGATCTGATTTTAAGAACTCGACCGACTCCATTTGCATTGAACAAACCGCAATTATAACCGATCAAGACAATCTTAAATCTAGAATAGACGACCAAATAACTATCATCAAGAGTCTCGAAGAAGAGAACGTGCGCCTAAAGGAATCTATGCATAAGCTGGATTCCCGTTTTGCAGCCATCGACAAATTGGCACGAAGTCACAATGTTGAAATTCAAGCTGTTCCTGAAACTCGTAACGAAGATGTTACTGCTTACTTCAAGAAATTAACTGAGTTGCTCGATATTAAAATCGATGAGACCTCACTGCGAGCTTGCCGACGTGTCGCTAAAATGGATCCCTCTTCTAATAGGCCACGTAATATACTGGTTACACTCTCCTCTCCCCGCCAGAGGGATATGATCATATCGGCTGCTCATCGCTTTAATAAGAAGCATCTAAATGAACCGCTGAACTCTCATCATTTGGGAATTGCTGGTGCGATGAATAGAATTTATATCGTAGAACATCTGTCACCCGAGACTAAAATGTTATTTGCTGAAGCCCGTAAGACTGCTAAATTATGTAATTATAAGTATGTGTGGGTTAGATATGGTCGGATATATATACGTAAGGATGATACTTCCAACGCAATTTTTATTAAAAATATTGAGACATTAAAAAATCTCTCGCCTTAAAAGCATTATCAACAACGTTTTATATAGTTTTTTTTTAGGTTATTAATTAAATTATTTTGTTTTCTTATAAAATGGATATCTATTATCAAAATGTAAACAGAATCAGATCAAAAACTCATGAAGTGTACCTAAACATCTTAAATAATAATTACGATATGATTTGTCTAACTGAAACAAACTTTAACGATGGTGTCTATAATGATGAAATTTTTGACTCCAGATATAATGTATTTAGAAGAGACCGACATACCACATGTATAAGCAAAAATGAAGGTGGTGGAGTAGTTCTTGCAATTAATAGGAACTTTAATGTGGTACGTCGGACTTCCTGGGAGAGCGATCTTGAGGATATTTGGATCAGTATTACGCCGGATTCGGCGAATGGTAGAATTATTAATTTCTGTCTTTGTTATTTACCTCCGGATCTACCGAGCAAATATCTAATTGATTTTTATACCAACTGTCAGAAAATTATATTACAATCTGATTCTTTGAATCAGTTTGTATGTGTTGGCGACTTCAATACTCCAAATATCACATGGACCAGAGCTCTAGACTCATCTCACGCCACACCTTCCTTGACTAGCGATGTAAAATCTAGTCTTCTTATGGACTTCTGCCAATTATGTAATCTATCACAATTTAATACGATACCTAATATCAACAACCGGTGCCTCGACTTAGTGTTTTCCACACTTGACGATATCACAATAAACGAAGTTACCCCAATTAGTCGTCTAGATAGGCATCACCCAGCAATCAACTTTACGATTTCCTTTCGTTGTCATACAAGCGGCATGTCTAAGCGGTATAAACGCCCCAATTTTTACAAATGCAACTATATTAAGATTAACGAAGCATTAAATCAAACTGACTGGACTTCATTGCTTTCTTCTTCAGATATTGACTCTAATGTATCAGTCTTATATAATCATCTTAACAAACTTATTCGTGACAACACTTGTATGACAACCCATGGCTCGGATAGTTCTCCTATCTGGTATACTCCGGCACTGAAACGCTGCATAGCTGAAAAATTGTATTATCATAAATTACACAAAAAATACAAAAATCCACGTGATTACGACACTTTTGCACTTTTACGTACCCGTAGTAAGAAGTTAATTAAGCAATGCTACAATAATTATTTATCAACAGTTGAAAAGTCCTTATCTTCTAATATTAAGTATTTCTGGAGTTATGTTAGTAATAAAAAGAACCTAAGCGATTCCGTTCCTTTAAACATGAAATACGGTGAACTGAGTGCATCGGATCACAAGGGTATTTGTGAGCTTTTCTCTAAATATTTTAGCTCTGTGTTTGAAAGTGACAGCACTACTACTGTTGAGCCTGTCTTGGCTTCCGGTAATAATAATAATAGCACTTTGTACAATATCATCGTTACTCCCCAAATAACATTACAAAAAATCAAAAAACTTGACTCGTCTAAGGGGTCTGGCCCTGACGGCATACCTCCTTTCTTCGTTAAACGGTGCGCCAATGAACTTATTAAGCCATTGAATATGGTTTTTAACCAATCTTTACGAATCGGAGTTTTCCCTTCATACTGGAAAAAAGCACATGTAGTCCCAATTCTTAAAAGTGGTAATAAGTCTGCCTGTGAGAATTATAGGCCAATAAGTATTCTCTCTTGTTTCGCGAAGTTATTTGAGTCGGTTATTTGTGATTTCATATATTACCATGTTAAGCCACAATTATCCCCTAATCAGCACGGTTTTATTAAAAACAGATCCACTGTAAGTAATCTATTGGAATACAAAAATTACCTATGTGGCGCCTTTGCAAGAAACGTGCAAGTAGATTCTATTTACACAGATTTTTCTAAGGCGTTTGACAAGGTTAATCATCTTTTACTTTGTCATAAACTGAAAGCTTTTGGTATACATGGTTCTTTGTTACGATGGGTCCAATCATACCTTGATAAGAGAAGCCAACTTATTTTGCTTAAGGGAGTAGTCTCATCTTCTGTAACCATCCCCTCTGGAGTTCCACAGGGGTCTCATTTGGGACCCTTATTTTTTGTTATTTTTATTAATGACCTCATTGACTGCTTGAAATGTCCCTGTTTATTGTATGCTGACGACCTAAAAATATTTAACGCAGTAACTAGTATTCGTGATGCCATTGCTCTGCAACACGATCTGGACCGTATCTGTGAGTGGTGTTCTGCAAATCGTATGTTTTTAAATGTCCAAAAATGCTTCTGTATTTCATTCACTCGGAAAATAAACAAGGTAACATTTGATTATACAATATACCATCATAGTCTAGAACGCAGAACCATTGTAAAAGATCTTGGAATCATATTTGATGACACCTTAACTTTCCGAAACCACTATGACCATATTGTTAATAGAGGTTCACAGATTCTTGGCTTTATTGTTCGGATAACTAAACCATTTAGAAACCCTCGTAGCCTTATTTACCTATTTAACACCCTAGTTCGAACTATCTTGGAGTATGGCGCGGTAATTTGGTCTCCCTTTTACCAATATCACATTGACCGGATTGAGCGGGTCCAACGAAACTGTCTAAAAATATTATGCTTCCGTCACAATCTTCACCGCAAAATTAATTCATATAAAGACAAATTAATTCACTTTTCTATACTATCATTGGAACATAGACGCAAAATAAGCGATTTCATCTATCTGTTTAAAATAATACACTCAATGATTGACTCTCCTTCCTTACTATCTAATTTAAATTTTAATATCAACCTAAGATGCCGCAATCCTAATGTTTTCATTCTTAAAGTTTATCATAATAATACCTCTTTTTATAATCCCATTGTTCGTATGTGTAGACAATATAATATATTGAACAAACTTAATCCTACCGTAGACACATTTAACAATAATTTTGTTTTTTACATAAGACTGATTCACAATATACTCAAAGATTCGTAACTCGTTTTGTACCTATTTTTATAATTAAGTATAATTATTACTCCGTTACTCGTACTTAGATATAACTATCTGGAACACATGTTTTGGGTTATAATTACTTTTCAACACAAGTGCTCTTATAATTTTATTGCATACAAGATTGTAACCTGTTTTGTGTTTATTAAATAAATAAAATAAATAAAAAGTACACCGACTTCAATAAAAAACAAATTATGCGTCCCTATAAAATTTGAGGTGTTGCCTTCGATTTTCTGAGATCCCACCACCAGATCCTGACTTAGTGCCAATGAGACCACCTGGAAAGTATACCCTTTTAAACAAAAAAAGAATTTCTCGAATCGGTCCAGGCGTCTTCGAGTAATCGGGGAACAAACATAAAAAACAAAAGATTCCGACGAATTGAGAACCTCCTCCTTTTTTTGAAGTCGGTTAATAAGACCAAGACTAAGAAACTAAATATATATTGAACTAGGTATGGTACACATTATCTATTAGGTAAAAATTTACTCTAAATGCGAAATAATGCAATAAGGAATTTCAATAAAGAGAACTGCACCATATTTTGATTGGTATTTGGTTTTGCTGCTCTCGTGTTGATTTCTACTGTATCTATTGTCTTCTCTTCTTGGTAGCATTATTTCATTACTGAAGGTCGTGTCTTTCAATGAGTTTTGCTGCTTATTGTATAAGCTGTTTTCCTTTCGCCGCTTGTTAACAGCTAACAGCTACTTTTAAAACTATTGTCACAGTACGACCAGTCTGAGTGCATACCTCATACTTGACCATACCAGAGGCTAGGTGAATACCCGCGAGACTTCTCCTGATTCACCCACCGCGAGTAATTGATCAATGTTGTCTGGTCGTCAACGGACAATGTGACAGAAGCACGGTAGAATCCTTTGGTAACAGATTTTGTACTCTATAATACTAGATAAAGGAATAATAGAAAATGGTTGAAATACTATTCGTACTACTTCGTGTTCTGATGCCTAGGAAGCACTCTCAAAAAATTCCCTTGACGAATGACCGGAATCTCGCTTTTCCCTCTATTTCATGTTGACGACGATGTCACTCGTTAAAGATGAAGATCCCACCCTTTCACGCCCCCTATCACATTGTGGGACCGTAATAAATTCGGCGAAAAGTGGGTGTTCTGGTTAGACCTCTGCCTACCCCCTTTGGGGATTACAGGCGTTAGTGTATATAGTGCATAAATCATATACACTAGAAAAAAAATGTACAGTAATGGTAGTAGTAGGTACTTAATGATGTCATCTATACATGATAATATAATTTCCTTGTTGATTATTAGAACCGGGGACGTGGGGACGTTCAAAACAATGCGAGACGAACAGCGTAGTAGGCATATTGTAATTTCGATGGCGGCATCAACGCTCCAGTGGCGCAATTGGTTAGCGCACGGTACTTATAAGACAGTGTTCGTGAGCAATGCCGGGGTTGTGAGTTCGAGCCTCACCTGGAGCATGATTTTTTATTTACATAAAATACATTATAAAATTAATTTTAATGTGACAGATTTTTCATTATAATATAATATTAAATTCGCTTTGTAACTTCTGTATTTTAAACTGATGTTTCATGACTATCAATAACATTCAAAACATGTTGAGTCATTCTTATAATTAACATGTAACTTATCGTTTTCAAGGCAATTATATACTACATACAACTAATATGGTAATTTTTATGATATTTAATTCCAATTATTTTTATAGTAATAACTTAGCTTTCATTTTAACAGAAAATTAATAAAAAATACACCCGGTATTTCTTATTAATTTTACACATCAAAGTTAAATAAAAGTAACTGATCTTCTGTTACTTTCGATTTATTAATTTTAAACTGGCACTCAACTTAAAGATGAATGCGTGTATTTTAATATACATATATGAGATTCACGATACTTTGCTGAACAATAATCTATTACCAAAAAAGGCATTACATAAAAACAAGAAATTCTGTGAATGTCTAATGATTTATTTTGTCACGATTATTTTTTTCATTTTAGGTACATGTTCGACCCGAACCGACCGGACCCGACCTCAATCGTGAGGAATGTAAATCGGTACCCGTGCGCGAACAACCCCCTGACACGAACTTACTCTTTGAATTTTTTCTCCGTCACCACGCACGAGGAAATATTTGGGGCATCCGCAGACCGTATCCACTGATTGTCCATGTGTAGATACAAGTTAGAGGTATCGGCGTGCGTGACGGACGACAGTCAATGTGATCAAACATTTTTAGAAAATATTTAGTTTCTTTTTACCGAATCAGCGTACAACTAGTAAACTTTATATAGTTTAGGAAACTTTATAAAATAATAACTTATTATAACAAAAATCACACATGTCAAATACTAGTACAAAAGCATTGTATTATGTATAGTAAACAAGATGGAGGGTTTAATGTGGCTCTTGATATCATTTAGAATATTACTTGAAGGTTTACGTGTGTAAGTTAATAATTTCACTCATATAAATATGATTGAAATTATTAACTATGGTCAGTTTGGGGAAATCGGCATATAATGCAAAGTAACGGTATAGGAAAATCCTAAACTAGAATATACAGAAAAACTGTCAGTTCGTATCACCATAATATAAGCCCTGTATTAAATATTGTCCCACTGCTGGGCACGGGCCTCTTCTCCTATTGAGAGGAGGCCACATTCACATACCTTCGAAATTCTTAAGAGAATTCTCAGGTATGTCGGTTTCCTCACGATGTTTTCCTACGCCGTTAAGTCAAGCGATAATTAACAATGTGTATTCACACACGTAACTTTAGAAAAGTCATAGGTGTATGCCATTTGGGTTTCAAACATACGACTTTCGCCTTGGCAGTCCGGCTTTTTTAATTGTTATTTTTGATACAATATTTAGTTCACTCATATCGGCCAAGATTCAAAATAATCATTGGTTCATTTGTTAGAAACAATTCATTCATTGTGCGATGGAAAATTAAGATATTTTTTTTTGATATTATACTATTTTGTATAAATGTTAATATAAATGTTAGGAGGGTGGCCGCTGCTCGCGCCCGTAGGTATTACCCTCGTTACCCTACACGTGCCCTCCGGGTGGTGCTAAACGAGCAGCAACGCCGAACATCAGGCGGCGGTAACTAACCTGACCCCCTCGGCTCACACCGAGGCCGGCTACTACAAGCCGTGAGAGAGAAATAATCTCAAAAAGAGTAGACTCGCCAACCCGCAACGGCCAGCGTGGCGTTTTAAGGCCAACTACCTTAATGCACAGCCAGAATAAAGAAAGGCCCTCAGTTCCCAGCGGTCCTGCTAGGCTCGGCTACGGCAGCGGTCGAGGAACCGGCAGGACAGAGGGTGCGAAGAATCCCTGGGAGAACGGATACGGCTGCCAGCACATCTACTTGGCTACGTATAATGTAAGAACCCTACTGACAGAGGAACGCTACCAGGAATTGGAATCCGAAGTACTCAATAAAATTAAATGGGACATCATTGGTCTGAGTGAGGTAAGGCGAAGAGGTGAAAATCTAATTAAATTAACATCTGGCCAGCTGTTCTACTTCAAAGGCTACGAGGATAAATCGCAAGGAGGAGTTGGTTTTGTCATAAACACCTCAATGGCGAAAATGCTGCGAAATATCAGTGCAGTATCACCAAGGGTCATATACGCTATATTTGACTTAAATAGGCGTTACACCCTTAAAGTGATTCAAGTCTACGCCCCAACTTCCTCGCACACAGACGAAGAATTGGCTCAATTCTACGAAGATATCAGCAGCGCTTTAACCTCGAATCCGTGTTTTTATACCATCGTGCTAGGAGATTTTAACGCCAAATTAGGTAGGCACCTAGAAAGCGAGGATTATGTGGGCAAGTTTGGGTTAGGTGAGAGAAACTCAAGTGGAGATGCATTAGCTAATTACCTTGAACAACACAATTTATATGCTATGAATACGTTTTTCCACAAGAAACAACAGAGGCTTTGGACTTGGAGAAGCCCAGATGGAAAGACGAAAAATCAGATAGATTACATCCTGAGTTCTAAACGGTATATAGTCGAAGATGTAGACGTCATCAACGCAGTGAGTGCAGGAAGTGACCATCGAATCTTGCGAGCCAGATTGGCCATCAACCTAAGACTCGAAAGGCGAAAACTGGTCGAAACTATGCGACAACCTGATGTCAACAAATACACCGAGCTGCAAAAAGAATTATACCAGGAAGCAATAGCTCAGAAACTTTCAGCGGAAGAGAACTGGGATGTACAGGCTATAAATGACCAATTAGTTAAAGCTATCCATGAAACTGTAAAGGAATTAAGACCAAAGAATACCTATGTCCCAAGCCTAGTATCTCAAGAGCTCAGTCAAGTATTGGAAGAACGCAGAAAAACTCTGGCGGGGCCAGATAGCAAGAACACCAACAAAATAAACACCAAAATTAGACACCTGCTTCGGAAAATACTTAGACAAAGAAAACACAAAATAATTCTCGATACCATAGAAAAACACAAAGGGCCTAAAGTATTTAGGAAGCAGCTGAAAAGAGGGAATCAGCAGATTCATAGGCTTAAAACAGAAGAAGGAGTCCTAACAACAGACCGAGAAAAAATATTGGAAGTTGTTCAAAACTACTACTCCAAGTTGTACAAGTCTCAACAACAGCATACAAGGCTTAAAGACCATAGAGCACCACTGGCTAAGCACCTCACTGAAGATCTGCCAGAGATTAGCCTATATGAAATCAAGCGTGCACTTAAGCTTATGAAATCTGGGAAGTCACCCGGTGAAGATCGTATCACCTATGAAAGTCTGCAACGTGGAGGTAGGCCTGTGCTGAAGCAACTGCAACTTTTATATAATAAGGTTCTATTTGAGGGGGTCACGCCAGACACCTGGAGGAATGCAATTGTCATTCTACTACATAAGAAAGGCGATACCACCGAGCTTTCGAATTACAGACCCATCTCATTACTCAGTCACATATACAAATTATTTACCAAGGTGATTACTCTTAGACTGACCAACAAATTAGATTCCGCCCAGCCCGTAGAACAGGCAGGCTTTAGATGCGGCTTCTCAACTATCGATCATATACACACCGTGCGGCAAGTGATAGAAAAGTGTACTGAATACAATAAGCCCCTAGTAGTAGCCTTTATAGACTACGAAAAGGCGTTTGATACGGTGGAACATTGGGCTGTAGTACACTCTCTACAAAGATGCCAAGTGGATTCAAGATACATAGAGGCCATCAAAGCCATCTACAACAAGGCTACGCTAAAAATTAAGTTGCACGAACTGACAAACCCGATACCTGTGAAAAGGGGAGTGAGACAGGGAGATACAATTTCGCCCAAACTATTTACCTCATGCTTAGAGGACATATTTAAGCTTCTCGACTGGACAAATAGAGGCATCAACATCAATGGGCATTACCTGACTCACCTACGATTCGCAGATGATATCGTCCTCTTTGCCGAAAACCTGGATGACCTTAAAGCCATGACCGAAGAGCTCTACGACGTGTCTGTAATGGTGGGTTTAAAAATGAATATGAGCAAAACTAAGATTATGTGCAACAACATCGATGCCAACCACATTACTGTACACGGTCACGCTTTAGAAGCAGTAGAGGAGTATGTCTACCTGGGACAAATAGTGAGCTTGGAGAAGAACGCCCAGGAGAAAGAAATCCAACGCCGTATTCGGTTAGGATGGAGTGCGTTCGGTAAGCTATCCGACGTGTTCAAGGGAGACATACCTTTAAACCTGAAGCGCAGAGCTTTCGACCAATGTGTCCTCCCCGTGCTGGTATATGGGGCCGAGACTTGGACGCTCACACAACGTCTTATTCACAAACTGCAAGTCACCCAAAGAGCCATGGAGCGAACAATGTTAGGCATTTCTCTCCGAGACAAAATTCGTAACACCGAAATACGGAGACGAACCGGACTTACCGACATTGTCACTATTGTAGTTCGACAGAAATGGAAGTGGGCTGGCCACATATGCCGCAGGAATGATGGCAGATGGTGCAAAACTGTACTGGAATGGAGACATAGAAACCGGGGCAGGCCTTTGATGAGGTGGACCGACGACCTAGTCCACGTGGCGGGAAGAAGCTGGATGAGGTCTGCCCTAGATAGAACTAAATGGCGTGCAATGCAAGAGGCCTACACTCAGCATTGGGTGGATATATAGGCTGAAGAAGAAGAGAAAGAGTTAATACCAAAATATTAAGTATGTATGGTTTAAAAAATGTTTCATATGACCACCAATACATGTAT
Organism: Laothoe populi; assembly: GCA_905220505.1. Lineage (NCBI taxonomy): Eukaryota > Metazoa > Arthropoda > Insecta > Lepidoptera > Sphingidae > Laothoe > Laothoe populi. Next base: position 10,846,773 of record HG992151.1, on the reverse strand, counting down.
AGAACTCATGTATAGAAAACTAAGCCATCGCTACACATAAGATTCAATCTTGTGTACGTGTACTTTGATTTCAAATTGTCATACAGATAAAAAGCAAACATGGACACAGAAAGGCAATAAAGATAAAGTCTCTGTCGGGATATCATTATGATCAGCAATAATATCAAAGACAATGAAATATATAAGTGCATTGGAAGAACATCTTACATGAATATAAAACATGTAGATCATGTTCCTGTATTTTTGTTAGAGATGCAAAGTTTCACATTGCGCGAATGCAATGAATCAATAAACTATTGGGATTAACTCGTCGAATAATTTATTTTATCAAAAATCATTATTTATATAATTTTTACAATTTTATTATCTAATTGTAACTATAAAGATGCATAAAATTAAGCCACACCCACTTTACTTTTGTTTATCATTTTGGTTGTATGCAACGTATGATTTGCTTTTTTGTTGCCTGACCTAAAATGTAAACATATATTTTATTTCTTTTGCCTAATACATTAAAACGAAGCTTCTGAATTTAATATGTTAAAAAACTGAGTAATTTTAGTCGACATTATTTTTTCTTATTATTAATATTCATCCATACTATTATAAACTAATATTATAAATCCGAATTTAACTCTGTTTCCACTGTTTATTTGTTTGTAACCTTTTCAAGACAAAACGCCTGATCGTAGTAAAATTTCGCAAAATTTTATATTTTTCAGATTATATCCTTCCCCAGGATATATCCTAGGGAAGGATATAATCTATGTTTGGGCAAGTTTACGTATGGGTTATTATTTTTGGTCACACCTCTGCCTACCCCTTCGGCGATTACAGGCGTGTATATAGTAGTGTATACAGAGTGTATATAGTTTTTTTTATCCTGGCACGACAAAGTGACCACACTGCACCTGATGGTAAGCGCAGTGTCGTCCAATTAGAGGATCGAGTAGCGAGAGACAATCTATCCCCCGCTACTCAACACAATCATGCCGGCCTGCTTCTTCACGCTTCACCATGGGTAAAAGATGAAGACATGGGTAGAAGATGAAAAACCGGATGTATACTGGCTGATTCCGGAACGCGACACACTTGCGTATGCCACTATGGCGGGTTTTACACCCTGTGTACGGTGGTCGCTATCCGGGTGGATATACTTATCCTCCTCCTTGCATCGCTTTCCTCATTGCTGAGGGTTGTGACCTCAATGGTTGAGGTTTTCTTGGGAAAATAACACTGTGGGTTCCCAGGTCCTTCCGATGCAGTCGTTTAGAGGGGATTCAACTCCTCTTGGCCCCTGCAGGCCGCTTCGTGTAAGCTAGGTAGAAGGGTCGGGATAGTGTCCACTGCCCGATACTCGGCGTTCGACAGTTTTAAGGCAAGACAGGTCTTGTTGCCAACCCTCCTCGCTTTCTCCGGCCCGGGCTTGGGATCGGCATAGGCGGAATTATGAATCCTACCACCAGCAAAAATGTGAATGTACTCTACATATTAAGTCAAGTCTACATTTTAGATATTTTTTAAAAATATTAACGATTCATTAGCCCATTCTTAGCAAACTACTTTCAATGTGTGTGTTAATTACTTTACATGATAAATATGTATTTAGTAATTATCATTTTCACTATAATAGGCCACAAATCCTAATCTTTAAGTAATTTCGCAGATAGTTTCATTTTCCCAAACTGTTTCTCTAATTGATTAATTGTCTACATAAACAAAGTCTTATTAACCGACTTCAAAAAAAGGAGTAGGTTCTTGAGAACCTACAAACATAAAAAAAACACGTCGAATTGATTCGACGTGTTTTTTATGTTTGTTACCTCAGAACTCCGTCATTTATTGACCGATTTGGAAAAATCTTTTTTTATTATAGAGAATATGCTTTCAGATTGGTCCCATAGAATTTTTATCAAATACGGTTTAGTAGTTTGGTTTTATAACCAAAATAACTTGAAAAAATATGTTGTCCGAATATCCGAAACTGCGAATTTTGCTTTTCTGTGACTTACTCTATCTATTTTATATTTGTACCACTAAAAAGCCAAATAATAAATTATTACTTTTTAAATAAAAATAAAACCATAATAGTCTAAATTGATATCACCGGCCATTTAGCAATATTTGTAAAAAAACATTTGCAACCAACTCATAGATTGATTATATATTTATTATTTACTCATACGGTAGTTTTTCAAGTACGTATTACTTAAAGAGGTCAATTGAAAAACGCGGTCCATTCATATTATACATTTTAATTAGGCGTAGTAGAGTAATACATTATTGAATTAAGAGATCGAGAGATACGTACAAAAGAATTCATGCCGAATTAAAATTCCGCTGTAAGTAGCTACCAACACAATCGAGACGGAAAGATAAGCTTGAGACAACTGTGTTTAGCGTTGATTTGGGAGCACCGTTGATCACGAAGTGGTTTGCTTTCGTCACTCGCGGACAGTAGCGATCAATTTCATTAATAAGTAATAACACACTAACGGAACCTTGTAATGCGTTCGATTGTGTTTTTTTTATCGCATATCAATAGGAAATTAAATTAACTATACAAAGGTAAGGTAGCACGACCGCACGAGCAATAACAACAGTTTAAAGAACAAATCCAAAAAGAGGATATTATTATAAGAATATAACGCTCACTTTAGGCCTCGTACGTACTAGCAGCTCGACGGATGGACACCTCTATCTACCTAATGCGGTTTAACACAGCAGCCTACTATTAACATTTAGTACTATACCGTGCTAGAAAAGTTAACCGTATATTCTATAGTGAATACGAAGCTTTAGAAAAACTGTAAAAAATCGGCAATGCAACATTATCGATAGTGTAGTCTATAAAAGGAAACCACGTCGCGTGGAGTTCTACTCCTCCTTTGGTATTGTGAGTGCTTATAGATCGATGATGGTATAACTTCTCACCATCAAACTCATTTCCTACCACCACCAGCTTTCGTTCTACAAGGTTTCTTGCCTGAGCTTAAACTTAACAGGTTAAAAATGAATACTGAATAGTAAGTTTTAGTCATGTTTAAAGTAATTTTTAGTCTGGCATTTTCCGGGTTAGACTACTATTGCGTGTAAATTTCATCACAATAACCCAATCGGAACAAGGGTCCTGTTATTTGGTAAAGTAATTTCATTTTTTACCTCGTACTTCCTACAGCGAATATTAACGATATTTTCATTTTTTTATTTATATTATATCATCAAAATAAGTTCATATTCAATTCAAACAACCCATGTACCTACATATCCAAAGAAAGCAAAAGATACGTGTCAAATTGAGAACCTATAGTTCTTGTTAATTCTGTAAAGGAAAAATAAAATAGAAGAACTTTATTCTAATTAACTTATAATAGCGATCATTTGTAGCCGAAAAGTAGACTAGCTTTAATATAATAGACATACATACATTCATTGAATATTCATCAAATGTTTTGATTCAAAAGCCAGGTGATGATTCTTATATATTGTTATTTGTTATGAATAATGTAGTCAATGAACTAAAATGTAACCGGTTAACTGTAATGACTTTTCTTTTTGGCACAGTTCATGTCTGTCACAATAGAAGTGCACGCTGACAGTGGTGCGGGCGGCGCGGCGTAGCTGGCGCGGCTGCAGATCGTATCTGTCAAACAGGAGCGTTTGTTTGTGACGGGCGACACAGGCGCGCGACTCCGCTGCTACCGTGTGCTGCATTGCCATGCTGCCACGTGCTGCTCTGACCGTCCCTCACCGCGTCATCGCGATGTCGCCGTCACTCGTCTATAATCTGTCCGTCATTTCGTACAGCCCACTATTTTCTTCCAGCTTTCTAACGGCACGGCGTCACGTACGACACAATTTGCATAAGTATGTAGGTAATTATTCGCATCTCAGATTTATTCATAAGTAGGTGCATGATTGACAATTGGCGCAAATCATTCGTGCTTGTCAGATTACCCTTTGAATTTGAACAAATAAGGATAGAAAGTTGTTCGTTCAGAATGTGACGCAAAGTGGGTGGGCTCTTGCACTCGTCTGTGCCTCTTGGCAATTGATACTTTCATGTATGTAGTGACAATGAATTGCGATTATGAATACAGTATTTACATTTTCATCAAGCTCATGGCTATAGGTACCCTATTACTGAAGAGACTACTACTATACCTACGATTCGTGGAGCTTAGGTATTTACATTCGATGATTTCTGAACAGATGCCAATCCAAGATAACTCATGCATGTGTTATTTAAATTTAAAAAACTTTGCACAAGATTTGATTACGTGTTATGTTTGTTCACAGTTTACACCTTTATACCTTGCTACTAGTAGCATTTGTTGGTCTATATGGAAATACGAGATGTTGCCCACGGCTCCGCCCGCATGGAGGTTATTTTTGGAGGGAAAGGTATACAATCCATAGAGGCTTCTTAAGCTATTACACCTTTCTATATTTTGCTATCCCGTAGGATATGTGCTATTCCAGACTATAATCTATCTCTGTCCCTATCAACCAGATCTGTCCATCCGTTGTAGCGTGTTTGAGTAACAAACATCTAACCATCCAAACATTCGCTTTTATAATATTAGGATTTTTAAAAGTTAAGATAATTTATGAAATAGTGTAGTTTTTTACTATGTTTACGCTTACTCTTGTTAAACCATTGAAATTCTCTACAGCATATTAAAATACAGCATTCTGAGTTATTAGTAAAAAAAACATTAGCATTAATAATAAATATTGGACAAGTTCGTGACGAATGCAGCTAAACGTATCAATCACTCACATTGGGCACGAGCCACGATGTCATACGTAATTAGAGCCGGACTAAAACGCCGCATCATAAATATTAATCAGCATCGCAATAAAATCGCTTCAGCGCTGTAGCGCGTCGTGCGTCGAGAGTATCTACAGATCGTCGAATGTAGAGTGGACCAATAATCGCTGACACTTATTCTTGTATATAAATTATTTTTATTGAGAACAGCTATATCTAGTTCCAGCTATAGAAAGGCGCTTGTAACTTATAATGGTGACAAATGATAGGCAAGAAATGTGATCTATGAAGTGTGAAGTATTTGTATGGGCAGTGGCTGGCGTCATTTACTGTCTCGTGTGGGACGTAGCTGGCTAACGAACTGGTCCTACGTAGTACTCGCACGAGTAGTGCGTAACGTAAGTTCTCAATTGTTTTCTTATGCACAAAGTGGAAACAATTACAGCCTACATGGGAATTATATTTTAAAATCCCGTTGTTCCGTGTGCATTTGGTGTTGCAATTTCACAGGCCACGACTAGCAGGTTCCTGATCCATCACAGGATCCTGCTAGCTACGTCCCAGATTTCTACCTTAATTTTAGCGAACCGTGAGTAGTTGTTACATTTTGGGCATCCCGTCAGTAATTCCCGTACTGCAGCTTTTTTTTTATCCTGGCACGGCAAAGTGACCGCACTGTACCTGATGGTAAGCGCAGTGCGGTCCAAATAGAGCACTGAGTAGCGAGAGACGATCTATCCCCGCTACTCAACACACTCATGCCGGCCTGCTTCTTCACACTACGCCATGGACAAGAAGGTGAAGAAGGGGTCGAGGGTCTAGTGTCAGAGTACTAAGAAGGCCGTAAAATGGCCATTGTACCCCAACTCCAGACCCCCGCCAAAAACCGGATGTACACTGGCTGATCCCGGCTTTGTTGATAAGGCTGCAAATTGTGGACATTATTGTCATGTGCCCTAGGTTGTATAACGTCTATTTTACTTACAAACACTGTTATAGTTAATTATTATCCTAACGCTGAAACAGAATTTCATTTGTTTATAATTTTCGACTGAAAACTTATAAAACAACAAAAAAGCAAATTGTTGCGCTGCATTTATGAGTCGAAGCAGCGATAGAAATATTATTGACAGTTATAATACAGACCAATGTCCAACAATTACTACGATAAAGGCTTATAGCAGTTACGCTTACAAATCTAATCACCGGGCTCTTAGTCATAATGTACCTGCTATATGGAGACTCATTTAAAGATAATGTTCCATTGACTACTAAATATTCTTTTGAAGTCCATACACATACTTTTAATAACAGCGTGATAATTTTATAATAGATTTATACGACACTTTATTTTCTCCCAGAAAAGCTGCACAAGTCTGAAATTGTTAAATATAGGTAAACTAGATTTTCATTAATGGATAATAACGACAAAAATTACAAATGTAGAGCTTATTGATATTGCAGCTTACTTTAAAAACTACCGGATTTATATTGCAATTGATTGAAAATAGTTTTCAATCAATTTCAATGATACCGATCTAAAAAAGACTCTCTCTTAAGAATCTCTTAACGAATATAACTTTTATAGACATGAGTGCTTTCAGAATTAAGAACAATCAAAAGACATTGACGTTTATCGCTATGGCTATGAAGACAATGCTTTCGCAGATATCTAAACTTAGGCAGCAATGATAGTGGTAAGTACCAAACAGGAGTCCATGTACATGAGTCACACGGTGGCGACACGGCGGCGGCTGTAGCGGCGTCGCGTGCACCCGCGCCGGCCATGGCGCTGCTTTAGGGCCGATTTCACCATTGAACATAAACGCGATCAATTCAAACTAAACCCAGTTTAAGTGTTTAACTGAGTTCAAAATTCCGAATTGCATTTCACCAACATAAACTGAACGCAGTTCAAGCTAAACCTAGTTTAACTTCTGAACCGCGCATCTTCGTCGTTTAGCTCTGCTAAACGCGTTCAAGGGCTGTCGTTGTTATCAATAATATAAAATTATAAAATATTGTTTTGTTTACCACAGTGGCATATTTTTCTATTAGTACTTCGGTTTGATTTTGTTGTTATTATTATTATTGTCGTGGTTTAAAAGAGGGTATCACAAAATCCTGGTGGAAATCAGTTTGACATAAACTGAGATCAAGATTGACAATTAAACTCGATTAATCAGAACTAAGTTTTATTAAGATCGATTCTTATTGTGAATGGTGAAATCGGTCCTTACGCAACATGTCACTGACATACTCAAATTCGCTCCATCATAAATTTGCAAAAGATTTTGTCATTAACCCTACTACCCACACCGCCCACAGTCAATAAGGGTTGCTTAATTAAACACATTGCGAAAACATTTGTCTGTAACGATACTATAGAAAGCTTGTGATTGTTTACGAATAAATTTGATTTGTATGGCTCAATAAAATATATTTATTATGATTAATTATTCTATATAGAATTTTTCTATAATAATTAATTGAGTTTCAATTGTTTTTGGTTTATACAAAACTGACATTTTCTTTTTCTCGCGTATAATCGCTAGCGACAACGTAAAATATTTATATAACGAAACAAAAAGCGCCTTTAGGGGTTACGTGAGAAACTAAATTCAGTAGTATAACAACGAAACATTCCATACATAAAAACAACGCTGCATCGCTAGCGACTTCGTTTACCTATCGTAACTTTTTGACATAAACTCATGGTTGGGCTACTGATGTGAGTTTCAATGCCACCGTGTCTTCGCGTGTGTACTCCTCTTTACCAATCTATGAGAAAACATAAAGACTAAATACTATATAATCATCATAAATATATGGTCTCATTGGCGCTTTCGATATGAAGTTGAGAGATGACAATGCTGTAAGATTAATAATAAATATAAAAATCACATAAAAATAACCCAGGAAATCCGATATTATTGATTCCCGAACGCTTAATGAATATGGAGCACATTTCACGAATTCTCACGACACGTTTGGGAACCTGATTTTTTCTTGATTCATTTCTCTTAACAAACAATAGAACCCAAAGCTTGTATTGGAGGGTTAGAAATCCGGGCCGGCTCGTTGTTGTTGCAACAGTTTGAATTGATCACTTTATGTATTATTTTAGAATTTACTACAAACTCACAGATAACTAACTTGAATAAACTTAAATTTTCTTATAACATTTATAGTAAGGTACCAATCTAAAATTATCTATATCTACATCTTTCTATTAAGCCATTTTTAATAGAAGTAGAAATGCGTTGAAACTTGATTACTATCAAAATTTAACATTACATCGTAAATAGACTCGATGAAATCACGTTTAATCACCTATACTGCAAAAATAATACATAATAAATTTCCAACACTACGTGATTTTCAGACATTTTGCTGTATGCAATTATTATATACCAAACATTTTTAATTTGTTATAAACTTTGCTTGGTTTTATCACTGCAGGTCGATAATAATATAATATGGCTATTTTGATTATTACTTAAATACACAGCGGCCAATACGTACTGTCTGTAGTGTAATCGCAGTTCCCGTATGAGCGCCCTTTCTATGCATTGCAACTTGTCGAATGAACCAGTTCCCGCACTTAACTGTCGCAACCTGCCGACTTACTTCCTGAATACTGATGGATATGCAAAAACATCTCGCACTCAGTCCCTAATATATTACATTAAATTAAAATAATAAAAGATGCGTGTGAATAAAATAAAAAAAATGTTACATTTTTTGCCCTAGACTCATTAAAATGCGCATAAACGAATATATTTTTGCAAGATTCTTAGACAAAGCCTCACTTTGTTATTTTAATTTTATAATAAAATTCATGTATGCACATGTGTACTGTCTAACTTATTTCTCAAGTAGGTCGTTTTATTGACAAAATTCTTAGCAACAGAATAAACACTGTACATGGCGACTTCTATAGGTGCCTGATCCGAACATTACAGATATTGTTATAATTGTCTGTATTTGAGCATTAGATAATACTGAACGGAAGCACCTACCTGTCTCGTGAGAATTGACGGCGGATGTCGCAAAAGGTGCTCGTTTTTTTACATGTGTTACACTGGATCAAGTAGGAACGAAGGGTGATTCCGGAATCCGGATCCTTTCGTCTCAGTTAATAGATAGTTTCTCAGTCAGGTTATTTGAACATTAGTAAAAACGTTCATGATTTCGAATGTAAAATATGGCATCTGATTGGATTTTTTCACACTGATTTAAGTATTATTGATTTTCGTTAGGGGACTAGGACTGGCTTTTAGCATTAGCTGGCCTATACAGAAAAACTGAAGTTTAAGCGCCCAAAGTATAGTGTTTGATGGTTTTTATTTGATATTTTAACTTTTTGTTAGGACCATTGACCCGAGCCAGACCCGTTTTTTATAATGTCACGACACTTCTCATAGAATAGAACACAGGTGAATACAATTAGTATTTTAAAGACAATTTGTATCAAGTCTTTCATATCTGCTTATTTATATACTCAGCATATTGCCGTCCACTGTTGGACGTTAACCCAAGTTAACGTCAACCATCCCGGGGAGCACCCATTCGCCCACTACCCGCCACCTTCTTCAAGTCGTCGATCCATCGTGCAGCAGGACGTCTCACACTAAGTTTGCCTAAACGCGGTCTTCACTCCAACGCATGTCTGCTCCATGTGCTTATTTAAGAGGACATTTATAAAAATTATATTGTGACAAAAATTTGCGCAATACATCTACTACAATACAATCACTATAAAAACTTTACATATTACAAAAATTTTACATATTTGATCGCGGTTTATTTTACTTTTTAAACCCGACGTAAAATTACGCGTAAAATTAGTTTTTTTTAAATATATAAAAATTGCGTAAACCTAAGAAACCATTATGTAATTTTTAGGATTAACGCGATGTAAAACCATAATAACACATATTTTGTTATTTCATTACATCGTTTAAAGACGAGGAAAAATGCTAATTAATGGCAAACGCAACCAAAACATATGCCCATGTGGTAGGAGTTAATAGGTAGTACAGTAGGAGTTAATACAATAAAAATTTAACGTGCTGGATGGTATTTTTTTCATTTGAATCAGGATGATAATGCCACCGACAAACATTTGATGGAAGTTAAGTTCGAATTAAAATTATTTAATAATAAAACACTATTGCAGGTTCGTTTACTTAAATTTCGTTAACAGAACAAAAAAGGGAAAGGAAAGACGACGAAGTTTTTACTGTATTATGAACTAAAAAATAGATGACACACGTGCGGCATAAGTTCCCACAGTATTCAACCAATACTGCGCACACATACACACTGTTCTTTAACTATATACATTTTTATCTGGAACCTCCAAACTATAAAAAACGTTTGTTAAAACGGCAACAGTTCAATAACCTCAGCGCTGTTATCTGCATTATAAGGTACTAAGTACTTTATAAAAGCAATCTATCATTTAAAATTAATATGATCAGTGATCAGCGCGGCGCGGTGCGGCGGCGTGGCTCGACGTGGAAGCTGATATCTGCATAGTCGGGTAGAATGGCGGTTAATCAGGTGGCCCGTTACATTACATTGTACTCGCCGTGAGTCCGAACCTAAAGAACAGGTTGCTCCAATGACAAAGGAGCAGATTCCATCGTCCGCAATCCGCGTCCGCGAGCCCCACAATATAAATAGTCCGTCGAAATAATCCGTTGGTGCTTGTCACTCCAGCGCCCACCAACGTAGGCCGATACACTTCCATGTTTAATGATGGCTAACACAAAAACAATTCATAAAAAACTGCTAAGAGTGAACAAACCGTTTCCGCGTGCAGCTTTGACCTTACATTGATTGATGGTCCAAGAATTATTAATAGTTTAACTATGTAATAGATGGTAATAGCCGCGACCGATGTCGATTTTAAACAATGTTACTGTGTCATCTTTCTTATAACCGTTTTGGGTCTTATATTACAAAATAACTATTAGGAACAAAATTAGGTAAGTCTATTGACTTTATACCCTAATCTATAGTTTCAATAGACACGGGTTTCCTTGGAAATAAAATAGGTTGAAATGAAACTAATTTCACGCATTCTATCGCGGTTTATAAAACTTTTTAATTCCGACATTTCGAAAGCTTTACTGCCTTCATGGTCACGGGGCGGTCAGTCCATTTCATTTTAATGTATAATATTCGCGTGAACATCAGAAACCATTCAATAAAATAGGTCTTTAGAATTAAACATGCCGAAAAAGACATATATAAAATAGTGAGTAATAACCGTAAAAAGAAAACAATCGAAACAACGAATCGAATCTGTGCGCCACCTGCGCCGCAGCCGTGGCAGCTTACTGCTGCAGTACTTTACTGCCGGAACAATACGCCAATACCCAATTACACTATTGTTACTGCACGTGGTGCAAACACTATGACCAATACAATATCTAACCCTACCACCTGATTTAAATTACTTTACAGCTATTTTCTTCAAACATGACAGCGCAATGGGGACCAACACCATAACTTAGCGACAGTAAAGATTCTAGGCCCACTGTATTTAACATCTCCGCCCTGCATGCAAATCTTAATTTGAATTGTGGACGTATGTATAAACATGGATACATACATTTAGATTTTGGTTTAATTTATTTATTTGATTACCAAAACAGACATTAGCAAAATTATACTTCATGAAATATAAATAGTATTTTTAAAAGTAAAAACAGTAAAAAGTAATTTATATGTCATCCTTTACAAATATCTAATACTTAAAATTAATAATATGACATAACAAATGTTTGACGTGGTGAACAAAATGCTAAAAAATATATGGTCTTAAGTATTTTTTATGTATTGAAATACTTTATTTTTTTATGTATTACTCATACATCCTATTTTTTTAACCGACTTCAAAAAAGGAGGAGGTTAACAATTCGTCGGAATCTTTTTTTTATGTATGTTACCCGATTACTCGAAGACGACTGGACCGATTTGGGAAAAGTCTTTTTTTCTTTAAAAGGGTATACTTCCCATGTGGTCCCATTGGCACCAAGTCAGGATCTGATGATGGAATCACAGAAAAATCAAGGGAAACCCTCAAATTTTATTGTGACGCATAATTTGTTTTTTATTGAAGTCGGTGTACTTTTTATGAATAGAAATTTTTTTACTTATAATATGTAACAAACAATGTTCTCAACGTAGTCATATTTATGTTCAACTTTCTTCTTAGCAGTATGTGGATCAGCTTGATTTTCCGGTGCTATTGGCTGCAGAGTCTGTCAACATACATCATATCAACACTCAATAGGAAAATATCTGTTCATAAGTTTTAACAATCTCGCCTGCCAGACAGGCGAAACGTAGTGTCGGTGTTTTTTACCGTACACCAAAACCACCTGTATCATACAGCTAGGCAGTAAATCACCATTATGTGCCTTAGTAAAAGTGACAGGTACGTCAAAATGCACTATTTCATAATTTATACGGTTCATAACCTCCATTACGATGGACAGAAATAGAAATCATCTCGATATCACAGCTGGTGCGAGAGCCGAGCCACAGATCCACACAAGGCGATTACACACTATTATGAAATATAATGCTTGTAACGCCCTGACTAAAAGGGTTAACCCGTGCAGCGGAAATTGATTTAAATTGCGTCGTTATTAATATTATGTTATTAATATGATGATACAGAAACACCCGCATTTTTTACTGTGAAACACTATTTTTAAGCAATTAAAATAGAAGAAAGGGAAAATTTATTAGTATTTTATATTTGTTTTGCGCGTGTTTCTTATTACTTAACTAGTAATTATAGACCGAGACCGAATCCATAAATTATTATTTAGAAATATCTATAATATAATAGCTTCCTTATTGATTTCAAGTTCCATGAAAATATGAAATAATATTATATTAAACAGAATAGAAAAACTTTGTGGCAAACTAACGAATCTAGAATATTATAATATAGGCATCCATTATTGTTCAAAGGTATTAACAGAAAAATCTTATTGAATGAGCTTCGTTTATAAAAGTTTTACATTATTTACAATAATACGTAAGTGAGATATCATATTGTGTTGCTACTGAACATTATGTAAATTCAAATAAATTGGCTATTAAAGTTGACGTAAAAAATCATTATTAACGCATAAGTAAAAAAAGTTTAAATTAGAAAACACTATGTTGGCGGTCAATTACTGACCCAGCAGGCGTTATCCTGGTTGTGGTTCAACAGATGGTTATTTTTTATCAGTAAGGGCGCAGGCGCCGGGTGAGAGATGCGGGGGAGGTGCGGGGGTGCGCGCCCTATAACCGTATAATTACACGTTGTTGCGCGCGCGCCCGCGCCGGCACGCACAATTGGTTTAAACGAGTGTTTGCTTTGATGTGCCGACCGCAGCGGTTATCCACGTGCGGTCACTACAACCCGTTCTCATGTTAGGCTTATTAAGAAGACGCTACTTGTTTTATGGTTGTTTATACAACAAAAAATTCCTTCACGTTGCAGATTTAAAAGGAATCTGGCTAGTGGCTGGTGCCACTTAACAAATTCTGCGTTTCTTAAAACTCGAGTCGTCTAATTTCTAATGTTGCCTGATTATATAGTACCGTAGCATTTTAATTCGATCAACCGTTGCTTCGCGTCAATTGAACAACGCGCTCAGTGTCATGTTGGTACAATCTGTGTCATCTATTTGTTATAAAGTGTACAGTTATATCACACAAATGCCAAGGGCTACATCGATCAAGCCAGTGTTGTCGCAAGTGATTCTTAATCGACAGCCGCGCAGTCAGCCGACCGCGGCAGTCGAAAGTTGAGTAGCGACATCGTGATGCTGAACTTAGCCTCTTTCTGTACCGGTACACTGTAGTGTGTACACTCGACGCGACACTGCGACAACTCGGTCTGGAGCACGTTGTGAAAAAGTCACATCGCCGATAACGACTGCGACATCGCATAAAAACTATATTATTAATCTTTCGATCGTGACTAACATTTTCGGCTCAGCAGTTACTTAAGCGAAGGCTTGAAAGCCAGAATTAATATTGAGCCAATCAATATCTTGCGCCGTGATGCATTCAGATCAAACTTCACAGCGCCCGCAAATTGACGGCGGATTCCATCGTGGACTTTCAAGTATCTCCAAACTAACTACGAACAGCGGCTTTATTCGCATTGACAACGCGCTATCATAATATTATTTTTGATACATATCTAAAAACCTTAAGGTAGACTTCCGATAGTCGCGTCAACTGTCCAACGCACAGGTGAGTGATACCAGCGTTTCTCAACACTATACTAAAGTCGCCAGTGATGTGGTACTACCTACCGCCAAATAGTCTTCTTTATACGAAAAGCCGGCAAACAATTATGTATTCTGATAGTAAGTGATCTCCACGACCATGAACACCCAAAATACTAGTACTAAGTATACAGATCATGTATTGCCAGTTTTATTGGAAGATAATAGAGATTCGGAAGGGAAGGGGAAGGGATTTGCTACGGAAATCTCACTGAACATAGGAAACGCAACGGCATGCTGTTATATCACTACAAATTTCTGTAAAACAGCTGTGGTTAAACCTGATAAGCCGTATACATACTGTAGACAAAACTGTTTAAAGCGTGGCTATACCACTATAAAAACTAGTACAGTCCCCAATAGACTTAGTAACACATTATTAAACGCGCAAATAGACGTGCCAGTACAGACGCTGCGCCAATGATCTTAACGTCTGACACTTGACGCGACTATCGGAATCGCTCGTTAGAAACGAGAAATGGATATGTAATATTAGTGATGTACTGAATACGATGTTGGCTGGTATTGTCTTTAAGTAAGTATATATAAAATTTGCCTGCAAACTGCGCGATAGACTATCTTATTTTCTTTTTAAATCATTGATAAGTAATTATAATGATAGTAATGGTATTTATCTACATCTCTGACATTTAAACAGAATCGATTCTATAGATAATGTACGTAGAGTACAAATGTAAATTGAAAAACGTTACGTCGCGTTACTTGGGTGTGAGGGAGTTTCAAAATTCTTCAAAAATTGAGTTAAGTAATACTTGAACGGCCCAATGGCAATAACAGAACCTTATTGATTTCGTCCTGTCCGTAGGTACATCAGCCTGTCTGTATGTCACAGCCACTACTTGAAGACTATTGGCATTATGATAGATATATATGGAGCCCTTTACTATCTTTGGTAAGATATTTACATATTCGGGTTTTAATATAAACATGGACAAATATTTTTCATTTGTATGTTTTGAGTCCAAATTGACGATGAATAAAAATCATTTACTCACTACCACGTCAACCATTTCGGAATGATCTGCATCTGCGATATCAATTGGTAATAAGGCTTGGATATGGGTAATTCACGGATTTATATGATTAATTACTATAATTCTTCACACCCTTCTATCATCTATCCTTTACAATAGGAACATATACTACAAAGCTTCTGTTAATATATTATGACACACATAATGATTACAGTCGTTTTAAAAAAATAGAGGAACATAGAAAAACTTAAAAAAATCTCAAAAAACTGTAAAACTTTATAGATAAAATGCATAAAAAAACTGGCACCGCGAATTATGTTGTAGAAAGTTCTACATTATCTAGTATGGTAAAAGTTTTAGATATTCTATCCAAGCCTTAAGTTATGTAATTTAGTCATATTTCTTATAGGTACATTTCTGGCGGCAATTATTTTGCTGTGTGATTCTGTGTGTTGCAGTCTTGTTCAGTAAATTCTTGCAATACCATGTCATTTTTACTATATAAAAACAATGCATGCCTATACGATTCCCTGTAAGTGTTCGTGGGGCGTTATAACACGTTATACCGTAACAGGTGATCTACTCTCGAATATATGCTATATTTTAAAAAGAAGCAAAAGTATTTTGAATCAAATTGAACAGGTTGCTTTGCAGATATAATCCGATTTAGTAACAATCCGTCATCGCGTCACAAGTGTTCACGAGATATAACTTTATTATAGAACGTTATTCCGTATCACAGCGGGTCTTGCATGAGATTTACATTATGTTTATCTAAATAATCTTAATGATACTGTAACTTCATTCGCCATATCATCATGTCATCGTAACAATCGACGAAACCTTCACAGGGTGGTACATCCACTCACTTATTGACGTCTTGATTTATTGATACATCACGAGGTAGGTATAATTGGAAACTGGAAACATATTTATATTTTAATTCATCTTAAAAGTCACTAAATGTCATTTACTATTCCGTAAGCTATCATACGAATATTCAAATTTAATCGCTTTATGCAATAGTAATAGTTTATACAAACAAACCACCCTGTGGTTGGATCGATGATTTAACGATGTAATGCATACGTTAGCACCTCGTACGTTATGATTGGGTATCTTTGGCAGGTGTTGTGGCGCGGAGTTGGACGCGTTTAATAAATAGACGATGGGTACCTTGCGGCCCAAAAACGCCAATGATTCTACTTAACACCTTGATGGATCGTTTTGACGTTACAGATAGTTTACAACGCTAATGAAACATAATAACTATCGATAAGTATCATAAAGTGAACATAATGGAATTAATCATGGGCCGTAAACGTTTAGCTCAGACAACTAGGTGAGTATCTTTAATCTGTCGGTGATTTATTTTCACCTGCTAGGATGTTGTTCGCTCGCCTACTGTACAAATGTATGTACCTATTGCTATGGTATACGAACAAGCCTTAGAATGTGAATGGGCGTAATCATAGAATTAAAACAAATTATTAACAGGATTAGATGCTGGAGTCGTATGGTCCATGGCACTATAAGATTACGCCGTTCGGTCTGAGTTTGGACTATGCAAACCACAAGTAGTGCCACAACACTAAATCTGGTGCTACCATACAATTTTGCACGATGCAGCTTGTGTATTCGCCAATTTCTGCCCCTGGCATCCTAACGCTAAGGCACTCTTCACAAGGTTTCATAAGCGAGAAAGGGCGTTCAGGCAAAGGAAACGACCGACCTCTAGAAAGGTGTAGTCATCCATGACCGTAGAGGAGTTGCATCTTAAACTTGTGAACCTGTCAACGGATGCAGGGTGAGCGTGGCCGGTACTGAATGATTATAAATGGCTCTTTTCCTGAAATGTATGTACAATACGGACATTGCGGTACGGACTCCAAGACGAAAGTCGTAGGTTCGAAACCCAAGTGGCATACACCTCTGACTTTTCTAAAGTTATGTGTGTATTAAAATGTTAATTATCGCTTGCTTTAACGGTGAAGGAAAACATCGTGAGAATTTTTCGAAGGTATGAGAAGTCTGCCAACCTGCATTAGGCCAGCGTGGTGGACTAAGGCCTAACCCCTCTCATTAGTAGAGGAGGCCCGTGCCCAGCAGTGGGACAATGTTTAATACAGGGCTAGTATTATAGTATTATATGTACAATACAAGCCATACTAAAGTAAAAAGTACTAAAGTAAACTTATATTAAGCGGTAATAGCTCAACCAGGAAGAAAACAGGCTTCTGAGACGGATGTGGGTTCAATCTCGCAGGACACATCCTATTTTTCGAAAGTATGTTTTTTTTATCCTGGTACGGCGAAGTGACCACACTGCATCTGACGGTAAGCGCAGTGCCATCCAATTAGAGTATCGAGTAGCGAAAGACAATCTATCCCCCGCTACTCAACACAATCATGCCGGCCTGCTTCTTTACACTACGCCATGGGCAAGAAGGTGAAAATACGGTCGAGGGTCTAGTGTCAGAGTACTCAGAAGGCCGCAAAACGGCCAAACATCGTAAAATGTGAATGTGAAGTCTACCAACCTGAATAACGCATTAGGCCAGCGTGGTGGACTAAGGCCTAACCTCTATCATTAGTAGAGGAGGCTCGTGCCCAGCAGTGGGTCAATGATTAATACAGAGCTTGTATTATACATTATTATTTCTTGATATTCTGTCCCATCTTATTATGGAGTTTTACTTTTCACAGCTCAGGGTTTGAACGGTTTTTAATGAGTTTAAAAGTATTGTTGCTGTTGGCAAAACATAGCTTTTGATGTGACTTCATATATCAATAAAATGTTGCGGTATTTTCAGCATCCCTTGTCTAAGATAAAGAATTTGTGTTAACAATACCTCATACTATAATCCTATTATAAGAATTGGTCACTTATATAATGATTTGGCAAAAAAATATGAACACATTGACGTCATGGATAATAGCTCGGCGAAGTTAAAAAAATCTATAAAGTTCTATTTTAAGTTTACATATTTCTGTTCAACTTTGTTTGTTTAAAGGTAGGCAGTTTAATTGTTTAAGGTGTAATCTTTACGTACGTACATAATATTTTATTTACTCACGATTTGGGCACAAATTTTGGAGTGCAATCTAGATCATAATCACTAACTCTGTTTATTTTATTTTTCCTGAGATTGTATTGTGTAATGTGTCTTATAAATAATAAATAATGTCTTAATAAATAAATTAAAAATAAAAACAAAAATGTGTCTTAGCTAAATGATGTAACTAAATATTTAACAATCATAAGCATTACAATTGAAGGTTAAAACATAGCATACACTTACTAGTTAGTAAAATGTATACTAAATCCCGAAAATAAATCAAATTGTACAAAGAGCACGAATAACCATTATCAGATCATTTTGTGACAGTGTGTAATAAAATGCTCTATATAATATATAAATGAGTCACGCTGCAGTTCGAAATACCTATGCAATTAACTGTTATCAGACGAAACAATAAGAAGAAAAGTGGTCAGTGATCATTTTAACATTGACCCATAGATACGGTTGTGGCAACCTTTCATGACACAGCGTTCGGAGTTGCACAACTTATTAATCCGGTTCAATACAAGAAGTTGCGGTAAGCATTCTCTTTATTAAAAGTTTATTGTTTTACATTTCATATTGCTACATGCATTATTGAATACGCCTGTATGTAGGCTAAGAAAGATAAAGATAGATAATAAGACACAATAAAGCACGCGCCGCGCTGCACCGGTTCGTTAGTGTAACTGTTGAGTCACGGACCCAAAGATCACCTGACGGGGTGCTTTTCAATCGCGCTATGTAACTAACACGCACTAACACAGGCACCTAGCTGTGGTGCCCACACCACCTACATATGTATATACAGACAATACAGTGTGCATGAATCCACTACTCCATATATTTGTAAACAACTTGAACGTTATTGTGCAATCTGCGTTTATTATTTCCACTTCTAATATATGGATGAATCTGTGGGCCTAGAATAAAACTACATACAAGATATTTTTTGTTAAGATTTATTATTATTGTTTAGAAAGTCCAGAATATAATAATCTTATCACAATTACACACATCGCGACCGTTCATCAAAATTAACACCTTGTCTTACTACATCCGAGGGAAGGTAAACGGGCAATTTATTTTAAGTAACCTTTTTTTTTTAAAAGTAAAAAAATCTTTAATAATAATTGAATACAGCAAAAGATTATTGTAATCTGGATCGATATTCAAATTTTAAAATAAAATGTATAGACCTCTAACTTTTAAATACTGATGAGATTTACTAATCAATATATTTATTTGAAAAGCTAGTAGACAGTATATCTTTGCTAGAACAATGTGAAACTGCAAAAGACTAACAACAGTCAATTCAAAAAAATAAATACTAATACACATTATGTATTGATTAGTATCAAAGATATCATATCATATGCTGATTTAACTTTGCAAACAGGTTATTTATGCAGCGTGATAAAGTGACACAGGCTCAGATCTTGTGGCGCCGCGCCACATCTCGAAAAGCTTTCTGTCGACTTCCATTATCAGACAGTTTATCTAAATATAGTCATAAGATTTTTATGAAAAACTTTTCTGTAGCCAGTAATAAGTAATTGCAAAGTCGTGAAATATCGGCTTGCGTTATATAATTGTTGAATCAACGATAGATGTTAGAAACAGTCATATCAATGATGAAATCCCATTCACAAAGTTCGCTTTGACAGGAGCAGAATGGCACCTTTCTCGAGTCCTCTTTGTAATAGACACCGCGACCTTCGAAGGCGTGCGGTGATTTCACGACTTTACACAAAGACTGTCAAGAATAATTAAAGTAATTACTATTTATAGTAATTAATGACCCACATAACGTGATATGGTTTGATTGATCTCAAAACTGTGACGAGATAATTGTTGCTTTCTGACTCTATTGCCATATTGCCACACGCCACGCGGCACGCTACAATTCGTTTTCAATTAATGAATACATAGCTATCCACTTCAGCACAATGGATTAAGAATCGTATCTTGTGAAACCGAGCCTTTTTGATGAGTATTCAACAATATTGTTTCACAGCAAGTAATTAATGCCGTAAATTCTGTTACAAAATATCGTTAATAGTTAGTGTTTTGCGTAATTATAGAATGCTGCATGGAAGATATTGTGCTAGCATCTGTAAATATATTTTATTCGCAATTGACGATTATTTGTAAAATGTTCAATAAAAAATTGTAATGGGTTGTGACTACAACGTCGGATATGACATTTGACATAATTTCATATAGAAACATACATACATACATACATATACACTCACGCCTGTAATCCCCGAAGGGGTAGGCAGAGGTGTAACCAGTACACCCACTTTTCGCCGAATTTCGGTCCCATAATGTGATAGGGGGCGAGCCTATCGCCATACCGGGCACAAATTCCAGACTCCGGGCTAATACTGAGGAATTTCTAGATAGAAAAACCCAATATCACTTTACCCGACCCGGGGATCGAACCCGAGACCTCAGCACAGCGGTCGTAACGCATGCGCAATTACAACTGCGCCACCGAGGCAGTCCGAGATAATAAAAGGAATACAAATAACACAGAAGTGAAATTTAAAAACGTGTTCAGATTTGCTTTTACACTATTGTAAGAAGCAGTTTTAGCAGCTACTGCATAAAGTAGAGGAGGGTGATTAGTGAGCCTTTTAACGGTGAGGATTATCGATAGATATTCTGCGCAAGTAGCAGCAACGGTGTGGCTGTGTGACGGTGCGGCGTGGTGGCGTGGCGGCGGAGTTGCGAGGCACAATCCGCCGCGCAGATAGCCCTCAGCTATCCGCGTACATAGACACTGCATTAGAGCTTCCACGGGCGGCTGGCGGCACCTTTGCTGCCGCGCGCACATTCAACATGTAATCACGCTTGCATTTTGCTTTTGTTTACACAACAAGACTAAAAGAAGTTCTATAGAAGGCATTTAATTATTTCAAAGTTGAACCGTAATTTTAAAATGGATCCGGTTAGTGCTTTACCTGCCCGTTAATTTTGAGTTTTGTTTTACTATTTTTTGAGCCAGTATATTTTACATAATTAGGATCATGCAATCTTTAAATAACTCTCTTTTTAATATAAGACTGACAACGCACATAATTCATTCAGTCAATATGAGGACTATTTATTTTGAGAAATCTAAATGAACGAAAGTCTACACGAAAGTTGATAAATACAAAGAATTACTTTCAATGTCTTTTGTGAGTGACAGATCTTCAGAGGATACAAATTTCTTAGAGTAGGTAACCAAACTTTCAATGTCTTTTCTGAGTGATAGATCTTCAGAGGATACAAATTCCTAGGAGTAGGTAACCAAACTTTCAATGTCTTTTGTGAGTGACAGATTTTCAGAGGATTCAAATCCTTAGAGTAGTCTTAAATACTCAAAGTACAAATCCAATAAAGTTATTATAAGTAAGGTTGGTCGTCAGTGGACGGACGGGCGGCGCGGCGCGTCGACGGTGTGCGTGGGCGCGATTGACTCGTCAGTGGCTATCGGAACTCACTTAGCGCTAACTTAGCGCGCGCTTTATCGGTAAGCAGCGCGCCGCTGACGTTGCTCGAGCACTGCAAGCACTGCTGATGATTCACTTTATTCAATAAACTGTAACCATTTGCTTTCCTGTGTGTCTTCCCTATGTTGTTGAATTAAAATATAATTTGTGTAAATAGTATAAACAACAAGTCACAAGATCGTGTTTACGACTAATATACTTATTCGCGTATAAATATTTCCTCGATACAGGCTTGCCTAATGAGGAAATCAAAGGACATTTTTATTTTATGTACATTTTGATGTCAGCCAAATACACTGTCATGCTGATTTTGTTTATTGTTTTTGTATAACTTGTGTATTTTGTTATAATAAATTTATTTTTATTTTAATTGTACGAATCTCTCAATATAATTAAGATGACATTGTACATATCACGCGACCAAGAGTTGATTTTAATTTGTGAGTTTTTACGTCCATCAATTTACAATTCCTTTTTGAGTCCTTAACACAACAACACTCGGTTCTCAATGTGACTCATTTATTTTTGTTCTTTTTTTACATAACTATTTATATTCGGCAAAGTACACCTCAAAGTTAGTCACGAGAAAAATATTAACCCTAGGAGTTTGTAGACATCGGGGATGAAAGGCTAAAATTCCACATTATGTAGCCAATTCATTATTTATTTCAGATAAAGTTGTGAAATTAATTATACCTCAATAATTAACATACAAATGTAACAGTAGCTAAACAAAAATAATAACATAATATTACAAACTAGTTTTATCTTAAGGTATTTCTGATATTTCATTTTTTTATTATGATTATACATATCATTACTCATAAGGAATAATTTTTGGTTTTTATTTAAAATATGCACGTATTTTTTTTATAAAAAAATATAAATATGTATAATATCAAACAAAACATATTTTTGATCCTAAAATTTAAGAGTCTGAAAAATGTAACTGAACTCATGCAATCATTTAAAAAATAACACACTTGGGTAAAATTACTTGATACCCTTTCTGATTTTTCTTAGAAATTCCGTAAATTATTCATTTGAAAAAGCTTTGATTTTGCAAAGATACACAAAACATTATGAATACAGTTCCACAGATTCCATAAAACAATAATATATACTAAAATACTACTACTATTGTCAATCTCGAATGCTCAACACTCACGTTACAATTATTTTTGACCTATTAGTATCCTTTTATGGCGTAATTTTATACTTCATTTTCTCAAGAATTAATATTAAGATGTAATTTGTATCTTTATTTATATTCAAAATTTTACTGTGCATATTCAATTATCATGTTACATGAAACGACTAAAGCGGAAAACTATGATGATGTTCGTGTTCGTATTAATTTGTTAAGCGAACAAACTGAAAAATCCCCATAGAGAAGTAAAAAAGATTCCGACGAATTGAGAACCTCCTTTTTTTGAAGACGGTTAAAAAATGTGAATTAGAGTTGTACTGCACCGTGCTACGCCGCGCCGCGTTGGAGCCGTCGAGCGCCTTGAATATTTTAGTACTGAAATAAAGCCACTTTCTATCTTTTATTTATTGTCGCACTGCTCGGCTCTTTATCTCACTTGACAAAGAGCCGGGTAATTGCTATTCGTGCTGCACTAAGAATTTCATTAAGATGTTGATAATAATTACACAAATACTGATTCCAAATGAATGTTTTTCCTTGTACTTTATTATAGAGAGCTATGTTAAATTGCTGTCTAAATTCCTGCACTAATAAAGTGCACAATGGGTGTATTTTTTACTTCGAAAGTGAGAATATTGATTCATAATCGCTCTCCCCTGTGAACAGCAATGTTGCTCTGTAATGGGTTGAGCCATGAGAATATTTTCAATTACATATTGTTATTTAAATCACCAATTGTTCATTAATAAAGGGACCAAAGCATAATGAAGGGTTGGTCTTACACTAAACGCATTTAATAATGTATACGTAACACCAAATGATTTCGATACATAAATATTTAATCGGCTATTGCATAATGGCGGATTGTCGTTAATTTCTAACGACTATTAAATAAATTGATGGTTATACAGCCAACCATACGTTCGTGTTACCTGAATGAAAAAAGGAACAATAAAAATAATAAAACGGAGCAAAAATAAATCGCTATGGTTGTTTTGTTGTTAGAATGCATACACGAATACTTATGTAGAAAAATGAATAATCCTATTTGTATTTTTATATTATACATTGTTAGATATGAAACTACAGTTTAAAGAAACAGCGATAGCCTAGCGAGAAGTGGGACGAATATCATATCATTTGGTCTTCTTAAATCATAATTTGGACTTTTCGAAGTTATAAGCTTATCAATCATAGCTTGTTTTAACGGCAAAGAAAAAAAAATTAAGAAATGTACAAACCTGCCAATTCTCTAGAATAATTCTGAATGTATACAAAGTCTTGCCTGCCTTGGTGGCGCAGGTGTAATTGCGCATGCGTTACAACCGCTGTGCTGAGGTCTCGGGTTCGATCCCCGGGTCGGGTAAAGTGATATTGGGTTTTTCTATCTAGAAATTCTCAGTATTAGCCCGGAGTCTGGAACCTGTGCCCGGTATGGCGATAGGCTCGCCCCCTATCACATTATGGGACCGAAATTCGGCGAAAAGTGGGTGTACTGGTTACACCTCTGCCTACCCCTTCGGGGATTATAGGCGTGAGTGTATATGTATGTATGTATACAAAGTCTACCAAGTCGTATTATTACCCTATAGTACAGATGCTATAGATATCAGTACATATCAGTGTATATAATTTCTTTTTCCTTAATTGGTTTACAATATATATTTAACATTTTTAAATAATACATACACAAAAAGTAATCTCCTGTTCGTTTGAAATTGCTCTGTTGGCGTACTGTGTATTAATTTACAAAAAAACAATGTTCTTAAAAGTGAACTAGGTGAATGATCTCTCCGTGCACTTATTGTGAAAAATATAATATATTGGTAGGCTTCGGCCGTGGCTAGTGACCACCCACCGGACAAAGCCGTGCCGCCAAACGGCTTGCCGTGTTCCGGCGCGATGTTCGGCGATGCCATTTAGGGAGACGGGTCGGAATAGTTGCTGAATGCAGTTGGGCTAATCTGACGCAAGTTGATAACGCCGCATTGGGAGACTAGTCGTGGAGGGTAGCGGGATCCGAGGCACGGTGCACCGCTGGCCGACCGCAGGTAGTTGGGGGCCCAAGTAGTGTGCTAGCCACACACGAAAGGCTGCCCCGCCAACTGACGAAAAATCCCGGGATGCGCCATCGTGCCGGTCGGCGACCGGATGAGAGGGCCCGATGGACATCCCGGGGGGGCTCGGGCGTCCCCGCAGTCTCCAGACTAGTCCCCCTTCTGTGTGGTATTTCATCTTGTGTCTGAAGGTTAACAGCATTAAGTCTCGTTCCACTACCGTCTTCCTACCTTCATTCGCTCTTCCAAAAAACATGAAAACTACAAAGAATAAGAGAATGTTTCCACAGCGGCAGCACTCCCTCTCACTAAAAGTGCACCTTACCAACATCCGAGGATTGCACTCAAATCTCGTCGCGGTCCATCACCACCTGGAGACTGAAAGACCCGCTCTCTTATTCCTCTCAGAGACGCAGATAAGATGTCCGTCTGACGTGGCGTACCTTTCTTACCCAGGGTTTACTCTGGAGCACAATTTTAAGCCACATGCGGGTGTGTGCTTGTACGCCCGTGACGACATCTGTTGTCGGCGTCTCTGTAATCTTGAAGATCCCAGATTCTCTGTTATTTGGGTACTGGTGGATACAGGAATTGAGAAAATTCTTTATTCCTGTGTATACCGGTCGCACAGCGGAGATCAGGAGACGACTAGGCTCACAGAATACCTTAGTGAGGCGGCGGATGCGGCACAAAGGCGGTACCCTTGTGCACAACTAGTGCTACTGGGGGATTTTAATGCCCACCACCAAGAGTGGCTTTTCCCATACCAGTGCACCGACCATGCTGGGAGAGAAACGCGGAAGCTAGCGCTGACGCAAAATCTCACTCAGTTGGTCCAGGTGGCAACAAGGGTCCCGGATGTTGACACGCACACAGCCAATTGCTTGGACCTTCTGTTGACAACTGATCCAGACCACTACTCAGTGTCGGTTTCATCACCCTTGGGTAGCTCCGACCATTGTCTGGTGAAATCTGTATCTGTCTACTCACCGCCCGATTCCAGCCCTAGAGGCACCCGGCGGGTGTGGCGATACAAGTCAGCAGATTGGGATGAGATGCGAGCTTTCTTTGCATCATATCCTTGGCGCCCCACTTGCTTCTCTTCTGAAGACCCTTCAGCTTGCGCGGATGCTGTGACGGATGTGCTGCGTCAGGGTATGGAGTACTACATTCCATTCTCTGACGTAGCAACATCAGGCGGGACTCGCCCATGGTTCGGGGCTGAGTGCGGACGCGCTGAAGCGCGGAAGCATGCGGCATACCTGGCATGGGTTGATGCTCGAAACCGCAAAGCAAAGGACTTGCGCTTAAAGAAGAGAGCATTTAACAAGGCTGCCAAATCCTGCAAGAAGACTCTACGGCAAGCTCGATTTGACCACATAAGCCAAATTGGGAAGAAACTAGCTTCATACCCAGCGGGCAGTAAAGCGTTTTGGTCCCTGGCAAAATCAGTTGAATCGAACTTCCGTCACCCCTCACTTCCTCCACTGCTGAGACCCGACGGGTCTTTGGCTCACTCTGCTGAAGAGAAAGCAAACTTGTTTGCTTCTCTTTTTGCTGAATCTTCGCGTTTAGACACTGCTGGCGAAGTCCCTCCTAGTCTACCAGTTTGCGAGACACATATGTCGGAAATTCACATTCGTCAGACTGAGGTAAGAAGAACGCTGCGTAATCTGGACGTGAATAAAGCCAATGGCCCAGATGGGATTCCAGCAATTGTACTGAAAACTTGTGCGCCTGAGCTCTCTCCTATTCTGACTCGCCTGTTTCGTCTCTCTCTGGTCACTGGGCAAGTGCCTAAAGCCTGGAAGCAAGCTAACGTGCAACCCGTGCCCAAAAAAGGTAGTCGTGCTGAGCCTGCCAACTATAGGCCCATCTCGGTTACGTCCATACTTTGCAAAAGTATGGAACGTGTACTGAATGGCAGACTCATGGCATACCTAGAAGCGAATGACCTCCTAAGTGACCGACAATACGGATTTCGCCGAAACCGGTCAACTGGAGACCTTCTAGCGTATGCCACTCACATCTGGAGCGAGGCTGTCGAGAGGCATGGGGAAGCGCTTGCCGTTTCACTCGACATCTCGAAGGCCTTCGACAGAGTGTGGCACGATAGCCTCTTAAGCAAGCTTCCATCATATGGCTTGCCCACTGGATTGTGTGCATGGATATCGGACTTCTTGAGGGAACGATTGATTCGAGTGGTCATTGATGGCTGCTCCTCCGATCTATTGGCTATCAATGCCGGGGTACCTCAGGGGTCGGTACTTTCTGCGACTCTATTCCTGCTGCATATCAATGATCTGCTTAAGCCCGGTACTTTTGGGTACGCAGACGACAGCACAGTGGTAGAAAGTTACATATCTAATGCACGAACCAGTGGAGTCCAAGTCCAGTCCCTCAGGGAGGCCTTGGTAGAACGCTTGAACTTGTCCTTAAAGGCAGTCTCCGATTGGGGCGATGCCAACCTGGTCAAGTTTAATGCCACTAAGACCCAGGCTTGTCTATTCTCTGCTAAACGGAGTCCCTTCCAACTGACTCCTACTTTCAGAGATGTGTCCGTACCGATAACTGACCACCTAGAGATTCTAGGCGTAACTTTGTCTCCAACTCTCAGTTTTGGCTCCTACATTGAGCATAAAGCTCAATTGGCTGCCAAGAAGCTGGCTATCCTTGCGAAGGTGAGACGGTACTTCACGCCGGGACAGCTGCTCGATCTGTATCAAGCCCAAGTCCGGTCGTGCATGGAGTACTGCTCTCATCTTTGGGATGGATCGGCCAAGTACCAGCTTGAGGCGTTGGAGGCCATCGAAAGACGCGCCAAGAGGCTCATAGGCAACGATTCCATAGTCGAGGCAAGGCTGCAAAGCCTTGAACACAGACGAAAAGTTGCTAGTTTATCGGTTTTCTACCGGATACATTTCGGCGAGTGTGCCTTGGAATTACACAATTTAATTCCCCCAACCCCTTTCTATCATCGGACGACAAGAGACTCGGCGAAGCGTCATCGATACATGGTTGATATTCCACCAGCGCGCACGAAGCGTTTTGCTAGTACATTTATCATGCGCACCGCTAGAGAGTGGAACTCTTTGCCGGAGTCTATATTTCCCGAAAATTATAATCTGGGTATCTTTAAGTCAAGAGTGAATAGGTATCTTCTAGGCAAGCGTGCTCCACCGTAGACCACATCATCACTTACCATCAGGCGAGATAGTGGTCAAACGCAAGCCTATTTAGGTAAAAAAAAAAAAAAAAAAAAAAATATAATCATAAAACATATTGAAGTAAGAATTACAAAATACCAATATTTCAATAATAGCATAGAATCATGTTAATCATTAATGAATGTAAATGGGTGTAGGTTAATGGATATAAATGTGAACCGTTCCGCACCACCGAAGGGTGGAAGCAGGCGCGTGATGAGCGTCACTAACTCGCAGGAGGCAGGTACCCTGCACCCTATCTGGAACATCAGCGGATCCAATCGTTCAGTCTTACCCTCTAATTAAATTAATGGAAAAATAGTTCATTTCTACTTAGCAATATGATTTAAATTAAAAATTGCTGCTCATTGCATTAACTCAGTCGATGAGGCACCTGTGCTCAATAGTGGGACAGTTTTTATATTTGTTTCTATATAAGCCGTTGAATAAATTTTCGCAATTTCATCAATAAGAACAGTACGTACAAAATAAAATATAAAACTATATTATTTAGGCCATCCCATACAGATCCTCTCGAAACCTCCTTCCTTATAAGGCCAGCAACGTACCAATGATTCTTCTATATATTTATTTATTAACACACCCCAACAATGCAAAAACAAATTCACGCAAATAACTAATTTCCTAAATCTAATGTTTACACATTTGACAGGTGTGCACATTTTTATTTATACTTAAACTAACTTATAATAATACTCTGAAAAATATACATATACATACATACACATATGTAAATAACACAACTTATACTAAAAAACAATACAAATAATAGATATAGCTATATAAGAAAAAACTGTTCGTAAACATCATAACGTCATATACCCTGTATTGTTTAATTCAATTATTGTAATCCGTGGAAAACGTTATGGATTGTTTACGTACCTATATTGTTACTATACTGTGTAATCATATTGTAATATACAATGGTTTCTATTTCTAAAATAATAAAAAAATAAATAGTTTACTAGTCTTTATATATTAGATGTAATGTAACAAATATAAAACAATTATATTACTCTATATAGGCATTTTTATTTATATATCTACGCATAGGTACTTATATTTTTTCCACAATCCTGTTTTCGTAGAGCTAGGCACAGAGATTAAAAAATGATAATAATTGATATAATACAAGTAGAAGAAGATTTTCTAGATTTAATGCACAGTCTTATGAAATGCACATTCTTACTAATGTACGCATCTTATTTGATTTTCAAATTTACTCATGTTAAGAAATTGTAAACGGGAAGATTTACTTAACTTATTCAAATTTTAATGGCAAAAATAAATACATATTATTTTTGGCGGATTATTGTGACGTCACTACCGTGACACGTATCTCACCAGATAAGATGTGCACGTGCGCACGCGCTCTTTGCAGTAGCCGTAGCTTATACCCCTAGAACACGGTTTAGTAAAATATGCTCTCATCTCTCTTACTATTTTTAAGTTCAAGGCCCTTAAAAGCAAAACAAAAACATCTTGCGCTTCTGTATCATGCTATAAAAATATAGTCGTATTTAATGTATAAGTTCAATCAATCAATTAAAAGTTATTAAAATAACTGAAATATAAGTTACATTATAGAACAGTTGTTTACTTGGATTTTGTTAGCGTGACAGTCTAGAGATTGTTGAACTGAGAGCTAGGAAACGGACTATTGTCAATTTGCATATGTCACTCTGTAAATGCAGCGTATTTTGTACCATATGTTGAAGGAATAAAGGCGTTAGTCTTATAAAAATAAGGATAAGATTAACAAAGTTATCTGTGTAAAGTAGAGCCACGAGCTTACTCACCGGCTGGCGGGCGGCGCACGTGCGCGCGCCGATACGACCGCGGGTGCGCTAATCGTTCCTAAGTTAGTGCATGCATAAAACCACCTCTATCGTATCGATATTTGCAGATTACTTATAATGTGTTTATAATTTCACATTAATGGTATACAAGTCTATGCATTTTGTCTATTTACGTAAGCTCAGTGAAAAAGATTTCAACGAAACGTTTAATTTTGTAAATTAATATTTTAATATAAATAAAATTATGATGACTTCGCCTTGTATAAGGCATAACTGCTAGTCTCGATTCGGGTAGAGGAATATTATTCTTATTTGATGCAATTGGCTTCCTGAAATCTAGGGCAGACTCTCAACCCCTCGTTCTGGTTTGCCAATATACAGATAATCTTCCAAATTGTAGTTGGTACCTACATATAATACCGTCAATCAGTATTCAATGAAGCAAATTAGATACATAGATAGACACAAATCAAATAGATGACTAAAATAATATCGATACACCAATTTACATCGCTACAAACATCACTAGCATCGGCGTCTCTTGCTCGTAATCGTAAATATCAGACATTTAACACACAGTGGTCTCGCCGGCCGGTGATTATAAATAGATTGTTGCGATACAGACGACGTGTTTACAGCCACTATCTGTCCATAGCTGATCCAATACCAACAACTAACCTCACACAATTATATAACAACCAAGGTTCTAATAACAAGCACCAAAATAAATGATGCAAATATCAAATTAATACAATCATACTATCGATGAAATAGGAGATAGTTAACATGTAAACTTTTCAAAGGGCACGTAGGAGTTAACAGTCAACTTGTGGATTAAACGTCATAATTATATAGTTCCGGTAACTTCTATTGTAGAACTTTAAATAGTTTAACTCATTTGTGCGTGCTAGTTGCGCATGCCTGATGTGATTGTATGACACAATGACTGTGCCTGTTAACAGCAGATACACAGACCTGCTTGTCTGATTTAGATCGACGGCCGAAGCGTCACTGCCAAACTACATATACAAGCTTATGCATACATAACAGACAGCACTAATGAGTTGAACTATCTATGTGACTATAAAAACTTAAAGTAATTTGTTCTTAAGAGCTCTAAATATCTCTTAGTATTCTTTTTCTTAATCATTAGAACCTCATTAATACACGCTTGAGGACAATATTGCAACTACTAGCTATATTGTGCTTATTATTCCACAATCATGTTATTATCACAACAACAACACAATAGACAAAAAAATGGCAGCTTTTATAGTGCTACTGATTATATATATATTTTTAAAAGGGTTTATACATAATACGTTTTAATTGGCCAGAGCATATTTGCAATTAAACAAATTTTATATAGTCGTACGTCTTTGAAGGCAGTTAAGTTTGCTTGGTATCAAATACTCTATAATAATATGTAACCAGTTATTCAGCATGTCATTACAGTAATTACAACAGTTAATTTTGATAAACTTTAAACTTATGAGGAAATTTAAGATCATTAGAGAAATACTTAGTAAAAATAAAACTTAATAATTGATTTTAAGGTATTCAAAATACGTTTTCTAACAAGAATCAATTGCATAATAAATATAAGGGGATATTTACTTAAGGAATATCTCAGTGTCTGAAAGTTCATCAAGATTTATTTCACTGGATTTTCTCTTCACAGTCCGTCAAAAACTGGTCAAAATATAATAAATGGAATACATGTGTACATGAATAAAATGTTTACACAATTATTTGCAACAAGGAGGCGTCAGTTAACATCTTCACTCAGTTATCTGCGCTGTCAGTAACGAGAAATAATGATGTACGTATATTATGGAAGCATTGCGTGTAGAAAACGATTGTAAGCAATACCATAGCGTCTAGTACGGCACAAGTAATGAGAGATCAGTGGGCCTATCACGAACAACTTGCGAAATACTATGCGTGTATTATGTAACCAAAAATTGACCGTCACATGTTTTTCATTTTCGCGCTTCGACACCAACCACCTTCTCTATTCCCTGATATAATCACTTTTTGTAACGCAAAGCCATTTCAGGACGAAATAAAAAAGTATAGCCATAACTTATCTGCATATCCATTACTTAATATTTGTTTAAATTCTCTGATTACTTCTAAAATAAATCCTAAGTATTATTATAATTTAAGATGTCTTTGACGTCTATCCATTTATTTCTCTTTCGAACCAAAAATGCTATATTAAACATAAAATTAAATAAAATACTAATTGACAGCCTCCGTGGCGCAGCGGGCGAGTAGCCGGCTGTGAAACTGTGTGAGAGGTGGGTTCAATTCCCGCACTGAGACAAATGTTTGTATAACAGACAGATATTTGTTTCGATTCCGGGTGCTGAGGGACCGTGGTCCTACGTGGTTCTTGATACCCAAGATACAAGTTTGACCTTGTATGGGGTCAGGACTAGGTGTGTGACTGTTAAGTGTATTTATTTTATTTATAATTAATAATAACGCTACAAGCTTATGAGCTGAGCAGCTCCGGCCACGAGTTCAGATGAAATCGCGAGGGCGCGGGTGCGGGCGCCGGTTGCCGATTGTTCTGGTATCTCCGGCGCGACACGACGCCCGCCGGACATGTCATCTACTGCTATGCACTAATAAGATGACCAGACGTAACTTGAATTAACTTTTGTACGAATTACATTCAAAGCTTTAACAGCGATGACAGAATTAAACCTACAAGAACTTATTTTAAGTACTAAAATAGCGTTATATAGATTATAAACATGAATAAATATTTAATTTACAAAAATTAGTTATGGATTGACACGTGTGTCTTTGTCTGTTTTATTCCTGAAAGCAAAAAAATGCTTTACAAAATGAATGTATTTTGAATAGATAAACATATTCTGACAGATGTGTTGCCTAAAATAGACAAACAACATGTCACTCCACTGCACTAAATGTAGGCACCACGCAATTTTTTTACATATTAACATTCAATAGGTGTTAATATAATGAACAAATTAAAATACGGTGTCGTACGAGAGTGGTGTTACTGAAAAAAATAGATAGGTCGCGTGCTAAACCAGTTTGTAGAACCAGCGCACGCCATGCTAATAACCAGTTAGTAAATAGCAAATTTTAAATGGCTAAACGCCCGCAACAAGACAACCACCCTGCCACTTGTTCTATTGTTTGCAATCCATGCAAAATTGCGGAAACATTGGCCTGTTTTGTTGCACAGAACTATAACTTGGTAACAAATTTATACTTGTCTAAGAATATTTATATATTGCCAATTATTAGAATCGTAATAGTAATGTGTGTTATACTCATAGGACTTAACATATACACTCACTCACGCCTGTAATCCCCGAAGGGGTAGGCAGAGGTGTAACCAGTACACCCACTTTTCGCCGAATTTCGGTCCCATAACAGTCCTCAGCACAGCAATCGTAACGCATGCGCAATTACAACTGCGCCACCGAGGCAGTCATAGGACTTAAACAATGTGTTTTATGATATATTTAAAACTTGTGTACTCGTATAGCTAAACAACGTAGCGAGTAGGTTAACTTCCTCGTAATGCAACTTTGTCAAGTCCGACTGTTACGGTAATTGTACAGGATCAATATCTAGACGAATGTGAATTTCGTAACTCGATTGTGAGGTGGTCAAGTTGATCGATGATGTGTGCGCGTGCACGGGCACCGCTTGTCAATTAGGTTAGCTGAGTTCAGGGCCTGCGCTACGGTAGCTCTTATCTGTGCCTACCGATCTAACGACGTTTGCGCAACTTTATGTCACACAAAAATGTTATCTATTCCTGCAAATAATTCTTAGTTTGTTACGCAAGTGAACAATTGTTTCCATAATCATCACGACACAGTGTCAACGCTTTGTTATAACTATTCGCATAAAAGTGGCATGTGCTGATCCACAGGTAGCGCGGCCTGCATCGGTGACAATGAAATAGTTTTATTCAACAAAATAAATAAAGACCATAGAAAATTCCGGGAACACAAAAACTGTCGTAAAATCATGACAAAATTCATTCATCTTTTTAAACTCAACGAAAGTTCAATAATATATGAAGCGTTAATTCAGAATGGGATTTCAAAAGTGTATAGCCGCCAACAACCAGCTGGTCGACCCAAGTATGCTCATTTTACACTCTGATCATCACCCATACGCTCGAAGTGGACAAGACAGTGCAATGAGTGTTCTTAATCTTAGCGTATAACGTTTAGTGGTGTCACCAGATCTCAAATTTTACAGTGGTTTTGCACTGTACTGAATGTTTGCCATCACAGGTGGTATAAACGAGAAGCTTATCTTGGATATCATCTTGAGGTTACAGATGACGATAACTGGCGTTTACAACGAAGGTATGGGGTACAAACCACGCGCCTTGCTCCACTCGCTGATAAGACTTATGTGAGAGTTAATTGACCCTACAGTCAACAAGTCACCATGTCAAGTTGTGCCTCAGAATAGATGTCAAATTCATCAGCATAGAGGTGGAAGAACAAAGTTAATGGGAAATTGACATAAAAATATGCGAATATGAAAGTGGGTAACAGAAGTTGCACAAAATATGAATAAATACTAGAACATAAAAATGGAATATATTTTTTTATAATAATATATTCTTTCTTACATGTGCTCAATCATAATATGTTATTGTTAACTTAATTATATTACTAGTTTTTATATACAAAAAAACAGTAATATTATATAATCGAGAAAACAATAAAATAATATAATTGAAAAAATAATATAATATTCAACACGATTGTAAACAAATGCGTAGTGGTTTTACTGTCCAATATTATGTACACAAGCCACAAAATATTGAGATACGCATAAATCAAGAAGATCACGGGAATCGTTCTTGGAGGCAGCTGCATCGCCATTGTTAGACATTCATCAATAACAATATAACTATTGCAGGTTATGTTGGCGCCGTGCCGCCACGTCGACTGTTTTCGCTGCCAATAAAACCTTTCTTGCTATTGAACACTTTACTATCAAATAAATACTAATTTATTTTTTAACATTTCGCGGTTCATCTCTTAAAACCCGCTTACTTTATTGTATACTCTCTCTATACTCTATATCCATATCCGTACTTTCTTTCACATTTATGGGCAACATTCTACTGCTGACTGCTTGTAAACTTCGTAAATGTGAAACATGAACAGCGTGTAAAGTCATCTGATAAAATTTCCTATATGGGGGTATGTATTTATAAAATTCCTTTATTAACATATTATATTCATTAAATAATAAAAACTCCAATATAATAAAAAAGTAAAACACTGGCACACGACTGTCATCAAAGCTAATAGACAATGAATAAAAATAGCATATGGAAAAGTTTCGAAACGATTTTTGTCTCATTGGTCTCGTGGTACTTATGCGGAGAACCCAAAGAGGCCCTGAGTTCAAATCGGAAGTTGGTCAATAACAATTTGTATTTGAGTTTTTGACCCGGAGAGCACACGTATTTTGTCTGGGATTAGGATTGTATGTGTATCGATATGGTGATAGGCTCGCCACCTAGATATTATAAGATGGAATAGGATTGGCAATCGTAAATATACTTACTGTATCTCGGGCTACCCTGTTTGTATGTATGTACATCTTTTGCATCGGCTGTCGATACAATTCCCCACTAGAAAATAGCTACTTACCACTTTATGATATGTTTTAAAAAAGAAGTAATAAAGGAATATATTAAAAACATATTTTCTTCTGGATTTAAATTTCCATGCCACAAATATTTAAATCCAAAAAATCAAGTTTGTCAAAGACCAGTTTAATAAATAAAGATCTGTTACTTTACCTTTTTTAAGCCCCTCATTTTTTTTATGTTTCTTCTATATACTTTACAGTCCGTTAATACAATTTAGCTATACGATATATCACAGAAAGCAGTGCACTTTTCTTGGTTGATCCCATGAAAAGTAATGACCATAGAGAATTTTTTTTCATTAAAATACGAATAAGAGTGTGTGAGTATCGAAGTGTGTGAGAGTGTATTGTTATGTGATTGCACAAGACGGAGTCACGCAGCCGTGGTTTAATGTTACTTTTGTGGAAACAGCTGTACGCTCCCCCTTTACCTGGTTATGTGCTGAGCACGTGTTGTATGTGACGGTGCTCGCAGCTCTTACCTAAATATGATTTGTACTTCAAGTGCCTACATCCGGAATAAAAATGTCGTGACTTTGTTTGTAACCGTGGTAGCAATCAGAAATGTCATATATTTTATGAAGCTTTTGTTTGCGTATTTCAATATCTTAAAAATGTAGATTAGAAAAATGTGCAAAAACTCACGAACACAATTTTGAATAAAGATTAATTAAATGTTGTATCTAACTATGTTGTTTCTTGCTGACTATCTGAGAATTTTTTAGAGTAATTTGACATAGTGGTCAGCTGAAAAATCGGGTATGACATTAGAACTAACTAAAACCACATATTTTAACGCTTCTATATTATATTTGATAAACTAGATGATTTTTATCTAGTTTTCATACATGTTTACTACTATACAACCAATACAACTTTTATACGGTACCTAAATACAGTTCTTGTTTGCCCTGCTAATTAATAGGTACATTCTTGAAGTGTAAATTAAGAAGTCGTTTTATACCTAAAAAGATATTTCGATGTAAATAACTTTCTCGTAGAAGGGGGGGGGGGGGCACACACACGATAAGTACGAAGCATAATATATATTTAACACTGGGCAATAGGATATCATATCAAACACACCTGCCGCCAACTTCCGATTGCTTATTGACACAGTAATATGATCTGTCTAAAATTGCCCTCGTCCTAAAATGTTCAGGGGATAGTATGGTTCAAGATGATTCGTATTTATATATTTTGTTATAATGTTTTACATTGGATAAACAAAAACAAGGTCGGTGTAAATATGTATAGACAAAGCTTTTAAATATGTTTTTCATTCCATAGAACGAGCGATAATTAAAAAGTAATTGAGAAGCATGCTCTAAGGTCTGGGATCCCCAACATCCGTCATCGTATACCTCTCACTACTACTAATGCTACTTTTATAGATTTTACATTTTCAGAGAGTTACTTACACAATGAGACATTAATAAAAATATGTTTTTTTTAATTCATTAAAAACCCGTATTTCCATTGTATAAGATAAGCAGAGGACCGAACTGAGCATTCTCTCTTTCAAAATAAGCAATCGGAAGCTCTAGGCAGGTGCGCTCAATCCGTTCCCAAAGCACTGTATTACAAGTATATGGAGCACTTAGCATACGTTACATTGATAATTAACACAAATATTCGATATATCACTACTACTGAATATTCATACCAATAGACCAAAAACATTCTCATGAAACTTTCTTTTATTCCATATCGATGGACGTTATCCTTTCAATAATCATTTGTTATTGTATTGACTACCTACTTCTGTGGGAATGAGAACCTGTTTGAGACTGTTACACCTTTGAGATAAATTCGAACACTGATTTTTCTATAGTGAAAATTGGGGGACATTTCTGAACAATTCTAAAATAAATTAAATTAAATTGATAAATTCAAAATCTGAGAGATTATAAAATATTTTATATTTTTGGACTTCATTTATTGTGCTAAATTTATAACGTTCAAAACTTTCATTTAGGAAATATTAGAATATATTCATTCTTTCTAAATTTCATCAGGTGACAAATACATACTTTTACTAGTTGTAACATATTTAAGAAACCGAACCTAATCTTTTCTCTAAGGCCGACATCATTCCTCTGATATTGTAGGTGTTTATAGAATCAAGTATTCATTACTTACCTGATAGTTTGCTCCTTCTTACATTAATAAAGTTAGTCTGTGGATTATGCGATTTAGGAAGCGATTTCCGTGCCGAACCACACTTAAAAGAGGATTTCGCCCACATTAATTCGATTTTAACGTCAGGCTGATAGCCATCGTATAAATGTAATGTAAATCCTTTATGCAATGGGTCTGTATGTTAAGCAAGTTAAGTTTGGGAGAAAGTGATAGATAAAAGAATGAGAGAGGAATGTATGGTAACCCAGAACCAGTTTGGTTTTATGCCAGGACGGAGGACTACAGATGCAATATTTGCCTTACGCCAAAAAGTAATAAAAAACTGCACATGGTTTGTATAGACCTGGAGAAGGCGTGTGACCGAGTGCCCCGGGAAGTTCTGTGGTGGGCTTTAAAAGAAATAAGAGTGCCTGGGAAGTATGTAAGATTAGTGAAAGCGATGTATGCAAGAGCGCGTACGAGTGTTCAGTCCGAAGCCGGCGTCACTGACGAGTTCGGTGTGGCAGTGGGCTACATCAGGGGGCAGCTTTAAGCCCCTATCTGTTCCTCTTGATCAAACATGCTTTGACATCACACATACAGGAGGAAGCACCTTGGTGCATGCTTTTTGCAGATGACATTGTACTCGTCGGAGAGGAGGCAGATGAGGTACATAGCAGACTGGTAAAATGGCAAGAGAAATTGGAAAGAGTAAGCCTCAAGAGCAGCCGTACTAAGACCGAACAACTATCCTGTGATTTCGGTGACTCTTCCAATTTCTTTAACATTGCCTTAAATGGTGTATCCCTACCGGTATGCTCCGATTTTAAGTACCTTAGTTCGCTTCTCCAAAATGATGGCAATATTGACCGAGATGTGAATAGTAGAATGAATGCAGGGAGTTAAGATCACTCACATTACCCATCATTGGCACCCCTCATTTATTTAAATACAAAAATATCTCCCCTAGCACTTTGAGAAATGGTTCCGACCACGCACAAACAAGTTCATAACAGTTGTTTAGTTGCACCACGGAATCGCTAATTAAAGTAACAATACCGGTGTGCTCACGTCGTAATACCATTGATGAAATATCCAATCATTAGGAACTATGTACTAGTCATAATAGTAGCTGCAGGTCCTAAACATATAATGAATTTGATATTGATAGCAGCGATAGCCTAGTTGGTTGCGGTACGGACTGTCAAGACGAAAGTCGTAGGTTCGAAACCCAAGTGGCATACACCTCTGACTTTTCTAAAAGTTATGTGTGTATTAAAATGTTAATTATCGCTTGCTTTAACGGTGAAGGAAAACATCGTGAGGAAACCTGCATATCTGAGATTTTTTCGAAGGTATGAGAAGTCTGCCAACCCGCATTAGGCCAGCGTGGTAGACTAAGGCCTAACCCCTCTCATTAGTAGAGGAGGCCCGTGCCCAGCAGTGGGACAATGTTTAATACAGGGCTAGTATTATTATATTGAATATTTGTAGATTGTTTAACTACATGCCCGACAACACTCAGATTAAACGGCGCGTGGCAACTTTCATATACAAGTTTTAAAAAAATATTTATTATAATAAAAATATATTTCTGCTTGTTGTGGCTCTGTACGCTAGAATCCCAGTAACTGTAACCCAAATTATTTAAAATCAATTAGAACAGCTGCAAATCTGGCTGCAAACAATAGATAGATGCACTATCAGCATAATCTATTTAAAAAGAATGCCAATACGTTTTGTAACAACACTTAAAAAAACTGTACATAGTACAAAAATTTACATGAGAATACTAGAAATACTATTTGACAACCGTCGTTACCGTGCTTCTGTTTTTTTAGAACTTAAATATGACCAACATAGGTACTGATGATAACAAACAACTTTTTTGGTAATTGTAATTTGACCATGTTACATTAAGGAAAAAAATAACAATACAGACAAATAATAATATATTCGCATAAAACTAGAATAAATCAAAGTTAAATGTTGAGCGGAATGTGAACCGCTCAATGGCTAATTACCGTAGGAACCTGCCTTATCTAATCATGCTCTGAAAGGAGCCGGTGTGAATAACTAGCACATGTGTTTGCTCGAGCGCACGTGTTCATTCTGAGACCACTAGCACCACCCGTCTTTGGAAGGGACCAAACAGGACGATACGACGAACGGGACAACATTAAGCAACCCATAGGTAAACACAGCTCATAATGTGTGTCACTCCACTGATAATTTTACAAAGAACACCTCTATTCTATGCTGAAACCTACCGATGGTATATATCACTTGCAGTAAAGGGATCACAGTAATCCCGTTAACGTAAACACTTCATAGATACATGACAACAATTTTTCCACGATTTGTTTCATACCTACTTACAATTTTCTTTATTCTGTAACGCAGGAACGCAATTATAGAATTAATAGACACATTATTATAATTATATATTTATTTTAACAGAACACAGAACAAAATAAACAATATCAATATTTATAAGAGCTACACACCCTGATGTCAATATAAAGGTAATTTGAATGGTAATTTATACAGTAGTGCAGGGGTAGCGTATCAAACAACATACGAAATTTGTAATTGTTACGTTTTTGTCGGTCATCCCCATCAATGCGGCACAACAGTCGTTAATTTCATTAAGAACTTATTAAGTGGACACGCGACTGCTGCCGGTCTGTTGCGAGTGGCATACACGCGGCACGCGCGCGATCTAATCGAAAAACTTATGACCCATAACACTCGTTATATTCTGAACCGGTAATTGCAATGGTTTTGCAATGCATCTTCAGTGCCGGATATCTCTTAATACAAGTGTTGTAAGGTCAGCAGAGATTGGATTATAAAATCTATATGCTCTTAGACCTACGTGTCCAACGCAGTGCCTAGCCGGCTGACTAGATTTCCTTTCCATGATAGAACTTTATTTTACATAAAAAGTACACCGATTTCAATAAAAAACAAATTATGCGTCAGTATAAAATTTGAGGATTGCCTTTGATTTTTCTGAGATCCCATCATCAGATCCTTACTTGGTGCCAATGGGACCACCTGGGAAGTATATCCTTTTAAACAAAAAAAAGAATTTCTCGAATCGGTCCAGGCGACTTCGAGTAATCGGGGAACATACATAGAAAAGAAAGATTCCGACGAATTGTTAACTTCCTCATTTTTTGAAGTCGGTTAAAAAGAGGCTTACGAGTTTAAATGTAGTCCAGGAAAAACTTGGCTGATTAATAATACCTACGCTTTATGACCCATATAGAAGAAGTGAAACACAAAGAGACGGTCGTAGGAGAAGATCCTAGGGTCTTGGTGCGAGACGACCTAAAATTTTGAAAAATAACTAGCACCATTACTGACATTAAAAGTTAAAAGTATGTCCCGTACTTGGATCTGTAAATATAGTTGATACATTACAATGCATCTTTATTCAAAATAAATACACGTAACTATATGTAGTAAGTAAAATTGCCTCACTCCTCACTTAGCAACACGTCGTCAAACAGATAGGAGAAATAAAATTACTGAATATTTATAAAAATCCAGAAACATACATAATACGAGATAAATTTTAATGCGGAGCTTAGTAGATGTATTCATTTATTATATTTATTGTAACGGCCTTATTCATAATGAATTATCGGAGCTTTATGAGGCCGTTAATAGAAGCTTTTTAAAACTGTTATTCACAATGGCTCAATAGAGATAAAACGCTCAGCATTTTTTAACAAGCTCCTATTAACGGCATTATAAAGCTCCAATAACTCATTATGAATAAGACCGTCAGAGTTTAAATTAACATTTCCAATTAAAATAATGGCTTTTAGTAAAATAACTAAAATATTTAATGATATAACAAACTTAAATGCAAATATTCCGATATTATATAGGATATAAAATACAATATGTAATACACAGTAGTCAGTGTTCACGCTTAGCTCGTCAGCGTCAGCTGTTCGGCCCAACCCCACCCCCACCGCAACTTTATAAAACAATGTTAAGCTATTACGTCATCCACTTAGTAAATTTATCATTATTATCTATGACTTT
Organism: Laothoe populi; assembly: GCA_905220505.1. NCBI lineage: Eukaryota > Metazoa > Arthropoda > Insecta > Lepidoptera > Sphingidae > Laothoe > Laothoe populi. The sequence continues at coordinate 10,805,030 of HG992151.1, read as the reverse complement.
AACCACACAGTAGGTAAATAGCTCAAATTTGTGTTAAATATAATATATATTGGGCGCATAATCATTAACGAACTTAACTAACTTTTATTATCAACTGTATAGTTAAATATGATTTTTTTACTGAAATTTGTGGCCGTAATTAGCGTCTCAGAAATCTTTATTCCGTCATTTCATGCTCAAAAATGACTTAAATAAATTGTATTATAACACTAAACCATAAAAAATAAAGACAAATCGTGCACATTTCCGGTCAGTACAGTTAGTTTTATTCAAAACTTACCCATTATCTCACCCCACATCGGTCTCAACTCTCAAGCGGAGTTTGTTTAGATTTGTGTAGGGATTTCGCGAATGATATTATTAATAATTGAAAGGTTCCCACAGCTTCCAGAGGGGTGAGTCCGAGAGCCGACCTGCCACGGTCGGTCCGTTGATTTGTGTGTTATTGTTAACACGATGGTGCGATCGGTTTCCGCACGCACTCCCACGACACCAAGCAGATGGCGGGTGCCGGCAAGCGCCTGCCACGCCGCACCACGCCGCACCACGCCGCCACCGTCCGCGTTACAATATTGTCTCACCAGTGACCCCCATGAGAGCTGTGGGAAATGATGCCGCCTATGGGAATAAAAACGTTTATCCAAATATTGTATAATGCGTTCATAATCTGTTAGGGTCGTTTTACCATACGAATTACAAACTGTATACATGTTTTAAACAACTCTTATTAGAATTGTGGATCAATAATTACCTTATAGTGACGATATAATTTACATAAATGTCTCTGTCAGTCATTATTTATTCTAGCAATGTAATCTCAACTTTTTTACACATTTTTATATCTATCGTGGACGTAATTCCGAACTATTTGAACGACAGTTCATTCATTTAGCTTATGTTATTAATGGTGGTAAACTGTAAGTATGTAATTGGTTTCGGTTCGATTATCATCTTTAGAAGTTGTATATGTTTCTTAAGGAAACGTCAAAATCAACGAGCAAGATAAAATGTGTTTTATAACGAATCTAATATAGCTTTTCTATTATATTTAACTATAAACAAGAATACATTATACTATTAAATTATTCAAAATTTTGTTCATCCTTCCTTCGGAAATCATACTCGCCATATAAAATGCAATACGAAGCTGATAATTCACGTCAGCTTTATATGAGGCTTTCTATGTACTGGCTCAGTCCAGCCAGCTCATTCATACTGTGAACACCACTGTCCACAGCGTGGCCCTAGCTCTATAACTTTTTTCAATTTTTATTAGATAATTGTAATTTGTATTTAGCTTTATTACTCTCGAAATCACTATCAGCCAAATACCACACCAATAAAGTTTAACTTACTTCCGATTACACTGAAATTAATATACTAATTAACTGTTTGTGCTATAGTCTACCGACCAATACGCATCAGGGAATTAAATAACTCAAGATCATTGTGTTGAATGCTATAAAACTTTTGGGGTACTACTGCGAACTCAGTAAAATCTTTGTAATGGAAATGGTGTATGTTACGTTTAGCATTTTAAACTAGCTTATTCGTCTTTCTCCCAAGGTATAGATGCGTATAGTATGGACTTATACAACGTTAAATTACTTTGGGTTCCAAAAAAAAAGAGAGACCTCTAACCTTCTTGTTATATATAGGTATACAAAATAAGGCTTTATACACCTTTCTGTTGTAGCAGAATTTGTTAAATGCAAATTATATAAATTTATATATATTATATTCAACCATTTCTTGCCCAGGTTCTTCCCCATGGAGAACTGCTTTCCGAACTGGTAATAGTTTAATAAACTAAGAGGTGTTAATCTTGAGTTTTTCTACCGAACTATCGTACGATGTGCATCCTGACTGTAGATCGGAGAGGGACGCATAAGCCCTCTCGACAGCCTTGACCCTGACGTTTTGGCTTCTACAGGTGGCTTCTGTAGGTATATATAAAAGAATAAACTGACTGACATATCAACACACAGCCTAAACGGCTGGGGTTAGAGTCTAGAGACTTGAAATTTTGACAGTAGGTACCTTTTATGACGTAGGCATCCACTAAGGAAGGGTTTTTGGAAATTCCACTCCTAAGGGAGTAAAATAGGGGATGAAAGTTTCTATAGAAATCGTCATTTTTTAAGTTAAATTCATGAAAATTAGTAAGCAAGTAACAGCTAGTAGTATATAAACAACAATTAAAGCTATTTTTATTAAATATCAAATAATTTAATATAATAATACATAATTCGTTTCTATGTACTTGTCGGAGCATTATGAATAGGTACGGATACTAAATTGAACTTGCAAATAACTCGATCGGTTGTAAATTGTGGGTACCGTGAATAGTTTTGCTATTTTGAGGGTGGTTAGGTTAGTCTATCAGGTGATCTCACTCACAGAGTGGGGACAATGCAAATCACAATATAAGGGACCACCTTGTTGTTAAACATTTCAACGTTCATTCTCAGCTTGGCATCGGCCTAGTGCTGACGGTACGGTATTAGTTCTTGTAATGTAAAGTGTGCTTAATTAAAAGACCAACCATGGGGTTTCTTGCCAGTTCTTCCCCATAGGATAATGGCATTCCGAACTGGTGTTGGTGTAGCTCATTAAACGGTGAAGTGTTAAACAACTTGCGTTATTTCTACCGATACATAATACGATGTGCATCCTGACTATATTTGATGATTGGAGAGGTTTTCGTAACCCCTCCTCCAGCCTCGACGTTATGTATTCTGTAAGCGACATGCTTATATTATGTCAGTATACATAATATAACAAACGGAGAATAGAAGCTAATGCTGGTAAAAAAAATCTGTAGAGGTAACCCTAAAGTATGTGAAGTCTACCATTCCGCATTAGTTTCCGCTCTCGTTAGTAGAACAGACCCACGTCCAACAGTGAGACATTGTTTAATACAGTGCTGGTATTATTATAATTAGAGGTAACCCTCGACTTAAGAAGTCAAACAAAAAAAAATATTCAATCATCCATTTCCACGGGAGGCATCTGTGTTTAGATATTATTCTCTATAGTTGTAATTCTTAACATCACATCAGTCATAATATGCGCTACAATGCGGCTTATATCCTTGATAGTTTGTACGTCAGGATTAGAAGCAAAATTCTACTCGGCAACAAAATTACTTTATACAAAACTTACATTCTTCCAATATAATGACTTACGCTTGTTGGTATTCGCACACTCGTCCGTTTTTCAAATACAGATATTCCCAGATAATTTAAAAAATGTTGGGCGCCATCGTAGTTGTGAAATTAGACCTTCATCAATTTATTATTATTTGTATAAGATAAAACGATAAGTGCCGGCGAACTGTTACCACTGCAATGACAATAACCAGGATTTAGCAACGCACACGCTTTCAGAGTGTGCTGCATGGGAAGCAAAGCGGTGGATACTGATCTTCCGGATCAGACGAACCTCTCCTTGACGTCAGTTCTGTCGGCGATGCTTGCAAGAGAGGATGAATGGAAAACAGTAACCTTTTACTGTGAAGTAGTCATGACTCGGAAGAAGGCTGCGGAACGGGATCGGGAAAGAGCCGATCCCGTTCTAACATGACATGACATGTTCTAACATGCCGTAGTGACCACTGACTGACACGGCACTGCACCTGATGGTAAGCGCAGTGCCGTCCAGATAGAGTATCAAGTAGCGAGAGACAGTCTATCCCCCGCTACTCAACACAATCATGCCGGCCTGCTGTTTAGCTTCTTCACATTACGCCTAAAGGACCCAGGATCATAGGAAGGAGGGAACACGGTAGCTGGCAAACTGTTCCACAGCTTGATGGTGCGGCAAAAATACAAGTTTGCGAACCTCTTGGTTCGGGCCGGGGTAGTAGACACCACGAAGCTGTGGCTCCGCAAGCCAGTACGCGTGGTTCTGGTATGGAAGGGAGAGGATGGGATAAGATCAAACAATTCTTCAGAGCATTCGCCATGATACAGACGGTAGAACACGCTAAGCGAGGAAATATCCCTACGCAGCTGTAGCGGCTCCAGGCTGTTACTCACGTCTGCATCATTCACAATGCGGATGGCCCGCCGCTGCAACCCATCCAAGGCATCGAGAAGGTACCTTGCGGAACCGTCCCAGAGGTGCGAGCAGTATTCCATTCCCGGCCGCACCTGCGCTTTATATAAGCGGTAGAGCTGACCAGGCGTGAAAAACCGCCGCACCCTGTTCAGGATTCCGACCCTGCGTGAAGTGGCGGATATTACGCCCTCGATGTGACTCCTTGGATTAAGATCGCAGCGGATATCCATACCTAGGACACTAAGGTCATTCCGCATTGCGAGTGGAACACCCTGAAGAACTACATACTCATTAAGCTAACTGGTGCTAACAGTAGGTACAACCTTCTAGTCTGAAGTTCTAATAAAAAAGTATATATTACTATTGTGTGAGCATAACAACGCATGCCACCGTCTCAGTACATGCGATCTTTAGTAAAATATTTCTGTTCTGGGGATAATAAATTGTGATACATACAACAAACAGACACTTGACCCGTCAAAACAGCGCATTATTCAGAATGTGAATTGAATTAGCATCGATCTGGGTGCCGATTGTCGCTGTCACTGTGACACGCCATTGCATATGCGCCGCTGGATGCCCTCGCCTCGCACCCCTCTCGCCGCTCCCCCGCGCCGTCTTCTCCAGCGCCACAGCAGATGCTCCATTAATATTTCATCACGCATAACATTGGACACAATTTGTAGTCCGGTTGCTATACCATCAAACATTTCATCGACACATCTGTCTGCTGAAACATGGAAATTTATCAATTCTGAAAAATTTATGCGGTACCTATCGGTGTCTATCAATATCTGCCTAGATTTTCTATTCATTGAGCAGGAAATCTAGACATGACACTATCAATTATACATTCGCTCGTCTGGTACCCACAGTCAACAACCGTTTTTGATATAGTAGAGATGCATCGATATCTCTTCTAGGAATTATTTTATTTTGCTAAATGTCAGATGTCTTCTTCCTAATTTAAAATTCAAAACTTATCTATTCGGCCGTGCATAATGACGATTTGGTAGATATATAAAAAAGTTTTACAAGTTTTAATACAATTTAAATATCAAATATTTTTCTAAGCAATAAATGAAGCGATATACTATTAATTATGATAAAGGCAGAGATTTTCTGTGAATAAGCGTTCAAGTGTTTGTTGGTAGGTACGTGTATGCAAAACATTTACACTTCGCGTTATGAATTAAGTATATGTCGTTGTTGAACTTTCATGCATTTCGTTTTGTATAATGTTACAATTTAAATTGTCCGTATAAATCATGATAACAGTTTCGGATACCGAATGATATTATCTTCTATAAAAAATGTTTTGTTTTTGCAACTATGAACGGAGATTGATGTGCAACAATTACGGGATGCTCCTTGAGCATACATACAAGATGTGTTGCATCAACAACTAGCTTTTTGTCAAGTCTACGATGCTAATAGGCAAGTGGATATAAATGGATCTTCTACAGACACATCCATCGTTCTATTTTACATTTTATGTGAAAAACTTATTCGACGCTAGCAATCCATTTATAAAGTGTCTTCCTTTGGTTTATGCATTCATACGATTTATGCCTTTAAAGTATTGAGCATTTAACTCAAAAAAATTTAATTTCTTTATATAGTGTTGTCAAAACATATGAACCGTTCTATAAACTTCTTCTTCGTCGCCTTCTCATGACTGAGGGTCGTGACTATCTGAGGTCGTCACTTTGTACACCAAGCCTCTTCAGGACGCACGGTTTTCGGTCATCCGGATAAAAGTATGATGGAATACTGCTCTTACAGGCTTCTTTCACGTTGTGGTTCCATCTGCTCGGTGCTCTTCCGCGGCTCCTCTTTTCCTCCACGTGTCCTGCCACAATAAGCTTTTCAAGGTTATCGGGTTCTCGTCTAGCTACGTGTCCAAAGTACTTGAGGACCCGTTGGAGACACATGGTCGATAGGCGGCACTTGATCTTCAATTCTGAAAGAATAGACACATTGGTGCGGTGCGCTGTCCACGGAATACCTACCCAACATTTTACGCCAGCACCAAAATTCGAATGCGTCAATCCTGCTCCGAATGTGTGCCTTCAGAGTCCAGGATTCTAAAGCTTAGGGGAATATAGAGAAGACCAAAGTTTTCATCAGTTTGTATTTGGTGCTCTTACTGACTCGTCTATTCCTCCAGATCTTCTCAAGTCATGAGACAACCCGGCTATTTGAATACATTAGCCAGGAGACAGACGACGCGCAGGCGCAGTTCCCAACAGAATTGGTTGTTCTGGGGGACTGGGGGACGCACACCATGAGTTGTGGTGGGCTCCTCCAAAACTGACCATGCTGGCAGAACTGCTCATGCATTCACTTTGACACAACTGGTGAACCAGCCTACTAGGATCCCAAATGTCATGTCATGCACCCTCTCTGCTGCACCTTCTATTGACGAGTTACCTGACCGGGTATAAAGTAGCGATTGGTGCTACTCTGGGAACCTCCAATCACTGCCTGGTTAGGACGTCGGTACCTCGCTCTTTGCCTCCACATAGTATTTTTTCGCATCCATCCCTTGGTGGCAGCGCTGCTTTGAAGGAAGGATCCTTCTGCGAGTACCGACGCCATTGCTTGCGAGATCTGGCTAGAAATGCTGTTAGTAATAAACAGACGGCGTATCGCACTTGGACTGGGGATTGCGCTACAAAGTGATCTCAATCTTAAGGGAGGGACTTCCCTCAAAGCAGCCTACCACGGTCCTGCCAAGGCTTGCAAGTGGAAGTATGTTAGAGCGAAGGTCCAGCGCGTCTCCAAGATTGGATATGCTTTGGCCAATCACCCGACAAGCAGTCGTGCTTTTTGGAGCTTGGCTAAGGCTGTCCAATCTAATCTCTGTCGCCACTAGCCCATAGCTCGCAAGAGAAGGCCGATTTACTAGCAGACCTCTTCGCAGCTAAGTCGAGAACGGAGGATAGCAAAGCTCATTACGCTACGCTGCCCGGTTGCGGTCACACAATACCTGATATTCGTATCAGGCATTGTAATGTGCGGCGTGAGCTGCAGTCTCTCGACGTCCGAAAGGCTAATGGTCCTGGTGGTATGCCAGCGCTTGTTCTAAAAGTGTGTCTCCTGCACTGATGCGCCTAATTCTTGGAGGGTGGCCAATGTGCAGCCTATCCCCAAAAAGGGTGATCGGTTAGGCCCTAACAATGATCACACAATCGCCATCACTTCAGTGATGTGTACAGTCTGTGCAAGTGGATTTCCAGCTTTCTGCGTGAGCGTAGAATGCGTGTCCTCATTGATGGACACGCTTCGCAGCTCATGACAGAAAAGCTGGAGTATCACAAGACTCTGTGCTTTCGCCCACCTTATTTCTTCTGCATATTAATGATATGTTGTCGCTTGATAACATTCATTGCTATGCAGATGACAGCACGGTTCATGGGCGTTATTACAGCAAGCCTCCTAGTTGCCGGGCGGATATTGAGAGGAGACGCGAGGATCTTGTCATTGGGTTCAATCAGGCCTTGGATCTCATTTCATCATGGGGTACCAAGAATCGAGCTGAGTTTATTGCCAAGAAAACCCAGGTGTGCGCGTTCTCGTGCAAGAAACCCTCGTTTTCTCCCATCCCCATTCTTCAGGATGATCCACTCTCTATTCGGAGTCACATCGGGGGCGTAATATCTGCCACTTCACTAAGGGTCGGAATCCAGAACAGGGTGCGGCGGTTTATCACGCCCGGTCAGCTAAACCGCTTATATAAAGCGCAGGTGCGGCCGGAAGTGGCTTGAACGACAGCTTTGAGGTGCCCACTATCCCGGACCAAACAAAGAGGTTCGCGAATTCGTATTTTTTCCGCACCATCAAGCTGTGGAATAGTTTGCCAGCTACCATGTTCCTTCCTTCCTATGATCCTGGGTCGGTGACGGCACTGTACTTACCATCCAGTTGCAGTGTGGGCACTTTGCCGTGACAGGATAAGTAAAAGTCGCTTTACAGCTGTCTTTTCAATTTGAGCCCTTCTTATCACTGCTTTTTCAATAAACTATAGGTAATAATAATATTTTAGGCTATAGAACGGTTATACGTAGGTATCAACAACTACGAGAAATTACGGTCCCTAAAACCCGGCACAAATAATTGTGTATCACACAAACATTTGTCTCGGTGTTGGGATCGAACCCGCGGCTTCCCGTTTCACAGCAGGCTATTCCCCCTCGCTCGATCTGTCTGTCTGTCTATAGCCTAACATAGGCTATGAAGTTACTAGCTATGCTGTGAATGTCTGCATCATTAAAATGTTTTGATAAACGTTATGTACCCCAAAATTTTTGTGTATATCAGTCATGTTTGCATATGTAATGTTATGTTTTTAATTTTTTTTAAGCAATGTGTACAACGTGGCAGGTCTATTTTAAATAAATAAATGTGTTAAATACTCTAAGAAATTAACCTACCGGCGGTACATTTAATTTATTAAATTGAAAGAGTATTAAATTAAATTGAATGTTTTTTGCATTCGATGTAAGCCAAGTAAACTCCATCTTGTCTGAGGATATATTTCTTGCCATATTTTTTACCTACATAATACACAGTTATCTAGCAACCCATTTACGACTAAATATAAATCTTATTTGCCTGTAGCTTTATATGTGTGATTATATTTATTCCAGTACTAGCTTTTGCCCGCGACTTCGTCCGCGTGCAATAATGACTTCCGGAAAAAAACAATTTATCCCCCTTTTCTCCCCGTTGGGTGGTAGCCTACTCCTCCCAACAAACACACAGGCCAAATTTCAGCTCTCTACTGCCAGTAGTTTCGGCTGTGCGTTGTCTGTCAGTCTAATAATAAAACCTACTTCACTTAAAACTAAATACCTATAACTACTATAATTAATAATACCTATTAATAATATCTATACCTATAATTAATAAAAGTACCTACGCTTTTACTTACTTATAAACTTATTAGCGTATTTCATGTATAACTTTGGTGTTTCTGTACCTATTTCTATAATTGTTTTTTTATTAAATTAATTAAATAGGTAATAATGTTAACATTTATTAATTAGGGATGATTGAGAGTGTTATAAACGTAAGAGTAGACAAATATATTCAGAAATCTCTAAACTGCTAAGCTATCGGGAGTTACACGTGTTATTGTGAGTCAACCATAAAATATAGACATTTGCTGTCGTGGAATATTTTTTATATAATTTTAAGGAGAACATTTCCGTCATACATGATTTCTGTGTAGCTTTAACTATTAAGGCTGCACACGCGAAGGAAGCTTAAAAAATGGAGTAAGTTCTCCTGTTTTCCCAACATTTCCCTTCACTGCTCTGCTCCTATTAATCGTAGCGTGATGAAAAGTATACTATAACCTGCCCAGGAGTATGAAGAACAATTATACCAAGTTTTGTTGAAATCCGTCGAGTGGTTTTTGTTTCTATAACGAATATACAGACAGACAGACAGACAGACAGACAGACAAAAATTTTACTGATTGCATTTTTGGCGTCAGTATCGATCACTAATCACCCGCTGATAGTTATTTTGGAAATATATTTCATGTACAGAATTGACCTCTCTACAGATTTATTATAAGTATAGATAGATGATATATCAATATCAGTCTGGAGTTCCATAGATAGTAACTTTTAGCTCTCCCGATCTTTTTACTTTCAGGGTATCTTTTAAAGAATTTTCCTTAAAACTGTATTCGGACTATGGCAGACATTAAAAAAACTGCCTAATTGGTCCAGCGTTTCCAATGGAAGTGCTTACCAACGTATTGCAATTTTTTTCATATAAGTAAATAGTCGCCCTAGGCAGATGTTGTCTTGCCACAAACTATGTAAGTAAACCGAATATACAATGAAAAAAATGATCTTGTTAACACCGCCATTTTCCTGGTCCATAACTTTTCTATCTTTGCTGCGGAAACCAATAGGCCAGTTTCGAAGATTAGCGTGTACAAACATCGTGTTTTTTTATATTTTAAGATTAACCATGTTGTGCATTGATGACGTAGTTATTTTAGTAGGTTCACTTAAATGTCCTATTATAATGGAGTTAAAGTTGGCAATTTATCAAGTGCTTTTGTATTATAGACCTGACATTGATTTAAAAAGCGTAAAATGTATTTATATGTATAGTAGCAACATTAAGGTATTATGTATTTGTTTTTTATCTTTATATATATAATTCTACTGTACGTGTATGTATGTGTAAGTATGTCGCTGAACTCCTAAACGGCTGGACTGATTTGATTTTTTTTTGTATGCGTTTGGGTGGCGTCCTGGATGGTTTAGATTCACAAATCAGCCCGGCATATGGCACTGCTTTTACGGGCAGCATTTTCGTGTATACATAAATAAATAAACATTTTTTATTCCATAAACCAATACTAATTCTGACTTTGAATTCATTATTTAGTAGTATCGTAGTGTTTCAATTTTATTCATTTCAAAAATATGTTTGGTGGTAAAAATCCTACTTCCAAAAATGATAGTTAAAACTTGTAAAGATTTTTTCATTTATTTTTTAATAGATATTATTTTTTAATAGTCGTACACGATAAGTGTCTAGTGCCTGTGAACCTAGTTCAAAATGCATGCTACTAACCATCACTCACTTTTATTATTAGTTTACGAGAGGAAATGTGACAATACAAAGTCAAAAATACATTTTATTCGTACCATATGTTTCATTAATGCTTTATTCTTGCTGTATTGGGCCATCATATTATCACCAACTTTCATCTGAGCGATACGACGCGGCGCCTGCGCAGGACCGTCCGTATGCGTCGAACTTATAATCGATTACGCCTCCGCTTTAAAGCTATGAATATTTTAAACTGATCCACATGATTGACTCATTGTTGGGATTCAGTGTCATAAGAAGCAACAATCATATTTGATCCGGAAAGAAAGTGACTTATTGTATTGAATAGCAAGGTTCAAACGTGACTGTAAGCAGTGTACATAATAAGAATTATTTAAAATAATTTTATAATTATACAATCTATGTAAGTTGCATTAATCTACATAGATGCATATGCATAGGTTGTATAATTATCTCCTGCACTGACGCGCCTATCGTTTATCGATTGTACCTATCGTTTTACCTCTTAGGTGTTGTGCCTGAATCTTTGGGACATACCAATATGCAGACGATCCTCAAAAAGAGTGATCGGTCACATCCTAACAATTATCACCCAATCGCCATAACTTTAATAACGTGTATACAATTGATACGCTATCTGGAGAATCACACGTTGTCCAATGGCTGACAATACTGTGAGGAGACGCGAGGATCTTATCATTGGCTCAACCGGGCCCTTTTTTTTTTTTTTTTGTTGTCGCGGGGAAAGCGTTTTATTACTGCCGCCCGCTCCGGAGGGAAGCGGATTAAGAATAAAACGGGTATGCTGGACTAGCCGGTCTTACGACCCAGCATCCCCCTCGCACGGGTGATGGCTATCCGTGCTGCCGCTGGGCCGATTCCCTAACCCCTATGTACACCCCACCCGACACTACCAGCTAAAACCCCGCGGTGGCCTTCTTCGGCGCTTGCGGAGCGATCCCGGGGTATTCTAAGGAGTGCTAGAATTGCAGCTGGAATCGCCCCTGCGCGGTGCCCTGTACGGGCCCATCTCCATGGGAGGCTAAGGAGCCCCCGCGCACCGAGCAACGACAGCGAACGAGGCCTTACCACCCGCGCTGCCGTCCATCTCGGGGTCGCACGATGCCCCGAATTTGGGAGTGCATCGATACGGGCTGACAGCCATCATTGGCTCAACCGGGCCCTAGATGTAGTTTTATCGTGGGGTATCAGAAATCGGGTTGAGTTTAATGTCAAGAAAACCCAGGTGTGCGCGTTCTCGTGCAAAACAACACCCTTTTCCCCCGTCATTATTATTCAGGCTGTTTCTCAAGCGGAATGACAATAGTGTCTTGGGATCCGCTATGATCTTAAAACCCAAGAAATCACATCGAGTGGGTAATATCCGCCACTTTACGAAGACTCTGTATCCTAAACAGGATGCGACGATTTTCATTTCCGGACAGCTCTGCATGCAGTACCTATATAAAGCGCAGGTACAGCCGGGAATATAATAGAACGAAAGAAAGAAAATTCGTGTCTTTACTGCACTGCTCGTGGTAATATTTATGTCCGCAGAGATGGCGACCACCGTATGAAGGGTGTAAAACCCACACCTGTACACATACCTGCATATGTTGCCTTCCAGGGTCCGCCTGTGTATATCCGGGTTTTGTCGGGGGTCTAGATCTGGGGTACGATGTTTGCCTGTGTTACCCCATGGGGTAGTGTGAAGAAGCTACACAGCCAGGCAGGAGGGCTACATTAATTCTCGCTACTTAATACTCTGACTGGACGGTACTGCGCTTACCATCAGGTGATGTGTGGTCACTTTTTTTTTTATTCTGGCGCGGCAGAATGAAGTTCCCTTTGACGTACCAAGATAAAAAAAAATAATAACTATAAATATATATAATCCTTCTTATAATCCTGGGTTCTTTAAGCGTAGTGTGAAGAAGCTACTCACCTAGCTGTCATGATTGTGTCGAGTAGCGAGAAATAGTTGTCTACATGGAGGGCCCGGCGCTTACCACCAGGTGCAGTGTCGTCACTTTGCTGTGCCAGGATACCAAAAAAGGCATTTCAAACAGTTGCTTCTTTCTACATTTCTTTTCTTAGCATTTATAGTTTTACTCAGCAAGATATAAAAAATATCATAAAAATTGACGTATGACGTGATGGCCTTAATAATAATAATAAATTAGCCCTGTATGAAATATCGACCTAGTGCTGGGCATGAGCCTCCTTTACTTAAAGACTACGATAATAAAAATCAGGCGAGTGCTAACGTTTACAGCTAAAGCCTAAACCCTTAATTTGGTTAATACGCACAATAGTTCCACATAACCTAAACCGTGGATTATTAGAACAATGTATTTTATTTATAGTTAAAGTTGCCAACCGTCCTGTTTCCCCAGGACATGTCCTGGTTTTTAGAGTGTCCTGGATAGTTTTTAGGCAGCCTCCTGGGTTTTTAAAGCGCCTTGATAAGGTCCTATATTTTAAAATTCGCACACCACTTTTGCAATTTTTACTTTAGGGGCGGCGTACTCAGCTCGCAAGTTTTTACACTATTTTAAAACAAATATGCGTCCTGTTTTTAAACTGAATTGTCCTGGTTTTTCTAACTTCAAATCCTAGTATTTAAATTCCGGGGTTGGTACCCCTATTTATAGTGCATGTGAAGAATCTTGTTACAGCGATTTAGAAAAGTTTGTTTGGCAACGGCATCTATCAATTACATTAACAAATATCCAACTTTTTTGTAAAAAAAAATTACTGCTTTTTTGGTTATTGTGTTCAAGATGTGAGAATTTATAATAATTCTACAATAATTTTTTTTCTCGTCTCGTTATTATTTTCTAGGTTAAAAATAAGAAAGATTCTGAAAATTTCAAATCGATGTTTTGAATTCAAAAGGCCGTTCAAGATTTTTGAAAGTAGAATACATTCTTGTTGAAAGTAGAGTACATCTATTGTTTTCGAGCGATCTGTACAATGAAGCTACTTCATGAACTTGGAAATACTCATAACTTTTAGTTGAATACCGATGTATTTTTATTGAATAAACATAACGTTATCTGAAGATACACTGTATAAGTTTATACTCTTTTGAATGAATATATCATTAGTCGTAATGCCTTAACAGACAGACAGACAGCCAATAATAAAAAAAACGTGTTTTATATCCATATAACATCACAACCAAAAAAATATATCAGTTCAGCTGTTAATTTGTTTTCCGTCGTTCGTTTTTTCTTTGGTATCTCTATGACCATGAAAACAGGCAAAATTATATTATTTTTGAATTCCAGTTTTATCTATGGCACATAGTCAGCACGTAATACTTTGAACATATTAAGCGTATCTTCTCTAAGTAATCTGTGAACATATTGCAAGTTTCTGGAATAGGGTATAGTATAAGACACTTATAATATATATATATATATATTGTCGATAGTCCTTGGGGGAGGAGAGATGGTTATGCCGGACTCACCGACCTTCCGACCCAGTTCGACCGAAGGACTACTAGATCGGGACCCTAACCAATTTTCCTACGCCGGTGTACCGACTAAAAACCCCGCGGTAGCCTACTGCAGCACATGAGGGATGATCCCGGGGGATCCTGAGTGTACTCTGGATTGCTGCCGGAACCATCCCTGTGCCGTGCCTTTACGGGCCGTCTCTTCTTGGGCAAAATGCCCCCCACAATTTACAGCAGCAGCGCGATGTTTCACGCTGCCACCCGCCTCAGGGTCGCACCATGAAGATACATATAAAGGCCGCACATCCCCCGCCGCGCAGCCGCGACCCCCGTGATCCCTTTTAGTCGCCTCTTACGACAGGCAGGGTATACCGTGGTAGAATTCTTCAGGGCCCCCATTCCACTGGGCGGACAGTATTAATGGATGCCTTGACAATTTATGCGCTATTGCATTCTTTAAAACAATTGAGAAAATCATTGGTCCGTCCTCTTTAGTGGTCTCCCTTTGCGAATGCTCTCACTGTAATTTCTGGTAGTTAGGTACTTTGTACTTGAAAATGTCATACTTTCTTTTCTCAGCAAAAAATGGAAATACTAAAACACTAGACGACGCATTACAAATATATTAAGCTTCAGTTTTTATTAAAACCGTTATATTGAAGCGTAGAATAATTGTCCACGTTTTAAATAAAAAAGTTGGACGCGGAAATATTTGGAGGTCGTGGAATACGCATTCCTGTGTCAAGTGTCACGGGCAGGCAGAGCACCGAGCGCAAGCGGTCGCGGCGGGGGCAACGGGCACGACCAGCCATTGTGCATCCATTGTGCTTGCTCGCACGACGAGACGAATCACAACGCAGGCTTCATGACCCATTAAACGTGGTCACGAACTCATTTTACCCAGTCTCTTTCATTGACACCGGCTGGCAAAGTGTTAACGCCAAAAACACAACTTTTTCCCACAAGTTCTCACAGCAAAATCAAGCGTGACGTTATTTCTATCGAATTCTGATCGAGTGATACTTTTGTGGTCTTTTTGTTTTATTGGGCGCTATTATATATTTTATTCGATACATTTTTTATCTTTGTTTATTATTTATTCCCATCTACACTAGTATTTAAAATTCAGAAATAAATCGAATCGAATCACCTCGAATCGTTGAAGTCCTGGCGCAAGAGTGAATAAAGAACTTAAAAGATAATTAAATAAAAAAAATACTCATGATCAGCATTAAGTAGGTACATCAGGGTAATAGTAATATATAATTTGTTCACTTGCTATATAGTATATATGATTATATTTATTTCCGACAGTGAAAAGGCACGATGTCACCCACAACCAGGCTTTTGATATATTGTTTTTTTTTACAATTGGCAGTGAACTTGTTCCCATTCTTCTTTCCAGATGGTTATGTCCTTGAAAGGCCCTCGGTATTAATTATGTAAACTATTTATTTTGTATATCGAAATTATATTTGGAATTCAACCTACATTCAACTGCATTCGGAAAACTCCGTCGAGTCTTCTCGTCGCCTACACCGCTGTGTCTAAAGACGAAAATCTTTGACCAGTGCGTCCTACCCGTGATGACATACGGACCCGAGACGTGAACACTCACAGTTCGACTGGTCCACCAATTCAAAGTCGCTCAACGAGCTATGGAAAGAGCTATGCTCGGTGTTTCTCTGCGGGATCGAATCCGGAACGAAGTAATTCGCCAGAGAACTAACGTTATCGACATAGCTCAACGGATTAGCAAATTGAAGAAGCAGTGGGCCGGTCATATCTGCCGCAGGACTGATAACCGTTGGGGTAGACTTGTCCTAGAGTGGAGACCATGAATCCGCAAATGTAGCGTAGGACGTCCTGTGACCATGTGGAGCGACGACATACGCAAAGCGGTGGGCAGTGACTGGAAAAGAAGAGCCGAAGATCGGGCTCAGTGGCACATCTTGGGAGAGGCCTACGGCCAGCTGTGGACTGGCACCAGCTGATGATGATAAGCCTATAAATAATCTTCACCTCCTTGCCCCATGGCGTAATGTGAAGAAGCTAAAACAACAGGCCGCGGCCTGTTGTCTAACCTTTTTTAATATTATAGTTCCGGCCGGCATGATTGTGTTGAGTAGCGAAATATAGACTGTTTTTCGCTACTTGATTCTCTAACTGGACGGCATTGCGCTTACCATCAGGTGCAGTGTGGTCACTTTGCCGTGCCAGGATAAAAAAAAATTGTCGGCAGCTAGGGCAGTTGCTGGCTGTTTGGAGCCAGCACTGTACAGTGCAAGCATGTACATTTTCATATGTAAGCACTTTACACGCGTCGCGCGGCCACATAAATAAATCAATATTAGTTCGTATCAAACCACTATCACGCACGGACTCATTCATCAATTATCATACAATTATAAATAAAAGTTATATCAAACATAACTGCATATCAATCAAACATCATATTATCACACTAAGTGTACGGGAACACACCGTACATTTTGGTCCTTCGAGCTATCGTGAAGGCGGGATCAATTTACGTGCGAAGAAAAGTGACGTGCTTGTTCCTGCAGCCACGACCAACCCCTGTGGAGACAAACCCACAGAAATCAACAACTGAAGAGTAACATCATCGCAGAGGTTTTGTAATACTGTTCGCGATAGCGAGTCGGTTCAGTTGGCTTCCCAGAAGCGGGTCTCACCAGCTGGATTGAGAAGGCGCACATATCGTGGATATACGGAACCTACAACCAATTTACTATCAACTAAAATCATGTCTATCATGGAAGATCTTTTGGCCAATCAAGAGCAGCTACAGACCGCTCTGGAGCAGCTGTATAGAAATTTCAAAAAGGATCCAAGTGATCGTAAGACTTCCGTTTACATCAGGAAACGTTTGCAAACTCTGGACGCCTACTGGGAAGAATTTCAAGCGAATCACATGAAACTGTGCGAGTTTGATGACCGGGGATACACATACTTCTCAGAAAATATGTATCACAAAACAATGAAATTTTACCATCAAGTCAAAGAATCTATTCAGCAATACAAAGGTTCTGAGAGTGATACAAAAAGAGATCAGTCTTCATTACACCCTTCAGTTCAGGTATCAGATTTTCAAAATCAAGATACATCTGATAAGAAATATTTAGAGTGCGAGCAAGAAAAACCAATCAACGATCATTCTGAAGGAACATCAACCACAATCGGCAAGTTAGTATCTCAGGGCAACCCAAGTAAGCTGGAGGAAATGTATCGCAAACAAAAGAGCAATTTTAAAGCACTATCTCGCGCTATTGCGAACATCGATTTAGAAAGCATTTCCGAAAGATGGGAATATCAAGACGCACTGAAGACGATTGAAGCCAGATGGACAGCTATCGATGCTCTACACTGGGAAATCGATAGTGAATCGTTTGAGGAAGATGCAGAATACGAGCAGAATTACAGCAGGTACGAGAAGTTATATATCAGCGTGAAAAAATCTATCAACACCAGCATGTGGTCAGTCACACACACAGAAGATTGTACGCCAAAAACGGATATTCCAATATTTTCAGGCAACTTCCACAAATGGATTTCATTCAAGGATTTATTTACTGAGGCAATCCATAACAAGAAATCAATATCAGCTGCACAAAAAATGCAATGCCTAAAAAGCAAATTAAGAGGAGAAGCGGAACGGCTTATTCAACACTTGAAGATCAGTTCAAACAACTATCAAATTTGCTGGGATATCTTGAACCACCGGTATAACAACAACAAGCTGATATTCAACTCACATATAAGCATACTTCTATCGCTACATACCATGCAACAACAGTCATTTAGTCAAATTAAAAATATATTTGACACCACCAATGAATGCTTAAATGCGATAAAAAGTCTTGGTGTGGATATATCAACGTGGGACCCATTAATTGTTTATTTGCTCACGCAAAAATTAGATTCCCAAACGCATACCGAATACAATGACTTTATTCAAAACCCAAAAGAATTGCCAACGTTAGCAGATTTCTTAGGATTTTTAGAAAACAAATACATATCGCTCGAATCATCACAGCGTAAGCCCGGATCAAAACCAATCACATATAATGAAAAACATGGTTCCCTTCAGCCTAAGAAAAAACCATTTTATAACAAAATGCATAACTCAAGTACCAGCAAATATGAAACAAATACACCATTTATGCCGAGTTCGACAATCAAAAGTTTTGCAACGAAAACGCAAATTTGCCCACTTTGCAAAGATAGCCACGGATTATTCCACTGTAAAACATTTTTGGACGCTAACCCTGAAACAAAAAGAAACACTATCAAGAAATTGAATTTGTGTATAAATTGCCTATATGACCATAAGGATAAGGCATGTTTTTCACAAGCAAAATGTCGTGTCTGTTTGGGTCATCATAATACTTTACTACATGACACATTTCAAACAACAGCAGAATCAAGTAATACGAGCGCGTCGAAAAGGGCAACGCTCTTACACGAACAGCGAAAAAATGTGACACATATTTCAAATCAAAACATGACAGAAACTCTCCTAGCAAGAGCGTTGGTTCAAATCAAGGGAACAAACAAAAATTTCATAATGAGAGCACTTATTGATCAAGGCTCACAAGTGTCACTTATATCGGAAAATGCTGCTCAACTGCTGGGTATTCCACGAAAAGCATTCAGCGGCGCAATATTTGGCGTCGGCTCTAACCCAAACAACTGCAAGGGGATGCTTAACATCACAGCATCTTCATTACATACCAATTTCACATTCCAAGCTGATGTATTAATTATGAAGAATTTATTACACAATTTACCAAACCAAAAATTCGTGAAACCTTCATGGAAATACCTGCAGACGATTCAGTTAGCCGACCCGGAATTCAACATTAGTCGCCCAGTCGACTTATTATTGGGCGCAGACGTGTATGCTGAGATTATCATGGCGGGCATCATCAAAGAAAACGAACGCCAACCAGTAGCACAACAAACTCAACTCGGCTGGATATTATGTGGAAATGTCCAGTCATATCAATGCAACGTAGTCCTCAACAACATAGAGGATATACAAAGATTTTGGACCATAGAGGACATAACAGAAACTGATACAAGTATGTCTTTGGAAGATCAACAGTGCATTCAGCAATATAACTCCGAAACATTCCGAAAAGATGATGGGAGATACGTGGTTCGATTACCGTTAAAACCTGGAATTGATAAAAATCTCGGCAAATCTAAACAAAAGGCAGTATCGCAGTTTTATAGTTTGGAAAGAAAATTTTCAACAAACAAACAAATCGCCGATCATTATAAATCATTTATACAAGAATATATTGTATTGGGTCATATGCGCGAGTGCGCGCGCGAATATTTGCCAGATTGCATTTTACCTCACCATTGTGTGTTACGAGCCGAGTCAACAACAACATCATTACGTGTTGTATTTAATGCGTCCGCAAAAACTTCAACAGGGTTCAGTTTAAACGATTTGATGTATCGTGGACCAAATTTGCAACAAGATTTATTTAAACTTATTTTGAGATGGAGGCAATATGAATATGCGTTCACAGCGGATATTGAGAAGATGTTTAGACAGATTATCTGCAATGAAAAAGATCAACGTTATCAAAAAATTATATGGCGGCAATCACCAGACGAAGTCCTGCAAGAATACAAGCTTACTACCGTAACCTATGGTACCAAAGCGGCACCATTTCTCTCTATGATGACTCTTAAACGTCTAGCAGAAGATGAGCGATCAAGATATCCGACAGCATCACGGGTCCTGGAACAAGACTTTTACATGGATGACGTTCTAAGCGGCCATCACAGTCTTGAAGACACCATTCAATTGAAAACAGACCTTACAAATTTGTTGAAGTCTGGAGGGTTCCACCTACGAAAATGGTCATCAAATAAACCAGAGATATTAGATGACAACGTTAACACCAATCAACAAGCATTTGAGTTTAGACACCAAGAATCAACCAAAACATTAGGTCTGCGCTGGCAACCCTATGAGGATCAATTTACATATCAAATCAAGATTGACACAGCAACGACCCCAGCCACTAAACGGTCATTACTATCAGAAATAGGCTGGTTGTCTCCACTTTCCACTAAACTCAAGACATTATTTCAAGACGTCTGGAAAATGAATCTTAATTGGGATGATCATCTACCTGAAAATATCAATGAAGAATGGCACAACATGAAAAAAGACCTACAAAATATAGATCAGATCAAGGTTCAAAGGTGGCTCGAAACCCACAATTGCGACAACATAGAATTACATGGATTCTGTGATGCATCAATGAAGGCCTATGCTTGCGTAATTTATTGCAGAATAATCCAATCCGATAATCACGGAAAACGAATACCCATCACTATTGTGGCTGGAAAGACAAGACTTGTGCCTGTGAATAAGACTGTTTCATTACCAAGATTGGAATTAAGCGCCGCAAGTTTATTATCTAAATTAATGAAAACAGTTCAAAACTGTTTATCGAGCAATCACAATATCACTGTTTATGGTTGGTCTGACTCTACGGCAGTCCTAGGTTGGCTCCAGGGGGAACCAAATCGGTGGAAACCGTTCGTGGCCAACCGAGTCAAGCAAATAACGGAAATCATACCAATAACTAGTTGGAACTACGTAAAATCAGCAGAAAATCCTGCCGATTGCGCAAGTCGCGGAATATCTGTGAACCAATTAAAGCTTCATCATCTGTGGTGGCATGGACCTGAGTGGTTGGCAAATACGAAAATTATCAAAAAAGGAACCCTATCAATTTATAACACTACAGAAGAAATGAAAAAATCGGCAAAAATAAATGTTACACTTCAACGCCAAGATGATGACATCGCATTAAACATATTATATAAATATAGCAATTTTAATCGTGCTACTCGAGTACTGGCTTGGACATTACGCGCTATTTCACCTATCAAAACAAAATTGAATTATTTAACAATCAACGAAATGAAAAGGGCGGAATATATATTAATCAAACAAGCACAACAAGTTGCATTTACGGAAGACATCACTAGTTTTCGAAAAAACAACCGAGTGGATTCAAACAGCAAGCTACACGGTCTCAACCCCTTCCTTGATCAAGACGGATTATTAAGAGTGGGAGGACGACTCAGAAACGCGAAGATCCCTAACAACATGAAACATCCAATTATCATACCCCATAGCAGTCATCTTACTAACTTGTTGATTGATCAAGGACATCAAATGACATATCATGGTGGAGCTCGCTTAACACTGGCTTGGTTAAGACAAAAATACTGGATCTTGGGAGGCAATCAAGCAGTGAAGAAGCACCTCAGGAGCTGTGTCAAATGCAGACGTCATGATCCCGTAAAACAAGATCAATTGATGGGCGACCTGCCTGCATCCCGTATAAATTTGACGAGGCCATTCTATCATACAGGAGTCGACTTCACAGGCTTTGTAGAAATTAAAACAAACAAAGGTCGAGGTGTGAAAACCACCAAAGGCTACATAGCTGTCTTCGTTTGCATGGCCACAAAGGCCGTGCATCTCGAGTTGGTTTCGGACCTCAGCTCTTCGTCATTCCTTGCGGCCCTACGACGAATGGCAGCGCGAAGAGGCATCCTCGCACACGTATACAGTGACAACGGTACGAACTTTATAGGAGCAAACCGAAAATTAAATGAAGGATTCATCGATCTCCAGCAAACCCTTGACAGTGACTTCTTTAACACAATCACAGACATGAAGATCACCTGGCATTTCAACGCTCCGTTATGGCCAAGCGCGGGAGGGCTATGGGAAGCAGCCGTCAAGAGTTTAAAATACCATCTAAAGAGAGTGATAGGCGAACAAAAACTCACTTATGAAGAGTACTCGACCTTGCTGGCTCAACTAGAGGCATGTCTGAACAGTAGACCATTATGTGCACTTAGCGAAGACCCTGATGACCTCGATTATCTCACACCGTCACACTTTTTATCAAGCGGGCCAACTCTGACTATTTCTGAAACCGAATCAGATCTCCGTACGCGATGGCAACTCACGCAGAAAATATTTAGTGACATCTGGAAAAGGTGGCAAACAGAGTATCTGGTTCAGCTCTCATCACGCAGCAAATGGCGACAAGCTCGAGAAAATCTGAAAATCGACGATATCGTTATCATTCACGACTCCAATCTTCCCGCTGGAAAATGGGCCTTAGGCAGAGTGATAGATACCCACGCTGGAAAAGATAGTTACGTCCGAGTTGTAACTATACAAACGAAAAATGGGAAAATAAAAAGACCTATAACGAAATTATCATTGTTGCCTACAAACTTTACCTCAAACGAAAACGCAGAAAATGAAAATTTTGAAAAATCATACAGTAAACAATCAAAAACGCCGTCTAAGAAATGCAACCTATTATATACGATTATTATGTTGCTTATGTTTATCATATCTCCAACGGTAGCAGATTACAAGATTTCGACATTCAATAACAATCAAAGCCTCTATTTCGACAAGAAAATGAACTTGCATCTAGAAAGAGAGGAATGGAAACTTATCATCTACTGCGACATGGGACCCTATTGGCGTGCAACAGAATTATTCGAAAAGTACATAAAATACTTAGAAAACATATGTGCAGCTGATCACGTATCACAATGCAACGTAGTCACATTACAGTTACGTCATGGGCTCACTGAACTCGGGCATTATAACAATCTATTGCTTGAACAACAAAATAAACAAACAATACGTAAACGACGGGGCCTCATCAATGGTGTCGGTTACGTTGCACATAGTTTATTCGGCATCCTGGATGAAGATTTTGCTGAAAAATATCAAAAGGACATCGACCTGATCAGGAGCAATGAAAATCACCTCGCCTTGCTGTGGAGAAACCAGACTTCGGTTGTGGAAGCAGAGCTTAACATTATCAAGCTAGTTGAAAACGCCATGGACAAACAACACAAACTGCTTCACCAGCATATGATGAAACTAGACAGTGGAGTTAATACCCTGAAGCAACAAATTGAAACAACAGACAGGAAAAACGACTTCACCTTGTCGACAGTGATAGCAAACAACATCCTTAACAACTTAAAAATTATTCAAACTGCTGTGGTGGAAACTTTAACAAATATCTACCCCGACAAGTTCAACATGCACCTTTTGACACCAGAGCAACTTAGAAATGAACTTCGCATTATAAGTGGGCAGTTATCAAAGGACTTAACTATACCTATCAATATCATCGCAGAGACTGACTTGAAGCGAATATTTCATTTATTAAAGGTTAAGGCAAGAAACACGAAACAATATCTTATTTTTGAAGTAAGAATACCATTAGTGAGCCGAGACAGCTACGAGGTGTTCGAACTCATAGCGATTCCTCGACAAGTCGGCGAAAACATGGTCACCATAGTACCTGTTTCAAGCGCTTTGGCTATCAACATACAAAAGGACACTTACATACCGATGTCTTCGAATGAACTCCAGAAATGTCTTAGTTATGACTTAAAAGAGTTTATTTGCCGACTACAACATCCTATTCATCACATGACGTCGGACGAAAACCTCTGCTTAAAAGATCATACCTCCGATCGGTGTCAAGTTGAAACAAAAATATGCAGAGACATGTGGATAGAATTGAACGTAATAAATTCATATTTTTATTTTTGTTGCGGACAATGCCCTATCCGGATCATATGTGAGGATAATATTACAATTGAACGATTATGCAAGTCTGGAATAATAACAATAAGTGAAGGCTGTATAGTCAAAGGCGAGACATTTACTATTTATTCACATAAAATGTTATCAAATTCCATGAAAACTGAAGCAAGTCTGGCCAACTTCGAGATTCCAGCGATTAATAACATCATTAATTTGTCTCTGCCGCTGATCAACAATACAGACGAGAGTGATGAAACCATTGAACGACAACAAAGCCTAGACTTAATCGAAGAAGATATCAAGAAGATCAAGACTAGCGAGTCACCCTTACTGTCTGACGGAATCACGTATCATGACATTCACCACTACGTCGTAATCTATGCAATAGTGGCAGTCGTGGGACTGTTCGGAATAATCTACTTGTGGCGTCGCACTGTGAAAAAAGGAGTACGTTTGGACCAGAGTGAACCTTGTGTACACTATTCTACAGCAGCCGAGCGCCCGGCGGTGCCTCCTCGTTCACAAAATCATCCCAGTACTTCGCACAGAGTGGATCGAACAACGTCACCAGTTATACGAAAACATTTTAGCCTTACTTAAGCTTTTTCTGTATTGCTTTTTATTTTTGTAAATGTTTATAGTTTTTGTATTTTATGTAATTCACTATCACTCATCCCATCACATCATCTCGTGCCTCGGAGCATGTACAGTGCAAGCATGTACATTTTCATATGTAAGCACTTTACACGCGTCGCGCGGCCACATAAATAAATCAATATTAGTTCGTATCAAACCACTATCACGCACGGACTCATTCATCAATTATCATACAATTATAAATAAAAGTTATATCAAACATAACTGCATATCAATCAAACATCATATTATCACACTAAGTGTACGGGAACACACCGTACAAGCACCAACTTACAATTTACAACAACCGCTCCGTTCGTTAAAACCTACGTGTTGACATGTTCAATATCTCATTCGTTTATAGTACAGTTGTTTAAAACAGCTATATCTATCGATACCCCATACTAATACTATAAATGCGAAAGTAACATCTGTTTTGATATATTTTGTTTGTTTGTTTATTTGTTACCTTTTCACGACTAAACGGCTGACCGGATTGTGATGAAATTTGGCAAGGAGATAAATTATATCCTGGAGATGGACATGTAGGTACTTACTTTTTTTCAAATAATATTCTTGAAGGGTTCAAATAGGACTTCAAAATTTGCATGGGATACCTACTCATAATTCCTCAAGTTAATTATGAATGAATGAAGGATCTGAAAATTCATATTTTGGCTTTTGGTAAGAAATAAAGAAATACGTTTTTTTGCCAAATCATCCTTAAAGGTATAGCAATACTAATCCATACTCCCATCCACATTAATACTATAAATGCAAAAGTAACTCTGTTTGTATGTATTTTGTTTCAAAGTGTTAGTTGAGAGGTCTGAGAATAACATATGCTTCTTTTTATCTCGGAAAATGCACGGTTGATATGGGATAGCAAAATATAAAAAGATGTACCTAATAACTTAAGATGTCTTTATGAATTTTATACCTCTTCTTCCAAAAATAACTACAACGCGGGCGAAGCCGCGGGTAAAAGCTACTTTTTTATTATTATAACTTTTCTCCCATCCCTTTTTCCCATTCTTCGGGAAGTTCTACTCGCAATGTGGAATGACATTAGTGTCCTAGGTATGAATATCCGCTGTGATCTCAATCTAAGGAGTCACATCGAGGGCGTAATATCCGCTGACCGCCACTCAAGCAGGGCCTGAATCTTGAAGTCGAAGAAGGGTGCGGCAGTTATTAACGCCCGGTCAGGTCTACCGCTTATATAAAGCGTCGGTGTGGCCGGGAATAGAATACCGTTCGCACCTGTGGGACTGTTCCGCTAAATACATACTCGATGCATTGGATGGGTTGCAGCAGCGGACTATCCCGCATTGTGAATGATACAGGCGTGAGTCACAGCCTAGAGCCGCTACAGCTGCGAAGGGCATTTCCTCGCTTAGTATGTTCTACGATACTGTTTTGATAGCATCGACAGAATCGGATCTCCAACGTATGGTAAACTGGTTGAGTGAGTAGTGAGTGTACTGGACTCCGAATGAATGCGCTGAAGACGAAGGTCATGGTCGTCTCAAAGAAGACAGGTTCACTCCCGAGTGTTGTGGCTGGTGAACGGCTGGAAAATGTTCGCAAGTACAAGCACCTGGGCACTTTATTACTTGATGAATGGGAGTGATTTAGAAAAAAAAACACGTTTTGAGAATGCATTTAACAAAATCCTTTCCAACCGGAACATCTGTATTTCCCTGCGCACTCGCCTCGTTCAGTGTTACATCTGGTCATTTGTTCAATACGGATGCGAGACTTGGACCATTTACCACTCTCGAATCACAAGGACACCGCAGTTCGAAAGGGTAATAAGTAGAGTCTTTCCAAAATCAATTTTATTTCCATAATATTAGAGTTAAAAATAGCATGTAAGAACGGCGAGTGTTGCCAGTATTTTTGGTATGCCGGCATGCCATTGATATGTGACTGGTTAAATATCTTTGAAAACGTATAGAGGCTTTTAGAATGTGCGTATACCGGCGCATGCTGGGCTGGGCTGCATCCATTAGCTGGACTCAAAAATTCACGAGTATCGAAGTTATGAGGTGAGTTGGCCAAGACCGCAATTTCATGCAGACCGTCAAACAGAGGTTTTATACAAACAATAGTGCCTGACATAAAGTTGACTCAGGCTCTGACTAACAATGTCTTCCGGGCCTACTAATAATATTACATGTAATTTATAATAATGCAAAGTAGAAAATAAATAGTAATAGATTTAAAAATATTAATGAAACTAATAATTATTTAAAAAAATAATATATTAAATAACTATGACTTCTACTATCTAGTAACGAACTTTGTATTATATAATAAAAATTAGTTTTATCTACATACAAATTCACAAGCAATAATTAGCAATCTAACATCATCAAAGAATAAATCAACATCTTGTGGATTAATGCCTGAATTTTTATATTCCTCGCTTGTTTTACTTTGTTATAATTAAAATTATAACTCACAATTAAGTGTTTAGTTCGTGCACTGATAATCATAGTACATTATATCTATGTGTGACGCGTGTGTATAATTTTTATTTAATCATATATAGTGCAAATGCACTTAAGATGAATCATGACATATCAAGTTGAACATTTATTAATAACAAATCGAAATATAAACATTTATATATTTTTATTAAAAGTTAACAAAAATTTAAGATTTTCCCTGAAACCGGTAATACTGAAATATTACTCAGATTTGCTCTTCACGGTGTACAGTATTTGGTTAGTTTGATGGATCAAGTAGAGAGCGCTGACAAATACCGCATTCGCTCTGGAAAAACAAAATATTTTTTTTCATAATCTGTTTTGAATAAAATAAATACACCCAACAGTCACTCACGTCGTTCTGACACCACACTAGGTAAAACCTGTATCGAGGATATGAAGAACTGCGAGGGACTACGGTCCCACAACACCCAGACCCGAAACAAATATCTGTCTGTCACACAAACATTCGTGTCGGTGCGGGAATCGAACCCACGGCCTCACGTTTCACAGCCGGCTACTCGCCCGTTGCGCCACGGAGGCTGTCAAACTGTCTGTCTTGTATGTTTGTATTCATATATCCAAATAGATACGATTAATGCACCTAAACAGTTACGTCATGGCGCACATTTAATTCATACACTAAGAAATAAGTCTCGAGATTATAGTAATTACGAGATTTGAGTTTGCGCTGCCCTATGCCTATAGACTGTCACCCCTTTCACACTGGATTTACAGTGGCACAGATTTTTCGACACTAAGCAGTGAAACTCGGCGATTCGATGGAAATGCAAAGTTATCTTTTTTTTTAATGCCTTGATAGGCAGACGAGCAGACGGGCCACCTGATGGTAAGTAGTCACCGCCGCCCATAGACTTCTGCAATGCCAGGGCACAGCAAAGCGGCTGCCTACCGTTATCTTTTCCCAGCAACAAAATAAATTAAATAAAAAGATATGTAGGCGTTGGAATTACATAAATATTTTTCCACATCCTTCCATAGCAAAGCGAGAGACAAAATAATGAGCTATGAGGACTTCGAGCTTCTGTGATTCCAGCATATGCATAAAATGCAAAATGGCGGGAAAATGATAAAGGCAATTTTGTACGAGAACCGGTGCCGCCGTGTAAACTTACACATTTTCAATTTTCTCCCATCATGACCCCATTAATATGATTGGCGAAAATAAAAAAAACGAAAATACAATGCATTTATTATTATTTGTATTTACATGATTTGAATTCCATTACCGTTTATACTGCCAAAATGAATGAGAATTTTCATATTTGTTTATAGTAGAGTTGATTTTGATTCAATGCAATATATTTTTTTAAATAAACTATAAATATTTTTACTCACTGTCCTTCCTTGAAATATTCCTTCAGTGTATTAGAAAACCTCTTAGAGTATTTGACAAACTCTCGCTTTCTCTGTTCAAGCACTTGTTTGCCAGCTCCTGGAGTGTACGTAGATACTTCATTCACTGCATCCAGTAGCTTTTTAATTGCTGAGGCTATCTCCCTATAATATAACATTAATCACTAAATAAATCTGTGCCCGGTATGGCGATAGGCTCGC
Organism: Laothoe populi; assembly: GCA_905220505.1. Lineage (NCBI taxonomy): Eukaryota > Metazoa > Arthropoda > Insecta > Lepidoptera > Sphingidae > Laothoe > Laothoe populi. The sequence continues at coordinate 10,776,535 of HG992151.1, read as the reverse complement.
CCCTATCACATTATGGGACCGAAATTCGGCGAAAAGTGGGTGTACTGATTACACCTCTGCCTACCCCTTCGGGGATTACAGGCGTGAGTGTATATGTATGTATGTCACTAAATAAAATAATATAGGATATCAAAGTTCAATATCTATTACTTTTAAGGGGAGTTTATGACGCAAAACATCGCATTTTTCAAACTAACATCGTATCCAAAAGCGAGCCTGTCTGAAAGATCTGGCAAAACAAACTGGACAGGATAATTTTACAGCTGGGTACTACGCGGCGCGACCCAAACATAAGAAGATCCGGAGAATGACTGACTTTTAATTCTGAAAGTGGGTACTGCAGATACAAATTTAAAATATTTTATATTTTACATAAAAGATACTTCATGTACTTATTTTCCTTGGGTTTTCACTTACTTGATAGTCTCCAGGAAGGTTTTTCTATCAGTGATTTCGTCTGGTATCCGGCTCAATATTTTTTTCAGAGCAGTAGACTTTTTGTTCAATTCTTGGAATGCTTCTTCAGTTCTGTTCAGTCTTAAATCGGCACCTACGAATGTTGGATAATTTATTTTTTGGTATTTCCAATAAATCAGTCAATATTATATTTGTATAGAAGAAAATTAACAAGGGAGAATAACAAGCAAATAGGGTTTTGGTAAGCTGGCATATTATTGCCTTGTCTATTTATACACATTTTGTCCTATATATCAATATAAAAACTGTGTAATAGAAAGCAGCACATACTAAATTATTCATATAATTATGGACTGTAGAGATAATTTGGAAAAATGCCTATTAATATACAGTTTTAATTTATTAATGCAGCTAAACAGTGTGATATAAAATATATAGATTGACAGACACAAACTAAATCATTATAAATTCTTATGTATTAATAAAAATAATTAATAAATAAGACTGCGTCGGTGGCGCAGTTGTAATTGCGCATGCGTTACAACCGCTGTGCTGAGGTCTCGGGTTCGATCCCGGGTCGGGTAAAGGGATATTGCGTTTTTCTATCTAGACATTCTCAGTATTAGCCCGGAGTCTGGAACCTGTGCCCGGTATGGCGATAGGCTCGCCCCCTATCACATTATGGGACTGAAATTCGGCGAAAAGTGGGTGTACTGGTTACACCTCTGCCTACCCCTTTGGGGATTATAGGCGTGAGTGTATACGTATGTAATTAATAAATATTAAGTAGTTAATAAACCCACAGTAAGTAAATACATGGTAAAGTTTTGAAGCAGTCAGTATGAATATTTAGAGCTACATACTCTTAAAATTTAACCCTGAAGCTATATTAAGGTGCAGCACCATCTTAATAGTTAACATATTTGTGGACAATATTTTTACCTAACTCTACTCCCTTGTCCTCTATAGTTCATTTTCCATATATGAGACTTAAAAATGACCACTCCTAATATCTATTCTATCTACTCTATTCCTACATCATTATGATAGCGATAGGCCCAGCATTAGATACAGTCTGCTCTAAAAGTTGTAAATGAATATAATTAAAACTTATTAGTTACAAATAACGTTAATAATTAAAAAAAATAATATTACATTCATTCTCAGTAAGAGTTCCTTGTAGCCGAAGTAAGCTTTCATTCATGTTGACGGGGATGTCAGCTCTTCTCATGATGCCTGCCACCAAATCATAATTAAGGCCTGGCACGGCAGCTTCTGCCTTAGTGAGAGCTGCACGCAAAGTCTGGGATGCACCCAAATCATACTTCTCTAGCTGAAACCAAGGTGGTGTTTTATATAATCAATGGAATGTATATAATAGGTGAGCAATGATTAGAATGTAGTTGATGATAAGTAATATACTTTATGATGTAATTTCCCAAAGATAACAATTCAATATCATTATCATATTAATGCAATGTGATTAGAATACTATACCTATCAACAAGCTATACTTGTCTAAAAGGTTAAACAATGTGGCATATTTTCATATAAGATACAATGTATGACAATTATAGCTATACAACCAATGTTGGATTGGTGACATACCTACCATTCAAATAGTCAATAGTCTTCACTCTGTTATATAAAACGACCCAGTATTGAACCGTTTAGGAAAGATCGTAACATCTGGGTGACCGTAAGGCTGAGTCGCTAACACTATTTACGCCCTACACTGGCACACCAACTAAAAACCTGAGAGAACATGGCAGCAACGAGACCGACCACCCATGCTGCTGTCATGCCCGGGTCACATTATGTGCCAACAAGTACAAGTTAAGATCTATATACAAGTCAAGTTTTAAGATTTAAATTATCCTCATGCACAATTTTATCAAAATGGGTTCTGTGTTAATAAAGTTAGATCCCTTATGTAGTTAGATAATTACTTTACAGGTTAATATATACCATTTCTGTTCTCACATTTTAAGTCACCTGTAGTAGATGCCCCCCTCCCCCTCTAGTTTCACGTAGTAATTCATAAATAGGGCTTTAAATCATATTTTACAAACTGAAAGTTACAAATATTTGGCTCATATTTTGTGTCTTTAATAGGGCTGTAGCTGTGTGACTGAATATAGCTTAAAAACATGCCACATTTTCCTAAAAGATATTGACTATGTGACAAAATTTAAGCCACTCCCCTGCCCCTGTGGCCAAGTGTGGTATTTTAAAGACCTCCCTCACCCCTGAACAGGTCACATAGTGTGGATAAGTTCCCTTTAATTATCATTACAGTTCTGCAGTTTATGAAATACTATACATTAAATCCCTATTTGAAACATAAAGGTTATTTTTTTTATTAAGTACCCTTTATACATTTGTATAGTTTAATCTACATGTACTCATACCACATTCCATAAAATTCTGTTTAACCTTGAAAGCCTTGCAACAGACCCACTTTCCAATTTATATAATTGGTACATATGGATAGTATGGATTAAGTAAATATTAGGCATACTTACCATAGGTTGTGTGTATTTTTCATGGACATAACAACAGTCTTCCCATTTCAATGATAAAATAATTGCCACTTTTCAAACATTCTCAATTTAAATGGGCCTTATACTGCATTTAGGTAACTTTTGTATTGTTAATTCCTAACTAATACACATTAACTACAATTGTCCCCATATATTTAAGTTCTACTGAGTACTTGAAGAGTCATGTGTCATCATGTATCAATGTTTATGGCAATTATTTACATGTTATAAAACTGAAAATAACTAGATAAGAAAGTTTAGGCAAAAATATATTCACCATAAGACATGTAGCCGATAATATGCTGTTATATAAAATAGACATAGCTTTACCTCGGTCCGTGTGAGGGTACTCAATACTTATTTGGATTGGAACTGCAAGAACTTTGATAAAAGTCATGTATTTTAGTCCATACAAATATTGCACTGTCAGATTTATTAAATAAATTAATCACTTTAAGAGATCTAAAATAATATTTTTATGCACTGTCCTTTTACCTATAAAGCACAGCATATAGAGACATCAAAATGTATGTTGTGAAAAATGTACAATAGGTACGTGGAAAAAACTAAAACAACTCACCTGTGTTAAAACAGGACGTATTAGAACTGGCAAAACTAAAGAAGTAACTGGCAATTCATCACCCATTGTCATCGTGATTAAATGTTAGTGCAATATCAGTGTTATTTGGCAAAACAAAACCTTTTACAAGTCGTGATAATTACGGAACTCTGAAATATCAAATATATGCACTGTGCAGTAGTGATGCACGATATACATCGATGTATTAAAAACACTCGATGGAAAGTATCAATACCTACATCAAATCAATCCCATTTATCGTTCATTCGTCAACATCGCGTAAACATCGGTGTTTTTTTTTCGATGCATTGAAGAGGCAAACCTGCTAGAAGAGCATTGCTTTCGCATAAATGCACTTTGCAAGCAGCAATCGAAACGAAAAAGCCTAGTCAAATATGGAAAACGAATTTTATACTCGGAGGATAAAATTAGTTTTCTATGGATAGCGATGAGGGTTTTGACTTTCGGTTCGATTACTACTCACCAAATAGTACTTATATAAAAGCAATGATTTCACGTTCTACAAATACTTTGTAACAATTCCTTCATTGAATTGACTTTCGTATAGTAACGTCTGAAGAGTCAACTATCAAACAAGTGACAGTCTCGCTTATATTCCAATTGCTGAATGGCTCCCATGCTAACCAAGCGTCAAACGTCATAGAGAATGGAGTAAGCAATATCCTCACAAAATTGAATACTTTGTAGAAAGGGACATATCTCTCCCATATTTTTCTGTCCGTATTCACTTTTTTTTTTATCCTAGCACGGCAAAGTGACCGCACTTCACCTGATGGTAAGCGCAGTACGGTCCAATTAGAGTATCGAGTAGCGAGAGACGATCTATCCCCGCTACTCAACACAATCATGCCGGTCTGCTCCTTCACACTACGCCATGGGCAAGAATGTGAAGAAGCGGTCGAGGGTCTATTGTCAGAGTACTTAGAAGGCCGCAAAATGGCCAACATTGTACCCCAACTCTAGACCCCCAAAAAACCGGATGTACACTGGCTGATCCACTATGGCGGGTTTTTCACCCTGTGTACGGTGGTCGCTATCCGGGCGGATATGAATATCCTACCACCAGCAACTTAATAGCTGAATAAAGAGCGCTCAGTCCATTCTCTATGTATAAGATTTTTTATGCCAGATTTGGCATATTTTTATGTTGTTTAGCAAATTTTTGTTGTTTAGTTTGTATCATATTTTTTTAGCATATAAATTTAATTACTAAATAAAAGTTTAACCACGAAACAAACGATCCATTTTGCTTCATATCCCTTTTGTTAGAAAAAAAACAATCGATGTATGGAAAACATCATGTATCGAAAAAATATCGATGTTTATTATATGGACACTGACGTCTATTATATGGACAGGATATTTAATCCGCGAAAGTGTGCCTATTTGATTTTCGCCATATTGCCGCTGATACAAGTAGTGAGCGTCCGTGGAACTAACAATAGAGTTGAGACACGAAGGATGATATATCGACAATGATACACAACAGTCGATGGTTTACAAATCTTAATAATAATAAAAACATCGCCTTAGCAAAACATATTCTAATCTACTATATTATGTTTAAGCCGCTTAATATAATATTAAACCCACCGGAAAATATTATATTTTTTTACTGGGTCCGTGAAACATGTCTAATAAAACAATCTTCCATAAAATGTTTAGAACATAAATAGCTATTTATGTTTGACAAATTTTCAACATTCATGTTTCTCAGCCATAGTTTTTGTATCACCGAGTCAGTTGGAAACCTATAATGGAAATTTTATAATGTAATTTTATGATTTGAAATGAATATTTCCTATTCCTTAGACAGAATCCTGGAGTATAAAAACATGTAGGTTTACCGATATAGAGCTCCTCGTAGTTTCTTTATGTTGCACGTATACAAATTTTATTATATTTTATATCAAAATATATGATCAATCCTAATTCATGATTTTATGTTTTGACGGCACAGCATGAAAGCATAAATACTAGTAGATCCAAACTAAAAAATATATATCGATATGTATTGTCGATATGATACTTGGGCAACCCTACCTAGATATAATTTATATATAAATTTGCTATTACAAAACAAATTAACATAAAAATATGACTTATTAGAGTAATTTTTTGCTTACAAATTATAATGTCATCTTAAAAATTACTAGTTTCAATATACATAGCTAAAACATGATGCAAGTTTATTAACTTGTGAAATGTTACTCCACTTCCCGTTTGGTAACGGGTTATACAATAAACACAAACTCTCATGGTTTATTAACAAAAACCACACACAAATAATTCTTCAAATTCAGGTCTTCAATGCAATAATCAGTTAAAAGCCACTGACAAAACAGACGCACTCGAAACAATAAAACGGCCATATACATATATATATATGTTAGGAATGTTGATAAAATATCGATATTTATGACTAATATTTTTTTGGACGATATATCGATATTTCGATATTGAAATATAGATATCGGAGATCGATATTTATACTCGTAAATTATTGAAACTACTAAATCATCGTCAACTTAATATACGGTACTTTATTTACACTATAATATGTGTTTCCTCTTTCCCTATTTCATTTAGTTGCTTAGTATAGTAGTCACTTAAATTTTTATATTAAATATAGTGGATTATAAACTGTGTAGCTAAATAATTTTGTAGCTCATTACCATTATGATTGTCTTTACACACTTTATATTAGCTATAATTGTATCTAAGTAGACTAAGTATATATGTAACGGAATCTTTCAACGTAATGTTCACCACCATCAAGGACCTATGATCTATAGGTTCACGAAGATAATAAAAAATATAAGGTATCATTTTAGATCATATTTTTTTATGGGGTCTTAATTTGCAATCGAATATTTTATTATAACTAGGTTTGATGCTCTTTTGGGACTATAAATTATATTTAAAAAATAGCACGCTTTAATAGCTAGCTGAACTAAAAAGTAGAAAATAATATTAAGTTCATGGCAAAAAATTTTAATTTAAAAGTCTAAAAAATATTACGTTATAAGGTGTCGTCAAATATGATTCCAAGATCTTTGAATCTAATAAATTCATTGGCGCACCGATTCACGCAGAAAGGATGTATGGCGTCAGGACCAGACCCTAAGACGAGTCAAATTTTTTAATAAAAATATCGAAATATCGATATTTTTTTTCGATATATCAAAATCCGATATTGATATATTTACATACATACATATACACTCACGCCTGTAATCCCCGAAGGGGTGGGCAGAGGTGTAACCAGTACACCCACTTTTCGCCGAATTTCGGTCCCATAATGTGATAGGGGGCGAGCCTATCGCCACACAGGGCACCATTCCAGACTCCGGGTTAATACTGAGTATTTCTAGGTAGAAAAACCCAATATCACTTTACCCGACCCGGGGATCGAACCCGAGACCTCAGCACAGCAATTGTAACGCATGCGCAATTACAACTGCGCCACCGAGGCAGTGATATATTTAAAAATATCGATATATCGGAAATCCGATATTTTTAAAAATATCAACATCCCTATTACATGTCAAATTTAGTTTCAAATACACTCGAGAGGGGCGCTTCAAATAAGTCAAGAAAATAGCTGTCATTTTGTATTAGATATCCTGTCCACATAATAGACGTCAGTGAGACTGCAGTAATAGGCTTTTTTTATTTATTCAATGCCATGGATCCTTGCAGTGCTACCGACTTTCAAAAATAATTCCCTCTGAAGCAAAGTAAATAATAATAAATAATACTAGCCCTGTATTAAACATTGTCGCACTGCTGGGCACGAGCCTCCTCTACTAATGAGAGGGGTTAGGCCTTAGTCCACCACGCTGGCCTAATGCGGGTTGGCAGACTTCTCATACCTTCGAAAAACTCTCAGATATGCAGGTTTCCTCACGATGTTTTCCTTCACCGTTAAAGCAAGCGATAATTAACATTTTAATACACACATAACTTTAGAAAAGTCAGAGGTGTATGCCACTTAGGTTTCGAACCTACGACTTTCGTCTTGACAGTCCTTACCGCAACCAACTAGGCTATCGCTGCTATAGCATATATATCTATATATAAGCAAAGTAAAATACCCCTAAAATCGCCACAATCACATAAAAATCCACCTAAAACAAAATATACTTCTAATATACATTTGTAAAATATTTTGTAAAACAAAAATGCATGAAAATCTGCCGCAACTTATTATATCTTACAACCTTTCTATAATATACCTCCTTCCTGTGCAAATAAAAAACTTCCATGTAAATTCCATCTGTATTTAGAATTAGGTTTAGTATGCAGTTTCTCTGGTATGGTAGGCAGAAACGTCAACTTTTGTTGCTAAATTTATCTATCTGTATATATAAAAGAAGAAACTGACTGACTGACTGACTGATCGATCAACGCACAGCCAAAACGGCTAGGGTTAGACTTGAAATTTTGACAGTAAGTACCTTTTATGACGTAGGCATCCACTAAGGAAGGGTTGTTGGAAATACCACCCCTAAGGGGGTAAAATAGGGGATGACAGTTTGTATGAAAATCCGTCATTTTTGAAGTTAAATCCATGAAAATTAGTATTTGACATTTTAGTTAAAAATAAAAAATATATATAATAGGATTTTTGGAAATTCTACCCTTATGGGGGTAAAATAGGGAATGAAAGTTTGTATGAAAATCCGTCATTTATAGGTTAAACGCATGAAAATTGGTATTGTGTATTGTATACTTTTTCTCCCAAACATGACCACCACGCGGGCGGAGCCGCGAGCAACAGCTAGTATTATATAAAATATTTGGATATTCTCTAAGCAAACTAAATTCTTTAACATTGTTTTAATATCCGCTTCGGAACTTCACGTGGCTCTTACGAATTTATCCTAAATAACATAATAACAGTAATGACAGAAGATTCACAGTAGACAAATAATATTACTTATAGATTATATTTTTAATAAAGACAAAAGTGGATAGTGTGAGGGGCATATATTGTAGAGACTTATTTAGCAAATGTATGATTTTTAAAATTCAGGACCAATGGTTAACGAAATATTCGATAAGTTAAAAATAAAGAATATATAAAAAATCAATTTATAAAAGTATATATTTTTTCACATCCCTACTTGTCAGCTATGAGTAGGGACACGGTATCGAACAGAAAGTATCGATACTGTACTCATGAATAGTATCGGAAAAAAATATCGTACTCGAATAAGTATCGAAATGAAAGTATCGATACCTCAAAGTGTCGATTCTTTAAAGTATCGACATATTTTCTAGGGTCTAATCAACGAGAAAGGAGGCGTCTGCCGTGTGCTACCACGTAACTGCCGACATCACATGGCTTAACACACCCTTGAGGAGTGTCCAGCCTGGGACGAAGAGCGGAGCACTCTCAGAACAGCTGTCAATGGAGACCTTTCTCTGCAGGCCGTGGTGGCTGCCATGGTTGGCAGATGGGTCGTGGCGTGCGATGGCCTCTTTCTGCAAACGTGTCATGTCGCAGAAGGAGAGCGCCGAACGGGATCGGGAACAAACCGATCCTGCTCGCCGCTAAACGAAAAGGAGGTGCCAAGTTTGACGACTGCCAGGCACCTCCCGCCCTCTGGATTGAGAGCTTTAAAGAATTCTACCCTTTTTTGTTGTTATCGCGGGAAAGCATTTTATTACTGCCACTCGCTCCGGGGAGAAGCGGAATGAGATTAAACGGTTATGCTGGACTAGCCGGTCTTACGGTCCAGCACTCCCTGCCCAGATGATGGCTATCCGGGCTGCCCTTGGACCGAGTCCCTACCCCTATGTACACCCCACCCGACACTACCAGCTAAAACCCCGCGGTGGCCTTCTTCGGCGCTTACGGAGTGATCCCGAGGTATTCTAAGGAGTGCTAGAATTGCTACCGGAACCGCCCCGGCGCGGTGCCGTGTAGCAGCCCATCTCCATAGGGGGCTTAGGAGCCCCGTATACCGAATGACAGTAAACAAGGCCGTGGTGTCGTTCATCTCGGGGTCGCACAAAATAAAAAAAAAGAGGGTCTCGAGGGTGGGACCCTCGAGGGTCGCACGATGCTCCGAAATTGGGAGTGCAGCGACACGGGCTGACAGCCCCGCACTGCTCGCCCGCGACTCTCAATGGCCATAATTAGTCACCTCGTACGACAGGTAGGGGTTACCGTGGGGAATTCAAACGCCCTCATTCCACAGGGCGGGAGACGACGGTCAGTTGTCCACCCGGGGCATCCTACATCTCCTCTGGCGGCGGGAGGGATCAAATCGTTCCCGATTCCTCTCAGCATTCGCCTTCTGCGAGATGACGCTCTCGCAGAAGTGCGCCACCGCACGCCAGGATCTCCGGCTGGCGACCATGGCCGACACTACGGCTGGCAGCGAGAGGTCTTCTCCGACAACTGATCTGAGAGCCCTGCGATCTTCGTCCCAGGCTGGGCACTCCGCCAACGTATGTGCTATTAGGTCCCTCCAGGTTTGGCAGCAGGCTACCACGGTATACCCTGCCTATCGTAAGTGGCGGCTACAAGAATGACAGGGGTCGCGGCTACGCAACAAGGGATGTGCGGGCTTCATAAATATTTTTATATGTTTTCAGCGAAGTCTCGTGCTGCCATAGAATGTAGAGAGCAACTAGCCTTAGAAGAGACGGGCTGTAGAGGTACTGCGCAGGGATGATTCCGGCAGCAATCCAGAAATTCTTTGTGTCCCAGGGACCGTTCCGTATACGCCGCAGAAGGCCACGGCGGGATTTTAGTCGGTACACCGGCGTAGGAAAATTGGTTAGGGCCACGATCTAGTAGTCTCTCGGGTAAACTGGGTCAGAAGGACGGTGAGTCCGGCATAGTCATGTCTCCTCCCCCGAGGTTAAGAAGGTATCAGTAAGATGGGTTTTCCGGGCGGGAAAAAAGAGCCTAATCAATCCTACACATCAAGACGTCAATGTCAGTGAGACTGAGGAATATGCTCAGAAAATTTACCACTTTGTAGAAAGAGACAAAGCGACTATGCGGCCAGTAGCTATTTCTTTTCGCTCCAGCAAGTCTGTGACGTTGACCAATCAAAATTCTAGAAAAAGACAACTGCCGGCCGCACATTTGCTATATCTCTGTCACATTTTTCGACCTGTATTCACTTAGTAGCTGGATAGAGACGCTCGGTCCATTCTCTACGTCTATGGTTTAGCTTTAGTAGAACAAACGAATGATACATAAATATAAAATACTAGATGTTGCCCGCAGCTCCGCCCGCGTGTAGTTTATTTTTTGGAAGAAAAGGTATACAATCCATAGAGAGATCTTAAGCTATTACACCTTTCTATATTTTGGTATCCGTTAGGAAGCGTGCATTTTTTCGGGATAAAAAGTGGTCTATGTCATTTTCTGATCCCTAAACTTCCACTACGATCATATCATGTGGATCCCTTGCTCTGTGAAAAACTAAACCCACGGGAACTGTACATTTTTTCAGAATAAAAAGTAGCCTATGTGCTATTCCAGACTATAACTCAGGCTTCCGATTTGATCGAAACGAACGAAAGAATATATAGTGGAATGACTGAGTGAATGACGAATTTTAAACGCCATCTAATGTTTTAAAAGGTTCGACATAATTGAACTAGTTAGCGTTGCCCTAAATAGCCAATTTTAAAGTAGGTAATTTCTAAGGTTTATTCGATACGATACCAGTCAAAAAGTAAGTATCGAGTACAAGTATCGAATACAAAGTATCGTGTACAAAAGTATCGGTATCGAAACGCAAAGTATCGATATTTTTTCCGTGTTATGAGCTAGCTATGAGCTAAGCTGTACGGTTGTATATACTATATGTATGAAGCTGTATGACGGTGCCTTTGCCTTTCCGAAAGGAAGAAACCAATATCATCTTAGTTCGTATGTGTCAGTTTATTATTTAGGAATAGCAAAATTGTGAAAATGGCAAAAAATACTTCAAGTTCTGCATTTAGAAAAATAGACATTGACCAATACAACGAGGACAACTTTAAGGAAGATGAGGCTGAACAATCAGGACCAACTGGACCCGATGAAAGCGAAGTGTGTGCCCTGCTCAATCAATATCCTTTTCAAAACATTATCGCCGTTTGAAAGCTTTTAAATCATACAATGACTCAAATAAAACAGTGGAGATGCGCTCCCTGTCCCTATCGAGTATATGTGAAGTCACCAATACTGAGAAATAGTATGATAAATAGATTGTTAGTTGAAGAATGATGTGATGACTAAGATATATCTGATTACTCAATACCTTTTGAGAGGTGATTTGAAAATGTAAAGAGGGTGAATGAAAGGAGTTTTATAGAAGTATCTATGATGCAGATGTAAGAGAAGAAAATATGACACTCAAATAAATGATTTCTAAATAGATCTTGAATGAGATCTTCTAAATAAAGTTGTACTAGGTTAATGCTTTGTTTTTATTTTTTTTGGTATTATAAACATGGGCAAACATATACATACACTCATGCCCGTATCCAATGGGGGTAGGCAGAGACTTGACTGCCACAACACACTGACACACTTCTTTCGCCTCTTCCACATTCATACATCTTCTCATACATTTACGACGGTTGGAGCTTGGAGGTACTTCTGATTTGCCCTTTTAGGAGAAGATTGTTTATCTGTTTCGTAAACATTCTCCTTGGGTGCCCTCTACCCACTCTTCCAGTCACATTTGCACGATAAATAGCTTTCGTAAATCGCCTTTCATCCATCCTCTCCATGTTGCCAAACCATCTCAGCATACCTCTTTCTATCTTAGTCACCACATCATTCTTCTGGTCAAACAATGTTAAAAAAGATTTTTTGTATGTTTGTTGTGTTGTTGTTTCCTTAACCTTTGAGCACAGGTCGGTATATTGATGCCTTGAGGGTGGTATTAAACAATGCTCCACTTGGTTCATCTAACCAACAAGTGAAAGTAAGTACTGTAATAGTTTTACATCCTAAATATTAAATTCTCATCTTCAAACCTTTCTGATAGTTTGTAGATTAAGTCAGTGAAGGAATCTTCAAACCTTTCTGATAGTTTGTAGATTAAGTCAGTGAAGGAATCATCAAAATACATTTATCAGTTATTCAAAATATTTAGGAGATAAATAAAAGTTAAATAGAAAATAAAAATTCCTATGTTGTCCATTCTTGAGTTTTGCTCTATCAGATAGACTCAATGTTGCATTTATAATATTAATAAATATGTATTTGCAATCCATCCCAAACCTATTGTATTTTATTTTGTATTTCTGTGGTTACTGTAATTTATATAATATTTTATTAAAAATTATTTGTTAACAGGATACCGCATTAGCTCTTACTTTAAAAGTGCTACTTGCTATAAAATCAGCACAAATAGAAGAAGTTGTGGGGAAGTTAACTCTTGAAGACATTGATGTTTTGATGAAATATATTTACAGAGGCTTTGAATGCCCTTCAGAAGGGTCAAGTGGCCATCTTCTTTTATGGCATGAAAAAGCTTACAATATTGGAGGATTTGGCTCTATTGTCAGAGTGTTGTCAGATAGAATGCGTGTATAATTTTTGTATTAAACATAATTATTAATAAATATATTATTTGTATCAAAAATAATAATTTTGAACATACCAATTTTTATTTAACCACAATAGTTTTATTAACTTTTGCTAAGTGTATTTGGTGAAAACATGATGTTTAGCCTCTCATGTCTAAAAAGAATACCGGTGTTTGGAAAAAGTAGGGAGTAAATACAAGCCAAAAAAAAATTTATTTTCATAATATTAAACATAAAAATCGCATAAGAACGGCAAGTGTTGGCAGTATTTGCCCACTAGCCAGCAGCCGAATGATACATGACTGAAAGTGTGAAAGTTACACATTCAGTTAAACTTATAATATAAGTATGTGAAAAATATTATATTCCTTATATAAATATTAAAAAATTTACGTTTTCTAAATCTTAGTTTGAATAAAATGATTTAAGTGTTTTATTGTAAAAATATATGTACAATACATTTCTAAAACCTTTTATTCCCACTTAACCCATAGATAATGAATGAAACCAGTCCAAGTAACAGTGAGCAGATCTTATAATATCTGTAGATAGTAAGATAGATAGACAGTATATGACGATCTTAGACTATATTCGACAGCCTCCGTGGCGCACTAGGCGAGTAGCCGGCTGTGAAACGAGAGGTCGTGGGTTCGATTCCCACACCGGGACTAATGTTTGTGTGACAGACAGACGTTTGTGTCCGGGGTCTAGGTGTTGTGAGACCGAAAGTCTCTCGTAGTCACTGATAACCACAACTCAAGAGTCGGTATCTTTGTGTGGGATCGGGGCTATGTGTGTGACTGTTGGGTGTTATTTATTTTATTTATTTATGTTATACCTCCAATATAAAATTACGACTAAAGTCCTAAAGGTTCACTCATCGCTATGATATGTATTGGGAGCAGCGAAGATTCAGACATATTATTTACCACATAGGTACCCCACAAATCTAAACTATACGATACATAGGTACCTACAAAATATGAAACCTTTTCGATACCTTTGCAAGATTCAAATAAAATGTGTGGACTCAGACTTTGATCATAAAGACTTCTTTTTTAATGGAGTACATTATTTTTAATACAATATTGTTATGCGACTAATGTAGCTATCATACATATTACTAATTTTAGTAGGGGGATTAGCACGGGATCAGCCAGTGTGTCCGGTTTCTGTCGGGGGTTTACAAATGGCAAATACGATATCTGGCACTGTTGCGGCCTTCTGAGTACTCCGACACTAGACCCTCGACCGCCTTCACCTTCTTGACCCTTGGCGTAATGTAAAGTAGCTACATGCCGGCATGATTGTGTTAAGTAGAGAGGGATATATTGTCGCTCGCTACTTGATACTCTAATTGAACGGCACTGCGCTTAAGTGCAGTAGTTGGTCACTTTGCTGTGTCAGAATTTAAAAAAATCGTATCGGTTTACAGTGCCAAAATAGTACAAAAATGAATCAAATCATATGATTGCAATCGTCGCGTAGATAGATACTACAAGCACTAACCAATGCAACGTAGAAACCGACACTACCTACATATTTGTAGTACGTAGGTACACATGCTGTAGGACCGAGAGAGTACCTAAAGTAATTAAGATTATGTAAGCCGGTCATCTTCTAGTTTACCTGACACATAGATGGGCAGAGGCAGTTGAGACCAAAGGGGAGGCGCTTGCAGCCAGTCTGGACATAGCGAAGGCCTTTGATCGGGTATGGCACAAAGCGCTTCTTTCGAAGCTACCTTCTTATGGGCTTCCCGAGAAATTATGCAATTGGATCAGCAGCTTTTTGGCAGATCGGAGCATCAAATTCGTCGTCGACGGTGCATGCTCTGATCTTAAATTTATCAATGCTGGTGTACCACAAGGCTGTGTACTGTCTCCTACTCTGTTTCTTCTGCATATCAATGACATGCTGCAAATCAGCAACATTCATTGCTATGCAGATTATAGCACTGTAGATGTAATGTACACTGGCCGTGCTAATATTTCTCAGGAATCCGTCGACGAGAGCCGGAACAAACTTGTGTCTGAAGTCGAGTTTTTTGCTAGCCAAAATCTCGGACTGGGGTCGACTAAACTTAGTTCATACATAAACTTCACCCCAAGCTTTATGTAGGTACAAACATCTTGGAGCAAGTCGGCAAGTATAGGTACCTGGGTTCATGGTTGACAGACACGTGGGAAAGCGATACCGAAATCCGCACACGTATATACGTAGATTGCCCGGACGTCATTCATGACGATGAAGAAAGTCTTATGCTGTAGACAACTATCGCTAAAACTCCGTACTAGGCTCTTACAATGCTACGTTTGGCCAATAGTCCTTTATGGGTGCGAAGCGTGGACAATCAAGTTGGACCTCCGTAGAAAGATTGAGGCCTTTGAAATGTGGACCTATCGTCACATGCTTCGCATCAGTTGGACCGATAAAGTCACCAATACGGAAGTGCTTATTAGACGTATGTCCAAGAGCTTGGAACTACTGCGCACCATCAAGCAGCGGCAAGTGGCGTATCTGGGGCATGTTCTCAGGCATGACAAATATAGGCTACTACAAACCATTATGATGGGCAAGATTGCAAAAAGAAATTCGGTAGAAGAAAAATGTCTTGGCTCCGTAACATCAGAGAGTGGACTGGCATCAAGTCTGTTGAAGAGCTATTCAGACTTGCACTAGACCGAAAAATTAAAAAACTGACCGCCAACCTTCAGTAGTGGAGAGGCACGACAAGAAGAAGAAACTTAGTTCAATTCAACCCCAAAAAGACACAAGTCTGTGCGAACACGTTGACTGCGGCGCCAAATATTGCGACGATACGCCTATGCGGCTGGCACACGCTAGGTGCGTTTCCTGCACTCGCGTAACAATCCCGAACGCGAGTGCGGCGCTACGCGCAGGGCGTGTTGAAATTATCGCTAAGCTAAAATATGTCTGGCCGCGCAAATTTATAAGCCACTTTTCCCCTCGTATTTATGGTAGGTACTGTTGAATTACTTGCAATACAGTAATTGCACATCGTTTTAATTTAAAACTGAAAATAAAACTTTAGGTATTATTACCATTCTTTATTTAGAGCAACAACTACCAAAGCTGTTATTGTATTTTGTTAAAATATGTGTCCCTGTTTAGATGTAATAAAAAGGTAGATCTTTTACGCGTTTGAAATAAATTTTATGTATGAAATTTGAGTATATACTTATATTCGTAAGATTTATCGAAATAACTCGCTCAAGTTAGCTTTAACATTTAGGATAATCATTCCTATAAATATAAATCAAACCATGGCTATCTAAGACAAGTAATAAAATATTAAATAAAAATACGTGGGTGAAGCCACAATCTTTGTATATATTTATTTACAACGCACCTAGCGTGTGCCGCCCGCACAGGCGTCGCGCAATAAAAACACACCTGGCGTGTGCCGGCCGCACTCTTGTATAGAGATTTTTAAAACGCACCTAGCGTGTGACGGCTGCATGCGCGTAGCAAAATCAAAAACACACCGTGTGTGTGCGCCGAAGTCAACGTGTTAACCGCTAAAAGTCACCATTTGTCGTGACTCCTCATTTTGAGAACACTCCCCTGTCTGCCACAGCCAGCATCGGAATACTTGGCGTCGACATTTCGAGCAACGTCCAGTTCCGCGGTCAATTGGAAGGTAAGGCCAAATTGGCCTCAAAGAAGCTTGGTGTACTCAGCAAGGCGAGACGGTAATTCACGACCGGTCAACGCCTAAATCTCTATAAGGCGCAAATTCAGCCCCACATGGAGTACTGTTCACTTCCATTTGACCGCATTCAACGTAGGGCGGCTCGGGTTATCGACGACCAAGCTCTTTCCGATCGGCTTGATCATCTGGCACTGCGTAGAGATGTTGGATCACTCTGCATCTTCTACTGCATTTATCACGGGGTGTGTTCGGAATTGTTTGGATTGATCCCCGCGGCTAAATTTCACCATCGGACATCACGCCAAAATCAGAAATTCCATCCACACCACCTCGATGTCCAGCGTTCCACAACAGCGCAATTTTTAAGGCAGTTTCTGCCTCGCGCAACTACTCTAGAATGCATGTGCATTCCTCTAGTCCTTATGTCATGGCAATAAAAATATATAATAAATTACCTGAAAATATCATAGCCGAAACAAAAACCAGTATATTTATTACAAATTAAAAAAAAACTTTTATCTTACAAATGCTAACCTTGCCTGAGTATCTAAATGATAGTAGTATCCCATGATCATAGAATAAACTTGCAATCAAATATATCAGACACATTACGTAAAAATAAATTATTCTATATAAATTTAATACAGTAACATTTTCTCCTTCTCTTCTAACTTGCCATGCCCCACACTGACCACAACTATGTACCTTAAATGACATATTATGTAACATCTTATGTAAACAACTGTGGAGTGCAAAATAAATAAATAGGTAAAGCCAATCAATCAAAAATTCATTCATCATATCTTCCTGTCGCATCGCGTGAGTGCGTCCATATTCCTTAAGGCTTTGTCAGCTCAGGGCTGAGGTATGATTGAGGGGGTGAGATGCGACGGGTGGTGGCACCGTGCGCGGGGGCTCCCCCCCCCAACGAGTAGCGATAGGCGCTCATATAAAGGATGTTCATTATTTAAAACAGTGAAATGAGCAAATGTCAAATAAATCAGATTAAATAGAACGTAAAATGCCATAAATTTATATTTTTTTAAAACCCTCGACTAATATGTTATTTTATTGAAATTAAAACCTATATGACAGCCTCGGCCTCAAACGGGAGGCTGTGGGTTCGATTCTCGCACCAAAGTTACCGAATGTTATTGTTACAGACTAATGTTTGTTTCGTGTCTGGATGTTATGGGACTATATTCCCTCGTAGTTCTCGATACCCACGATATAGGTTTGACGTAATTATTACTCAGTTGCAATATGAGTGAAAGTCATCACGTCTTTTATATACTACTCGCTGTTGTTCGCGGCTCCACCCGCGTGGAGGTTATTTCGGGAGCAAAAGTATACAACCATCATATCATATCATCAGTCATACATGATTGTTGCGTAACTTTAACCGTTTGCGCAGCGTACGCAAAACAATCTCTCAAAATGAATATATTTTCCCGTTTTTGCAACATTTTTCATTGCTGCGCTCCTAATGGTCATAGCGAGATGTTATATAGCCTATAGCGTTCCTAGATAAATGGTTTATCCAACACTAAAATAAATTTTCTATTAGAAACAGTACTTCTTGAGATTAGCGCGTTCAAACAATCAAATAAACGTACACGTATTTAGCCGTTTTTCAAAATGTAGCTTTTAAAATAGTGAATTAGTGGTTGAAAGTTTTATGTCTGTTACATTTTCACGCCTGAACAGAAAACACTGAACCGATTTTTATGAAAATATTTTTATATTTATATTTTATACGGCACGGCACGGCAAGGTGTCCACACTGCATCTGATGGTAAACGTAATGCCATCCAATTAGAGTGTCAAGAAGCTAGACACAATCTATCCCCCATTACTCAAAACAATCATGCCGGCCTGCTGTGTAGACATCACAAAGCTGTGGCTCCGCAAACCAGTACGTGTGATTCTAGTGTGCAACGGAGAGGATGGGAAAAGATTAAATTCTTCGGAGTATTCGACATGACATACAGACGGCAGAGCTACCTAAGCGAGGAAATATTCCTTCGCAGCTGTAGCCGCTCCACATCTGCATCTTTCACAATGCGGTTGGCCCGCCACTGCAACCCATCCAAGGCATCGAGGTATACATATACGTATTTAGCGAAACCGTCCCAGAAGTGCGAGCAGTATTCCATTCCGGCCGCACCTGTGCTGTATAAAAGCGGTAGAGTTGACCGGGCGTGAAAAACCGCCGTACGCCACCGTTCTTCAGGATTCAGAGCCTGTGTGAAGTGGCGGATATTACGCCCTCCATGTGACTCCTTGGATTAAGATCACAGTGTATATCGATACCTAACAGACTCAGGTCAGGGATTTCTGGCACGAGAACACGATCACCTAGGTTTCTTGCTATTGATCTCAACCCGATTCCTGAGAAAAAAAACATGCCATCTAGGGTCTGGTTGAGCTGAATGATCCTATCCTTATCAAGAGATAAGATCCTCGCATTTTCTCACGGTATCCGCTCGGCAACGGTTACTAGACATATTCAGATAGATGTAGTAGGTTAAGCTAGCTAAGCTAAGCTTGACCAGGGATTACACCCATCCCTTCCAAATCCGTCCAGTTTCCTTTTGATTTTACCCTCCCATTCCTTACCCTTCACTCCCGTTACTTCCTTTACCGAAGATCAAGATTTTACCCTCCTTTCGATATTCGATTTCGGGATCAAACTTGAGACCTCTTATTTCACAACCGACTACACGTCCACTACACAATGCAAGCCGTAAAGTATGAAATGTCATAAATCCGTTGAATTTTGAGTTCTATTATCAAAATAATAGAACTCAATATATTGTTAATTGAATTAATAATGTTAGTATAATATTTCGTTGTGGAATAAAAACTTTTTCGTTGGTATGAATGAATTTTATTAGAAAAATATTCTGTCAAAACAAAAAGTATTATCAATTGTCATTAGAATCGATATTAAGAATTTCCAAAAAATAATCTGTTTGTCTATTTACTATTTTGTCAGGGTTGCTCCGATGATGATGGAATCTGTTTTTTTTTTATCCTGGCACGGCACTGTGACCACACTGCACCTGATGGTAAGGCAGTGTCGTCCAGTTAGAGTACCAAATAGCGATAGACAATCTATCCCTCGCTACTCAACACAATCATGGCGGCCTGATGTTCAGTTTTTCATACTACGCCATGGCAAGGAGGTGAAGAAGCGGTTGAGGGTCTAGTGTCAGAGTACTCAGAAGGCCACAACACGGCCAAACATCGTACCCTGACAAAAACCAGACACTGGTACACTGGCTGACCCCGGAACGCGACACACTTGCGTGTGCCACTATAGAGGGTTTTACACCCTGTGTACGGTAGTCGCTATCCTGGTGGACATGAATATCCTACCACCAGCAGGTATCGAGATAAGTGAAAAGGAATAGGCTAATTTTTATACGAAAAAATAACAGCGATATTATAGGATACAAATTGGCTGTGCAAATTATAATAGTATCTCATTGTCGTAAACAAGTGAAATAATGTATAGATAAAATTTTACAGGGGTGAAGCCGCGTAAAAAAATTATATCTTCGGTTGATGCATTTTCAGAAATCTAAATTTGGCAAGATTTTTCTTCTGACAGTTAAAATTGACAACCATCTCTGACGTCGTGCACCAAATGACAAGAATAGTTATATATTATTTCTCTTTTACCGACACGAAAACAATAACGTATAATAATCGATCGTCCGCCGAAAACATACGAGTTAAAACGTATTGTGTCAAACTGCTACATTAATAAAATTATTATAATACTGAACCTTGTAGTCGCTCGCTTAAGGTTGAATTAGATTTTTATTATCGTATTTTAGTCTTGCGCAATCAGTATAAAATAAATATAGCAGAACTTATGATTATATAATTTAAATAAAATCAAAGTGCTGTATCCAAAGCAGTTATTTACGATTATAGTCTTCGAGCTCTAGCTCTGCTAATGGAAAATAGTAAAATCCTAGTGGAAAATAGTATGAACCCCTGATGACGGTTTTCATTTCCAACAAAATAATAATCAAATTTGGACATAAGTTAGTTCTTTCTTGGCAGGTGATGGTCAGCGGGCGATTAGTAATTTATGAAACGAGAGGCCGTGGGTCCGATTCCCACACCGAGTCAAATGTTTGTGTGACAGACAGACATTTGTTTAGGATCTGGGTGTTGTGTGACAATTGTCCCTCGTAGTTCTTGATACCCAGGATACAAGTTTGACCTAGTGTGGGGTCAGCACTATGTGTGTGTCAGTTGGTTGTATTTATTTTATATTTCTACATCTATTTAGGACATAAACTGTTGGTTCCTCTGGTCTCGCGAACACCAACATTTTAATAATGGTACTTATTGATTAAATAATACACGTGTTAATTTTTATCGATTATTATCAAAAAAGTTCAGCGGTTTAACAATGTAACCTTCCAAACTGGAAGACTCACTTTTGCAATAGGGTATTTGACAATTTTTGAAAATTGATGGACATCGATAGAGGACTCTTCACTTATAGCCCCCGTAATATTTTTATTATTGAAATATACTCAATTTATATAAAATCCGTGATTTAATTTTTTCACATATAATTTCGCGCTAAAACGCGTTGTCACGTGACATTATCTCTATGTGACGTCATCGCACATATACAAACATTCGTGACACCTAACAACATAGCAAATTATTTGCATTTATCTGTTAGTTTTTCCACAAAAATGAATGAGCCAGCATATAAATATTGTTCAATGCCTTTATGTAAAAACTCGACACTAAATCCCGATAAATTGTTCATCCATGTGCCAAAATCCAAAGTTTTAAGAAAGAAGTGGCAGATTTCGACTATCAGCCCTTGTAATGCCTTCTTCCATTCTTATAGAAGACTTGAAGACGAAATTAACACGTTTCCACACGTTTACACAACGAAAAATATGTTCTTCCTTACAATTTTATTTGTCGTAGGATGCAATGTTTATGTGCGATGTCGTCACGAGTAATGGCGGCCGGTATTGCTACGTTTTTGGCACCGAGTGATACAGATTAAAAATTCTAAATTTTAATGACGAAAATAAAATGTTTATAATACATTTAAAATAAAAAAATGTATTTAATAAATATGTTTGCCCACTATCCTTTCACCTAGTGCAGTTTTATATTTTTTGGTTACACCAGTCAAACACCCTATTATAATATTAGTATATTTTTGTTGTATAATACCATAATTTTATTCTCAAATAGTTTGTTCAAATCACTCAACCTGTATTCACCACTTTTGATAAGAATTATCTTTCATTATGATAAATAAATTATATATCGTTTGAAATTATTATGATAAGTTAAATATATTTGATTATATTCAATATATTATCTTTAGTTAGTGCTATTTGTGAACACTTTATGTCATATTCATCATGTTTTCACAAAAAATATTTTTGACAGCGCGAGCGAAAAATCGCGTACACGTCTGCTCTCAACACGGCCCAATTGCCGTCTGACAAGTCTCGCACATGCGCATCGTGTTTAAAAATTATTTCAATATGGAGACAAGTTGAGACAACGGCCATTTCATGTTTCGTAATTTTAAAACATTTATTTCTTTGTATTTATAAATGAAATGTGATAAAGTATTCACACACTCGTTTAATGCAATTCATTGAAAAATTTTATAGAAAATTTTCATTTCAATATTTTTCTTTAAAACCTTATACTAAGGATTCATTTGAGGTCGTGTGGATTGAAATTTCCAAATTTCGATGCATCTTTGCGAATATTTTCTATCGAGCCAACTTTAATGAATCGTGTATCGAGAAGCACACTCGTTTTGTAAATATGTTCATCTTTCATGGCAAATTTTTATATTGTTAATATTTTTAGTTTTTAACATCGAATAATTAGTTTAAAAATGTAGTCTGAACTGAACTGTCTGAGCCTACCTCACCTTAAGATCGACTCCACTTTTTTTTATTGTTATTTGTATAGTAGCAATTAAGAAATATTGTGTTAAATTCTTTGATGTAAGCCTCAGAATACAGAACAAACAAACTTTTTCTGTATTCTGAGATGTAAGCATAAATAAATGTTTATTGTTGACAGGTTTTCGTGAAGTCGATTTCAAAGAGCATTATAATACTACTGAAAGTCGATTTTATACTTAACTAGCTCTCCCGGCGAACTTCGTACCGCCATAATCAATAAATGTTGTGCTAACATATAAGATAAATTAAATTCAGTTCTAGTTGTTGTTGCAGATCTTAAAGATTAGGTTTTTTCATCGCTGTAGTGATTGTTTGACGCCGATAATGATCTCCGATTTTCGATAGACCATGTCGTGATTCTGGTGTTTCGGCACGAAGAAAGGAATGCAATGGCTCAACTTCAATGCATCGCAATGGTCGCACACAACCACCATCATTCGGCCAAGTCGAAAGAAAGGATGTGAGCTGTACTCAACTGTGCAATCGTATTTCAATGCTACTCGATTCAAATCAGCACTTGTTGCTTTTCTTCTTGCACGTCGAAGATCGTTGTTGATTTGTGCGATAAGCTCGACGATTTGTCATTGCCAACTGAGCCGTTTGACGTGCTGACTCTCATCGTTCTTTTGTTTTTGAAGCACATAGCCGGGTCATATCTACTAACGCGGTGCTCTTATGCGTGAGGTGACTTCTCGATACCAATAAAAAAGATCATCTAAATCATTCGATTCCATGCAAAGTGTATGAGAATGTGAATAATTTTTTTTTGTGTGTTTTTCGATTTTTTAGTACTTATTACTCTATTCCTGACGAAGACAATTCCAAAAACACCAAAAATTTCTTGTGGCTCTTCATAAAACATGTTTAGAACTTTTAAACACGCTGCTTGTATATAGAAGCTGTGGCAAGTTGGAGTTTGGATCCAAAGAAACCGGTAAAAAATTATTACAAATGTCGAGGCTTTTGAATTGAGGACCTAAACATACGACAGTACGTAGGTATGCACCTTCACTTATGCATGCAATCACGGTCCGCCGAGCTCATTTCCGTCTTATGATATGTTATGTTATATGGCCAGCTTATACAGCCGCAGAGCACAAATTCCAATCTTGGGCAACTGACATCAGATTTTTTCGTTTTTCGTACGATTTACACATTACGATTGCTTAACTTGCTGGTAGTAGGATATTCATATCCGCCCGGATAGCGACCATAGTACACAGGGTAAAACCCCATCAGCCAGTGTACATCCGTTTTTTGTCGGGGGTCTAGAGTTGAGGTACGATGTTTGGTCGTTTTGCGGCCATCTGAGTAATCTGAAGCTCGACTTTCGACCGCTTCTTCAGCTTCTTGCCCATGGCGTAGTGTGCTTGCTACATAGCAGTCCGGCATGATTTTGTTGAGTAGCGGGAGATAGATTGTCTCTCGCTACTAAATACTCTAACCAGACGACACTGCGCTTACAATCAGGTGCAGTGTGGTCACTTTGCCGCCAGTATAAAAAAAAACATAAAACTTAGGTTTGCAAGTAGGTAAAAAGTATAAGTAAGTGTGTTTTACAGCTTAATAAGGCTACTAAAACAATATGGCGTGAAATTAAGTAAAACTATTGGTAAGTATTTATGTATATTTAACTCAAAAGTGGTTAAAATATTTCTTACGAATATTATCTTGGTGAACTCAAATTCGTAAATTCACACGGTAATTAGTTACGTGTTGTCTGAAAGAAGTCGATAAATGCGGTTTCTCTCAATATTTGGGACTCGAACATATCTAAATGCGATTACCGACGAATAGTTTGGAGAGAGATTAAAACATTTAACGCACTAAATCTGCGTGCAGATATTCTGTAGGTACTCAGTGTGTTTTTGTCATGGCCTAGGTAACCAGTCTATTGTATATAGAACTAGGTACCTATGTTCCTTTTACCAGTTCATTCGTATTTCTGTAACATCGCCAAAACACCAGTTTATTTTAAATTATACTTAAACGCGTCCACACACCATCACGTAATATTCCGGTTATCGTCCATTAGTGATCATCGATGACATAATTCGATACAAGTCGCTTTAACTTTGCAATATAAGTATTCATACTACTTAGGTAACCTTTACTAAAATTAAGGACCTTGGATAGTGGTAGAACATGATTTTAGGGTTTGCGTTTTGCCTGATTTTTGCAACACCAGAAGGACTTCAAACTAAAATCTAAAAGAGAAAGTTTAAAATTAACAAATAAGCTTAAAGAAACTTTATTAAATAACACATGTATTGCTCATGATCGCGGTGTGCTGATCCGTGATACATGAAATATTCTGTTATTAATCTGAATTATTCCAAATTGTGACTACCATTTTATTTACATACAAGAGTTGTCGAAAGTTTAGCACACAATATTTCTTAATAAAGCTGTGTTTGTGCACAAACTCCATTTAATGTTCAATTTTAATTTCTATTTCTAACACCGGATCGAAGACGCGATTGATGTAACACAATCTAACTTCTACTACCGCTGCGCCACGCCGCGCCGCGCCGCTCAATTCGCAGTCGCAAGTAACCGATGAAAGTAACTTTTGATCTGCCTGAGCCTGTCTCTCGGCTGTAGAGAGAATGTTTCATATATAAGCGACTAAATGGACCTGCAAGTCGACAGTCTTTGAACCGTTCCGCTGTCGTACACACGTAATCCATAATGGACGTTCCGGTTAGTATCTGTAACAACTTATTTTAAGTATACTTATTATTGTTTTACTTGGCAACGAGGTACCTGCGCTCGAGTAATTTTATTAACATTTGAGTGTTATCATTGTTGTATAATGTCTTACGTCATTTTTGCCTGCCTTTATTTATTACTACTCTTTATTTTAACCCAAACATAATATGTATTTTGACAGTAGCCGGCTGTGAAACGAGAGGCCGTTCGTAATCGTGGGTTCGATTCCCACACCGAGACAAATGTTTGTGTGACAGACAGACATTTGTTTCGGGTCTCGGTGTTGTGGGACCATAGTCCCTCGTAGTTCTTGATACCCACGATACAGGTTTTAACCTAGTGTGGGATCAGAACTATGTGTGTAACTATAGGGTGTATTTTTTTATTTAGTTAGTATTTAATTTATTTTGGAAATGATTGTAAATTAATCGCCTTATTGATGTGTTTTCTTTGTTTCAGAAATGTTTGATATTACTATGTTGCACATACTACAGCATGGCCTCACACCACACGCACACAATACCAATAGAGGGCTATGAAACAGAACTGCAAGATCTCGGCCAACATGTTGATATACCTGAAACACCCGTGAAATTTGTAAAAATTACGAAAACTATAGCGGTTAAGATACCCGTGCCATATCCGGTGAAAGTTAGAGAGAAAGTGCCTTACCCTGTCCCTTATGCTAAACCTTACCCGGTACCTGTGCCTCAAATCATCAAAGTTCCACACATCATATCTCCCAAAGGAAACTACGGACATGAAAGTATTGGAAGTGGTGCCGAGGGCGTGCACACTTCGTACCCACAAGGAGGACAAGGCGGCGGCTCTTACGACACACAGGATATTGGATCGTCAGAAAACGAACATTCGTTCGGCCCTTCCGGTGACCGGCATTCCTTCGAGGGCGGTATTTCCGGGTACAACCAAAATGCTGGCTCTTTCGGTGGTGAATATCCCGAGGAGGGATACTCCGGGGCCTCTTCTGGTGTGCCACTTCAAAGCTACAATAGTGGTTATCCTAACCATAATGATGTTCACAATTTTAATTAGTTCAGAAATCGCTTAAAAAACTTTTATTGTAAAACACATCCGGAAAATATGTGATAATCAAACCATTACAAGGAAAAAAGTTGTGTTATATTTGTATTGAGTGTTTTTCGAGTGGATTGAATGAGGTATTTATTTATATATTTTTGTTGGTTCGTGACATGTATAACGTCGATATTTGTTGTTGTATGTGTACTAAGTGATATTGTTGATTAATTGTAAATAATTATTAATGAAAAATATATTTTTACAAAAACTATTTATTTACACGATCATTGTTACCCTATAGGAGTTATATAATCTACAAAAAAAAACCTATGTACTGCTTGTAAAAGGGCAAACTGAACAATGCTAATCTCCGAAACATTGAATTGGTCATCTATATAGATATTATTATGCATTAACTTAGTTTACTATACAAATAAATCTGCACTACTCTAAGACATAATACAGTATCTAACTTTATAATAAAACGACATCACCATTAAATTTATAGACACAAAGTCAAACACACACTAACATTTATTTTATCCTATACTTAATTAGTCATATGTAGGTCCGTAGGTACTGTCTACTGTATTTAGAAGTCAGAGGGGAAGTCGTCGCGCGGCCGCTTTCTGGAGCCAGTGTGGCGCTCCCGCTTGGAGTAGTCGCGGGGGTCACGGGAGTCGCGGTCGTGGAGGTGCGCGCTATTCAGCACCGGCCGATGGACCACCTCGGGCTTCTCCTCCTCGTCCGATACGTACATCCGAGTCAAGTCAGAAGCCACCGACGCAGTTTCACATATACTGCAACAAGACAACATATCCATAACCATATCCCTTCTCCGTTCTCATCCCACCGAATGAACCACTACCCAGCTGTACATTTACTACGCATAATGCCTTGCATTATACACATAACAGTACACACTTACAACGTTTACACCTGTCTGTTTGCATTACGTAATTGTATAATGTTTCGTAATAAGTACAAATGAGAACATTTTTTATTATAAAATGGCTTCCGTCCACTCGACAACCAAAAAATATAACTCGTCTTTTTGTAAGTTTGTTACAAAAGCACAGCGCGCTCCACAATGAACGTGAACTATAATATAAAGCCAGTAACTTCATTATTAGCCACATTATGTAACACTGTGGCGAGTAGGTGAATAGTACTACGTATTTGAGGTCACAAATCATAATGAAACAGAATTAAATTCAAAGCCTTTTAGTGTATAGGTGACCGTTATAGCACCTGCGTTATCTTACTACTTTTTTCTTTTTCAATTTCATTCAAATTTTTTGTTTATAACAGTCACAAGATTTACTAAAATTTTAAATCTGTATTCAAAATCCGAAAGGTGGTGTGTAAAATACATATAAGCCGAACATAACATAACATTCGAATTACCACAAATCGAAGAACTGAACTTGTTTTCATAAATGGTACTCGAAAGATGGATGCAGAAATGTTCGTGATAAACCTAATTCATCGTGTTTAATATAAAAATTATATGATTTTTAATGTACCTGTTATTATATTCCAATTCACAGAGATTCACATTGAAGATTGGTATATCCGGAATGGCCGTCATGACGGTCGGCACCAAGAGTTGCGCTGCGATAGCACCGACAGAGCTGGTCGTCGGAGCGTTGGTGCTGACCAGGGGTGTCACCAGCGGAGAGATCAGTGGCGCGACTAACGTGTCCGGGGCTTTCACAGCCAGCTGCATCACTACATCGGCAGTCACGTCCTCCTCAACTGGCAGTGAACTTCTACACAACAAAGCCACCATAACTTACCGTCAAAAAGAAAATAAACATTGTGTAAAATAGGCTATATCTATATACAATATAAAAATGTTTGTTTATGATTTAAAACTCAAAAAGTTGCGCTTCAAAGATAGGTTTTATCAACTTTTAACCCCCAACGCATTGGGATATGGGGTGGAAGTGATGATGATGTTTTGTGAACTCCTACATCGGGGGTTTATCAACAATACTATAAATGTTATAAATGCGAATGTTTGTTACTATTGAGTAACAAACTTCAAGAAATTTAGCACAGATATAGATTAGTCTGGAATACCACATAGGCTACTTTTATCCCGGAAAAATGTACAGTTCCCGTGGGATAGTACTGTTTTTGTTTTACATAGAGTAATGGACCGACATGTTTATTGCATAGTGTTAGTTGAAGGGTCGGAGAATGACTTAGGCTACTTTTTATCCCGTAAAATACATGTTTCCTATGGGATAGCATAACATAGAAAGATGTAATAGCTTATGATGTCTCCATAGTTTTAATAGCTTTTCTTTCAAAAATAACTACCTAACTATCCAATGTAATGCGTAAGAACACGGTAGAATCAACAGTTTCTAAACCTCATTGTTCATTACTAGAACTAGAACCAACACCAATGAACAATACAATGCAACAACGATGCGGATATCGAAACAGAGGCTATCCGAGGGAGCACCAACCGTCACTTTATACCCGGTCGCATGACTCGCCGCATCTGGGATCCTGGTAGGCTGGTTCACCAGTTGTGTCAAGCCATGAGTCAAAACGAATGCATGGGTAGTTCTGCCAGCATGGTCAGTTCTGGAGGTGCCCAACCACAAGTCGTGATGTGTGTTGAAGTCCCCCAGATCTACCAATTCCACTGTTAGGAACTACGCCTGCGCATCGTCTGTCGCCTGACCAATATAATTGAATAGCCGAGTTGTCTCTGCGTCCCCGTCGTGTGACCCGTAAAGGCATAGGTAAACCTGACTCTGAGAGCCGGGGTCAACGTGGACGTGCACCCACAGGGTGGAGAAGGAGGGTTCCCCCATGCAGCGTAGATGGAGACAGCAAACATCCGACCGAACATGCAGACATTAAAGCTTTGTTCAATCAATCTGCATATCTGAGAATTTTTCGAAGGTATGAGAAGTATGCCAACCCGCATTAGGCCAGCGTGGTGGACTACGGCCTAACCCCTCTCATTATTAGAGGAGGCCCGTGCCCACAAATCTGCGTCTCCATAAACAGGAGCTGAGTAGGCCAGGCTGTCTCAAGATAGTGATAGTCAGCATAAAGTTTGAATGGAGTCCGCGGATGTTGGGGATCTCCATTGTGAAAGCAGTTGTGGGGCAACGTACAGATTGTATATTAGCTTTGATCAAGCGTTCGAGGGTGTAGCGTCAAAGTAGTCATAGTTTGTTTGATATATGGCGAGTCGCGGGCATTATAATTATTTTTGTCATTATAATTATGATCCACGTTTCACCGGAACACACGCATACAGTACCCACTATACCACAAAAAGCAACCTTGTTTTTCCTTAAAACTTACTTCTATACCAGTCGACATCAATTCTATCTACGCACACAACTGTGTTTCGCAATAAATTATGAATTTATTTTATATAAGTAAACCACAAATTATGTGAACAATGTAAAATGATTTATACTCACGTTGCCATAGTTAAATTCATTTTAAATTCTTGCGACTTTTGTACGACTTTCAACCAATTATGTTTATCTATATCCCCGCCAGTTGAATTGTAAGATGTGCTGGGCCTGTGACAAAAGATTTTACATCTCAACAAATAGTATGTCGGTGTATATTGTTAAAAAAACTAATTTGCTTGTCCTGCAAATTGAGACCGGGTTTAGAACCTGTAAATACATCGTTTTTGGGTAAATTAAGTAATGATACTGGAAACAAGGCGTACGACCGTTAAACATTCGGAACGCGGGATATTCGGCAAGTGAATTCGTATAATGATACTCATACTCTTTTAATACGACTTTCATATGTAGCTTTTTATTATTTAGTAATTCTTAGCAATGTTTTGTTTGGGTAAAACCATTTATTCTCTAGTAACTATTCTAAAAATGATTGTTGGAGAATAAATCTTTTTTACTAGAAACTTACTCGATTTCGTACGTTATAGGTACATTTTTAAAAGCCAATGTGGGTCGAAATTTCCATAATCTTTTCCATGCAATTGACCAGTTAAACATTTTGAATTTGACTCGCTCACTATATATTAAATTTTAACAAATAAGTTAGGAATCATAAAATTGACCGCACAAATTACAGGAAAAATAACATCTTTTTGCCAGTATTATATATGTATTCCTTAGCTAACTATTATCGCCTGTTATATTTCCTTTTAGATTGAAAAATCATTTTGTGACACTTTAAAACAATGGAACGACAGCTTCGGTTGTTTTTAATCGTTTTAATAACAAATTACATTACGTAAAACCTATTATCGGAAGAATTGTATGAATCCGAACAAAAATATGTAAATTAGACGCCATTCAAATCATGAAGGGGTAATTTTCAAATGACAGTAAAAGGATGCATGATATGGAGACGTGACTTCACCGCTCAGACATGGCTGGCTCAGTAATGGCTTACTGAGGGAGAACGTGAGCTATTCCCACTACGCACCCATTTTTGCTCATATTGATATTTAAAATAAATATTGTGAATTCATTTTTCAAGCAATTTTGATTCTCTTTCACAAAAGGGTTTCTTTTGCGTATTTTATCCTGTTGCGTATCGAATAATGTACAAAATTAAATAAAGCTTCAAATCCTTTTTTTATTCTCGACAGCCTCCGTGGCGCAGCGGGTGAACAGCCCGCTATGAAAAGAGAGTCTGTGGGTTCGATGCCCGAGACAAATGTTTGTGTGACAGACAGATATTTGTTTCGGGTCTGGGTGTTGTGGGACCGTAGTCCGTAGTAGTTCTTGATATCCACGTTACAGGTTTTACCTAGTATGGGGTTAGAACTGTGTGTGTGACTGTTGAGTGATTTTTTTCTGACGTTTCAAATCAGTTGCATCGACCTTGGTCACGGCTTGACTCATAAGTTTGTATTGATACCATTAAATATTGCGCGATTAAGATCCGTTCACCAAATGTATAATATGTGTACAGAGTTCTACTCTGTTCTTCATTTAAGAATTTAATGTTATTTTAAAATTTCTAGGCTATGATCGTTTTTTTAAATGCACGATATACGATATAGAATTAAAATTTATCGATAATTTTTTATTTTTCTCAGTCTCATTATTTAATTTACTAATCACAATTATGCAATATTTAACCCTGTAACAGAGTCAAAGAACGTTATGAATAAATTTACATGAACGACGAAGTTCAAAATGGAAGTATAATAGTGATACTTACATAGGTGTAAAGTTGATCATTGTTGCAAGATGAGTTTGTTTCTGAATTTGATAAGGACTATCGGGTGTTTCGCTCATAGAAATATCTTTGTTATAATCACTCAGAGGCAACAAACAATCTTCTGAGTTTATGTTTGTTGTATGAGTGGTGCCGCCGTCGGTGATATCATTTATTGAAAACTTTAATTTAGCTAAAAATATCATGAGTGTTAGAGAAATAAACCAATAAATCCTGGGTATAAAATTAAGTAAATAAACAATTACATTTGTCTTTCGGTGCTATTTTGGACGCAACATCATATAAAAACTCCGTCGCCCAGAAATGTGGAATCCGAATGAATACTTTGCCAGAGTCAACAGGCATGTGGAATCCCAGCTTGTGCAACAGTTGCAAGAACTTTAAATCTTTGCATATGGCAGCTTGTCTGCAATTCCAAGGCACCAACGGTACAGATTGGCTGGAAACTAAAAAAAAGTATTCATTAATTTACTATTATATATTAATTAAGCTCAATTAATTTTCATTATATTATATGTATGTATATATATTATTATGTGTTTGAATGTTAAAATATGTTTATGTAACCGCTAGCTAAGCAGCAATTTGCTAGTAAGAGTAGTCTAGTCTCACATTTAGTTAGTTACTGAGTTCATCTAATAATACAAATTTTTAGACAATTATTTATTTATACACTTTATATACATTGTATATAGGCAGACTTAATGCCAAAGGCATTCTCTCCCAGTCAACCTTAAGGTGGTGCAGAGATAAGCAGGGTAGGTGCATAATTACCAAAGACAAAATAAAAATAAAAACAAATAACATAAATTATTAAATTTACATTAGTTATGTAAGCAACAACGTGAATTTCGTACATGTGTGTTGGTTTGTACTTACGCAAGGAAAGGTACGACACCGGCGACATAGCTGGATAATCATTAGACTTCTTCTTGAACAGTTCAAAATTCAATAACTTGCAATCAGCGTTGTCCGTATTGGAGTCAGTAATCTTTTTCTTCTCTACATACATCTTAGCGTAGCACGTATCCAACAAACCTTTTTGCACCCAATCCAAACATTCTGATTTACCGTCTAGCGTAAGCTGTTCACAAAGCTTTCCAATCTCATTATCTCTTAATTCTTTGTCCGCCTGTACTGCCTTAACGTTTCGTTCACTTTCACCCTTTATATACATATCAAAACTATCTTTGTTTATTAAATTTTGATGGTATAATTCCATAATTATTGAATCTCTTGATTTAATGATGCCGTCGTCTTTGAACATCTTGATTATTTCTCCTATCACATCTGGTGATGAGTTACATTGCAAATAATTCCAATTTAGAGACGACAGTTCTTCTTCCGTCCATCTGTTAATATAAGAATTAATTATTATTATAGTGGTAGAGCCACGCTATAGACTTATTTGTCTACAGAATGAACGGGCCGGCTCGACCGGGGTAGTACCACTGTCTCACAGAGAACCAACGTAAAGTGACAGTTTACTGTCGCGTTTCGTATGGTAAGTGAGATATCCGGAGACCCAGATTCCACCTTCCCTTCCCTAATCCCTATTCCTGTCCCTTAAGGCCGACAGCGCATACATGATACTTTTGGTATTGTGGATGTTCATGGGCGGTGGAGATCACTTAACATCAGGTGACTCACTGGCTCGTTTGTCGGACTATGCTATAAAAAAATAAGGGGTGTTATAATGGTAAGGTGTTATATATCTGAGTCTAAATGAATGGATCAATTTTGAAGCGGTTTTTATATTTGAAAGTTAACGAGAGTAGAATAGCTATGTAACCATTCGGAAGTTCCCGAATAATTCGAAAGCTAGCGAATAATTAGATTATATTTCGAATAATTAAATTATACGCGAAGTTTTGAGAGTTTTGAGTTTAGGGTTTGTTATATTTGGCATTAAAATATAAAATTTACAAATAATATACATTTTATTTAAACTATGAAATAAAATTACAAAAACAGAACGATTAGCATTTCTTTTTTAAATAAGAATGAAACAACAGAAATAATTTTGTAGCAAATAAAGTATTACCAAAACAACACTTAAACACAAACAACACAAACAACACACAACGTTTATAAATTTGCTAAAATTTTTTGTTTAAAAATAACAAATACGATACTGAATCTCGTAATAATATTCGTTTCTGAGATATAAAATCACCAGTATTGGAAAATATTTTTCTGTTAATATAAATGAAAAGACCTTCAAAAATATTTTATGAATTATGGATATGTGTCATGGCCATGGCACTTTATTTAAAAGATGGAACTGATTTGGGCATTGTCCCTTTTCGACTGATTCCCAACTTTTCGCATAATTCGACATTTATCGAATTATTCGCACACCACTAATATTTTTACTTTTTGATAAACGTTATGAACGCTAAAATTGTGCATACCAGTCATGTTTGCATTAATTGTATTGTTATGTTTATATGCATTTTAAGCCCTATGTTCAACGAAGCAGTGTCATTTTAAGCCCTATGTTCAACGAAGCAGTGTCATTTTAAGCCCTATGTTCAACGAAGCAGTGTCATTTTAAGCCCTATGTTCAACGAAGCAGTGTCATTTTAAGCCCTATGTTCAACGAAGCAGTGTCATTTTAAGCCCTATGTTCAACGAAGCAGTGTCATTTTAAGCCCTATGTTCAACGAAGCAGTGTCATTTTAAGCCCTATGTTCAACGAAGCAGTGTCATTTTAAGCCCTATGTTCAACGAAGCAGTGTCATTTTAAGCCCTATGTTCAACGAAGCAGTGTCATTTTGATAAATAAATAAATTCTTACTTTTGTTCAGACGCGTTGTCCGTGAATTGAACTTCCATTGTTTTGTTCTCTTCGGGCGACTTCATCTCTGAATCCTCGTGGGGAGCGGTTCCCTCGCAATGCTTGGGGATTACATTATTGTCCTCGAAACTTTCAGTCTCTAATCGGAAATTAGTCGTGCTTTGTAGCGTATGAGGTTTCTTTATGAACGTGTTTATGACGTACTCGATAAGGTCGGACCAGTCCTGGAAATGTAATAGTTTATTGTACTACTGTTTATTTTACTGTATTTTTTGTAACATGTCATTTTCGGCCTAGGCTACTAATTAATGATAATCAGGAGTATTATTTAAATAATATTTTAATGGTGGAATGTTCTAGAATGAAATTCTATAGACACATCGAAATGTGGGTGTTCTCGAAATCTGAGAACGAAAGAAGGAACGACCGAACCAGTTCTAATCCGACAAAGAAACGTTAATATAATCCTTCTAAATATATAAAATCCACAGAGCTTATGTTCAATATTAAATAATAAGGTTTATTTTTTATTTCAAATATCTCACTACAAAAATTGTATCTACTTTGAGGTTAGACACGACTTCTAGACAGACGTCGACTTGTGTTTAAATATAAACATTGTATAAACTGTTAACTCTTGGCCGCACCGTCAACCTGTGGAACAGTTTGCCAGACGCCGTATTCCTCCTTCCTATGATCCTGGGTCCTTTCGGCGTAATGTAAAAAAGCTATTCAGCTGGCTACCATGATGGTGTTGTGTTGGGAAGGATAGATTGTCTCTCGCTACTTGATACTCTAACTGGACGGCACTGCACTTGTCACCAGGTGCAGTGTGGTCACTTTGGCTCGCCCGTATATAAATAACACGAATATGAAATAGACTTCGTTTTAAATACGTTTTGAAAGTGAGTTTAATGTTTTAGTAAAAACAAAAAAGTTTTTTACTGTTTATAATGTAGTTTATTTGCCTGTACCAAGCACCGTTGGTAACAATGCGTATGTTTATGGCATAAGTAGGTATCAGTTACGACTATAGGTTGGTCGTTGACGGTTTTTGCGTTAACGAAATGAAACCGTTTCCTATAAACGGTCAACTAGTTTAAAAACCAGTTGACGTTTTAACTGGTCTGCAGAAACGTCCTCAGATCTATACGTTAACCGTAGTGTCTGTCGTTGATTCAACGACGTTAAATGAAACAGGTTGATAAATTGAACTAGTTTTGCGGTAAAGAGAAAACGGTTGACTCATTTACAGTAGAAAAAACGGTTCGTTGATTCAACGCCCACTCCTAGTTACGACATGAAAGATTGTTAGCAAAACTTGTTGCTAAAGACACTTACATCACAAATCTCAAACTCTGATTTCCAGATGGAGGTGAACGTTTTTAATATGTTCGGTTGGAACAGAGTGATCAAACTGTCCAGCTCTCCACCGACGTGGTGCATCATAGTGAATATGCAATCGTTCACAAACTCGCCGTTGTCCATATAATCCTCCAACAGAAGTCCGTATTGATGCATTATTTCTGGGGTTGCGAATCTGAAATAGAACAATTAAATTTATTAATACCTGTTAACAAACCCTGGCAACGTTCATTCAACGCTCAAAAGTGAATTTTAACACCAGCTTAAATATCCGTAATACCAAGCAATTCAAAAAATTCAGGGAAATCGGGACCAGATTCGTAAAAAAACTAAGCAGAAATTTATCCGCCGTTTATATCATAGTAAAAATTGCTTCAATAAACAATAACAATCTGAACTAGTGACAATATAAAAGAATACGACAGATTAGAAAACATCACATAGTTTAAGACCCTGTCAAGTACCTAACGAACTATAAAAACAGAAGATTGGGGCAATCTTCATTTACTACCTACTAGTAATCTCTTCGATTTGGGCTTATTTGTTTTAACGAGTTTTGTCGGGAAACGTAGTTATATAATGGAGACAGGAGGAGGAAATCAGTGGGACTTTATATTAGTAGTAATATAATAAACTTACTGTTTGATGTGGTCGATCATACTGGTGGATCCGTGATAATCGGGCGATTTCATAACATTATCCAAAAATAGCAGTAAAATATGATTTGTTACTATGAGATCCTGAAATGTTAATGTTACAATATCCATTAATAACCGCACAGCGAAATATATGTAATGTGAGATTACAACGCATGATAGGTAGGAAATATCATTAGTTGTTTTCTCGAAATATGGTTATAAGAAATAAATATTTCGATGGATAGTTTCTAAATTTAATGCAAATTTATAAAAACAAACATTAAAATTGCCATTTTATTCTCATGCACAGATAATTACGACAGTAGTTTTACGACCAATTTCGATAAACGAACTTAATTCGAAACTACAGATCGTTCCAAAAATGAACCAGTAAAAATTAAGTTTGAATGCTACGCCTACAAACGACATAGTTTGATCGGTTTTTTTTTTGGTTCGCTCTAACAATGCAGATTGAGATTGCTTATTAAAATTGGCTATTAGTTCATACTAATCTTTCGATCCACCATTTACTACTCTACAGAATAAAACCTTGACTGCCTTGGTGGCGCAGTGGTAATTGCGCATGCGTTACGACTGCTGTGCTGAGGTCTCGGGTTCGATCCCCGGGTCGGGTAAAGTGATATTGGGTTTTTCTATCTAGAAATTCCTCAGTATTAGCCCGGAGTCTGGAATTTGTGCCCGGTATGGCGATAGGCTCGCCCCCTATCACATTATGGGACCGAAATTCGGCGAAAAGTGGGTGTACTCGTTACACCTCTGCCTACCCCTTCGGGGATTACAGGCGTGAGTGTATGTATGTATGTAATAAAAATATAGTTATTTTTCAAATTATTCTTTTAGCCCGAAAAGAGTTTTTAAGATAAGAAAAATTATAAAATAGAACTAAAATATTTGAAATTCAGTAAATATTAATAGTGATTTTTTTCTAGGGGACTTCTGTCTGCTATCGTACCTACAAACAACCATATGCGAAGCTACGGCAAAGGCTAGTGTATATAGTAAATCTAAAAACCAGTACCACGTCAGATATACAACTCAATATAGAAATAATAGTTTTCAACGTACTTGTAAATATTGTTTTGTCTGATATTTTGGGTTGTAATGACGCAACAATAACACTAAAAGAGAACGTAGCTCTTCCGTCTCGCACATTTTGATCTGCAATTTGACGAGTTCCTCCTGATCATCCTTGCACGTGTGAGAGAACTTCTTGTACACTTCAATAGCTTGAACGAATTCCCTTATAGCAGTCACAACCTGGAAAATAATTATTGCTATTTACGACTACCAATATATTATTGCTTGTATACAAATAAAAAATAAGAGCTGGTCGTTGGTAAGGGCATCACTTCAGAACAAACCGATTTGGCAAATTGTTGTATGTTTACCCAAAATTACGTACTGACTTAAATGATTCCCTTTTTTGTACTCTATACTGCGCTGGTACAACGCTGTAGACTATAACTTCACCCATCTTTTCAACTTCTTTTATATTGTCGATTTATATGACGATCCGACGAGTATGAGAGAAATAAACTCTCCATAAACCCACTACTAAACTAAATAAACCTGGTTAAGCCAGGTGAATAAAACGAACAGGAATGGTACATCGATCATAGAATGATATGCCGATACACTGACAGAGATCGCACTTGGAAGTCAACTATCTGTCAGCCAAACAAATAATGTGAGGTTTTCTCTCAGTCAATAAAGAACCTAAATAGGGCACAATTTAACAAATATCAATTCATTCAATTTAAAAACTGTATTTCATTAAGAATTTTGAATTTTGGGGGGTATTTGTTTGCTCGCGTCCGTAGGAATTACCACCTAGTTCTAGGCCCACCCTACACGTGTCCCCCGGGTGGTGCTAAATGAGCAACAACGCCGAGTCTTGGGCGGCGGAAAATAACCCGATCTAGCAAGACTAACAACCTTGTTATTGTTGGAGGTAGGAAATGACCCCAGCAACCCGGTCCTTGCGGTCATGTCTCGTGAGGCTGGGAGTTTTGGCTTGATTGTCTGGACTACGAGGATGAGAACCTCAATAAAAATCCCCAATCCTAAGGTGAGGACTGCGCCGATAGGATGAATGGCTGGAGGGAATCCAGTCACTAGCACCAACCTCGATGTGACAGGTTAACATCGACGGATCGTGCCTTCTTGCAGGAATGGGCGTTACCCTGTAAGCGACCTTATATTTCGACCCTACTCGTGGGAATAAGTATGAATGAACCCTACCAAAACACCCCAACCAAAACCAACCAAAAAACTCTTACTCAGCAAGTGTTCCATCCGGCACTATTTAACAGACCACGTTCAGTTTCTCTTAGTGATGTAGCTAATCCTGAAACCAAACCGCAAGAAGCAAAGTCAACGGAGAACTTAGATCAGACTAACGGCTCCTCCAAGCAACCAGTACCACCACCCTGGCAGCGAGTACCCAACACTAATAAGCGGAAAAGAACCAGTGATTCTCCACCAAACACAACTTCTCTGACGGTATCAAACAGGTTTAACTCATTACCTATAGATCAACCTGAAAATTCTAGCAATGACACCGCAAACATCAAAACAAATAAGCCTCCCCCTATTGTCTTATATGGGATTGAAGATGTTAATGAACTCACAAAACTCATTGAATCAGTATGTAATCCCAAACTATTTAATATAAGAATAGTAAATAAAAACTTACTACGTGTTCTAGTGGATTGCCCTGAAACCTATAAGAATGTTATATCGATAATAAGAAATAAAGGCTTGATAGGTCACACGTTCACACCAAAAGAGAAGAAGCCATATCGCATAGTTATAAAGAAACTGCACTACACTACACCTCACAGCGAAATAATAGGAGCGATAAAAGCTACTGGGAACACAGTTTGCGGAGAAATTATTAATGCCAGATATGGTCCAGATAAAACACCATCCTTTACATTCTTTGTCAACATGGAACGAAATGAAAATAACAAGGCAGTTAAAGACATCAAGTATATCTACCACCAGCAAGTTAAAATAGAAGAACCTCGCAAATCTTCAACTATTGTCCAATGTCAACGTTGTCAGCAATATGGTCATTCTAAGAACAATTGCATGAGGCCTTATAGATGCGTAAAATGCGGAGAAGGACATAAAACAGCTGACTGCTTGAAAAAGGATCGCAACACTCCTGCTAAGTGCGCTCTGTGCTCGTGTGACCATCCAGCTAACTACAAAGGCTGCCAGGTCTACAGGGAAATACTGACTAGAAAAGGAAAACAGACAAAAACAAATACTAGACCTAGACCTCTCAGCAATGAGAAAAACCAAGACGAATTAGTCGAATCACAAGCTCATTCCAACATATCCCCAGGGGTACAATGGGATAAAAGAACGTACTCTGAGGTCACAGCAAACCTCCATTCAAACTCTGACTCAGCGCCTAAACACAACCCACAACAAAGTTTCTACATTGAACAAATACTCATCAAACAATCTGAAAAGATAGACCAGCTAATACACCAAATAGGCACCCTCCTGAACCTATTGACTACTGTAGTCTCTAAATTACATTCTTAGTTCCGCTACGTATCGCAACTTGGAACATCAACGGACTGTCGTCCAACATCCTAGAACTTGAAGAAGTGATTAAAAGTAACAAGCTCGATATAGTTCTCATCTCTGAGTCTCATTCCACCAAAAATAGCAGTTACCGTATGAATGGGTTCAACATCTACTTCACACCTCATCCTGGCGTTGGCAAAGCTCACGCAGGTAGTGCAATCGTGATCAGATCTAATATTAAGCATACCATACTAGAAAACTACGCTTCAGAACATATCCAGGCTACAACAATTAGACTAAACGACCGAACGGGACCGATCACACTGTCTGCTGTATACTGCCCGCCTAAACACAAAATTACACAACAGATGTTTGAACACTACTTTGCCCAACTCGGAAGTAAATTTATATCAGGAGGAGACTGGAATGCAAAGCACACTTACTGGGGCTCCCGTATCACTCTGCCAAGAGGCCGCTCATTAAAAAGTTGCCTAGATGCCTATCATATTACGCCAATATCTACTGGTGAACCAACTAGCTGGCCAACTGACCATAAGAAACTGCCGGACCTGTTGGATTTCTTTGTAACCAAAGGTATTAGTCATCTGTGTACTTCTGTAGAGTCAAATCTTGATGGGTCTTCTGACCACACACCGGTAATCCTCACCTTGAGCGTTACAGTTATAATCTCGGAACCAACAGAGTCCTTATCAAACCCAAAAACTGACTGGCAAGGCTTTCGTAGTTACCTGGAAGATAAAACTCAGTTAAACATTCCTCTGAAATCTAAAGAAGATGTTGATAATGCCTGCGAATACATAACCAACTTGATTCAGGTATCTGCCTGGACAAATTCACCTTACCTACGTCGTATGCCTTTGATGTCGCCACAATCAGGCGATATCAAAGCGCAACTTCTGGAAAAACGACGGCTCAGAAGGATTTGGCACCAGTCGCAACTTCGAGCAGACAAAACTGCATTTAACTCTGCTGCAAAACAACTGCAAGAGTTACTTCGAGAAACAACAAACATAAAGTTCCGACAAACAATGCAAAACATGTCGCCACAAGGAAAGGGCGAAACTTCAATATGGAAGGCAGTAAAAACTAACGGAAAACCGCAACATCACCTCCATCCTCTCAAATCCTCGTCTTCATGGGTGAGAACGGACGCTGAGAAGGCGGAAGTATTCGCGGATCACCTAGAAAACGTTTTCAAACCGAATTATGCTGGAGGCGACGAAGCTGACGTAGACGAAATACTCAGACGGGATTTCCAGCTGTGCTTACCAATAAAACCCACGTCACCAAAAGAAATAGCAGGTGAAATTAGACGATTGGACTCCAACAAGGCCCCTGGTTTTGACTTAATTACTCCAACAGTTCTAAAAAATCTACCCAGAAAATGCATCACACTACTTGCCGCACTTTTTAATGCAACACTGAGAGTATCATACTTCCCTAAGATCTGGAAAGTATCTCAGGTTTTAATGATCTGCAAGCCCGGAAAGTCTCCGCATGAGGCTTCATCGTACCGCCCTATCAGTCTCACACCAGTTCTGTCAAAGCTATGGGAAAAAATCTTCATAGTTCGTCTAAAGGATTACATGGATCGCTGTGATATTATTCCTCGGCACCAGTTCGGATTTCGTAAACATCACTCTACAATTGAGCAAATGCACCGAATACACAATGAAATTACACGCTGCTTTGAAAGGAAATTGTACTGCTCGGCGGCTTTCTTAGACGTGCAGCAAGCGTTTGATAGAGTCTGGCACAAAGGTCTTTTATGCAAAGTGAAAAATAAACTTCCGCACTCTGTCTACCCTATTATTGAATCATATCTTGAAGACAGGCATTTTCAAGTGAAACAGAGAGACGCAAGATCTACGTTACGTAAAATTAAAGCTGGAGTACCACAGGGATCTGTTCTCGGCCCCATATTATACAACATCTTCACCTCAGACTTACCGACATCTGATGATGTGACGGTTGCAACGTACGCTGATGACG
This sequence comes from Laothoe populi, assembly GCA_905220505.1. Taxonomy (NCBI): domain Eukaryota; kingdom Metazoa; phylum Arthropoda; class Insecta; order Lepidoptera; family Sphingidae; genus Laothoe; species Laothoe populi. Next base: position 10,734,421 of record HG992151.1, on the reverse strand, counting down.
TAGCCTATCTCGCTAGTGATGAAGTTCCAGATGAGGCCAGCAATAAGCTCCAAAAATTACTAGATGAAACACACACATGGTTGAGAAAATGGCGTATTCGGGCAAGTACTCAAAAATCAAACCACATCACTTTCACATTAAGAAGGGCACACTGTCCACCTGTTAAGCTTGGCGATGATATTTTGCCAGATACTGAGTTTGTGAAGTACCTGGGCTTCAACCTAGACAGAAGGCTCACCTGGACGTGCCACATACGGAAGAAAAGAGATGAGATAAATCTAAAGTTAAGAAACCTGCACTGGCTCATGGGCAGAAATTCAGTCTTGTCGGTTGACAACAAACTCCTGATATACAACTCAATCATAAAACCAATTTGGACCTACGGTATCCCTCTGTGGGGCTCCGCCAGCAAAAGCAACATAATGTGCCTGCAAAGAGTACAAAATAACATTCTACGTACCATAACAAACGCTCCGTGGTTTTCTAAAAATGAAGAAATACACAAATACCTCAATGTGTCAACAGTACAATATGAAATAGAGAAGTTCAGAAAGAAATATGCAGAACGCCTGTCAGCTCATCCCAATACCTTAGCAACTGAACTATTAAAACCTTCCCTAACACCGAAACGACTGAAAAGGAAAGATGTATTGTGAAAGGCAGATGAGGCAATGGCCTCCTCGCCTCCAAATCAGATGTCTCCCAACAAATCTGCTTATAGTCTGGCGACTGATCGCAGATTAAAGGAAAAAAAAAAAAAAAAAAAAAAAAAAAAAATTTCATTAAGAAATCTAAATGTTAAAAATGCTTAAAATATGTGAGATATTCGCATGTACAAAACGAAACGTGACCTATTAAATAAAAATGTGACGTCAAAGTCTTTGATATGGCTGCCAGGTTGTATAATTAGATACGTAAGCAAAATCGAAAACAAACGTAAGAAGAATACGTCATAAAATAAATAACCATTATACTAATGGTTGTTTTGTGCTAAAATAAACTTTATATAATTTTAATGACAAAATGTAACGCAAAAATTATGAAGCCCCATACCTGATGATAAGACAACGATAATATTATCGATTCAAGTATCGGTATGGAATGGCGTGCCTTTGGATATAATTCCTAACTTAAAAATGTAAGCGTAAGGTTGTAAGTTATGTTGCGAATTTGTTTATAAGAATTGAAGTTACAGACTTGAAAATTGAAGCAAATTGTGTTCAACTTATACTTAATGCTAACTTCTCCTAAATTTGTATTTGAATGAAAACCATATTATGTTAGTTAATGCACGCTGAAATATAGCCTAACGGCTCTCATATTGTGAGTTTTAGATATTATTATTATTTATCAAAATTACATTAAAAAAAACAATAAAGTTGTTTTTTCACGTATAAGTTGATATGAAGCAAAAACTATAATAATGTAATAATCATTATTAAAATAAAGTAAATGTATATTTAAGCTTCATTTATCTCAGAAATTAAAACTATTGAAAAAACATGCATTTAATAAATTATAGGTAGTATATTTACGTACACCTATGTTGTTCTTTAAACATTATGGTTGTTTTTGGACTACTAAATAATGATGCCTGACAAGACTAGAATTATAAAAGATGATCAATACTCAAATATCTTTGTCATTAGTACGATAACATTAGAAACAATTAAATTAAAAAGGCATACTTACTAAATGAAGACGTCGCATACAGGGCTTCAAATCATTGCCGTCCAGTTTGATGGCCAACTCGAATTGTTCACACAGATTGACACCTTCCGCAGTCAAATACGATAATATGTCGAATGATAAAACGGAGCAGATATGTTCTAAATCTAGTTCTATTTGTGTGGCAAACTTCAGAAAGTAAGTCACGAGCCAGAAAAAATGAGACGTGTCGATTTCTAACTGCCGGTTAGTGAGAATTTGGCTGTGAAGGGTCTGAACTAAGGAATTGTATCCTTTCAACAGGAAGTCAACTGTGAATTCTTTCAGCACATTCGATATATCGTCATCCGTTGGAGTTTTATGCGATAGTCCTTGCACGTTTAATCTTGAATGATAAAGTTTTACATAATATGAGGAAAAAACACAAAAAGTATTAATTTGTCAATAAACGATACTTACATGTTAGCTTTACCCCTTTTAACAATTTTTTTTCTTTTTCGCTCTTGGGGATTAACTCCAGAGCGCCCCTTGTTATTGGTTCTTTGTTTGGGGTTATGTGGTTTTTGATGAACGGGTTTCTGTGTAGGTACATCGTCTTCATTACTTGAAGTTGAAATTGATTCCAGATTGTCGATTTGTGTTCCATACCCACAATCGGAATATTCAGATATTATGGTTTTCTTTTTTTGTGTGGGCAATTGAGTTTGTACACCTCGTTCTGAAAAACCGGCGCTGCTAAGCGAGTCAGCTTTAACCTGTATAAATAAAACGAAAGAAACATCTATCAGTCAAATACATTTTAGGAAACATTATTGCTAAATTTGTTAAAATCGCTGATCTTACGTTTTCTATTATTTTCACCGCCTCACTAGGGAGTTTTTCCGTCTGATATATTTCATCTTCTTTTTTGTTAGCTTGTTGATATGCGTCATTGATGTTTTCATGATTATAATTCATTAAGGTAGCATCCCATCCGTTGTTAGCTGTGTTGGGTTCATCGTTAGATTTTCTGCTTGTGCTCGTGTCTGATGAATCCGACGTCGGATCAGATGTTAAAATAGGCGATGAGTTTTCACTACCTGATTTTGCAACAATTTATAGTCAAATTAATAAAAGGCAATAAACTTAAAATGTAATAAAATATAATCATGTCTATAACAATTAAGCATTAAGTGTCGGCACAACTTGCCTCTGTCGGGTGGAGAAGTGTTACTTTCGTTGTCTTCTGAACTTTCCGAGAGGGACGCCTCCAACCACATATTAAGTAGTTTGTGCAACGTAACAATATGCTGGTCTTTGTATAGCAAAGCTATCAACTGAACCATTGTAACCGCCCATTTAGTCTGAAAGATAAACGTTTACAAAACAAAAATCTCGTCTATTGCAAATAGTGCATAAAAACAAACAAACTACTTTCCTTTTATTTCCATCAGCGTGTATAACAGGAATGAGTTGCATGCTTGCATTATTTTATCACTTACCGCATCGGGAATGGTCATCAACTTGATAAGAACTTTATCTATACTTTGACTGAATATGTTCCATAGTATCTGATTTTGTACGGTGTGAGCAGTACCATTATAACTAGAACTTTGGTTGCTGTTGTCTTCGGGAATATGCAAGATATTCCTGAGTAACAAAAGGCTATTGCTTATATTGGTACATTGTTCTGCTGACAGCTTTGATTTTTGTTCGGAATCTATATTTTTCTTTAAGAACTCTATGATTACTTTAGTCGCTCTATGGTCTGTAAATGCAACTTTGGTAAATGTAAGTAGATTATTAATTTCAAATATAGTATGTCGTCCAGAATCATTTTGTGAAATAACATCAACTGAAAGTAAACACTCAATAGGAATTGTTAAATTTACTAATATTTTAATCAAGAGTTCCGTTGTTTTATCATCTTTAGTATTAATTAGGAGAGGTATGAGATCCTTCTTTATATTCTGACCAAAGCTTATACTTCGTCGAAATGTACGTAAATATTTATCTTCAGTTATAATATGGTGCAGGATCGCTTCAAGGGCAGCTAAAACAAATAATATGACACCATATTAAAATGCGTAATAGAAAAAATAACTGACTTTGTCCAAACCAAAAACTTTTATATAGTTTGATACGATAGAACTTATCATAAATGAAGCATATCTAAATTTTGTTATCGCGTTAATGATAGTATAATACTTACCATTACAATTTTCATTGACGTGATATCCATCTGCACGTAGAAATCCAAGATTACTAAATGTACTGTGGATCTGAGGACTTCGTAAAACCCATTCCATTTTCTATCTATAAAAAAATATAATATACTATTATTATACAAAGCAAATAGCAGGGGACAATGTAGTCGGGCGTGGTGCGGACTGCTGAGAAAAAAGTTTATTTAAAAAGACTATTGAACTATGGTTCATTAATACGTGAATAGAAATCTCTATACCCATGTAAAGCACACTGACCGCATGGAAGAGTGTGAGACTAAGCATAGTTAATTTTGATATATGAAAGAGTCCACAAAGCTAAAATTCATATAAAATAATGTGTTAAAAATACATTAAATTAAATTAAAACATTTACTGTTTACCTTCGTACTGATACTGAGAATATCATCAAATACATAGCATAGGTAATAACGTATTTGAACACGCTGCCGCTGCCGCTGCCGACACCTAGCAAGTTATTCCAAGCTATGGTACTTTTATAATTTCATGGTAACAATAAACAAAATGTATAATTGCCTCGGTGGCACAATGGTAATTGCCCATGCGTTACGACTGCTGCGCTAAGGTCTCTGGTTCGATCCCCGGGTCGGGTAAAGTGATATTGGGTTTCTCTATATATAAATTCTCAGTATCAGCCCGGAGTATGGAATCTGTGCCCGGTATGGCGATAGGCTCGTCCTCTATCACATTATGGGACCGAAATTCGGCGAAAAGTGTGTGTACTGGTTACACCTCTGCCTACCCCTTCGGGGATTACAGGCGTGAATGTATATGTAAAATGTATATATTGTCTGGGTTTTTTAATGTCACTTGGAATCCTAAAAAATAAGTAAATAAGTAATGTTCGTAAGTTGGTGGATCACTGGAACTAATTATCGGATTGTAATAATTCTTCCACCAATAAGAAGCTATATTATCCCCAAGTGATTATGACATCTTCATTGTGTTATAATAAGTTTTCAGTAAGAATTTGAAGTTCACACCGGCGCGGCGGGTCACGGGTAAAGGCTTGGTATATAAAACTACGGTTTGCCCTACATACGTATTTTCGAATCGTGAATAGAAAAAAGCTACAACTTTAAAGGTACAAATAAAATAGGCTCCTTATTTGCTAGTAGAAGATTTTTAGGCCGGTGGAGCCGCGAGCAAGATATATATGTATTATATATTCCATAAGTGTAGTGATAAAAAATCTCAAATATGTTTTAGTTCTGAAAAGTTTACCACGGAAACCTCAAAACTGTGATGTTTTAAAATGAAAATTATTAGGAAGCCGTTCAACCAACACCAATTAACAACCATGAAAGGACTGACATTTACGAAAAGGTTGGAAAAGTTTTTACAACTCATAATATAGTACCTATTATATTAAGTTCGTTCAATTTTCGTACTGTTTTTAAGATTTCAGTATTTCTTATTCTATTGCGCTTCAAGCCATACTTGGCGAATCATGGCAGATGTTCAAATCCTCACGTGTACCATTTCAAAGTGATTTTTGATACATAAGGTTATTTTTTTTTTACAATTTCGTGATGAGACGAATAAGTCGCTTGTTTTATATTAGTTGCCACGCCTGTCCATAAACATAGAAACATCGCATAGAACTTTGAAAGCATTGCATTACGCTCACCACCATATGAGAGGTTAGGCCTCATATTACTCACTAATTTAAATGTATTCAAATGCCTTCAAATATAGTTTCTGAGTTTTTGAAGTGGCCGAAGGCAGATAAGCGAAATTAAATAGAATTATTGAATACTAGCTGTTGCTCGCGGCTCCGCCCGCGTGGAGGTCATGTATGAGACAAAAAGTATACACTACAAAATACCAATTTTCATGCATTTAACTTCAAAAATGAAGGATTTTCATACAAACTATCATCCCCTATTTTACCCCCTTAGGGGTGGTATTTCCAAAAACCCTTCCTTAGTGGATGCCTACGTCATAAAAGGTACCTACTGTCAAAATTTCAAGTCTCTAACCCCAGCCGTTTTGGCTGTGCGTTGATCGATCAGTCAGTCAGTTTCTTCTTTTATATATACAGATCAATGTACCAATGTCATTGCAACATAACTTATTTTTCCGATAAACATCAAAACTGTCTCAACACCTAGCTAGGCCTCTTGAAATATGATTTAAAAAATAATCTGTTTTGAGACGGGAGGTATAAGAGGAGGACACCCCGAATTTGCCTATTCCTCTTTACTGACCGTTTTGTCCATAAATGGGAAAGCAGAGCTAGCTTTTTCAGCTGTTACGTAGTTTGTAAGGTGAGCCGCTACATATCCGCTAAATAAGCAATTGTTTAGCGGATGAGTTATGAAATAAATAACGTATGATTAAATTTACCAACAATTAGTTTTTAACTTGTTTAAGTCCGAACAAACTATAATGTCGCCTTAATTTTTTACTGTCGTTTTCCAGCATCGTGCAGGATCTCGCAAGTTCCTGGATCCTGTGGTACTAAAGACATGTAGTTCGGCTGATAATATAATTATATTAAAATAAAGACTATATAATGTAGAATTTATTCTCAATAAACTTAGTCAAAATGCCCTCTCTTTAAAAATAATATATGTCAAGAAAATCCGCGGTTAATCGTCGATTTCAGCACAAAACTAGTAAATATTTATATCAGCTGCTGCTTTGAAAATGTATTTTGTCGGAATACTTGTTGAAGGTTTTCGAATATTGTATGACAAAAGGTTCCTCGCCGTTTTTGAGGACAACTCAGTTAGGCCTGAAATTTAGTGTGATAAGCCAAATCATGAATGACAAAGGATGATGTTATGGTTGGATATGCCTGCTTGCTTCTGTACCGTTGTGGTTGTACCCTTTATCATGGTTTATTATAACTTCTCCGATTTACAAAAAAAAAATAACAAGTAAAAAACTGAATTTTGTAATATTTTTTTCCACTTGTTTCAATATAATCTTGGCTTCTCTAGCCTTCATTTCTTCAGACGCGCATTGAGAAGATATGCTGTTTTTTAATCTTTTACAATAAGCATAGATCATCATTCAACACTCTCCTAAAAAAACTGCTTAACCCCATTTGACGGGTTAAAAGTTATAAACAATTTTATCGGGGGTTTATCAATAATATCCATACCAATACTATAAATGCGAAAGTAACTCTGTTTGTTTGTTACCTTTTCACGTCTAAGCGGCTGACCGGATTGGGATAATATTTGGCAAGTAAATAGATGATATCCTGGAGAAGGACATAGGCTATCTTTCTTCTGAAAAAACAACCTTGAAAGGGGTCAAATAGGAGTTCAAAATTTGTATGGGAAATCCCTCATTCCTCAAGTTAGGGATCTGAAAAGTTCTTATGGGATGGCATAATATAGAAAGATGTAATAGCTTAAGATATCCCTCGGATTTTATACCTTTTCTTTCAAAAATAACTAATACGCGGGCGAAGCCACTGGCAAAAGCTATAAGTATATAAAAATGTTCTGTTGGTTTGAGTATGCTTCCAAAACTCAAAAAGTTTTGCATCGATTGAGCTCAAATTTTTACACGATAGGCAACTAACTGGCTTCAAAGATTGTTTTTATCTATTTTTAAGCCTTGACGCAAGGGGATATGGGGGCGGGGTCGAAAGAGGGGATGAACAATCGAATATTTTCAAATATACCCAAGTGGAGTATCAAATAAAAGGGCATGACGTGTCCATTACAAAACTGTAAGTTACATGAAAATCGGTTCAACCGTTTAAACGTTGTGAACTCTTATTTCGGGGGTTTATCAAAATTTATAAAATGTACATTATATGACTGCCTCGGTGGCGCAGTTGTAACTGCGCATGGGTTACGACTGTTGTGCTGAGCTCTCGGGTTCGATTCCCGGGTCAGGTAAAAGTAAAATAAAAGGTAAAATTTAATTATCGCCCAATCGCCATCACCTCAGTGATGTGTAAAGTCATGGAGCGACTAATTAACAGCCAATTGGTTCGCTACCTGGAGGATCACTCGTTGATCAGTGACAGACAATACGAGTTCCGTCATAACCGATCAACGGGTGATCTTCTAGCGTTTGTATTACATCATTGGGGCGAGGCGATTGACAGGCATGGCGAGGCTCTGGCTGTGAGTCTCGACATAGCCAAGGCGTTTGATAGGATCTGGCATCGCGGCCTTCTCTCCAAGCTCCCGGCATACGGTCTGCCCGACAACCTGTGCAAGTGGATCTCCGGCTTTCTGCATGAGCGTAGAATACGTGTCCTCGTTGATGGACACGCTTCGCAGCTCATGTCAGTAAATGCCGGAGTACCACAAGGTTCTGTGCTTTCGCCCACCTTGTTTATTCTGCATATTAATGATATGTTGTCGCTTGGCAACATTCATTGCTATGCAGATGACAGCACGGTTCATGGGCGTTATTGCAGCTAGCCTCCTGGTTGCCGGGCGGATACTGAGAGGAGACGCGAGGATCTTGTCATTGAGCTCAACCAGGCCTTGGATCTCATATCATCATGGGGTACCAGGAATCGGGTTGAGTTTAATGCCAAGAAAACCCAGGTGTGCGCGTTTTCGTGCAAGAAATCCCCGTTTTCTCCCATCCCCGTTCTTCAGGGTGTTCCACTCGCAATGCGGAATGACCTTAGTGTCCTAGGTATGGATATCCGCTGCGATCTTAATCCAAGGAGTCACATCGAGGGCGTAATATCCGCCACTTCCCGTAGGGTCGGAATCCTGAACAGGGTGCGGCGGTTTTTCACGCCCGGTCAGCTATACCGCTTATATAAAGCGCAACTGCGGCCGGGAATGGAATACTGCTCACACCTCTGAGACGGTTCCGCAAAATACCTTCTCGATGCCTTGGATGGGTTGGAGCGGCGGGCCATCCGCATTGTGAATGATGCAGACGTGAGTAACAGCCTGGAGCCGCTACAGCTGCGTAGGGATATTTCCTCGCTTAGCGTGTTCTACCGTCTGTATCATGGCGAATGCTCTGAAGAATTGTTTAATCTTATCCCGTCCTCTCCCTTCCATACCAGAACCACGCGTACTGGATTGCGGATCCACAGCTTGGTGGTATCTACTACCCCGGCCCGAACCAAGAGGTTCACAAACTCGTATTTTTGCCACACCATCAAGCTGTGGAACAGTTTGCCAGCTACCGTGTTCCCTCCTTCCAATGATCCTGGGTCCTTTAGGCGTAGTGTAAAGAAGCTAAACAGCAGGCCGGCATGATTGTGTTGAGTAGCGAGGGATAGACTGTCTCTTGCTACTTGATACTCTATCTGGACGGCACTGCGCTTTCCATCAGGTGCAGTGTGGTCACTTTGCCGCGCCAGAATAAAAAAAAGTGATATTGTGTTTTCTATTTAGAAATACTCAGTATCAGCCCGGAGTCCGGAAATGTGCCCGGAATGGCGATAGGCTCGCCCCCTTGTTGGTAATGTTACTAACAACTAAAACATAGTCTTTAATCTGATTAAATAGTGTTTTATGCTATTCAGCCTTAGAAGCATAGATGTAATATTATTAACGACTTACGTAGATAATATTCACCAATTATTCCACTGAGCCTATTGCCACTGCCCCTATTGATATAAGTTATAACTGGCGTTCCAATGTAAATTCCACAATTACATATAGGTAAGTTGTAAATGATTTTAACAATCTCACACAATTTTACCACATGTATCCTTTCATCACGTACACAATAAAAGAAACGAGTTGTCCATAAAATATTGTTACGCATCTATCATGTGAAAAGTATCAAATACGTACCACGTGAGCATAAACAACTTTAACCCAAGAACCAATAGTAGGTCACGTTCTCTGAACGCGAGTCGCGTGTACACTGCACGTGCGGCGGACTCAACGCTATTCGCTTAGTGGGGAATCTACCTACGCCCCTCCGCGCTCCGCACACACCGCACCCACCCATTTTACGCCACCTGCCCTGCTTGATTACGCAGATACCTGTCAAATACGACTTTTTTCTATAGCAAAGACCGGCAAACGGGCAATTGGGTCACCTAACTAATTTCTATTAACCATGCACAACCACTAACAAGAAATCAGGGGTAGGTTGCGGTCATTACAGGGTAGATGAGGATATGGAAGGTGGCCAAGGATTTGAGCTTTCGGAATCCTGGGTGATCCTGCTAATATTACGTCTGAGTGACGAGTGGTATTACATCCGGCATGGATGTAATTCAGCTGGGTTAATTATCTTACGATACTGTCGCCAGAGACGACAAATCGTACTCACACTCCCATTGACACTTTAAACCCGTGCCACCACGAATTGAAATTACGCTACCTCGAGTATTACTTCAGTTCTCTGTATATTTTCAATGATAGGGCGACGCAGATACTATGGCTATTTGGCTTTCGTATGTTTATGTTTGTCTCCACAAAACTCAAAAACTAGCTAATGGATTGACTTGAAATTTTGAGCGGCGGGCGAGTAGCCGGTTGTGGAACGGGAGGCTGAGGGTTTGATTCCTGCACCAAGACAAATTTTTGTGTGACAGACAGATGTTTATTTCAGTTTGGGTATTTTGGGACCATAGTCAATAGGGTAGTTTCCTGTGTTTAATTGTGTACATTATTCTCTACGTAATCGAATATAATACGCAAAAGAAACTCTTTTGTGAAAACAGAATCCAAATTGCTTGAAAAATGAGGTCACAATATTTATTTTAAATATTGGTATGAGCAAATACTCACAGGCATAAGCGAAAACGATGGCGTATTGGAAACATATCGCTATCTCCCTCGCACAACGGTATAGTACAGGCGATTCATTGTACCGTGACGTCACGGTATCAGATATGCATTCTTGTACTGTTATTTGACAACTACCCCTTCCAGCAGATTTGAGTGGTGTCTATCTTACTTATTTTTATTCGGATTCATAAAATTCTTTCGTTAATAGGTTTTAGGAAATGTAACTTGTTGATTAAATTAATAAAAAAAACGAGTCAAGTACCCTATTGTGGTTCTTGATACCCACAACACAGGTTTTACCTAGTATGGGGTCAGAACAATGTGTGTGACTGTTGGGTGTTTTTAATTATTTATTTTTACCCAAGAGTGTTTATACATTCTTTGTATATCAAAGCTCTAACGGGAATGGGAAAAAAAAATTTTGTTTAAATTAATTGGTAACCATTGTTATTGTCTAACAAATAATATATATGATATTCTTTCTGGCGTTTACTATTATACTTATAATAATACCCCCCTAATAATAATAATAATTAATATCAGAAAAAGCCGAAACAAAGCATGACTGGCTTTAGCTCCTAAATATAAAAATTGATGTTTTTTTTCTAAATCTTATTTCAGTTAGACATCAGTCAAAATACATTTAAAGCTGCAATTTCAAAATTGCAATATTAACTAAGCAGGGAGGGTCTATCCAAAACCAAAAAACATGGCAAGGGATCTATGAGCAAAAAAGTTTGGAAACCTCTGCTGTAGATGAAATAAGTAACCTTATTCAACCAGTTTTCCAGTATAACTATGATTAGATGGATAAATATGAAGATAAAAAAATCTGTTTATGTTAATATTTTTATCTGAATGTTTTTTTTTATTTGCAAGCTTTTTCTGTGCATATTATTTGACATATTCAGTGATTATAATTTAATTATATTTATATTTTTTTGTTTTGAAACCTATATGTTAAATAAAACCTCCTCAAGATAATGGGTCAGCACATCAAGGACATGATGATGTCAACCTGATGTGTTAGAATATTTGAAAATGGCAATATTTTTCAATGCATTTTTGGAAAGCTGCTGTACACATGCTATTAGCTAAACATCAAATCTTTTGAATGGAAGCTTCTTTTGTGTTCACTTAACATCCTCTCGGAAAAAAAACAGACTTCTTTTTCGTATTTTCTACCCTTCCTTACCAAGGCAGGGTGCAAATCGCTCAATGACAAACCTGTGTTATCAGTTATTTGTGGGTCACATACACTATCAATATCTGATATGCAATCAAGTATCTCCATGTGATTGTTTTTATTTATTTATTTATTTATTGATAGGCTGACTATAATATATCCAATGCCTTAATAAAAAAAAACAATTAATTGTGAGTAAACAAAGTAACATTTTAATTGTTTATTAGTGTTTGCCCACAGCTTTGCACACATGAACTATACAATGTATTAAATCTTGATCAGGGTGTTATATATTTTATAAACATCTCCTTTGTAGAAATGTACTATATTGATCATGAGCAAGGTCATACATTGACTCTCACTTGGCCAATTTTTGGGTAGCTGTGACCACAACCTTTTTTGATGGCTGGATCTGCTCCTGGTTGCACAAACTAGGTATAACCTGTATCTTGGGAGTCAGTGTTCCTCCAAAAACAAGTTTATAAGTTTTAAGATGTAGCATCACATATGTCACAAGTTATTTTTTCATTTTTTTTATTATAATATTTATGATATTCTTAAGCAGATTCTACTTATAAATTCATTTTTAAACTACAATTTAAATTTTTATATTGAGGAAAGAAGTATTTTTTCATTATCATCATAACTACTAACCATTCTACCACTCTTTTTTTACATTGATAGAGGTTGGTTAAGTGATTTTTTTATTAAGTACGAGCCTTAATATTTCAATAATATATCTTGCCAGATAGAATAATTTGGGGAAAATCGGCTCAGACACAATTTCTGGGATATTTAATAATCAACTTTTACCAAGTCAAAGGTCTAGATGCTGAACCCAGCCAAAACTATTTTATAATATGACTTATGTGCCACATTAGATTTCAGAAATAGTGCAAAAAACTACTAAAAGAAAATTATTATGCCATTTAAAAGTAAATACATACCTCTGCCTGTAGCCTTGAATTTGATGTATATTCCGCAATAAATAAGTTCAAATGACAACTAATATATGATAAAAAAATTCAAATTAACATTTAAATTATATTAAGTACACTATTTATGTATATTATTATATTTATGTATATTTCCTATGTAAGAAAGTTAAGAAAATAATCAAGAGTAGAAAATTTGATTTTTAAATTAACCAAATTCGAAAATGTATTCAGTAAGACTGATTTCTATTCTTACATTGGTATACTACACTATGTAATATATATCTTTAACCAGCTTTCTTACTTCTCATCAATGATATTTAACGACACGGTAAATTATAATTCAGATTTCAGTTCGCAAGGTAACTTCAAGGCAATACTACAATAAAGCTCTTTGCACTTTGCAGTACTATTTTGTTTTAAACGTAGCTTCTCTAAGTAACCTGTGTTTTAAACTGACACTTGACAGTAGGCATGAGTCCGATATATCAAAACGTAACATATATCGTTATGAATTAAAATATCATATCGTATCGATAAACCAAACTACATAACCGATATTACATATCCAACCAACTATCGAAAACCAAACCAACTTGAGAACGAAACGCAAATTACAAACACATCGCATCGAAATCCATATTCGCTTCGTCTCTTTTTAACGACGATAATTTAATATGGTATAAAAGAGACGAAGCGAATATGGATTTCGATTTGATGTGTTGCGGTTATCGTGTGACAGTGATCGTGTCACAGTTATCGTGTCAGTGCACATAGCAAAATAAAATTAAACTTTAAAACAATAAAGTCTATTTTGTTATGGATAACATAGCAAATCGATATTTTCACTATTGTGTGTAGTTGTAAAATTCGTCGAATTTGTAATGATCTTTAGATTTATAGACATAAGGCGTAGTTTTGCGTGAACAAACATATTTTGTTTTGGAAACAGTTTGTTTACGTTTTGGACGCCGATTTTGAATTTTAGTTTTGCACAGTTTAAATAGTTTGCGTTTATGTTTCGGTTCTTAATTGCGCAATCGGTACCAAATCATGACTACTAATACCGATATCTGAAAACGGATTTCGATATCGATATGAAAACTCAATATCGGTTATGAAACCGTTTGTCCTCAAAAACGAAAACGCCCATGTCTACTTGACAGTCACAGCCACTGACGTCTATTATACTGGATAGGACATCTAATACCAAATTACAGCTATTTTCTTGACTTATTTGAAGCGCCCCTCTCGAGTGTATTTGAAACTAAATTTGACATATAATAGGGATGTTGATATGTTTTAAAATATCGGATTTCCGATATTTTTAAATATATCAATATCGGAGTTTGATATATGGAAAAAAATATCGATATTTCGATATTTTTATTAAACATTTTGACTCGTCTAAGGGTCTGGTCCTGACGCCATACATCCTTTCTTCGTGAATCGGTGCGCCAATGAATTTATTGGATTCAAAGATCTTGGAATCATATTTGACGACACCTTAAAACGTGATATTTTTTAGTTTTTTTAACTTATAATTTTTTGCCATGAACTTAATATTATTTTCTACTTTTTAGTTCGGCTAGCTAAGCGTGCTATTTTTTAAATATAATTTATAGTCCCAAAACAGCATCAAACCTAGTTATAATAAAATATTCGATTGCAAATTAAGACCCCATAAAAAATATGAGCTAAAATACTACGTTACTTCTACCTTATATTTTTTATTATCTTGGTAAAACTATAGATCATAGGTCCTTCATACGTGTGTAAATATTCAAGTAATTCGGATGTCTTGAAGGTGGTGAACATTACGTTGAAAGATTCCGTTACATATATACTTAGTCTACTTAGATACAATTGTAGCTAATATAAAGTGTGTAAAGACAATCACAATGGTACTGAGCTACAAAATTATTTAGCTACACAGTTTATAATCCACTATATTTATTATAAAAAATTAAGTGAATACTATCTAAGCAACTAAATTAAATAGGGAAAGAGGAAACACATATTATAGTGTAAGAAAGTACCGTAGATTAAGTTGACGATGATGTAGTAGTTTCAATAATTTACGATTATAAATATCGATCTCCGATGTCTATATTTCAATATCGAAATATCGATATATCGTCCAAAAAAATGTTAGTAATAAATATCAATATTTCTAAAAAATAATATTGATATTTCGATATTTTATCAACATTCCTAACATATATATATATATATATATATATATATGGCCATTTAATTGTTTCGAGTGCGTCTGTTTTGTCAGTGGCTTTTAACTGATTATTGCGTTGAAGACCTGAATTTGAAGAATTATTTGTGTGTGGTTTTTGTTAATAAACAATGAGAGTTTGTGTTTATTGTATAACCCGTGACCAAACGGGAAGTGGAGTAACATTTCACAAGTTAGTAAACTTGCATCATGCTTTAGCTATGTATATTGAAACTAGTAATTTTAAAGATGCAATTATAATTTGTGTTCATATCGACAATACATATCGATATATTTTTTTTAGTTTGGAACTACTAGTATTTATGCTTTCATAATGTGCCGTCAAAAACATAAAATAATGAATTAGGATTGATCATATATTTTGATATAAAATTTGTATAAGTACAACATAAAGAAACTGTGAGGAGCTCTAGATCGGTAAACCTACATGTTTTTATACTCCAGGATTCTGTCTAAGGAATAGGAAATATTCGTTTCAAATCATAAAATTTCCATTATAGGTTTCCAACTGACTCGGTGATACAAAAACTATGGCTGAGAAACATGAATGTTGCAAATTTGTTTCCAAACATAAATAGCTATTTATGTTCAAAACATTTTATGGAAGATTGTTTTATTAGACATGTTTCACGGACCCAGTTAAAAAAAGGGCAGTGTGCCCACAATATTTTCCGGTGGGTTTAATATTATATTAAGCGTTTTAAACATAATATAGTAGATTAAAATATGTTTTGCTAAGGCGATGTTTTTATTATTTTTAAGATTTGTAAACCATCGACTGTTGTGTATCATTGTCGATATAGCATCCTTCGTGTCCCAACTCTATCGTTAGTTCCACGGACGCTCACTACTGCTATCAGCGCCAATATGGCGAAAATCAAATAGGCACACTTTCGCGGATCAAATATCCTATCCAGTATAATAGACGTCAGTGGCCACAGCACACAGGAGACCAGTATTGCCAACAACAATTTTTCAATCCCAGTCAACTTAAGTAAGAAATCCCGTCAAAAATCCGTCAAACATTTTCAGTTCCCGTCAATATAATCCGTCAAAATATTTCTAAGAATATAAATATAGGTCATCCTTCATCAACATCATCACATAAATTTTATTTACTTATTTAACTTTTTATTACGTGACATTGGCAAAATTGTGGAGTTGTTCCTCCGCAGAGGCCATTAAAGCAAGAAGAAGAAGGTTTGTATATAAAACAGTAAGAAGTAATGCATAATGTAAGCCGTCCGAACTGACGCTTAGATCCAACATATGGTACGGTACGCACATGGGCGTATATAAGGGGGGGGTTCAGGGGGTCCGGACACCCCCCTTAGCATACGACATAATAAAAAATCGCGGACTACTGATAGCGGATAATATAGACGGTTAGCAGGCTATTTGATTTAAGTGTAAATTTTTGCAGCATTCAGCTATATGCATATTTGGAATTAACAGATTTTTCTACGACTTTTGAGCCTAGTTTAATTTTTTTCATGTACTTTTTACCGCTATCAACTGGTAAAACAGGACTGCTTTTTTTCAGGGCACATCTATTTAAAAAAATACGACCGAGTCTTAAGTAGTGACTACTTAGTAGTGATGAGTGTGATAGTATATGATGTACCATAAGTACCTGGAGGGCAATTCTCCTTTCATTCAAAATAATTTCGTACTCGAATCTACAGTTCGAATCATTTCTCTATAACATAATTTCGAACTACGAAGTAATTTTTTCGAATGATGCATCCATATCCATTTGAATTCGAGTCTTTACTATGAGATTCTACTAAACAATTTGAATTTCGAACTAAAAATCTATAAGTATTTTAATATCCATAGTGTCTCGGGCCTCATCAAATGTGCATCCACTATCCAGTTCTTGGACATGTTTTTGGACTCTTCCAAGTATTTTATCTTTCTAAGACTTTTAGTTAAATCATAATAAAAACACGAGATTGAGTCTTTTTATGGGTAAACACATTAGCATATGGCATCATATACGCAGTAAGTTAGGACCAAAATAAAACAATATCTTTGGGTGTCTAGAGGCCTTCATACGTCCAACATTACCGCACCACCTTCAAGAGCATAGACTCTATGCCGCTTAGCTATAAAGTAAAATATTAATGTTAAGGAAACAATCTTGCCACTTTATCTGGAGAATTCACCTGATACAGTTCATATGAAATTTGTCAAGACGCCATATGGTTTAGACGCCATTAGGTTTCAGTGGTTTAAGGCCAACTCGCTCAAGAATGGCGTAAGCCTGGATGTCATTTTCTACCTACTACAATATCATCAAGCGTTACTTAGCATCTTGCGGCGTACCCTGCGACTGCTGGGAAGAACTTTCGTGTCACTAGACCGAATGGCGTGGCTCAGTACGAAAATCATGTGCACATTTTGAGGAAATATGTATGAATCCAATGCCTTGACACCCAGCGTGAGCTGCAATAAATAAGACCTAAAACTGTGTACACTTAGGGTTGGCCCTAAGTGTACACGACGCGCGTCGCCATGCACTGTAGTTGAAAAATAGGTCGTGACGCGACGTTTCGACTCTGCGCCAGATTGAGTTGACTCTTACAGCTACTCTTCTAGACAACTGTTCTGTACGTCCTGTGACAGGGCTTTTAAAACAAAATTAGGGCTAGCTACATATGCTCACATTGGCGAAAAAAACTTATTCCAAAAGTGCAAGGTCGCCGTCGAAGGATACTTCTTGGGGGACATCATCATCATCATCAAGTTAGGACACAATATTGAATGGTTCGAATTCGAGATGTACGTCCCGACTGGTCTGTACCAGTCGGAGCAGTTCGAGCGATAACCCTCGAGAAATGTTCGAATGGTAATTTTCAGAATAGCTCAAATATTTTGATTTCGAATTCTATTTTTAAAATAATTTATTTATGAACATTTGACATTGTACACTGACAATCAAAACCTTCGAGAAATACCGGACTCGACATTTCCAGAATAGCTTAACTTTACATTCACTCGAAAAAAGTTCGAATTTGAATTATTTTTCGTATACGAAGTTGATTCGAGTGCGTGAGAATTTTCTCCCTGAGTTCTAACATCTCATCTTGGTAATAAGCAACATTAAAATAGTTATTAACCAAAAATAAATTGACTTCACTTGACATTTAATATTTTGACAGTTGTTATGTACAATAAAACAAAAATGAATGAAAATCTGCGGCAGATTTTCATCCTTACAAAGTCCAAATCCAAATAGCAAGTAGCATTTTTTTATTAACTAGCGTTTTCCCATTCTATGTTTAAGTAATTTCTAAATAACTATGATTTGAGCGGTTAGATTTTTAGCTTCTACCCGCTTTTACCCCCCCCCCCCCCCCCCCCCCCCCCATGTAAAAGCTATAGCTACGTCACTGGGTACGCAGCGGTTTTGCTGTGACCTGGTATTGCAGAAGTCTATGGGCGGCGGTGACTACTTACCATCAGGTGGCCCGTGTGCTCGTCTGCCTATCGAGGCACTAAAAAAACCACTTTTCACCGAATTTTTTTACGTTTAAACACTAAATTGGGGTAATTTATAAATCGAACTCATCATTACATCCGACATGATTTTCGGTGCGTGTGTCTTCGTCAGAAGATATCGGCGGTTGGCTGTAAGTTTGTAGTGTTCTAACCTTGGCAAGTTATAATTACTACTAAGTAAGTAGTAATTATAACTGCGAATATTTGAATGGGTGGATGGATGTTTGTTACTCAATTATGCCAGAACGGCTGAACGGATCTTGTGGAAATTTGGCACAGAGATAGACTATAATCTGGAAAAGCACGTCTATTTTGTATCCCGAAAAAAATTACGATTCTCGTGGGATAGTTTTTGATGTCTAACATCATTTCTATCCAGTGCCTGCAATCTCTGGGAGTGATTTCGTGAAAAGAGACGGACCGGATAGATTACTTGAATTTATATACAGTCGACTCTTGATAATTCAAACCTGTCTATAATTCCAAATAATTGTTGGGTTCCTAGAAAAACTCTCAATAAATCATATAAATTTAATGGTTTTTGGTACACAGTAAGTGGAAGAAATAAAATCCATAATTATCAAAAACACGCGGCAATTCGAAATTCTTTCACGCAAACACTCGACAAATCGAAATATGGGCATGTGGTAGATTTGCCAACCGTCCTGTTTTCCCAGGACATGTCCTGGTTTTTAGAGTGTCCTGGGATCTCCTGAAATGTCCTGCATAGTTTTTAAGCAGCGTCCTGGGTTTTTAAACAACATCCTAGGTTTTCAGAGCGCCCTGATAAGATTTCAGTAGCTAAACATGACACTATTATTTATTTATATTTATATCAATTAAAATATGAATCCGTCAAAAATCCTCAGATCAATCAATCATCAGACCATATTGTTTCCCGTTTTCCATTCATCCATCCCGCCAGAACTGGCGGGAAGTCCGTCCAGTTTGCAACTTGACTGCAGGCTACGACCAAGGATCTACTGGACCCGAAATGTAGGTAGTAGTACGGCGGAAAAGCAGGATAGCCATATACAGAAACACTTAAAAGTGACAGTGACAGATACATTATTCTCTGTCTTTGTCATAGTTCCCCTTTTTTTGTTGGGCACAGTTGCAATTGTGCCCAACACAATTGGCATGCGATTTTGTAATTGCGACTTAATTATAGTTTTTGCACGAGATAGATATAAAAGTGTTTTGTTAGAAAGTATTTTATGTGTATAAAATACTAGAAATATGGTGCACTGCTGTATTATGGGCTGTAATAGCCAAGTGAACGTAAATCCGAAAACATAACCTTTCATTTGTAAGTAAGATTTATTTAGTATAATTGTGGAAATAAACATAGACTTCAATTATTACTAACGACTGTATAGTATAGTATGTAGAAATAAATGAAAATAATGCATTTAATTTGCTTAGGAAAGTTTAAATTTTAAAGTATTAACCGTCAAAAATCCGTATACGTATTATCATGATAAGTTCTATATTGTTTCACGTGTAGGCAGCCATTTTCTACGTAATCTTAAATTAATTGGATTATATTCATTTTAGGGATACCACTTATAAACCGTTCACACTACCCTATTCTGTGGGAAAATTAATATTTTCCCAATTATGACAATATATTCTACGAATTTACAATAAGGTATAAATACCTTATTGTAAATTCGTAGAATATATTGTCATTTTGTGAAGTTATACTTCTTTAGGCGCGTTATGATAAAATGATGAGAGTGAAATTTTAAAATGCGCGTGACACAAAAGTCACACCTCTGAAATTTTCCTAAGTACCATGCTAGCAGAAATGTAAGGAGAAGAGCTAGAAGCTTCGGTCTGAATTATAAAATTTCAATTAATCATGTGGCCAGTACGTTATGGTTTTATGAGAGACCGAATTAGTACTATACAGTAATATTTTTTAGGTCTTTCATTATACTATAAAGTACTGGCCATTAAAAATATTTTGTTGGTCTTTAATAATACTTACATTTCTAGTGACTTCTAGATGCTTCTAGGTAAAAAAAATGTAAGGTTTGTTTGTTCCTACATACTTCTTGGGTACGTCATCATGACGTCACTGTCATTATTCACTTTATGTACCAGGCTGGCATAAATATAAGGAGATTTGTTTTAGTATTTCGGTCTTTCATAATACTGTAACATAATATGTACTGGCCACAATTATTTTGTTTTTCTTTTCAGTAATTCGGTCTTGCATAATATTTTCACATACTGGCTACAATTATTTTTTGAAGTTATTTAAAAACAATTATTGCATCATTTACTGAAAAAAAATTCAAAAAATGTATATGCCTAAATTTATTTTCAACAGACACTCAGATACATGGATCTACAGTCTTTGATAATCATCTCTCGCTTTTAATTAAAGCTATTTGTAAAAAATATTTGACTGTAAGAATACATTATGCCACCAAATGTATGGTTAACAAAGGAAACAATGTTCGAAATTTGTACACAAAATTAATATTATTTAAAGGACAATACATATTATTAAATGAAAATATCGTTTTATTTTGTTTGCAATACAACTTTTATTAAGTTAAAATTACGGAATGCACGCTAAAAATTGTCTAGTCATAACGGGTAAAATATGTGGGCTGGTAACCCTGCCTTTTCAAGTACTTTATGTCTATCCTTTACGGGTGTACGCGCATGTCGTTTCCAGTCTTGATACTTGGTCCTTGACTGCAGGAGACAGGGCATAGTTTTTTTTTTAATTTTATTTTATACTCTCTATAAACGAGAAAGCAAAGGTTATCTACCATGCAGCTTTGTCTGTCGTTATTTTCCCGAATCTGGGTTAGAATTTAAGTCTTCTTCTTCTCTACTTTATATAAGTCAAAAGGCCAATGCTGTTGTTATCCATTTAAAGGGGAAAGCCATGTCCCATATTTTTCCATAGGCCAAAGACATGTCTTTAATAGTCACAATAGGCTATTTGACTAATTTTCGAAAATGATTTAAAACTATTATTTATTACATAATAAGCACACTATATTGATATTTCCGGGAACTCTTCTATATTTTTAATAAAAATCAATGTTAAAGTTTAAATCTCCAAAACCGCGGCAAAAACGCTATTTCTGTAATGGCGCTGATCATATGACACGTGTGACGTCACATGCAAGTAAACAAGCTAATAATGATAAGCAAAGCTAAGTTTTATGATAATTGTTGATAAAACAATTATCATATTATATATGTGTCCGTAACAAGGATATTCGAAGTCAGTGCAGACTCAATGTACTTCAACTGGGAGCTTGTAACAACATTCTGGCAGAGCCTCATACAGATTCGGCCAGAATGTTATACCAATTAATTTATAAATTATAATATCTGTGTCATAAGTTCATGTACGTATTTATTAAGTGAAAAAGCCCTTAAATAAAGAAAAAAAATTATTAATCTTTTTTTTATAATTAAAAGACACAGACTACAACCAGTGCAACCAACTCCAAAAAAATATCGCTAAAACTAGATCAAAAACCCCTAAAACCGTCAGAATTACGTGGAAATCCCCCTAAAAACGATCAGTAGGCCTACTCTTGAAATCAATTCCAATCTCGAACTCGAGACAGTTTCAATTCCACTGTAGAAGATATTGGAACTCTAACTCACTCAACTAAGTGAAATACAATATTAACGAGCTAGCTATCGTAAAAACTCTAATTCATTAAGTTGCTAAAAATTCCGCCGTATTCAGTTGAATCGTGCGCTGGTGTTGCGTTCAAGAGTGCCAATAGTACAGTTTTCTAACCCAATCCCAATTTTAAACTGGAATCGAGTGTCAAGAGTAACCCTCCAGTGCCACCTTTGTTGACAGCCTCCATGGCGATTAGGCGAGTAGCCGGCTGAGAAACGAGAGGCTGTAGGTTCGATTCCCACACGGGGACAAATGTTTGTGTGACAAACAGATATTTGTGTCTGGGTGTTGTGAGACCGAAAGTCTCGTAGTTCCTGATAGCCACGACACAAGACTCGGTATCTTAGTGTGGGATCGGGACTACGTGTGTGACTGTTGGGTGTTAATTATTATTATTTATTGATTTTAAAATCAAGTTTGCAACAAGTGACCAATAGATAGCTTCTCAAAAAAATTGATCGCACTATGGCTTAGTGCAATTATAAATATTTATTTAACGGCCTTGGAAACAGGTCCTTTAGGCCAGATAAAGTCTTAGAGTATTTAACACTGGAGACGCCATTGAGCGCTTACCCCGTTTGACAAATGTAAGAGCACGGTGCTCATACACGTTCTATAAAACTAGTTGCGCTTCGTGATCCGCCACTAAAAAAGTGACATCACGAGCGAATTGAGCTCCGTCAAAATGCCTATCTGACACATCAAACTTACAAAAATACAACATTATTTTTCACCTGGACGTATTTTTTTAAAGTAATAATATCCTTAAAAGCAACAAAACATATAATTTCTAAAAATTATCATCGGGTAATAAATGTTGCCAGGTTAAACTTTTAGCCACAGTAGCCAAGTTAGCCAATTTTTTTCGATTCAATATCTTAAACGCAAGTTGTTTTTTTAATATTCATTTTTAACTAATGGTGTCCGCGGCTCCGCCCGCGTGTATGTCTTGGAGCATTTTAACCTTCTATATTTTGCCATCCCATAGGAAGCGTGCATTTTTTCGAGTTAAAAGTGGTCTTTGTCATTTTCTGATCCCTAAACTGCCACTATGCAAAAAATCATGTCGATCCCTTGCTCTGTGAAAAACTAAACTATCCAATGGGAACTGTACATTTCTCCGGGATAAAAAGTTTCCAGACTATAATCTATCTCTGTGCCAAATTTTAAGTAGATCCGTCCAGCCGTTGTAGCGTGATTGGATATCAAACAACCATGCATCCATCCAAACATACGCAATTATAATATTAGTGGGATTTCTTTATTTAAGCTTCCTTAACTTAATTTATAATTTAAAAATATTGGGAGAGTTGACATATTGACTAAGTTTACAATTTCATAAACTTTATTACACTGGCATTTTGGGTGGTTTATGTGGTAACACTGTCGTTTATGCAAGACTCAAATAGTGTTGTAGATAAACTTATAAAGGTTATCGATAAAATTACTAATCCATCTGGACTGTCTTCTAAACACATACTTTTAACGTAAATAGTTCTAACACACTAGGAATGTCACAAAATATACCAAAACCAGAATAAAGTATTTGTCAAAAAAATTTGACCCTAAAAATGTATCCGGTATATTTAAAAAATATTTAGGTATGAATTTTGGCGCCATTCATTTATTACGTAAGATGATGTAGGGGGGAGTCGATCATGTCTAACTTTTTCTTACAAGGGGTGGGAGGGAGTCTCAATAGTTCTTACGTAAGATCACACAAATGCGCAAAGTTAGGATTATACTTTGAAAAATCGCGGGCCATGTCTATAATTTTAAAAACATGCAACTTAGATTTTTTATATTTTTTTGATAACCGGTATGACTTGTCTTTTCACCCGGTTCCGGCTTGACGTCGACTTTTGGGACATTCAAGATCTATAATTAGTGTAAGATAAGATTGTCTCGGTAGCTCAGTTATATCTGCATACGCGGTATGACCTCTGTGCGTGAGGTCGCGGGTTCGATACCACGGTCGGGTAAAATAATAATAGATTTTTCATCTTTATACTCACTATCAGCCCGGCGCGTTCAGGAATAGTATCCGGTGTGGCGATAGATTCACCCCCATCACTTTATGGGACGGTAATAAACTCTCCGAAATGTACACACCTTTTACACCTCTACCCGCCGATTCGGAGGTTACAGGTGTGAGTGCTTACTTATGTATGCATACTATCTTAATATTATAATACCATCGGGTGCAGTGTGGTCACTTAAAGGTGCCAGGATAGCAAAAAATCTAAATAGACATGTCATGATTCTTCACGAGTTAATAAAATCATCTAATACATTTAGATCTGCCTGACTAATATTAGACTGCCTCGGTGGGGCAGTTGTAATTGGGCATGCGTTACGACTGCTGTGCTGAGGTCTCAGGTCCGAACCCCGGGTCGGGTAAAGTGATATTGGGTTTTTCTATTTAGAAATTCTCAGTATCAGACCGGAGTCTGGAATTTTGCTCGGTATGACGATAGGCTCGCCCCCTATCATGGGACCATATATGGGACCGTAATAACTTCGGGAAAAGTGAGTGTAATGGATACACCTTTGCTTACCCCTTCGCGGATTACAGGCGTGAGTGTATATGTATGTACATTTAGAACTCAGTTGCAGGCCAAAATTAGATTTTAGGATTTAGCTGTAAAATTAGCACTCGCTTGATGTGAATTGTTGTTTTCAATAGAGGACGCCACGCGTGCCCAGCAGTGGGTCGATGAATATGTACATAGTGTACGTATACATGACAACATTATTTTTATTATCATTAAGGTGCTTGCGTAATATTCGATGTTTTTAATATAATTTCGCTGTATACGAGTACAACTAAAACGATTTTTTTTTATCCTGGCACGTTAAAGTGACCACATTGCATCCGATAGTAAGCGCAGCACTGTCCAAGTAGACTATCAAGTAGCGAGGACAAACATCCCTCGCAAAGTGACACAATCATTTCAGTCAGTCAGAAGCTTCTTCCCAGTACGCTTAATAAACCCGGGAATACAGGAAGTAGGGAACACGTGCGCTGGCAAACTTTTCCACGACTTGATGGTGCGGCTAAGATACAAATTCGCGAACCTCTTGGTTCAGGCCAGGGTAATAGACACCACGGTGTTGTAGCTCCGCTAGCCGGTACGTGTTACAGACGGTAGAACATGCTAAGCGAAGAAATGTCCCAGGGCAGCTGTAGCAGCTCTAAGCTGTTGGTCACGTCTGCATCATTCATAATGCGGATGGCCCGTCGCTGCAATCCAGATCAACCATCGAGCAAGCAATTATCGGAACTATAACAGAGGTGGAAGCAGTATTCCATTCCCGGCTGTACCTGCGCTTTATATCAGTCAGCATATATTAGCATCACGCTAATATACGCTAACCCGGCGTTAGAAATCGCCGCCGCAAAATGAAATCCGATATCTATACCTTAAGACCCTAACATCCTTCTGCAGTGTCATTGTAACACCCTGAAAGTGGAGACTGGAGAAAAGGGGGATTTGTGGCATGAAAACGCGCACACCTATGTTTGCCTGGCATTGAATTCAATCCTATTCCTGATATCCTACGAAAATATGAGATCTGGGGTCTGGTTGAGCTCAAATACAAGATCCTCGCGTCTCCGCATAGTGACCGCCCGGCACCCGGCTACTAGGCGGATGCTAGAGGGATGTAATAGCATAATATGCCTCCATGGATTGTATGCCTTTTCTCTCATAAACAACTTCCACGCGGGCGGAGGCGGAGTCGGATTCTTAAAATGTTGTTCATTAATAGTAAGATTATTGTTACCTCATTATAACTTAGTCCTAAGTAATGTAACAACAGCTGGATATCCATTTTAAATAAATTAAAGGCGTATTATTTAAAATTCATTTTTTAAAATATTAAAGTTTTTATTTTTGCTTATTTGGCTTGTATTTTTCTCAGTACTCATTACCTTTATTATCTTTACAGTATTTCGATTAAATTAGAAATATTAATTTACACTATTTTTAACTATACCTCTCTACTTCCGTCCCTTTTCACGAAATCACACCCAGAGATTGCAAGAAAGTGATAGAAAAGATGATACACATAAAAATAATTTTAAAACATTTCATAAATTATAATTGTTTTATTTTATCTATCGATAGATAATGACAACGCTATCTATACCTCGTATCGACATTGCTACGCTCTACTGTTTTTACACAGTTGTCAATATATGACACTGTAAATACATTAGACACCAAGATGAATTTGTAACTGTGTGCATAAATTTGCCTGTGTTGTATGAAATGGTGTAGTGTGCGTGCGTAGCGACGTGATTACATTTTGCATTTGTGTGCACATGTTTATTTGTAGGTGTACGAAGCCCCCCACCGACATTGCTGAATTTTTTTTTCAAGATTCGAGCGTAATGGCGTCTCCTTTTGGTTGCCTACTCTAAGGATAAAGTACTTGAAAAGGCAGGGTTACCAGCCCACATATTTTACCCGTTATGACTAGATAATTTTTAGCGTGCATTCCGTAATTTTAACTTTAAAAGTTGTATTGCAAACAAAATAAAACGATATTTTCATTTAATAATATGTATTGTCCTATATATAATATTAATTTTGTGTACAAATTTCGAACATTGTCTCCTTTGTTAACTATACATTTGGTGGCATAATGTATTCTTACAGTCAAATATTTTTTACAAATAGCTTTAATTAAAAGCGAGAGATGATTATCAAAGACTGTAGATCCATGTCTCTGAGTGTCTGTTGAACATAAATTTAGGCATATACATTTTTTGAAATATTTTTCAGTAAATGATGCAATAATTGTTTTTAAATAACTTCAAAAAATAATTGTAGCCAGTATGTGAAAGTATTATGCAAGACCGAATTACTGAAAAGAAAAACAAAATAATTATGGCCAGTACATATGTTACAGTAGTACAGAAGCAAATGTGGCAATTAATGACAGGTTACTGCTATATAAGTTTCAGAACGAAAATGGACGAAAATTACGAGTTATTCATATTTTTATGTAGTTTTCTAGCTTACTAGTTTCTAGTTTTCTAGTTTACTTAGTCATCATCATCATCATCATCAGCCGGTGTCAGTGTCGGTGGTTTACTTAGTGATTCGGTTTAATCCTAAAATAGACGGATAATTCTTAACAGGTCTACTTTTATATCACTAAGTAGGTAGGCGAGTATACGTTTTTTATGATTGCGACTACAGTTGTCATAAAAACTTAATTAATAATTTTTTTTGTTAACATTTGAGTTATTTGGTATTTCGGTACATGTAAAGTGAGTAAATTCTAAAAAGAGTATGTATTTTTAAGTTCAATTACTATTAGTAGATTTACAAGCCATACAAGTCCCATAAAATTCACTTAAAATTGATTTAGACTCGATTTTTTTAAATTTACATACTTTTCATTATATCTCAAAAAGTGCAAAAAAGTAGCACCATGTATCTTTGAAGAAAATGTGGCAAATAATTACAAGTTCCTGCTATAAAAGTTTCAGAACGAAAATGGACGAAAATGACGAGTTATTCATATTTTTATGTAGCTTTCTATACAAGAAAAACAGTTTTTTTCGATTTACTCAAACTATAATTCCAACCTTAAAAAACGCAAAGGTCATTTTAGTTACTATTACATATACAAATCGAACGACATATTCAGTTTTATAAAATTACGACTTTTATTTTTTAAATTCCCTATGTCCGATTTTTTCTCGAACGGGACCACCGTGGGGCGTGAAAAACCGCCGCACCCTGTTCAGGATTCCGACCTTGCGGGAAGTGGCAGATATTACGCCCTCGATGTGACTCCTTGGATTAAGATCACAGCGGATAGCCATACCTAGGATGCTAAGGTCATCCTGCATTGTGAGTGGAACACCCACCAAAATGAGAATGGCAGAATTATCCTTTATTCTCTCTATATGGATGCCAACTTTGAAGGCGTTTTTGCTTCGGAACACTTTATTTTATTAAATTATTGATTTATGTTTCATTTCATATAATTTAAATTATAATAAACAAATTATACAAGGCCTGCAAAAAAATCTGATGCATTTTTTACACTGCTTGAAGGTAAATTATTAATCATATCTTTTTTCTTATTTTGCTTGTGATTCACATCTATAATGTTGTCTATAGATTCAAAATATGATATGTTCCAGAATTTTACATCATTATCATGTGAACAGGAAGCCAAGAATTGACCATCATGGCTTATGTCTAGACATTCTACGGGTAATCTGTGTTGACCAACAACACCAAGTTGTCTCTGTGGGAACATGTGTGCGGCTCGCAGTATACCATCTTCTCCAGATGTGACAACTATGTTTTGCGTCACTGGAATCATACAGCTAATGGCATGTTTTTGTCCGACATACTCATCACTGTGTAGCCCGAATTCTTTCCAATTAAATAAATATAATTTTCCTGTAGAAGAGCCCACTAACAACTTTGTGTCAGTGCGGAAAAGTCCTAAGCATGTCAGTTCACTATCATAGTCTTCAGATCTAGTGTACATTTTCCTGAAATATAAAATAATATTATAACATACAAATGTGGTGATTGTTCTCATTAATATTTTTATGAGTCAGTTGTTATATATAAAGGCTCATACGGTCTCTTATTGCAGCTACTCTAAGCGTTAAAGATAGATAACATCTAGGCAAAAGAGGCATTTATGGAACTAGAAAAAAAAAACTGCCTTGGTGGCGCAGTTGTAATTGCGCATGCATTACGACTGCTGTGCTGAGGCCTCGGGTTCGATCCCCGGTTTGGGTAAAGTGATATTGGGTTTTAGATTGAACAGCATCTGGTTATTGGTCAAAGGTCATCCAATCCTAGATACCCGCTGGGCATCCACTCTTACATACTCCCTCTTGCAAGCCTTAGCAGCACGATTGTAGGCTGCTTTGAGGGACTTAAGATTGGTACCCTTCGTAGCGCGACCCCCGATCCGAGCGCGATACGCCGCCTATTTCTTACCAACAGCATCGGCGCATGCACGATTGGACCAGGAACGTCCTCGGCCCTTGCCTGCGATCTCAGAAGAAGGAATGTAATATTCAATTTCTATTTTGATCTCGCAAGCAATTTTGTCGGCACTCGCAGAAGTATCCTTTCCCTAAAAGCAGCGCTACCGCCAAGAGATGGATGCGAAATAATCCCGCATACTATCCCACACGTTGACGAGTAGTGAAAGACCCTGCGTTTCACATTAAAAATCATGTCCATTACACCATTTTGAAACATTCACATAACTTCAATACATTGTGCTTTCAGATGATAAGAGCAGATACTTTGCAGTACCATATAACTTGTAATCAATGGTGGTATGGTGGTGGTGTAATAACTGTTTATAGGCAGGTGTGATGCATACCATCAAGTGTGTTATTTGCCTGTTCCATCATTCAATTGTATAATATAGTTTATAATTGTATATCATAGTTACCTTCTTTTAAGGTCTATAGTGTTTAAAACGCCATCGCCTCCAGCACACACTAAATACTTCTGGTCTTCATTTGTTATCATATCTGATACATATTCTTCACCTACTCTTATACTAAACACTGGTGCATCTTGCCTCATGTCCCATAGCTTCACTACGCCACCATCATCACCTATATAATCAGAAAATCTGTTTCTTATATCCAAAATTGTGATACATGCACCTGAAGTTCTGTAGTGAGAAATTAGTGTTGCTGATAAATATAATTATATTTCACTGTACTGTATGTTTCACATTTCTGTTTACGATTTCCCCTTACCAGTAACAATTTTGTTGCTATCTAATGTTTTCAAGCAATATACGGGTTCATCATGAGCATCCTCATAACATTTTTTCAATTTTTCAGTTTCAACATCAGTGGCCATTATTGTTTTATCCTAAAATGCATAAAAATTTATTAAATTGAATATTCAAAATATTACAAAACATATGAAAAAAACATACCTTAGCAGTTGTGTACATAGTAACACCCTCATCATCAAACTCTACAGCTCTGCATGCTTTTAAGTGCAGTTCTAATGTGTTTATAAGTTTTGTCTCTTCATTGTTGTACTCATATAATAAAACATCACCAACTATGTTAGCCAAGGCAATTATATTCTTGCACGGGCTAAATGATATGTCAACTATAAAATCTTCGCAGGTTATAGCAGGTGGGTGAGTTCTTGGTTTATTTTTTTCTGCTTTAATAGCTTTCACCAGCTCATCATTCTCATCACTATCACTGCTTTCTTCCTTTTCTGTTACTGTTTCTTCAACTTTTTCTTCACTCATTTGATCTTCAGTGTCTGTGCTATCTAAAGGGGTATAAGAATTTTTTTTAAAGTTAAACTCTATAGATTAATTTACAGTGAAAATCTATAGAAAATAATTTTTATATTTGAGTCATATGGAACCAAAGGCATAGTAGGTAGTTGGGCAAATATAAAAAAATATATGGCAATATAGGAGATTAAAATCTACATCGACTATTCCAATGTTTTATAATTAAAAATGGCTATAAACCCTTCTAAAACACAAAACAAAAGTTGCTTTAGAACCGAAGTCGGCAATATTTCACTATCAAACAATGAGAAGCATCTGTCAAGTCCACAATCCTATTTCTTATAAAGTCATAGACCAATCGAAAATGAAAAAATTGGCATTACAGTAGCCAAGGCGGCCATTTTACCTTAGTTTGGATCTAACTCTGCAATCTAGAAAATTTTAGAAAACTTTTCACAGTTAATCTTAATTTTTTATCATTCTTGTTGTCATTGATTTAATTAAAATAGAATATTCAGCAAAATTGTCTTGTACAGTAAACAAAAGTTATTAGTTTTTTTTTAAATTGCCAAAAATAATTTGGTCCTGCTTTGCAGACTTTGGTTCTATATGACTCATTTAGTATGCTTTAAAAAGGCAAAAGTTGTAATAGCCATCATCCAGTTCGGTGGGAGAAACTGAATACAAGGGCCAACTCAACATTAGAACATCATTCTAGTGCTTTCCTGTCTAGTAAATAAAATATTGTTATGCCTACTTAAGTTATTATGTTGCTTCTGTTTGTGGTGATAAGTGATTGTATTGTAATGTGGTGTTGTATTAGAGGAAGAACCATAGGAGTTCTCACTAGGCTAATTGCACTTTGAACTGGTGACAACTTAATTAACCAGTCACGTATCAATTGCATGCCGGCATGCACAAAATACTGGCAACACTCACGGTTCTTACATGCTGTTTTTAAATTTAATATTATGGAAATAAAATTGAATTTGGACTGACTCTACTTATTACCTTTTCGAACTACGGTGAACTTATGATTCGAGAGTGGTTAAACAATGAATAATATCTATATTATTATTTATACCAAGACTAAAATATGCTGCACATTCTGTCCTATCCAATCAAGAGATATGGAGGATAAATTAGTCCTCACAGCCTTAACTTAATAATCTATATCCAACCCTCTTAACTACTGCTGTATTCCTATTTTTTATTCAGCAACAGGCTAATATATGTTGTTTGTTTTGATTTATATCTTTCTAAAAGCAAATTATATTACAATACTAATTAATCTTTTGCTAGTTTTAAGCTCTTTTGGTGCTTTAACCTTTGTAAGATTTCAAACGATTTTTTTTTTCATAAACGGTAAATTATCAATTTACTGTTTTAGAGAAAAAAAATACCGATTCAGATTTTTTGAGTACTAAAATCTTGTTGTATAATCTTGTCTAATAACAATTCACAGCTAGGGATAAAAATATTGTTACCCTCGCAGCTTGCATGATTTGAAGCAATTTGTGGGCGCGATGGAAATGTTTTTTATATGTATAAATTTCTCATATATATATATGGGTAATGATTAGCGGTAAATAGGTCCATACCATTATCAGGGGAATCGCCATCTTCATCCATGCTTTCATTGTTTAAACTTTCTTCATCTGACGAATTTACATCAAATTCTCTAAAGCATTTCATTATTTGTTGTATTCACCACGATTTCCTCCAAATAGTAATAACCTAACCTATACTCAGATTTTTTATGAGATAGACTAAAGTGACATTTGGTGGGTTGCCACGTTATCGTAAACTAATAAAAAATACACCGACTTCAATAAAAAACAAATCATGCGTCCCTTTAAAATTTGAGGGTTGCTCTCGATTTTAATGAGATCCCATCATCAGATCCTGACTTGGTGCCAATGGGACCACCTGGGAAGTATACAATTGAAACAAAAAAAAAATCTCGAATCGGTCCAGGCGTCTTCGAGTAATCGGGTAACATACATAAAAAAAAAGATTCCGACGAATTGTTAACCTCCTCCTTTTTTGAAGTCGGTTAAAAATAGTGTTATATCCTGAGTTATCGAGTACAGTCTGGTAAAAAAGAATTGAAAACAAATGAGGGCGCCACTGCGTTTTAGACGGCAACACAAATACTACGAAGCAAACCGTCTTGATCCATTTCATTAATCAATTAATATTTATTTTGATGAATTATTATGCAAACATAATATAAGTAAACTCATTTTGATTCAAAAGTTGGGATGTCTATCTACGTACAAATAATAAAATTATTACACAGAAAAAAATGATTTTTGAAATGATAACTTCTTATGGGAGGGTAAACCGCTGCATAACGTAACGCGTGTGAACGCGTTACGTGAGACTGAGTGGCGATATATGAACATCGCCACACGATGATCGATTCTTTATTAATTTCTATTTCTGTCGTTCCATAATATCTGTGCTATATTTTTTTGAAGTAAAACTTCTTTACAATCGTTGATTTGAGTGGGATCGAGTGGGTAAAATATATTATAATCAATAAAAGATTTTATTAATAAATAACCTTCCTCACATTATCATATTAACATACATAAAGTTTAAGTAATAACCTAAGCTTTTCTCAACTTAAACAATTTAAATATTAAATAGTTCAACTTAGATTAGTTTTATCACTTCTATCGAGCGTCCCGAGACGCACACTTTTTTTATTAAAATTTCAGCTAGTCAATCATTATCATTTCCTATGAAAAGGGAATGTATGTAAGCTTGTATATATATCCTCATTATAGACACAAAATATTTTTTGTAACTCCTCTGGTAAATTTCTATTGTCCATTATAATTTTTAAATATTTTTCGCGTTTCATCGCTATTAAATTAATTCATCGTTATTTATCTATAAATGCAGTTATTCTTCTTAAATTTAGCCGTGAATATCATATTTGGGAATTAATTTCCTAAGGTCGGCACCTTTTTCTAATAGTATAAAAGAAATGGACTTTTTGCCGTATTGTACACAAGTCAAAGTCATCTAGTTTTCTTGGGCTGCCTTTTCTATGTTTCCCAAGAGTTTTCAAAATACGGATATACCTGAAAACAAAATAATATTATGTAAGTATCAAATGTATGCGGGCGGCTTATAATTTATTGTACACAAATATAGAAAGTACTATAAATGTATTTGTAAAAAAAACTATAAATCTAACAAAGGAAATCAAAGAACAATGGCAGGTTCCCATACATGAAATTAGTTGACATAAATATGTAGCGTTTAGAAGTGAAAAATATATAAAAAAATTCAGCAGCAATTCCTAAACAATAATGTATTACGGATTTCTGATGAAAAAGTCTAATACTAAAGATATTTCAATTTAAAGATTTTGAGGTTATGATCTATTTGACATTTCTGAATAAAATATTTTTATCTATGGAGCTGATAAAAATGTTATTTGCCTATTTTCCAAAGAGCATTATAATACTACTGCTATTGTCACCTGAGGCAGGGTCGTGAATAGGGTGTTTGACTGGTGTAACCAAAAAATATAAAACTGCACTAGGAGAAAGGATAGTGGGCAAACATATTTATTAAATACATTTTTTTATTTTAAATGTATTATAAACATTTTATTTTCGTCATTAAAATTTAGAATTTTTAATCTGTATCACTCGGTGCCAAAAACGTAGCAATACCGGCCGCCATTACTCGTGACGACGTCGCACATAAACATTGCATCCTACGACAAATAAAATTGTAAGGAAGAACATATTTTTCGATGTGTAAACGTGTGGAAACGTGTTAATTTCGTCTTCAAGTCTTCTATAAGAATGGAAGAAGGCATTACAAGGGCTGATAGTCGAAATCTGCCACTTCTTTCTTAAAACTTTGGATTTTGGCACATGGATGAACAATTTATCGTGATTTAGTGTTGAGTTTTTACACAAAGGCATTGAACAATATTTATATGCTAGCTCATTCATTTTTGTGGAAAAACTAGAGATAAATGCAAATAATTTGTTATGTTGTTAGGTGTCACGAATGTTTGTAGATGTGCGATGACGTCACATAGAGATAATGTCACGTGATAACGCGTTTTAGCGCGAAATTATATATGAAAAAATTAAATCACGGATTTTATATAAATTGAGTATATTTCAATAATAAAAATATTACGGGGGCTATAAGTGAAGAGTCCTCTATCGATGTCCATCAATCTTCAAAAATTGTCAAATACCCTATTAAACATGTACCTACTGAACTTGACTTATAACTATAGTGGGGAAGGATGATCCGCCACACCGTAGGTACTTACACACAAGTGTTTACATTCGTTTTTACGTTTACATGTTCAGATATGAACACATAATACTTAATTCTTTATAGGAATAATTTGTTTATTTTTTGGAAATCGATAAATCCTTTAAACTTATAAACTACTGAACCGTTTTTAATAATTCACCATTAGATTTATACCAAAAGTAACATAAGCCACATATAATTTATTTCAATACAAGCTAAGTTGGAATGGAAGACACAGAGTTTGTCAATAGTTGTGCAGAAAATATCTTCAGACCCTAAATCCTGGACTTAGAAATTAAATTAGAAAATAAAAACGGGTTCTAAATAAAAATAAAATACTGGTTTTTTTAATGTTTATTCATCTTCATAATTATCCTATCTTATATATCTAAAAATGCTGCAGGGGCAGATATGTCTTGATGTCTGGCCCGTCCCAAATACCAGATTACTATCATGGTATGAGCGCAGCAGCCCACTGTACGACGCACAACCAAGCAACTACAATAGTATTCTATAATGCCTGCTCGACCAGCCTGGTCGGACCAGGTACATTATTTTCAATTAGTAATTAAACATAATACTGTTTATTTGAAACATGGTGTGATTTTATTTTACCTCTTATCAATAAGGTAGGTATCTGAACTGCCTCTTAAATTAAATTAAGATGAACTAATTGTTTCTTTGCACACTTCAATTATAGAACTACCGTGGAAACGAACATGTTCACCATAATAGGAACGTGTTTGTCGAATTTGGTACGTTCTCATGGCAAATATAGCATATTATATCGGTCTGCTATGCTTCGGAAATTAGCCGATCTCCAGATCACATTTGTGACTGGCCACAGTCATGTTTGCTAGATTATTTTCTAAGTGAAATCTTTCATGTATTCGTGTATTTAAACCATTGATTTATAGAAGATTTAAACTATGTCACAATATGTCAGTATGAAATGACGGAAGTAGTGATTTTTTTCCTTAATAAGATAAGCTATGGTCGTAACTATACAGCCAAATAACAGACGATCCAGTCATTCCTTAGAGTATTTAACACTGGAGACGCCATTGAGCGCTTACCCCGTTTGACAAATGTAAGAGCACGGTGCTCATACACGTTCTATAAAACTAGTTGCGCTTCGTGATCCGCCACTAAAAAAGTGACATCACGTGCGAATGGAGCTCCGTGAAAAAGCCCGCCTGTAGCGGTATTAACATGTAAAAATAGATCTGACACATGAAACTTACAAAAATACAACATTATTTTTCACCTGGACGTATTTTTTTAAAGTAATATTATCCTTAAAAGCAACAAAACATATAATTTCTAAAAAATATCATCGGGTAATAAATGTTGCCAGGTTAAACTTTTAGCCACAGCAGTGCAAAATTTATTTGCATTCAATATCTTCAACGCAAGTTGTTTTTTTAATATTCATTTTTAACTAATGTTGCCCGCGGCTTCGCCCGCGTGTAGGTCTTGGAGCATTTTAACCTTCTATATTTTGATATCCCATAGGAAGCGTGCATTTTTTCGAGTTAAAAGTGGTCTTTGTCATTTTCTGATCCCTAAACTGCCACTATGCAAAAAATCATGTCGATCCCTTGTTCTGTGAAAAACTAAACTATCCCATGGGAACTGTACATTTCTCCGGGATAAAAAGTAGCCTATGTGCTTTTCCAGACTATTATCTATCTCTGTGCCAAATTTTAAGTAGATCCGTCCAGCCGTTGTAGCGTGATTGTTATAATATAAGTAGGATTACTTTATTTATGCTTCCTTAACTTAATTTATAATTTAAAAATATTACAGCTAAGTTTACAATTTCTTAAACTTTATTACACTGGCATTTTGGATGGTTTATGTGGTAACACTGTCGTTTATGCAAGACTCAAATAGTGTTGTAGATAAACTTATAAAGGTTATCGATAAAATTACTAATTCATCTGGACTGTCTTCTAAACTCATACTTTTAATGTAAATAGTTCTAACACACTAGGAATGTCACAAAATATACCAAAACCAGAATAAAGTATTTGTCAAAAAAATGTGATCCTAAAAATGTATCCGGTATATTTAAAAAATATTTAGGTATGAATTTTGGCGCCATTCATTTATTACGTAAGATGATGTAGGGGGAAGTCGATCATGTCTTATTTTTTTATACAAAGGGTGGGAGGGAGTCTTAATAGTTCTTACATAAGATCACACAAATGCGCAATTTAGGATTATACTTTGAAAAAGCGCGGGCAATGCCTATAATTTCAAAATTGCAACTTAGATTTTTTTATACATACATACATATACACTCACGCCTATAATCCCCGAAGGGGTAGGCAGAGGTGTAACCAGTACACCCACTTTTCGCCGAGTTTCGGTCCCATAATGTGATAGGGGGCAAGCCTATCGCCATACCGGGCACAGGTTCCAGACTCCGGGCTAATACTGAGAATTTCTAGATAGAAAAACCCAATATCACTTTACCCGACCCGGGGATCGAACCCGAGACCTCAGCACAGCGGTTGTAACGCATGCGCAATTACAACTGCGCCACCAAGGCAGTCAAATATTTTTTTATATTTTTTTGATAACCGGTATGACTTGCCTTTTCACCCGGTTCCGGCTTGACGTCGACTTTTGGGACACCCTGTATTCATGTCGAGATGTCAAGCCCTTTTTATATGCTCTTCATAATAGATAGCCGTTAGCCGGCTACCACACCAAACAAAACAGGCGATAATCGCTCTCAATGACATACAATAATTTCATTCGCTAATCGCATTCGTTACCAGTAACACTGTATTTCTTGGCTCCGCTTATTTAATTAGAAATTTTATGGAATAACAGAACATTTTCTCACAAACTATATACCATTGGAAAGGTCGTTTTGTGTACTTTCCGGTGCTATATTTGCTGAATCGGAATACCTCAAAACGAGTGAGTAATCATCAAATACATTTTAAAATAATTTGCAACGGCCGTCTTTGTTGTGTTCCATGTGCTGACATACCTGAAAAACGCTTCTCTACAATTAGTGTTGACCAAAAAAAATGGAAGTGTCACGGATGATGTGCAAAGCAACCAAAAACTGATAACAGTAATACACCTTTACGTCCCATTGACTCACCCGGCAAGTCAAGGTACAATAATGACTCGCTACCTTTTATTAATGACAATATTACGTATTGAAACAAAGCCACTGTTGATACTAGCGCAATTAGTGGAAGTTCCGGCTTAAACTCGTCCGCGTCAGTTATTACAAAGAAAGACGTTAGAGAAATAATAAGAGAAGAATTCAATGTCATGAAATTGGCTTTAGCACAGGTGCTTAACCAAACCCTTAAGCAGATGGTGAGAACCGAATTTCAATCTATAAAACAGGAAATAACTGCTTTGGAGAATAATGTTTGTTTCTGAATGAAAATAATAAAACCACCAAATCCACCATCGCCAAATACCAAGACACACTGGGAGAGCTAAAGAAAGAGAACGTTCAGTTAACAAATACGTTACAGGATCTGCAAATCAGGCTTCAGGTTGCTGAGCAGCATAACCGTTCTAACAATCTTGAGATAGAGTGTGTCCCCGAGCACAAACAGTAAAACTTGCTATCTATGATTACTCAGCTGTCTAAGGTATCCTGCGACTTGAAAGAATCCGACATTCATCATTGCTCTCGTGTGTTAAAAAGTAACAGAGACGACAAGAGACCTCGCTCAATCATTGTTAAATTGGCTACCCCTAGGCTTCGGGATACATTTTTAGCGAAAACAATAAATTTTAATAAAGCAAATCCAAACGACAAGCTCAGTACTGCTCACATAGGCATTGGAGGTAGTAAATCGCCGCTTTACATTGTTGAGCACCTAACACCTAAAAACAAATTACACGCAGCGGCTCGCCAGATCGCCAAAGATAAAGAGTACAAATTCCTGTAGATTAAGCAAGGTCGTGTTTTCATTAGGAAAACAGAAGAAGACGAGTTTACTTATATAAGAAACCAAGAGACCAGAACCAACCTAAAACAATTCTCTGCCATATCCCGTTTGTCCAAATCATATAACTCTATTTGTGAAACGATGTATGTATGATGTATTTGTTGATAAATTGCCAAAATTCAAAAAATCTGTTGTGGCAAAATGGTTAGATGTACATATAGCTAACCATTTTTTCTTATAGCTACAATTCTATAATATTGTTATACTTAGATATAATATATATATATATATATATATATATATATATATATATATATATATATATATATATATATATATATATATTATTTATTAAATTCTTATTTGGTCATGCTCATTGTTATTTTTGAAAATTTAATTAACCTTTTACTTTTATTGAATACTGGTGTTACTTTTTTTTCTCAACGCATGTCGTGGTATCCTTAAAATGTTGTTCATTAATAGTAAGATTATTGTTACCTCATTATAACTTAGTCCTAAGTAATGTAACAACAGGTGGATATCCATTTTAAATAAATTAAAGGCGTATTATTTAAAATTCATTTTTTAAATAATAAAGTTTTTATTTTTGTTTTTAGTTTTTTTTTTTATATATTATCTTTATAGTATTTAGATTAAATTAGAAATATTAATTTACACTATTTTTAACTATACCTCTCTACTTCCGTCCCTTTTCACGAAATCACACCCAGATATTGCAAGAAAGCGATAGAAAAGATGATACACATAAAAAATAATTTTAAAACATTTCATAAATTATAATTGTTTTATTTTATCTATCGATAGATAAGGACAACGCTATCTATACCTCGTGTCGACATTGCTACGCTCTACTATTTTTACACAGTTGTCAATATATGACACTGTAAATACATTACACACCAAGATAAATTTGTTACTGTGTGCATAAATTTGCCAGTGTTGTATGAAATGGTGTAGTGTGCGTGCGTAGCGACGTGATTACATTTTGCATTTGTGTGCACATTTTTATTTGTAGTTGTACGAAGCCCCCCACCGACATTGCTGAATTTTTTGTTCAAGATTCGAGCGTAATGGCGTCTCCTTTTGGTTGCCTACTCTAAGAGTCATTCACTAAGTTGGTAAAAAGTAAAGCTGATTTATTTTTGTTATTTGTAATTGTAGGGACACACACACACTTGCATTGATTTTATAGTTTTTTTTAACGGCTTATAGAATTCTTATGAAAAAGATTTTTCTTTGGCCTTAAGCCATTCATTAAAAAAATCTTACGGCCATAACACGTTACAAAAAAATCAATTGAGATTTTTAATAAATTATACAACTTATTTAGACTTACACAGCTATTGTTAGTATGCTGAAAAATCATGCAAAATAATAATATTTAGATTACAAAGTAGGAAATTCCTAAACGCAATATTTTTTTGTAACTACGATTTCGCCATTGTCCTTTATAAGTTTAAACATGTAAAAAAAATGTTTTACTGTAATAATGCAATAATATACTGAAGTATTTACCGGTCATGTCCGAAGTTCTTTGGTAAATATCTGCAACATCGGCTTACAGTTTTCCCGCTGGAAATTCAGCTAAACAACGCATGAAAACCTTATACACCACTTGCCTCGTTCTACTGCGTATAGTTTTATTCATGCTGAGTAACAAAAAATACTAGATTACAGTCAAAAAGAGTACAGTATACGTAATTGCTTTAAATTTTCAGTTGTCAATTTTTGATATGTCATCAAGCTCCGCCTTGAAGCTCATTTTTTGACATGACGCCATTTTAGGGAAACACTTTGCTAAGTAGTTCGACTGTCATTGATGTATCGTGCGACATTTGTTTTTCGATTTCGAGTGAATTGTGCGTGTTTAAGTATTTTTTGTTGTGGTACAAAAGACAATAAGATCGAAGCAAATTTGACAAAGTGTGGCATCATAGGATGCAGTTCAGATTGTCGAAGATATAACGAAGGATTGTAATTTTTCAGGTTAGTTATATATTGTTCTATTTTCGTGTTTGATTTATGCATATTTTTTTTTTAGAGCCTCGATAGGTAGACGAGCAGACGGGCCACCTGATGGTAAGTAGTCACCGCCGCCCATAGA
Organism: Laothoe populi; assembly: GCA_905220505.1. Lineage (NCBI taxonomy): Eukaryota > Metazoa > Arthropoda > Insecta > Lepidoptera > Sphingidae > Laothoe > Laothoe populi. The sequence goes on along the minus strand of HG992151.1, from coordinate 10,693,657 downwards.
CTTCTGCAATACCAGGGCACAGCAAAGCCGCTGCCTACCGTTATATATTTGGTTTGAAGTCCATATAAAGAATTTCCTATGTGGTTTCTGATAATATTTGTAACCAGTAATACTTCTATTAGTTATAATAAAAGAAAGAAACATTTGTAATGTTTACATGAAAACGTAGTGCTGCACTCGTACCCATCGTGTGAATTTTTTTATCGATACGAATGAAATAATTTTGAACGTACTGTAATACATATCGGGATATGGGAAACATTTATATATTAGGATTTTATATATATAGTAAAATAATGTTTATATATTAATTTTGTGTTTTATAATTTCAGATTTCCAGTGAATGATAATCTGAAAAGATTATGGAATGACAGCATAGGCCTGAAAATATACAACCCGTGTCAGCTATAAGAATATGTTCTACGCATTTTTAAAAAACTGTATTAATAGAACTTTGGAAGTCGTGCGTCTAAAAGACATGAAACATCGAAAATAAACTTTTTAACTTAATCCGTATTATTTCGACATGAATAAATTATTTTAATAAAAATATATTTGTTTATTTATTTAGAAGATTTTTTAAATGAACAACACGCCAAACGTGTGCCAAAAGATAATTTTCAGACATTATTTATTATTTTATGTTTGTAGTTTTATGATCTATCAGAATAATGGTAATAATTTTAATAAAACGAAATTTACGGATTCTATCGCGGTTTATTTTACTTTTTTAACCCGACGTTTCGAAGGCTTTACAGCCTTCATGGTCACGGGGGAGACTGAGTTGTATGTCGTCACGAAAGTATAGTGCCATGTTTCTACCCTCCATATAGTTGATATTTAATTTATATTTTGTTGTAGTCCGATCTACGCAGAAAGAGCTCACAATGTCTTGTGGTCTGGCAGTTGGTTTTTTGGGTTCCGATTTAATTAAATGTATAATTGGATCCCAGGCTGGTGCTAGCTTCCAACCATCTTCTCTATTGAAATTTGGATGTTTTTTAATTTCAATAGCCTCGCGAATCATCCTAGGCAGGAATCGGTGTTCTTTGGCAAGGATTTGTGGTTTGTCAAATCGAAGATAATGCTTGGAGCCTTCCTCTGAATGTTCGGCAACTGCAGACTTCGTAGAGCGTCGGTGTTTTACGTCAGCTATATGTTCTTTTACGCGGGTCCCTATATTTCTTTTTGTTTGACCAATATAAGAGAGTCCACAGTCACAATCTATTTTATAGATGCCCGGTTCTTGTAGAGGTATATGACACTTAACAGGTGGTAGGAATTGACTTATCTTCTTGGGCGGCTTATAATAGGTTTTAATAGAAGCACGCTTCAGTACATAGCCAATCTTATCAGTGACGCCTCTGATGTATGGTAAAGTAACCGGGACACGTTCGACTGTGGCTGGTTTCACTCGGTTTCTGTGATGACGGCGAGGAATTTGGAGCTTGTTGTCTTGCAGTACTCACTTGACATGTTGCAGCTCAGCGGCCCGATGTTTCTCATCACAGATTCCTTGTGCTCTCTGAAACAAAGATTTACCCACGGTAGCTAACTGTTTTGGATGGTGGTGAGATTCACCATTAAGGTATTTATCAGTATGGGTCTTTTTTCTATATACAGTATGGCTTAAAGACTGATCAGGATTACGGATAACTAAGACATCTAAGAATGCAAGAGAATTATTTTGTTCTAACTCCATAGTAAATTGAATTTTATCATTCACTAATGTTGGGGAAATCGACCTGTTGGTCGTAACCCGCTTTGATTTTGTAATTTTAAGTGGACTGTATGATTTTGTCTGCCACTCACCTGATACAGCAGAACTGCCGGTCTTCTGGGGTACCCCGTGGTGGCGATATAGGTTGCTGGTTGCCTGTCTCGCTATCTTCGGGTTTGCACCAGACACGAATACTAATCTCGTATTTCCAAAGAAAGTCAATTTTCTAGATTTTAGCAGCGCGCGCGCACTCGCTACAGCGTACGTTACGACGTTCAAAAATGGAAGAGAGTGTGTTAAGTTATAGGTGGCAGCACCTTTCTGCATTGTATACGTTCCGGTGAATTATGTGACAGACAACATGATCTCAAACATCAGAAAAGATATGGAATGAACGATTTAGGCTTGTGCTAACATAATATACGGAACATGCCGCCGACCTTAAAATAATCTATTTTAAAAGAAAACTAAAGATACTAAACTAACATAGAGCTACGAAAATGAAAATAGATATGTGTAGCTAGTCGATAGGAAGAGGACAGACCTTCACTACAGGTCGTTTTGTAATTGTATCACCAATGCGTACTGTTACAACACGAGTAACACCGTCAGCGCCCGGGTGGAGTTGATGCACACGAGCCAAGCGCCACTGTAGTGGAGGTAATGTGTTATCAACTAACACAACTACGGAACCCACTTTGAGGGGTGTCTTCGTAGTGTCGTTAAACCATTTACTTCTTTGCTGAAGTTGATGAAGGTATTCAACACTCCAGCGTTTCCAAAAATGTTGTACAGCTTGTTGAATGATTTGCCATCGTACTAGATGACTGGTAGAATCAGTACCGAGATCGATTTCAGGTAAAGAAGTCAATGGTTGCCCGACTAAGAAATGTCCTGGTGTAAGAGGTAATGGATCGGTAGGATCATTACTCTGTGTACAAAGTGGTCTCGAATTTAGTATGGCTTCTATTTGAGTTAGAAGTGTGTTGAATTCATCATAAGTTAAGGTAAGTTGCCCTATGACTCTATAAAGATGTGTTTTCATGCTTTTGACAGCTGCTTCGAATATACCACCGAAATGGCTTGCATATGGTGGGTTAAAATGCCAAGTTATTGATAGATCAGTTAATCTTTCATTAATTTGAGTTTGGTTAGCAGAGTTTTGCAAGAATGTTTGCAAATCTTTAAGATAGTTATGACATCCTACGAAGTTACGACCGCAGTCAGAATAAATATCACTACAGAGTCCGCGTCGGGAAACAAAACGGCGTAAAGCGTTAAGAAATGAATCCGTCGATAAATCTGGAACTAATTCGAGATGTATTGCCTTTGTTGACATGCATACAAAGACACATACGTAAGATTTGTAGATTTTCGCGTTACGAAATTTACTTGATTTGAGATTGAAATGCCCAGCAAAGTCTACGCCTACGTGTAAGAATGGCCTAAGAGCGCTTACTCTTGCAGCAGGGAGAGAAGCCATGGGTGGCTGCGAAGCTGACGGTCGCACGCGAAAGCATCGCACGCAGCGACGTGTACGCATACGGACTGCATCGCGGGCAGAAATAATCCAATACGTCTGGGCTAATAAAAATTGTAACGTCTGCGGACCAACGTGTAAATATAATTTATGAAAATAATCGATAAGTAAATTTGTAAATAAATGTTTTTTAGGTAAAATAATTTGATGCTTGGCATCGTACGATATTTGAGCACGTTGTATCCTGCCGCCGACCCTAAGAAGTCCGGCGTCGTCTAGAAACGGTTTAAGTCTTTGAAGCCTGTTTGTACATATATCATTATCTTTAAGTCGTGAAATATCTTCAGCGAATTGATCTAGCTGTACGAGTCGGATAACTCGAGTTAGAGCTAATTTAGTTTCGGAAACTGTAATATGCCGATATGAATAAAATTGTGTCTTACGGCAATTATGATAAAAACGATATATCAAAGAAATAACTCGCAATAATTTTGGTAGCGACGAAAATCGCTCAAGAAATTGTAAGTCCGGGATTACTTGTTTAGATATAAGAACATGCTGACGTCTTTCTTCGTTAGTGTGTAAATCAACTTTTGACAAGGGCCAATCAGTTTGAGACAGCTTGAGCCAGATGGGCCCATTAAACCATAACGCCTTGTCTAGTTTAGATGGAAGCACACCTCGGGATGCTGGATCCGCGGGGTTGTCCTCGGAACGCACGTGACGCCAGTGAGCGGCTGGCACGCGGCTAGTCGTCTCCGTCACACGATTGGACACAAAAGTGCGCCATTCATGTGAGGATGAGCGTAACCATGCAAGTGTGACAGAAGAGTCACTCCATGCATAAACATTGTCGCTAGACAGAATGTTTTTGTAGGTTAAAAGTATTTTTTGTATAAGCTTTGATAAAAGCAAAGCTCCACATAACTCCAATCGTGGGAGTGTTATACGTTTCAAGGGCGCAATTTTCGTCTTTGCAAGAAGAAGACAAACTTGCGCAGTGCCTTTAGTATCGATGACACGTAAATATACGCAGGCAGCATATGCCTTCTCAGATGCGTCAGCAAAACCGTGTATTTGTATGTTACTCATGGGATTAGGAATAACGTGACGTGGTAATTATATGCATTCAAGAAGTGAAAGTTCCGATATGAAATTCAACCAAAGGTCACATATACCTTTCGGGGGTGCTTCATCCCAATCCGTACCAGAGATCCATAAGAGTTGAATTAAATGTTTAGCAAACAATATAATTGGGCTAAGGAAGCCAAGTGGATCATAAATCTTTGAAATTTCTGAAAGCATAATGCGTTTTGTGCATCTTGTTGGAGGAGTTGCTACCCGATATGAAAAGGAATCTGATTTGGGATCCCATTTGAGGCCCAAAACTTTAACTGTGGTGTCAGTGTCGAGAGCGGAAATAATCAGAGCTTCATCATCTGGATTTGAGATGTCACTGCTAATACAAGATAAAAAGGCAGGACAGTTGCTTGTCCATTTGCGGAGTTCAAAGGATCCCGCTTTGCAAATAGCAGTGAGCTCACGCTGCTTAACGAGAGCGTCTTCCAGAGTGTTAGCGCCTGATACGACGTCGTCGACAAAAACTTCATTCAGCAACACTTGCGAGGCAAGTGGAAAAGAGTTAGCTTCATCAATTGCTAATTGACGAAGTGTACGAAGTGCTAAAAATGGCGCTGAAGCCACGCCGAAAGTCACAGTACAAAGTCGGTACTCCTGGACAGGATCTTTAGGAGAGTATCTCCAAAGAATCCGTTGGAAATCCCGGTCCTCAGGACGTATTTGAATAAAGCGATACATCATTTTTATATCCGCTGTAAATACTATCTTGTGTAGCCGAAACTTTAAAAGAACGTCATTTATATCTTGGTGCAATTTTTGACCAATAAGCAAATTGTCGTTTAGTGATCGACCATTAGTAGTTTTGCATGAGGCATCAAAGACTACTCTGACTTTTGTCGTGGCAGAACACTTTTTGATCACACAATGGTGAGGAATGTAATAGGGAATACTGTTGGAAACCGTGTGCTTATTGACAGGTTCCATGTGACCTAATGTCTCGTATTCACGAAGACATTTGGAATATTCTTCTCGCAGAGAAGGATCGCGAGTAAGCCTTTGTTCAAGCTTGTATAAGCGATTGAGAGCGATTGGGCGTGAATCACCAAGAGGAAGTACATGTTCCTTAAATGGAAGGGAAACAATGTATTTTCCGCAGCTATCACGTTTGTGAGTGTTGACGAAAATCGACTCACAAAGAGATTCTTCTTTGGTTAGAGGCTTGATATCAGGTACTGATTCAAGTTCCCAAAAATTTTGTAATTGCGTATCAAGTTGATATGTACTAACATTCATGCAGACTTGTGCTGGCAATGAATGGGAAATTTTACCGTTAAGTAAGTAACCAAAAATACTATTAATAGCCACAGGTGTACCCTGTGGGCCTTTAATATTATCGTGTAACAATATCAGATCGGTATAATCTGATCCTAACAGAAGTTCGACGGGACGCGCAGAACGTAATTCTGGATCCGCTAAGGTAAGCCTTTTAAGATGAGGAATGTCCTCGAAAAAGGTTGGAATTTGTGGTAAATAGCTCGTTAACTTTGGTAAGATAAGAGCTTCGATAAATAATTTAGGTTCCGGTTTGTTGTGAGGCGTAACTTCACACAAAACGTATCCACGCGGCTGCTCGGTTTTGTCGCCTATGCCAGTGACAGTCATGCTGGTTTTAGCATGATATCGTCTCAACCCTAGTCGCTGAACGCATGACTCCGCTATAAGAGTAGCCTGAGAGCCTTGGTCAACTAAAGCGCGCACAGGGCGAGGAGTGTACGAACTAGCATCAGTCGAACAGATGTTAACAAGCGCGGTTGTAAGTAGAACCGTACAATTATTATCTTTGTACCCAGAAAAATCACGTAATGATTTGGGCGAAGAAGAATGTTCCGCTACTGAGGCTGGCTCAGGGGAATTAAAGTTACATTCGGTAGCCAGTATTACGTTGGAAGATACATCTTCATGTATAGACGTATGATGACGCTGCGAACACACACGGCAGTTGTGTCGCGATTTACAATCCTTAATTTCATGACCAGTAAATAAACAATTGTTGCAAATTTTATTTTGTTCTATAAAATATTTCTTCTCGGATAAAGTTAATTTATTAAAGTTAATACATTTATTTAATGGATGTGAATTTTGTTTACAATAATGACATTTAATAATATAGTTAATACCGGAGGGATTTGAAGTTGCAGCATGAATACTCATCGAGCGCGAATCACTGTTACGTTTAAACGGCACGTCGAAGTTACGCATAGATATAGTGTGGTGGTGTGCGTCTGAATGAGAGCGCGCGATGGCTCGGCGGCTCGAGCCGTCCGGATGGCGCGGCGACGCGGCGGAGTGAGCGTGGCGAACCGCAGGTTCGGTGCCCGAGACAAAGGAGCGCGACGCAGCCACAGGGGCGATATACATCGACTCAGTTGCCACTAATTCTTTATTTAAGAACTCAACCAGCTTATTTACACACGGAATATCACTAGATGACTTCAGCGATAGTTCAAAACGTTTTCGAAGAGTAGGTGTAATTTTACGTAGTAAAATATTTAATAAAATAAAACTCCATTCGGTGACCGGTAAGTCGAAAGACTTTAAAGCGGTTATATTTTCTTTGTAAACCATTAAAATATTACTCAGACTCTTTTCGTAATTTTTATCAATGACTGGGTCAACATCAAGGATTTTATCTAAGTGTTTAGATGCAATAATTCTGTTATTTTGATAACGATCTAACAATACTTGTAAAGCATTCTCATAATTATCCCCAGTGATGGGAAGTGATTTAATTAAGTTATAAGGTTCGCCCCGTAAGGACAGAAGTAAATATCTGAAACGTTCTACATTTGATAACTGTTCATTGTTATGAACTAATGACAAGTACAAATCATAAAATGCATTCCAATCGGTCAACTCACCGTGGAAAGTAGGCAATGTAAGTATAGGTAACTGATCTCTCGAATGACCTTGACCATGGCAACATGTAGTCGGTTTTACGCTAGCTATACTTTGTCTACGTTCGATTGATTTTAATTGATCAGCTGTGATCTGTACTGTGTAGTATAAGTTGTCAAAATTATTACGTATATCCAACTGTTCTTCTGGTTTGAATTCTCCACTTTTAGCTAATATTTTTTCGATTTTACCCTGTACGAGGAAAAATTGTTTTTTAACATTGTTAAGTTCCTTCGTACGTACACGAAATTCGGCTTCATTTGATGAAGAACAATCAGCCATACGTTGAATGCTATTCATTGAAATATTACGTTCAAATATTAATTGTTCTAACTCCATAATGATTTTATTATGTGTCAGGTAGGTATAAGAAATATGTGCTAGGTATGCAGTACACTAACAGCGTTAAAATAATTTAATGTAACACGTAATGTTACATTAAATATGTTGTCGTACGAAAATACGGCATATGAATAAATATACAGTAATACTGAGTTGTGTCTAGTACGTAATACATAGACTATTTCTAAATTTGAATATGATGTATGTATTTTTGTATTGTAAAATATTATTAATGAATCGTAGCTGTCTGTGGAACGCGTGCCTTAGTTTCCGCAAACTTGTTTTAAAGGTAATGTTCGACTCGAGCGCTAGCGGTGTGGCGTAGGCCGAACGATGTACCCACAAGTTGGGACAAAAAAAAATGAAATTGTAAAATTCGCTATTTTACCTAGTAATTCATTCGTAAAATGAATTAATACAGTTCGAAAAAACAGTACGCAATGGTATTGTCGAAAAACATATACGCTAAGCCTAGAAAAATGGAATTGATATAATTTTTTAATCGAGGGTGGATTCCGTCGATTAGCAAAATGAAAACTACTTTTTTGGACAGAAATAAGTACTATGCTAGCACAAACCTTACAATACCTTGAACATACGGTTCGAAGGTCCAAAATATGTTGGGGAAATCGACCTGTTGGTCGTAACCCGCTTTGATTTTGTAATTTTAAGTGGACTGTATGATTTTGTCTGCCACTCACCTGATACAGCAGAACTGCCGGTCTTCTGGGGTACCCCGTGGTGGCGATATAGGTTGCTGGTTGCCTGTCTCGCTATCTTCGGGTTTGCACCAGACACGAATACTAATCTCGTATTTCCAAAGAAAGTCAATTTTCTAGATTTTAGCAGCGCGCGCGCACTCGCTACAGCGTACGTTACGACGTTCAAAAATGGAAGAGAGTGTGTTAAGTTATAGGTGGCAGCACCTTTCTGCATTGTATACGTTCCGGTGAATTATGTGACAGACAACATGATCTCAAACATCAGAAAAGATATGGAATGAACGATTTAGGCTTTTGCTAACATAATATACGGAACAACTAAGTTAAGGTGATCTATAAATGCAGTTACTTTATCAGATGGTAAAATTGTGAATGTGTCATCTACATACCGCCTGTAAAACCTTATTGGAACAGGGGTTGTGCTTAGGGCTGTCTCCTCAAAGTCCTCCATGAAGATATCGGCGACTACTGGAGATACGGGTAAGCCCATAGCTACTCCATCCACTTGCATGTAGAATTGACTATTCCACAACATGTAGCCAGATGTAAGGCAATGGTTCAGTATTTCTGCATATGCTAGGGGCATGCTGTTCTCGGCTAACTTCTTAGAGACAATTTTGATGCAGTCTTGTACAGGTAAACTTGTAAAGAGAGACTTAACATCAAAGCTTACCATGGTTTCATTGTCAGCTAATTGTAGGTGTTTAATATCACTGACAAATTGGTATGAATCCTTCACAGATGCTCTGGTCTTCCCTCTAAGTGGTGAAAGCACCTTTACTACGTGCTGAGCCAATCTATAGGTTGGTGTGTCGATCTGACTCACTATGGGACGTAGCGGAGCATTAGCCTTTCTCCGTGAATTTCGTTTTATTACAATGTATAATATTCGCGTAAACATAAGAAACCATTATATAATGGTAATAAATTGTCCTTAATTTTAATTGAGTCAAATACATTATTATGGTCAATGTGTGCAAAAAAAACTATTTTATCGATAATACGACATGAATACTATCGATGAAATGAATACAACACAACTTGCCACTGCAAGTTGTGTTGTGTTATGTTTTCCTAAAATGGCGTCGTTTCCACCCACTGGTGGAGGCGTCACTGACAAGATTGGCTATGTACTGAAGCGTGCTTCTATTAAAACCTATTATAAGCCGCCCAAGAAGATAAGTCAATTCCTACCACCTGTTAAGTGTCATATACCTCTACAAGAACCGGTCATCTATAAAATAGATTGTGACTGTGGACTCTCTTATATTGGTCAAACAAAAATAAATATAGGGACCCGCGTAAAAGAACATATAGCTGACGTAAAACACCGACGCTCTACGAAGTCTGCAGTTGCCGAACATTCAGAGGAAGGCTCCAAGCATTATCTTCGATTTGACAAACCACAAATCCTTGCCAAAGAACACCGATCCCTGCCTAGGATGATTCGCGAGGCTATTGATATTAAAAAAACATCCAAATTTCAATAGAGAAGATGGTTGGAAGCTAGCACCAGCCTGGGATCCAATTATACATTTAATTAAATCGGAACCCAAAAAACCAACTGCCAGACCACAAGACATTGTGAGCTCTTTCTGCGTAGATCGGACTACAACAAAATATAAATTAAATATCAACTATATGGAGGGTAGAAACATGGCACTATACTTTCGTGACGACATACAACTCAGTCTCCCCCGTGACCATGAAGGCTGTAAAGCCTTCGAAACGTCGGGTTAAAAAAGTAAAATAAACCGCGATAGAATCCGTAAATTTCGTTTTATTAAAATTATTACCATTATTCTGATAGATCATAAAACTACAAACATAAAATAATAAATAATGTCTGAAAATTTTCTTTTGGCACACGTTTGGCGTGTTGTTCATTTAAAAAATCTTCTAAATAAATAAACAAATATATTTTTATTAAAATAATTTATTCATGTCGAAATAATACGGATTAAGTTAAAAAGTTTATTTTCGATGTTTCATGTCTTTTAGACGCACGACTTCCAAAGTTCTATTAATACAGTTTTTTAAAAATGCGTAGAACATATTCTTATAGCTGACACGGGTTGTATATTTTCAGGCCTATGCTGTCATTCCATAATCTTTTCAGATTATCATTCACTGGAAATCTGAAATTATAAAACACAAAATTAATATATAAACATTATTTTACTATATATATAAAATCCTAATATATAAATGTTTCCCATATCCCGATATGTATTACAGTACGTTCAAAATTATTTCATTCGTATCGATAAAAAAATTAACACGATGGGTACGAGTGCAGCACTACGTTTTCATGTAAACATTACAAATGTTTCTTTCTTTTATTATTACTAATAGAAGTATTACTGGTTACAAATATTATCAGAAACCACATAGGAAATTCTTTATATGGACTTCAAACCAAATATATAACGGTAGGCAGCGGCTTTGCTGTGCCCTGGTATTGCAGAAGTCTATGGGCGGCGGTGACTACTTACCATCAGGTGGCCCGTCTGCTCGTCTGCCTATCAAGGCTCTAAAAAAAAATATGCATAAATCAAACACGAAAATAGAACAATATATAACTAACCTGAAAAATTACAATCCTTCGTTATACCTTCGACAATCTGAACTGCATCCTATGATGCCACACTTTGTCGAATTTGCTTCGATCTTATTGTCTTTTGTACCACAACAAAAAATACTTAAACACGCACAATTCACTCGAAATCGAAAAACAAATATCGCACGATACATCAATGACAGTCGAACTACTTAGCAAAGTGTTTACCTAAAATGGCGTCATGTCAAAAAATGAGCTTCAAGGCGGAGCTTGATGACATAACAAAAATTGACAACTGAAAATTTAAAGCAATTACGTATACTGTACTCTTTTTGACATAAGTAAATTGCAACGAGTTGGAATGAGAGCAATGTTTCTATTAGTGAAGTTCATATTTGTATAACTAGAAATTATATAGGCAAATAAGTGCTTATCCCCTTCTTTATATCTAATATATCTTCTTCTTCTTGCTTTAATGGCCTCTGCGGAGGAACAACTCCACAATTTTGCCAATGTCACGTAATAAAAAGTTAAATAAGTAAATAAAATTTATGTGATGATGACAGATGATGATGAAGGATGACAAATCGTATGTCAAAATACTAATATATCAATGGTTTTTTTTTTCTTTATTTAAGGGCTTTTTCACTTAGTGAATATGTCGCCCTGGTACAGATACATATAAATACGTACATGAATCAATGGTTTGTACAATGAACAATCACAGCTTTGACATTTAGTTTAGGGCTGCCAGACATGCAAATGTGGTTAGTTCCATTTTATTTAGCCGGTTTTGTACGAAGCAAATAATTAAACGTAAGACTAGGCAGTATGGTCGATTGACTATAGCCTGCCTTTTGGACGAATAAGAAAAATGGAGCAAATAAAAAAAATATTCGAAAGTGGCAGAAAACTTTTTTATAAATTTATTATTTTACACAAGAATTAAACTAATAAGAGTACTTTTTATCAATAATAACGGATATTTTAAAATGATTTCGTCACCTTAATTCTTTCTTATAATAATAATAATTTTAATAACATCTATGTTTCTTACATACTCAAAATATTTTTTGCTCTAAGTTTCTACATATTTGTTTTAAGTAACTGTGATATGTGTTATAATGACCTTAATTCTTTTGCTTATATTGTCATTTAATAGTTATGTTTATTCATTGGATTTTGACAGTAAGGGATATATAGCATACTGTCCATGTATGGGTATGTTTTGTTACAAATTAAAATACATAGCAATATTAACAACAAGCATTTGTGTAGGTTTAAAAAAAACGTATCTATGTATATGTAGGTACTAGTTTTCACTTTCGTGTGGCCTAAATACTTCAGCCAGATGTTCGGTAAAGATATTGAAGTCATAAGACATGATATACAAAAATCCTCATGAAAATTGTATTTTTAAATTTATCCATTACATATATGTTCCCTATTTTTTTAATCTAATTTGCACCCGTGCGTAGCAGGACCGAGTCACTAGTTTTACAACAAAAGAGAAGTCAGAAACAACCTTTGGCATGAAAGAAAATCTTTTAGCAAATCAGTTCCGACATATCTCTATTATTTATAAATATGAAAATTTAATTAGGATGCACTATACATATAAACCATCTGGAATAAATTATCCACATGATTGTGATAATTGTTTCAAATCTGTTGTGTGGTTTAGAATGATTAAGTGGATACAGAGAGATGCAGAGGGTGACTTCATTTTATACTATGTATAGATTTGTACAGTCTATTCAGATAGTTATGCCCCTCCTTATACATGATTTACCCTACAATACTTTCCTATTTCATCAAACCCAAACAATCCACACAATAGAAATATTTATTTTATACTTAAATTTTTAAATTAAAAGTGATAAAACATATGTGTCAAATTAAGAACCCTTCTTCTCTTATTGAAAATGTTTAGAATAAGGTGTTTTTAAGTATTTAATTATTACTAAGCACAGCGTTGGGCGTCCTCCTGCAAGGTGGACAGGCAACCTCGTAAAGGAACCTGCTGGACATAGGCCGCTTCCCTCAGGTTGGTCTGGAAATCTTTACGGGAGACCTATGCTCAGCAGTGGCTGTCCAAAGACGGAAGAAGAAGTACCTTACGTCAGTTTAATGTGGGCAGACTAACTGAACATACTTTTTTTTTCACCAATATTATATCTGTATTTTTAGGAAGGTTTGGAAACCAAGCAGATCACTTTTTAGGAGTGCTGGCATTTAGTAAAGCTCTAAATAGAACACTGATTTTGCCCCCATGGGTTGAATATAGATTTGGGGAGTTGAAATCAATTCAAGTATCATTTGATACATATTTTAGTGTAAATGGACTTGCCGAGTATCATAGAGTTATTACAATGGAGAAGTTTATGCAAACTGTAGGACCCATATTATGGCCACCTGATAAGAGAGTATCATTTTGCTATACTCAAAGAATGGGAGAAATTGAAATGAGTTGCAATGCAAAATCAGGAAATCCATTTGGCCCGTTTTGGGATACATTTGATATTGATTTTGTAGGATCTGAATTTTATGGACCTCTTAATTATGATGCACACAATAGTGTTATCATGGCAAAATGGACAGCAAAATATCCTCCATTTGAGTGGCCAGTTTTAGCATTTACAGGTAAGATTCCATAAATGGTATTGGTTATTTGTTCTATTCAACTCTAGAACTACCAACCTAATTTTATTTTTTCGTGCCAAATAGAATGATGATGGGTAAATTTAATTTTATCAAGGTTCTGTTGGTGAAAAATCAATTTGAATAGCAGTCGATAATCACACAGACTACCGTAGAAGCGTAGTTCAAAGTTTACCTGGGGTATGTATCTACCCAAGTTTGTAGTTCTAGGGTTAATAGCTCAATTCGTTATTCAATTGCAAAACATCATGTTTAAAAGTTACACCTCATTTCTTAATTATTCACTGTCTTATATGATTATTGACAGGGGCACCAGCTAGTTTCCCAGTGCAAAAGGAAAATCTACATTTACACAGATTCTTAAAGTGGAATGGTAATATGTCTAATAAATCAAGACTGTTTATTAAGAAAAATATGAGTGAAGGACGTTTCTTAGGGATTCATCTGAGAAATGGTCAAGACTGGCTTAGAGCTTGTCAACATGTACAGGAAAGCCCCATGTTATTTGCAGCTCCTCAGTGTGTTGGGTATAAAAACGAAAGGGGACCTTTAACAATGTCCATGTGTTTACCTCAAGGACCTGAAATAATTAGGTATGGTTTAAATTAATTATGTTTCATACGAGATGCATGCTTAACGAAACATTATTTATTATATGTATAGTGTATACCGTAAAACCGTACGACTTTGCCCAGATTCCTTGCGTTTTCTAATTCAATTGAAATATTTATTTATTTATTTAAATTTAATTTAAAATAATATTATTTTTAATTTCTTATTGTGTTGCAGTATTGTTAAATGCACTGTTCTTTGTATAGAATGTATAAGAATGTCCAAAGACTGTATATTTATATGATAAAGACCTCAATTTAGACAGCGAGCCAAATGTGTATGACTTCTTACAAGTTTGCCCATTTTGCAGAAACTTTCATAACTTCGGTATTTTCTACCTTAAGTTCATACTATTTAAGGACTATTGTAGAAAAATAATCAATGTATGATGTGACCTCAAAATTAAACTTCTAAACGTTCAGTTAACCTGTAAAAATGGAGTGGGCAAAATCTCAAAAAATATTTTGCAATTTTTCATACGCATAAAATAATGGTCTAGGGTTGTCACTTTATTGTTAATCCATAAGAACTAAGCAGGTACATTACAATAACGTATATCAGTCTTTAACATTAAAAATCCTTCAATCCACATATCACTGGGAAATTTAATAATAGAATTAATCAGATCGTGAATTTTGTTCTACGTAGTATAAATAACATTTTTACATCAATTTTCATCATAGGACTGTCGAAATCTACTGAAACTGCCAACACGTTTGCCAGTTTTTCTTCCTCGTGAGTTTCTTTTGTCCCCCACCCGGTTACATGTGTATTTTTTTACTTTATTCAATACAGTCCGCCGAGATATTTCATGGACATTCTGTTATTTTCTACTAAATAGATTGCTAATCCCAACATATTCTATAATTACTATATGGTCCCGATCCCAATAGTGTTCTTTTTTTTATATTTAAGCTTAGTATTATTCATTTTGAAATAAATATTAATAAGTATCATGGAGGTGACAACCATAGCGGTATTACTTTAGTGGGCAAACTCGTAAAAACTGTTTTAACATTGCCCACCATCATATTATCTAATCTATGAGAGATTTAGCGTACTGTAATTGCAAATCGAGTTGTGGAGAAAGTTTTTTACATGTATTTTGGCCCGCAAATTACAATACCAACTTAGAAAAAGCCTGACAGCCAACTGAACTGACATTGCCAAAAGGCACTTAGTTAGTGTCGCCAGAGACATATTCAAATTTCGTCCCCGGATTATATCATGAACCTAAACTTAAAAGGTTACCAGTTATTTAAATTTTTGTCACATGCACCTTGCTGGGTATCTTCAAGAGTGAATAGGTATCTTCTAGGCAAGCGTGCTCCACCGTAGACCACATCATCACTTTCCATCAGGCGAGATAGTGGTCAAACGCAAGCCTATTACGATTAAAAAAAAAAAAGTCAGATTAGATGGGCAATCTTGTAAGGTTTTACGGTATACATTTATAAGTATAGAGAGTTAATGAAACATGAAAATTAGTTAAGTTTTTAAGACCAAAAAATTGTGTAGGTATGGCCAAGCCTAGGTGAACTTCACATCACTTCTTCAAAGAGTGTTTTGTTTCGTATTACATAACTTCATAAATCATACTTTGACTGCGACGCAACATTCTTGCTGTGTTTTCAAATGTTTGAATTTCACTGCTATTAATGTGTAGGTATCCACCTGGACTCTAGTAAGGCTAAGCTTCCAACCTGTAATGCGCTAAACTATAGTTAAGTGTCCTATATTTACAATGCATTGCCGTTACGTAACCATGTGCAATATTTTAAATTTGTACCATACCAAAGTAACGTATAGAATGGAATTTATTTAAATCATAACCAAATGTTTTAGACATTCTATAGACTACCCAAGTATTGTACTTATAAAACGTGTTATACACACCGCTGATAGAATATCGACTATAAGATAATATTTTTTTTCACACACTTTTCCAGGCAAGTTAAAAGAGCACTCAAAAAACTTGAAAACATAAAATATGTATTCGTAGCATCAGATGCAAATCATATGATTAATGAATTGAAATCAAGTCTGCAGCATTCTGGTGTAAATGTGGTAAAATTACAGTCATCAAACCCACATCTTGACTTGGCGATACTGGGTCAAGCTAATTATTTTATAGGTAACTGTGTCTCATCTTTCACTGCATTTGTTAAAAGAGAAAGGGATGTAAGAGGACTACCATCAGAATTTTGGTCATTTCCTCAACGAAAGAAGAGTAAGCATGAGGAACTTTAATTATCGGTACAGTATTTATGCTAAAACAATAAATGCCTTAAAAATTTTAAAGTTATTTATTGTACATTTTTTCGTCTTGGCAGCATTCCCAACTATATAGGCTATCTTTGCTTTTTTTACTTGTAGACTAGAAACCAGGCCAAATGACTTTAATTAAGATAAAATAAAGAAACTTGTTTAAGTATCTACTTAACTCAAAATTCACCACAAGAATTTCAAAGCTATGCGAAGTGTAGAGAAGGCAATAATAAAAGTTGAATAAGAGAACAACACAAAGTAGCTTAGCTTTAGTAGATCTAACTAACAACTCCTTTGTAGGGGTTGCTTCTGCCCTACTCAACTGAAACTGATGGATTTAGGGTTGCGAATAAAACAAAACCGTTTTATCAGACTCGAATGCCGACATAGCTTATAAAATTATGTTATTTACCTTAGATATTATTATCAGTTTCACTGTAAATCAATTTAAGGCAGATTTGTTCGGGAATGTCGCTACAAATAATTAAAATTAATTCGACACAGAAAGATGCAATATGTTATATGGTGTGTACTTCGGTAGCATGTATGATGTAGGAAACTAACGTCAGTGCGGTATCGGAACTGCAACTCGGTGGAACATGATGTTTGTTCTGGTCGCCGCATCTAGTACGTAGTAGGTACATATAAATCGCTGAGTAGTACCTATTTACTTAATTTGAACATTTAAAAAATTTGAGTTCGCTAACATCCGCGGACTCCATTCGAACCTTAATGCCGTCCACCACCATCTTGAGACGGCCCGGCCTGCTCTGCTCTTCCTGACGGAGACGCAGATTTGTAGTCCGACCGATACCACATACTTGCTTTACCCCGGCTACTATGAAGGCACTTGAAGAAAGATACAGGCCTGGGTATGTCTGTATGTTCGGTCGGACGTCTGCTGTCGCCGTCTGCTCTGCATGGAGGCCCCCTCCTTCTCCGCCCTGTGGGTCGACACGTCGACCTCGGCTCTCAGAGTTGGGTTTACGTGAGCCTTTACAGGTCACACGACGGGGACGTGGAGACAACTCGGCTATTTGATTACATTAGCCAGGCGACAGACGACGTGCAGGAGCAGTTCCCAACAGTGGAATTGGTTGTTCTGGGGGACTTAAACGCACACCATGAATTGTGGTTGGGTTCCTCCAAAACTGACCATGCTGATAGAACTGCTCATGAATTCGCCTTGACTCATGGCTTGACACAACTGGTGAACCAGCCTACCAGGATCCCAAATGTGGCGAGTCATGCGCCCTCTCTGCTGGACCGTCTGTTGACGAATCACCCGACCGGGTATAAAGTGTCGGTTGGTGCTCCTCTGGGGACCTCCGATCACTGCTTGGTTGGGACGTCAGTACCTCGCACTTTACCTCAACGTCCCGTGAAGGTCAAGCGCAGGGTCTGGCATTACTCGTCGGCAGATTGGAATGGTATGCGGGATTATTTCGCATCCATCTCTTGGCGGCAGCGCTGCTTTGAGGAAAAGGATCCTTCTGCGAGTGCCGACGCCGTTGCTTGCGAAATCAGACTAGGAATGTAATATTACATTCCTTCCTCTGAGATCGCAGGCAACGGTCGAGGACGCTCCTGGTTCAATCGTGCATGCGCCGATGCTGTAGGTAAAACAGACGTAAACAAAAAAACAGACGGTGTATCGTGCTACGAAGGATCCCAATCTTAAGTCCCTCAAAGCAGCCAACAATCGTGCTGCCAAGGCTTGCTAGAGGGAGTACGTTAGAGCGGATGCCCAGCGCGTCCCCAAGATTTGTTGTTCTTTGGCCAATCAACCGACAAGCAGTCATGCTTATTGGAGCTCGAACACTAGCCCATAGCTCGCAAGAGAAGGCCGATTTACTGGCAAACCTCTTCGCAGCTAATTCGAGACTCGAGGATTGTAAAGTTCATTTTCAGTTCCACCTACGCTGCCCGGTTGCGGTCACACAATGTCTTATATCAGTATCAGACATTGTGATGTGCGGCGTGAGCTGCAGTCTCTCGCCTTCCGGAAGGCTAATGGTATCCCAGAGCTTGTTCTCAAAAAGTGTACAGCGGAGTTGTCTCCTGCACTGACGCACCTATACCGATCGTCCTACCTCTCAGGTGATGTGCCTGAATCGTGGAGGGAGGCCAATGTGCAGCCGATCCTCAAAAAGGGTGATCGGTCAGACCCTAACAATTATCGCCATATCGCCATCACCTCAGTGATGTGTAAAGTCATGGAGCGACTAATTAACAGCCAATTGGTTCGCTACCTGGATGATCACTCGTTGATCAGTGACAGACAATACGGGTTCCGTCATAACCGATCAACGGGTGATCTAGCGTTTGTATTACATCAATGGGGCGGGGCGATTGACAGGCATGGCGAGGCTCTGGCTGTGAGTCTCGACATAGCCATGGCGTTTGACAGGGTCTGGCATCGTGGCCTTCTCTCCAAGCTCCCGGCATACGGTCTGCCCGATAACCTGTGCAAGTGGATTTCCGGCTTTCTGCATGAGCGTAGAATACGTGTCCTTGTTGATGGACACGCTTCGCAGCTCATGTCGGTAAATGCCGGAGGACCACAAGTCTCTGTGCTTTCGCCCACCTTGTTTATTCTGCATATTAATGATATGTTATCGCTAACAACATTCATTGTTATGCAGACGACAGCACGGTTCATGGGCGTTATTGCAGCAAGCCTCCTCCTCCTGGGCGGATACTGTGAGGAGACGCGAGGATCTTGTCATTGAGCTCAACCAGGCCTTGGATCTCATGTCATCATGGTGTACCAGGAATGGGGTTGAGTTTAATGCCAAGAAAGCATTAGATAGAGATAGAGCAGTAGATGGCACTAGTGCCACGACTTTCATCAGTTCTGTGTATTTTTGATTATTTTATTGTGATAATCTATGCATATGTATAGTGCGATACTTCTTTATTATTTATATAGTTTATCCACTTTATTCATTTTTGGTTGCTGTAGTATATCACGAATTGTTATTCATATTATAATGTAATAAATGTGTGAATGTTTTACACACCTTCAATGAGCAGGAGCATGAGAATTTATATTTATTTAAAACATATTTTTGTAATATTATAAAATTAGGAACGGGTCTTAATCGCGCAATATTTAAATGGTATAAATACCACAATTATTTCCCAATAATAATATGTATTCAAATCGCGAGAGTCTAAAAATATTTTTGTAATATTTTAATGCACATACATTACAAAAATATTTTTGTAATATTTTAATGCACATACCATTTAAAAAAAAAACCATTTAAACCATTTATTTTTCCACACACACAATACACAAACAAAAAAAATTATATACTATCTAGTTACATTTGGCTATTTTGCTGCAACATGTGCGGTGGAAGGGGCACCAGCTCAGTATACGCTGCTGAAAAACAGCACTGATTTTCAGCTGGACCCCATATGACGCCCTCGATGTGACGTGATGTCCAGTAAGATATGTATATCCATGTAAGATAGCAGCGGATATCCATACTTAGGACACTAAGGTCATTCCGCATTGCGAGTGGAACACCATGAAGAACGGGGATGGGAGAAAACGGCGCTTTCTTGCACGAGAACGCGCGCACACCTTTTTTTTTTGTCGCGGGGAAAGCGTTTTATTACTGCCGCCCGCTCCGGGGGAAAGCGGAATAAGAATAAAACGGGTATGCTGGACTAGCCGGTCTTACGACCCAGCATCCCCTTCGCCCGGATGATGGCCATCCACGCTGCCGCTGGGCCGAGTCCCTACCCCCTATGCACACCCCACCCGACACTACCAGCTAAAACCCCGCGGTGGCCTTCTTCGGCGCTTACGGAGCGATCCCGGGGTATTTTAAGGAGTGCTAGAATTGCAGCCGGAATCGCCCCTGCGCGGTGCTGCGTACCAGCTCATCTCCATGGGAGCCTAAGGAGCCCCCGCGCACCGAACAACGACAGCGAACGAGGCCTAACCACCCGCGCTGCCGTCCATCTCGGGGTCGCACGATGCTCCCAATTTGGGAGTGCATCGATACAGGCTGACAGCCCTCCGCTGTGCGCCCGCGACCCTTGATGGCCCCAATTAGTCGCCTCATACGACAGGCAGGGGTTACCGTGGTAGAATTCTCAAAACGCCCCTGTTGGGGTTGATGTTTTTAGTTTTAATAAATGAATAACCCAGTATGCAGAGAAACGTTATATTTTATTTTATACTTTTACAACAACACGACACGTCTATTGATTCAGCTCTTTCACACAAGGAAGTGGAAACTACACCACAGACTATATAGATACATTTCATAATCAATATTCATAGAGAATATTAATTGTGTGCGTATTAAAATTGTTTCCCAACACCCTCCCTCAATTTATATACACACACACTCACAATACTCACTGTTTACATATTTAGCACAACTGTGAAAAACAACTCTTATCCAAACAAATTAAATCTATTAGTTTTTTTTTTTACAATAACAAAAATATTGAAGTAACACACACTACTAACACTACACATATTAAATCAACAACAATCCATTTTTACACCTTTCAAACTTAATACTAGACAAAGGTTTAGTACAAAAATCAGCTAATTGCTCATCAGTTGAAACATATTTAAGTTTAACAATTTTACACTCTACTAGGTCTCTTACAAAATGATATTTCAAATCTATATGTTTAAGCCTTTTATGATGTTCAGGATTTTTGCTAACATGAATGACAGATTGATTGTCCTCAAAAATAAATATGTCACTACACTGAACCCCTATTTCATTTAGCAAATTCCTAAGCCAAACAGCTTCTGAAATACCTTTAGTTAATGCGACAAATTCTGCCTCGGTGGAAGATAAAGATACACACTGTTGCTTACTACTAGCCCATGATACTGTGCATCCAAATATTTTCATTATATATCCAGAAGTGGACTTCCTGTCCCTAATATCTCCACCCCAATCTGCATCACAATAGCCTAATAATGGTATCTCCTCACTCCTTTTATAAACCAATTTTAACTCCAAACTGCCTTTGATATAACGCAAAACTCTCTTTAAAGCTTTCCATAAGTCTTCATTTCCTTTAGACTGGAAGCGACTCAAATAACTTAATGCAAAACATAGATCAGGCCTGCTACCCATCATAGCATACATAAGACAGCCAATTAATCTTCTACATCTTGTGATCAATTCCTTGTCTTCTGATGGTATCTCTGATATCTGTAATCCTGGCTCAATTGGTGTCTTAACGGATTTACATTCTTGCATATTATAATATTTTAATATATTCATTAAATAATCTTTCTGATCCAATTCAATACTATCTTTCTTCTTTGTTATATTTATTCCTAGATATTTAGTTATTCCTTGCATGTCTTTCATTTCAAATTCTTCTTGTAATAATTTCTTTAATTTATCTATTTCACTTTCATTTTCACATATCAAAATAATGTCATCAACATAGATAAGTATATAGAACTTAATTCCTCTTTTGTAATACAAACACCAATCACTTCGGCTTCTTATAAAATTGTTCTGAACTAAGAAATTATTTAACCTTTCATTCCATTTTCTTGGACTCTTCTTTAAACCGTATAGGGATTTATTTAGTTTTAATACTTTCCCATCTTGCTCTAATCCATCTGGTTTTGTTATATACACTTCCTCATCTATATCTCCATAAAGAAAAGCACCTTTTACATCCATTTGGTTCATGTATAAATTGTATTTAGTTGCTAAAGCCATTAGGATTCTGAAGGTTGTTAATTTTGCTACAGGTGTATATATCTCTGCATGATCAAACTTTTTTTTCTACTGAAAACCTCGAGCAACTAAACGCGCTTTGTATAGGTCCCTGCCATTCTCATCTTTCTTTATTTTAAACACCCATTTTGTATCAATTGGTTTCTTGCCATTTGGTAAATCAGTCTCAGTCCACGTCTTATTTTTGTATAATGATTCTAGTTCCTTTCTGACCGCTTCTAACCAGTAACTTGAGTTTTCTCCATTTGTAGCTTCTTTAAATGATAATAGCTCTTCGGATTGTGCCATAAAAACTGTGTCATACTCTTTTAACCATGTGGGTTTCTTAACTGTTCTTTTACTTCTAGTCTTTACTATTTTCTCTTCTTTCTTATCTTCTTCTTTATTTGGTTCTTTTTCTTCTGCATCATAAAACTCATTTTCTAAATGTTCTTCAAGCATTTCTAGTTCACCCATCTCACTCTCAGTTTCTTCTTGATTCATTTGACCTTCTTGTTGTTGTGATACTTCTGGTAGACTTTCTTCTTCTGGATTTTCTACAATTACTTTCTCTGTCTCATTTTCTTTTGGTATGCTGCTTACATTTTCTTCTTGTAATGTTATGCAATCATCGTTTATTAATATCATTTCTGATTCATCACTCACTTTATCATTTTTGTTCTCTTCGTCTTTGTTCTGTACAAATACGACATCTCTATATGCTTTAATTATCTTTGTATCCGGAAACCAGATTCTATAACCCTTACAATGTTCTTCATAACCAACAAAAATTCCTGTCTTGCTCTTAGAGTCCCATTTAGTTCTACTTTCTTTAGGTACATGCACAAATACTTTACTTCCAAAGGTTCTTAAGATATTCAAATTGAAACTCTTCTTATATAGCAACTCATACGGTGTTTTTCCTTTTATCTTACTCGGACCTGTTCTATTCAAAGTGAATATACCTGTGTTAACTGCTTCAGCCCATAGTGCCTTACTTTGTTTTGCTTGTATAATCATAGTTCTTGCTGACTCCACTATGGTTCTCATCTCTCTTTCTATTCTTCCATTTTGTTCTGGTGTGTAACTAACGGTTGTTTCATGTATAATACCTTTTGATTTGAAAATGCTTTCCACATCTTTATTTATAAATTCAGTTCCATTATCTGTTCGCACTTTCTTTATTTTACAGTCAAACTCATTTTCAAATTGTTTTATAAATTCTATAATTTTGTATTTTGTTTCAGACTTGTGCTTTAAGAAATAGACATACCTGTAATTACTATAGTCATCTTTTATTAAAAGAAAATATAAAGAACCACCTAATGAAACTGGTGACATTGCACCGCATAAATCCATGTGTATCAATAAACCTGGCTTGTCTGCATGACTATTACTAGCAACAAAGGAATTTCTATGCTGTTTACCTTGTATACAAGATTCACATTGTTCAATCTGTCCTTCATATTTAACATTATTTAACTCTAAACGTTCTTTGACATATTTAAAATTTTGATGAGCCATACGCTCATGCCATTCTGACAATGTAGTTAGCGCAACATCATTCATTTTAAAATTCATAATATACAACATATCAATACGATCAGCTACTGCTGCAACCCTCCCTTCTTTTAATAATTTACATCCAGTCACAGTTGACATCATAGTATAACCTCTATCAAGTGCACACGATAATGAGAACAAATTCACATTTAATTCAGGTACGAATAATACATTATTAAGAGTTGTAGGTATATAATTACTTCCATTAAATGCTAATACATCAATCTTACCTTTTCCTTTAACTTCTAGTTTCTTACCGTTGCCTACAGTTACATATTTTTCTGACAAAACTTCAAATGAGGAAAATAAATTTTTACAATTAGTCATATGCTCGCTTGCGCCTGAATCCAATACAAATTCTAAGTTCATATTTCTAGAAGGTGACACAATAAAAGCATTTTTATTAACATTTGCACAATTTTTTTCATTTTGTTTATATTTTAATAATCTACAGTCCTTAATGAAATGTCCGGCTTTATGACAAAAATGACACTTTCTTAATTTACAGTCCTTTCGAATATGATTTGTGTTTCCACATTCAAAGCACTTTAATACTTTTTCACTATTATTATGAGCATTTTTATATTGTGCCTTACCTCGTCGAGATGCTGTAAATGCTGAAGATGACTCCGGTTCTGCATGACCATACCTTTCTTCTTCTATAAGTAGTCGTGAAACTAAATGCTTAAAACTCTGCTGACTTTCTGGAACATATTCCCATGCTGAAACAAAGTGCTTATACTTTTCTGGTAGTGTCATTAATATTTTAGTGATAAGCATGGTGTCCGAAATCTTTTCTTCGAAACTTTGAAGTTGGTGACGTAAATCTTCAAGTTTGGAAACAAAACTCGTGACAGGTTCTTCAAATTTCAAATTAAAGAACTTCTGTTGAATTAAATGTACGCTCACGTTCGACTTGGGTTCATAAATTGTAGCTAACTTTTCCCATATTTCATTACTGGTCTTGCATGTCAACAAATGTGTTACTACCTTCTCTTGTAGCCTGGTGACAATTATTTCTTGAGCCTTTGCGTCATCATTTTCCCATTTTACAAATTCCGATTTTGATTCATCATTAAATTCTGGCTTCGATCGGCTTCCGTCAACAATCGATAATAAAGATCTGGATCTTAACAACACTCCCATCTGATATTTCCATATGGCATAATTGCCATCGCCCAATTTCAGATTGTGCCCTGTGCATTGATTGCCATGAGCACATGTGACTTCCATATTGGATTTCGATACACACAACTAATTTATAACTTCTGTTTCTCTGCTTATGTTTTAGGTTGTGTTCTGGGCCCATAACCTGTTGGGGTTGATGTTTTTAGTTTTAATAAATGAATAACCCAGTATGCAGAGAAACGTTATATTTTATTTTATACTTTTACAACAACACGACACGTCTATTGATTCAGCTCTTTCACACAAGGAAGTGGAAACTACACCACAGACTATATAGATACATTTCATAAACAATATTCATAGAGAATATTAATTGTGTGCGTATTAAAATTGTTTCCCAACAGCCCCCATTCCACAGGGCGCGAGACGCCGGTCAGTCGTCCACCCGGCGCCTCCTACGTCTTCTCTGGCGGCGGGAGGGATCATATCGTTCTCGATCCCTCTCGGCACTCTCCTTCTGCGAGATGACGCTCTCGCAGAAGTGGGCCGCCGCACGCCAGAACCTCCGGCTGGCCACCATGGACGACACCACGGCCGGCAGCGAGAGGTCTCCTCCGACGACTGCTCTGAGAGCGCTGCGCTCTTCGTCCCAGGCTGGACACACCTCCAACGTGTGTTGGGCCGTGTCCTCACGGCAGTTGCCACAGTGGTGGCACACGGCAGACACCTCCTTTCCAATCCGACACAGGAACGAACCGACCACCAGTGGTCCGTCAGTACCTGTGTCAGCCGGAACGTTGGCGCACCGTGGCGCCAGTGGCGGCGTAAGGGGGGCGGTCCGCCCCGGGCACCAAGCACCAAGGGGTGCCATCGGGGTGATAACTCACTCGAGCAGCTCAGTAGCCGTTTGCGCATCTCATGCTCGACGAGGACGGCACGGGCGGCCAGGAGAAATGACCCAACATGCTGGACTAAGATTGCCAGAAGAGCTATTTTAAAACGTCTTAATAGATTTCACGGACACCTAGATCATAGTTACAAGGCAATGAATGACATTCTCATATCATTTGGTGTTGTTCAGCCTTAAGTTCTGCTCACGCGAACTTCGTGGTACATTTCTCATTCTGACAAAATCTATGATGAATTTTCTGCACTGGAAATGATTTTGGGAGTTTTACAACTGAGGCTCCACTTGGAAGCTGGTAGAATTTCTTATCAAGAAGCGGTGGACCGTGAACGTGGTAATGAATGAATGGGGGCGACAAATCATAGAGCGCATACATGTGATGGAATATATCATAATATGTCGGCACAGAAAAGAAGATATGGGCCTGCGACGAACGTCGACGAAGCGCAGTGGATCGAAAATCGGCCTTTGAAGACTTAGGAATCCGATGTTTTAATTGTGATGATTTTATAAAAAACTTCCGCATCATTTTCCATTATTTTAGGTATACCAAAAGTCATGAATAATATGTACTATAACCGTTTGCGAGGATATTACGGAAAACTGTATAATTCCCGAGATATCTTAATTTTATATATATCCGCTTCATACATTTTTTTGTTTAAATGTTTATTGTTGGAACGTAAACAAGAACTAACACATATATCGAAGGGTAAACTCAGAAAAGTCTGAACAGATTTAGATAAAATTAGGTACAAGTATAGACCATGTTCTGGAGTTACATATAGGCTACTTTTATCTCGGGTATTTGCTTCCGTGGGAAATAGTTTGCCTGTTCCATCTAATTTTTCAAATAAATGGCGCTGGCATCATACAAATGGTGCAATAGAGCGATACAGTGATTTATTCTTTTGTACCTGGGCCGGATTTTCATGTAAGTGAAGCCGTGAGCAACACTTATTGTTAAGATAATTTTCGATGATTTTTTAAAGAAACTTACGCAGTGATTCTGAGTATACCAAATAATCATTACTAAACCCGCCTGCAAGGATATAACGGGAAACGGTTCTGGAAATATCTTAATTTTATATACTTGCTCCATACATTTCTTTTGTAAGAAAATTAAAACTCTAATTTTCAAGCCAAATTATTTCATGTGACTTATTCGAGCATAGTAGTAATATATAGAAGCCGTTCCAACAATAAAACATTACAATTTAAACATCTGATTCCTATGTCTTCGAAAGCCGATTTTCAATGCACTGTGTGACGCGATCTTTTCGTACCTTTTTTAAGAATCTCAATGTTTCCTAAATGAACTCATGAACAAAATTGAAGAAAAGTCCCGTCCGGATACTAGGCCGTCAAAGCTAATAAATCCAGGCAATAAAAAAAAACTATTTTGTAAGCAAATTTTCATCTTTACGCTGCTATAACTCGATACATTTGAGATTTACAAAAAAATTGTAACAACATACTTAATATGTGTGAAATTTTATTTTCTACAATTTTGTATTGAACGTTTTGAATCGTGGGATCTACCATTGAGGTATTATACTGAAAAACCTAGACTTTTGCAACTTTCATCCAAGATGGTCGCCCGAGCGACCACTCGTCACGATAATAATAGTGTTAATTAAGTAAACATTTATACTCCTCGCTCGTTTCAATACTTCGTTAGGGATTTAGACCTCCGACAAACCCCCATCGGCTATAGGTGTAGGTGTAGTGTTTTGTAGGTGATACCTAGTAAACCGCCCCGGGTGCCAACCTATGCTACGCTGCTACTGCGTGGCGCCTGTCTAGCCATCTCTTTAGGACAGGACGCACTGCCGCGACGGTCCTCAAGCCCGCACTTGGGCTTTCCAGCCTGGTATGCCACTCCCCCACAGCGGTTCTGCGGAACCGGGCTCTCTTGGGTCTCTCTTGTCGGCGACTGGACGCCTCCTCCCGCCAGAAGGACGCTGACGAGAGGAGTTTTGCGTCCAACTCCCAAGGGAGTGTCGCCTCGTGGGAGACCGTGCGGTAGCCCCTTACTATTCGCTGCGCCACCAAACGCTGCGGTTTGCGCAGCAAGGCGACGCATCGGGCTTTCAGGGACTCAGCCCATACGGGATATCCGTACAGGGCCATTGACCACACGACTCCAGCGTATAAACTTCGGCAAGGGTTACTAGGTCCCTCCAGGTTCGGCAGCAGGCGTCCGAGCGCGCCCGCCGCCCGCACCAATTTCGGCGACAACTCCTGGAAATGGGCACGGAAATTCCATCGGCTGTCCAGAATCAATCCCAAGTACTTCATTTTACATCGATGTGGGGCCCTAAAGGTGGCCGAATCCGATGCCCAAACCAAAGCAAACCGCCTCGGTTTTGTTCAGGGCCACCTTAAGACCCAGTCGCCGAATCCTGCCCACCACCTGTTCTGTTGCAAACGAGGCGAGCAGGGTGGTCTCCTGGAAAGACCTGGCCAACGCTGTGACTAGTGTGTCGTCTGCATAACAGACGACAGCGACGCCTCGGGGGTTAGTACCACGGAGCACCCAATCGTAGCCGATGTTCCACAGGAGAGTGGTGCCCAGGAGGGAGGTGAGGACTGAGCCCTGTGGAACACCGCAGGCCATCGCTCTTTGGTGCCACATGTCGGCGCCTGGATACACTATGTACCTATCTGACAGATACGAGCGCACCAGACGCCGGAGATACGGTGGGACCACATGGTACCGCAGGACACAAATATCTGTCTGTCACACAAACATTTGTCCCGGTGTGGGAATCGAACCCACGTCCTCCCGTTTCACAGCCGGCTACTCGCCTACTGCGCCACGGAGGCTGTCATATAACGATATTTGGTAGAAGTGTCGGAAAAAGTCCAGCCGCTTGGGAACTTTCATTGAAAACGCTGCCTAATCCCTTTGAGATACATATAATAAAACAATGCATGGTGGAATATTATTCTTACATATATACAAAAAAGTCCGTGATTGCATATATCTTAGACTGACTGACTGATCGATCAACGCACAGCCACAACGGCTGGGGTTAGAGACTTCAATTTTGGACAGTAGGAGACAAGGGGTTTTTGGTAATACCAATATCCACTAAGGGGGCAAAATAGGGGTTGATAGATAGTGTAAAAATCCTTCATTTCTGAAGTTAAACGCATCAAAATTGGTATTTGGCCTTTTATTTTAAAATATTTAATATACATATATTATTTCAGGATTTTTGGAAATTCAACCCCTAAGGGGGTAAAATAGGGGATGAAAGTTTATATGAACTCTTTTATCAATATGTAATCCTACTAATATTATAAATGCGAAAGTTTGGATGGATGGATGTTTGTTACTCCATCAGGCTACAAAGGCTCGACGGATCTGTTTGAAATTGGCAGAGATAGATTATAGTCTGGAATAGCAGATAAGCTACGTTAATCCCAGAAAAATTTACGGTTCCCGTGGGATAGTTTTGTTTTAGACAGAGCGAGGGATCCACATGATTTTTTGCATAGTTAGTTGAGGGGCTACTTTTTATACCAGAAAATACACGGTTCCTACAGGATAGCATAATACAGGAAGATGTAATAGCAACACGTTGACTGCGGCGCCAAATACTGCGGTGATACGCCTGTGCGGCTCGCATCGCGAATGTATGAAAAAAACACGCAGCGCGTGTGGCGCCCGCATGCGCATAGAAAATTTATAAACACGCTAGGTGTGTGAGCCGCAGGGAACGTGTTAAAGGTCTCCATGGATTTTATACCTTTTCTTCCAAAAATAACCACCACGCGGGCGTAGCCGCGGGTAAAAGCTATACATTATAAACCGTTTATTGGGTTAAATGCATAAAGAATGTAATTGGTAGCATTCTTTGAACATTTATACCACCAAATAAATATGTCTATCATCAAATATTCACCTATTTATTCTGTGTTAATATATCTAGCATACATCATAATGTAATAATGTGTTTAAATAAAAGAAAAAGTTTGCATAATAGTTTAATTTAAGCCTTTACAGCATACACCCTGGGTGGAAAGAGTGATTTCTTCCTTATCTCTTTACTGGTCTTGATCTTGGCCTCATGTTTACTTAAAGCCTTGCGCATAGCACGGGTCTTTTTGGTCCTTAAGTCCAGAGGCTTATACTTCTTGTTTTTATAGAGATTTCTCAAATTGACCTTCATTTTCTGGTGGTAAACAATGTAAACGCGGGCGATAGCTTTTCTGACTACACGGCTGAAATGAAAGATAATATAGCACTGGTTACATCTTATAAAACACGTATTTTTTATTACATATACACTAACGCCTGTAATCCCCGAAGGGGTGGGCAGAGGTGTAACCAGTACACCCACTTTTCGCCGAATTTCGGTCCCATAATGTGATAGGGGGTGAGCCTATCGACACACCGGGCACAGGTTCCAGACTCCGGGCTAATACTGAGAATTTCTATATAAAAAAGCCAAATATCACTTTACCCGACCCGGGGATCGTACCCGAGACCTCAGTACAGCAGTCGCAACGCATGCGCAATTACAACTGCGCCACCGAGGCAGTATTTTTTATTGTGACCAAATAAAGAATAAATTATTCAAAAACGAACCATGGCAGTATTTGAGTAAATTAGTTGAAATACATAAATAAATACAAACAACAGTCACACACATAGTTCTGACCCCACACTAGTAATGGTAGGCAGCGGCTTTGCTGTGCCCTGGTATTGCAGAAGTCTATGGGCGGCGGTGACTACTTACCATCAGGTAGCCCGTCTGCTCGTCTGCCTATCGAGGAACTAAAAAAAAAAACACTAGGTAAAACCTGTATCGTGGGTATCAACAACTACGAGGGACTACGGTCCCACAACACCCAGACCCGAAACAAATATTTATCTGTCACACAAATACTTGTCTCGGTGCGGGAATCGAACCCACGGCCTCCCGTTTCACAGCTGGCTACTCGCCTACTGCGCCACGGAGGCTGTCATATAACGATAATTGATAGAAGTGTCTGAAAAAGTCCAGCCACTTGGGAACTTTCATTGAAAACGCTGCCTTCCCTTTGAGATACATATAATAAAACAATGCATGGTGGGATATTATTCTTACATATATACAAAGAGTCCGTGATAGGACAGACAACAGGTCATACTGCCTAGTCTTATGTGAAACTATAATGTTGGATGAGTGACCCCGATGTCAATAATAGTTCTTAAAGTATAGCAAGGTAATAAACCTACATGTCCGTATCAACTGTTAGCAGGCTCTTTGATTCGGAATTAGCAATTTTTCTGCGACTTTGGGCCTAGTTTCAATTTATTTGTGCACATTTTGGCGCTCAAATCAACTGATAAAACAGAGATAATTTATTTTTGGAAATAACGCTCATAAATGCATGGAAATAAGTCAGAGATACATTAGGTGCCTACACAAGAAACTTAATTCTACTAAAATCTACACTTAGTTTATTAATAGTGTTTTTTTTTTCGAAATTCAAATAAACTTTAAACCTCTTTCCTGTAAAATCTCAAAAATGGTGCTTAAATCAAATAGCCCGCCAACTGTCAATATCTCAGTTTTCAATAATTGAAGTTTTTTTATTAATTGATAGTGTCCGACCGAAACAGGAATTTCTATAGAAACCGAAACTTTTCAGACATGTTAAAATCTATTGTTTAGTGAAATTTGGCTTATTTCATAAAAATTATATATTCATTTGATATTGCCATTATTTTTACCCGACTACGGCGAAGCGAAAGTGAGGGTTACGTTTTTGACCGGTATGTGAGTGAAACTTGCCGAAACTGGAACCGAACCTTCGGTCGGACACTATTAATTGATAATAAATACTATATTGTTACGAGGAAAGTAGATATTAAATAGATGTTAAATAACCATTTTTTTTTGTTAATTTTTCTCAAAATTTCTGTGTACCTATTTTATAATTGGCAATCCTTAGCATAATGTAGATTTAAATAAAGTCATACAAATACTGCACTATGACTAAGGATTTTTGATGTCATAATGATGTGTCTAATGTGTTTATTTTGTACATTATTGGATATGCAACTAAATAAAATAGGCAGAGAAACCCTTTTGAGAAAACACAATAACATAATCATGAGTTAACAATATTTATTTTAGATATTGGTATGAGCCAAAATGGGTATGTACTGGGAAAATTGCACTATCTCTCTCAGACACCTGCATAGTAATGGCCATTCTGATAGCTGTGGTCTGGGTTATATCATGCATACTTTTACCGTCATTTTTACAATTACCCCTTCCAGCAGATTTAAATGGTGTCTAATTTACTTTGTTTTATTTGGATTACTTGTTACGTAATTTGTTGATAAAAGCAATAAAAAAAATTGTGTCAACTTTCCTATTCATTAATTTGCATTCATGTGCTATTATTATGCATAAGAAAAAGACACTTCCTAAAGCCCAGTGATTGTGAGTAAAACAGAATGCTAATTGATGTCCAGACAACATCCCCTAAATCAGTGTTTCTTAACCTGTGCTCTGCGGATATATGTATGGGGGTCCACAGTTTCATATGTAATTTAACAGTGATAAATAAATGTCACCAAAAGTCTCATATACTAAAAACAATTACAGAAACAGATTACATCCATACATTAGAATCCATCATAAATGGATCAAATTTGTTTATTATATTTTTTTATTAGGGACCTTGAGACTCTGCTGGATTTCCTTAGACTAAAAAAGGTTAACAAAATGCTGATCTAAACTATCGCTGCATACCTACTTTGTATGCAGTGACAGTTAAGCTTATAAAATACCAACAGTACTATAGTCATTTCACCCTTTAGTTTTAAAACAATATCCACATGGAATAGCCACTTGAGACCAACTTCAGGCCAGTCAAGATAAAAGATAAACTGCATATTAGAAGAGGAGTTTAACAGAACTTTTTTCTTAATGTTAAATCATTAAATCTTAATTATTTATCAAGTGTTAAAATTAATGTTAATATATAATAAGGTCAATGTTTTCCAAACAGCAGCATATTAAATGTTCTAACACTAACTCAAAGGTTCAGCAGAAATCACGATTACATATTAACTTCACAATTCCTTAATTTTCTCAAATCAAAGATGACACATTATTTTGTCAATCAAATATAATATGTCTTTATCAATATATTATTGTTAACATATAGTCCCAGATAACTGATACATAAATAATTATATAAAAAATACAGCAAATAAGTTTCGGATGATTATGTTTAACATTCAGCATTTCTTTAGTATTCTAGTTTAGCTGAAATACAAAGCATTTTTAATTTCAACACTATTTAAATATTAATATTTTTATTATGGTTTGTTTATTACTTTCATTATTTTTAATGTGTTAAGTGTTTAATGCCCACAGCTAATGCCTCTTGTAAGTATATTTATACAACATGTAACATGATTAATGCACACTCTGAAAGTAGTTTGTTCAGAATAAGCGACTGAATCGATATCAACAATTTTATAATAGACGATTTTTTTTTTCAAAAATAATTAACTCTCAGGTAAATAATAGTCACCCTTTAATTTAACATTCAAGACAAACGAAACTAAGACATAACTCGATGCGATAGTCTTTTCTAAATGCAATAATAAATGAAAACATTAAAAAATTAAATAATTAAAATTACGAACATTATGTCGATAATGAGTACAACTAATTTCATAAAAATCAATATTTATATTCATCGCAGTCTAATTTCAATACATGAATTATGATAGTAATAATATTTTTAAATTGGGGTGTCTGAGGATGTGCTTTATTCCCGTTACACGTAGTATAGTTTTATAGAAAAATAAACAATATATACAAATCGTAAACGGAATCTTAGAAAACTTACATTTTGGACAGTTTGGACGCAACACCACCAGTCACTTTCGCAACTCTCAAGTTAGTAAGCTCCGTCTTAAGTTCTTCGAGTTGCTTAAACAACTCCTTTTTATCCTTCTTCCGCAGTTCTGAGCACTTGACTTTACCCTGAAAAATAAATCATGATCGAAATTGTGGTGCACGCTCCAATGCAAACATAACCTATAACAAAATGTTAACGAAAGAATATAACGAAAATATTCGCGTAAACATAAGAATCCATTATGTAAAGCACTTTTAGTTGGGCATGAAACATTCTTCCAACTTTATATGGAGACAATAAATAGCATTTACGACTATGCAAGTAGACGAATAGGCCTGCAACAATTACTTTATTTAATATGTAAAGAATCGAAAAATACAAGTCGTCTGTTATCCATTATATTTTCTATTGTAGATTGTTAAGTTAAATCGGCACCAATAAACGATTCAGTTCCATAAAATTGTTGATATGAATCAGCTTAATATACCAAAAACATTATTTTTTTAAGACAAAAAGATTTTGTTAATAAAATATATTTCTAAAAGAATTAATAGTAAAAATATAAATATTAAAAAAGACTAATATGTTGGTTTCAAACATTGATGACCAATATTTATTACGATAAATTAGTAAATTTACAAACCATTTTTAAAACGTCTCACACTCCTATTTGACGTAAAAGAAAGAATCACAAACAGTGTTGCCAACAATATTTTTTCAATCCCGTCAACTACGTACGAAATTCCGTCTAACATTTTCAGTTCCCTTCAATATAATCCGTCAAAATATTTCTAGGAATTGAAATAGGTTTGTAAACAGAATGCGCGCCTGGGGTTACCTCGTACTGTGTGAAACGGCTCGTTTGTTTGTTATAATTACGTGATATTAACATCACCTTTAATTTAGTATGACAACCGAGTACTGCCTTGGTGGCGCAGTTGTAACTGCGCATGCGTTACGACTGCTGTGCTGAGGTCTGGGGTTCGATCCCCGGGTCGGGTTAAGTGATATTGGGTGTTTTTCTATCTAGAAATTTTCAGTATTAGCCAGGAGTCTGGAATCTGTGCCCGGTATGGTGATAGGCTCGCCCCCTACCACATTATGGGACTGAAATATTGGGTGTACTAGTTACACCTCTGCCTACCTCTTCGGGGATTACAAGCGTGAGTGTGTGTGTATATATGTATGACAATCGAGTACCGAGTACCCTGTATCAGTATGTCCGCTGTCTTTCCAGGGTATATAATACCCTGTTCATAATTTATGAAATAAAGGAGGTATAGCTAAAAACAGTCTAAATCAAGTATTTTTATGTCTTTGTAATTTAATTGCAACATTATAAAGAGTTCAGTAGCTAAACCCAACACTATTATTCCGTAAAAAATGGCGGGAATGTGATGTGATGTTGTATTGTGATTAATAAGTCAAAAAAATATGAGAATGAAAAAAATATCGGACATGGCTTTCCCCTTTTGAATGGATGAAGACTGCAGACAGGGCTTCGGCCTTTTGTAAAAGTCGAAAATCCGTCAGCCGTCAGACCGTAGTTTCCAGTAGTTTCCCGTTTTCCATTCGTCCATCCCGTCAGAACTGGCGGGAAATTCGTCAAGTTGGTAACACTGACCACAGATTCGATGGTTTAATGTGACCAAAATTAATAATTGATAAACAATTAATATTATAATTGAAGCCGAAGACACTTTAAAACTAGAATTTATGCAAACTCATGACTTATTTTATACTGAGGACATTATTTGAACGTATATAACTTACAATGAAGAATGAAGCAAAGTTAGGTTTACTTATGACTTGGCACCATGGTCTCGGACCTTAGCCGGTTCCTTATGGAACGAACAAAAAAAATTTTTTCATAATAAATAATGTGCTGCTATTACATTTCAGTAGTATTATATTAAAATGCTCTTTGATTTATTTAGTAGGTTAGCGGTTAGCCCAAAGAGCAATAAAAATACAACGTACTGAAAGTTAAAGTTTAGCCAAAGAGCATTTACAGTACTACTGAATTTGAGTTAAACTGAGTTTGGCTCTAAAGTACTACGTATAGCCTAAGTTTCGTACTTTAAAATTTAAATACTCTGATATATATAAAATTGTGTAATCAGATACTTTTTGTAAAGTATGAGTGATAAAAGTATTGGAAATAATGTTATTAATTATGAAAAGTCTCTGGAATATTGGGCCGATGTACCGGCTACAGTAGACGGAGTACTTGGCGGTTTTGGATTTATATCAGATGCTGATATAGAAGGTTCCAAAATATTTTTACAAGCCCTTTTGTCATCAAGGAATCCACCATCCACAAATGAAGCTATTGATTGCGGTGCCGGTATCGGAAGAATAACGAAATACCTGTTAACACCTTGCTTCAAATCCGTAGACGTTGTGGAACCTGACAGTAAATTTATCAATATATTGAAAGAATTTGTTGGACAATATAAAGAAAAAGTGGGCACCCTGTACAATGTAGGCTTGCAAGAATTTCAGCCTGTAAAAAAATATGATATAATATGGAATCAATGGGTACTAGGCTACTTAAAAGATGAAGATTTGGTGTCATACCTTGTTCGTTGCAGGTAATATTCTAATTTTCAGTAATTAATGATAATTTTGATGTCACTAAAAGTTTTATCCGTAAACTTGTTCTATGTATAGGTTTAAATATTGATGGATAATGAGCAAAATTGAATGGAAGTTAACCATAAACCAATACACATAATATTTTTCTTTTACACATATTTTTTGTACTTATATTATTATGAACATCATACAATACCTACACACATGATTAGTTTTGCTGGTGGTAGGATATTCATATCTGTCAGGATAGCGTCCACCGTACACAGGATGTAAAACCGACCATCTTGAGTTAGAGTATCAAGTAGTGACAGACTATCTCTCGCTACTCATCACAGTCATGCCTATAATAAAATTTCTGACAATACCTCAATTTTTCAAAATTTCTGGCAATTTTTACTCAAGGGGCGAGAACATTGCAAGTGGTGGACAAATACTGCATGCCCTTCGTTTGCCTTGACTAGTTTCATGGCTTTGGACAGTTTCTTCTTCCATATCGTCACCCAGAATCGCTTTATCACTAACCATAACTCCCTCAGTAACTCACACAGTCACTAGTTAAAGGTTAAGGTTGCAATGGTTTTCCCTCATGAACCTCGTTATTTTATGGTCGAAGTAAAAGTGATGGTATTTGGGAATCCATCTGTCTTTTCCGAGCATGTGTAAGCTTCAACATAAGTTGTGAGGACATATGGTGGTCTACCGTCAGTTTTTTTTTTTTTTTTATGTATGTTTATCTGCGATCAGTCATGAACTATGAGATGTGTTCTTATTGTTGTCACAGGCTCCAGAGTGCCCTCCAATGAGGGCAACTCTTTACGGAATCAGGCACCCAGCTCTTGGATGTCTTTACGTTTTAGGCGCTTTGGATAGCTGATTTGCAGCAGTTTTGTTGCTAAGTCATTTGGATGGTCTGCAAGCCGATTTTTATACCTCGTGGAGGATATCATTATTTCTTTGACTGTTTTGACTTTTAAGGCCTCGTGAATTTCAGCATTAGTAATGAACCAAGGTATGTCTGCTATTGTGCGTAATATTCCGTTCTGCAGCCTTTGTACGATGCTGATACTAGAGTTGCATGCGCTCCCCCACAGTTGTATCCCATATGTCCAGATGGGTTTTAGCACTACAGAGAGTTTTGAATTTCGTGCCATCAGCCAATACATTTTTTTGAAGCGCATGTTCAACTCATCCCTCGTTGTTTTGATGTGTTTTTTCCAAGTTAGTCTTCTATCCAGATGCATGCCAAGGTATCTGACTGAGTTAGTCTCGGGGAGGATGTTGTTTCCCAATTTGACAGGTGGACAATTCCCTTTTCTCAGAGCAAAGGTGACATGAGTGGATTTTGATGCACTCGCTTTGATTCGCCATTCCTTTAGCCATTTATCCACACCATCCAGGGCCATCTGTAAAGTTCTTGAGGCCATTGTGGGATCTTTGTCACTAGCCAATAGAGCAGTGTCGTCTGCAAAAGTAGCTGTAGTAACACTATGTGCTACTGGTAGGTCAGCGGTGTAGAGTGTGTATAAAACTGGTCCCAGTACGGAGCCTTGAGGTACCCCAGCTATTATATTGTGGAAGTTTGATGATTCTCCTTCTTCACGTACTTGGAAAATGCGGTCAGAAAGGTATGATTCCAGTAGCAGATAGTAGCTATGAGGTAGGCATCGTTTAATTTTATAGAGTAGCCCTTATGCCACACCTTGTCAAAAGCCTGTTGGATATCAAGAAATACTGCTGAGCAATACTCTTTCCGTTCTAAAGACTTACGAATATCTTCGCAGACTCGGTGTACTTGCTCTACAGTTGAGTGTTGCTGTCTGAATCCGAATTGGTGTTTGGGAATTACTTGGTTATTTTTTAGCGACGGAGTTATTCTACATAATAAGATTTTTTCGAATACTTTCGACATTGTTGTAAGAAGACTTATCGGTCTATACGATGTGACCACTTCTCGAGGCTTTTCGGCTTTGTGTATCATTGTAACGATCAACGCTTTCCATATTTTAGGGAAGTTTTGTACTCGAAATATCCCATTAAAGAGGGTTGTTACGTACACAAGAGCACATTTCGGAAGTTTTGTAAGGACCTCCTTTGTAATCAAATCAAATCCAGGAGCCTTGTTGTTCTGCAAACTTCTTATTATGTTTTTTACTTCAGAGACCGTAACTACTTTTGGAAGGAGAGAGAGCTGAAGGTCTTCCTGAAGCACCTCGTCGACCTCCTTTTCGAAAGCATTGTTTTCACTATCGTGTGGCCTAAATACTTCAGATATTGGCTTTTTCCTGGGCAGATCTTGCCCAGCCACTTTTGGTTCTTATTGGTGGTCTAGGTTCCTGGGGTCTGTTCAGTGATTTTGTGAACTTCCACAGGCGGTAGTCTATTGATGCTGTGGGAGTTAGATTCTCTAATTTACTATGGAGTGTTTTGTTTTGCACATCATCCAGCGCAGCTTTTAGGTCTTTAATAGCTTTGTTAAAGGCTGATTTGTCTTGTCTGTGCCTACTGCATTGCCATATTCTTCGAAGTCTTCTCTTTTCTAATATTTTGTTTTTAATGTCAAGCGGTATGTTCTTTGTGAAGAATTTGTTTACGATTGTTGGGGTGTTGAGCCAACATGCAGTTTGTATTAAGTTAGTAATAACATACGTAGCGTCCTCTATCTCGTCAGGAGTTTTTAGAGAGATGTGCAGATCCAGTTTGTCTTCAATATAAGCTCTGAAGCCATTCCAGTCAGTGCGAGTGTTGTATAGTACCTCTGGGCTCTCACGACTAATAATGGTTACACTAACGGTGAGGAGTACCGGGGTATGGTCAGAGCTACTATCGAGACAAGATTCCGCTTTAAAGTAATGTCTTGAAAGTCCCTTCACAATGTAGAAATCCAGCAGGTCTGGTGTTTTATTCGGATCCATTGGCCAGTATGTTGGTTGACCAGTAGAGATTGGTGTTAGATTATAGGTGTCACAGCTAAGCTTAAGTTGCCTGCCCCTAGTTGTTGTGAGCCTGGAGCCCCAGTGGACATGTTTGGCATTCCAGTCGCCTGCTACAATGAATCGGCCTCCCAACGTTGAGAAGTACTCAATAAATGCCCTAGAGTCAATAGTGTGTCTTGGTGGGCAGTAAATAGCTGATAAGTTGAAGTATCCGCATTTATCCTCCACTGCAATGGTAGTAGCTTGGATATGGTTTGTCCTAAACTCTGGCATTAAGTGGTGTTTGATTGTCTTTCGCACTATTACTGCAGTTCCTGCGTGGCCTCTTCCATCTGGATGATTTGTAATATAGGTATAATATCCTTCAATATTTATTTTACTCTTTTCTGTGCAGTGTGCTTCTGAGATAAGCACAGCATCGAGAGTGTGATGTTTGATCAAGACTTCTAGATCTGATTTATTTCTTGACAGGCCATTTATGTTCCATGTGGCGATTCTAAGAGCTATTTTGTTAATTTGTTAAGAACTGTGGTTATGAGACTCAAGATGGCACTCATTTGTTGTAAGATTGTGTCAAATTTCGCATTTTGATTTTGTATTAGTAGTTCTAGTTGCTGAATGCTCGAGTTTGATGCTTGCGATTCTGTTTTGTTCTTTAACTTTTCAGAGTATTTATCTTTTTCTTTATTTTCTCCATTATCTTTGTTTGTTTGGACTTCAATAACTGGTTCTAGTATCTTGGGTTTGGGGATCTGTTGTCTTGGCATTCTTCTAGCAAGAATTTCTTTATAAACCTCGCAACCTTTGTAATTGGCTGGATGTGCTCCCTGACATAGGACACATTGTGCAGGTGTGTTGCGATCCTTTTTAGGACAATCTTCCGTTTTATGTGGCTGGACACATTTCACCATTTTCAGTGGCCATACTGTTGGCATCTCTTACACTGTGGGATTACTTTTTTCTTTTTGGGGTCTTCGACAATTATAGACTGATGATATATGTATTTAATGTCCTTGACAGCCTTGTTATTGGGTCCTGGAGTAATGTT
Source organism: Laothoe populi (assembly GCA_905220505.1). NCBI lineage: Eukaryota > Metazoa > Arthropoda > Insecta > Lepidoptera > Sphingidae > Laothoe > Laothoe populi. The sequence goes on along the minus strand of HG992151.1, from coordinate 10,653,473 downwards.
GACAAAGAATGTTGAAGTTGGTGAAGGTTTTTATCAAATAATAAATGCGTAATTTTTATTAACTATGTAATAACAGAAAAGAAACGTTGATGTTACAGTTTTATATCACACACGAGCGCCACGGAAGTAAGCGGATAAAATATAAACTAAGTAGAGTGCGTTCCATTTCTATCACCCACCCCAGAACGCAATCCCATATTAGATATACAAAACAGATGTTTATCTATAGTTACACCTTTAGTTAACACATCAGAAACATTCTCTTTACCTTTTACATAACAAAATTTTAATCTTAAATTATTTACATGTTCCTTTAAAAAATGATGTCTAATGTCTATATGTTTAGACCTCGGTAGGTAACAATCATTAGCAGTGAGTTTAATAGCACTTTGGTTATCGCTGTAGATGACTAGAGTGTGGTCGCGCTGTCCGCCAAGCTCCATTTGCAGTTGCTGCAGCCACAGCGCCTCCTGCGCCGCTGCTGACATGGCCATGTACTCTGCCTCTGCTGTGGATAGGGCCACAGTCTGTTGTTTCCTGGAACCCCATGACACTGCACCACCCTGTAAAATAAATATATATCCCGTGCACGATTTACGGTCACGGGTGTCACTCGCCCAATCTGCATCACAATACCCTGTGATGTTACTTTGACCATCCTTGGTATAAGTAAGTTTATAATGTTTAGTCCCTTGTAAATACCTCATTACCCTTTTCACGGCAGCCTAGTGCTCACATGTAGGTTCCTTATTATATCGACTGAGGGCATTCACTGCATATGAGATGTCTGGTCTTGTTCCCTGAGCTATATATAATAAGCAGCCTATGGCATGCTGATAAGGGCAATTATATGGAACTTCATCGCTGTTATCAAATTTCAAACCAACTTCTATGGGTGTTTTTGCAGGTTTACAATTTGCCATGTTGAATCTTAACAGTATTTCATTTACATACTTTTCCTGGTCTAATGTAATTGCATCCTTTTCTCTATTTATGTTTAAGCCCACACATTGTTTTGCTTGACCAAGATTTTTCATATTTAATTTTAAACATAAATTTTTCTTTAATTCTTCAGTTATTTCTAATTGAGAGCTGAAAATTATTATATCATCTACCCAAACTGCAATATAAATTCCTTTATTGATATCATAATAAATACAGGGATCAGTCTTTGATTGCTCAATACCCATTTCTTTCAAGACATTGCTTAACTTAGCATTCCACAATCTGCTTGCCTGTTTAAGCCCATAAATGGACTTAAGTAAGTGACATACTTGGACTCCTGTCTTATACATCTCTGGCTGTATCATATATATGTCTGTATCTATTTTTCCTTGAAGAAATGCTGATACAGATCCATTTGTTCAATGTGCAAATTATTCTGTGCTGCTAGAGCAAACAAATAACGAATAGAAGTGTATCTCACCACTGGAGAATAGACTTCTTGGTAATCAATCCCTTTCTTTTGAGCATATCCTTTTATGACTAGCCTTGCCTTATATCGAATTATATTTCCCTGTTGGTCAGTTTTTGTTTTAAATATCCATTTGCTTGGTAAAACCTTTTTATTACTGGGAAGGTCAACAAGCTGCCAAGTTTTATTTTCCATTAGAGAGTTATATTCCTCATCCATTGCTCTCTTCCACTCACTTGCATGTGAGGACGACAGGGCCTCCTCCACACTTTGTGGATCTGATATACTTGTGTATAGACAAAGCAATCCCATTTTATCTTCATTAATCTTATTGCGTGGCCTCAATGTCACATTACTTGCCTGTTGGTTCTGTAGTGATAATGATCTCGGGGGCTGATAACTATCATCAAGGTCAGCTGAGTCAGTTTCATACTCACTGGAATTTTCATCCTCGGATCCTTTCAAAATAGGTTTAGTAATTGATCCACTTGACTGAGGAATGATGACAGATTCTTTCAGTTGCTCATTTTGTTCTGAAATAGCATGGTCTTGTGAATTAACTGACTCATCTTCAATTGGTCTTGCTGAAATTGAACACTCATTAGTTTGGTTAATATTTTCAAAGAAAATAACATCCCTGCTCTTTATCACTTTATGAGTTATGGGATCCAGAATGCGATACCCTTTGGTGGTATCACAATAGCCGACAAATATCATCTCCTTTGATTTCTTGTCCCATTTTAAACGTTTTTCCTTTGGTATATGAACCATTACCTTTGAACCAAATATCCTTATATGGTTCAGTCTGGGTTCCTTTCCTGTCCACATTTTATATGGAGTGGTATTTCCCAGTACTTTAGTTGGTGATCTATTGACAATATAGGCAGCTGTGGCTATAGCTTCAGCCCAAACTGGTTTCTCTAAATTTGCATAAAATATCATGCACTTTGCCTTTTCTACTAGTGTGCGATTCATACGTTCTGCAAGGCCATTTTGCTGTGGGGTATATGGAGTGGAAGTCTGATGAATAATGCCACATCTAGCTAAATATGAATCAATTAGAGTTGCAATACTCTTTGCCATTATCAGTTCTTATAGCTTTAATTGTATGATTCAATTGATTCTCCACTTTACTCTTATAATCCTTGAAAATTTCTAATATATTCTGTTTATCTTTGAGAAAATAAATATGTACCATTCGTGAGTAATCATCAATGAAAGAAATAAAGTATTTCATACCTCCATAAGATTTATTTTCCATCGGACCACACAAGTCGGAGTGTATCATTTCCAGTGGCGTTGTTGCTCTGGTTCCAGCATGCTTGAAAGGTAACCTTGTTTGTTTACCTTCGCAACAGGTGGAACATTTAATATCTTCTTGTGTATCCAGCGACAACACAACCCCATCAGCACAATCAGGCAATTTCTTGAGAGCTGAAACATTTAAATGTGCCATCCGAAGATGCCATAAATTAATATCATTCGGATAAATTTTATTAGACACCAAATGTGCACTTTCACCACCATTTACATAGGTGTCTAAAACATATAATTTATTCATTAAGGTAGCTGAGCACAATAATATTCCATCTGCATTTAGTATATTACAACCATTCTCATTGAATGACACCATAAATCCATTTTTAGTGATGGTGCTCACTGACAATAAATTAACTGCTAATCCAGGTACATGGAGAACATTTTTTATATGAATTTTGTTGTGTTCAGAAATTTGAATACTGATGTCCCCAACACATTTCACAGACAATGGCTCCTTGTTGGCAACAGTGATGGTTTTAATTGATGGTTCTCTTATATTATACATCAAATCTTTATTGCTAACCATGTGCGCAGAGCACCCGCTGTCAATGTACCATTTCTCACTTTGTTTACTTGAAAAGGCTGAAAAAGCAGCAACAAAACTTTCTTGTTTATTATTGTCTTTGGTCACTGTTTTCTTTGTATGTCTACAGAACTTTCCTATGTGTCCATAGCCATTGCAATTATAACATCGGGGACCCTTATTTTTTTCAGATGACTTTGGCTTCTGTTGGCTATATTTATGATATTTCTTTTTTTGATTGGAATAGAATGCACTGCTCGAATCTTCATTTTTCACTTCTTGAAGCAATTTCGTTTTGATAAAGTCAGCACTAATTTTCGCACCTGAGTTTTCCAACCCCATAATCATTGGTTTATATTCATCAGATAAACCTGCCAGCATTAATGTGCCAAGCCATTCGTCATTAACCTCGAAACCTATATTTCTCAGTTTGTGAGCAGCACTCATGATCCTGTTAACATAATCTTCTATACCGGCGCTTGATTCCAGTGAGGTGTTGATCAATTCCTTCAACAAGCCCACTTTTCTAGTTAGCCCATTGTCGTCAAAGGCCTTGTGAAGATTGTCCCACACCTCTTTGGCAGTTTTACACTCCTGAACATGTACATAGTTATGAGTGTTTATTAATAAAATAAGTTTGGATTTGGCCTTGACGTCCTTCACTGGGTCGACTATTTTTCCAGCACTATATTCGATGCAGTCCCACAAGTCTTCGTGCTCCAGATATGTTTTCATACAGAATCTCCATGTCGAGAAATTGTCTCGTCCATTCAACTTCTCGATATTGAAAATATTTGAGCTCATCTTGATAGATTTCCTACAGACGCTGTGCGGGAGGACGCCGGCTATATAACCTCACTTTTGAGTACTCAGTAATACTTCGGAATTACCCCAGATTTATTATTTGCAACTACGGAACCAACTACGCTCTGCTACCATGAAGGTTTTTATCAAATAATAAATGCGTAATTTGTATTAACTATGTAATAACAGAAAAGAAACGTTGATGTTACAGTTTTATATCACACACGAGCGCCACGGAAGTAAGCGGATAAAATATAAACTAAGTAGAGTGCGTTCCATTTCTATCAGTTGGTATTTTGTCTGGCCCAAATTTCACGTTTATGATTTCACCATTTACTTTGTTGCCTGATTTTTCTATCTCTTCTTCAATAGCCCTGTGGGGAGTTGAGTGGTGTAGATTCTTGATGACTATTCTATAGCATCGCTGGTCTTTTCTGTTGAAGGTATGACCTATAAGACCCTTTTCCCGTACTATACTGATGATTTTTTGTATGTGTCTATATCAGTTGAACTAATTCTCAGTTGGTTTTTGTTGATAATTTTGAAAGAGTAATTTTCGTTTTCAATACCTATTTGCAGGAGTTCCGATAATTTATGAACATCCTCAATTCCATACAAGATTATAGGTGGAGGTTTGGGTGTATGTTTGATGGTTGCCTGGCCCTCACTGTTGGTTGAGTCTATAGGTAATCCAGTGAATTGATTTTTTGTTGGTATTACTTTATGTGGAGGTGACTCGGAGATTTTTTTCCTTTTATTTCTGGCTTCTGGGACTCTCTGCCAGTTTGGTGGGTGTGGGCTAGTCATTTGTTTAGTTTCCTTCTGGGAAATTGTAGTTGGTGTTTCAAGTTGGGCACTGCTTCCCAATGATGCACTCCTCTGTCTAGTAAATAGGCTCGGATGGAAGGCCTGTTGCACAAATTTTCGTTTGCCAGTAGCATTCACTGATGTAGAGGCCTGGGTGTCCACGTCTACACAGTCTTCAGTAACATATTTCACACCACTAGGCCCGGGAACCTCGTGGCGCCGGGGGTTAGCCGGATCGCATGACAAATCGCATTCATAATTTTCCATACTTTCATATAAAGGGGGGTGGGAAAGTAGTAGCAGTCGTTTCCCAAGCGCCTGCTCTCGATCTTTTTGAGGGTATTTAGTCCTTCATGGCGTTCGATAGCCAGTCTGATGGGTTAGTTCCCGCCGCCCATTACTCGGCGTTGACAAATTTTATGGCTGGCCTACTAGAATACCTAGCTGTTGGTGGGGTATTAATTTTTGTCTTGTCCAGCCAACCCTCCTCTTTTTTCATCCGGGCTTGGGACCGGCAACGGCAGAGTTAAGGCCGTCAGCTTAGATCTTATTTTGTTACAGGCCTTGTAAGTTAAGAGAATAAATATATAAAATAAAATATAATATTTTATTTCATATTATAAAACTCAGACTTTATTCTATAGTTATAAAAGTAAAAAAGATCCAAATGTTATACTAGTGGTTGTATAAATAGTCCAACAACCACACTGCGCTGGATTTAGATTAAAACCATCTAGATACACGTCCTATCACAAACTACTGCAACATAGATATATATGGTTGGCAGGCTAAAGTACTTTGACAACTAAGGTTGGTATAGTGAGATGGATGTCAATGGTTGACACCAAAGTGATGGCTTGCGGTGTTCCACAGAACTCAGTCTTGGGCCCTCTCTTGTGGTATCAACATCCGAGGTGTCGCTGTCGTCTGTTACGCGGACGACACACTAGTGACAGCGTCGGCATGGTCTTTCCAGGAGACCACCCTGCTCGCCTCGTTCGAAACCGAACAGGTGGTTTTTTTTTTTTTTTAACCTAGCACGGCAAAGTGACCGCACTTCACCTGATGGTAAGCGCAGTACGGTCCAATTAGAGTATCGAGTAGCGAGAGACGATCTATCCCCCGCTACTCAACAGAATCATGCCGGCCTGCTCCTTCACACTACGCCATGGGCAAGAAGGTGAAGAAGCTGTCGAGGGTCTATTGTCAGGGTACTCAGAAGGCCGCAAAATGGCCAAACATTGTACCCCAACTCTAGACCCCCAAAAAACCGGATGTACACTGGCTGATCCCGGAACGCGACACACTTGCGTGTGCCACTATGGCGGGTTTTTCACCCTGTGTACGGTGGTTGCTATCCGGGCGGATATGAATATCCTACCACCTGCTGATGGTGGGCAGGATTCGGCGACTGGGCCTTAATGTGGCTATCAACAAAACCAAAGCCCCTTTCTTTTCACGGGCCTCGTGTTCGGCCACCTTTTAGGCCCCTCGTCAATATGGAGGGGATGCGGATTCCCATCCGCTGTAAAATGAAGTACTTGGTATTGATTCTGAACAGCTGATGGGATTTCCGTGCCCATTTCAAGGAGTTGTCCACGAAATAGTTGCGGACGGCAGGTGCGCTCGGAAGCCTGCTTCCTAATGGTTTCAAGGTTATTGAGCCCTTGCCCAAGTTTATACGCCGAAGTCGTGCGGCCAATGGCCAGGTATGTCCCGTATGGGCCGAGGCCCTGAACGCCTGCTGTGTCACCCTGCTGCGCAAACCGCAACGTTTGATGACGCAGCGAAAAGTCAGGGGCTACCGCACGTATCCGTATCTCCGTATTGGCCTACGTATTGGTCGGCACACTCACTTGGAAGTAGGACGCCAAACTCCTCTTATCAGCGTTCTTCTGGTGGGGAAGGCGTCCAGCCGCCATCAGGAAAGACTGGCCCCGAGGGAGATTGCGGCCCAGTTTCGCAGAACCGCCCTGGAGGAGTGGCATTCCAGGCTGGAGAGCCCGAGTGCGGGCTTGAGGACTGTCGTGGCAGTGCGTCCTGTCCTAAAGAGATGGCTAGACAGGCGCCACGAAGCGCCAACGTTTCGGCTGACGCAGGTGCTGACGAAGTAGTAGGGTCTACAGCGGTGCGTAACCATTCAAACCTTAGTGCCGTCTACCAACATCTTGAGACGGCCCGGCCTTCTCTGCTCTTCCGGAGACGCAGATTTGCACTCCGACCGATATGTCATAATTGCCTTACCCCGGCTATTCGCTTGAAGAACACCGGGCCGGGGTATGTTCGGTCGGAAGTCTGCTGTCGCCGTCTGAGTTGCATGGACGACCCCTCTTACTCCACCCTGTGGGTGCACGTCGACCTCCGCTCCCAAACTCGGGATTACGTATGCTTTTACAGGTCACACGACGGGTATGATGAGACAACTCTGATATTTAATTATATTAGCCAGTAGGCAGACGACGCGCAGGAGCAGTTTCCATCAGCGGAATTGGTAGTTCTGGGGCACTTTAACGCACACCACGAGTTGTGGTTGGGCTCCTCCAGAACTCACCATGCTGGCTGGACTGCTTATGCATTCGCTTTGACTAATGGCTTGAGACAGCTGGTGGATCAGCCTACCAGGATCCCAGATGTGGCAAGTCATGCACCCTCTCTGCTGGACCTACTGCTGACGAGTCACCCGACCGGGTATAAAGTGACGGTTGGGGCTCCCACCTCCGATCACTGCCTGGTTGGGACGTCAGTACCGCAGGCTTTGCCTTTACGTCTCGTGTAGGTCAAGCACAAGGTCTGGCACTACTCGTCCAATATCGCATCCAACCCTTGGCAGCAACGCTGCTTTGAAGGAAAGGTTTCTCTGCGAGTGCCGACGCTATTGCTTGCGAGATCAGACTAGGAATGGTTTTTTTTAGTCCCTCGATAGGCAGACGAGCAGACGGGCCACCTGATGGTACGTAGTCACTGCCGCCCATAGACTTCTGCAATGCCAGGGCACAGCAAAGCTGCTGCCTACCGTGAATATTACATTCCTTCTCTGAGCTCGCTGGTAAGGTTAGAACGGCTTAGAATGGTCCTGGTTCAATCGTGCATGAGCCGATGCTATTGGGAAGAAATAGTCTGCGTATCGCGCTTGGGGTCGCTACGAAACCAATTGTAAGTTAAGATGTGGGGGGAGGGGGGCGATGAAAGTGGGAACAATCGAATATTTTCAAATATACCTAAGTGGTGTATAAAATAAAAGTAAATGGCGTGTCCATTAAAAAACTGTAACTCAAATCAGTTAAGCCGTTTAAAAGTTGTGAACTCTTATATCGGGGGTTTAACAATCTTACTACTATTATAAGTGCGAATGTTTGGATGGATGGATGGACGGATCACGGATGGATGGATGGATGGATGGATGGATGTTAGGTAGTTACCCAATCACGCCAGAACGGCTGGACGGATCTGGTTCTAATTTGGTACAGAGATGTCTGGAATAGCTCGTAGGCTTCTTTTTATCCCGGAAAAGGTACGATTTCCATGGGATAGTTTCGTTGTTGTTTTACACAGAGGTATCAATATGATTTTTTGCATGATAGTGTTTGTTGAGGGATCTGAGAATGACATAGGCTACTTTTTATCTCGGGAAAAGCATGGTTCTTATGGGATAGCATAATAGCTTAGGATGTCTCCATGGATTATATAACTTTTCTTTCAAAAGAAAAATGCAACGCGGGCGAAGCCGCGAGCAAAAGCTAGTAGTTTAAATTGTTATTGTTAGCTAGCATTTCAGATGAATAATTATCAGATTTCTTTTCATAGTTCTGTCAGAAAATTTGCGTACTAATCGGGGGCAACGAACGGAACTAATTGAGGTCTTCGGTCTGCTTAGAAATTGATGTATTCTAAGTGTAATTTTTTAATTGTTTTTGTTAAAAACCGAGCATGTATAATTATTAGTTTTAGTACCAGTTCGTTCCGCAACCTTCATACAAGATTACAGTAGGTACATGTTTGCATTAAAGTGCCTTTATTTCACTAAATATCTATACAAAAAGCGCCTGAGTGAGGTCTATCAAGCTAGCAGTGAAAAGTTAGCAGAAACATTTGAAACTTATTTAGGAATTAGTTGCTGCTATTTCGATTTTGTTGCTCAAGCCAGTTCCTCAGAAATCGAGTCACTGCTATCTTTCACATAAGCTAGCAGTAAAATAATCAAGTGAGCATATATTGAGTCGGTTATTGGGCCTGAATTTGTTGCTAATTTGTTGCTGTAAGATAGTATAAAAATATTGAAAAAATATTATAATATATTTAAAAAAAAAAAAATTATGTCGATTTTTTCCTCTTATTACAGCGGTTGTTTTTGTTGCTGGGCTGCACAATATCTATGAAGGTGCACAGGACCAGCAACTAATTAGCAACAAAAAATCAGCTGAACATTTAACCCGTTATCAAGGTCATTAAGGAAAAATGCATTTTTTTCCGGTTATGACAGCGGTGGATTTTGTTGCTGGGCGGCACAATATCTATGAAGGTGCACCGGACCAGCAACTAATTAGCAACAAATATTCTGCTGAATACTTAACCCGTAGATATTGTGCCGTCAGCAACAAAATCCACCGCTCTCATGGCCGGAAAAAATGTCATTTTTCCGTAATGACCTTAATTACGGGTTAAGTATTCAGCAGAATATTTGTTGCTAATTAGTTGCTGGTCCGGTGCACCTTCATAGATATTGTGCCGCCCAGCAACAAAATCCACCGCTGTCATAATCGGAAAAAATGAAATTTTTCCTTAATGACCTTGATAACGGGTTAAATGTTCAGCAGAATTTTTGTAGTTAATTAGTTGCTGGTCCGGTGCACCTTTATAGATATTGTGCCGCCCAGCAACAAAATCCACCGCTGTCATATCCGGAAAAATGACATTTTTCGATAATGACCTTGATTACGGGTTAGGTATTCAGCAGAATTTTTGTTACTAATTAGTTGCTGGTCCGGTGCACCTTCATTGATATTGTGCCGCCCAACAACAAAATCCACCGCTGTCATAATCGGAAAAAATGAAATTTTTCCGTAATGACCTTGATAACGGGTTAAATGTTCAGCAAAATTTATGTTGCTAATTAGTTGCTGGTCCGGTGCACCTTCATAGATATTGTACCGTCAGCAACAAAATCCACCGCTCTCATGGCCGGCAAAAATGTCATTTTTCCGTAATGACCTTAATTACGGGTTAAGTATTCAGCAGAATATTTGTTGCTAATTAGTTGCTGGTCCGGTGCACCTTCGTAGATATTGTGCCGCCCAGCAACAAAATCCACCGCTGTCACAATCGGAAAAAAAGATTTTTTTCCGTAATGACCTTGATTACGGGTTAAATATTCAGCAGAATTTTTGTTGCTAATTAGTTGCTGGTCCGGTGCACCTTCATAGATATTGTGCCGCCCAGCAACAAAATCCACCGCTGTCATAACCGGAAAAAAATACATTTTTCCTTAATGACCTTGATAGCGGCTTAAATGTTCAGCAGAATTTTTGTTGCTGGTCCTGTGCACCTTCATAGATATTGTGCCGCCCAGCAACAAAAACAACCGCTGTCATAAGAGGAAAAATCGACATAAAAAATTAAAAAAAAAATTTTTTTTTTTTAAATATATAATATTTTTTCAATATTTTTATACTATCTTACAGCAACAAATTAGCAACAAATTCAGGCCCAATAACCGACTCAATATGTGCTCACTTCATTATTTTACTGCTAGCTTATGTGAAAGATAGAAGTGACTCGATTTCTGAGGAACTGGCTTGAGCAACAAAATCGAAATAGCAGCAACTAATTAGCAACTAATTCCTAAATAAGTTTCAAATGTTTCTGCTAACTTTTCACTGCTAGCTTGATAGACCTGCCTGAGTGTAGGTTTGGGGAACCCAAGAATATTATTATTTATATGTTTTTTAATGTTTTGTTATTTGTTTCAGCAATGCCTTGAGTGAGAATGGTGTCATAGTAGTCAAAGAAAATGTAACGTCATCTGGAAGACCGGAAAATGATGAAATTGATTCATCCATCACTAGGTCTCTTAAACAATACCTCAAAATCTTTAAAGATGCAAAATTAAAAAGAATCAAACAGTGTAAGCAAACAAATTTTCCAAATGGGATATATCCTGTATATATGTTTGCTCTAGTGCCAAATTAGATATGTTTATATAAAATTCATCAAAAATGTTTAGTTTGTAACAATACCTGCTGATACTACTACTGTATATAAGATACATAATTTTATTGCCTCGATAAATGTATCAATATGGCCTAATGCGGGTTGGTAGACTTCATATACCTTCAAAATTCCTGAAGAATTCTCAGGTATGCAGGTTTCCTCCAATGTTTTCCTTCACCGTTAAAGCAAGCGAACATTAATATTTACCTAATACACACGTCATTTTAGAAAAGTTATAGGTGTGTGTCATTTGGGTTTCGAACATACGACTTTCGTCTTGACAGTCCGTACCACAACAAACTAGGCTATCGCTGCTATAGGTAAAGTAACTGATTGATAAAAAAATATTGTGTCAACTACTCTATTTTCGGATACCTAGTTTGTGGCGAGTAATAGCCGGCTCGCAAGCAATATCTAAGTCTAGCTTGGGTTAGCAAGGCGTACTATTCGCTCAAATACCGCGGTTGTGAGAGATTTGCGGTATTACAATATTATTATATCCAAAATCAATAAAATACTTATAGAAAATAAAATTTGTTTCGATAGAACCCTGATTATGTGGTAATTTATGAATATTTAGTTTGCTTTTGATCATACATTTTTTCATAAGAATTATAATATTATATTACTTGATCAGAATAACAGTGATACCTTAGTTAGTTGGTGGTATGGACTGTCAAGACGAAAGTCATGTAATATACCTAGTCAGGTCATAAATTCTGTCACATGTTTAATATAAAATAATTGAAACAAGTTTATTCATTATGTAACCATTTATATACCAAAATGAACTTAACAAAACATAGATTCTTATGACACTAAAGTTTATTCAAAATGACCTCCGTGATTTTGAATACAGGCCTTCAATCTGCGCGGCCAGTTGTCTATCGCAGCACGAACGAGGTCCATGTCAATATCGGCGGCTGCCTTAATCAAGGATGTCTTGAGTGACTCCAAATTGGGGTGAGGCTTTGAGCACGCCTTTTCCTCCAAGTGTTGCCATATCTTGTAATCTAACGGATTCAAATCTGGACTGGAGGAGGGCCAGTCTTCGTGCCGGATGAAGTCGATTTCACGCGCCGCCAGCCAGTCTTGTGTGCTCTTCGCTCTATGAGCTGGCGCCGAATCTTTTTGGAATACCCAGTGCCTGTTATTGAACATGGTATGAGAAACAGGTTCCACAAGGTTCGTCAGGACTGTATTTTGATACACAACTGCATTCGTTTTTACACCTTTCTCACAAAAATGTACCTCTGTTAAGCCCCAATAAGAAACTCGCAACCATACCATGAGCAAGGATGGAAAATGACCTCGTTGGACACGCGGAATACGGTTGCTCGCTTCTTCACTGTGTACGTACACCTTATCATTTTGTTTGTTGTAGCTCTCTTCTACGGTAAAATTTTTTTCATCTGAATAAAGAATTTCCCGATATTTTTTTCCCGCGTATCGCTTCAACAAAGCGCGGCATCTCTTCAGTCTCGGGTCCATTAGACGAGCATTCAAACGATGTCCTGTTTTTCTTCGATATGCCCGAAGCCCTAAGTCTTCATTTAACACCCTTTTCACCGTGGTTCTGCTTAACCCCATCTGAAGGGCCAACAGTTTCTGCTTACGTTTGGGATTTCTTTGAATTCGCGCCTTCACAGCTTTTATCACTGCTGGAGTCCTAACAGACCGAGGGCGACCACTTCTTGACCTGTCATCTACACTAGAGTCTTCATTGTATCGTTTGATGGTACGATAAACGAATCTTTTGGTTATATTCAAATTTTTCAGTATGTCAAAAATTTGAATTGGCGCGTAACCGCAACGATGCAACGCAATTACTGCAATACGGTCTTCTTTAAGCGTCCACTCCATATTTAAAAATGAGTAAAATTCTAAAAAGTATAATAGTGTAGTAAATGACTGCCTTGGTGGCGCAGTGGTAATTGCGCATGCGTTACAACCGCTGTGCTGAGGTCTCGGGTTCGATCCCCGGGTCGGGTAAAGTGATATTGGGTTTTTCTATCTAGAAATTCTCAGTATTAGCCCGGAGTCTGGAACCTGTGCCCGGTATGGCGATAGGCTCGCCCCCTATCACATTATGGGACCGAAATTCGGCGAAAAGTGGGTGTACTGGTTACACCTCTGCCTACTCCTTCGGGGATTATAGGCGTGAGTGTATATATATATATATATATAAAATTCTAAAAAGGATACATTTTTATTTTCATGAACAATTTGAAATTCGAATTTAAACTGTCATGACGGATAGACACGCCGGCGGCTCGTAACACTAGCAACACTCGCCGTTCTTGCATGCAATTTTTAACTTTAATGCTATGGAAATAAAAGCTTGTTGCTTTACTCCCGACTTTTTTTTTTAATATCCTTCCTGACTGGAGGGGAAACTTTTTTGTGGCCAGCATTCTAAAATAAAAGTTTTTACTGTGTGACAATACTTATGACCTGACTGTGTATGTTCGAAACCAGATGGGTTACTCTTGACACTCGATTCCAATTTTAAATTGGGATTGGGTTCGAAAACTGTACAATTGGCACTCTTGAAAGCAACACCAGCGCAAGATTTAACTGAATACGGTGGATTTTTTAGTAACTAAATGAAATACTCTATTTAAAAATAAACCGCGATATAATCCGTAAACTTCGTTTTATTTCAATGTATAATATTCGCGTAAATATAAGAAACCAGTACTAAAAAATCGCTAGTTCGTAAATATTCTATTTCATTTAGTTAAGTGAGTTAAAGTTCCAATATCTTCTAGATTGGAATTGAAACTGTGTCGAGTTCGAGATTGGAATGGATTTCAAGAGTAGGCCTACAGGCCCCATTGGTCCTATACCTATACCATTGTATAGGTACACGTTATTCGGTACGTGTGTATTCATCCTTATTGTGCATACCTGAGAATTCCCATAACAATTTCGACGGTATATAATTTTCACCACCTTAAACACGATTCGATAGTCCGATTACTTACCTTGAAAATGTACACACGTATCAAGGACCGATGACAATAGGTACTATATTTTCATAACCTTGGCCTTATATCCTAACCAGGGTCACCAGGCTAATAATAAATATGATCATTATAGAACACTTTTTTTGACATGTGGTTTTATTTGAATTCCAGTATTTTAATAATCACATGTACTTTTGATGCTGTTTAGAGACAAAAAAGGAGGAAAATAAATTATTATAATTAAAGTGAACTTTATATCGCTATAGGAAGAATTGTCCATATTTAAATAAACATTTTCTTTTTTTTTAATTCGCCAGCTATTAAAACGTGTTGTATTTTTATAGGTTACCTAATTTTAGTTTCTTTTGCGTATTTTGATAGTTGGCTTAGTGTTCTCCACTGTCTCCGCTCCACTCATCTCGACTGTACCTGTACCTACTTAATAAACAAAACTTAAAAAAACACCTGCGAATCCGATATATTCAAAAGTCGATTCAAAATGAAAAGTACCAAATTAAAATTTTACAAGTATTTATTGCATTAAAGCACACGGAAAGTAAAAATTATGGTCACGTCCTGTTTAATTTATATCCATTCTATAGGCGTATTAACATCACGAAGCCCCAATTTTTTTGTTGAAATGGACTCTGTTGACTCTGATCTGTTGATATACTTAGGCTACTTTGGGTATCAGCTTTCCAAATTAAAAAACTTCTATCTAAAGGATTTATTTAAAATATTTTTGCCAGAATTGAAAATCTATACAAATTTAATTTATTCTATCAAATACTTTACATTAGGTAACTATGCTATAAAAGAAAATTAAGCCAAGAAAATAGAAAATATAAACATACTTACGATAGTATAGTCAAGTATCATAAATATTTTCTATATAAATCACTACCACTAAGATAAATTTTCAGGTAATGACCCATGTATAAAAAGATTTTTGTAATATGTTATGTAGGTCCTTTGATAATTTTTTTTTACATAAAATTCCTGAGAACAAAATTTGTATTTTACAAAATAAACTATCATTTTCGACTCTATTTTTATAGATTATTTATTTTGTACATATTACAGAAATTACATAAGTATGTACCTATAGCCTTTTCAATAATAATATTTTAGTGTAGTAGGTCTGTTTCAACATGCGACAAAATTTTTACTTTTCCTAACTTCGTTGTTTTTTTTTACAGCAATAGCCCCCATACCCTGCTTATAACAATCAATTATGTATATATTTAAATATAATAACAAAAAAATCGTTGTTTGTAGAAAAAACGCTTTTTGTTAATGTTATCAACTTAGAAAATAGTAAATTGTCGGTACTAACTGTGGTTTAAGTCATGTAAGAAAACTAATTATAGAACTAAAATTAGAAAATTCCAACATTTTAAATGAATTTATAGTAACAATTACTCTTGTTAACTATCGTATCTTCGAATAGGTTCCGTGTTGATCTTAAAATTATTGATCTTTATATAATTTCTGATGTATTCTCGATCATTTTCTGTTAACAAAGACCAACTTTCTAATTCCACTAAGATTTCTAAACTAATACAACTTTGAATAATTCTGTCTATAGATAACATTGTCAAGAAATCTGACTGCATGATGCGTAACTCTTTTAAATACAGTAACGGATTCTTATCTAAAATTTTGTCCACGAATTCATCAGTAAGTTGGACAGCTGTGCCAATATGTATAAATTGAACATTTAAACAATTAGTAAGAAGAAATAACAGCTGGTCGTCGGTACACGTAGCAACGCAGGTAATTTTTTTTAGATTTCTAAACGGTGCTATTTCTAATTTCCTTGTATACAATGAAGTGTGTTGTATCAATGTACAGTTGTATAGTGTTAAGCTTTCTAACAAAGGACACATTTGACTTATATACATTAATGCATTCAAATCAATTTGATCAACGTGTTCTAAATGTAAGTTTAATAAGTTACAACCCTTAACTTGAAGAACTTGTTTTACTTGGTCGGCGTAGAAGTCACATGATAGAAGTTTGAGTTCTCGTAAATCTTGTAATCCAATCAACACCATTAAGTCACTTTGTAAGGTGTTATGAAAAACAGTCATGCTTTTAATATTTGGGCACATTTGCACAGTTAACTGTAGTTGATTGAGCGTTGCGTACCGACTTACATATGTTGTTATCTTAAACACATTACATTCTGGATAGTACGCATCAATATGTTCCAAAACTTTACCAATTTCATCACATCTACCTATATCCTGAATATTTTTACATTTCAATAGCAAATTTACGAAACCATCCAATGTGACAAATGTTCTATAGAGTTGTATAGACTTTAAATGTTTTAATTTAGCTATTATATCTATACTATCGTTTGTTATGCACTTGGAACATGAAACGTCTAATTTTTCGAGTTGTGTACAGTTTTTTACAATACATAGTAATATATTGTCAGTACAATCATAATTTATAAATAAATATTTGAGACAGTGAAGCTCTTTTAAAGAATTCACTATAGAGCCTTCCATGTCAGATGTTTTCCAACCGCCTGATAGGGATCCCAAATTTAAATAAACTAATCCGCTTAACATATATAGTTTTGAATAAAAAACAGGTCGTAACATCTTTGGAATATTATCTATAGATACGAGTGTTAAGTATTTATTAAACAAAGTTTCAGCCATTCTCACAATGACATTCATCTGACTAACAAATTTACCCATACTGCCACGGAAACCCAGAGAGCGCTTAGTTTTTTCTAATAGATCGGATAAAGCGTTTATGGCTTCGGTGGATAATAAATCATGAAGCATCCACGGCACATTATATTCCAAATAAGTATGTATAGCATGAATACTCTTCGTCAAAGCTAATTGTGCTGCATTTGTATCCTTTTGCGAGAGCATTGCTATTGGCACCATTCGCAGCTCCGCTTGTTCGGCGATCCATTGTCCTAGCTTATTTAAAGCTAGTCTCTCTAACGTTGGTGGTTGTTTATATCTTGAAATCATCCCACTGCAACAAAAACCATACCAGTTTCTTAGCCATAATATGTTCGGTTTAATAATATTAAACACATATGCGTAGTTCTAACCTCACACTAGGATCGACAGAATAGGTATCGTAGGTATTAGGAACTACAAAGGAGTTACGGAATCACAACACCTGCTAGTCTGGTCAGGCCTGGTACCCACTCCAGAAAGTAAGAAATTAATCTTGTTTTGTGAGTTTTCCATGTTAGCTGTTGCCCGTGGCTACGCCCGCGTGGTGGTTATTTTTGGAAGAAAAGGTATAAAATCCATGGAGACTTCTTAAGCTATTACACCTTCCTGTATTATTCTAACAATTTTTCCCGCTTAGGGGTGGAATTTCCAAAAATCCTGAAACATATATTTTTTTATTTTTAACTAAAGGCCAAATACCAATTTTTATGCTTTTTACTTCAAAAATGACGGAATTTTCATACAAACTTTCTTCTTCTATTTTACCCCCTTAGGGGTGCAATTTCCAAAAATGATATATTATATATGTTTTATTATTAACTGAGAGGCACAATACCAATATTCATGCGTTTAACTTCAATAATGACGGATTTTCATACAAATTTTCTTCCCCTATTTTATCCCCCTTAGGGGTGGAAATTCCAAAAATCCTGAAACATATATTTTTTATTTTGAACTGAAAGGCCAAATACCAATTTTCATGAATTTAACTTCATAAATTACGGATTTTCATACAAACTATCATCCCCTATTTTACCCCCTTAGGGGTGGTATTTCCAAAAACCCTCCCTTAGTGGATGCCTATGTCATAAAAGGTACCTACTGTCAAAATTTCAAGTCTCTATCCCCAGCCGTTTTGGCTGTGCGTTGATCGATCAGTCAGTCAGTCAGTTTCTTCTTTTCATCAGTGATCATGATCAGTCAGTATGTTAATTAAGTTGCCATCCTGTTAATATTAAAAATGCGAATGTTTGGATAGATGGATGGATGGTTTTTTACTCAATCCCGCTACAACGGCTGGACGGATCTGGTTGAAATTTGGCACAGACATAGATTATAGGAATAGCACATATGCTACTCTTTATCCTGGAAATATGTACAGCTCCCGCGAGATAGTTTTTCACGAAGCAAGGGATCGACCTGATTTTTTGCATGGTAGCAGTTTAGGGATCAGAATATGATATAGGCCACTTTTTATCCCGCAAAATTCACGCTTTCTATGGGATAGCAAAATATTGAAACGTGTTATAGCTTAAGATGCCTCCATGAATTGTATGCCTTTTCTTCCAAAAATAACCTCTACTCGGGCGGAGTCACGGGCAACGTCTAGTATTGTAATATAGTGAAATAAAGCTTATTACAAGACCTATTGCCGTACATGACCCTCGTGAGAGTGGTGTAGTTATCGATTCCTTAAAGCAGTAAGTCCTTACTAAAACAGTCGTAGTAGACCAGGCGACACGATTAGCGTCCGTTCACGGGTAATGACGCATATGACCGCCATCGGCCTCCTCCACCATGGTACAGAGAAGAGACCGACCCGGCACATGACGCCGCGCCGCAGCAATCACAGACAATTTAGCGTGCATACCCAGATTGAATTCAACAATCAAAATAAAATTAATTACTCCCACCGCCTTCCTCATCCAGCCGCCTCCCGCAACAATTCTAAGATCGTCAGTCCAGCGGGCACGATGTCGGTCTATACTACGTAGAGACGTAGTCTCCACTCTAGTACCCTTCGGCCCCAGCGGCCGTCATTACGACGACAGATGACCAGTCCACTGTCACTTAAACTTACTAATTCGCCGGGCTATGTCGGCCACTCTAGTTCTCTGCCGAATCTCCTCGTTCCGGATCTAATCCATCAGAGTTATTCCAAGCATAGCCCATACCATAGCCCGTTGAGTGACCTGAACTCGTTGAATTAGCCGATTTGTTAGTGTCAACGCCTCAGCACCGTACGTCATAACAGGCAGGACGCACTGGTCGAATTCCTTAGTCTTTAGACATTGCGGTATTGACGTCGTAAATATGTGACGCAACTTTCGAATTTGTTTTACCTGTTGCCCTAGGTAAACATACCTACTATTGAACAACTTCGATACTGACATTATCGACGGTTGGATGACGTGAAAGTTGAACATGGCCTTTGTCTTGTCCGAATTCATCCTTAGGCTCATGCAACTGGAAGAACCAGCTTTGCAGCATCACTTCCAATTCCTGCAGCGTTTCCGCCATTATGACAATGTCGTCAGCAAAGCGAAGATGCGAAATATACCTACTCTCCGTTTACATTTATGCCTCGTCCTTTCCAGTCTAGTATTTTAAAGACGTCTTCCAGCGGTGCAGTAAACAGTTTCGGGGAGATGACTGCACCGCTCTGAAGGTATATCGGTCTTGGGTGCACACCCTGTAATTGGACGGACGTCGTAGAGGAGCTATACAAACATTTCAGCATCTCCACATAACGCCTGTCGACTTGACATCGCTGTAAAGATTCAAAAACGGACCCGGTGTCGATGGATTCGAAGGCTTTCTCGTAGTTCACAAAGACTAAGCATAACAGCTGTCTGCAAAGGCCTATATAATGCATATAAGTTCGCAAAGTTAAGAAATTAAGACATATTGGCATTACTTAATATATATAAAAATCCTATTCTATTGAAAAGGCTACACTACTAAGTAATAGCATAAATATTCCCAAACCTTTCGGTCATCAAAATATTCATAAATTTTGTAATGGGCTTTATTACTTAGTTTTCGCTTAATAGTAGCTTTGAAACAGCTTTCATTATGTTCTTTTAATACTATTGGGAACTTTATTGTAAAAGCACACAAGATTAGATTAAAATTGTCTAACAGGCCTCTACGTGATTGGCTTTGGCCTCATTCATGCCATCCAAAAGACCGGGACTCTACTGGACTGAGCTGGCCGATCTCGCTCGTTTGGTCCCGTGTTAGCAGAAAAAGTAAAGAGCAAAGGAATCGTACCTAAAATACACCTAGTTACACCATACACCGATTATATAGTGAATTGTATAGTGCTAATGTCAATTATTTGGCCGGTAATTACCGAGAAATATTTTATTTGTTTATATTGAACTTACTAGATTGATTGAACCATTTTAAATCACATTATCTTCGTCACTCACTCATCGCTTATATATATAACTTTAGGTAGGTATTTCAAATAAACTTGAAGTACGAGTTTTTTGTAATATGTACTTAATGTTAGGTATTTATCAAACTAACTTAAATAGTTAGTTGAAATAATTATTGAAACAGAACTGCGGTTACTCAAAAATAAGAATCAAGATATCCAGCCAAACACAAAACTATTGACGATCGTAGCGCGCATGCGCATGCAATGCATTATTTTTAGATGGAACGTCTGATGTATTTTTGTAGCCAATAATAATATAGGCACTTTTCTACTCATATAGGTATGCAATCATATTACAGATAATGTCAATGTTTCTCTTCAAAAATCTTGATAAATTTCTAAGAAAAAGTTACTTTTTAACCGACTTCAAAAAAAGGAGGAGGTTCTCAATTCGACTGTATGTTGTTTTTTTTTGCTGGTTAAATACAAAAAATTAAGATAAATTTATAAAATACACTGTTTTTCGGATTCAGTAAATCAAATAACTCATAAACGAACTCGTCATTAGAATTATTTTATAATAAAATTCCTTGTAATAACTTTACTTGATTCAAGAATCTAGAAACACTCCTTTGTAGGTACCTAGAATTTATCCTGTTTATCTGATAGAGAAATTGCATCAATATGTCATGACCAAGTGACCGTAGTGTAATTTCACTCTGGCGAAGCCGAGACTCATTAGAGCCACATTTCGCAAAGTATGGGCTCTGAAAAATAGATCGACATAGGCAGATATAAATCGATCAACTGGACCGAAAAGTTGCCCTTCTTGTATTTATATTCTTATTAACACGTTGGTGGACAGTACTACCTTCGTAGAAATGCGTGCTGAGGCACTACTAAATTTAATATATTGCCTATAGCGTCAAACTTGGACGTCGACAGGCGTACTGTCATAACATTTCGATCTGCTGACTACTGTTACTGTCCACCAACGTGTTAAAGACTGCCTCAGTGTCGCAGTTGTATATACATAAGCGTACGACTGCTGTGGCTGAGGTCTTGGATTCGGTCCCCGGGTCGGGTAGAAGTGATATTGGGATTTTCTAAATAGAGAAATACCTACTCAGTATTAGCCCGGAGTCTAGAGTTTTCCCGGTACGGCGATATGCTCACGCCCTTACACATCATGTGGCGCGTCAGTCCAGGAGACATGAACTCACTTGTGCAAAATTTCGTATTTTCTGTAAAAATAATGGCCAACCTAAAAATAAATTGAAATGTATTTTGAGCAACGGAGCTCTTTCAGAACGTTAAATACATACATGAACTAATTAATTGGATTTAAATATAATACCGTATTAAACTGTTCATTGTGCACAACGGAAAAACCGGTACAACTAATTTTTGATCATAACATAGATAAGATCTAGGTTAGATATTGTATTACCCCAGAGAAAGGAAACTTTTCTAGAACCAGTAATAAATTATCAGTTTTAACCAAGCCAGATGTTTTAAACTCGTGAAATTGTTTGGGCTAAATGGTTTCCTGCTCGTAAAACTTGGTTATAGGGCAGATACCTAAGATTTATTTTAAAAACTACAACATTTCGTGTATAGGCATAAAGACCAAATCAGAAAATATTTAATAACTAAAAAAATTATAAACTTAAAATAAATCGAATTTTACGGATTACGAACCTGTTAATTTTCTTTCGGTTTATAATTTGCAATTGGGTCCCGCCTGCTACTAATTTTATTTTCTATTCTCAAGTGCATTACTTTTAAAATGTATTTTTTGCAGTCGGGTTTTTGATTTTTTAAATTACATATTTATTTTATTTTAGACTTTTTAGTGTCCCGCCAAACTTATGATATTAGATTAATTAATATAATGCGTTAATTGTTTGAGTTTACCGAAAATCGATACGCAAATTAAAATAAAAATTTAAACGCGTAACTTAGGTACCTATATATATTTTTGTAAGTAAGCGTGTAAGCGTAGTGCCGTCCAGGTAGAGTATCAAGTAACGAGAGACAGTCTATCCCGCGCTACTCAACACAGTCATGCCGGCCTGCTGTTTAGCTTCTTCACACTACGCCTACCCAGGATCATAGGAATGAGGGAACACAATAGCTGGCAAATTGTTCCACAGCTTGATGGTGCGGCAAAAATACGAATTTGCAAACCTCTTGGTTCGGGCCGTGGTAGTAGACACCACGAAGCTGTTGCTCCGCAAAGCCAGTACGTGTGGTTCTGGTGTGGAAGGGAGAGGATTGAATAAGATCAAACAATTCTTCAGAGCATTCGCCATGATACAGATGGTAGAACACGCTTAGCGCGGAAATATCTCTTCGCAGCTGTAGCGGCTCCAGGCTGTTGGTCACGTCTGCATTATTCACAATGCGGATGGTCCGCCGCTGCAACCCATCCAATTTGTCGAGTAGGAACTTAGCGGAACCGTCCCAGAAATGCGAGCAGTATTCCATTCCCGGCCGCACCTGTGCTTTATATAAGCGACTAGATGTTGCTCGCGGCTCCGCCCGCGTGGAGGTCATGTTTGGGAGAAAAAGTATACAATACAAAATACCAATATTCATGCGTTTAACTTAAAAATGACGGATTTTCATACAAACTTTCATCCCCTATTTTACCCCCTTAGGGGCGGAATTTCCAAAAATCCTGAAACATATATTTTTTATTTTTAACTAAAATGCCAAATACTAATTTTCATGAATTTAACTTCAAAAATGACGGATTTTCATACAAACTTTCATCCCCTATTTTACCCCCTTAGGGGTGGTATTTCCAAAAACCCTTCCTTAGTGGATGCCTACGTGATAAAAGGTACCTACTGTCAAAATTTCAAGTCTCTAACCCCAGCCGTTTAGGCTGTGCGTTGATCGATCAGTCAGTCAGTCAGTCAGTCAGTCAATCAGTCAGTCAGTTTCTTCTTTTATATATACAGATAAAGCTGACCGGGCGTGAAAAACTGCCGCAGCCTGTTCAGGATTCCGACCCTGCGTGAAGTAGCGAATATTACCTAGGATGCTAAGGATATTCCGTATTGCGAATGGAACACCCTGAAGAACGGGGATGGGAGAAAACGGGGACTTCTTGCACGAGAACGCGCACACCTGGGTTTTCTTGGCATTACACTCAACCCGATTCCTGGTACCCCATAATGAGATGAGATCCAAGGTTCGGTTGATCTCAATGACAAGATGCTCGCGTCTCCTCTCAGTATCTGCCCAGCAACCATGAGGCTTGCTGCTATAACGCCCATGAACCGTGCTGTCATCTGCATAGCAATGGATGTTGCCAAGCGACAACATATCATTGATATGCAGAATAAACAAGGTGGGCGAAAGCACAGAACGTTCTGGTACTCCGGCATTTACTGACATAAGCTGCGAAGCGTTTCCATCAACGAGGACACGCATTCTACGCTGATGCAGAAAGCCTGAAATCCACTTGCACAGATTGTCGGGCAGACCGTATGCCGGAGCTTGGAGAGAAGGCCACGAAGCCAGACTATATCAAACGCCTTGGCTATATCGAGAATCACAGCCGGAGCCTCGCCCCAGTGATGTAATACAAACGCTAGAAGATCACCCGTTGATCGGTTATGACGGAACCCGTATTGTCTGTCATTGATTAACGAGTGATCGTCTAGGTAGCGAACAAATTGCCTGTTTATTAGTCGCTCCATGACTTTACACATCACTGAGGTTATGGCAATTGGGCGATAATTGTTAGGGTCTGACCGATCACCCTGTTATAAATGAAGGACGTGCAGACCATAACTAACTTTTTAAGGACAAGCGCTAGGACACCATCAGCCTTCCGGACGTCGAGAGACTGCAGCTCACGCCGCACATCAAAATGCCTGATACGGATATCAGGCATTGTGTGACCGCAACCGGGCAGCGTAGGTGGTAAATGAGCATTGCAATCCTCGAGTCTCGAATTAGCCGCGAAGAGGTCTGCCACTAAATCGGCCTTCTCCTGCGAGCTATGGGCTAGTGTTCCATTTCGATATCTCAGCGGTGATCGGCCAAAGCACATCCAATCTCGGCGACGCGCTGGGCATCCGCTCTTGAAGGCCTTGGCAGCACGGTTGAGTTGAGTTGAGGTTCGGATCCTTCGTAGCGCGTCGCAAGCACGATGCACCGCCTGTTTCTTGCCAACAGCATCGGCGCATGCACGGCTGAACCAAGAGCGTCCTCGGGCTCGGATCTCGCAAGCAATGACGTCGGCACTCGCTGAAGGATCCTTTCCATCAAAACAGCGCTGCCGCCAAGGGATGGATGTGAAGTACTCTCGCATAACATCTCAATCTGCGGACGAGTAGTGCCAGACTGCGATTGACCTCCACGGGACGTCACGGCAAAGTTCTTTTTTTCCAAACACCTATCTAAGAACACTTGGGTTTTTTAGACGATTATATCGATACCTTAACCGTCGAAGTCCATCCAGCCGTTTGGAAGATACGAGGTAATAAAGAAATTTACAAGACAACTATACACACAAGATACGCGCGAAAAACATAACCTTTGCTTGACAGTTGTGTAATTAGACCCTGAGCTTCTTGAAGACGTATGATTTATGTTTATTAACGATAGCTTTTGCCCGCGGCTACGCCCGCGTGGTGGTTACTTTGAAATAAAAGGTATAAAATCCATGGAGACCTCCTAGGCTATCACGTCTTCCTCTATTATGCTATCCCCTCAGAATACAGAACAAACCAGAAACCGTGCTCAATAATAATTTCATACCCCGCGCTGTGTCCAAAACCAATACGTACGTCCCGCACCTGCCCCACCTCCCACCCGCGTAATGTTGCTAGCTCGGAGCGGTTTCCCACTTTTTGGGGTAATCTTATAACACTAAAGAAAATATATTTATTAAAAAATATTAACTGATAATTGTATGTAGGGTAGTAAACTAACGTTGTACACAACTACGCGACTGGTGTTCAAACATTTTATGCACTTGCTATAGAATCTGATAACTAGAGAGGTGACCAACGTGAGTTATACCAACAACTTTAAATAAAACACGGCTTTAAAAACTTAAGATTTTATTATTTTCAAAACCAATCAAATGTAGCGATAGTTTTTTAATTTGTTTAACCTATTTAGTGTCAGGAGCAAATTTTGACAAGTTGTCATATGTCCTTATTGACGTAAGCGTAAAACGCGGGAATCTCAACTTGGAGGTTGTAACATGGTAAACATATATACTAAAATTATATTATATGTTATTTACTGAAACAATCACTGTATATGATTATAAAGCTTATTTCAACTTTATTATGTAAAAACTATTGAAAATAACCGAAAATTACGATTCACATAGTCTCGTTTTCGATATGGAAAAGTACTTGAAAACCAATATATTTATTGAATCAATCGATAAAAGAATCATTAGAAGTTCAACTCACCTTATATAATATAAAATCCACACACAAAATAACAATAAATAAACACTTCAACAACACACAATAGCGGCGATACCAGTGCGATGACTACGCAACATTTTTAATTATTTTTTTTTATTTTGTTTAGGCACAGGTCGTTATACATCTTACGGCCTTGTAGGCTTTATAAATATGGCGGGTAATAAATGGTGGTGAAAAAATTCAAGCAAGAATAAACTTTATTTCCATAAAATCAATGTTTAAAATCGCTTGTCAATAAGGGTGACTTTAGCTTGTTCGATGGAGCACCGGTGCTCCATTGACATTAAGCAGATATACTCTTTAGAGATTCGTACTTCTTGGCAAGTCTATAGTGATTTTGCTGTAATGTTTTCAACCGTCAAACATGACGCTCACAAAATATTGGTTTTCGTCGTAATTGAGATTTTAGTTTGACCTTTCTCGGCGTATCAAACACAGCTTCTAAATCAGATATATTGACTTCACCAATTTCTGAGTTTGATCGCGCAGGTGATTGTGGTTGTGTAACCTAAAATGAAAAATCTTAAGTTTATCATAAAATAGAAAAACAAAAAGTTTTATCAAATGCGTTAAATTTCTGTCGTACAAGGCATGACATTTCAGTCCTCATGGATGGCAACGCATTAGTAATAGCACTTTGTGCCTGAGATTGCAAATGTTCATGGGCCTTAGTTTAATTGTAACTATCTATATAGATTAATTGCCTAATTTGACTTCCTACAGTACAAAAAATAATGTATACATTTAAAACATTATGGGTAAATATTATTATTATAGGTGAGTACGCACACTGTCCGATGTCGAAGGTTTAGATGTTCCTATGTGCAACTCGGAAAACTCTGGTGTCAAGGCCAAATGCTGAAATAGAACGTTACTATTAGATTATTCATATATTTAATTCACCGAAGTTTCATTAGCCCGTAGTCTGGAATTTGTGCCCGGTTTAGGTTTGTCTTCTATCACACTGTGGGACGGATAAGCTCGGCGAAAAGTGGGCGTACTTGATACACCTTTGCCTTTGTAGACCAAAACCTTACTTCAAAATACATGACAAACATACTGAACAGGAGGGATACAATATAAATAAAGTAATTATTATGACTATATCTACCCTAGTTGGAATAGTCTCCTTTCCTTTCCTCAGTCTATTTTCTTCTTTTTCTTTTCTTTTTTGTCTTTCTTCACCTTTTGTGTCATAAAAATATTGCTCTTCAAAATGAATTGAGCAAACTACGCTCCGGCTTGATAGTTTCCAAAACTCATCTAGCCGAGCTCTTTGTATGATTTTCTCTTTTCATCAGCAGGGAAACTAAATTACAAAGAACTATATACAATAGAACTATATACACGAAAATAATGAGTATTCTATAAAAGTATAAAAAAAATAAGTGGGTAAAATTTGCGATCAAAATAAAATGGCAACATTCAAAAAATGGACGCGTCATGTTCTAAGACGATCACAATAAGTAAAAGAAATTAAATAAATATACTTTTGAATGCGCTCTTTACAGATGAAATGTGATCCCATCCTGTTTTTTTTTGTAATCCCAGCAGCATTTTTATATGTAGGGATAACACAAGATGGCATTTTTAAATTAAAATTGACACTTGTACAATACGTCACGACGCGCTTACTGCAAAGGAGTGACTAATCGCAAAAACGTCAAACCACTCTGTTTTAGAGTGGTTTTTGTTTCTTCAGTTTTAAGCGCGCTGGCGGTTTCTGTATTCTGAGGCTATCCCGTAGGAACCGTGCATTTTCTGGTATAAAAAGTAGCCCTTTAACAAACACTATGCAAAAAAACATGTGGATCCCTTGCTCTGTCTAAAACAAAACCAAAACTATCCCACAGGAACTATACATTTTTCCGGGATTAACGTAGCCTATGTGCTATTCCAGACTATAATCTATCTCTGTGCCAAATTTCAACCAATCCGTCGAGTCTTTGTAGCCTGATTGAGTAAGAAACATCCATCCATCCAAATATTCGCATTTCTAATATTAGTAGGATTATTGATAAACCCCCGATAAAAGAGTTAATGCTAAACTTCTTCCCCTATTTTCCCCTTTAGGGGTGGAATTTCCAAAAATATATATTATTTTTTATTTTTGACTAAAAGCCAAAATACTAATTTTCATAAACTTAACTTCCAAAATGACGAATTTTCATACAAACTATCATCTCTTATTTCACCCCCTTAGGGGTGGTATTTCCAAAAACCCTTCCTTAGTGGATGCCTACGTCATAAAAGGTACCTACTGTCAAAATTTCAAGTCTCTAACCCCAGCCGTTTTGGCTGTGCGTTGATCGATCAGTCAGTCAGTTAGTTTCTTCTTTTATATATACAGACTAGCTGTTGCTCGCGGCTTCGCCCGCGTGGAGGTCATGTTTGGGAGAAAAAGTATACAATACAAAATACCAATATTCATGCGTTTAACTTAAAAATGTCGGATTTTCATACAAACTTTCATTCCCTATTTTACCCCCTTAGGGGCGGAATTTCTAAAAATCCTGAAACATATATTTTTTATTTTTAACTAAAATGCCAAATACTAATTTTCATGAATTTAACTTCAAAAATGACAGATTTTCATACAAACTTTCATCCCCTATTTTACCCCCTTAGGGGTGGTATTTCCAAAAACCCTTCCTTAGTGGATGCCTACGTGATAAAAGGTACCTACTGTCAAAATTTCAAGTCTCTAACCCCAGCCGTTTAGGCTGTGCGTTGATCGATCAGTCAGTCAGTCAGTCAGTCAGTTTCTTCTTTTATATATACAGATGGATTACAAACATACATTATTTTACAATAATCGATCTATTTTATACATAATAAGATTATAGACTTGAACATGGCTTTATTAATTTTTTTTCTATATTTCGGGTAAGTCTAGCTGTACCCTTTCAAATAAACCCTGCAACACTGGAGAACTGATATCCAAATTGGCTGAAAGACATACATCCATGGGTAAATCCATGAATAAATGAAAAAAGTATATCAAATTTTGACACTTGCCTGACAGTTAAACGTAAGACTAGGCAGTATGGTCGATTGACTTTAGCCTGTCCTTTGTTTGGACGAATAAAAAAAAATGATTGACTGACAGTCATGATGGTCTCTGAGAGTACATAGTATTTTTGTTGTTCTGTGATTTTTAAAACAATTTTAAGTTACAATATAAGTATAATTTATACAGTTTTCTTAGTAATAAATAGGCATAATTATTAATTACAAATTTTTTTACATTATTAAATAATCCTACAATACGTAGGGCTTTGATTTGCATAAAACAAAGCAAGTTATGGCATTGCCCTTACCAATATCTCCGTGTACTAAAAGGGATGGTCTCAGTGGTTTAGGCTGTGACCGGTTCGAGTACGCCAGCACCATGGCTACTACTTTATTAGCACCGGTTAAAACTGAACGGGAGATCCTTGAACATTCCATGTCTGAAGATGACCCTAACGCCAATACTCAACTAATAAGCGAGGTTGGTAAACAACCGCGGTGGGGCCCACGACACCGAGGAGCACAGGAACTAGCCGAATTATATAGCCCAGGTTAGATATTCCTTTTCTCCATACTATAACATATACATACAATACTATTAACATTATAACATAGCAGTAATTGCATAATATAAGACATAAGTAACTAGAGCATACTTTATCATTTTGGCAGGCAAAAGATTGCAAGAATGGGTATGCGTGGTGGTTTGTTGCACATTATGTGCCTGTGCAGCTATACTTATGGCCAGATACATCCGAGCAGATGCCTCATTGTTATTGGCAGCAATAGCTGGTGTCTTAACAGCAGATTTTGCTTCAGGAGTAGTACACTGGGCTGCTGACACTTGGGGAGCAGTTGATCTACCTCTTATAGGCAAAGTAATAATAGATTACTACATAATATAGTTTGTGCCATGCAATATTTATTTGCTGCTTAGTATCATCAATTTTTTCTCATTCATAGCATCTTTGTTTTGTGAAATCCACTGTTATGGCTCTTGACTACTCTTCTAATGCCTTTTGTTAACAACTTCCTGATTTTGCAAAAGTTTAATATTTCTTAATATTAAAACATATATGAGTATATGTATATAATTTTTTGGTCACACGATAGTTACAATTTTAAAAATTTAGGAAATTTGATCTTGGGTGTTTAATAGTTTACTATACCTAAGTTTATCTATTCATAAATCTCTAAAGGAACTGGAAAAATTTTATACCTGAAGATTTTTGACAATAAAAAAAATATATTAATTTATTGGTTTATCAACAGCTGTTATAATAATACATGCTTATTAAAAATTATGCTAGTTATATATAGTATCTATATACAGTGTAAACTCTATATAGCGACACTGAAGGGACTGTGCATTTTATGGCGTTATAGAGAGTTGTCGTTAAATGGAGAGAAGAAACATCAGAATTAGAAAAATAAAAAGTTTATTTCTGACTATTGTTAGTAGTTATGTGCATAAAAAAGAATGTTATTTGAACGCTATTGAGTATAGTCTGTTATTTTTGTCTGACGTCTTTTGCTGCACCAGTAATTTTGTTGTATTTTTTTAGTTATTTTATTAATATCAACAATACTGAGGCATCTTGGTTATAAAGGAAATATTTTTCCAATAATTTTGCTGCTTCCAGAGCTTCTTTAATGCTCGGCGGAAGCTCAGGCTCATCCGTCTCATCTTCTTCATCACCTTGTTCTTGATCCTCAGTTTTTCTCACTGAATCCAAAATTTCTTCGTCTGTGAGTGAAGCCGTTGTAAGCAGGCGGTCGTCCACTTCAATGTAGGTTTGAAGATTTACCGTATTTCCTGCCATGTTGAATTGTTGAATCCACTCAGTTAATGGAAGGTCGTCGTCGCTTTCAAACTCAGATTCTGTTTCCACCTCATCACTCGTAGAATTGGTACAAAGTCCAGCATGTCGAAAAGAGTGCTGTATAGTTGTGGGTGTCACTTCTTCCCAGGCTTTAGATAAAAAATTTACTGCATGCAGCATATTAACAGAAGTTTCCCCACTTATTTTACCATAGTTGATATGATGACGCTGCTTGAATTTTCCGAGCCATCCTTCTGATGCTTTGAAAGAAGTTAAACCAAGTTCAGCAGCAAAATTCTCCGCCTTAGCTTTCACGAGCGGCCCCGAGATAGGCATATTATTCTGGCGCTGTCGATGAAACCATGATAGTGCAGCTTTATCCAAATCTTCGTATATAGGTTTCTTTAATTTTTTGGAAGATTTTCCCTCGCCCGCAGCGTGGAGGATTTTTTCTTTATTTTTCCATATTGTGGACACGGTAGAGCGACTAAATCCAAAGCGTTTGCCAACATCACTTATCTTCTCTCCCGTTTCTATTGCGCGTATCAGTAAAACTTTTTCGTCAATACACAGTGATTTTCTTTTAGTAGCCATGTTTACAGTTTGCAAGTTTGTGAGCAACTAAGAATATGATAAGGTATAGATAATCCATGACTCCTAGTTATGAATCATGGTCAATAACAGTCTACACGTGCAAGCAATCCCAATTTGTAAACAAAAGAATGAATTTCTTAGAAAGTTCGGTATGCATGATGCCGACAGTCGAGTTTATTGCGGGCTAGGATAATAAAGCGACAATAGATCGTACACAGCTGCGCAGTTTTTACTAATTTTAGCAACTTAATTGTTGTCGTTATTGAGAGTGGGTGTAATGCTATATAGAGTGAAACATTGTATGAAAAACAAGCTAAACCAACCAAAGCCAATTGATTTCGACGCTTAAGAGAGTTTGTCGTTAAATAGAGTGACGTTACATGGAGTTTACACTGTAATTACTAAATCAAATTGTACAACTTAATTAAGATAAACACAGCTTGCTAAGATAATAATAATATTAATTATTTTATTACATGTCATATAATAAAATAATTCAAGTTGTACATAACTTCAATTTAAATATGGATTTTGGTCATTCAAAATATACATATGTATGACTAGTACAGCCAAAGCAACATTTCAGAATCTTAAATGCACTAACCTTTAACCTCCCTGCTTTACACTGTTACTTTTGAAGTGTTTTTAACTATTGCAAAATGAGCTCAGCCTATATAAAATATTAAAAACTATAAGCAAAAAAACAACAGTTATATTAAAAAAGGCTATTTTTGCTTTCAAAATCAGCACATTATCATTAAATGTTATTAAATATAATTTATGTATAAATTGCCATATATTCATCAAATCAACATTTATTTAATTGCTGGAATATTCTGAATGAAATCTGTAACTTCAGTATTAACAATTTGTAATTGAGAATCATTATCTTCAATACCTTAACAAACCCACATGTTTTCCTGATTACATTTAAACTGAAGTAAAGTAGGTATTAACACTGTGGTTGTTGCTGATGCGGTTTCTTTGTTGTCAAACTGCTTTAGTCTCCTTTATTAGCTCTCATGCTTACTCATTTTGATGAAATATGTTATTTTATTGTGTCGATGATTCATTTAGTTCCAGTTCGGATATCATAGATAATTTGAACATAAAAAACTTAATAAATTATAATATGGTTACATTCTAACAAAAATATTCTATACTGTGTAAAGAAATCTGTACTTCTAAAAAAATATTACGAAACTCGATGAAAGAAAGTCAATATACGCCAGGCTCTGAGATTATGGCAGAAATCTTTTTTGTAGGTCATTTTGAAATATGTTTTTTCTTAATTCTATGCACTTACTTGTAAGTATACTACTAATATCAACATCAACATCAATTTTACATTGCTGTTATTAACATTGAAGAAGGAGTAATAAGATAAATGCACCTGTAGGCATTAATCCTTAACAATATTGTACTACTCTGTTACAGAATTTCCTACGACCATTTCGTGAACATCACATTGATCCTACATCAATTACTCGCCATGATTTCATAGAAACAAATGGTGATAATTTTGCTATCACAGTACCTGTGCTAGCGCGCATTGTGTGGCAATTAGTCACTTATGACAATGAAAGTATTGAAGAACAGTTTCATTGGATTGCATATTGGTATTTGTGTTGTATCTTCGTGGCAATGACTAATCAGGTAAGATTTCCATGTACATATAAATTTACTGCATATTTTAATTATCATAGTTTTAGTTTCATTTTTATACCAGACTGTAGTAGGTATGTCAGCACCATGGCTCAAACTATTGCATGTTACCTTAAAGTCTAATTAGTCATGTTAATGTTAAAGATTGCTGGTGTTAGGATATTCATATCCGCCCGGATAGCGACCACCGTACACAGGATGTAAAACCCGCCATAGTGGTACACGTAAGAGTGTCGCGGTCCGGGATCAGCTAGTGTACATCCGGTTTTTGTCGGGGGTCTAGAGTTGGGGTACGATGTTAGGCCGTTTTGCGGCCTTCTGAGTACCATCAGGTGCAGTGTGGTCACATTTCCGTGGCAGTATAAAAAAAAGAGACTGTGACTCCTGGGCCTAAATGTAATCAATTATTATGATTTAAAAATCGTTATTGTATATTCCTATATAAGTATTTCCTGATGGTAAGCACAGTGCGGTCCAATTAAAATAGCGAGAGACAATCTATCCCCCGCTACTCAACACAATCATGCCGGCCTGCTTCTTCACACTACGCCATGGGCAAGAAGGTGAAGAAGCGGTCGATGGTCTATTGTCACGGTACTCAGAAGGCCGCAAAACGGTCAAACATCGTACTCCAACTCTAGACCCCCGACAAAAACCGGATGTACACTGGCTGATCCCGGAACGCGACACACTTACCGATATCCGGATAATTACGCTAATTTGGATCAGGATGTTGATGTATATGAAATTAACCCCTCCAGTCAGGAAGATATTAAAAAAAAAGTTGGGAGTAAAGCAACAAGCTTTTATTTCCATAGCATTAAAGTTAAAAATTGCATGCAAGAACGGCGAGTGTTGCTAGTGTTAGCGCCGCCGGCGTGTCTATCCGTCATGACAGTTTAAAAGATCTGTCGAAGACTAACGCCATCTAATGGTGGAACTCGGCCAAGTAAGCTAGTCTAGTTTATTAATATTTCGATCGTCCATTTTTTGTTTATTTTCCTTGGAAAAAATAATACCAAATGAATAATTGCAAAATAAATAAAAACATCATAATTTACTGCTATTGTGAAGTTATTATTCATTATCATATGTTAGAAGGATGCATTAGAAATAAAACGCGCTTGTAGGGTAAAATCAATCACTTTATTATTACAGATACTCAACAAAAGTCAAAATAGGAATCAATGTGATTTGAACTCTCGGCTTTTTATAGAGGAATGTAACCAAAATCTGGAAGTAGTGGATGTACAATTAAAAGTAAACTGATAGATTATACCGAAGAAACAATGATCGCTTTTAAAATTCTTTTATAAATTATTGAATGATGAAATTAACTATATATACATTTTATTACATGACATCCAATTATATCGACATGTATACTCCAAATGAGATTCGTTTTATTGTAATTAAAAGTGTTTAATCAACTAGATACTTAATTTTTAAAAGCGTCATATACTTAATAAGTATTCTAGTATTGGACCACGCAGCACTAGAGCACGCAACCCGTTTTTTTTCTTTGCTGAACCTGGTATTCCATTGTTTCAGATTCACAAGTGGTCGCATACTTATTTTGGATTGCCGACGTGGGTTGTGTGGCTGCAGGAGTGGCACATAGTGCTGCCGCGCCGCCATCACAGGATTCATCACGTTGCGCCGCACGAGACTTACTTTTGTATCACTACGGGCTGGCTCAACTGGCCTTTAGAAAAGCTTCATTTTTGGTCCACGTTAGAAATTATAATTGAAGCATTAACTGGATGCAAACCCCGAGCTGATGATATGAAGTGGGCACAGAAACGTTCTTAAAACATGACTGTCCCACATCAGGTTTTTATACGTCCACATCTACCAAATCAATTAAAATAAGTGTACGTTTAATATTTTATTTTGCTTGAGTCACACCACAGGCACTTAAGGATTGTTATCATTGAGGCATTATATTTACAGAGGAATGATGAAAAATTATGAAAGCTTTTGCTAAAAAGATTTTCGCATCACTCTTTCGCATCTCCAATCAAATAAAATAAAATCTTTTGCATCTCCAAATGTCTCAGAAAGAGTTTCTATATATTATTTTTATACATGATCGTTATATTTAACCTTTGATAAAGGACTTCTTTATATCAATGTATTTAACACGCTTAAATTGGTCCGAGTGAAGTTCGTCACATGCGGCGTTTTAGATGTTTTCATAGACTAAAGGTCGATAAAAAGCGTAGTAACGTATGTGTATGTATGCAGTGACCAGTCCTGGAACGCCAAAGTTAAATTGGTGTGGTAAAGTGATACACACGTTAATTTGCGCGAATAGCACTTACGTCAACTTTCAACGAAGTCATATTTTGGTACTCACTTGTTAAGTTAAAGTTAAATATAATCCGATTTGTTTTAACAATCTAAAATTGACAAATATGTACCTAAGATACAAAGTTAGTAGCCTTACTTAGTTTAAAATACGTAAAAATTTTACCCGTCTGCCCCTGAAGTAGGGTAATGTGATTGCATGTATGTATGACCTATTTCTTTGGCATGCTCTGTAGCCTAAACGGTTTGATACCCCGGTTGTGCCCCGCCTACGTTGCGTTTTAAGATTTAAGCAATACTATAGAGGTCTTACACC
Source organism: Laothoe populi (assembly GCA_905220505.1). NCBI lineage: Eukaryota > Metazoa > Arthropoda > Insecta > Lepidoptera > Sphingidae > Laothoe > Laothoe populi. The sequence continues at coordinate 10,618,145 of HG992151.1, read as the reverse complement.
TTTTAAAAAAATATGCGGTTGTTTTTTTATAATTCTGTTTTTTATTTATTTCTAGACTTTTAGTACTAACTAAGCTTAATATAACACTACTTATGTCTATTGACATTGTGTATGCTGCTATGATTACAGCCCGGACGCCGACGACAATCACGACAATAATAAGTTATGTCTAAGTTATATAAGGTGGCAAACGCTGTTCGCATAAAAATTGCCGCTACGAGTACACTGCCTTATGCATCTAGTATTGTCTAAATACGTGAGTGCGAAAACCAATAAACACCAAATTTTAAGGTCATATTCAAGCCATGTATTAATTTTATCGAGACAATAGTTCATAGCTATCCCAAGATGCGATAAGTAGCGCCGTACTGAAATTATTTATAACAAAAGACAATTTTTCTATAAACTTTTAGACCTCCTACAAACTAGAAGTTTTACTAAAGAAATATGTGTAATTTTGTCTTTGGCAGTATTAATTATGGTATTTGTTGAATTATCATATGGACTGTTGACATTTGATTTAAGCGACGTTTTGAACCTGGGCTCAAAGGATGCAGAAAAATTCGTTGATTCCGAATATGTACACTACGTGTAACGGGAATAACGCACATCCTCAGAAACCCTAATTTAAAAATAATTATTACAATCATAATTCATGTATTGAAATTAGACTGCGATGAATATAAATATTGTTTTTTATGAAATTAGTTGTACTAATTTTCGACATAAAGTTCGAACGAACACTTTAAAAAATCAAATAATTAAAATTACAATTATTTGATTTTTTTAAAGTGTTCGTTTATTATTGCATTTAGAAAAGACTTTATCGCATCGAGTTATGTTTCAGTTTCGTTTGTCTTGAACGTTAAATTAAAGAGCGACTATTATTTACCTGAGTGTTAATTATTTTTGGGAAAAAAATTGCCTATTAAAAATTGTTGATATCGATTCAGTCGTTTATTCTGAACAAACTACTTTCAGAGTGTGCATTAATCATGTTACATGTTGTATAACTGAATATCCCAAAAAATTACGCTTAAATCAAATAAACCCCCAACTGTTGATATTATTTATTTATTAGTAGGTATATAGTTATACAAGTAATATATTAATTCTACTAAAATCCACGTAATAGTATTTTTAGTGTTTTTTTTCGTAAAACAAAAAAAATTATAAACCTGTCTCCTGTAACTTTTCAAAAATGTCTCTGAAATCGAATAGCCCACCACCAATCGTTTATATAATCTATATTGAGATTCTACAAAAGTAAATCTGTCTGTGTATTTGCTATTTTGACACGGTTAAATAGTTATTAACGATAATGGTGAATCTGATATAGAGATTCATATCGTAATTTTTATAGGAAAAAATAACAGCGATATAACATGATTCATTTTGCAGTTTTTTTAATTTTTTAGTTTTTCTCGCTGCCATAAAGAAACGAGAAATTTAAACTTCTTATCAATCCGGGACGTTGATGTGGGCGAAGCTGCGTCTCAAAGTTGTTACTTTAGTGTTTCATAGTAGTTTCATCGCTGACATCGTGCACGAAGTGATATATAGAAAATTTGTAGATCTCTGCCGCCCATAGACTGTCGGCCAACACGTGAAATTTTATAAAAATAGCCATTTTAACACGTTCCCTGTCCCAAACAAAATGCTAAATTGACCCGGCAGTTCAATAGGCTTTTTGCAAAATATTGAATTTTAAGGTCATAGGATTGCCCTAAGTACCTAATAAGATAAATTAAATGTCGGATGTACGCATTACTTTCCTAAAACACATATGGTTCATGAGCATAGAGAGTCATTTTTGCTTCTGCACGTTCACTAGCTTTCGTTTTTTTATAAATATTTATTTATTGTGTATTCTTTGTTATTATTATTGAAAAGGATTATATAAAAGAGTACAATAACATTATCAGAAAACGATGCAGTCGATGCTACGCAGACATGCGAAAAGAAGGTACTATCTGTGTAAATTCATAAAAATTAGAAAAAAAAAAATCGTACGTCCCGGCGTTTTTTTAACTATATTTTTTCATGTATTTTTAAGCAAGTACCTATTCTTTTTATCTATTATGCTTCAATATTGTGGAAATAAATAGCATTTAAAACAATACTTTTACTTTTTACAAATGTTTTCTTTTGTTTACCATATAGTAAATACTTAATTGTTATGTTTTAGTACTAATGTAAAAAGGTAGCAGAAAATGGTATATTTTATATTGATTTAACGAAAATGGTTTTGGTACATTATTAAAACATCGCGCACCTACCTAACAGGGTAGGACAATATCTGCCGGATAAGCACTTTATAACAACCCCTGTAAAATAAGGGATGAAATTTAGCTTCTGATCAATTTTAAAATTCAATATATTATTTGGGATATTTATTTATGAAACAATTAAGACTCACCCCCATTCCAATAGGGGATGAAAGAAAGACACTGATTTGAATGTGATAAAGTTCAATATGAAGATAGTATATTCATATTATGAACTTTAAGGACGGACATGACAATCTTATTTTTTTAAATCAAGTTCCGGAAGTGTAAAATAGAGAATTTAAAATAAGCCATATTGTTTTAAGGCCGCAGTTACACATGTAAACGCAAACAGGCAGCAGTCTACAAACGTCATTTTTAATCTAAGTAAATGTACCAAGTTGTAGCACTTAAAAGTAACAATAAGGTTAAAACATAACTATTAGGTCAACTTTCGCTGCATTTTTTTTTGTATGCAGCCACGTGATTTTGACAGGCAAGGGAGGGGAGGGAGGATATATCCACATGTATCCAAAGAAAAATTCACTTTGAAAAATCCGTTGAGATGCAAATTAGTTTCGATCACAAAATTGTTAAAACAAATCCGCTTCAGTCACAATCTACCAATCAACGACCACCATTTCAAATAAACAGCGAATCAACGATTTCAACGGAACCTAACGTTGAAAAATCATTGCAAGTAGGTAAAATCCCCTAAGTTCTAATAAGTCTATTTATATGTAAATACCTTAAGACAAGTTATTTAATCAAAACACAAACGGGTACAGATGTTTAGTGATCTAGATCACTATTCAAGACGTTTAGTGACCACGTTGGACGCTAGGCTAGTAAATAGGCGTAGTATGCGAAAATCGGTGGCTGTGTTGTGATGATGTGAATGCAAGATATTTAATTGTTGATTTTTTCTAGTATATAATTCCTCTATGATAGTTTATGTGATGTGATAGTGAAGGGTTTAGATATTTTTTTATGTAGTATTGGTTTAATTACTTATTTTGCTTAAATTATTCAATTGGCTACCGGGTACGTATTTGGTTTGTTAAAAATAACGGGTTTAGTAAAAAATATATATACTCAGCCTGTTGCCGTCCACTGTTGGACGTAGGCCTCCCCAAGTGAACGCCAACCATCCCGGTCTTGGGTAGCCCGCATCCACCCGCTACCCGCCACCTTCTTCAAGTCGTCGGTCCATCGTGCAGCAGGGCGTCCCACACTACGTTTGCCTAAACGCGGTCTCCACTCCAACACATGTCTGCTCCATCGGCCATCTGTCCGTCTGCAGACGTGACCAGCCCACTTCCACTTTAGCGTGCTAATTTTGCGAGCAATATCTATGACTTTGGTTCTCTGGCGGATGATTTCATTTCGAACTCTATCCACCAGAGAAACCCCAAGCATTGCCCGCTCCATAGCACGCTGAGCGACTTTAAATTTATGGACCAGTCCATTTGTGAGTGTCCACGTTTCAGCCCCGTAGGTCATTACGGGTAGGACGCACTGGTTAAAAACTCTTGTTTTTAAGCAATCGACGACTCAAACAGGTTACGTAGTTTACGGAATGCCGCCCAGCCCAAACGAATCCTTCTATCTGCCTCTTTCTCGAAGTTGTGCTTGCCTAGTCGGATTATCTGGCCCAAGTATACGTACTCTTGCACATCCTCGAGAATGGCATCACTCACGGCGACGGGTCTCGAAAGGACGTGACCGTTAAACATGACTTTCGTCTTGTCAAGGTTCATCCCGAGACCTATCCGTTTTGAAGAACAGTTAAGGCTGTTCAGCATGTCTTCCAAATCCTGCAGAGTTTCAGCCATGATGACTATATCATCCGCAAATCGCAAGTGAGAGATGTACTGGCCGTTGATATTGATGCCCCGTCCTTTCCAATCAAGCGTCTTAAATGCGTCTTCCAACGCGTTGGTAAACAGTTTCGGAGAGATTACGTCTCCCTGTCTTACCCCACGTCGCAGTTGGATTGGCTTTGTGCTTTGTTTTTGTACTTGGACGGTCATCGATGCGGCTTCATACAGGCATCTCATCACTTGGACATATCGGTCGTCAATGAGGCATCTCTGCAACGGCAGTGGGACAATGTTAAATACAGGGCTAGTATTATTATTTATATCTACTAAAATCAATAAGTGTGGACACTCGCGTTGTGCGTAGGTAATAACAATTTACAAACGAGCCGACTCACACAGCAAGAGGACTTGAACCCCCTCCGTCAGTCGAGCACCGCACGCGCTGGTCATAACATGATTATTATTTTCGCGTATCGCCCATTTCGAATCTAACTACATATCTAATCTAACCTTAACAATGATTATTATTGATTGACAAAAATTCTGATAGCGTAATGCTTAGGGTACCAACGCACTATGCGGATAGCCGGAATGCGGTCAACCGTCCGGCTAACCGCAGGATGCGGTTGCGATTGCGGTTAACCGGGTAGCGGGTAGCCGTAACCGCAACCGGAACATGCGGTTGAGATACCGTCGTGGTTTGCGGTTGGATCGACTCATGGACGTCGAAGAAGTCGCAGCTATTTATTATATTTACTTGCGTTATATAAAGTAAAGAAAAAGCTACTGGGTGCATCCTTATTTGCAAACACGAGATGAGAGCAAGCATTTTGAATTATTTTTCGAAGTGCTCAAAAAGTATGGAGATCAGTTTTTTGGATATACTAGAATGAGTCTGAAATCGTTTGAAGAACTTCTGACAATTTCAAACTGCCTTTGAAAAAGTTAAAGGTGATTCTTTCGTGCTTAATCGTGTTAAAGGCAATTTGTGCCAATGTGCCGAACCGATGTGTAATTTTGTAAACTATTCAGTAAATCGTTGTAAAAAGGTAAGATCCGATTTTTTAATATACGGTTTTTGTCTGTCTGTATGTCCGGGTATAACTAATGATAGGCTTCTTTTATCCTGGAAAAATGACCGAGTTCCCGCGGGATAGACAGAGCAAGGGATCGAAATGATTTCATGCACTGCGGTAGCATTGGGATCAGAAAATGACAGGGAAATTTTTTTACCCAGAAAATCCCGTTATAATGTACGGTTCCTGCGGGATAGTTTTTTATTTTGCACAGAGAAAGGGATTGACATGTTTTTATATGATTGGCAGTTTAACGGTCGAAAAATGTGATAGGGTGCTTTTTATCCAGGAAAAATGTACGGCTCCTGCAGGATATTTTTTTGTTTTCCGCAGATTAAGAGATAAAAAACACGTTTCCTATGGGATAGCAAAAGATAGAAACATGTAATAGCTTAAGATGACTCAGGGGATGTATACCTTTTCTTTAAGAAATAAGTGCCACCCTGGTGGAGCCGCAGACAACAGCTAGTATTTCATATGTTTCGTTAAAGTTTTCTTTGTAGTTATTGTTATTATTCTAATTTTATTTTTGTATATGTTACATGAGTCCGTGAAATATTATGTCTCCCGAGAATGTATTTTCTCCAACCAGTCAGCCTGTATAGAAGCAAATAAGACATTTTTTATTTATGTTTTTTTATGATTTTTTTTAGATTTTTTATTTATAAACTAGCTGTTGCCCACGTCTCAGCCCGCGTGGTAGTCATTTTTGAAAGATATAGTATAAGATTCATGGAATCATCTTTTTTTAATCAGGCACAACAAAGTGACCATACTGTGTCTGGTGGTAAGCGCACTGCTGTAGTATCAAGTAGCGAGAGACAATCTTTCCCTCGCTACTCGTCACAATCATGCCAGCCTGCTGTTTAGCTTCTTCACACAACGCTAGGGGGAAAGGAGGTGAAGAATCGGTCAAGGGTGTAGTGTTAGAGTACCTACTCAGAAGGTCGCATCACGGCCAAACACCGTAACCTAACTACACACCCGACAAAAACCGGATGTACACTGGCTGACCCTGGAACGCGACACGCTTGCATGTGCAACTATGACTGATTTTAGACCACGTGTACGGTGGTCGCTATTCGGGTGGATACGAATATCCTACCATCACTACTGCTTGGCGTATTATATTGAAATTGAAAATCTGCCGTAAGGAAGTATTTCCATAGAGGGATTTAATCTCAGAATACAGAAAAAACCAGAAACCGTCAGCGCGCTTAAAACTGAAGCAACAAAAACCACTCTTAAACAGAGTGGTTTGACGATTTTGCGATTAGTCACTCCTTTGCAGTAAGCGCGTCGTGACGTATTGTACAAGTTTCAATTTTAACGTCTTGTGTTGTCCGTACATGTAAAAATGCTGCTGGGATTACAAAAAAACAGGATGGGATCACATTTCATCTGTAAGTAGCGCATTCAAATGTATATTTATTTAATTATTGAATTTCTTTTACTTATTGTGATCGTCTTAGAACATGACGCGTCCATTTTTTGAGTGTTGCCATTTTATTTTGATCGCAAATTTTACCCACTTATTTTTTTTAATACTTTTATAGAATATTCACTATTTTTTATATATAGTTCTATTGTATATCGTTCTTGTAATTTTAGTTTCCCTAATGATGAAAAGAGAAATTCAGACTGGATGAAAATCATACAAAGAACTCGGCTAGATGAGTTTTGGAAACCATCAAGCCGGAGCGTAATTAGCTCAATTCATTTTGAAGAGCAATATTTTTATGACACAAAAAATGGTTTGAAAAGACTTAGGAAAGCAGCTATTCCAACTAGGGTAGATGTAGTCATAATAATTACTTTATTTATATTGTATCCCTCCGGTTCAGAATGTTTGTCATGTATTTTGAAGTAGTTGTGTACAACGTTAGTTTACTACCCTACTTACAAATATTAGTTAATGTTTTTTTATTAATATACTTTCTTTAGTGTTATAAGATTACCCCAAAAAGTGGGAAACAGCTCCGAGCTAGCAACATTACGCGGGTTGGGGGTGGGGCAGGCGCGGGACGTTACGTATTGTTTTTGGACACAGCGCGGGGTATGTAATTCTTATTGAGCGCGGTTTCTGGTTTTTTCTGTATTCTGAGGATTTAATAAATGTTGTCGGTATGGATCGAAGTAAAATATAGTCTATCCTTTTTCAGGCACATAAAGAAGAATGCCGATTTTTGTCTGGAGCCCCGTTACATTTTAAATATTTTTGGATACTAGTGAACATTATACACAAAATACTAGTGATAACGTACATTCAAATAAAACAAAAATCATTCATTTTTATTGTGGTGTTTAACAAAGTAATTTTTTGTTTGTTCTTTTTGAGGTTAATTTTTAAACAAAAGTCGGTACTTCACGCGGTAAAGTTTGAAAAAAAACTACTAAAACAACAACTTCTTTATTTTTTTTATCCTGGCACGACGAAAGTACCCCACTGTACCTGATGATAAGAGCAGTGCTGTCCAATAGGGTAGTTTCCTGTGTTTAATTTTGTACATTATTCGATATCCGACCGAATATAATACGCAGAAGAAACCCTTTTGCGAAAACAGAATCAAAATTGAGATCACAATATTTATTTTTTAATATTGGTATGAGCAAAAATTGTTGCGTAGTGGGAATATATGACTATCTCCTTCGCACAACAGCACAGTAATAGCCATTCTGTGACGTCACGGGACATATCATGCACCCTTTTACTGTCATTTGACAATCACCCCTTCCAGCAAATTTTAATGGTGTCTAATTTACTTATTTTTGTTCGAATTCATATAAATATTTTGATAATGGGTTTAAATGTGTGTATTAAATGTTAATTATCGCTTGCTTAACGGTGAAGGAAAACATCGTGAGGAAACCTGCATATCTGAGAACTCTTATTCGAATTTCGAAGATATGTGAAGTCTACCAACCCACATTAGGCCAGCGTGGTGGACTAAAGCCTAACCCCTCTGATTGGTAGAGGAGGCCCGTGCCCAGCAGTGGGACTACAGGGCTAGCCATAATAATACTAGTATTATTATGGGTTTAAGGTAGGTAATCTAACTTGTTGATTAAATTAATAAAAAAATTGTGTCAACTACAATATTAGAGTATCAAGTAGCGAGAAACAGTTTATCCTTCGCAGGAGGCGAAGAAGCGGTCCTACCACAGACATATAAGAGAAGCAGACTTAACATTATTTTCACAACTACATAGATGTGAATTAACAATATCTCCAAGACTTTCTAGCAAACAGAAAATGAATATTCATATGTACTACGTACTAGATGCGGCGACCAGAACAAACATTATGTTCCACCGAGTCGCGGTGTATACACTGCACCGACGCTAGTATGCTTCATGCCACCTACGAATGCACACATGAATGTTATTTGTAGCGACATTCCCGAAAAAATCTGCCTTAAATTTATTTACAGTGTTAATTAAACTGTTAATAGTTTAAAAGGTAAATAACATCATTTCATAACGTTTTGAACGTAATATCAATAAATATTAATTAATTTCACTTCTGAATATGGGAAGTCTATATTTCACAGCACAATTCATTATATAGTTTGTCTCTATCTTCCATATAGTTCTTAGTAAAATGAATAGATGGCATTAGTGGGCGGACAAGGTTTTTGGAACATCTTTATTCTTCGACAGTTCGTGTCTATAGAATATAAGTCAATGTTCCTATCTCTCTTCATTTTATTGTCACGACCACAGGGCTGACATTCATTTTTTAATTCCCAGAAAGAGCAGGATGCACTTATTATGAAAAAGCTAAGAGCAATAGGAATAGACATATTATTTGCTGTCACTATCTGAGTTTCACAACTTTTTGGTTGGGCCTTTAGTTCTGGCCAGATAGTCTGAATGTCAACGAAATATATTATCCGTGATTGTGGAAATATATCATTATTAATTGTGTTTGAATACATTTCGCGTCGTATTTAAGTGTTTAAAACGTGTTGAATATGGTAAATTGCAGTGTTCTAGGCTGTAAAAAATGAACGAAAATATGAAAATATAATGTTTTATTCGTAAGTAGCAATTTTACGTTACTATTTATCATGTTTCATAAAAATAATTATAAAATATTGATGGTATACCATTTTCTAGGCATTCCTTGCTGCAGAAGTAAAATAAATCTATATAAAACCAATTTTAAATTTCATGTATTACCTAGTCAAATTCGGAAATTTTTTAAATGTCATTTGCTGCTGTTTAGATGTTTAGCTGTGCATGTCAATTTTAGGTAAATTTAACATGGCTGCATAATACACATTATGGGGACACCAACGTTTACGACATTTAAATACCTCTTATTTATGGATAATGTCTCAGCGTTTCCCAAGAGTTTAATAAAAACATAATACTTTTTAACTAACAAAATAAAAGTGAACAGTGATATGAACAGTTGAACTAATTAATATCAGAAAATTACATTATAAAATATTGGAATTGTTATTGTGTTGAAACTTTTCTATTGAAAATAAAATCGGGTACAGGTACACATTATGTTATTTAAATATGTATATGTAATGAATGAATTTTATATAAATAACAATATGTATTTTCTTATGCCTCGGTACCGCAGTTGTAATTGCGTACGTGAATGCTGGGCTGAGGTCTCGGGCTCGATCCCCGGGTCGAGTCAAGTAATATTGGATTTTTCTATCACGAAATGCTCAGTATTAGCTCGGAGGCTGGAATTGTGCACAGAATGGCGATAGGCTAGTCCCCTATCACATCATTGGACGGTAATATGCTCGGCGAAATGTGGATGTATTAGTTACACCTCTGCCTACCCTACTTTAATTATATAAAAGAGTACAATAATATTATCAGAAAACGATGCAGTAGATGCTACGCAGACATGCGAAAAGAAGGTACTATCTGTGTAAATTCATAAAAATATGAAAAAAAAATTCGTACGTCCTGGCGTTTTTTTAACTATATTTTTTCATGTATTTTTAAGCAAGTACCTATTCTTTTTATCTATTATGCTTTAATATTGTGGAAATAAATAGCATTTAAAACAATACTTTTACTTTTTATAAATGTTTTCTTTTGTTTACTATATAGTAAATACTTAATTTTTATGTTTTAGTACTAATGTAAAAAGGTAGCAGAAAATGGTATATTTTATATTGATTTAACGAAAATGGTTTTGGTACATTATTAAAACATCGCGCACCTACCTAACAGGGTAGGACAATATCTGCCGGATAAGCACTTTATAACAACCCCTGTAAGGGATGAAATTTAGCTTCTGATCAATTTTAAAATTCAATATTATTTGGGATATTTATTTATGAAACAATTAAGACTCACCCCCATTCCAATAGGGGATGAAAGAAAGACACTGATTTGAATGTGATAAAGTTCAATATGAAGATAGTATATTCATATTATGAACTTTAAGGACGGACATGACAATCTTATTTTTTTAATCAAGTTCCGGAAGTGTAAAATAGAGATTTTAAAATAAGCCATATTGTTTTAAGGCCGCAGTTACACATGTAAACGCAAACAGGCAGCAGTCCACAAACGTCATTTTTAAACTAAGTAAATGTACCAAGTTGTAGCACTTAAAAGTAACAATAAGGTTAAAACATAATTATTAGGTCAACTTTCGCTGCATTTTTTTTTTGTATGCAGCCACGTGATTTTGACAGGCAAGGGAGGTAATAGATATATCCACATGTATCCAAAGAAAAATTCACTTTGAAAAATACGTTGAGATGCAAATTAGTTTCGATCACAAAATTGTTAAAACAAATCCGCTTCAGTCACAATCTACCAATCAACGACCACCATTTCAAATAAACAGCGAATCAACGATTTCAACGGAACCTAACGTTGAAAAATCATTGCAAGTAGGTAAAATCCCCTAAGTTCTAATAAGTCTATTTATATGTAAATACCTTAAGACAAGTTATTTAATCAAAACACAAACGGGTACAGATGTTTAGTGATCTAGATCACTATTCAAGACGTTTAGTGACCACGTTGTACGCTAGGCTAGTAAATAGGCTTAACATACTACGGCAAGTAAGCGAAAATCGGTGGCTGTGTTGTGATGATGTGAATGCAAGATATTTAATTGTTGATTTTTTCTAGTATATAATTCCTCTATGATAGTTTATGTGATAGTGAAGGGTTTAGATATTTTTTTATGTAGTATTGGTTTAATTACTTATTTTGCTTAAATTATTCAATTGGCTACCGGGTACGTATTTGGTTTGTTAAAAATAACGGGTTTAGTAAAAAATATAATTAAATGTAAATATTTATTATTTAATTCTTTTTCCCGTAAAGCGAGTGTCAGTATGGAAACTAAATTGTGCACTCACAAGTCAGAAATGTTTGTTCTCTGTCTAGCAAGCAATCAAAATTTATATTGAACCCATATAAATTAATTTTCGGTCAATGACTGCTTATGTAGTTTTTTATAAAAAAAAATGTAGAAAACATTAGGGTACCTACTTACTAGAAGCTGTTTACTTGGTTTGACCCCGATTTCAACAAATTTATAAATTTACCCATATATACCGGGTGACTGGTAAGACAACGGAAATACTGATACAAGGTACTCGGTACTCGATTGTGGTACAAAATATATACAATGTAATAATATCTACTAAAGAGAGCAGCGATATCCTAATAGGTTGCGGTACGGACTATCAAGACGAAAGTCGTATGATCGAAACCCAATGGCATATACCTCTGACTTTTCTTAAGATACGTGTGTATTAAATGTTAATTATCGCTTGCTTTAACGGTGAAGGAAAACATCGTGAGGAAATGTGCATTTCTGAGAATTCTCATAAGTATTTCGAAAGCATGTGAAGTCTACCAACCCGCATTAGGCAAGCGTGGTGGACTAAGGACTAACCCCACTCATTAGTACAGGAAGCCCGTGCCCAGCAGTGGGACAATGTTAAATACAGGGCTAGTATTATTATTTATATCTACTAAAATCAATAAGTGTGGACACTCGCGTTGTGCGTAGGTAATAACAATTTACAAACGAGCCGACTCACACAGCAAGAGGACTTGAACCCCCTCCGTCAGTCGAGCACCGCACGCGCTGGTCATAACATGATTATTATTTTCGCGTATCGCCCATTTCGAATCTAACTACATATCTAATCTAACCTTAACAATGATTATTATTGATTGACGAAAATTCTGATAGCGTAATGCTTAGGGTACCAACGCACTATGCGGATAGCCGGAATGCGGTCAACCGTCCGGCTAACCGCAGGATGCGGTTGCGATTGCGGTTAACCGGACGGCTAACCGCGTTCCGGCTATCCGCATAGTGCGTAGGTACCCTTAGAGTTAATAAACGTTTACGTGAATTTGAACAGTTTATTGTAAGCGCATGCCCAAGGCCGAAGGAGAGAACCCTCCTCGTCCGCCTACAAGAACAAATTCTGAAGTTTTCGCAAACTACCTACTACTACAAGTGAGATTACAAACTGGTGCGAAACGAAGAATGAGGGACGAGTTAAAGGCAAGAATTACGACTGCCTTTGAAAAAGTTAAAGGTGATTCTTTCGTGCTTAATCGTGTTAAAGACAATTTGTGTCAATGTGCCGAACCGATGTGTAAGTTTGTAAACTATTCAGTAAATCGTTGTAAAAAGGTAAGATCCGATTTTTTAATATACGGTAAAAGTACCAAATTAGTAGGTAGGTTACTACTTATGTTGGTTTAAAGTACCCACTGCTGTCCGTTTCAAATTGACATACTTAATAATAATATCATGTGATAACAATATCAAGGGTGTCGGGTGCTAGAAACGACGGCGCCTTGGCCCGCGCCGGGTGGCCACGCCCGCACGTGCCTTACCACACTTTTCGAATTTTCTATAGTAATATAAAAATCTGTAGCGTCTGTACTGTACTTGAGTCATTTGATTTCGCGTGAAACATTCATTTTATGACATACTGCTCACGATTCTACATTTTTAAAATTTTTGTCTGTCTGTATGTCCGGGTATAACTAATGAAAGGCTACTTTTAACCCGGAAAAATTACCGAGTTCCCGCGGGATAGACAGACCAAGGGATCGAAATGATTTCATGCACTGTGGTAGCATTGGGATCAGAAAATGACAGGGAAATTGTTTTACCCAGAAAATCCCGTTATAATGTACGGTTCCTGCGGGATAATTTTTTATTTTGCACAGAGAAAGGGATTGACATGTTTTTATATGATTGGTAGTTTAACGGTCGGAAAATGTCATAGGGTGCTTTTTATCCCGGAAAATTGTACGGTTCCTGCAGGATAGTTTTTTGTTTTCCGCAGATTAAGAGATCGACATGATTTTTGCATTGTGGTAGTTTAGGGATCAGAGAATAGTAGAATCATACTAATTTTTTTCGGAAAAAACACGTTTCCTATGGGATAGCAAAAGATAGAAACATGTAATAGCTTAAGATGACTCAGGGGATGTATACCTTTTCTTTAAGAAATAAGTGCAACCCGGGTGGAGCCGCAGACAACAGCAAGTATTTCATATGTTTCGTTAAAGTTTTCTTTGTAGTTTATTGTTATTATTCTAATTTTATTTTTGTATATGTTATGTCTCCCGAGAATGTCTTTTCTCCAACCAGTCAGCCTGTATAGAAGCAAATAAGACATTTTTTTCTTTATGTTTAGATTTATAATAAACTAGTTGTTGCCCACGACTCATCCCGCGTGGTAGTCGTTTTTGAAAGATAAAGTATAAGATTCATGGAATCATCTTTTTTTAATCAGGCACAACAAAGTGACCATACTGTGTCTGGTGGTAAGCGCACTGCTGTAGTATCAAGTAGCGAGAGACAATCTTTCCCTCGCTACTCGTCACAATCATGCCAGCCTGCTGTTTAGCTTCTTCACACAACGCTAGGGGGAAAGGAGGTGAAGAATCGGTCGAGGGTGTCGTGTTAGAGTACCTACTCAGAAGGTCGCATCACGGACAAACACCGTAACCTAACTACACACCCGACAAAAACCGGATGTACACTGGCTGACCCCGGAACGCGACACGCTTGCATGTGCAACTATGACTGATTTTACACCACGTGTACGGTGGTCGCTATTCGGGTGGATACGAATATCCCACCATCACTACTGCTTGGCGTATTATATTGAAATTGAAAATCTACCGTAAGGAAGTATTTTATAAATGTATTTTTATATATGTATGATTTAATAAATGTTGTCGGTATGGATCGAAGTAAAATATAGTCTTATCCTTTTTCAGGCACATAAAGAAGAATGCCGATTTTTGTCTGTAACCCCGTTACATTTTAAATATTTTTGGATACTAGTGAACATTATACACAAAATACTAGTGATAACGTACATTCAAATAAAACAAAAATCATTCATTTTTATTGTGGTGTTTAACAAAGTAATTTTTTGTTTGTTCTTTTTGAGGTTAATTTTTAAACAAAAGTCGGTACTTCACGCGGTAAAGTTTGAAAAAAAACTACTAAAACAACAACTTCTTTATTTTTTTTATCCTGGCACGACGAAAGTACCCCACTGTACCTGATGATAAGAGCAGTGCTGTCCAATAGGGTAGTTTCCTGTGTTTAATTTTGTACATTATTCGATATCCGACCGAATATAATACGCAGAAGAAACCCTTTTGCGAAAACAGAATCAAAATTGAGATCACAATATTTATTTTTTAATATTGGTATGAGCAAAAATTGTTGCGTAGTGGGAATATATGACTATCTCCTTCGCACAACAGCACAGTAATAGCCATTCTGTGACGTCACGGGACATATCATGCACCCTTTTACTGTCATTTGACAATCACCCCTTCCAGCAAATTTTAATGGTGTCTAATTTACTTATTTTTGTTCGAATTCATATAAATATTTTGATAATGGGTTTAAATGTGTGTATTAAATGTTAATTATCGCTTGCTTAACGGTGAAGGAAAACATCGTGAGGAAACCTGCATATCTGAGAACTCTTATTCGAATTTCGAAGATATGTGAAGTCTACCAACCCACATTAGGCCAGCGTGGTGGACTAAAGCCTAACCCCTCTGATTAGTAGAGGAGGCCCGTGCCCAGCAGTGGGACTACAGGGCTAGCCATAATAATACTAGTATTATTATGGGTTTAAGGTAGGTAATCTAACTTGTTGATTAAATTAATAAAAAAATTGTGTCAACTACAATATTAGAGTATCAAGTAGCGAGAAACAGTTTATCCTTCGCAGGAGGCGAAGAAGCGGTCCTACCACAGACATATAAGAGAAGCAGACTTAACATTATTTTCACAACTCCATAGATGTGAATTAACAATATCTCCAAGACTTTCTAGCAAACAGAAAATGAATATTCATATGTACTACGTACTAGATGCGGCGACCAGAACAAACATTATGTTCCACCGAGTCGCGGTGTATACACTGCACCGACGCTAGTATGCTTCATGCCACCTACGAATGCACACATGAATGTTATTTGTAGCGACATTCCCGAAAAAATCTGCCTTAAATTTATTTACAGTGTTAATTAAACTGTTAATAGTTTAAAAGGTAAATAACATCATTTCATAACGTTTTGAACGTAATATCAATAAATATTAATTAATTTCACTTCTGAATATGGGAAGTCTATATTTCACAGCACAATTCATTATATAGTTTGTCTCTATCTTCCATATAGTTCTTAGTAAAATGAATAGATGGCATTAGTGGGCGGACAAGGTTTTTGGAACATCTTTATTCTTCGACAGTTCGTGTCTATAGAATATAAGTCAATGTTCCTATCTCTCTTCATTTTATTGTCACGACCACAGGGCTGACATTCATTTTTTAATTCCCAGAAAGAGCAGGATGCACTTATTATAAAAAAGCTAAGAGCAATAGGAATAGACATATTATTTGCTGTCACTATCTGAGTTTCACAACTTTTTGGTTGGGCCTTTAGTTCTGGCCAGATAGTCTGAATGTCAACGAAATATATTATCCGTGATTGTGGAAATATATCATTATTAATTGTGTTTGAATACATTTCGCGTCGTATTTAAGTGTTTAAAACGTGTTGAATATGGTAAATTGCAGTGTTCTAGGCTGTAAAAAATGAACGAAAATATGAAAATATAATGTTTTATTCGTAAGTAGCAATTTTACGTTACTATTTATCATGTTTCATAAAAATAATTATAAAATATTGATGGTATACCATTTTCTAGGCATTCCTTGCTGCAGAAGTAAAATAAATCTATATAAAACCAATTTTAAATTTCATGTATTACCTAGTCAAATTCGGAAATTTTTTAAATGTCATTTGCTGCTGTTTAGATGTTTAGCTGTGCATGTCAATTTTAGGTAAATTTAACATGGCTGCATAATACACATTATGGGGACACCAACGTTTACGACATTTAAATACCTCTTATTTATGGATAATGTCTCAGCGTTTCCCAAGAGTTTAATAAAAACATAATACTTTTTAACTAACAAAATAAAAGTGAACAGTGATATGAACAGTTGAACTAATTAATATCAGAAAATTACATTATAAAATATTGGAATTGTTATTGTGTTGGAACTTTTCTATTGAAAATAAAATCGGGTACAGGTACACATTATGTTATTTAAATACATATGTATATGTAATGAATGAATTTTATATAAATAACAATATGTATTTTCTTATGCCTCGGTACCGCAGTTGTAATTGCGTACGTGAATGCTGGGCTGAGGTCTCGGGCTCGATCCCCGGGTCGAGTCAAGTAATATTGGATTTTTCTATCACGAAATGCTCAGTATTAGCTCGGAGGCTGGAATTGTGCACAGAATGGCGATAGGCTAGTCCCCTATCACATCATTGGACGGTAATATGCTCGGCGAAATGTGGATGTATTAGTTACACCTCTGCCTACCCCTTAGGAGATTACAGGCGTGAGTATATATGTATATTATGCGTACTCGTACACTTTAACAGGGAATATTTAATACATCTTCAGTTATGTCATAAGTTAGTGAATCTTTTCGCTTTCTTTGTCGTTTTATCCCTCGCGATGTTGTTATTATATTTAAAATTTATGGATAACTATCGAGAAAAACATTCAACTGAATAAGTAAATATAACAGTATTGGGGTTATTTTTTATATCTTGTGATTATTTGGCAAGACTGTTATAAACATGCACTCTTATAAATTTGTAGTCTATAAACTCTGCGACTGTCTAATCTTCTCCTACAAGAATGCAGGAATGTGTTGGTTGTGATATTATTTGCAGGAGTTCCTCGCGACATTCTCTCTTGTTAACCACTACGTAATGCTCATCAAAAGTATTTGACAAAGCTATTTAAATATCAGGCCCCACTATGTTGGAAAATCTTACGTAGATAAAAAGACAATATTTGAAGAAACCTATATACAAAATTAATTTTATTTAAAGGACAGTAATAATTACTTGTTTTCAATAGTTAATCTATATCTATACTATTATATAAAGCTGAAGAGTTTGTTTGTTTATTTGAACGGGCTAATCTCAGGAACTACTGGTTCGAATTGAAAAAATCTTTTAGTGTTGGATAGCCCATTTATCGAGGAGCGCTATAGGCTAAATAACATCACGCTATGATCAATAGGAGCGGAGCAGCAATGAAAAATATTGCAAAAACGGGGAAAATTTATTCCTATTGAGAGCTTCCGTTGCGTACGCTGCGTTAACGGTTAAAGTTACATAATAATCATGTATGATGAAATTGATCCTCTTAAAAAGTTCTAAAAAAAGTCCGTGATAGCATATGTCTATCTATTTCGGTTGGCTCACTATAACCTTTTTAATGGTTATCGAATTTGTTCTGAAACAAAAGGAAACAATGCATTATTTGGAAAGGGGTATTTATAAACATGGTATTAATCCTTATCCAAATAAGTACTTTATTCATTTCAAGTATTTAATTTTGAACAAAGTTTCCATTTACGTCATTTGATTTCAATGAATATCTTAGGAGATATAACAGGTTTAAAATGTCTCCGCAGCAAAATAAATATTGTTGTTGGTATGTCTGTTTCTTACCTTTTCATGACTAAACGGGTGAACGAATCCTAATGAAATTCAGTAGAGGGATAGATTATATCCTAGGGAAGGACATAGGGTATCTTTTGTCTCAAAAAATTATCTTGAAAGGGGTGAAATAGAGGTTAAAAGTTTGTATGGGCAATCCGTAATACATCAGCTTAGGGATCTGAAAATTCATATTTAGGCTTTTGGTAAAAAATAAAAAAATACGTGATTCAACGTTTTTACCAAATCATCCCTAAAAGGGCGAAGTGAGGAGTTAACTTATGAGGTATTCTGTAAATGTAATCACAATCTTCAGGCACAACACTTTTTTTGTCGCGGGGAAAGCATTTTATTACTGCCGTCCGCTTCGGGGGGAATGAGAATAAAACGGTTATGCTGGACTAGCCGGTCTTACGACCCAGCATCCCCTCGCCCGGATGATGGCTATCCGGGCTGCCGTTCGACAGAGTCCCTACTACTTATGTACACCCAACCGGACACTACCAGCTAAAACCCCGCGGTGGCCTTTTTCGACACTTACGGAGTGATCCCGGGGTATTATAAGGAGTGCTATAAATTGAAAGTTAGGAGTTGTGCCTGTCTAGCCATCTAGACAGGCACAACACCTGAGAGTCAGGACGATCGCTATAGGTGCCTCAGTGCAGAAGTCAACAGTGAATAACAAGTCAGTCAGTGAATAACTTTCACGGGGGCGGAGCCGCGAGCAACGGCTAGTTGTTAATAAAGTTATTACGCATATTATGTAACTGTGAGTTTTTGTTTCAAGAAGTTATTACTATTATTGTCTATACCCATACCAACCCGTATTATGCCAGCGTTGTCGCGAATAGTCGCGAACTGTGAACAGACGGCAAACTATTTAATCTTGATGTGAGGGTAATATCTTTTTAGTGGAAATGTCTAGGGTCTCTTACAAAATGAGTGCGGGTGGATTCATAATTTATACTCGGTGGATTTGCTATAAAAGGAGGCGTCTCTGCATTCTCGAGTCAGTCTCGCTCGGTTTGGATCAGTGTGCAGTGGTCCTCAGTTCAGTGTGTGTTTAGTTGTGTCACTAGCAGTGGGCAGTAGACAGCGGTCAAGGAGAAACAAATGTAAGTCAGTTATAATATATTTATTTTAGAGACAGTACAGTATCTATTAACTTTCCTTTAAACAGTAAAGCAGTAAGGTTCTCGTTATTTAATGAAGCTATTATGTTTAGATTCAAAGATCAAATCATACTGATGTATAGTTACTAGAACCAAGTGACACCAATGTTCAGAGGTGTCTTCAGATACCTATCTGACCTATTGCAAAGTAGGCCAGATGGTTAAATAGGAGGCCGAGTGCCTTGAGCGAGGGATTTCTTCCCAGACAGTGCACAAATTACCTTCGTAGTTCCATTCCGTAAACGCAACCGTCATATTTAATCTGTGATATTATCAATTCTGATTATTTAGATCCAACATCAAGTTTACATATATATATCAACACAGTACTATGTACCAATATACCTATATATTCGCCATATACTCAAATAGCTAAGGGTAATTGGCGACAAGCGTGGTCGACAAAGGCCTAACCCCTCTCACTAGTAGAGGAGGCCCGTGCCCAGCAGTGGGACAGTGTTTAATACAGGGCTAGTATTATTTTATATATTATGTCTATACCTCATAATTTTTTAATTTTATCACATTGAAAGACGCACGCCTAAGATTTCAAGAACTGGGTAAAGTAATGTTTGTTGGTAACTCCATAAAGTTCATCTCCATAAAGTCCCTTTCGGGTGCACGCCTATGCCTCATCTATAGTTGTATATACTATATCTATGGTCACGACATTTACACACACATATACAAAATGGATCATGCAGCAAATCGCCATCTTAAGCTACAAATAAGCCACTAATGTCAACGTCATGCGCTAATGTCATTAGGCATTTTAATTTTATAGCTTTATTTTGAATAATTTTCATGATACTAATGCCAAAAAGACTAAAATAAAATGGTGAAGTGTAGTCCAATTTGTGCGGAAACTCTTCGTATTCTTATACGCCTGAAATTACTTTTTATCGGTAAGTTTTTACATGCCTTTCAAACTCGTGTATATTTTGCTTATTGTGAAATAAATGGGGGTTCGGTCTTTTAGAGGCAGTTACAAGTTACAGCTTGGCAAAAAGAGTATAAATGGAACTAACCAAATTTGCATGTCTGGCAACCCTAAAATAAATGTCAAAGCTGTGATTGTAGCTAAACAAAAGTTGTGATGGAAAAGCGCGGGAAACTTCGTACTTGGTGGACGTGATTTTTTAGCTCTTTAAATTTTTTCAAAATATTTCTATCAGTGGAGTACTTGTATATATTTGTAGTTTAGTTAATATTTATTATTTAATACTTTTCATTTTCATCATTTTGGTAAGTTTTTGTAAATACAATTCCTTAGGTAATAGTAGTTCAAAATGAATGAGCCGCCTGATCCGGGGGGCTTCGTCCCTCCGGCAGGCAGTTTTGTTACCATTTATTCTGAACCAAGCTTGTCTAAAGCTATGTCTGAGTCTGGTATGGACACAGATGGCTCTTCATCGTCCAGGCCGCTCAAACGAAGTCGTCGACTTCATATCTGCAAAGTCTGCAATAAAAGAAAGAGAAAACAAGGTCCTAACGAATCGTCTTCTGGATGCGGTTGTACAGATACTGACCTCTCGTTGTCAGTACAGTCGCAGCCAATAATTCAAAACACAAATAAAGTACTAGAAACACCAGAACTATCGACATCCAAAATTCCCGCGCAAACGGTGGGAAGGAATACGTATGACAAAAGCGATATTGCGCCCTTTATTATCCATGTGCAAAGAAATACCTCTGTGGAGAATGATCCTACCATTTTGCATCCGCTTGCTTTTGGCAGGTTTCTTAAACAATATAATTTTAAAAATATTGTTAATGGGAGCCTCAAGAGAATAGGGAGAAACAAAATATCTTTAGCTTTCACTACTTACACGGATGCTAACTCTTTTATTTGTAATGAAAACCTTTTGAAAAAAGATTTTAAGGCTTTTATTCCAACTTTTAATGTTACAAGAATGGGTATTGTGCGAGGAGTTCCTGCTGAATGGTCTCCGGAGGAAGTTATTGAGAATACTTCTGTTCCGATAGGGTGTGGACCCATTTTAAAAATTAGAAGATTAAATTTTAAATCATTTGAAGATGGTTCAGCAGTATGGAAACCCTCCCAAACAGTGGTTGTGACCTTTGATGGTCAAATTTTGCCTAAACGTATTTTTATGTGTTATAATGCTCTGCCAGTAGACCTATATATATACCCGACTATTCAATGTTTTAATTGTTGTCGGTTTGGCCACACTAAAACTCAATGCAGATCTAAACCTAGATGTTATAAGTGCGGGCAACTCCACTCTGGGGAAGGATGTGAAATAGAGGAAATAAATGCACAGTGCTGCTTATGTTTTGGAAATCACTATGCAATAAGCAAATTTTGTCCTGAATTTTCTCGACAAAAGCAAATTAAAACACATATGGCCCAGAGCTCAATTTCTTACATTGAGGCCTCCAAACTGCTGTCCCCAGTCACAAAATCTTATGCTGATGTTTTAACATCTTCAAAATCTCCAACTACTCAGTCATCTACCTTACATGATTCATCATCTAGCTATAAAAAAAACGGTCTTCTTGAAGCCCCGTTCTCACCCTAGTTTAACCAAAGGATATGACAAACAAGCCTATAATGCTATAATTAGAGATTACTCCTTACCTTTCTATCTGCACCCCTAACTTCGCTTCCCTTCTTTCTTGGACTGCTCTTTCTTCTTCTTTTGGCAGTGATCATTTTCCTATTAAAATTTCCTATCCTTTCTTCCACAATAGTTCTTCATATTTCCCTAAAAAACCTTATTTAAAATACAAGCTTCCCCCCACCAAATGTAGCAATGACTGGGATGAGTTTAGAAATAAGGTAGACATGTTGCTTCCATCTCTTCCTGTTGTGACTGAGGGCAGTGGACGTACATGTGCTATGACTTTAGTACACATTATGACATCTGCTGCTGATGACATCTTTCCTCTTAAAAAGTCAGTTACAGCTTCAACATGTAGGAAAATTTCTATACCTCCCTGGTGGGACTCTGATTGCACTGAGGCTATTAAGAAACGGAAGAAAGCAGAGCAAGCATATAACCAAAACATGTCTCAGGAAAACTTTGCATATCTTTCCAACATTATTGCACAAACGCGAAAACTTTTCAAAAAGAAAAAGACTGAAGGCTGGCATAGCTTCTGTTCCAATATTTCCCCAAATACCCCTTCTTCAGTTGTTTGGAGTAACATCAGAAGATTTAGATCTGCCCTATCTGATATCTCTGGTCCTAGAATTCCTCAATCTTTGGCTTGTGACTTTCTGGATAAACTCGCTCCTCCATGGGTTCCTCAGAATATTCTTTTGTCTTCTATAACTGAAAATACAAATTCTGAAAATCATTCACCATTGAACTTGTCCTTTACTTTGAATGAATTGAAGGGAATTATTTTGAACACTGTTGATTCTGCTCCAGGTTTAGACGGTATTCCCTATTCATTTTTTTCCCATCTAAGCGATAAATTCCATACATATTTTTTAAATCTCATTAACTCCATTATGTTTACAGGAAACATACCTCGAGAATGGAAATGTCAAATTGTGTTGCCAATTCTTAAACCACAAAAAAACCCGTCTGATGTTTCGTCATATCGCCCCATAGTCTTATCATCGGTTTTAATAAAATTAGCAGAACATTTAATTAAAAATCGTCTAGAGTGGTATATTGAAAGTAACGGATTACTAGCCGAGTCTCAGTATGGTTTTAAGAAAGGGAAAAGTACGATGGATTGTTTGAGTATACTATTATGTGATATCAGGTTGGCATTTTCTAATAATCGCTCAACTGTTGCTGTATTTTTAGACATTAAAGCCGCGTACGATAATGTTCTGCTATCACTCCTGCAAAATAAGTTACATTCGCTACAGGTGCCAATAAATCTCATTAACTTCATTCTTAATATATTAAACGAACGGTCAATTATAATGTCGCCTGCAGATCCCCAGCAGCCATCGCGGGTTGTTTGGAGAGGTCTTCCGCAAGGCTCTGTTCTTAGCCCCTTACTGTACAATATTTATACTTTTGATTTGGCCTCTATTATCGATACTGATGTTAAGATATTACAATATGCAGATGACATACTTCTTTACTGTTCTTCTGATTCCGTTAACCATTCTTGTTCTGTTCTTAATTCCTCTTTACATTCTTTATGCTCATGGCTTCATGCCAATGGCTTAGAACTTTCCCCATCTAAAAGTGCAGCTGTTTTATATTCCCGTAGTAGAAATCCTTCTACTATAAACATAGTCTATAATAATATTCTCATTCCAGTCCAAAATAACTTCAAATACTTAGGTGTCATCTTAGACTCTAAACTCTCTGGAGCTGCTCACTGTGAGTATGTTGTAAATAAAGTGGAACGGCAATTAAATATGCTGAGATGTTTAGCAGGCGTGTGGTGGGGTGGCCACCCTTGTTCTCTAAAGCTTATTTATAATGCTCTGATCAAAAGTGTTTTTGATTATGGTATTTTTCTCTTAGAACCTGGTAATATAAATTCATTTCAGAAATTAGATCGTCTACAGTCAAAAGCGTTACGTATTGTATCAGGTGCAATGAAATCCAGTCCAATCAATGCATTGCAAGTAGAGTGTGGCGAAGCGCCACTGTATCTTAGAAGACAGTTTCTTTCCGACAGATATTTGTTCAGAATTTTACAATTTTCGAATCATCCTCTTATTCCGTTACTTGAGTCTCTTCAAACACATATAACTTCGTCTAATTACTGGTCTCATAAATCTCCTCCATGTCTCGTCAAAAGTTACCAAAAATTTCTATTTTTACAAATGAAAGTTTCTATACTTTAAAGTTAACTGTTTATTAATAAAATGTTACAAAGTTGAGCACATGAGACTAATAATTATAACAATTTCTGGGCGTTTCTTTACAAATAACGCGACGGTGGCCTAATTGCGCGGGTTCTTGTCTTACGATCTCGGGGACGCGCCGGGCTCTCTGTGTGTGCCGGCGACACGCGCTGTATGGCGTGGTCGACAACAGTTGCTTCCCATTGGTCGGTTGCAGTGGCGTCGCATTGGGGCGCGAATTTCAATTGAGCGGGCGTTACATACTCCCCCTCCAGGTTGGAAGAACGTCCCGTTTCCGACCTGGTATTTTGATTACCTACACCTGAATGATCACGTCGTGGCCTTCCACGACGTTTCTTAGGTACAACTGGATAAAAATTACAACCTTCAGATGGGGATTGTATAAATGGAACTAAATCGGTACTGTGATATTTTCCTATGACAGTATTAGAAGAATCAGTCAGGATAAAAGTAGTAGGACTAACAATTCGCTTAATTTTATAAGGCCCGTCGCGTTTGGGTACAAATTTGCGAGTGATACCTTTACAAATGTTGCTCAATTCGTGTGTTCTAACCAAGACCAAATCACCTACCGTATATTTCGGTGCGGGGCGACGAGCGGAATCTGCAATTAGCTTCCGATGGCTGTTGTAGAACTGGAGTTTGCAGGAGCCCTGGGGTTTCTGGTTTGCTGCTTTGTAACGCTGATAGTTTATACAATTTTTTCAAGTATTCAGTAACATAACGGCGCATACTAGAAAAGAAATAACGCTCACGTAAACAGTGCAAGCTCCTTTTAATTCCTTGATGACCAGCCGTAGGAGAATCATGTAGTTCCTTGAGAATCTCTTCCCTCTTGGAGGCAGGTACTACTAATTGGATTTCTTCAGAATCGCCGTCAGGGTCGTAACGATACAACACACCCTGCGACATCAGGTAGCCACGCTCCAACCAACGACTGGACGAGAGTTCATCATCAGCTTCTAAATCTTGTATGATCTTCAAGATTTCGGGATCTCCAAACTGTGCAGTTCGTAGTTCCGCAGCAGAGATCTGAGGAAGATCTAGAGTAACCGAGCAAATACTAGAAGAAGCTTCATCACAAATAGGTCTGCTTAAAGTATCCGCTAAAACATTAACTTTTCCTGGTGCATATTCAATGCGAAGGTCGTATGACTGAAGCTTGAGAGCCCATCTAATTAGACGGCCACTGGGTGTTTTGAGGGTGAACAGCCATCTCAGAGGCTGATGATCACTTTTAACGATGCAAGTATGCCCATCTATATAACCTCTAAACTTATCTACTGCCCACACAACCGCAAGAGCTTCACGTTCGGTGGTGGTGTAGTTCTTTTCAGCTGAAGTAAGAAGGCGACTAGCATATTCTATGGGTCTTTCTTCATTGCTATCTCCTTGAAGTAATGCTGCCCCAATTGCATAATTGCTGGCATCAGTTCGAAGGAGGAATGGTTGAGAGTAATCAGCTTGAATTAATATAGGTGCTTGACATAATTTAGATTTCAGGGTATCAAAGGCGAGCTGTTGAGCTTCGTCCCATTTCCATGGCTCATTTTTGCGGGTAAGTTTAGTCAGTGGTTCAGCAACTTTGGAAAAGTCTTCAATGAATTTTCTAAACCACGAACATGTTTGTAGAAATGACTTTAATTGCTTTATATTGTTTGGAGGTGCCCTTCGTAGGATGGCATCAACCTTCGACAAGTCTGCACGGATCCCTTGAGGTGTGATAACATGGCCAAGGTAAGTCACTTCCTGGCGGGCGAAGAAACACTTTGTTCGATTTGCACGTAGGCCGAAATGACGTAATCTGTCGAATACCTTTTGAAGGTCACGAAGATGTTCCACAAAGTTACCCTGGGTAATTATCAACAGGTCATCAAGATACGCTAGTAGAGTCACACCCTGTAAGGATGCTCCAGAACGGAAACGGTCAATCAATCTCTGGAACGTTGATGGAGCATTCTTCAATCCAAATGGCATACGCTTAAATCGGTAGGTTCCAAATGGTGTGACGAAAGCGGTTTTGTCTTGATCTTCAGGAGCAACTTTCACTTGCCAATAACCAGCTTTTAGGTCGATGGTAGACATAAAACAGTCACGCTTGGTCATCTGAAGAAGTTCGTCGATAAGAGGAATCGGATAACAATCAGTCTTAGTGATAGCATTGAGACGCCGATAGTCAACACAAAACCTTACCTTTCCATCTTTCTTGGGTACCAACACTGCAGGAGAAGTCCAAGCAGATTCGCACTCTTCAATTATGCCGTCATTGAGCATTTCATCTAACTCGTTCTTCATTAGCTCTTTCTTGGCAGGTGTGAGTCGATATGGCGGAACAGAAATCGGCGGGTGATTGCCGGTATCGATATGATGTTCAGCGTATGGTGTGGGGGCTCCCCCTGCTTGGAAGATATCCTGGTTCTGCAGCAGAAGGTCGGACAGGTGCAACCGTTGTTCGGCACTAAGCATTAAACCTTCATCGGCTCGCAGAAGATCAGCAGTGGACAATGCAATACATGACTTGGATGCTTCGTACTCTAGTGGATAAATACGTTCATAACCTGAAAATTTCCACGTCGCAGAAGCAAAGTCGATAACGAGGCCGGCAGCATTAATGAAATCTACGCCGAGAAGCGTTTCGCTGCACAAGGCATCGGGAAATATAATAAATTCTGTTAAAAGTGACCTATTTGGTTTTATTTCAACCTGAACTTTGGTCATAAGAACACGGCGTGTTTGCGTGGAACCATCAGCTAGCTTTATTCGTTTAGTAGCTTCTTCAAGAGGATGGTTCTTTTGTACAAGTATACTATAGAGCGAAGAGCCGGCGATACTACCTTTCGCTCCAGTGTCCAATATACCCATACCTTTAATACCTAGAATTTCTATGCCTAGTATCGGCCTTCGATGTTCATGATTTTCACGGTTTCGAAAGTAAACATCTTTAGGAGAATCAATCGCAGATAACGAAACTACTTGTGATTTGGTCACCGTATCCGAAATGGGAGGCATTGAAGATAGTGGCGCACGGCCACCAATAACTGAGCCACATGGACTGCCTCCTTCGGAATTCATGGTCATACTAATATTCTCAACAAAAAACGTGCTCATACCTGGAACGTTGGTGGGGAGCTCACCGTCTCGAGACGAAGGAGAAGCGACCACGACGCTTCCGTCTCTCGCAGAACTCATGGACACCATACAAGTCCTGTCGAAGTCCAAGGTAGGAGCTTCCTGAACCTGGAACTTAGGACTCGAATAAACGTTACGATAAACGACTTGAGGTGTGGTCACCCTAATTTCGGGTAACGTATCGGAACGATCTCCTGAAACAATTTGTTTGCGAGATGAACAATTTTCCGTGACGACACACGCATGTCCGTCGGACATCATGGTCACCCTAGCGTTCCCTTCCGAAACACCGCGTAATATCTTACTTTTGGTCAGAACACACTCATTTTGCATAAAATCACAAGGTAACTCGTTATTATAATCGCGGGAAACAATACAAGAAACAGATTTTTGTGATTGAGGTAAGTTAAGTAAATTAGGTAATCTACAAGACCTAGAGTTAGGCGCACGTGCACTGATACTGAAATATTCTTTAGGCATTATAGTTTTAAAATCAGTGGGCGAATAGCTTTGCTTATTTTTATGTTCTACATTAAATAATGCCGGAATGGCCGCTCTAAAATCGGTAGGTAAATACCTAACATGGTTAACAGAATCCCCGAACATAAATAGGTTTTCCTTATTTTTTTGTTTGGATGAGGAGTCTGTACATCCGCTCGTAATGACAGAGGGGCTGTTTTGTACTTTATAAGGACTCACCTGGAAATTTGTATTACCCGAAAATGAATCGTTGGATTCGCGGAGTGGGCTAGGGGTCATTGAACTCGTACCAACCAATTCAACGCCGCTGTAATCAAACATACAGTATTGAGAATTACATTTCGAACATTGCGAACGAGTAACACCTTTTTCACCACACTCATAACAATTAGGCACTACACTCGCGTTAATATTATTATAATTTTTTTCGGCTAGTTTCGGACATTGATCGCGTTTATGTCCCCTGTTTTTGCAGTAGACGCAAAATAATGAATTAGACGATCGTGTCATGGGCTCCGAGGCGATTCGTGATGCACGACGAGCAGTTAAATATCCAGCGGTCGCTGCTGCGGGTGCAGGCAGCGACGGAGCGGGTGACGCGGGCGAGCGCTGCGCCGGCGGCCAGCGCGCCATCGGCTTGGCGGTTGGCGGCGGCTGCGCGAGCGGCAGCGATGTCGCAGGAACGGCAGCTCCGTATGACGGTCCTGCATCTGCATGTCGGGACCGTGGACTAGGACGAGTAGGGCGGTCATCTTGAGATTGTGAAACTTCGGCGGCGGCGTCTTCTATTTCTCTTAATTTACTTTGAAGTACGTTGAATGAATTAAATTCATCTCGCCGAAGGCGTTTGCGTATTCTCGGATGTAGCAACCCATAAATCATGTCCAGTTCTACCTTTTCCGATAGATCTCCATGTGGAAGTCGTGCTAATAATGATCGAGCTTTCGCGACAAATAATTCAGTTTTCTCGTGCTCCTGGGGTCGGCTAAATAATTCGCGGTAAATACGATGAGGCGGGCGTGTGTCACCGAAGGCACTACGTAAGCCTTGTATGGCGGCATCCCACGCAGTGATAGTCGCCTTTACTCCTTGCCACCAGGTCGCAGCGTCCTTGGTCAATAACATGGAAAGACCTCTAAGGGCGTTCACTTCACCAACGTCAGCACATTCTTTGTAGGCTTCAATGGCGTCAATAAAGGTGTCGAGTGACTCGCCGGGGGCGCCGCTAAATCGGGCCGTACACGCCGAGAAATTCCCGGGTACTGGCACGATGGCTACTGGGGTTGAAGTCGGAGATTGCCGTGAGCCACTAATGTTGTTAAACAAACGCTCAAGCGTTTCGGCTTGCGAGCGTTGTAGTGACGCAATCATGGCGGTTACGTCGTCACGAGAAAAACTTTGTTTCGCCGATGGACTCGCCGCGGCCGTTTCTTCCTCGGCATCCGCGAAGTCTGATTGGCGTCGGGATTGTCGTCGCGTACGCGTCATTTTGTTCGGAACACAACTCACTAAGTCCACGCGAATGTTCTCGGCCTCACTGTTGGGCAGCCACTTTTACAAATGAAAGTTTCTATACTTTAAAGTTAACTGTTTATTAATAAAATGTTACAAAGTTGAGCACATGAGACTAATAATTATAACAATTTCTGGGCGTTTCTTTACAAATAACGCGACGGTGGCCTAATTGCGCGGGTTCTTGTCTTACGATCTCGGGGACGCGCCGGGCTCTCTGTGTGTGCCGGCGACACGCGCTGTATGGCGTGGTCGACAACAGTTGCTTCCCATTGGTCGGTTGCAGTGGCGTCGCATTGGGGCGCGAATTTCAATTGAGCGGGCGTTACACTATCTCTATCTGCTCCTACTCATAGCTCCAACAAGCTCCCTTTATTTACCAATTCTTATGATTCCTTAATTTTTTCCTCGAATATTATTTATAATTGTGTTGATAAACACTCGCCAAAAGTAAATATTTCTTTTAATTCCTTTCTCAGTGATTTTGAGGGTTTCCATTTCCTGTACACCGATGCTTCAAAATTTTCTTCTTCTCAATGTGTTGGGATTGGTGTTTACCATTCCCAATACAATATAGTTCAAAAAGTAAAGCTTCCTCCGGAGTCATCAGTTTTTACAGGTGAATGCCTTGGAATACTAAAAGGTATTGAATACGTCTTAGCTCTTAACCTTAATAAAGCGGTCATCTTCTCAGATTCCCTTAGTGCCCTTCAGGCCATTGCGAAATTTCCTTTTAAAAATAAAAACTTATTACCAATAATCTTCCAAATCAAAGAATTAGCATTTAAATGTTTTTCCAAGGGATTCTCAATACGTTTCGCGTGGATCCCTGGCCATTCAGGAATCGTTGGCAACGATATTGCTGATAGACTTGCCAAGGAAGCGGTGCAATGTGGGGATTTGTTTCCCTATAAAAATTTCAGTCTAGATCTTTTATCTTTGCCGAAAATATTTCTTCGGGATTCGTGGAATGAGGTATGGTGTTCCAGTACACAAATAAAGGGTCGTTATTACTTTTCAATTCAACCAGAAATCCTTACAAAACCTTGGTTCTGTAGAGCAAAGTTTAGCAAAGTGGAAACGTCTATACTGATCCGCTCCAGACTTGGTCACACTTGCTCGCCTGCTCACCTTGCAAGGCTTAAAATTTTAAATACTTCTATGTGTTCCTGCGGATCAGATGTCGGCGACTTAGATCACATTCTGTTCTCATGTACAAATTATGATCGTTCATCCTTTTCTAATTCACTCATTAATCTTCGTATTCCTTTTCCTTGTTCTATTTCCTCTCTTCTTAGTAGTAATGATATCACTGTATATAAATGTATAGCATTGTTTTTCATTAGTAATAAGATAAAGATTTAACTATTTTTATTAATATTTACATATTGTAAATACTTGTAATTTGTTATCCTTGTATTTAAATCTATATATATATTTAAAGCTTCCTCTATTATATTTAATATACCAAGTTTAACTCTCCTGATAGTTCCTATACCTCTCCTTTATCCGTTAAAATCAAATAGTTTCCCTACCTTTATCCGTTGATACCAATATCCAAAAGTTCAACTCGCTCAACACTTGTTCAAATCATATACTTGACATTGGCTACATGTACAAGAAGTGCGGAGCCATAAAAGAAAAAAAAAAAAAAAAGTTGTGATCTAGACGAATCTTGCCATTACCCTTTACTGTCTTAAATCCTATCATAAGATTACGGTCACTGGCCATTAATTTCCCACCCTTTTATGTTTCTAAAATAAATTTATGTTCAAATAATATGGCGTGTATATGGTATGACATATGCAACATACGTGGAACCCACAGACTGGTAACATACAATACCATGTCCTAACACTGGTAATTTCCCCCATTTTTTATGTGTTTGATTATAATTTAAGTTTATTGTTTTTTTTTATGTCGGTTAATCTTGCCATTTATTCGCAGTTTCTAACTATAATCGAGTATTTGTTGTTACTCAGCATGAATAAAACTATACGCAGTGGAACAAGGCAAGTGGTGTATAAGGTTTTCATGCGTTGTTTAGCTGAATTTCCAGCGGGAAAACTGCTATCCCATGTTGCAGATATTTACCAAAGAACTTCGGACATGACCGGTAAATACCTAAGTAATTGCATTATTACAGTAAAACATATATTTTTTTACATGTGTAAACTTATAAATTTGATTTCCTCTGTTAGATTTATAGCTTTTTTACAAATACATTTATAGTACTTTCTGTATTTGTGTACAATAAATTATAAGCCGGCCGCATAAATTTGATACTTACATAATATAATTTTGTTTTCAGGTATATCCGTTAGTAGTGTACGAAGAATTGTTGATGAAGGTTGTTCTGATAATTATATTTTTAAAACTCCTGGGAACATAGAAAAGGCAGCCCAAGCAAACTGGATGACTTTGGCTTGTGTGCAATACGGCAAATAGTCCATTTCTTTTATACTATTAGAAAGAGGTGGACCTGGCGGCCGACCTTAAATGAAATTTACTCCCAATATTGAAAGCAGATCAAAATTATGATGGCCAAAAATGATGTTCACGGCTACATTTAAGAAAAGACCTACATGATTTAGAATTTTCTTTCAAAAAAATGGTAATCCAGTAGAACTGCATTAAAAGATAAATAACGATGAATTAATTTAATAGCGATGAAACGCGAAAAATATTTAAAAATTATAATGGACTATAGAAATTTACGAGAGGAGATGTACAAGCTTACATACATTCCCATTTCACGGGAAATTATAATGATTGATTAGCTGAAATTTTAATTTTAAAAACGTGTGCGTCTCGGGATGCTCGACAGAAGTAATAAATCAAGAAATTGTTTATCTATAATTGGTTATTACTTAAACTTTATGTATATTAATATGATAATGTGAGGAAAGGCTATTTATTAATATAATCTTTTATTGATTATAAAGTATATTTTACCCACTCGATCCCAATCTATCCCACCCGATCCCACTCAAATCAAATCACAACAATTCTAAAGAAGTCTCACTTCAAAGAAATATAGCATAGAGATTATAGAACGACAGAAATAGAAAGTATAAAGAAGCAGTAATAGCAGTAATAAAGAAGCCAGACAGAGTGGCGATGTATGAACTCGTTACGTTACGCAGCGGTTTACCCTCCCATGGAAAGTTAACACTTCAAAAAACATTTTTCTGTGTAATAATTTTATTATTTGTATGTAGATTGACATCCCAACTATTGAATCAAAATGAGTTTACTTATGTTTGCATAATAATTCATCAACATAAATATTAATTGATTAATGAAATGGATCAAGACGGTTTGCCTCGTAGTATTTGTGTTGCCGTCTAACACGCAGTGGCGCCCTCATTTATTTTCAACTCTTTTTTGCCAGCCTGTAATAGTTTTTATACAGGCATATCTCGGCAAATTTCAGAACGGAAAATGGTTAATTGAAGATGTTTGTGATATAAATTTAATATTCTTCAGCACATCGGATGCCGTTTGACGTTAATATTGTAAAAGGTACTTAGAATATTATTTATTCTTGTTTTTCAGATTTCGTAAAAATCAAGATTAAAAAAATGCCTGGTTAGTCAATCTAGTCTATTGTACTATGTTCCAAGTATTTTGAAGCTCATTTAGTCGATCGCGGTGGCATTCGTACAATGCTTGTTCCTAATGCGATCCCAACAGCATTCAATATATCATTAAAAGAAGAAGTTAGTAGATCTACAAAGCAAATAAATGTATTTAAATTATGTTGTGTGATTGTTATTTTTTATATTGATTTGAGGATGAAACACAATGCAAAACAAACCAATATGTCAGAAAGGAATTATGTATTTAAATAAAATGGTTTTGTTTGAAAATATGTAATCTGTAAACTTTTACATATGTTTATTTATTTCTCTCATTTTACCCCTTTACCAAACTATTGTTATCGTTTAGTTAGTTATGTATGTTAACAAACATGAAGTTCCATCGCGTCGCAAGTACGAGCAACTAATCACATCGCAAATTTCAGTGACGCGTCATGCAGTCAAGACTCACACGTACAAACCAAGACTGAGATACCCCCTTCCTGAGTACGTCCCTTTTATTGCCAATGTGTGCGTGACACTTGTGTAAGTGTGTAAATGGCACTCTTTTTTTCCTCAAATGTTAAGTCTGCTTCTCTTATTATATGTCTGTGGGTCCTACCACCACCAGCAGTCCGGATAGCGACCACCGTACACAGGGTATAAAACCCGCTATAGTGGCACTCGCAAGTTTGTCGTGTTCCGCGGTCAGCCCGTGTAAATCCGGTTTTGTCGGGGGTTTTGAATTGTGATTATTTCAGACCTGGCTTCGGCCTTAACAATGGAAAAATATTGGACATGCATTCTCCTTTTTAATTGATACAAACTACAGACATGGTTTTGGCCTTTTGACTTATAAAAACAGAATAAGAAGACTGAATTCTAGCCCAGATATGGAAAAAATAACGATAGACAAGGCTGTATGGTGGAGAATCTTTGCCTTTTCTATTATATAAAAAAAAGAAAATGAATAAAAAATTAGTTGGCAACCCTACATAATAATGAATTATTTAGTTGCTGTAGGAAAGTAGGGGGCAGAGTATTTTTTAAGATAGTAATTACATTCCTTGGCACCAATGTAGTGTCGAAGCTTTTAGTTTTAAATTGTTTTAAACGAAAGTGATTTGGGTATAATGAAAAATCTAAAAGATAAGACTATGTCAGGTAGCGGTTCATCTCTGCAAAATGATGAAAATGAAGCATTTAGTTCAATTAATGAACGACCGGTGGACGATATATCATTGGAATTCTTTTACAAACCGCATACAATTACACTTTTAGCAGTTTCCATTGCATCAGTAATCTACACAGCGTTTGTAAGGTACTTCCTATTTTTTATTACATAAAAAAATGTTTAATTCACACATAATTTTAACCTTACGTTGTTCTGTCTGTCTAAGGTTGCAATGTGATTATCTGTCACTTTCATCTAGTCCTGTAGTAAATATAAAAGATAAAAATATTGTCTAGGTACCTTTTATTTTTAATTATTTGGTCATTATTGCCTTTAATACTTACTGTAAAATATTTTACTTATACTGGATTCCTGCTTTAATTTAAACCATTAATATAATATTAATAGTGGTAGAGCCATGCTGTAGACAAATATGTCTAAAGAGCCGAGTCGCCGGGGTAGTACCACTGCCTCACAGAAAACCAACGTGAAGTGACAGTTCACTGACGCTTTTCGTATGGTAAGTGAGATATCCGCCAGATCACCTCTTCCCTTCCCTAATCCCTATTCCTGTCCTTGAAGGCCGACAGCGCATACGTGATACTTTCGGTACGCATACGTGATACTTATCGATGTTCAAGGACGGTGGAGATCACTTAACATCAGGTGACCCACTGGCTCGTTTGACGGACTATGATATAAAAAAAAAATATTTAACACTATTTTATTTTATATTTTATGAGATATGGAATATCCAAAAAACATAAACAGGGTAGGTATGTAATGGTTTTATAATTTACATAAGATTTAAACATAGGGCCACAACAGGTTCCCATTTAATTTATGAAATAAAGTTATCAATAGCAAAGATACTAAAGGCATACATATGCTCCATAAGGAGTATAACTATATTATTATAAAGTCATTGACAATTTGTCATTTTTGTTTCATTGTTGTTTGTGTGTAAAAAATGTAAAGACAATTATTGGCACTGAATAGACATTTGAAACAGGAGGCACGACATGGCAATTCATAAACTTTAAGTAAAAATAAAAAAGTTGTATTTTTATATGAAATTATGATTTTTATAATAATTGTCGGCTACTCAATCATTTGAATTACTTTTATTTAATTTCAATTACTTTTTTAAAGAAAATTTTAATAAAATCATCACATTACCAGTTTACTGTTAGAAATATTTCTATTACTGTTTTTTTACCGATAAAAAAACTACAGTAATTGCATAATCAATTTATTGGTAAAGAACATTTACACATCTGTTTTTTTTTCTACATTGCAAATTAAATATAAATTTTAAGAATTAAATAAATTAAAATAATTAGATCTAACGGATCAGCCAGTAGATCTACTGGCTGATTCGTTTGATCTCTAATATTATTATATTTACAGTCAACCATTTAATAATTATCATTTCTATCTATGTCAAGCTTATGCAGCTCGAAAACAAAATTGCAAAACCACATTAAAAATACATTATGGAATGTGTGAATTAATAAAATCATCTACATCATAGAATGTCTTCTCGATGAGCCACGTCTTTAATTTCGACTCAAATATTAAATTGCTAGGTGCTTCCAAAATATGAATTGGCAGTCGGTTGTATATGGTAGGCCCCAGCACATGTGTAAGCTTGACTGATTTAACAAGTCTATGGGTTATTATGGCAAGTTTGCCAGCACCATGGGTAGTGTGGTGACGAGCATGACAGTCTCCACATGTTTTAAATAAATTCAAATTATACTTTATGTACATTGCGACCTGTAGTATTACCACTGAAGGTACTGTGAGTATCTGTAGAGACCTAAAGTACGGTTTCGCCGATGTGTCCCATGATATTCCTGCGATCGTCCTCACAGCACGTTTCTGCATCCAGAAGGCGCGTTTTCTGTAGCGTTTTTCTGTGCAAGACCTAGTCTGAAAGTGTGGTGGTTCTGTTTGTGAGGTCTGTATTGTGGGTGTGTATTTACTGTGTCCGGGACTAGAGTCCTGATGGATAAGGAGACGTTTTCAAAACACTGTTACATTCGGTTCGTTGTTGCGTCGTCACCTAACACCCAGTCCGATAAATGCCTCGAGGTTGTTGCCCTTGCGCCGGCAGGACCAATGTTTGTAGAGCAGGAGGCGGCGTGGTTCAGGGTGGTGATATCTCACGTCTGCGAAGCGGCCATGCCCTGAGTTCGACGCCTTTCCGAATAGCGCCAGGTGGTCTAGTGGTTGGCGGAACTCACGCGGCTACGTGTTTACTGCGTGGCCTCCCTTCGTCGTCTCGTGAGACACCGTCGTTTTCGAATCCGTCTTCCCGGCGGCGAGGATCAGGGGCGGCTATATCATGGCCTCCACATGGAAGCTAAGGCAGCTGCGCGTCCCAATAGCTAGGGCAAAGTCTGCGGCCCAGGAGGACTTCCGTGGTTCTCTTGATAAGGACCCGTGGGGGATCGCGTCCGTCTATATCACGTGGCGATGAGGTTGTGTCGCCCGTGAGCGCCCCCACTGACTTAGTCTCCATGGTGATTTAGTCGAATTTAGTCACTGAAAGTTCGGAAAAGTTGTTTCGGAGGAAATGGCTAGACAAGCGCCATGGTGCGCATACATTCCGACTACCCAGGTATTGATGGACCAAGCGTGTTTCGGTTCTGAAAATAGGTGCCAGTTGTGTGCCACCACTGTGACAACTGCCGCGAGGACACGGCCCAACACACGTCGGAGGAGTGCCCAGTCTGGGACAAAGAGCGCAGAGCTCTCAGAGCAGTCGGATAAGGAGACCTGTCGCTGTCGGCCAAGGGGTCGTCCATGGTCGCCAGCTGGAGGTTTTGGCATATGGTGGCCTTCTTCTGCGAAGGCGTCATTTTGCAGAAAGAGAGTGCGGAGAGGAATCGGGAAAGATTTGATCTCTCATACCACCAGAGGATTCGTAAGACGCCGGTAGTACGACTGACCGTCGTCTACTGCCCTGTGGAATGGTGGCGTTTGGAGAATTACGCCACGGTTTCCCCTACTTGTCGTAAGAGGTGACTTATTTGGGCCATTGGCCAAATTATTCCGTTTAGCCATTAGCCAATCACTATTCAAGTTGACAACCTGAGACAGGTAAAGACGAGATGCGATTATACAAAACAGAAAAAATCTAATTATAAATTTTGGCCAATATTTAAACTATCACCTAACTTTAATATATCTAACTATAATATACATCAGTTAGATAAAATCATTGACTTATACTCTAAAAAGATGTTCCAAAAACCTTGTCCGCCCACTAATGCCATCTATTCATTTTACTAAGAACTATTTGGAAGTTATAACACCCGTCACTTTCCCTCGAAAGGGACTTTCGCGCGCCAAAACGGGACAAACTATATAATGAATTTTGTTATGAAATATAGACTTCCCGTATTTAGAATTGAAATTAATTAATATATATTGATATTACGTTTTAAACGTTATGAAATTATTTTATTTATCTTATATACTATTAACAGTTTCACTGTAAATCAATTTAAGGCAGATTTGTTCGGGAATGTCGCTACAAATAACTAAAATTAACTGGTGTGCATTCGTAGGTGGCATGAAGCATACTAACG
This sequence comes from Laothoe populi, assembly GCA_905220505.1. NCBI lineage: Eukaryota > Metazoa > Arthropoda > Insecta > Lepidoptera > Sphingidae > Laothoe > Laothoe populi. Next base: position 10,580,475 of record HG992151.1, on the reverse strand, counting down.
TCGGTGCATTATATACACCGCGACTCGGTGGAACATAATGTTTGTTCTTGTCGCCGCACGGTGGTCCCGTTCGAGAAAAAATCGGACATAGGGAATTTAAAAAATTAAAGTCGTAATTTTATAAAACTGAATATGCCGATCGATTCGTATATGAAATAGTAACTATAATGATTTTTGCGTTTTTTATGATTGGACTTATAGTTTATGAGTAAATCGAATAAAACTGATTTTCTTGTATGGAAAGCCACATAAAAATAGGAATAACTCGGCATTTTCGTCCATTTTCGTTCTGAAACTTTTACAGTAGTAACTTGTCATTATATGCCACATTTTCTTCAAAGATACATGGTGCTACTTTTTTGCACTTTTTGAGATATGATGAAAAGTAGATAAATTTTTAAAAGTCGGGTCTAGATCAATATTAAGTGGATTTTATGGGACTTAAATGGGTTTTAAATTTACTAATAATAATTCAACTAAGAATACATACTCTATTTTGGAATTTTCTCACTTTACATGTACGAAAATACCAAATAACTCAAAAATCAACAAAAATGAAATAATTCAAGTAATATTGATGACCACTTTAGTCGCAATCATAAAACTTGTTTCCTCACCTACCTAGATCTAGACCCGACTTTTTAAAATTTATCTACTTTTCATCATATCTCAAAAAGTGCAAAAAAGTAGCACCATGTATCTTTGAAGAAAATGTGGCATATAATGACAAGTTACTACTGTAAAAGTTTCAGAACGAAAATGGACGAAAATACCGAGTTATTCCTATTTTTATGTAGCTTTCCATACAATAAAACTAGTTTTATTCGAGTTACTCCTAAAATAAATGGATAATTCTTACCAGGTAGTACCTTTTAATCACTAAATAGGTAGGCGAGGACACGAGTTTTATGATTGCGACTACAGTGGTCATCAATATTACTTGAAATATTTCATTTTTGTTGATTTTTGAGTTATTTGGTATTTCCGTACATGTAAAGTGAGAAAATTCCAAAATAGAGTATGTATTCTTAGTTGAATTATTATTAGTAAATTTAAAACCCATTTAAGTCCCATAAAATCCACTTAATATTGATATAGACCCGACTTTTAAAAATTTATCTACTTTTCATCATATCTCCAAAAGTGCAAAAAAGTAGCACCATGTATCTTTGAAGAAAATGTGGCATATAATGACAAGTTACTACTGTAAAAGTTTCAGAACGAAAATGGACGAAAATACCGAGTTATTCCTATTTTTATGTAGCTTTCCATACAATAAAACTAGTTTTATTCGAGTTACTCCTAAAATAGATGGATAATTCTTACCAGGTAGTACCTTTTAATCACTAAATAGGTAGGCGAGGACACGAGTTTTATCATTGCGACTACAGTGGTCATCAATATTACTTGAAATATTTCATTTTTGTTGATTTTTGAGTTATTTGGTATTTCCGTACATGTAAAGTGAGAAAATTCCAAAATAGAGTATGTATTCTTAGTTGAATTATTATTAGTAAATTTAAAACCCATTTAAGTCCCATAAAATCCACTTAATATTGATCTAGACCCGACTTTTAAAAATTTATCTACTTTTCATCATATCTCAAAAAGTAGCACCATGTATCTTTGAAGAAAATGTGGCATATAATGACAAGTTACTACTGTAAAAGTTTCAGAACGAAAATGGACGAAAATGCCGAGTTATTCATATTTTTATGTGGCTTTCCATACAAGAAAATCAGTTTTATTCGATTTACTCATAAACTATAAGTCCAATCATAAAAAACGCAAAAATCATTATAGTTACTATTTCATATACAAATCGATCGGCATATTCAGTTTTATAAAATTACGACTTTAATTTTTTAAATTCCCTATGTCCGATTTTTTCTCGAACGGGACCACCGTGCGCCGCTTCCAGTACGTAGTACATATAGATCGCTGGATAAAATGGATGAAAACATAATATTTAGAAAACATTTGCTTTCAGTTTCCTTTATTGAATAGAGCATGCCATTTTTAACCGACTACAAAAAAAGGAGGAGGTTCTCAATTCGACGTGTATTTTTTTTATGATTGTTACCTCAGAACTCCGTCATTTATAGACCGATTTGGAAAATTCTTCTTTTATTACAGAGAATATGCTTGCAGATTAGTCCCATTTTTATCAATATCGGTTGAGTAGTTTGGTTTTAAAACCAATAACTTGAAAAAATATGTTGTCTGAATATACGAAACTGCGAAGTTTGCTTTTCTGTGACTTTTTCAGTGGTGTTTTCTTTTGGTACTCTATCCAACGTACCTATTTTATATTTGTACCACTAAAAAGCAAAAAATTAATTATTACTTTTTAAATAAAAATAAAACCGTCTTCAAAAAACCCAGACACAACTAAAAAGCAAAAAATATGTTAAAATATGAGCTTTTACATAAACAATGTATGAATTTCTTATACATTTACTCATATATTCTGGGAGCTACATTATTAGTTAACAATCTATATCGTCACGGCAGACAGACAAGAACATATTCAAATATACGACAGATGATATTTCTTAATCTTCATAAAATACAAATAAGTTTTGGCTTTACAAAGAATCTATTTCTCAATAATTCTAACAAAATAATTGGTTAGATTTACATCAATTAATTACATACAATTGAAATCAATTATTTGGAGTCGGCGCCAGCCAAATGATGGAAAAACCGAATAATCAGGCATACAAAAAAATATAAAATAGATCCATACTTGGTTTTTATGACTCTAAAAGTAAGGACATCAACACCGGCACCGACTCCAAAAATAATTGATTTAAATTGTATGTAATTAATTGATGTAAATCTAACTAATTATTGTTTGCTTTTTAGTTGTGTCTGAAGATGGTTTTATTTTCATATAAAAAGTAATTTGATTAGTTATTAGTTTATTAACGTTTGCTAGTCTTCCAAATATCACATTAGAAAAAAATTATGCTCTAAACAATGAAATGAAATCTGCATTGCAAAACGTTACTACGGAATTACACGTGGCACATGCAGAAATAGATAATTCATTAGTTGAAAACAGGCAATTAAAAGAGTTTAAATAAGTTTAATAAAATAATCGATTTATATAAAAAGGTCAGGTAGATACTTCAAATAATCCAACATCAATTATCAAGATCTGTGCGCAAACGCAATATTAACTCACAGAATAAAAGAAGTACTTTGGTTAGTCCAACATAATTAAACACACAAAAAAATTAAGAAGAACTAAAATTGTATTGATTATGTATTATTCTTATAGGAGAACAAGACTTTAAAGATTAACATAATTGCATCAAAATACCAAAATATATCCGAGAACAACTAATTCATATTACTTATACAAACATCATAATACTTCCCTACATAAGGAGCACCGATATATGATCACAAAGTTGAAATGTTTAACAAACTTCTATATCTAGATATCCAAATTGAACTCACATACAAGTGTAAGCATAAAACTGGTAGAATTAGTAAGTAAAGAGTGAAGAAAATATATAGAAATATTATGAAATGAATAACTACCGACATAATTTCCTTATCAAGACTTCGTCTTCCAAATATGATAGCCCTATAAACTAAAATTTGACTGATGCATTATTTATTTATTTATTTATATACATTGTATATAGGCGGACTTAATGCCAAAAGCATTCTCTCCCAGTCAACCTTAAGGTGGTGCAGAGATGAGCAGGGTAGGTGCATGATTACAAAAGACAGAAAAAAAATATAGATGGACTTGTATGTCCGAAGACACTAGCATAAATACATAATAATATTGACAGTAAAAAGGAAAAAAAATGTATAAATATAAATGCATACGCATTTATATTATTTATTTACGCATTTATTTATTTGACCATTAATATCACAACCTATTGCCGTCCACTCTTGGACATATGTCTCCCCCAAGTGAACGTCAACCATCCTGGTCTTGAGTAGCTTGCATGCATATATTAGTTTAAGAGACTAAAAAATCACGCATTATTAGCTAGCCGAACTAAAAAGTAGAGAATAATTTGTTTGTAAAAAAAGCTATAAGCTTTATTCCCCGGCCTACACAATTTAAATAATGTTGATTTTAAACTTGAGAACTGTACATTATTCTGTGGATTAGAATTTGTGCCTAGTATTCTGATAGGATTCACAATAACTAATAACCCATTTCATAACTAACAATTAAATGTGCCCAATAAAGGCAGGCAATCATGATAAGAATTTAAAAAAGCTTTCTTTGTATTCTAACAATACCCATTTGGACCTCTAATATATTGTAAGATTCTTTTTTAAAAATGACTAATTGAATAATATTTCAAAATTATTATTTTTAAGCTGAATAATAAATCTTTCTATTTCAGGGATGAGACAGATATTCAAGATAATATATGGTCAGGAATATGCTGTGTAGTATTTTTTTTCCTCATAGTGTCAGTCCTCACATTTCCAAATGGTCCATTTACAAGACCACATCCAGCTGTTTGGCGAATTGTGTTTGGAATGTCAGTGTTGTATTTACTGGCTCTGTTATTTCTACTCTTCCAAAGTTATTCAACAGTGTATGCAATAATGTACTGGATCGATCCAAATCTTCGAAATTTTCACATTGACATGGATAAGGTATTTATGGAGATGTTTTTAAATTATTAAAGTTTCACAAACAACCAAATTACAGCCATAGATGTCATTTAAAAGTATCTCTCTGTATATATTCGTATATTATATATTGAAACTTAATTGTAATTACTCTATCTTTAGTCCAACAAGCTTAGCTTTGCAGATATAACAAAATAATAATAATTTTCAGGAATATGCTGTTAATTGTTCTGACTTAACAATTGCAAGAGTTTGGTCTCATGTTGATGTATTTGCATGGGGTCACTTCCTTGGATGGGCGTTTAAAGCTGTTCTCTTTAGACATGCTGGGTTACTGTGGGCTATATCTATAATGTGGGAAATTACAGAAATTGCGTTTGCACATTTGCTTCCAAATTTTAAAGAGTGTTGGTGGGACTCGCTCTTATTAGATGTCATCATTTGTAATGGTTTAGGTATATGGTGTGGATTAAAGATATGTAAAGCCTTGGAAATGAGAGAGTACAAATGGGTTAGTATAAGGTGAGGATGTATGTTTACTTAAAACTATGTGCTATTACATTATCTGTAGTATCTCGATTTAATGAAAGATTTCGCTTTTCTCTTTTATTTATTTGTACATAATTACATATAGGTTATCATTTTTTACTTTATAACTACATAATTTTTCAAGATTTCCTTCTTTAGCAAAACTATCGTGTATCATTCACCTTTACTATTCACTTGGTGTTTCAACCAATCTTCGAAAATTATATATCAATTATAATTGATCTTCATAACATACATCCAAAAGTTTTGCGAAACGTCTTACATTATCTCAACATTTTATTACGACATGAAGTGTAGCGACATATAAATAGCTCATGTAAAGGTAGAAGAAGAAGCACGCATATAGGCACAGGCGCCAAGTTTGTATCCGGTTTGTTCATAATCGCGTCAACATAAGAAACCATGATATTACAACATTACCGTGATAACACAGTCAATCATAATTTATTTATTTGGCAGCCTCCGTTGCGCAGCGGGCAAGTAGCTGTCTGTGAAACGAGAGGCCGTGGGTTCGAATCCTGCACCGAAATTATAAATTTGCTTTTCAAGTTTATCTAAATAAGAATCTTCTTCGAAGCAGTCATCCATGTATCACACTCGCTCTGTGGCAAAGTACTGAATATGGCCACAACACTCTGTTCTTTGAGGATAGTCATAAATAGTTTATGTTGTGAGTTGCTTAACTTTTCACATATTAGCACCGAAAATTTATTATTATTTCTTCGGCTTTACAAACTTTTTGGTTTCAGGGACATTTCTTCAACGACAGGAAAAATAAAAAGAGCAATACTTCAGTTCACACCCGTTCAGTGGACTCCGGTGCGTTGGTTAGACCCGACTAGTACTTACATGAGATTTTGTGCTTTGAGTCAACTTGTAGTCTTCTGGCAAATATCCGAACTAAATACTTTTTTCCTTAAGCATATATTTGAAATGCCACCGTCTCACCCTCTAGTCATAACTCGCCTATGCCTTATAGGAGTCATTGTAGCTCCATCTGTGAGGTATGTACCTATCATCTACTATTATAAAACGTAACTTGTCGCAATAAAAGCTAAAATCATTTTTTATTAGTTTTATGAATTTACTGCCTTGCTCGCGTCTTCGCTTTCATGACAGTATTTTTCTGTTATAATAAGTACCAGGAAATATAATAAGTTGTAATGTCTAAAAAGCAGCGATAGCCTGGTTGGTTGCGGTACGGACTGTCAAGACGAAAGTTGTATGTTTGAAACCTAAATGGCATACACCTCTGACTTTTCTTAAGTTTGTGTGTATTAAATGTTAATTATCGCTTGCTTTAACGGTGAAGGAAAACATCGTGAGGAAACCTGCATACCTGAGAATTTCGAAGGTATGTGAAGTCTACCAACCCGCATTAGGCTAGCGTGGTGGACTAAGGCCTAACCCCTCTCATTAGTAGAGAAGGCCCGTGCCCAGCAGTGGGACAATGTTTTATACAGGCCTAGTATTATTATTAATGTCCAAATATTAACCTAATTCAGGAGATAAATGTCATAGATGTAGACAGATTAAAAAAATCTTAGATATCCCTATTATTATTTGACAGTCTCCATAGCGCTACGGGCGAGTAGTCCGGCTGTGAAGCGAGAGCCCGTGGGTTCGATTCCCGCACCGAGACAAATGTTTGTATGACAGACAGATATTTTTTTCCGGTCTGGGTGTTGTGGGAACGTAGTTCCTCGTAGTTCTTAATACCCACGATACAGGTTCTACCTAGTGTGGAGTCAGAATTATGTGTGTGACTGTTGGGTGTATTTACAATTTATTATCGCAACCTAGGTCCGTTACATGACTTTTTCTTACCATGGCTGCGCTGTGGTGCTCATAAGTTATCATATCATGTAGTATAGGTAACAAAAATACTGACCCACCTATGCATGAACGACACTTAGGCGAGCTCTTTACTATGCATTGATTTCTGTATACGTCATTGGTTGGAAATCATATCAGATCGTTCTTGAATACTGGTGTTAAAACACTCACTTACTAAATAAATGTTGTATACTATGTCACAATAGGCTATTTGATTAATTTTCGAAAATGATTTAGAACTATTCTTTATTACATAATAAGCACACTATATTGATATTTCCGGGAAATCTACTGTATTTTTAATAAAAATCAATGTTAAAGTTTAAATCTCCAAAACCGCGGCAAAACGCTATTTCTGTAATGGCGCTGATCATATGACACGTGTGACGTCACATGCAAGTAAACAAGCTAATAATGATAAGCAAGGCTAAGTTTTATGATAATTGTATTATCAACAATTATTATTATCATAAAACTGCTTCAAAAATAGATCAACAATAGAATTTATCACCCAGAAAACATAAAACTATGTTTACTTGCGTGTGACGTCACCAGAGTTGTAACCAATAACAGAGTGTTCACATCACAGATAAAATTTTAAATAAATGTTGTATTTTATTTCGTTTAATTTGCAAAAAATATACATTATTTTGTTTAAAATTAAGTGAAATATGGTTTTTTAAGTTATTGTCTAACAGGATGACCACAATTTGCAGTGTATTTTCAATGTTGTCAAATAGCCTATTATAGTGTTCCACTTTGCTTCTACTGATGTTAAATATACGAGACAAAACATTGTTTACCTACAATGTATACATATTACAGGCATGGGTACTATAGCATTTACTAAGATATAATTATACAATATACTATTACCTGAATTAGTTAACTTACTTTTATTATTTAGGCATGAGTAGGCACTTAACTATCTATATTATAATTAACTAATGTATAAATAAATATACTTATATAATTATTATATTTACCATGTTTCAGGCAATATTACACATATGTAACCGATCCATATTGTAAACGAGTGGGTACACAATGTTGGGTATATGGAGCAATAATGGTAACAGAATCAATGTTGTGCATTAAAAATGGAAAAGAACTTTTTGGTCAAGCTCAAGTTTGTAATGTTATTGTATGGCTAGTCATTCAAATATTAGTATCAATAGGATGTGTGTATGGGGTAGTGCTGTATCATCGATATTTTGAGGTAAGAACTGTATCAGATATTATGTTCGCACACAAATCTTTTAGAACATAGCTGCTTTGAAGTATATTATATAAACCAAACAAACATTTAGGAAGACGTGTTAATAATTTTAACACTAATGGGCATTGGCGTATCTAGGGACAATTTCCAAAAGGACCTAATCCCAAAAATGCGATGACCAATAAAAGCGAATAAAAATAATTTCAACCAGAAGTGTTGAGTAATATTTCTGTCAGGGTTTTTCATCGTCATCAAAGGAGGGGTTCTACATTTTCCCCTTTTGTTTTACTCTTAACTCGTAACCACCCTGCACCCGATGGTAAGTACAGTGCCGTCCAATTAGAGTAGCAAGAGACAATCAATCCCCCGCTACTCAACACAATCATACCGGCCTGCTTCTTCACACTACGTCATGGGCAAGAAGGTGAAGAAGCTGTCGAGGATCTAGTGTCAGAATAATAGAAATGTACTCATTAATATATATTTACTACATCATTTTTTTTTCGTTTCGAATAAACCCACAGTAAATCTTTAGAAAAATAGGCACCAAATCAGATTGTGCGCACATCTTTCTAATGCGTCTTTTTTTCAGACACGTGTGGATTCCTCTGCTGAAAGTCCAAAGAAAGACAATTAAAACAAAATTGGTAAGTTGGGATCACTCTGTAGGAGTTGAATATTATTAGTATACATAGGTATATATACCTGTGTTATGTATTACTTGTATTACTAGGTACCCTCTACTTTACTGGCAACGTTGTGTACGTTGGTAGTAAAGTACAGGGCAACGAGTAATTATTTATTGGATGAACCATTTTACTTTTTCAGGTCGAATAATGCATCGAGAGTATTAAGGATGCTTATGTTTGTAGACATTTTCTGAAACACTGTGACGTGTTAGAAGTGAAGATATTGTGTTAATAGTTTAATAGCATTTTGCCATTAGAACATTAGAAGTGTTTTATTCGATCGAACAGTGTACCTTGTTATATTTATATATGTGTACTAAATACCTATATAAATAAAACTGAATTGTTATCCACTATCTAACTTAGCTATTTATTTACTGAGTTTATTTTTTTTGACTCGTTGAGATAAAATATATTATTTTATCTACACTGTTTTTTATTGGTGACCCCTGAGACCTTAATCTTTTTAGTATTATACGTTGTATATTAAATATAAAAATACAAAAAGAAGTTTAATACAGCTGTAAGGCAGGTTACTAATGATCCGCCCTGTGGAATGGGGGCCCTGAAGAATTCTACCACGGTATACCCTGCCTGTCGTAAGAGGCGACTAAAAGGGATCACGGGGGTCGCGGCTGCACAGCGGGGGATGTGCGGCCTATACGTATATATCTTCATGGTGCGACCCTGAGGCGGTTGGCGGCAACATCGCGCTGCTACTGTAAATTGTGGGGGCATCTAGCCCAAGAAGAGACGGGCCGTAAAGGTACGGCACAGGGATGGTTCCGGCAGCAATCCAGAGTACACTCAGGATCCCCCGGGATTGTCCCACATGTGCTACCGCGGGGTTTTTAGTCGGTACACCGGCGTAGGAAAATTGGTTAGGGTCCCGATCTAGTAGTCCTTCGGGCGAACTGGGTCGGAAGGTCGGTGAGTCCGGCATAACCATCTCTCCTCCCCCGAAGACCAGAAGGTATCCGTAAGATGGATTTTCCCCGCGAGAAAAAATAAAAAAAAGGTTACTAATGATGATTAAGCACTATCACGACTTATATTTTGTTTTTTTTTTTTACATTTGTTTAGCATCATTAGCCATCACGCCAACTTGTGACAGACTGTTGGCCCTGGTGAATGTATATATGGAATAATTAGTAAAGTAAAAATAAAACCCAACTACGTTTCGATTTCGTATAAAATCTATCATTAACTTCAAAATGATCTAGGCCATAATTTAGAAGTTACTCGTTTTCATACAAAGAAAAACAAAGTGTTACCTACCTAGCCACTTTTATCAATTGAATCGTAGAAGCAAAGTAGAGCCGACTTATATTTAGAGCAGTTAAAAAAATACTGATATTTTTTTTAAGTCTAAAGACAATTTTGCTGAATATTTTATTTTAATCTGGGTAGATATTTAATTTATTTTTTATCAATTAAGTAATAAAATATTAAGCTTAACGGTGCAAAATCTTATAAAACTTTCAAGTTTGCCGTCTTTGAACCCAACTAAGGTAATATGGCCGCCGCCTTTGTTGCCATAGGTACTTACTGCTTCCGGCGAAGCTTGCAATTTTTGAATGTGATTGACTTATGAGAAATAGGACTGTTGACTTGACAGATGCTTCTGATTCGTTGATAGTTAGAAACTGACGCAAGGGGGTATGGGAAGTGAAATTGGAACAATCGAAAATTTTCAAATATGCTCAAGTGGGGTATCAAATAAACGGGCGTGACGTGTCCATTACAAAACTAAGTTACATCAAAATGAGTTCAGCCGTTGAAAAGTTGTAAAGTCTTATTATCGGGAGATTATCAATAATTCTATAAATTTTATAAATGCTAATGTTTAGATGGATTTTTGTTACTCAATAACGCCAGAACAGCCGAATGGATCAGGTTGAAATTTAGCACAGAGATAGATTAGTCTGGAATAGCACATAGGCTACTTTTATCCTTGAAAAATTTACAGTTCTCGTGAGATAATCCTGTTTTTCTTTCACAAAGAGCAAGAGATCGACATCGTTTTTTGCATAGTGTTAGTTGAGGGGTCTGATAATGGCTACTTTTCATCCCGGAAAATACATGCTTTCCATGATATAGCATAATATAGGTGTGTTGATATCACTACTATCTTACTTCTAATTAACCTTACTAATATTATAAATAATAGCAGCGATAGTCTAGTTGGTTGCGGTACGGACTGTCAAGACGAAAGTCGTATGTTCGAAAGCCAAATGGCATTCACCCCTGAGTCCTGACTTTTCTAAAGTTACGTGTGTATTAAATGTTAATTATCGCTTGCTTTAACGATGAAGGAAAACACCTTGAGGAAACCTGCATACCTGAGAATTCTCATAAGAATGTCGAAGGTACGTGAAGGCCAGCGTGGTGGACTAATAAGGCCTAACCCCTCTCATTAGTAGAGGAGGCCCATGTCCAGCAGTGGGCCAATGTTAAATACAGGGCTAGTATTATATTATAAATGCGATTCTTTGGATGGATGTTTGTTACTCAATTACGCCAGAATGGATCTGGTTGAGATTTGGCACAGAGATAGATAATAGTCTTGCATAGCACATAGGCTATTTTTTATCCCGAAAAAAATCAACAAAGGTTAGATAGATAGATAACTCTTTATTGCACACCATCAAAATAATATTACAAAAGGAAACCTTAAAGCTAAAGTAAGTTACAATAGGCGGTCTTATCGCTAAGAGCGATCTCTGCCAGACAACCTTAATTATATGGAGATAAATGAAGAGGGTCCGTAAAAATGAGGGGTGTGAAAAACAATAACAATGATATATATACACATAAACATATACACACATACATACATATATATGAATACATGCACATAGCAATACATAGCATACATAGAATAAATAATATATCAATACATATAACAATAATATCAAATAATAATTCATTATATAAAATAAAGGTTCATGTGGGATAGCAAAATATAGAAAGATGTGATAGTTTAAAACGACTCCTTTGACGAAAACGACTTTGGATTTTAAACCTTTCAAAAATAACTACCATACAGGCGGAGCCGCGGGCAAAAGCTATATACGCCTAAAGGACCCATCATAGGAAGGAGGTAGCATGATAGCTGGAAAGCTGCTCCACAGTTGTGGTGTGGCAGATACTAATTTGCAAATCTTTTGATTCATTATACACACACTTTACATGGCGCATCGGGCGAGTAGCCGGCTATGAAACGAGAGGCCGCGGGGTCCGATTCCTACATCGGGACAAATGTTTGTGTGGCAGACAGACATTTATGTCGACTCTGAGTGTTGTGAGACCGAAGTCTCTCGTAGTCCCTGATACCCACGACACAAGACTGTTGGTTGGTATTTATTTTATTATTTATTCACATGGCCGTAATATAATTAAGACCGAAACTGAGAAGAATTTAGCAGGCCGGCATGATTGTATTGAGTAGCGAGGGATAGATTATCACTCGCTACTTGATACTATAACTGGACGGCACTGCATTTACCATGAGGTGCAGTGTGGTCACTTTGCCGAGCCACGATAAAAAAAAAAAAGAATCTTAATATTTTTACCTATATTCCTATGTACTACTACTTTAACTGTATTCGATTTTCGATTCGATTCGAAAATCAAACCTATCGGAAAATGGGTTGATACCATCTGACGGCCAATTCTAGCACCTCGCGCTATTTGGTCAAATCAACGCGCTTCCATGACTTCCTGTTACCTTTTCCCTTCCCTTTTCACGAAATCACTCCCAGAAAGCGATATTAAAGATGTTACACATCAAAAAGAAAAGCTAAAAATCCTCCATCATGACGACCATGATGTATATCGTTGGTTTCTTCAAATCTCAATCTCCTCAGGGCTCAAATTGGTAAATTAGAGAGTCAAAGCCATGGCTTCGATTTTATTGGCTTCATCATGATTCTCGTTTATTCATGATAAAAAGGCCATACTCGAGGCTCAACATTTCTCCATTCAAGAGCCGAAGCTTTCGGTAGTAGGTATTATAAATGTTCTTTATCTGAAGCCATGTCATGAGATATTGCTTTCAGTGGTATTGTCAAGTATTATAATGGTCTTTGGTCATTGCACAGATTTAATACCTATGGTAATGTAATTCCATTGGTAATTCTAACGCATAGATTGATGTTCTAACGTAATTCATTCATTACGGGTAGGTGATAAGGAAAATGGCGGGAATGTCATGTGACGTTTTATTTGTGAATACTAAGTGAAATAATTATTTCAGAGATTATTATTATTTCAGATATGGCTTTGGCCTTTTGAATTGTGACTATTTCAGACATGGCCTAGGCCTTTTGTACTGTGACTATTTCAGACATGGCTTCGGCCTTTAGGATGGAAAAATTGGACATAGCTTCCCTCTGTTAAATGGATAAAAACTACAGACATGGCTTTGGCCTATTGTTTGTTAAAACCAGTGAAGAAAAATACTTTCAATTTTAGCCCAGATTTGGAAAAAATTACCGACAGACAAGGCTGCATGGTGGAGAACCTTTGCCTTCTCTTTTATGTGAAAAAGAGAGAATGAAATAAAAAAAACACTATGGGTAGAGCAAGACTCGTGCTTTCAGCAATACTTTACTGATTTTCTTGTCTATGTATCTGTCAATTTTAAGACAGTGATGTAAAGCGATTAAAATTGTGTGTCGATAAAAATTGGCAATCATAATGACTGCCGACAGAAGTAAAAACTTACAACTTTGGAATTACTGTGTTCTTTTTTGAAACAGAGTCCATGAAATAGTAACTTTTGTTTACGATTGCTCGTCTATAATTACATGCGTGTTAATAAAGTAAAATAAACGCTTGGACAAATTAGCATGTCGGTGACACGAACCCATAAGTTTTCCCCACCATGGAGAGAAAGTGAAAGGAGTACAATCTTATATGCCGGACATGTTGAAAAAGTATCCACGATCTATGGTAAATCGTGGGTACCGTCACTTGTTTTAGTATTTTGGGGGTGGTTAGTTTATCAGGTGATCTCACTGAGTGTGGGGCACAATATAAAAATTCGCCTTGTCATTTGTTAGATCATCTGACAATCAATCTTGAACAGCTAGTAACCTAGAGGTCGAATATAAAAAAAAGATTCGGCCCGTCGTTGTGATAGAGTGCACTCGTCTCGCAGCAGTTTCGAACTAATTTCTTTTGACTTTAACAATTGATGTGTTTTTGTGGTTGTGTTATGTGATTTGTGTTTACTAATAAAACTAACAATAATAATCTAATATAATTCTTTTATTAACTCATTATACTAACAAAATTAATTACAGGGTGGGTAGGTACAAATAATATATTAGTTTTTTAAAATGGATGTTGGTGAAGATGAGCCGCCGGATGGCGGGGGTGGTATTGTAAATCCTAAGAAGGCTCAAAAACGTCCACTGGAGACAGATGTCCTTGAGAACCCAAAAAAAAATTCTTCACCTGCATCCTCTGTTCAGGACACTTATACCTGTCCTGAATATGATAATAAGTTCCTGTACACAGATTCAGATATTGCCCCATTTTTAATATCAATTTCAGCAGACTCATCTCTTCAACCTTTAAAGCTTGCCAAAATCCTTTACCAGGGCAATGTTTCTGGTATTGTACCTGGCAGCATTAAACCATCTGGTCGAGGAAAAATTTCACTTGTATTTAGTTCTCCTGCTTCAGCTAATAATTTTTTAAAATCCGAAACTATTGCTAGTCATAATTTAACCGCAACCATTCCGAAGTACCATGTCTCTCGTATGGGAGTTGTAAGAAACATCCCAACAGACTGGTCACTTGACGAATTTGTTTCTGGCTTGTCTTATCCTGATAATTGCGGAGAGGTTATAAAGGCTCGCAGGCTGAACAAGAAAACTATAAACAATTCCGTAACAGAGTGGATTCCATCAACAACTGTAGTCCTGACATTTAGAGGCCGAAAACTTCCTGAAAGGGTCTTCTGCTTTAACTCCTCTTTACCCGTGTTCCTCTACCAACTCCCTTCTATCCAGTGCCGTCAGTGTTGCCGCTTTGGGCATGTTACATCCCAGTGTAGGTCCCAACCTCGCTGTTACAGATGTGCCCAACAACACAGAGGTAATACCTGTCCTGTCCTTGAAAACTTTGCCAGTTGTATTCTCTGCTCTGGTAACCACATGGCAACATACCCCAATTGTCCTGAACACTCACGCCAGAAGGCAATCAAAATGGTGATGTCAGAAGAAAATATTTCCTTCTCTGAGGCTGCTTCAAGATTCCGTCCTGTCCGTAAATCCTATGCAGATACAGTGAAACCATCCATTCCTCCTACTACTACTAGCTCTTCTCCTTCCCCTCAACCCTTCGCTTTTCACTCATACAAAAAAACAGTGTCAGTGCAATGCCGTCCGGGGGTTGCCCAAAGCAAGGGCTATGATTCTTTGGCCCACTCCAAGCTAACCCAAGTCCCCAAATCTTCCTTACCCAATGGATGTGCTTTATCCTCTCCGTCTAATCATAGTCCCCTACTCCTCGACAGACCTACATGCTCTTCGCCTTCTCCTAATGATAATCTGATTGAATTACTGCTGTCAGTCCTTGTAAATATCTCTCATAAATTCAGTGATGCCCTTCCCCCTAATGTCTTTTCTTTACTTCAGCAACTACTCACCCAATTCAGTTCCCATAATGGCCCACAGTCTACTCCAGTGGAACTGTAGAAATATTAAACACAAGAAGTCAGAAATTATTCACCTTCTCAACCGTCATAGCCCGCTTGTTTTTGCCGTCTCTGAGACTTGGCTAAAGCCTGGATCCCCCTTCAGAGTTCCAGGTTACTGCTGCCTTAGGGACGACAGAAATGATGGATGGGCTGGATGCGCCCTCCTCATCAAAAGATCCTTTCCTTATTCCCAGATATCTCTTCCAACTCATGACTCCTCTTTCCAAATTGTTGCTGCCAGTGTTGTAAATGTCTCTTTTGTTTCTGTTTACATCCCTCACCCAACCATTACTACTGTCAATGAACTCCGCAGAGTAATATCGACTGTCCCTCCTCCTCTCTTCATCATGGGTGACTTCAACTCCCACCACACCTTGTGGGGTTCTCACCATAATGATGGCCATTCTACCGCCCTCCTTGATTTATTTGATGAACTTGATGTTTGTATTCTCAACGACGGCTCATCCACAAGAAGAATTTCTCCAACCCAAAACCCTAGTGCTCTAGACCTCACTCTTGCTTCACCTAATCTATCACTCTCTATATCCTGGTCCATACTCAATTATTCTTATGGTAGTGACCACTTTCCCATAGTGTCCTTATGGCACAATTCTTCTTCTCCGAGACCTGCACCTGAGCCTCTTTTAAAATATAGACTCTCTAAAGCTGATTGGTGTAGCTTTAGAACTAATCTAGATTCCTTCATTTCATCCTCTCAGCCTATTTCCAATTCTAATTTTATATCTGTCTATTATGCTTTTACCAATGCTATCATTGCTGCTGCTGATCGATCCATTCCACTCAAAAATACTGCACATGGCAAAATCCCATCACTCCCATGGTGGGATGCAGAGTGCTCAAAAGCTGTAAGGGTGCGTAATGCAGCTGAAGCTTCCTTCTCTGCAGACCTATCAATGACAAAATATTTAAATTTTAAAAAAGTTTCTGCTAAAGTCAAGAGAACACTAGCTAAAAAGAAGGCTCAGGGTTGGTCTAATTTCTGCGAATCGCTATCTCCCCGCTCTTCCTCTTCACTTGTCTGGAAAAAATTGAGAATCTTTCGTAGATCTCAGTGTATTACTCCCACCTGGTCATCTAATTCATCTGATCCCTGGCTGCATGATTTTCTTAATAAATTAGCTCCCCCGTTTGCTCCTTCTGAAGAATGCTTTCCTTCTATCCTTCTCCCTGTCACCTCCGATAAATTAAACGATCCTTTTTCTATGGCAGAACTTGGTTGTGTTCTAAACCATGTTCAGGACTCTGCTCCGGGTATTGATGGCATCCCCTATTCGTTTATATCCAAGGCCTCCCAAGTCACAAAATCCTATTTCCTTAATATCCTTAATTTCATTTTTCTTAATGGCTCAGTTCCTGGTATTTGGAAATCCCAAATCATAATCCCCATTCTTAAACCCGGTAAAGATCCTAATTCCAGTTCCTCTTACAGACCTATCGCCCTGTCCTCAACTCTATGTAAAATCATGGAGCACCTTATCAAAAATAGATTGGAGTGGATTTTAGAAAACAGAGGCGTCCTGTCCAAAACACAATTTGGGTTTAGGCGGGGCATGAGTACTATGGACAATTTGAGCATTTTCACTACAGATATTCGTTTGGCATTCTCTCGTGATGAACATGTCATGAGTGTTTTTTTAGATATCTGCTCAGCGTATGATAATGTCCATCTTCCCTTACTCAGGCATAAAATGCATCAGCTGAGTATTCCGGTGAGGATGATAAACATCATCAGTAATCTACTTATGGGACGCTCCATAGTCCTTAGTACTCAAAGCCCCAATATGTCCCAAAGAGTGGTCTGGAAAGGCCTCCCTCAGGGGTCAGTCCTTAGCCCACTTCTTTACAATTTGTACACTGCAGATCTAGACAAATCAGTTAGTTGTTTCGTTAATGTTTTACAATATGCTGATGACGTCGTTCTATATGTCCCCTCTAAATCTATCATAGATGCTTCTAATAGGATGAACTCAGCACTGTTTTACCTAAGCCAATAGTTGAGCAATCACCACCTATCAATTTCGATCCCAAAAAGTAAAGCAATGGTTTTTTCTCGCAAAAGAACTCTTCCTACTTATACTCTAACTCTTAATCAGCAACAAGTTGAGGTGTTTAATCAGGTCAAATTTCTGGGGGTAATCTTCGACAATAAGCTAACTGGGATACCACATTTAAAATATATTGAATCTAAGTGCGAAAAAGGTATAAACGTTATTAGGGCAATTTCGGGTGTTCGTTGGGGTGCCCATCCTTATAACCAGAAATTGCTCTATAATGCTATCATCCGTAGTCACTTTGATTACGGGAGTTTCATTTTGGAACCTTGCAATAAATCAGCTTTGAGTTTGCTTGATAGGCTACAATCAAAGTGCCTTCGCATCATTTGTGGAGCCATGAGATCTTCTCCTACCAATGCTCTACAAGTCGAATGTGGGGACCCTCCCCTTGCCCTACGTAGGCAATTCCTTTGTGACCGTTTTTTCTACAACATTCTGCAAAGATCTTCCCATCCCCTCCATGTAAAACTTCCTCAGCTTGCTCATTTGACCCAGAATTCCAACTATTGGGTTCACAAATCCCGCCCTCCACTTGTGAATAGTTTCTTGAAATTTTCTAATTCTTCTTCCCAAGTTTTTCAATCTCAATCTCATTTCCTTTTTTCATTTGACTTTTCTTCTTTAACTTTTACTCCTCATATTATTAAAAATTTTGGAATCTCCAAAGGTGACCCTGAAGCAAATAAACATTTTAACGAAACTCTGACAGAGGAATGGAAGGATTGGATTCCTATCTTTACTGATGCTTCAAAACTTTCTAATTCAGAACATGTTGGAGCGGCTGTCTGGCTTCCTAAATACAAAATAGTATTAAATTTTAAATGTCCTCCTGTTACATCCATATTCACCGGTGAAGCTGTTGCTATCTTTGAAGCAGCCCAATTTGTTTACTCTCATTCACTTAAAAAATGCATAATTTTCACTGACTCCTTAAGCTTACTTCAAGACCTTCTTAAATCTTCCTTCCATAAACACCTATTCTATCTAACCCTGAAAATAAAAGAAACACTTTACAAATGTTATTGCTCAGGAATTGAAGTTGTCTTGGCATGGATTCCTAGCCATTCTGGTATTTCTGGCAATGAAATTGTAGACCAATGTGCCCGCAATGCAGTGGTCTCTGGAATAGATTCGTATCATCATAGCTTTGCCAGAGACTTAATAAGTGTTACGAAATTAGACCTCACATCATCTTGGAATAACCTTTGGCAATATTCTAGAGCTGCTAAGGGGGTGCATTATGGTTCTTTACAACCTTTTATCCCTTTAAAACCATGGTTTTTTAATTTTAGACAGATTAACAAAAAAATTACCTCTACCATTATCCGCTTACGGCTGGGGCATGTGTGTTCTCCTGTGTTCCTAGCCAAGATTAGAGTGCGTGATCACTCCTTGTGTGAATGTGGCTTGGACGAAGGCTCTCTGGAACATATTTTCTTTTCCTGTCCCAGAATTCCTGTTTCGTTCTATGACCTTCTCCCTTATGATTTTCCTCGGCCTGTTAATGTCAAGACTATTTTATCTAGTGTCTGCCCTAGAAATTTAATTCTTTTATCAAAATTTATTACTATTAATAAACTTTATTTATAATGGCTGTTTTTATTGTTTTTTTTTTTTTTTTTAGGTGTACTGAGCATAAATGTATGGTATTTAGTATGGCATGGTAGTTTGTGTATCAGTGTCTATTTATTTATTCTTTGTTCTTCGTTCTTCCCTTCTCATCATTCCAATCCCTAATATTAGAATAATTATTTATTTTAAATTTTATCTGTGTGTTATTATATCCTGCATCCTGTTCCGGAACCTACTAGAATACATCAGTTTTTTTCTTTTCTTGTCTTATTTTTATTTATTTTTAAATATTATTTTTAAACTGAGATAGTTGTTTGTTTTTCTGCTTTTTAATGTTAACTGTAAGTTACTTCGGGCCGAAATCATAAAACTAAATGCTATCTGTCAAGGGACAATATCTATACTTCTTGACATTGGCAAAATCACTGTCATTACGGTGGAGCCATATATTTTTTTAAAAAAAGAAGAAGAACCTAGAGGTCGTAATGCCGAAATACTGTTTGTGATTACATGTCAATGTAAATCGATCATTTTAATGTAAAGTGTGCTGAGTTTAAAAGAGCTATTATAGCTTTTCTTACCAGTTCTCTCCCATGGATAACTATATTCCGAACTGGCAGTAGTTTAATAAACTGTGAATTGTTAAACTTGTGTTATTGCTATTGAACTATTATTTGATTGCATCCTGACAATATCTGGTGATTAGAAAGGGATGTATAAGCCCTCTCACAACCTCGGCCTGTTGACATGCCTTCGACATATACATTAATAACAATTTGCAAGGTGGACTGGACACTTCTGCCTAAGGTGATGATTGACGGTGTTTTTATACCATTTAGTGACACAGTAAAAAACCTTGGCGTTATCATCGACAGCACTCTATCTTGGGTTCCTCAATTAATAGCTATCAGTCGTAAAATGTTTGCTGCTGCAAGTGCAAGTGAACCACTTCGTAGATTACGTAACTTTCTTCCAATATACGCTAAGATTGCGCTTGCACAATCTCTTCTGCTTCCTATTCTCGATTATGCCGACGCCAGCTACCTTGACCTTACCGAGGCCCAGCTGAATAAACTTGAGCGCCTTCAAAATTTTTGTATTAGGTTTATATTTGGTTTGCGCAAATATGACCATGTTTCCGAATATCGAGACAAGCTCAAGTGGCTTCCTATACGTCGTCGCCGGAATGTTTACATCTTGTCCCTCCTCTACAGTATTCTGTTCAATCCATCCTCCCCGCGCTATCTTCAGGAACATTTCAGTTTCCTACATACTTGTAGTTCTCATTCCCTCAGGTCATCAGAGAATCTAACGCTAAACTTTCCAGCACATAGGACATCTTTTTACGATCGTTCCTTCACTGTGGAAGCTGTAAGATTATGGAATGCATCCATTATCAGGCGCTCGTCTACGCTGGAAACTTTTAAATCCCGGGTGAAAGCATCCTATCTTTCGCAGTAACGCTACGCCTCTGTTGTATTTCTTTTGTATTATTGGTGCATGTATATGTATTATATATTTATATATATGTATGTAATACATGTAAGTTTATTATAATGTCTATTTATTTGTATGTATTTTGTTTTTATTTTATTTATTTTTTATTTTTTAAGTATTTCTTGTTATGTAAGTTTATTGCCAACACCGCCGTAAATTCAGTTTATTTTATTCCTCTCTATGCATGGTTGTCTGGATGAGATCACTCTTAGCGATAAGACCGCCAATTTGTAACACCTAAATAAGTTGATACAACCTGTTTTTGTATGTTGTGGTGTAACAATAAAGTGTTATATTATTATTATTAATAAATACGAGTCACGAGGAGTTTTTAAAGAACAGGATCTTGCCATCATTTGCCATTAGTTTTTAAAATGTGTATAGAATAATTCAAAGAAAATTAAAGTGAGGTAAATGGAAATAAAGTTTCTTGATAAATCGCCTTATTTAATTTGAATTTAAAATTGATAATGCTATTTGTCGGCAGTAGCAAGGTAAGACCTCATCGCTTTCATGGTCAATGAAAGGGCGTTCTTCGGAGCGCGAGATCTCATGAAGTCTTCCGTCCGCACGGTGGAATGGCCGCAGGGCGCCATCGTGCAGATATGGTTCCAACAGCAATTATATTTAATATCAGGATTCAGGATACCCTGGGACGGTCTCGTAAGCGTCGAAGTGGTTTATAAACGTCAATTTATGAGTAAAATTATACTGCTTTATGAGGTTATGCCTCCTGTTACTTCAGAAAAATATCATAACATGCAAAATTATTTCATATAATTTATCGATGTGGTTACGCACTATGATTAAACCTACTGTCAGTAGTTATGTCTTAGTCACTGTTGCCAGGAATAATAAGTATACTTATTCATATTAGTGTAATTTATATATAAGGATCTTGACCTTTCATTTGTAGGGACATATTTCCCCACTTCCTGTTACACACATCCGTCCCTTTTCACGAAATCACTCCCAGAAATCGATTGTAAAATTGGTACACATACAAAATTGTAAATAACACAGGTGTCTGTGTTAATTGGTTATTGATAGGAGAAATTTCTTAAAAAAACTGCACATGATAAGCGTGGTTTTAAGTTAAAATATTCTCTACTTTGTAATAGAGTTTCCCAATCTTGTATAAATCCTAGCTTATACAACGACGATTTTTTACTTATTCAATGAAAACACACGAATTTCTGTCAATTTGTAGGGGAATTGACATTGACCTAGATGAAATAAATAAGTCTGCTGCATTCAATACTGCTTCTACTGTAAATTGTAACCATTGTGTAACAATCGAAAATAAAGAGCCGTGTGCTGGTAACACAAAGGCTGTCAAAACTCAAAAGTCGAAACTGAAATTAATTGTCGGAAAAGTTAAATTGAAAATAAGTAGGTAGGTACTATATATTATATTGTGTTTGGAGTCTGTACTATTTATGTAAGTAATTTTGTTTAGTAACTGTAAAACGGAGTGGATAGGGAACAACTTGTATAGTTTTTTTATGCATACAAACTTATGTGATATCAACAAAATTATTAAAAAACAAACTTTAATATGCTTATAAGTTTGGTCAATCCTTCTGTACCCTGTGTAATTATTTAAATATAATTTTCGTCCCTATTCACTTCTGCATTCCTGTAAATGTGAAGTATTAAGTATCACGCAATGCATAATAATTTGTATCTGGAAATTTAAGAAGCACAAATTTTGCGAATTGCCTAAGTAATGGCTGGTCAAGAGCATAAAAAGTGCAACGAGGACAGTAATGTGTCTGCCGATGAAATAGAACCAACAACGGAAGACAACAATGAGGAAACTATTACCGAAGGTAAATTTTTACTATGTAAGTTAGATATACTGCTCTGCTCCACACACAGTGCACTATTTTTACTTGCATTGTATATAGTTCAGTATTTAATACTGATTTTCACTGATGTTTTTCCACATTGTAAAAATTTGTTTATTCAGTATATGTATGTATAATGTAGTGTAGTGTATGTAAATAAATTTCATCTTATTATTATCTCAGATTATAAAAGTTATGATAGCTTGAGTGATTTAAACTATATTACTTACAGAAAATGTAAATATGACATGTAGAATACTGTTTTAAATAAGCATTTTCAACCTTCGAAGACAATGTTTTAGGGATAAGATTTTATACTGGTTTAGAAACCAACGGATAATTTTCATACTATTATGTGCTTAAATATTCTATAATTATTATACATATAAAAATCTGCAAATGCTAATATGAATTGATTATAGTTTGACCATATGGTATGGAATAAGATATTTTTACTCTTTCTTAACCCTCACTGTATCACACTTTATTTCAGAGTATGAAATGCTGGACAACACATTAGATGAATTAAATTCAGCACTGGATTATTTGGAAAGAAAAAATGATGATATTCATGAAAAGCTAAAAGAACTGTTGCAATCAAACATTGACATAAGACAGCAAATGCGCAATGAAAATAACGTGGAATCCTTGGAGAACAAATGAATATGTGAATTTAAACAATATTATATAATATTTTAATAATTTATAAAATGCTTACCTAGATTATGTTTGTAAAATATTATATTTATGTATTAAAATTCAATAGGTAGGTATATTTTCACCAATATAGTATTACTAAAATGTATTTCTTTGATTTCATATATCTACCATATTGTTAGTCCATATAAAGATTATGTTAATGAGTTTGTCAGGATGTCATATAATACATATACACTCACACCTGTAAACCCCGAAGTGGCAGGCAAAAGTGTAACCAGTACACCAACTTTTCGCCAAATTGATTATGTTCCAATAATGTGGTAGGGGGCGAGCCTATCGCCAAACCAGGCTCAATTCCGGGCTCCGGGCTGTTACCGAGATTTCTAAATAGAAAAACCTAATAGACCCATAATAATATAATAACCCATCCAGGGATCGAACCTGAGACCTCAGCACAGCAGTCGTTATGCATGATCAATTAAAACTGTCCCATTGAGGCATTGATATGATTATTGAAGCTTATAGACATTTGATTATATATCAGTGTGCATATAATCTCGTAATATATAGGCCCGCAGTGCCGACGCACGTGGGATTCGGATAATCATAGATGTGCTCAGAGTTCTTACATATTCTAACTGCTTTTTCTTGAAGATTGATGCCCTCGTTCGAGTTTGCAGCCACATCCCACCAACCACGGTAGGCAGCGGCTTTGCTGTGCCCTGGTATTGCAGAAGTCTATGGGCGGCGGTGACTACTTACCATCAGGTGGCCCGTCTGCTCGTCTGCCTATCGAGGCACTAAAAAAAAAAACACCCGAAGCTAAACGTTTTTTACATGTACCAAGTGCCAATATTGTTTTTTATACAATTTTATTTACAAATATATCTTCTAAAGTCGAAAATAATTTATCACATCGTGTATCCTGTCGTTTATCGTGTGTGATTATACAATGTGTTTATTCACCAACTTAAACTCAGGCCCTAGGATAGGGCGAAAGGTGCGTTCGCTCTAGGCGCCAACCATGGAGACTAGAGTATAACGTGTACCATCTTATAGGGAGGACAAGTTGAAAAAGTTTCCAGTTCTAAGAAGCAAATTACAACCCAAAAACCGACGCCAATAGCCCTAGCGTAGCAAGGGGTGCTTGTAGACCCTAATTGATCGCTATAATATGTTAAGAATGTAGCAGTTGTAAACGCAGTGAAGTGTCACTGAGTCATTATCCTGTTCTAATAACTTTTGGCGCTATTAAAGAAATATTAACACATTGACTGCGGCCCTCACGCTAGATGTGTTTTTTATTTTACAAAGCGCATGCTGCCGTCACACGCTAGGTGCGTTTTAATAGTGGCCTAATAATTATAATACGAATCAGATAAACGATCTCATAAAAGGGCAAATCAGGAGTCGTAAATGTATGAGAAGATGTATGAATGTGGAAGAGGCGAAAGAAGTGTGTCAGGATCGTAGCTTGTGGCACTCAATAGTCTCTGCCTACCCCCATGGGATACGGGCTTGAGTTTATATGTATATTAAGAGTGGCACGACACCCACGCTTTTTCTTCACGACGCCGCCTCACCATAGCTGTTTATAAGAGAAAATTCAATTATTTAATGAGGAATAAATAAGTGTTTTATGTGTTTATTCCTATTAATTACATTTAATATAGTTTATGGTGTGAAAGCGTTGGCAAAGGCCGCCGGAAGACAGTACCTTGATTAAAGGCTAGGGTCGGCGCTGCTTCAAACTACTTGTATTAGAACAAATAGCTGTTGCCCGCAGCTCCACCAGCGTGGAAGTTATTTTTGGGAGTAAAAGTTGACAATGCATGTAGTTGTCTCCTGCACTGCGCCTGCAGCGATCGTTCTACCTCTCCGGTGTTGTGGCTAAATTTTGAAAATATACAGCGAATCCCCAAACAGGGTGATCAGTCACAACTTAATAATTATTATCGCCCAATCAGCATAACATTAGTGATGACTAAAATCATGGAGCGAATAATAAATAGCCAATCGATACACTACCTGGCGGATCACCTGTTGATTAACAACAGGCCCAGCGCGGTGCCGTGTAGCAGCCCATGTCCATTTCTTGTGAGCCCCACGCACCGAACGACGCACTCAGCGTCAACAACAGCGATCTCGGGGTCGTACGATGCTTGAAAATTGGAAGTGCATCGATACGTGCTGACAGCCCCTGCGACCCCTGAGGGCCCCAATTAATAGCCTCGTACGACAGGCAGGCATTACGTGGTGGAATTCTCCAACCGCCCCCTATTTCTCAGGGCGGGAGACGCCAGTCAGTCGTCCAGCCGGCGCCTCCAACGTCTTCTCTGGCGGTGGGAGGGATCATATCGTTCCCGATCCCTCTCGGCACTCTCCTTCTGCGAGATGTCGCTCTCGCAGAAGTGGGCCACCAGGACCAACGGCTGGCGACTATGGAGCGGGATCCACCCCTACGACGTTTCTCATACCGGTGACGCGACTCGCTTGATACGATCACCCCTGCGCCATGTCCACCACTGTCGCTATTTTACATATTATAAGCAGAGTAGAACACCTGAGAGGTACCTACAGCCATCGGTACAGGTGTGTCAATGCAGGAGACAAATCCTTGGATTGAATACTTTTAAAAAAATAGCCCAAAAAATAACGTCCACGCAGGCGGAGCCACGGGCAACACCTGGTGTCATAAAAAAAACAATTAGATAACTGATGAGGGTATATATTTCTTACACCGTATCTTACACACTGTAACACTATACATACCGAAACACTAAGAACTTAGTGTTTAACGACAACCAACCTGTAGAAGAACGGGTGAGAGTGTTCCTGTAGCGAAGGGGAAGATTTCGAGCCCGGCGGAAGTACCTGACCGGCCGCGGCCACTCCGACCGTTCACATTCGGAACTTCAATTTACTATGTGAAACGTCTTGCAAACTTTTAACTGCGTTTAAGAATTCCTTGACGTTGCGTTTGACAATCGTGTGATGCTCGCTGTGCACAGGCGCTGTGTGCCGCGTCGTCAAACCCAATATAGGGATTTACCAAAGATTGCTTTCTAATTAACTTCAGGTTGCATAGACCGCCGTGAACTAAACTAACAACCTAACACTCACCGCTCGTAGGACAGACTGCTACGAATTGTGTTAAACCGAATATTGCATATTGAACTGTGCTCTGGAAAGTGTAATGGGGTATTCTCTTTAATTGCAACCCTTCACCCCACTGTGACTATAACTTTCAATCTTCCCATAGTTATTTTCTAAGACTGTCATTATTTCTAATAAACAGGAACCCAATACATTAGTTTGAATGAAAGTGGCTCTTGATTGCTAAAATTACTTATATTTTTTCACACATTGTATCCTAATATTCTATATGTGAATGCTAATTCAACAAAGTAAATTGGAAAGTAACACACATCAGTCTAATGGAAACTATTGAAATAAAAAAAATGTATTTAAAGTAACATCTATTAGCTATATTTCAGTTTTAACAGACTTGTAATTATTATTTAATTAATGATGATCTTTCTTAACAAAACGTAGGCCACAGTATCCACAAGAGTGATCACCTGGTTTGTCCTGAAAAAATGGAAGAAATATAATATAGTATAACAGTATAGGAATAGGACATACTCACTCAGATTCACTTATACTTAATGTTCTTATAATAATATCTTATAAGAAACTAGTGGTCGGGGGCAGGCGTTGTCCTGCCATAAACCGCCCTCTCTCTGGACCGAATTTTTGTAACATTAATACGTTTCTATAAGGTTGTTTAAGATATACGATTCCGTAGTACATTATTTTGATGAATCTCAAAACGTTTAGCCAGCTTTGAGAATATTGTTGGATGAAACAATTTAAAAATATTGATTTATTTCTGTATTCTATAAAGATAATATGCATTAAGTTATTATATTATACACATAAACATTTTGGAGATAATTAGCTAAATTATAATGAAAACGGCATCAAAATAGTTGCATAGTTTGGAAGAACTAAGCTCACAGACACAAAAATAACCAATTAATTTCATACTATTTTAGATTATACAATTATTAAGTTTAATATCCTGAATGGTGTCACAGATCGCGTCCGCGTCTGCAGGAGTAACCAAATTCTTAAAAAATTATAACAACCTGTATAATATATCAGTTAGGGGGTGGTGCTAAGAGAATAGCAACTTTTTGGGGTCTATTCAATTATGAATTACGTGAGCACTAAAGAGGGTTTTTACTTTGCTTATTTTTGACGACATGGGGGGCGGAGGTCTGAATGGCGATTACAGCGGCAATATTTATTTTAGATTTTTTATTGAAAAATTTAGAAGATTGCGATTGAAATGTATTTAAGGCAATACTACTTGTCTATGCTTAAAAACAGAAAGGATGTTTATATCATAGACTTTGTCAAATTATACAAATGCTTACATAAGCTTAGGGAGGAGTAAGAACTTTACTTACATTTGTTGACAAGAGGAAGGAGGGGGTTAAAATTACTAAAATTCTGCTTATGTAATACTTCAATGACCCCATTTCTTAGGCGGCCTAAGAACTGAAATGATGAGTCAAGAGACTAAAATCTCACTAAAATAGTTTATTTCTTAGAGACAATGTAATAAGACCACAATCCTCTCTCATTAGATGCCCATGCCCAGCAATGACATTTTGGACCTAAATACAACATAGAGATGATAAAAAACATACTAATATTATTTCAATTAACTTAAATGATAATTTGGTTTTCTTTTTTTTCATATTATGATCTTGTATAGGTTATTGAAGAAACATGGAATATTTACCAAATTTATGTAAACCCTGGGATGTCCCTCGGGACCGCTGCCGCCATCACACCAGACAACTCTTTCAGTAACTTGTTTGGGTGGTACTTCCGCAATTAAGTTGATAGCCCAGTTGGGATTAACTTGTTTTGGAGAGTTCATAAATCTGACCATTCTGTAGTCATCTGTGTCCCATTTCTGTAAAACATAATATTGTTGTTTTCTTATGCAATAACATAATACAGAGTGAATCATTATATAAATAAACATTGAAATAGTACACTAATATACTATTTCTACAAAAACCCATGCAATAGTGTTTTTATACTTGTTTTTTATTATAAAAAACAGAAAACTCTAAACCTATCTCCAGTAACTTAAAAAAAATTTTGGATAAATTAATAATTAATTAGTCCACCAGCCGTCAATATTATGTATAAAATCTTAAAATGGCAAACATGCTGTGATTTGGTTATAAATCTATTTTTAAGTGTTATGTAAATAGAAATTATTCTCTTCACTTTATGACTAATTTAGTAATGTACAATTGTTGCGATGAAATAAGAAGACAATTTGTTAATATGACTAATTTAATGATTTAAGCTTAAGAAAAATACTTGTTTTCAATTATCAAGCAATATAATATTATTAATTTTAATAAAGCAATTATCCATTAAAATAAAGATTTAATTTGTAATCATATTTTTTTTAATAGAAATGTAAGTGAAAATAAAAATCTGCTGATGCTGCTGATTCAACAACCCGCATGGATTGCAAGCAGACCTTTGATGTCACTTCACATTGTTCACACACTCACTGACTTTGGTAATAGACAGTGTATTTATATGTCCATGTTTTATTTAGTTTAAAACTGGATATATAATTAGGTGCTATCAATTATACCAAAGTCCTGCCACCCCATTATGAAATGAGATCCAGGACCCTGTTGAGCTCAACAACAAGACTCTTGGGTCTACTCACAGTATCAGCTCAGCAATATGGAGGCTGTGGTTGTATAGTGATTTTTGAATTATATTAAAATTTTACAATTTCTATTTTCCTACAGTTTCCTTAAAATCATACCAAAACTTGACATTGTGGATAAGCTATAAATGTATGCTGCAGAAAGTTCAATTACCTCTTAAGCTATTTAATAACTTGAGGTAGGCAGTGTTATTAAAAAAGTGTTCCTACATTACTTCAGAAAACTTCATGATAGTGTTTAACACAAGGGAAATGTTATTAATCTGTCTTCAGGGCTGATAGGTTTATAACTTTCATATTACGAATAGAAAATAACTTTGGTCCAGAACTTCTTGATTGTGACATTTTGGAAAAATTGCTTGGTTCCTATTTAAGTGTGTCTTATTATATAAGTGAATTTTATTTAAGTGTATGTTCGTTCGTATTGCTTTGTACCGGAGACTCAAATATTTTTTTTATATTAGAATTTATACTATTTTAACACAAACAGATGATATAATTCACAAAAAGTCGAAGATACTCACTTGGCCCGTGTGAGTAGGAGTATCTTCACTTTTATCGGTTATAGTTCTACAGAGCAAAGGCATATTATTCCTTAAAAGCACCGCCCGCCCAGGGACCAAACGCAATGCAGATTTATACATAATGAAATTTATAACAAAGTGAGAAATAGATTTGAATTAAAAGAAACTATCTCGCCACTAAATAGAAGAATATAAAGTGACAAGAGACATCCAGTATTGCCATATAATTATTATGTATGAAATAAATAGCTGACATCGGGGAACGAAACGCAAGCTTATTTATGTAAAAAAAATATTGAGTATATATTGCCTGGGAAATGCGGCTCATTGCATGCATTCCGATCTTCTATATATCAATGATTGCGATTCAAGTTCGGAAGTCAGTTTCTTAAGTTTTAGGTAAACTTACACTTGATTGTAATTTGTCAGGAAGGATATTAAAAAAAAAAGTCGGGAGTCAAGCAACAAGCTTTTATTTCCATAGTATTAAAGTTAAAAATTGCATGCAAGAACGGCGAGTGTTGCTAGTGTTACGCGCCGCCGCACGGTGGTCCCGTTCGAGAAAAAATCGGACATAGGGAATTTAAAAAATTAAAGTCGTAATTTTATAAAACTGAATATGCCGATCGATTCGTATATGAAATAGTAACTAAAATGATTTTTGCGTTTTTTATGATTGGACTTATAGTTTATGAGTAAATCGAATAAAACTGATTTTCTTGTATGGAAAGCAACATAAAAATATGAATAACTCGTCATTTTCGTCCATTTTCGTTCTGAAACTTTTACAGTAGTAACTTGTCATTATATGCCACATTTTTTTCATAGATACATGGTGCTACTTTTTTGCACTTTTTGAGATATGATGAAAAGTAGATAAATTTTAAAAAGTCGGGTCTAGATCAATATTAAGTGGATTTTATGGGACTTAAATGGGTTTTAAATTTACTAATAATAATTCCTAAAATAATAATAATGTATTCCTAAAATAGACGGATAATTCTTACCAGGTAGTACATTTTAATCACTAAGTAGGTAGGTGAGGACACGAGTTTTATGATTGCGACTACAGTGGTCATCAATATTACTTGAATTATTTCATTTTAGTTGATTTTTGAGTTATTTGGTATTTCCGTACATGTAAAGTGAGAAAATTCCAAAATGGAGTATGTATTCTTAGTTGAATTATTATTAGTAAATTTAAAACCCATTTAAGTCCCATAAAATCCACTTAATATTGATCTAGACCCGACTTTTTAAAATTTATCTACTTTTCATCATATCTCAAAAAGTGCAAAAAAGTAGCACCATGTATCTTTGAAGAAAATGTGGCAAATAATGACAAGTTACTACTGTAAAAGTTTCAGAACGAAAATGGACGAAAATGATGAGTTATTCCTATTTTTATGTAGCTTTCCATACAATAAAACGAGTTTTATTCGAGTTACTCGTAAAATAGACGGATAATTCTTACCAGGTAGTACCTTTTAATCACTAAATAGGTAGGTGAGGACACGAGTTTTATGATTGCGACTACAGTGGTCATCAATATTACTTGAAATATTTCATTTTTGTTGATTTTTGAGTTATTTGGTATTTCCGTACATGTAAAGTGAGAAAATTCCAAAATGGAGTATGTATTCTTAGTTGAATTATTATTAGTAAATTTAAAACCCATTTAAGTCCCATAAAATCCACTTAATATTGATCTAGACCCGACTTTTTAAAATTTATCTACTTTTCATCATATCTCAAAAAGTGCAAAAAAAGTAGCACCATGTATCTTTGAAGAAAATGTGGCAAATAATGACAAGTTACTACTGTAAAAGTTTCAGAACGAAAATGGACGAAAATGATGAGTTATTCCTATTTTTATGTAGCTTTCCATACAATAAAACGAGTTTTATTCGAGTTACTCGTAAAATAGACGGATAATTCTTACCAGGTAGTACCTTTTAATCACTAAATAGGTAGGTGAGGACACGAGTTTTATGATTGCGACTACAGTGGTCATCAATATTACCTGAAATATTTCATTTTTGTTGATTTTTGAGTTATTTGGTATTTCCGTACATGTAAAGTGAGAAAATTCCAAAATGGAGTATGTATTCTTAGTTGAATTATTATTAGTAAATTTAAAACCCATTTAAGTCCCATAAAATCCACTTAATATTGATCTAGACCCGACTTTTTAAAATTTATCTACTTTTCATCATATCTCAAAAAGTGCAAAAAAGTAGCACTATGTATCTTTGAAGAAAATGTGGCATATAATGACAAATTACTACTGTAAAAGTTTCAGAACGAAAATGGACGAAAATGACGAGTTATTCATATTTTTATGTGGCTTTCCATACAAGAAAATCAGTTTTATTCGATTTACTCATAAACTATAAGTCCAATCTTAAAAAACGCAAAAATCATTTTAGTTACTATTTCATATACAAATCGATCGGCATATTCCGTTTTATAAAATTACGACTTTAATTTTTTAAATTCCTTATGTCCGATTTTTTCTCGAACGGGACCACCGTGCGCCGGCGTGTCTATCCGTCATGACCACACTACACTATACTTACATTGTACATATAATACATTTATGTATGCATTGAGGCACTGTAAGGGGGATAGCGCGGATACAAATGCTATCTATGCTTATAATTTTTGTGACATCTTGGTATGTCGTTTATAAAAAATTACGGATTTTCATACAAACTTTCTACTCCTATTTTACCCCCTGAGGGGTGGAATTTCCAAAAATCCTGAACTATATATTTTTTATTTTTACCTAAAAGGCCAAATAATAATTTTCATGAATTTAACTTCAAAAATGACGGATTTTCATACAAACTATCATCCCCTATTTTACCCCCTTAGGTATTTCCAAAAACCCTTTCTTAGTGGATGCCTACGTCATAAAAGGTACCTACTATCAAAATTTCAAGTCTTCTTCTTTTATATATACAGATATGTACTTTTTATTCATTTTGAGGTAAATCTTTTTACACTGAGAGTTACTTGCAAGTTGCAGCTCTGCACCTGTAATTAGAGTTCAAAAATATGTTGTGATCATGACAAAGAAAAAAATAAAAAAGAGGATTTCATAGGGGAACATTAATTTGAAATCACACCTGGCAATACCTACTGTGTGTTCAGTTCACGACAATAGGTTTAAGTGGAAATAGGAAGAAAAAGCTTTGTTTGCTACTAAAATTTGTGCTAATCTTCTATATTGTGAATTTAACATAATGTAAGAAAAATAAAGATTCAACTATCCATTACAAAAGTATTATAGCTATTCAAATACTTAGTTAACTGGAAGTAAATTTGCTATCCACGACGTACCTGTCACGACGTCTCCCTTTTGTGTTACGAAAATTACACTTTGTCAATATTACATTTATTCGCGTGCAGTATTTCATTTAATTTTGTGTTGCGACACTGTTAGTGAGAGCTAATAACGATTTGATTATTGCGAAGATCACAAATCATTCTGCGTGGTGACTCATAGGTATCGTGTTTAGAGTTGAATATTATGATACAGTTTACGTATTGATTATTAATTATTGCTTGATATTATGATTTTTTATACGGTTTATTTATAAATATAGTGGAACTTAATTGTACTGTTATGTTTTTAGCAAATAAAAATGACGTCGGGACCATACAATTATTCGTATATATTCAAATATATAATAATTGGTGACATGGGTGTAGGCAAATCATGCCTACTACATCAGTTTACTGATAAGAAGTGTAAGTATCAGATTTTATGCTTATTGATCATGTCTTCTTTGTAAATAGAAATGGGGTGAATATTAGTAAAACTGTTTTTTTTAATGTAAGATAAACTGGTAACTAACACTAAATTTGGTCCAAAGTAATGCTTTGTGTAATAATCAATGCATTAGGTTTTTCCAATTCACCCAAGTATCTATTACAACTACAGTTATTTATTATGTTATGCCTGTTAATTTAAACATCCAAAAAATATCCTTAAAAAAGTTATAACTTGAAATTAACAATTTTAGTGAAATAAGTTGCTAAATCTATATATTTTATTCTTACCACTATAATACTAACTGTATAAAGGTGCTGTTACTACTATCTGTGTTTTAATAGCAGTTTCAAATAATTCTTCATGCTGTGTCTCTTGCTACATGATTATGGCATTAAAAGATTCAGTGGTAGTTTAGAACTCACCTGCTTAAATCAAGAAGACAGCCAAGTGTTTAGCATATTGTATGTGTTTGTGACTATGTTAAGGTTCTGAGACACATTTAAGGGTTAGTTTATTTACATATGAGGCCGAATTGAAGGCAAAACTGACTATAGAACTATAAGTGGGTATGACAAAAAAACCTTCTGTGTGTATACACCAATGAAAAATCACAATAGGTGTGTTGTGACCATATGCTTGTAGTTTCATTTTAGGCACCCGGCTTGTTTTGTGCCACATGCTTGTATAGATTTTTGCTAAACACATCTGTTGTGTCTGCTACATATATGATGCGCATTTGATCATAAATGTAGCTGCCTCACAAAAGTTTTTGTTAACAAATATCTATAAAAATATATGGTGCCACACATCACCTCAAGGTGTGTTAAGGTTGCATGCTTGTAGAGTCAATTTTTGCATATTCTGCTTAAGTTCACTACACAAGTGCAGAGAACACCCCTAGCTTCCATTCTAATTCACAAAGCAGGATATAATTTGTACTGGAAATATATTTCCAGGGTATTCCATTTGGGTATACCCAACAGGCACACACATAGTCCTGACCTCACATTATAATACAGACCTTGTGTCAATGGTATCAGGAACTGTGAAAGACTTTGGTCTCATAACATCAAGAAACACACAAATACCTGTTGTGGTGCAGAGTTTCAATCTACAGCCTATCATTTCCCAACCAGTCACTTGACACATGTATCAAATCCACTGTCTGATTAATATGTTAAAATATTTAGCTAGCTAGCTATTATTAAAAACTATCTGCTACAAACCATGCATTGAGACAAATGTTTATGTGATCCATAAATATGTGTGGTATGGGGTGTTAAGCCCTTCTTAGTTTCTAATACTTATAATACAGGTTAACTTAGCAGAGAGTCAGGACTATGTGTGAGATTGTAATTATTGTAAATAACTTTGAGATTTTGTAAGTTAACTCATGTCTGTTATTATGAAATTAATTCAATATCATTCACTATGAAACTTAATTTGCAATCCCTGTTGGTTAACTGACTAAATATATGTATAGCATTATGTTATTGCTGTTATCTATATGTATATAACTATTTAAAGAAAAATCATATACATATCTGTATATATAAAAGAAGAAACTGACTGACTGACTGATCGATCAACGCACAGCCTAAACGGCTGGGGTTAGAGACTTGAAATTTTGACAGTAGGTACCTTTTATGACGTAGGCATCCACTAAGGAAGGGTTTTTGGAAATACCACCCCTAAGGGGGTAAAATAGGGGATGATAGTTTGTATGAAAATCCGTCATTTTTGAAGTTAAATTCATGAAAATTAGTATTTGGCCTTTTAGTTAAAAATTAAAAAATATATGTTTCAGGATTTTTGGAAATTCCGCCTCTAAGGGGGTAAAATAGGGGATGAAAGATTGTATGAAAATCCGTCATTTTTTAAGTTAAACGCATGAAAATTGGTATTTTCTATTGTACACTTTTTCTCCCAAACATGGCCTCCACGCGGGCGGAGCCGCGAGCAACAGCTATATTTAATAAATGATGACAACAAATCAATGTAAATAAAGTTCTTGGTGCAATTAGCATTACCAATATGCCATAAGACCCTGAAAAGAAGCACAAAAGCTTATGTTTGTTCTGATAGCAAAAAATAATCCTATAAATATTAGATGTAATTGCTGGTGTTTACCAAGATATTTAATATGTTGACTGGACCACACAAACAATTAGCATATTAATAGTCTATAGCATACTAATATTATTAATGCGAATGTTTGGATGGATGGATGTTTGTTTGTTAGACTACATATGCACTATGCGGTTAGCCGGAACGCGGACAGCCGTTCGGCTGACCGTAATCAAGAATATGTACGAGAAAAAAGTTTCTATTCGCACTGCGATGCGGCTGTCGCTCTGTGCGCTGCGGCTCGACCGACGGCTAGCCGGTCGGTTGCTATGCGCACTACACAGATAGCAACCGTCCGTGTGTGTTTCTTTCTGGGTTATGTCATTTTTTTAAATGCTTAGAAGTTCTTCAAGCTATTTCAGACTCATTCTAGTATATCCAAAAAACTTAACTTCATACTTTTTGAGCTCTTCGACAAATAATTCAAAATGCTTGCTCTCATCTCATGTTTGCAAATAAAAATGCACCCAGTACCTTTTCTCTGTTCCTTTACTTTATATTGCGCAAATAAATATAATAAATAGCTGCGACTTCTTCGAAGTCCATCTTGGAAATGAGTCGATCCAACCACAAACCACGACGGTATCTTAACCGCATGTTCCGGTTGCGGTTACGGCTACCCGCCACCCGGTTAACCGCAATCGCAACCGCATCCTGCGGTTAGCCGGACGGTTGACCGCATTCCGGCTATCCGCATAGTGCATACGTGGCCTTATTCAATCAGGCCAGAACGGCTGAACGGATCTGGTTAAAATTTGGCACAGAGATAGATTTTAGTCTGGAATAGCACATAGGCTACATTTTATCTCTGAGAAATGTATGGTGGGATAGTTTTTTGTTTTTTACAGAGCAAGGGATTGGCATGAATTGTTTTGCATAGGGGTAGTTTAGGGATTAGAGCATGACATAGGCTATTATATCCCGGAAAAATGCATGGTTCCTTTGGGATAAAAATATAGAAAGATGTTATAGTATAAGATGACCTCATGGATTTTCTACCTTTTCTTTCAAAATAACTACCACGCGTGCGGAGCCGCGGGCAATACCTAGTATTTTGTAATTTTCTCTCACTTTTCACAGTTATGGCTGATTGTCCTCATACAATTGGTGTAGAATTTGGAACACGCATTATTGAAGTAGCAGGGCAAAAGATTAAGTTGCAAATATGGGATACAGCTGGACAAGAAAGGTTTAGAGCTGTGACCCGATCATACTACAGAGGTGCGGCCGGCGCACTGATGGTCTATGACATAACAAGAAGGTAATATTTAATTGTATGTATTTTTACTTGTAAGTCAAATTAAACAATAACTAAGAATATGTCAATGTAAAATGTGTATGGTAGGTTAGTAATGAACAATGCTCTCTGTCTCTCTCTCTCCATACCTCCCTCTCCCTAGTATGTCTTTATACATGCAATTTTTAAAAGGACTTAATATGAGTATCTGTGATCACGCAATATCAGAATAATATTCATACAAGTTATTTTTGTAAAATGACGATCTATCATTTTAATAATAATTTCATACTTTTGTCCCAGCTTCAAAAATGTGGGTCTTGTAAGTAGGTACCCGTTTACTATGTGCATTTTATAAAGACACACATAGACCGAACTGCACCATGTACACTGTTAAAATATATAACATCCAACAGTCACACACATACCCCTGACCCCCACACTAAGATACCAGTCTTATGTGTCGTGGGTATCAGGAACTACGAGAGACTTTAGGTCTCACAACACCCAGACCCTACACAAATATCTGTCTGTCACACAAACATTTGTCTCGTGTGGGATTCCGACAAAATTCCCACGGCCTCTCGCTTCACAGCCTACTTTTGATAGTGATAATCCGCTAAAGAGCATCTGGCTATCGGGTGGTAAGTAATCTCCCCCACCCATGATGAGTACCCACTATATCAGAACAATCACGCCTGAGTTGCCGGCATTAAGGCTGTACCCCGCGCCAATCACCTTGACTATTTGGGCTTTGACCGCCCCATGATAAACACGTCTTAAGCGGAGGTTTCGGCTGCCGATGCTGCGTTGTGTATGTGTTATTTTAATTTAGTTATTAGAAACGTTAAAAATTCAGCCAGACTCGTTGTTTGTGACGTCACAAAACTTCCTTTTTTTAGTACTTAAAATGAACAGTAATTGGTATATAACACCACACAAGGTTTATAACATTAAGTAACCCACATGTTTATTTGCTTCCCTTCGGTTAATCAAATAAAACTCATATTTACAGATCTACTTACAATCATCTTAGCAGTTGGCTTACGGACACCCGTAATCTGACAAATCCCAGCACTGTGATATTTTTAATTGGTAACAAATCTGATTTGGATGCCCAAAGAGACGTTACATATGAAGAGGCTAAGCAGTTTGCTGATGAAAACGGACTCATGTTTGTTGAAGCCAGCGCTAAAACGTATGTTATATCAATCAAAAGTATCTGTTGTTTATATTTTTTAAACACAATAATTTGTTTGGAAATCTTTTTAGAGGTCAAAATGTGGAAGAAGCTTTTCTAGAGACAGCTAAAAAAATATATCAAAGCATTCAAGATGGAAGACTAGATCTGAACGCTGCCGAGTCCGGCGTCCAACACAAGCCCGCGTCCCCGGGCCGCCCGTTGGCCGCGCCGCCTGCCGCCAGAGACAACTGCGCCTGTTGAACACGCATCCGGCACCCGCGCCACTCTACAAGTACACACACACACACACACACACACACACACACACACACACACAATATATAACAATCATGATAGCTATACATTTTAATTATATTGTTCATTCTATTTTGTTTTTAAAATTAGTGCAATACACACGAGTGTTATAAAATGTGAATAAATTATTCGTAATGATGAGCGTAAGTAAAGTACCTACATAACTTTAATAAAGAGGTCAGCATATATCACAGTGTTGCATGTCAAACTGAAAATTGTATTAATTAGAAATGTTTTAATATTATTTATAATAACGAGAATAGTTATAAGGGAATTAAAAATATTAAATATATTTTTGTTTTTATTTGTTTTGTATAATTTGTAAATTGTAATGGTGCTTTTGTTCACATTTTATAAACTACTCAGTACAATTTACATTCCATGTATCAAAGTAATGATTGAATTAAGATGACTAAGGGCTTCTGCATATTATGATCGGAATGACGCAGACGTAATTCCATAATTTCTTTAGGTGAATTCCACAAATTTCGTAAACAGAACGTAGGTACATATTGTATGGAATAACGTGTCCGAAGTTTTGCGACCGCCGCGCCGCGTTAGATCGGCAGTGACTATGCCGTCGTAATAAGGCACAATTTCAAACTATTTTTTTTTCAAAATATTTCCTATAACATAAAATAATAAAGGCGCGGCTCCATGACTTGGTTAACGTGTTAATTAAATCTACTTTGGATATTCTTGACTTGGGAAAAGAAGAAAGGGTTAATTGCTCCTTAAGCCGTGTCTAATACCACTTGCAAACTTATCACGGTGCTATATATTATTGAAATTTCCAGAAAGAAAAGAGATCACAAATTAAGGAATAATAGTAAGTCACATAAAAATAATTTGTTACTGAGAACATCTAAGCATTTAAGTTTTACTGTAGGTTTATATATATAGTTAAGTAATATCATATAAAAAAGAAAAATTAGGTTTTATCCTTTTGGTACATTCGTTGAGGTGACCAATTTTACTTTAAAATGAGGTGTTCCATAAAAATTATCTATCGCATGATACAGATAGTTAATGTGGGAAATTATGTGACTTAATCGAGTATTAAACAATATTAGGACAGGCACTAAAGGTCGAGTCGATTGTGTGGCCACTGCCGTGGACAGGGTGAACAGAGACCTGGAATGTATTAAAAGTTGGTCTGACAGTTTCGGTATGTCGGTGAATCCCACGAAATGTCAAGCAATAATTTTGGGTAGTTCCAGGTTGATTACTAGACTGGGCGCAATGGAGATTCCGGGTATTATATTTGATGGCACGGTCATTCCTCGGAGCCCTAGTGTCAAGGACCTTGGGTTACACATCGATTCCACCCTGAGCTGGCGGTTCCAAGTAAATGAGCTGTCAGTCAGAGAGTTACCGGTACTTTTCGTGCTCTTTATCGCC
The DNA here is from genome assembly GCA_905220505.1 of Laothoe populi. Classification (NCBI taxonomy): domain Eukaryota; kingdom Metazoa; phylum Arthropoda; class Insecta; order Lepidoptera; family Sphingidae; genus Laothoe; species Laothoe populi. The sequence continues at coordinate 10,540,852 of HG992151.1, read as the reverse complement.
TAAAGAATTTCCTACCAGCTAAAACCAAGACTATGCTTGTGCAAGCCTTAATCCTCCCGATAATCGACTATGGTGATGTCTGCTATTTTGATCTGAATGCAGATCAACTCAACAAACTTGACCGACTTCTCAATAACTGCATTCGATTTATTTTTAATCTTCGCAAATATGACCACGTTTCTTCCTATCGTTCGCAATTAAAATGGCTACCTATTCGCCAGCGACGATCAATGCGAGCTCTTACTACTCTCTTTACTTACGTCCCCTACCCCTCCCTCTTATTTATCTTCTCACTTTATCTATCTTAGTGATAGTCACGATAGAAACCTTCGTTCATCTAGCAACCTTCTTCTTAAGTGCCCCCCTCACAGCTCTGACTTCACTCACTCTTCTTTCGCCATTCAATCTATACTTCTTTGGAATTCACTCCCCCTTGAAATCAGGTCGTGCACCACCAAGTTGGCTTTCAAGTGGAAACTTCGGCATTTACCCCTGGACAGAGTTGCGGAAACATCTCATTAATTCATAGTATATTTATTATATTATGTACCTATATATACATATATATGTGTATGTTAAATACATCTTATTGTCAAAATTATTATATTTATTAAGTATATATCCAAGTATTTATGTATGTACATGCTTATTTGTTAAATGTTTTATTTTTATTATTATCTTTATGCACCTAAAGCTTGACTTGAGCTTAACACTGCTTATCTCTGCACCACCTTAAGGTTGACTGGGAGAGAATGCTTTTGGCATTAAGTCTGCCTATATACCCTGTACATAAAGTATAAATAAATAAAGAATAAAATCAGAACAAGGTCTGATTTTGTATACATTTTCACCGCAGAGTGTAAATGCATCAATACATATTATAAAAGTTGCCTTTGATAAAGATGCTTTTTATTTTGATATTTGTCATTGTACTTTGCATTTGTGTTGTAACAAATATATATTTTTTTTAAAAGCCACTTGTTAACGTTATTATTAAGATTTATTTGGTATACAAATTAATTTGCCCAATTTGTGGAACTACATTTGTAAACAATGAAACTGGAATGCTTTACTTCAGTAAACGTGTGGTCTCCGTATGAGAGTAGGTACGTCATAAGTATAAGTTTACGGCACTTTTCCATATGGTAAATATTCAATTAGAACTATTATTAAACTGTCATGACGGATAGACACGCCGGCGGCGCTAACACTAGCAACACTCGCCGTTCTTGCATGCAATTTTTAACTTTAATGCTATGGAAATAAAAGCTTGTTGCTTTACTCCCGACTTTTTTTTTAATATCCTTCCTGACTGGAGGGGTTAAACCTCACCATAGTATTGATAATTTTAGTACGTTTAAAATATGTATTCTAAATATGAACGACATTTCATCTTATGTCTAAATTATTTTCATACACGTTGTTAAGGTATTAATTAGCTGTTGATCGAATATTATAAGGACGGGTAAAATAATTCCATTCATGATGCCAATTTAATGAACATCGCGTATTCGTTAGCGTTAACCGTTCCACACACAAAGCGCCCGTGGTGCGTTAAAAACCATGAAGGGTTTTATGTTATACTTATTGATTGCTTGTTGAGAGTATTGCACTGTAGCTAGACCCATTTTCAGGAAATACTTTTCGCATAAGACAAACGGGATTAGGATTAGTAGTTTTGAAGACAATTTGTATGAAAAGCGATATAATTTGCATTTTAAGATTATTTGAGAACAATTATAGAATTTTTATATACTTAGAAAGAATGTTTCGTAATGAAGCTATATTAAACATATATATTTATAAACCAATTGAGTTAGAACTTTTAAGGAATTTCTTGAAACTCGACTTAATTTTCGCGACATTAGCCTTGAATAAATTCTACCTTTAAAACGTTTCTGACGAAAAAGATTTATGTGTAGATATTCATTGTGTATGGCACAACTCCATAGGCATCCGTAAACAATTTCCTGATCTAAGTTATACATTCCTGAAATATCTTAAATATTGGTCTAAGATTGGACTAACATTTAATGAAAATTAATTTAAAATTACATGTTAAAGTATCAACATAGTGAGACCTCTTGCCTGTCTAAGACGTCATTGCTTGCAATAAAGATTGGGAAAAATAAAGTATACTTGAGACGCATTTTAAATTTGTTAATGAATTATGATGATAAATATACCTTCCATTTTGTATGACTTTCATAGAGTAACCGCATATAAGCATACAGGTTATGTAAAAACGTATAAAATTTTAACGGAAGTGTAATATCCTGTTCATGTGTGGATAATGTTTATTATGAAAATTGGAATTGCATTTCACTGTATGGTTTTGTATAGGTGATAACTAAAAATGATCTGTGTCACAGAAGTGTGTGTGTAATTGCGTAAGGACAACCAAAGTATTAAAGGTATTTAAATCCATATTTTAGTCGAGTGGCAGTAAAATGCAGATTAACTACCTACGATGATAATATATTTTATTCAATAATGTTTTATAGTAAAGCTGTTTTGTATAATTAATGGATCGAGTTTTATTCATATTGATAGTCATGAAAAAAGTAGCCAACCTATTACTTTAATGTTAGTAGATTTGAATTATATATTACAAACAAAAATAACTGCTGACTAGAAACACTTACAATTGATACCTAACACTAGACATGGGCGTTTTTGTTATATTTCATCGTCGGTGCGTGTAGGTTTTTATTATCGTTATTCAATGTATTCGTCAACCGTGTGAGCATACAACTAGCGTAGATAGAGTAACATGTGGTTATCGTTGGAGTTTATAAATGTGATGTAGAAGTTCAATAGCATCGCACTTCCACATAACGATATATATAAAAACAATATCTAAAAAATAAATGTATTGTCTATGTGTCTCCAAAAAAAACAAAAAGATGTATTGACGCAAATAATTATCTAAATACATTTTAGGTATATAGTTATTGTAATCCTATCAGTAGCAATAAGAATGATCACTAAAATATTATATAAAAATGGATCGGCCGCGGCAGATCGGTCACTCGGTACTCATCGTGTTAAATCTGGTTTTGCTTGCACAATTATCCTATATTTCGGCAACGGATACCATCATAGATTGACATCGTGGGTCCACGTTTCTTGATCATTAAAATAAAATTCATTTTTTTTCCATTAGAAGCGTGCAGAATACTTATGAAAGTATCGAATATATGTCATAAGGAGTTAGTCCATCTTATTCGTTCTACTAATGTGAATTTATATTAACATGAAATGAAATGAAAATATGTCAAAGTTATGTTCCTACATAATATAAAATTATTTTTTATATAAACCATCAGTTTGGCACACGATATTATGTTATATCATAGTATACTATTTAAACTTAATGGTCATTTGTATCTATGCTCGATTAAAATTATTATTTTCTTTTCAATATAAGAAATAGCAAATCTTATTAGCTTATTGTCTAAATTTATTTGGGATATGGGTAACTGCATATTATAAATTATATATTATATGCCAAATTCCTAACATGAAATAGTGTTTAGACCTTGTCGCTCGACAAACAATAGCAAACCAGCGTGGTACCATTAGTGCTCACTGCTCAGTTTTTATTAATGAATCCAAAATTCATGATTGGAATTATATATTCACAACAAAAACAAAAAGAAAAGTCTTGTTTATACAGAAAGTTTTATTCAATAACATTGAACATACGCAGCATAGTATATTGTATTAGCCCATCACCAGTTTTAAAAAGAAAATGAAAAATACCTATATAACTGAAAATAAACGTTAATATTATTTTGTAGTATAATGATAAAATAGTATATTAGATAATATTGTATTATTATTTATTTTGTATCAATATGTCTAAATAAACGTTTGTACAGTCTCAAAAATGTTTACTTGTAATACCAGTGAAGAATACCGTATATAAATCCAAATATACAAAACTAAGGACGCATTGTCATGGTTAAAACAGTTTTACTGCAGCCCTATAGTCATTAATTACAACCCCAGTCCCCACTCTCCCCTGAACATAGCAGCAGGCAAGCCACGAGCAAGGACACGGCACACGACGCCGGAGTTATACAGCGCTCGAACCAATTCATTCTTTATTTGTTAAAAAATATCACGCTACACCATGTTTTTACCAACTTTTTACGATAATATAAATTCGACTCAATTCCATTAGCAAGATATCGGCATATATTCAATTATTTTTAAGCATAGTATCTCTTGAAATTCCACTTTATGGATGACCAGCTCAAGGTTGATGATTACCGCATTCGGCCAACTGGACCATGTCCGATTGGCTGTTAATACTCACAATATATTAGTAATTGACTTGTTTTCTTTTATCACAGATTTTAGATTTCTTCTTACAACCTAGTAATGTACAAGTTGAATAGGTACTTTCATGTTATACATATTTCAAGGTACATTAACGAGTATTCATTGATTTTTCATAAGATGACTAAATACTGTACCTACATAAGATAAAAATATCACTTAAAAATACAAATAATAAAACAGTAACAAAAGCATTATAGAATATTAAAGTAAATGCTATAACATTGATAATATATTTATGTTGATAGATTGTAAGCAATGTGACCGCCACCGATGTGGGTATGTGTTTTTTTATCCTGGCACGGCAAAGTGACCACACTGCACCTGATGGTAAGCGCAGTACCGTCCAGTAAGAGTATTGAGTAGCGAGAGACAATTTATCCCTCGCTACTCAACACAATCATGCCGGCCTTCTATGTAGCTTCTTCACACTACGCCACGGGGCAAGAAGGTGAAGAAGCGGTCGAGGGTCTAGTGTCAAAGTACTAAGAAGGACGCAAAACGGCCGAACATCGTACCCCAACTCTAGACCCTCGACAAAAACCGTATGTACACTGGCTGATCCCGGAACGCGACACACTTGCGTGTGCCACTATTGTGTGTGTGTGTGTGTTTGTGTGCGCGTATGCGTGTGTGTTTGTGTGCGCGTATGTGTGTTTATGTGTGTGTGTGTGTGCGCGTGCGTGTGTGTGTTTATAGTTTGGATTGTGTGTTGAGCAGCAGCACGTGATGCATGTCGTGCAGCGCGTGCTCGAGCGCGGCGCGGTACTTGTGCGTGCAGGTGGCTGGATGCGCGACGAAGGCGGCCGTGGCGATATTGATGTCTCGGTCGCGCGGGTTGTAGCACGTCGCGTACCCGTCCGCCACCAGAGGTCCGTAACACATGAACCCGTCGCACTTGCACGCCACCTAACAAAGACCATTATAATACTACTGAAATCACCTAAATATCACATTATAATTATTAAAAATATAAATCATATTGCTATTGCTATGCTGTATAACCAAATCAAACAAATCCTTTATTATGGTAAATATGACTTAAACCTTGCCATGTTCTACTATCAAAATCGTTAGGTTTGTCAGTCCCGAAAAATATGAGATTAAGTTACAAAAAAACATATCATAGGACTGAGTAAGATTAAAACAGGTTAGTGAAAATGTGAAAGTTCAAAAAGTAGATAGTTTTATCTATAACTAGCTGTTGCTCGCGGCTCCGCCCCCGTGGAGGTTATTTTCAGGAGCAGAAGTATCCATGCAAGGAGTTGTCTTCTGCACCGAAGCACCTATAGCGATCGTCCTGACTCTCAGGTGTTGTGCCTGTCTAGATGGCTAGACAGGCACAACTCCTAACTTTCAACTTCTAGCACTCCTTATAATACCCCGGGATCGCTCCGTAAGTGACGAAGAAGGCCACCGCGGGGTTTTAGCTGGTAGTGTCCGATTGGGTGTACATAAGAGGTAGGGACTCGGCCCAGCGGCAGCCCGGATAGCTATCATCCGGGCGAGGGGGTGCTGGGTCGTAAGACCGGCTAGTCCAGCATAACCGTTTTATTCTCATTCCGCTTCCCCCTGGAGCGGACGGCAGTAGTAGTAGTAAAATACTTTCCCCGCGACAAAAAAAAAGTGTTGTACCTGAAGCTTGAGATTACATTTAAAAAATACCTCATAAGTTAACTCCCCACTTCGCCCTTTTAGGAATGATTTGGTAAAAACGTTGAAACACGTATTTCTTTATTTTTTCCCAAAAGCCGAAATATGAATTTTCAGATTCCTAAGTTGAAGTATTACGGATTGCCCATACAAATTTTTAACCCCTATTTCACCCCTTTCAAGATATTTTTTTGAGACAAAAGATACCCTATGTCCTTCCCTAGGATATAATCTATCCCTCTACTGAATTTCATTAGGATTTGTTCACCCGTTTAGTCATGAAAAGGTAAGAAACAGACATACAAACAACAATATTAATTTTGCTGCGGAGATATTTTAAAACTGTTATATCTCCTAAGATATTCATTGAAATCAAATGACGTAAAGGGCAACTTTGTTCAAAATTAAATACTTGTGATGAATAAAGTATTTATTTGGATAAGGATTAATACCATGTTTATAAAAACCCCTTTCCAAATAATGCATTGTTTCAGAACAAATTCGATAACCATTAAAAACGTTATAGTGAGCCAACCGAAATAGATAGACATATGCTATCGCGGACTTTTTTTTAGAACTTTTTAAGAGGAACAATTTCGTCGTACATGATTGTCATGTAACTTTAACCGTTTACGCAGCGTACGCAACCGAAGCTCTCAAAAGGAATCAATTTTCCCCGTTTTTGCAACATTTTTCATTGCTGCTCCGCTCCTATTGGTCATAGCGTGATGTTATATAGCCTATAGCGCTCCTAGATAAATGGGCTATCCAACACTAAAAGATTTTTTCAATTCGAACCAGTAGTTCCTGAGATTAGCCCGTTCAAATAAACAAACAAACAAACAAACAAAGCAAACAAACAAACAAACTCTTCAGCTTTATATAGTAGTATAGATAATAATGTAATATACTTATTGCTTCTGCTTTACAAGACCAAGTACAAGAAGGTATAGTAAGTAAGCAGCCTCTTTTTCTATTAACATTATAAATCACTAGAGACTATCCCGGCCACACACCCGCCATTATAGCACAATTTTTTAGACACCGAGTAATGTAACTCTGCGGGTCTCTGAGAATACTGAACTGTCTTTTGATCCCGAAAAGTAATTAATCAAATAGAAATATAGGGAGTAGTTGCAAATGTAAATCTAATATCAAACAGTCTATGAGCAGGGCCGCGCCGCCCCTGTGTGCGAAGTGTGCGGCGCACACAGGCGCCAAGATAATAGGGGCGCCGCCATCGAAATTATTTTTGTTACACTTACACAACAACATATTCTTTTTAGTGGAGTATCGATAAGTATGAACAATAATCGAACCCCCGAGGTGTCGCTGTCGTCTGTTACGCGGACGACGCACTAGTGACAGCGTCGGCCAGGTCTTTCCAGGAGGCCACCCTGCTCGCCTCGTTCGCAACCGAACCGGTGGTGGGCAGGATTCGGTGACTGGGCCTTAAGGTGGCCCTCAACAAAACCGAGGCCCTTTGCTTTCACAGGCCTCGGATTCGGCCACCTTTTAGTTCCCACATCAACGTGGAGGGGATGCGGATTCCCATCGGCTGTAAAATGAATTACTTGGGATTAATTCTGGACAGACGATGGGATTTCCGTGCCCATTTCGAGGATTTGTCGCCGAAATTGGTGCGAGCGGCAGTTGCGCTCGGAAGCCTGCTGCCGAACCTGGAGGGACCTAATAGCCCTTGCCGAAGTTTATACGCCGGAGTCGTGCGGTCAAAGGCCCTGTACGGATGTCCCGTATGGGCCGAGCCCCTAAACGCCCGCTGCGTCGCCATGCTGCGCAAAACCGCAGCGTTTGTTGGCGCAGCGAATAGTAAGGGGCTCCCGCACGGTCTCCCACGAGGCGGCCTGCGTATTGGCCGGCACACTTCCTTGAGATATGAAAACTCCTCTCGCAGCGTTTCTCTGGCGGGAGGAGGCGTCCAGCCGCCGTCAGGAGAGACTGGCCCAGAGGGAGATTGCAGCCCGGTTTCGCAGAGCCGTCGTGGAGGCGGGCATTCCAGGCTGGAGAGCCCGAGTGAGGGCTTGAGGACTGTCCTAGCAGTGCGTCCTGTCCTAAAGAGGTGTCTAGACAGGCGCCACGGGGCGCCTACATTCCGACTGTCCGATTGCCCAGCCTGGAATGAAGAGCGCAGCGCTCTCAGAGCAGTCGTTGGAGGAGACCTCTCGCTACCAGCCGTGGTATCGTCCATGGTCACGAGCCGGAGGTCCTGGCGTGCGGTGGCCCACTTGCTGAGGTGCTGAGAAGGATCGGGAACGATATGATCCCTCCCGCCAGAGAAGACGTAGGAGGCGCCGGGTGGACGACTGACCGGCGTCTCCCGCCCTGTGGAATGGGGGCGTTTGAATTCGCACGCCTGTCCTACGAGGCGACTAATTGGGGCCATCGGGGATCGCGGTGGAGCTGTCAACCCGTATCGATGCACTCCCAAATTCGGAGCATCGTGCGACCCCGAGATGCACGGCAGCGCGGGTGTTAAGGCCTCGTTCGCTGTCGTTGTTCGGTGCGCGGGGGCTCCTTAGCCCCCCATGGAGATGGGCTGCTACGTGGCACCGCGTAGGGGCGGTTCCGGCTGCAATTCTAGCACTCCTTAGAATACCCCGGGATCGCGCCGTAAGCGCCGATGAAGGCCACCGTGGAGTTTTAGCTGGGTGGGGTGTACATAGGGGGTTGGGACTCGGCCCAGCGGCAGCACGGATAGCCATCATCCGAACGAGGTGGATACTGGGTCGTAAGACCGGCTAGTCCAGCATACCCGTTTTATTCTTATTTCGCTTCCCCCCGGATCGGGCGACGGTAATAAAACGCTTTCCCCGAGACAACAAAAAAAAAAGGTACAATAGGCGCAACATATGCCTTGTAAATAACAAAACATAATTATATTGCGCTTATTGTACAAGTCTTCCAAGATAATATGCACGTTTGTCGTATATTTTTACGCTTTAGGTTTTAGTTTACGTTAGTTACGAGCCCAGCTTTAAAATCAAAAGAACCACCGTGAGTTTGTTTGAATGAGTTTATGAACGCAACCCGATGCGATGCGTGCGACCGCGACGGGGTGGGATCACCGGATTCCCCGACATTAAGGGGCGGCGGTGACTACCATCAGGCCTGTCTGCTCGAGTGCCTATCGAGGCACTAAAAAAAAATAAAAATTTCATTCGTGTTTTATTTTCGCAGTAAAGCAGCAAGCGGAAGCGAACTGGTTCTACTAAAGAAAATATTAACTAAGTATATAAAACTGGAGAACATTTATTTCGGTCACAAATTAACAAATATATAAACAAAAATAACTTGATTCGTGAAAAAAAGAGGCGCTTCATAGGTTTCGCACACAGGCGCTGTGGGGGGTCGGCGCGGCCCTGTCTATGAGAAATAATAAAAAGGTGGAAATGGATCATCAATGTAAGATCAATTATTGGTACGACCAGAATACAGAGTAACGAAACCTTCTCAAGCTGTATTTACAAAGGACCTTAGAAAGATCCACCAAAAATAACTGGTAAAGAACCACGTTCGATGCGTATTTTTTTGAGTGGCGGTGTATTTTATCAAAACCAGTTAATTGTCTATGCTAATTGATTTTTGTATTAGTTTAAAATTTTCTATTTTGTGAAAATAAAACATCTTATATCTAATGTAAGACTTGTTGGAACTGAAATTAAAATATTAATTATTTTAATTTACCTGGCTAGTAGAAATTCTCATGTGCGCACTTCTAGTGAATCCTGGATCCGAGTATAGCTTGGGTAATGTGATGCCATTCTCGATGGCAACAAGCTTTAAACCAAGAAGGTGTCGATCGACGCCCAGTCCTTGTACCGCCTATAAAATAAAACATTTTTAACACCTTATGCCGGCAAACGTTCAAGTGGGTCACCTAATAAGCACGTTTTTTTTACATTATTATTATAGAAAGAATTTTATGAATCCGAACAAAAATATGTAAATTAGACGCTATTCAAATCAGCTGGAAGGGGTAATTGTCAAATAACAGTAAAAGGATTCATGATATGAGTCGTGACGTCACCTTTTAGTATGCCCATTACTGTGCGGTTGTGCGAGGGAGATAGTGAGATGGTGTGAGTGATGATAGTGGGACTACGCACCCATTTATGCTCATAATAATATTTAAAATAAATATTGTGACCTCCTTTTTGAAACAATTTTGGTTCTGTTTTCACAAAAGGGTTTCTTTTGCGAAAACATCTAGTTTTTAATAAACAATAATATAATTATTCATACCTGAGGAGTGCACTAAACGATTATCAAACATATTTCCGTCACATTAAAAGTTATTGTGACTTAAATATAAAATAAAGTTATGCTACTAACTTTTTTGAAGTTTACCGATGATAATGATACTGGGTGACTTTTTGTACCATCTTAAAAAAAATAGGGCGTGATAGGTAAATGGAGTAGAAGCCTCAGGCATAGTTACTTTATTTTTTTTACTGTCATAGGCTGAAATTAATCTACTAATATACACTCCTAATTTATAATCTATTTTGCATATTAAAACATTTAAAAACAGTAATTTAAAAAAAAAAATCACAATCGTAACGTATAGTCACCCTAATAAAGCGCGACAAAATAGTAGTCGAATGATTACGTAACAAATAACATAAAAACTATTTTCAAGGACACTAGCCGCCCGTCGCAAGCGCTGGACCCCCGCTCTCCCACACACCCTTTCCCGGTCGCCCGCCGCCATTGCACTATTTATTTTAGTTGCATGCGAATAGGCACATTGTGACGACGTGTGATTACGTTACCGCGCTAGTCGCCGTCGTCGGTTTCTCACTGGGATATGCCATAAATAAAGTCATAAATACAATAAAGTTGAGTAGTCAGTCAGTTCAGTGGCAAGTCGATAGGTCGCGGAGGTCCTGTGAACTGGCCGGCCAGATCACCAGACCTAACTCCTTTGGACAATTAATTGTGGGCCGAGCTAAAACGGTTGATGTACACTGTGGAAGCTTGCAGTGTTAGTGAATTAAAACAGCGCATAATAAACGCTTTTGATATTTTAAAACGTGATAGACGACACTCTTCATAGTTTAAAAAACAATTTACAAAGACGTGCTAGTTTGTGTTTAGAGAGAAACGGTGGACACTTCGAACGATTACTGGGATATCGCTATAAGGTACATTTTAATTGTTTTGTAATTATGTAATCAGTGTAATTTGCTTTCAAATATGCCTAGTATGTTGTAGTTTACGTGGTATACTCGTCCAGCATGCCTACTTTTTGATTCATGCTGATAAATTATAACTAATGATTAGTTTAACATGTAACAATAACTACAGCATGTAAGAAGGTCCTAAGCTCTTAAAAGTACGAAGGTAAGATCAATATAATCTCTCGAATTATAACTATGCACGCGCCGTGTAGGGTTTATTTCTTTTATGGATTTTATTAGACTTTCAGAACTTTCGTAATCGAAATGCTAGTACACAAATACTATACATATACTAGTCTATAGATTCTATTCCACTTACACAACACGCCATATTATTATCAAGACGTTAAAAAAAAACACCCAGTATATTTGAAACATTTTATTTTCCCGTAGTGCCAACTATTTGGACAGTGTATTCCGTGTATGTATAAAGCAGTCAAACTGTGTTTTTTCTTCTGTCTGCATATATCCAAATAAAATATAGTCTATATTAGTCAGGGATAGTTCAACTTTCTATTAGTACAAGAATTCTTAGAATGGGTTCAGTAGTTCTAGAGATTACGCTCTATATAGAAACATTAAAAAAGTTTACCTATTTACATAACGCTATAGATTACTCACCCAACCCGCATTAGGCCAGCGTGGTGGAAGTAAGGCCTAACCGCGCACAGCAGTGGCCAGTGGGGCAATATTTAATACAGGGCTAGTATTATTATAGATTACTCACTTGAACTGTGTAATCCTTGTGAGCTTTAATAGCTTTTTGCATTGCGGTCATCTTTTCTTTTGGAGAGCTTTTTGTGTCTACCATTGTTTTGGCGAAGTCGATAGACTCGATGGAGCAAGAGCGTATAGTTTCCGTGCGTCCTCCCACATACATCCTAGTCGCAGCCGATTCGTAATGAGCACCAGGCGTGTTGTGCAATCTGTAACATATCAAACGGTTTAGAGTCAGTGATATCAATCATTGAGCGTATTCGGGTTTTTGTTATTATTATCTTTATGCAGCTAACTGTTTATGAGTTTATCTCTACACCACCTTGAGGTTGACTGGGAGAGAATGCCTTTGGAATTAAGTCCGCCTATATATGTATGATATATATAAATAAAGCGTCTCGTTATATTGCAACGGAACTGACGCCGCCCATTTATTTATTTAACCTTAATTAAAATAAATAAATAACACCCAACATTCACACACATAGCCCTGACCCCACACTAAGATACGAGTCTTGTGTTGTGGGCATCAGGGACTACGAGAGACTTTCGGTCTCACAACACCCAGACCCCGGACACAAATACCTGTCTGTCACACACACATTTGTCCCGGTGTGGGAATCGAACCCACGGCCTCTCGTTTCACAGCCGGCTACTCGCAAACTGCGCCACGGAAGCTGTCAATTCACTAATATATTAACTTTAATATATTCATAGTACACCTTCAATAGCCGCGTTTCCTGCACAGGCGCGGACTACAGTCGCAGTCAACATATATCAATATGTTTATGCTTATGATAATATGATATGATTATGAACCTATGATAACAAATCCAAAAACCTATTATCTACATTATATATAAATAAAAATAAGAAAAAGGTTATTGCCTTATTACCTATTTACATTATTTCTTAATATAAAAGTAACTAAATAATCAAATAAATGAATAACCGACACTATAAGCACCTACCTATAAAATGCCAACTGCATCGCCATTTGTAGATAACTGTCGGGGCTAAATTTGTGAGACTTGATAAAGTTTTTACCATATTTGTCGTATTGGAAACAATCGAGCTCTAGGTTTCCTACTAACCTGAAAGAAAATAACAATGTAATTAAACACAGCTACCATCAGATATAGTATCATATGTTCAAATGAGATGATAAATGCGACCAGATAACATAGTAAAGTGCAGCAGTGGTCGATATTTACATTACTCTACTGATACTTTCTTAACACGTCACTAGTAAAATGAACAGCCTTCAAATTATTCTGATGGGACAAGAAACGGGTCGACGCTCGACGCACTTGTGATATACTACCCGCTAAGTGAAGTAAAGCATAGCATATACACTCACGCCTTCAATCCCGGAAGGGATAGGCAGAGGTGCAACCAGTACACCCACCTTTCGCCGAACCCATTATGGGCCCGCAATGTGATACGGGGCGAGCCCATCGCCATACTCCGGGCTGATACTGAGCATATCCCAATATCACATTGACCTCAGCAAAGCAGTCACAATGCATGCGCATCCACAACTGCGCCACCGAGGCATTCAAGTGAAGTGTTAGTGAAGTGAAAAAATCAATTCGCTAATGACAAAGCAAATGGAGGCCGCTTATAATCACTGTATACTGGTCACCGGCTATTAGGAAACGACTGGATGTATGAGCACTTATGTACCACAACCAGTTCGTAATATGTCTGAAGTCCTCAGTGTGAAGAGATGGTCTATCGAAGCAGTACATTGCTAATTGCATAACCCGGTGGACCATGACTTTGGGTCTGTAGGCGTAATAGCTATCACATTATCTTATCAATCTGTATCAATCTCATGGTAGAATTTACATATATAAACAATATTACTGAATAATCATACTTGTCTAAATTGGTCCGTGCAGTCTTTATCATTTCATTAACTTTAGGAGTAACATTAAATTTGAGTAAGACAGGTTGTTTAGGGTTTGCCGATGGTTCTGTCTTGCCTTTTCCTTGATCTCTATAAAAAAATATATATATATGTATACTAAAGGCACATTCTAGTCTTAATATTTGAGGCAAATTTCACAAATACAATATCATTTCAAAGTATTTTGGTTGGTTTCGGTGATTTTACAAAATATTAACTACTTTTTATGTTAGCAAAGACACTATGAGTAGTTAATATTATAATACTACCCTACATTTATATGTAGGATGGTATTTGTAATACACGAACAAGTAAACATCACGTCTTTAATAACACTGATAAATTATTTTTTTATAGTACAAATAAAAATTTTACTTTTCAACTCTCAAAGTAAAAGGTTACTTAGAAAGTAACACTTGATAAAATAAACAAATTATAGTGATAAAAAGAAAAAATTCGTACATAAAATCAATAATGAAATCCGTCATAACAGCAATCGGCTGGCCCTCAGCGGGAGAATGTTCGTACGTTAGCCCAGTTACACCGTCGGCCCCGACTATGAACTGCAAGTTAATACAAATCAATATACAACATACCGTTGGCCATTCATTATTATCCGGCATTATTGTTCACGGTTATAATCATAGAATTTGTAAGCTGGTGGTAGGATATTCATATCCGCCCGGATAGAGACCACCGTACACAGGGTGTAAAACCCGTCATAGTGGCACATGCAAGTGTGCCGCGTTCCAGGATCAGCCAGTGTACATCCAGTTTTTGTCGGGGGTCTTGAGTTCGGGTACGATTTTCGGCCGCTTTGCGGCCTTCTGAGTACTCTGAAAATAGACCCTCGACCGCTTCTTCACCTTCTTGCCCATGGCGTAGTGTGAAGAAGCAGGCTGGCATGATTGTGTTGAATAGCGGGGGATAGTCTCTCGCTACTTGATACTTTAATTGGACGACACTGCGCTTACCATCAGGTGCAGTGTGGTCACATTTCCATGCCAGGATAAAAAAAGTCTGTTCGACCTGATCAGTACCATTGTCTCATTAATATGGACGAATAGCTCTGCTGAGACATTGTTAGATGCTCAATAATTACTCACAACAACACCCTCACTCGGAACATTTATCTTAGTGCTGGGATCGAATCCGCGGCTTCTCATTTCACATGCGTCTACTCGCCACCTGAGCCACAGGGGCTGTTCAGTTAACAAATGCAAGCAGTCAAACAGTACTACGTAATTCAGTTCTGGTCACTATGGGTAGATTTGCTGATTGTACTTACCATCAAGCATGCGACCTGTTCTTTTTTTTTATCCTGGCAAGGCAAAGTGCCCACACTATACCTGATGATAAGCGCAGTGCCGTCCAATTAGAGTACCGAGTAGCGAGAAACAATCCGTCCCTCGTTACTCAACACAATCATGCCGGCCTAATTCTTCACACTACGCCATGGGCAAGAAGGTGAAGAAGCGGTCGAGGGTCTAGTGTCAGAGTACCGAGAAGGCCGCAAAACGGCCAAACATCATACCCCAACACTAGACCCCGACAAAATTTAGTAATTAAGCAGATTAAAACTATAATTACCTGAATAGTTTTATCAAACCACCTGTTGCCTCCGTTAACGGCAGAGCCTCCGCCGTGGATAGTCTGGGCGCCGGCCACGTTACGACGAGCGTTGTGATCGGGACATTTCCATAAACCAACCGGCGAGTCCAGACACAAAACAGCAAGACTCTTTTCTATATCTTCTAAAGAGTTCTTGTTTGTTTGATCTGTAATTAAAAAGTTCGTTTTTATTTACTGCCACACTGTGCAGGCTATTCAAAAAGTACAGTCTTAATAATTTAATATTAATCAATCACAGAAACTATTTGGACAATTCAAATAGAGTCATATATTAAGACAGTTTTTCTACACGTAAAAGTAGATATCTATAGTTAAGTAATGTACCTACATTCAATCTCGTTACTTTGTCATGCTTTCACTAATAAACACGAATTGAAATTCCAAAATGAGACCACAGTCGGCAAAGTAGGTAGTTGGGCAAAAATGAAAAAAAATATTGGGCATTATAGGAAATTGAAATCTACATCGACTATTCCAATGTTTTATAATTAAAAACGGCTATAAACCCTTAAGCCCATTGATATATTACAATTTAAGGACCTAATATTGCTTTTTTTACAGGACGCAATTTTATTTTTGGGACATGTGTGGGGGGTCAAAAGAAGCTTAACCCCAAATTTGTGGGGTTGCCGCCCTTATCCCCCGGCCGCCATCTTGGACACCTTTTTCGCAATATCTCGGAAATTATGCGTCCTACAAAAAAATCGTAATGACACAATTTATAGCAAATGGCTTTGCCTACAAATATGTTCATATAACTGTTTGCCCTATATTTAAAATTAACGAAGTTATAAGCAAAAAAGTGAGAAAAAAATCTATAAAAAAAACTTTTTTTGCTATATAACTTTTTTTTATACATTTAACAAAAATTTACTTCAGACCAATGTTGTAGATGGTCTTTTGAGGAAAACTCATATTTTTTTTTTATTTCATTCATTTAAAACGCTGTTACAGCGCTCCAAAGTTGACTTGGTTCGTCAATGCCCCTGAGAATCTGGTCAAAACGAAATGTTTAACTCAGTTTTATGATCTTTTTTTTATTGTAAATACATTCTTAATTGTTTTTTGTTAAATCCCTACCTACAATTTTACTTATTCATTGCTAACTCTTTTCCCCGCCACCTATGAGGTAGAGTCTGTAGGCGCGTTTTTTTACGTGGTATCCACGTAAAAGCAATTTGTGAAATTGGTAAGAATTGGTTGAAAGCTACTCAGAATTGGCAGGGACTGTCAGGCCGATACCACGAAAAAAGCTCAAAACCCAAGTACACTTCTAACTTCTCGAAGTTATGAGTATTCTTCGAACCGACTTCTAATTTCTAAGGTATACGTACACGGGTATGGTGGTTGTTATTATTATATTTTTCCTATGCAATGATATTGAAAGAAAGAAATATTTTATTTGTTACAAGCAGTATGCATTTCATAATAACATTCTGACTTAAAAGTATTTCTGCGGCCAAGCAGTATTGTACAAATACCAATGTTTATGCGATAAAGCGTATCTAATGTTAGAAGTGTAGATTTACTATAAACCGTTGGAATAAGTATAAAGAAAATTTTTATAGAAATTTTCTCACTTTTTTGCTTATAACTTCTTTAATTTTAAATTTAAGGCAAACAGTCATATATGAACATATTAGTAGGCAGCATAGTTTCCGAGATATTGCGAAAAAGGTGTTTGCACCCCTTTTGACCAAGATGGCGGCTGGGGGTCAAGGGCGGCAACCCCACAAACTTGGGGTTAAGCTTCTTTTGACCCCACACACATGCTCCAAAAATATAATTGCGTTCTCTAAAAAATTTAAAGTTCATGTAACATTTCAATGGACTACTTTTAAAACACAAAACAAAAGTTGCTTTACGATAAAAGTCGAAAATCGTTTACTATCAACCAATCAGAAGCGTCTGTCAAGTCAACAATCCTATTGAAATTTACCAACAGTAGTTGCAGTACAGTAGCAAAGGCGGCCATCTTACCTCAGTTGGGTCACTCAGCAATTTAGAAACATATCACCTCAGATTAAAATTAAATATTCAGCAAAATTGTCTTTCGACTTAAACAAAAGTTTTTTTTTTTGCAATAAAATAAGTCTGCCCTACTTTGCCGACTTTGGTTCTATGCGACTCATTTAACAAAGTACAATAATATACCTACCTACAAGAGCCCTAATTTCATAATATGTAACTGTTTTAACCAGTCATGACTCATAGGCTTGCCGGCGTTCAAATACTGGCCAGTTTCGTCGTTTTTTAACCGACTTCAAAAAAAGGAGGAGGTTAACAATTCGTCGGAATCTTTTTTTTATGTATGTTCCCCGATTACTCGAAGACGTTTGGACCAATTCGAGAAATTCTTTTTTTGTTTATTAACTTTATGGAAATAAAAATTATTTTAGCTTGTATTTTACTCCCTTTTTTTTGTTATTCTTATAGATACGAGTGATTAATTATTGTATTATGGGTCTTAACGGAGTGAAGCTACTGATATAGTAAGTATCCAAAATTTGAAGAGACGAAACTTAAAACGCTAATGTAATTATGTTGCAAAACTGACTCAAGACTAGACTGACTGACTATTCTAGTAACTGAAGATAATAAAAATGAGTGATGTTTATAATTTAAATTAATTTTAGTCCATTTTTTTAATTCCCAAGTAAAAAAATTACTCCATCATTATCATTCAATCATTAGTTGCTATTATTTCCGCTACTTTCTGTAATTTTGGTGTTTTGGTGGGTTGACACTGTCTACTCATGCATACCTACTTATTTTTATAACTTTATAAATAGGCAACAACTTGCAACTCCTTGTGCAAATCTTTCTTGACGTCTTCTGAAAATATAAAGGTAGGCAGCGGCTTTGCTGTGCCCTGTCATTGCAGAAGTCTATGGGCGGCGGTGTCTATTTATCATCAGGTGGCCCGTCTGCTCGTCTGCCTATCCAGTATCCAGGATGTAAAAAAAATGAACTTTTACCTTCTATTAGTGACTGATAAGCCTTCGCCCAATTATCACGATTGTCTGACGTCAGTACACCAATAGCTTGCTCAGTGGATGTACTTGATTGGTTAATTATATTTTCTAGTTGTGAGACAATTTGATCTTCACTCAAAAGATCGTCGTCCTGCCCCCAGAGATCAAGATGGAAAATCTACAAAATGACGTTAGTAAAGGGATTTTTAATTATATTTAAACAAGTAGCGGCATCAGTAAAAGCAGCGGTAGCCTATTTAGGAGTGGTACGGACTGCCGAGACCTATGTTGCTGGTACGAAACCAACCCATACACTTGCGACTTAACGTAGACAGTAGCAGAATAATAATAATAGCTTGTCCAGATTAGGCGTTTTATGTGTGAGTTGAGTCGTGAGTAGTCAATCGCTTAATCGAGATATAGAATCTTATACATTCCGTCCACATGCTATGGCGCATTTTGATGCTCGTGCGTAAATCGCGTGCAAGTCGCCAACACGTCAAGTCTCTCTTAGTTCGTGAAACCCACGATACAGGTTTGACCTAATGTGGGGTCAGGACTATACGTGTTACTGTTGAGTATTATTATTATACTATGATAGCCGATAGGGTTATTGTGCGGCTAAATAATGGACTTCTAAAATACGTTATTCTTATAGTCGTTCAGAAATGTCCAAAAAAAAGAATCTTTGATAAATTGCTATATACCTATATTAAAGATTTATCCTAAAAAAATCCCAGTAATTAATGCACAACTTAAGTTATACTCGTTAGTAGGAATATAATTATGTACAAAAGGCTTGTGAGTATTAAACCCAAAAGGTAATGGAAAACATTTTTTTTTTATTCTGGCGCGGCAAAGTGACCACACTGCACCTGATGGTAAGCGCAGTGCCGTCCAGATAGAGTATAAAGTAGCAAGCATACATTTATTGTCCAGACTTAATATTCACACTCGTAACACGTCATAATGTCAAACGCCTTTTAATGCTACAATCTGGTACACTTGTGTATTGTTATATTGTATAACATTACAAAATTTGTCCTGCTTCGTCTCTTTGGACGTCAGAATGCTCCCAGAGCAGCGCGACGTTGTATAACTTTAATTTGTATTGGGTATCAAGTAAAGTTAAGAAAAGTTCGTCGAAAGTGGTTATGCTTCATTTAATTTTAACTATGCTTTCGTTACTTTTGAGTAACTGGACGTACTTACATGGTTATTATGTATGACGGTGACGTGTTTGCCATTGTTATATGATAGCTTATCACGTTTTTCCCAAGGTATTCTGCATGTTCCAAATATTTTTTTGTACTGCGACATGTCTAATGGGTTTTTACCCGACATTTCAACGGGAATTTTATCACTAAAAAGGAACATTCGAATTAAACATTAGTAGTCTTGACATCAAAGATAGTTTTTGTTTATTTTTTTATTGGACAAAGTAGCACTAGCTGCACCCAACACTAAACTGTTAAATAAAAATGAGTTTAAATAAATAACACCTAAGTGCAAAATAACAGGAATCTCTTCGAGAACTATAGTGGGTGAGAGTAATAGATTTGAGTAGAATAGAGGTTGGTATCTGTGCGCCCTGTGGTTAGCGGTCGTTTGGAGAATTCCACCATGGTATCCCCTGTCGTAAGAGGCGGCTCATAGCGGCCAAGGGGGTTGCATGCGTGCAGTGGGGAGCTGTCGTATCGCCCATGTTGGCGTGCAGAAATTTTGACCCTGGGCAAGATCGACGACAGCACGACCAGGGCGTCCTTCTGTACGCAGTGGCTTATGAGCCATCCCCACACATGGAGAGAGGTCGTGAAGCGACATCGCGCAGAAGTGGTACAGGCTGAGGCCGGAGCGCTACTGGCCTCGGGAACTCGGGGCCATCCCTAAGGCGCCGAAGAGGGCCAATATAATTTTCATATGTGAATAAGCATTTATTAACGCAATAATGTTGATATCTGGTGTCATCTTTCTGGATATACTTTCTTGGGTTCTCCCAATCTACCTGTAGTAATACGATCCTACAGTGTGAGACCATATTACACTTCATGCCATATCCAACAATACCTTCTGGCTTTGAAATTTGACAAAACTATGTAGGCTTTTAGTTATAGCTTGGCAGGTATATACAAATAACGAAATCAATTATGAGAACAAAACATAGTTACTGCAAATGCCATGAACACAAACGAGTGCATGTCATACAATAATTTTATTGGTGGAGGTTTGTAATTAGCAATTTAAGTTAATTAGAAAAATACTATTCATTATTTGTTATTAGTCTGTAAGCCTTCCGAATATTAAATAAATAAATCCACGCAGGACTTTTTATTCCCCACGAGGCCTTTGAATAGATCGCTGTACGAAAATTGGTAGTATATTTTATATAAAGACGTGGTGCGCCAAATTATAGTATTTCAATTTGCGCCTATCTGAATTAAAATAAATTTCCGCATTCAGTGGTTAAAAACTTACTTTGTATAAACGAACGACTGCTATAACTATGAAGCACTTTTCCCATTAGTGTGAAAGAGAGAATATATGGAGTGCAAAGCCAGATAAAAGTGACGAGAGACAGAGATAGCTGTATAGATAGATGATTTTTATGTATACAAATGACCAATTAGACTTGAACAGCCGCGCGCAATATCAGTAGCTCAACCATGAGTTTATGTCAAAAAGAAAGTAGGTAAACTAGGTTCGCTAGCTCTGTGACGTTGTTTTTTTATGTTTTGTTCTGATAATAACAAGACATTTAAACAGGCAGACAGACAATAATAAAAAAAAATGGATTCTATATCGATATTGTAATGTAAATGAATCAAAATTGTGCAAAAATATTTAATGTGCTGACAAAGTGCCTCTTCAGCTTTATTATAGTATAGATTGAGCCATACAATTTTATATATTTTGGTGGTTTTTTGGAAACTACCCTATTATGGCATTATAAATTGTTCTTTGTTCATTCCAATGGGTTATCATAAAACCAATGAAGTCCTTACCTGTCTATCAACATCTTATAATCGACAGCCGCCAACAACGTTTTTGCGGCATATTCTAGGCGTTCTTTTTGGTTCTTAAACTGACGAAACGGAAATACTAGTCCAGGACTAGAATAAACAACCACCGGATCCCGGTACTCCAGGTAAGCCGTATTCAACCACCAATCTTCGAGCCAATTAAGATGCTTTTCAGCTCTTTTCTCCAGTAAACTCTGAAAATATAAAGTATTTTTGTTAAATAGAAACAATTGGCTATTTGACTCATTTTCGATAATGATTTAAAACTATTCTTTATTACATAATAAGCACACTACATTGATATTTCAGGAAAATATACAGTATTTTTAATAAAAATCAATGTTAAAGTTTAAATATCCAAAACCGCGGCAAAAACGCTATTTCTGTAATGGCGCTGGTGTGACGTCACATGCAAGTAAACAAGCTAATAACTAGGGATGTTGATATTTTAAAAAATTATGGATTTTCGGTATATCGATATTTTTAAATATATCAATATCGGAGTTTGATTAATCGAAACAAAATATCGATATTTCGATATTTTATCAACATACCTACTAATAACCCTCCGAAAACGTGAAGTGAATTTCAGATTTTCTTTTAAATTAATTAGATAGCAAATCAAATAAAATCTCTCGAAACAGCTATGTTTTAGGGATGTGAAAAATAATCGATTTTTATATTAATTATTGTTATATTTGTGTAATGTTTTGTTTATATTGTAAATGAATATAAGTCACCCACATTAGTCACCCACACATACTCTTGCACAACCTCGAGAATGGCATCACCCACGACGATTTTTTTTTATCCTAGCACGGCAAAGTGACCGTACTTCACCTGATTTTAAGCGCAGAACGGTCCAATTAGAGTATCGAGTAGCGAGAGACGATCTATCCCCCGCTACTCAACACAATCATGCCGGCCTGCTCCTTAACACTACGCCATGGGCAAGAAGGTGAAGAAGCGGTCGAGGGTCTATTGTCAGAGTACTCAGAAGGCCGCAAAATGGCCCAACATTGTACCCCAACTCTAGACCCCCAAAAAACCGAATGTACACTGGCTGATCCCGGAACGCGACACACTTGCGTGTGCCACTATGGCGGGTTTTTCACCCTGTGTACGGTGGTCGCTCTCCGGGCGGATATGAATATCCAACCACCAGCAAACTCGGGAATGAAATGTCGGGAAACTCGTCTGTATGGTGGCGAGTTAGTCTGGCACGCGGATCACCCCCGTTCTGGGCCACAGGTGGACTCGATTTTTGAGTATACAAGTCCCCATAATACCTTTCGACCTCTGCGACTATCTCTGGCATAGAAGTGACGGTGGTGGTTTGTGATGTTCTGAGCTTTGTCAGGTGACAACTAGAGGTAAGTGGCTTGGCGAAAACTCTGATACCCTTGTTCTGCGTAATAGCATTTTCAATGTCCAGAGTATTTGGGCGTCTTATATCGCACCGTATTAGCTTCTTTATCTCTTTGTTAAAGTTAAAGTTGGTCGGAGCAGTGGCGGCGTAGCATAGGTTAGCACCCGGGGCGGTTTGCTATTAAGCACCCTCAAAATAAAACAATAAATACTAAATATAGTCCAGTCAGTAGGGATAAAGACCTTTTTACACCACCTATAAAAGTTGCTGGTTGGTGGTAGTCTAATCACGGGGGCGTATAGTGGGGCGTGTATTGTCGGAGGTCTAAACTCCTCCGATACACAAATCTGGCTACGCTCGTGACTCTGATGAAAAATCCAAGTTTGTAACTTTGACGAGTGGTCGGTCGGGCGGCCATCTTGGATGAAAGTTGCAAAAATCTTGGTTTTTCAATATAATACCTCAACGGTAACCTCGACCCCACGGTTAAAAAAGTTCAATACAAAATTGAAGAAAATGAAATTTTACACATTTTTAATATGTTGTTACAATATTTTTTTTGTAAGTCTCACATGTATCGAGTTATAGCAGCGTAAAGATGGAAATTAGCTTACAAAATCGATTATTTTCAGTTTTCTGAATTCAACAACTTTCAATAAATAATTCAACGCAAATCTAGGATTTGACGGGCCTCGAATCCGGGCGGCACTTTTCTTCAATTTGGTTCATGAGTTCATTTAGGAAACATTGAGATTCTTGAAAAATTTACGAAAAGATTGCGTCACACAGTGCATTGAAAATCGGCTTTCGAAGACATAGGATTCCGATGTTTTAATTGTAATGTTTTATGGTTGGAACGGCTTCTATATATTACTACTATGCTCGAATAAGTCACATGAAATAATTTGGCTTGAAAATTAAAGAGTTATAATTTTTTTACAAAAAAAATGTAGCAAGTATATCAAATTAATATATTTCGAGAACCGTTTCCCGTAATATCCTTGCAGGTGGTTTTAGTAATGATTATTTGGTATACTCAGAATTACGGGAATCACTGTAGTTTCTTTAAAAAAATCATCGAAAATTATCTTTACAATAAGTGTTGCTAACAGCTTCACCCATATGAAAAGCCGCCCCCGGTACAAAAGAATAAATCACTATATCGCTCCATTGCACCATCTGTACGATTCCAGGGCATTTATTTGAAATACCTATTAGATGGAACAGTCAAACTATTTCCCACGGAAGCAAATACCCGGGATAAAAGTAGCCTATAAGTAACTCCACGACATGGTCTATACTTGTACCTAATTTTATCTAAATCTGTTCAGACGTTTCTGAGTTTACCCCTCGATATATGTGTTAGTTCTTATTTACGTTCCAACTATAAAAAATCTTTTCTTTCTTTCTTTCTTACTTCTAATAAACATTCAAACTAAAAAAATGTATGAAGCGGATATATAAAATTAAGATATCTTGGGAATCACACGGTTTTCCGTAATATCCTCGCATACGGTTATAGTACTTATTATTCATGATTTTTGGTATACTTAAAATTACGGAAAATGCTGAGGAAGTTTTTTTAAAAAAATCATCACATTTAAAACATCGGATTCCTAAGTCTTCAAAGGCCGATTTTTGATCCACCGCGCGTCGTCGATGTTCGTCGCAGGCCGATATCCTCTTTTCTGTGCCGACATATTATGATATATTTGTTTCACAGCAACCAAGTCCATCACATGTTGTATGCGCTCTGTTATTTGTCGCCCCCATTCATCACCACGTTCACGGTCCATTGGACTGCTTCTTGAAAAAAAATTCTAGCAGCTTCCAAGTGGAGCCTCAGTCGTAAAACTTCCAAAATCATTTCCAGAACAGAAAATTCATTATAAATTTTGTCAGAATTGGAAATGTACCACGAAGTAAAGTGTTAAGTGGTAGATCCACGCTGTAGACATATTTGTCTACAGCATGAATGGGCCGGCTCGACCGGGGTAGTACCACTGTCTCACAGAAAACTAACGTAAAGTGACAGTTCACTGTCGCGTTTCGTATGGTAAGTGAGATATCCGGAGGCCCAGATTCCCCCTTCCCTTCCCTAATCCCTATTCCTGTCCTTAAAGGCTGACAGCGCATACGTGATACTTTCAGTATTGTGGATGTTCATGGGCGGTGGAGATCACTTAACATCAGGTGACCCACTGGCTCGTTTGTCGGACTATGATATAAAAAAAAAAGTTCGCGTGAGCAGAACTTAAGGCTGAACAACACCAAATGATATGAGAATGTCATTCATTGCTTTGTAACTATGATCTAGGTCTCCGTGAAATCTATTAAGACGTTCTAAAAGCTCTCTGCAGCTCTTATGGCAATCTTAGTCCAGCATGTTGGGTCATTTCTCCTGGCCGCCCGTGCCGTCCTCTTCGGGCATGAGATGCGCAAACGGCTACTGAGCTGCTCGAGTGAGTTATCGCCACGATGGCACCCCTTGGTGCTTGGTACCCGGGGCGGACCGCCCCCACCGCCCCCCCCTTACGCCGCCACTGGGTCGGAGAGTCGACTTCATTAAGCGCGCTCCGTCAATTTTAACTTTTATATTCAGAGTGCCTCTTACCAGTCGGTGATCACTACCGGTGTTAAACCTACTGATCACAGAGACATCTCTGAATATTTGGCGCTAATCAGTCATAATGAAGTCGATCTCATTCCTGGTGACATTATTGGGGCTTCGCCAAGTCCACTTCCTCTGGAAAAATGAATTCATCAAAAAGAGGCCCCGGGTCTCGAAAAAGTTGACTAGCATTTGCCCCCTGTGATTCCTGCACCCATAGCCGAATGATCCTACCCTCGATTCGCCGTGTCCTTGTACTATTGTACATTGGCATTGAAGGCACCCATTACAATCCCCGGGCTACGGTAGGATACCACAAAAAGCTATTTTTGGCGACGTACAACGGACGCTCTCTGCGGTTGGACGAGCACATCGCTGAGTTGGAAGAAGAGGTAAGTCACATTAACTATTTACTGGCATAGCGTAGGGCTATCCGATATCCGAAGACAGGGGGAGGAGAAGATGGCCCTAGATTCTGGTCACTTACTCTACTTCCGAGAAGGACACCAACCATCCCAAGGTGGCGTCGGATTTATTATCCACAAGTCACTAAAAAGCAACGCTGTGGAAGTTGGCAGCGTATCAGCTCCAGTGGCGTACCTTATCTTAAAAATATACTCTGAAGGTTTAATTTCTTACTACAGAGAAAAACATATTACTCACAATTTTAAGAAAAAAAACGATTATTTTTCTTATAAAAAATCGATTTTAGAAAATCGATTATTATTCAAGTGAGAAAAAACGATTTTTTTCACTCAATGTCACATCCCTACTATGTTTACTTGCGTGTGACGTCACCAGAGTTGCAACCAATCACAGAGCGTTCACATCACAGATAAAATTTTAAATAAATGTTGTATTTTATTTCGTTTAATTTGCAAAAAATATACATTATTTTGTTTAAAATTAAGTGAAATATGGTTTTTTAAGCTATTGTCTAACAGGATGACCACAATTTGCAGTGTATTTTCAATGTTGTCAAATAGCCAATTACATTATATCTTCATACAAACGGTCGGAACGTGAGTTATACAACTTATGTCTACTGCTAATACCTTATTATGATATGCTTTTGTTTTATCTTTTGTTGTATACATACATATACGCTCACGCCTGTAATCCCCGAAGGGGTAGGCAGAGGTGTAACCAGTACACCCACTTTTCGCCGAATTTCGGTCCCATAATGTGATAGGGGGCGAGCCTATCGCCATACCGGGCACAAATTCCAGACTCCGGGCTAATACTGAGGAATTTCTAGATAGAAAAACCCAATATCACTTTACCCGACCCGGGGATCGAACCCGAGACCTCAGCACAGCAGTCGTAACGCATTTTGTTGTATGTTAAAAGAAATATTAAGTTTCTTTGTTTTCTTATGTTATTACACATTGAAATGAAACGAATTTTACGGATTCTATCGCGTGTTATTTAATTTTGAATCCCGACGTTTCAAAAGCTTTACAGCCTTCATGTTCACGGGACGATCTGAGTTGTATGTCGTCACGCAAGTATAATGGCGGGTGGCCCTACCGGGTGTTTACATAATGCGCGGTTGTATGTAATTATTTCAAGGATAGGGCTGAGTCATAATACTGTATAGACACGGTAGTGTAATCTACGACTCGGCCGCTTCTTCGCCTTCTTGCCCATGGCGTAGTGTGAAGAAGCAGGCCTTAGCAGGGAACTTATGATAAATGATTTAAGTGCTATATAATTTAGCTGTGGCGCAGTTGAAATTGCGTCCATGGTACGACGGCTGAGCTAAGGTCTCGGGTTAGGCGCTCGGGTCGGGTTAAAGTGTTACAGTTAGGAAATGCTAAGTATCAACCCGGAGCCTGGAATTGCACCCGGTATGGCTATGGGCTCGCCCCGTATCATACGGACGGTAATAAGCCCGGCAGAATGGGGGCGAACTGGTTAAACCATCATAGGGATTTCAATCATTCGTTTTGCAAAAATACGCAATGTAGAGAGAGAAAATGTAATTTAATGTATCGCCCTACTTCTTAGGCGTTCTGCTCGGCTTATATAGAAACAGTGGATGACAGCGGAGGGCGCGGCGAGGGGGTTATCGCATCAAATGAGTCCCGTCATCGGTGTGAGAAACACGCTTAAATTTATTTACGCGCGCATTAATTTTTTGCCATTTACATTATACTCGTAACTCTATAATCTAATAAAATAAGTATATAATGTACTAAACCTGTAATTTTCTTCCCACACCTCCAGAAAGGAATTCCTTGACAATCGATGATGTGACAGCAAACTCCTCATCATTCAGGTGTGGTCTTACAGTTTTCAAGTATTTATTCAATGTATCATCAAGTTTCGGAACTGGGAGACTCGGTAATTTTTGAACATTAACATTTGGTTTGGCAGTTGACAAATTATTGCTTATAACTTGGTAGGAACTCGCATAGGGCTCCAGGAAAAAAGGTTTAGGTCCAACCTGCAAAATAGAATATACAGTGTAAACTCTATATAGCGACACTGAAGGGACTGTGCATTTTATGGCGTTATAGAGAGTTGTCGTTAAATGGAGAGAAGAAACATCAGAATTAGAAAAATAAAAAGTTTATTTCTGACTATTGTTAGTAGTTATGTGCATAAAAAAGAATGTTATTTGAACGCTATTGAGTATAGTCTGTTATTTTTGTCTGACGTCTTTTGCTGCACCAGTAATTTTGTTGTATTTTTTTAGTTATTTTATTAATATCTAGCAATACTGAGGCATCTTGGTTATAAAGGAAATATTTTTCCAATAATTTTGCTGCTTCCAGAGCTTCTTTAATGCTCGGCGGAAGCTCAGGCTCATCCGTCTCATCTTCTTCATCACCTTGTTCTTGATCCTCAGTTTTTCTCACTGAATCCAAAATTTCTTCGTCTGTGAGTGAAGCCGTTGTAAGCAGGCGGTCGTCCACTTCAATGTAGGTTTGAAGATTTACCGTATTTCCTGCCATGTTGAATTGTTGAATCCACTCAGTTAATGGAAGGTCGTCGTCGCTTTCAAACTCAGATTCTGTTTCCACCTCATCACTCGTAGAATTGGTACAAAGTCCAGCATGTCGAAAAGAGTGCTGTATAGTTGTGGGTGTCACTTCTTCCCAGGCTTTAGATAAAAAATTTACTGCATGCAGCATATTAACAGAAGTTTTACCCTCAGATTCGACTAGCTCCATCAATAATTTCCTTCTGTAGTGACCCTTGAGGCTTTTAATCACACTCTGGTCCATTGGCTGTAAGACACTAGTCGTATTTGGAGGAAGAAATGCCAACTCTATGTTTTGAAGGTTTGATATAAAAGGGTGGGCAGGGCAGTTGTCAACAAGAAGTAAAATTTTTCGTCCCTTTAATTCTGCATCCCACTTTCGCACTTCTTCTTCAAAAAGTTGACTGGTCATCCAAGCTGATTTATTAGCTTTATACGTCACTGGCAATTTTTTGATGTTCTTAAAACAGCGCGGATTTTTCGATTTGCCTATTATTAGTAGCTTTTTTTTCTCTGTGCCATCCATATTAGCAGCCACAAGCACCGTAATACGTTCCTTGGAAAGCTTTCCTCCCACACACTTTTCCCCTTTAAATTTCAGAGTTTTATCTGGAGTCAACTTATAGAAAATTCCTGCTTCATCAGCATTGAAAATGTCACTTGGGGCGTATTTTTCTATGAATTTTGACCACACTCTGTTAATCCAATCATGAGTCACATTTGTATCAACACTTCGTGCTTCCCCACTTATTTTACCATAGTTGATATGATGACGCTGCTTGAATTTTCCGAGCCATCCTTCTGATGCTTTGAAAGAAGTTAAACCAAGTTCAGCAGCAAAATTCTCCGCCTTAGCTTTCACGAGCGGCCCCGAGATAGGCATATTATTCTGGCGCTGTCGATGAAACCATGATAGTACAGCTTTATCCAAATCTTCGTATATAGGTTTCTTTAATTTTTTGGAAGATTTTCCCTCGCCCGCAGCGTGGAGGATTTTTTCTTTATTTTTCCATATTGTGGACACGGTAGAGCGACTAAATCCAAAGCGTTTGCCAACATCACTTATCTTCTCTCCCGTTTCTATTGCGCGTATCAGTCAAACTTTTTCGTCAATACACAGTGATTTTCTTTTAGTAGCCATGTTTACAGTTTGCAAGTTTGTGAGCAACTAAGAATATGATAAGGTATAGATAATCCATGACTCCTAGTTATGAATCGTGGTCAATAACAAGTGCAAGCAGCACGTGTAGACTGTATCCCAATTTGTAAACAAAAGAATGAATTTCTTAGAAAGTTCGGTATGCATGATGCCGACAGTCGAGTTTATTGCGGGCTAGGATAATAAAGCGACAATAGATCGTACACAGCTGCGTAGTTTTTACTAATTTTAGCAACTTAATTGTTGTCGTTATTGAGAGTGGGTGTAATGCTATATAGAGTGAAACATTGTATGAAAAACAAGCTAAACCAACCAAAGCCAATTGATTTCGACGCTTAAGAGAGTTTGTCGTTAAATAGAGTGACGTTACATGGAGTTTACACTGTATTTAAAATGCACTCTAAACAGCCACTGTGGTTGCATGTTCCAGCAGTAGGGTTCAAAGGCCAGCAAGAATTACTAGTTAAACAGGTATGCACAATATATTATTTGAAACATAATGCCTAAGCTCTATCATTATTAGAAAAGACCCGTGCCCAACAATGCAACAATGTTGATATAATATTTACTCTTTTTAACACACATATACCACTATTGAGAAATGTAATATTTCTCAGATTTTGATTATGTCGACAAAAATATAAGCAGAAACATGATTATATCTTGGCAGTATTAGGTATTTAAAAAAAATATTCAATAGTGTTAAAATTAATCAGAATTTTATACATTTTTAAAATAAATGATGTTTTCAAAATATGTTATACAATATATAATAATAAAATATCAATTACCATTTTAGTAATGCTGCGTAGCATTATAACTCTGTAACAAAATATTCAATAAATTATTTGAATAGTTTAGTTTATAATTTTATTGGATAATAAATTATTCTCTGAATTATACATGGGATGCAGGTACAACGGAAATGTTGCATGTTTTAACTTCAAGATTATTCCTGCAGAAGTCTCTGTAATAATTTCCAACACTCTGTTTGCTTCCACATGGTGTTTTAACAGTTGTATTATAGCAACTCCAGCATAATTTGGGTTTTGTTCTCACAGAAATTATTGTAAAAAGTTTACATTGTGTGTGACTGTTAGGTGTTATTTGTTATTTATTTATTGTTTCCTTTAAGTAATAAAAAACATAGATTTATATGTTATTATTGTTCCAACTTATTACTCAAAACACCTTAACAACAATCAATCACCTTTACACAAAACCTAGGCAATTGATAAAAATTTTACTCACTTGTTTACACTGTGCAAATTCTTTTGTAAATAAAATAACTAATATAAAGGTTAACTTATACATAATGATTTTTGACATTATCATTAGCATTGAACTAAATCTTATTTACATATGGTAAAAGGTGTGAATAGAAAGTAATCCGGTTTAGTTTTTTTAAGCATACTTGAACTATGATATTATCAAGATAATAGGGAAAGTTATATTAATTTTGGGCAATCATACATAAGATAACAATTTGGATTTTCGATCCGACTGTGTACTAATTTCAATATACTTTTAAGATTCGTCCGTAATCACCGAATTTTACAATGTAACTTATTAGTACGTAACTTAAAAAGTATAAATAAGTAGTTTTGCACTAGTAGTCACTAAACAATATATTCGTTCACTTGGAAGAAAACGGGAATCTATCTCAGAAAAATAATATATTATCCAGACTTACTGCTCCTTGTATAATTAAACCGACAATCACCAGCCGGTTTTCCAACTTTGTACTTTGATCTACAGTAGGTATCGGCAAGTGCATCTGTGATCTGCCTTTTTTATTTTTTTTTTTTATTTATTATTATTTATTCATGGCCATGGACACATGTCCTTCAGCCGGATACATTGTAAGGTAGGTAGTCAATTTTTTTTTAATATTATTTATTCATGGCCATGGATACATGTCCTTCAGCCGGATACATTGTAATAATTGTATTTCACACGAATCAAATCACTGTAAATAGTTCAATAGTCTTCAGTATAAAATTTTCACTCTTACTCTCACTTCAATCAAGCCATTTATTTATTCCTTTATCAAAAGAATTTATCATGAATTCTCCGGCCGAAGCCACGTCTCTTATTCCCGCCATTCTCCATTCCTTTCCCATAGGTTTCTTATGCTGTTCAAATAATGTCTTCAGTATAAAATCTTCACTCTTCAATAACTAGGCTTTAATTAAGCCATTTACTTATTCATTGTCGTCACATTTCAATGATTTTAAACTCGGTTTACATTTATAAACGACGGAAAGCTCTCTCGGTAGGTAGTCTATTCACCAGGGCTACCAATGCCAATCCTGTGATCTGCCTAGGGGGCAGTGTTGCCAGTCCTTTCCACTTTCCAGACGGAAAGCACCATTTGGTTACTTACTCTAAGAGCACCACGGAAGTTACATTATGGCTCCTGCCTCCCATCATGCGAGCTGTTAAGCTTTATTCCATTATTAAGTATGGCAAAAACCAATGATATTATATTAAAAATAATATTATATTCACCTTTTAAACCTTTTTAAATATTTTTTGGATATTTCATAAATATCCATGGGTAGATTGATATTTATTAATAGGGCAAGTCCCATTTATTATACATATCGAGGGTAGTTCATAAATATTTGTGGGTAAATTGATAATTACGAACTGAGCGGGCGTAAAGATTTGCAATAAAAGCGCTTGACGTTCCGGGACAGCCCATTCTCAGATTGTCCATAGTACGGACATGGTGTGCGATCAGTTCACATTGTCCATTGTCATTGGGGTTATGCTGTCCGTGCGTACTTGAGATTAATCGTTATTTGATAAATCCTGACTTGGGTTAACGGTGGAAGTGTGTAACTGTGATCATTAAATTTATCAATACAGTGGTAACAATCGTTTATGTGCTTTTTAAGGTATCCACCTTAAATATCGCTCTGTTGTATTTCTAACGTTTTGTTATGTTTCTAACAATATAATATCATTGGCAAAAACGCTGGAAAGCACGGAAATACCTCCTAGTCTCTACAAGATAATAATAATAAATAACATCCAACAGACACACACATAGCCCCGACCCCACACTAAGATACAAGTCTTTTGTTGTGGGTATCAAAGACTACGAGAGACTTTTGGTCTCACAACACTGGCTGTCATCAATATAGTTTGCAACTCCAGATGTTATTGCACTACTGTTCTTGCATCATGTTGCGCTCATTTTGCCAGAGACTTATACTCTCCCCAAGAACATGTTATGTGTGGACTGTTCGTACTCACAATAAGGTGTAGAACGTGGTCACACGAGCGAATCAACCAACCTAAATGAGAATAATTTGCTCTTTAAGTTGCCATGATAGATGAGAAATTAAGAAACACAGTAATGAATATCTTGCCAAGTTTTTATTAGACAGTCGTGAACCGAAGGAAAAAACTAATATAAATGCCGCTTTTTAATAAAATTATCCCATCGACATCACCATTTGTTTAGCAGTTCGTTGCATATATCCGAGCGCTGTTTAAAAATTTCATTTCGTTATGAACGGTTCTATACGCCATATTATATGTCGGCGGCCGGGCATCATGGCGAAGCTATGACAGGGTTTACTCATTCCTCTCACATCGCCAGATATAGTCAAGCTGCACATCGTATGATAGTTCGGTAGAAAAACACGAGATTAACACTTCAGACTTCAGAGTTTAATAAACTACTGCCAGTTAGGAATGCAATTATCCATGGGGAAGAATCTGGCAAGAAACCCCATGGTTGCTCTTCACAATCTAAGTTACTATAGATGATACTAATTACAGTTTCACATCACGTTAACTTATTACTTTAAACAGTAATTCGGCATTACGCCGTCTAAAGCTACTAACTGTTCAATGATTACTCCCGAGTTGCTCGTCAAATGGCGAGGTGCTCTTTTATATTGTGATTTTCGTAGTGCCCCACTCTGTGAATGAGATCATGCGATAAACAAATCGAAACTACCTTCAAAATAGCAAAGCAAGTGACGGTATCCACAATTTACAATGAATAAAGTTATTTGCAAGTTCGATTCGGCACCCGTATTCATGACGCTCCCACATTTATACAAGAATATCAACTCCAAACGTTGACTCCGGAGAAATTTTCTTCGCTCATCATAAGTAATTGTAGCTCCAAAGATAACTTTAATGTACTAAATGATAATCCCACGACGAAGTGGTTATATGCTTTATGAACGAAAACTTTATCTCCAAAACCTAGCATACCGATTCTTTTCTTAGATTAGTAAAGATTAGTCAAATCTCTCACTTTTGAGAGTTTAACTGTGGCGGTTGTGCAATTCGCTGCTTATCGACTAAGCTGTGTATAAAAATATTTTAATACAAGACACTTTATATTATACATGTGTAAGACATGGGTGTATTTATTAAGCCGGGGTCTCCACCGAGCAAAAGTTGACAACTTTTGTGTTGTCAAAACGTGTTGGTATAATAACAAAAGTTGCAGAAATTACGGTACCCATATACTAAATCTATGGAAATTACGTACTGTTGGCAACAAAAATTAACACCAAAAGGCTATTTGACTAATTTTCGAAAATGATTTAAAACTATTATTTATTACATAATAAGCACACTATATTGATATTTCCGGGAAATCTACTGTATTTTTAATAAAAATCAATGTTAAAGTTTAAATCTCCAAAACCTGAGTAGTTTGCTATATAATAAGGTTTTTTTTATTCATCAATGGGTAATTCCATCAATCCATCCAATTTCCACGCATCGTGGGTTTTTTAATTTATGTTTATAATCTTTTAAATTTGTATTCTACAAAATCGGTTGTGCTTGAAAATATTCTAGGAATGTCAATTCTAGTTCGTTCATCCAAATCTGGCTCAAATATAAAATATCGGAAGCTACAAATAAATAACGGTAATATTAAAAATCCCTCGAGTCAAAGTAGGGAGTACAATACAAGCTTTTATTTCCATAGCATTAAATAAGTTAAGAATAGTATGGAAGAACGGCGAGTATTGCTAGTGTTGACGCGCCGCCGGCGCGTGCCTATCCGTCATGACTGTATGTCATTTAACTATGTGATGATTATTATTAAATTAATATCTATATATGCGGTTTTGTTTTTATATCAAATTAAGGTAATTAATTTGATACAAAGGACAATGGCAGGTTCCCATACATGAAATTAGTTGACATAAATATGTAGCGTTTAGAAGTGAAAAAAATATCAAAAAATTCAGCAGCAATTCCTAAACAATAATGTATTAGGGATTTCTGATGAAAAAGTCTAACATTAAAGATATTTCAATTTAAAGATTTTGAGGTTATGATCTATTTGACATTTCTGAACAAAATATTTTTATCTATGAAGCTGATAAAAATGTTATTTGCCTATTTTCCAAAGAGCATTATAATACTACTGCTATTGTCACCTGAGGCAGAGTCGTGAATTAAACATGTACCTACTGAACTTGACTTATAACTATTGTGGGGAAGGATGATCCGCCACACCGTAGGTACTTGCACAAAGTGTTTACATTCGTGTTTACGTTTACATGTTCAGATATGAACACATTATACTTAATTATAGGAATAATTTGTTTATTTTTTGGAAATGGATAAATCCTTTAAACTTATAAACTGCTGAACCGTTTTTAATAATTCACCATTAGATTTATACCAAAAGTAACATAAGCCACATATAATTTATTTCAATACAAGCTAAGTTGGAATGGAAGACACAGAGTTTGTCAATAGTTATGCAGAAAATATCTTCAGACCCTAAATCCTGGACTTAGAACTTAAATTAGAAAATAAAAACGGGTTCTAAATAAAAATAAAACACTGGTTTTTTAATGTTTATTCATCTTCATAATTAGATATGTCTTGATGTCTAGCCCGTCCCAAATACCAGATTACTATCATGGTATGAACGCAGCAGCCCACTGTACGACGCACAACCAAGCAACTACAATAGTATTCTATAATGCCTGCTCGACCAGCCTGGTCGGACCAGGTACATTATTTTCAATTAGTAATTTAAACATAATACTGTTTATTTGAAACATGGTGTGATTTTATTTTACCTCTTATCGACAAGGTATCTGAACTGCCTCTTAAATTAAATTAAGATGGACTAATTGTTTCTTTGCACACTTCAATTATAGAACTACCGTGGAAACGTACATGTTCAACATAATAGGAACGTGTTTGTCGAATTTGGTACGTTCTCACGGCAAATATAGCATATTATATCGGTCTGCTATGCTTTGGAAATTAGTCGATCTCCAGATCACATTTGTGGCCACAGTCATGTTTGCTAGATTATTTTCTAAGTGAAATCTTTCAAGTATTCGTGTATTTAAATTATGTCACAATATGTCAGTATGAAATGACGGAAGTAGTGGTTTTTTTCTCTAAATAAGATAAGCTATGGTCGTAACTATACAGCCAAATAACAGACGATAGTCATTCACTAAGTTGGTAAAAAGTAAAGCTGATTTATTTGTAATTGTAGGGACACACACACTTGCATTGATTTTATAGTTTTTTTAACGGCTTATAGAATTCTTATGAAAAAGATTTTTCTTTGGCCCAAAAGACCTTAAGCCATTCATTAAAAAAATCGTACGACCATAACACGTTACAAAAAAATCAATTGAGATTTTTAATAAATTATACAACTTATCTATACTTATACAGCTATTGTTAGTATGCTGAAAAATCATGCAAAATAATAATATTTAGATTACAAAGTATGAAATTCCTAAACGCAATTTTTTTTTGTAACTACGATTTCGCCATTGTCCTTTACATATTGCTACACAAACTTCAGGAACGATTTTTGAAATCGCTTGCTTCGATACTCTAAACAAATACATCAATGAAGTATACGAATCCCCGTTGGCCAAGAATCTTAAAGTACCTAATTAATAAACCAGGGGGGGTGGGCAACCTGCGGCTCTGAAGGATTATTTGTGGCTCTCCCTTTTCATTTTGTGCATTTTTTTAAATTAATATCGTTCTGTACCTATGTGTTTCAAAATGTCTTTTAAATTACTGAAAACAAATGTTAAAGACTGCAACATTGTAACAAATTTACTTTCCGTCCAAGTTCAGAATTAAATACGTATTTAATTGAGGCTACCGAAAAACTTCAAATTTTGAAAAATAGCTCGACTATCAAGGAGTTCGGCCACCCCTGATATAAACTATCCGTAGGTGTGATTACTTTAATATAGGTAGGTACAGTAATATACTGCTGGCACCTCTGGGACGGTTCCGCTAAATAACTCCACGATGCCTTGGATGAGTTGCAGCAACGGGCCATCCGCATTGTGAATGATGCAGATGTGAGCAACAGCCTGGAGCCGCAACAGCTGCGAAGGGATACTTCAGCGCTTAGCGTGTTCTATCGTCTCTATCATGGCGAATGCTCCGAGTTGTTTAATCTCATCCCATCCTCTCCCTTCCACACCAGAACCACGCGTACTAGCTGCTTGCGGAGCCACAGCTTCGTGGTGTCTAACGGGGTTTATTACCCCGGCCCGAACCAAGAGGTTCGTAAATTCGTATTTTTGCCGTACCATCAAGCTGTGGAACAGTTTACCAGCTACCACGCATGTTCCTTCTTATGAACCTGGGTCTTTTATGAAAAAGCTACCCAGCAGGCCAGCATGATTGTGTCGAATAACAAGGTATAGTTGTCTCACGCTACTCGATACCCTAACCTCCAAATACTCAAACGCTAGGTACTCAACTGGCTGATCGTCTAACGCCTACTTATCTTGTAACAGGCCATACAATTACACAGTCAGGTCATAAGTATTGTCACACAGTAAAAACTTTTATTTTAGAATGCTGGCCACAAAAAAGTTTATTGAATTCGAATTTCAAATTGTTCATGAAAATTAAAATGTATACTTTTTAGAATTTTATTCATTTTTAAATATGGAGTGGACGCTTAAAGAAGACCGTGTTGCAGTAATTGCGTTGCATCGTTGCGGTTACGCGCCAATTCAAATTTTTGACATACTGAAAAATTTCAATATAACCAAAAGATTCGTTTATCGTACCATCAAACGATACAATGAAGACTCTAGTGTAGATGACAGGTCAAGAAGTGGTCGCCCTCGGTCTGTTAGGACTCCAGCAGTGATAAAAGCTGTGAAGGCGCGAATTCAAAGAAATCCCAAACGTAAGCAGCAACTGTTTGCCCTTCAGATGGGGTTAAGCAGAACCACGGTGAAAAGGGTGTTAAATGAAGACTTAGGGCTTCGGGCATATCGAAAAAAAACAGGACATCGTTTGAATGCTCGTCTAATGGACCTGAGACTGAAGAGATGCCGCGCTTTGTTGAAGCGGTACGCGGGAAAAAAATATCGGGAAATTCTTTTTTCAGATGAAAACATTTTTACCGTAGAAGAGAGCTACAACAAACAAAATGATAAGGTGTACGCACACAGTAGTGAAGAAGCGAGCAACCGTATTCCGCGTGTCCAACGAGGTCATTTTCCATCTTCGCTCATGGTATGGTTGGGAGTTTCTTATTGGGGCTTAACAGAGGTACATTTTTGTGAGAAAGGTGTAAAAACGAATGCAGTTGTGTATCAAAATACAGTCCTGACGAACCTTGTGGAACCTGTTTCTTATACCATGTTCAATAACAGGCATTGGGTATTCCAACAAGATTCGGCGCTAGCTCATAGAGCGAAGAGCACACAAGACTAGCTGGCGGCGCGTGAAATCGACTTCATCCGGCACGAAGACTGGCCCTCCTCCAGTCCAGATTTGAATCCGTTAGATTACAAGATATGGCAACACTTGGAGGAAAAGGCGTGCTCAAAGCCTCATCCCAATTTGGAGTCACTCAAGACATCCTTGATTAAGGCAGCCGCCGATATTGACATGGACCTCGTTCGTGCTGCGATAGACTACTGGCCGCGCAGATTGAAGGCGCAGATTAAAATCACGGAGGTCATTTTGAATAAACTTTAGTGTCATAAGAATCTATGTTTTGTTAAGTTCATTTTGGTATATAAATGGTTACATAATGAATAAACTTGTTTCAATTATTTTATATTAAACATGTGACAGAATTTATGACCTGACTAGGTATATCAAACAAAAGGGTCTCAAATTTTTTAACACAGTCTTAAATGCTTGAGTTGCGTTTGAGTATTCGGGCGAAACTGGATGCAAACTGCAATGTGGTCACAAAAAGTTGTTGTTCATTTAGTGTAGGTACAGTCAGCAGCAGAAGTAGCTAAACAACCAAGGTGTTCATATAGTACTACACACTCAAAGTGACCAAAATGATCTACACACCAAAAGTTTCTAAATGTTGTGAGCACTCAATCTGTCAATTATAATTGAGCACATACATTGTCAAATATTTAGTAGCAAACTGAATGCCGTTGTTATGATAAACAATCTGGTATCTAAGCAGATTTCCAGAACCAATTAACAAACACGAATAATAAATCCTATATATATGTATTTAGACTCATAATTGTTTGGAATAACATTACTATAATGCCATGATTTGTCAAATGGATTTATCTTATCAAATACTAGTCAAGTATTGATTTCATTCGTTGTATGACGTCAGTGACGTATCTTTGTTTCGAATTACTTGAATACTATCCAAATTATATGAAATCAAAATAAAATATATCCACTGATATATTTTCCCACGCATACGATTCATTCAAGCGCTCCTTACTCACCTGCCAAATCTAAAGCCAAATAATTATGAATTATATTTAAATAAAGATATAGATATCATAGCTTTCATAAATTCGTTCTGTATTATTATAATGTTAACATAATGTAACTTAAGATGTTTAATTTTTTTTTGTAAGATCTAAATTACTATTTAAGATTCTTGTAATGTAGCATTAAAATATCCATATTATTAAAAATGTCATGCATGCCTATGGTCGGTATGATTACATTGTATTTTAAATAATTAGTTTAACAATATGTTAATTGAATTAATATGTAATCATTCTGTTGGTGTGCTAAAAAATAAAAAAAAAGTGATTCAATTGGGGGGTAAATGTTGCTCGCGTCCGTAGGACTTACCACCTTCTCCTCAGGCCCACCCTACACGTGCCCCCCGGGTGGTGCAAAATGAGCAACAACGCCGAGCAACAGGCGGCGGTCGATTAACCTGTCCCAAGGCTATCACAAGCCGAGAGGAACTAAATCCCCTCTAAAAGCGTGACCTTGGCACCTTGGGAAAGTGACATGTGTAAATTTCCCACCACCCTTTTTATGAAAATGTCCGTTAACGAAAGTGATTTGTCGTGCGATCCGGCTAACGCCCGGCGCTCTCCAGTACCCGGGCTGGAGAGTGTGAAATATGTTACCGAAGACTGTGCAGGGGCAGGTGACCAGGCCCCTGTATCAGTTAATGTTACTGGAAAGAAAAAACATGTGCAACAAGCTCTTCACCCAAGTTTGTTCACCGCAAGATCTAGAAGTGCGTCGCTAGGAAGCAAGAAGACCACCTCTACCGAAACTGTACCTCCACAGTTTAACCTACCAACTAGGAAAATTCATGACGGAAATGGCAAACAACATTTAAATGAACCAGAATCACATAACCCCATACAGTGGCAAAGTGATAAAGTCCCTTTGCACAGGCAAAAAAGAAAAGAAACCAGTCCGATACATAATGAAAATAAAAAAAAAACAAAGCATATTTCCACCTTCACTATACCAACACATAACAAATTTGACATACTAAGTGATGAAGAAATAGAAAAACCAGTTAAAGAATACATACCGAAGCCCGAACCTATTTTTGTAACAGGTGTAAATAACATCACAGCGCTAAAAGATACACTCAACAAAATTGTAGATAGCAGCTCCTACATATTAACTACCCTACGATCTGGTCACGTCATCAAATTAATGCCCATTGACATTGCTACGTACAAAACTATACGAGATAACTTTATTACCTGTGGTATTTCTCACTACACCTACCAGCTCAAGAGCGAAAGAGCATACAGAGTTGTACTACGAGGCCTACACTCAACTGAAGATACCTCCATAATTAAGGAAGAGTTAAAAGAAAAAGGTCATGAAGCCAGGCAAATAGTTAATGTACTACACAGAAGCACCAAGGAAGCACTCCCATTGTTTTACGTAGATTTGGAACCTAAGAAGAATAACAAAGAGATATTTAACTTGAAATACTTAGGCCAAATGAAAGTAACTTTTGAAGCTCCCTACAAAAAAAAAGAAATTCTCCAATGTAAAAGATGCCAACGCTTTGGACATAGTAAAAACCAATGTTTCAGACCTTTCCGATGCGTAAAATGCGGTAATGAACATCCCACATCATCATGCACAAAAAAACCTGACACAGATGCAACATGCGCTAACTGCCAAGAAAAACATCCTACTAGCTATAGGGGTTGTGCAAAATACCAACAATATCGGGAAAGAATACTCAAACTTAAACCAAGTAACAATAAAGAAAGAAACACAACCAAAACAACACTCAAAAATGATAAAACAATTGAAGCATATCAGCCAGCAAAAACTAATTTTAAACAAAATTATGTAAAAGATAAAAGAAGTTACGCTTATGTAACCAAAGATACACAAAACCAGTCAAAAGATACAGAAGCACTTATGTATAAAGAAAACCCCACAGACCGACTAGAATTAATGTTCGCAAAACTTCAACAAATCATGGTTACGATGATGGACAAAATGATGGATCGTATGGTCCAGCTGATCACAAGCCTAGTTGCAAAATGATTCGCACACTCCGAGTAGTTACTTGGAACGCCAACGGCTTGACAGAACGATGTCAAGAACTAAAAATATTTCTAGAAACTGAGAAAATAGATATAGCACTTATTTCTGAAACAAGATTTACCGCAAAAACACACATTGGAATCAATAATTACACGATCTACACGACTAATCACCCATCAGGTAATAGCCACGGGGGAACAGCAGTTATTGTTAGAAATAACATAAAACATTATGCACTGGAAGAATACCAAACTGCTAAAATACAAGCAACTTCAATCAAAGTAACAATCAACGACAAAGTTGAAACAGCCTTATCCGCAGTGTATTGTCCGCCTAAGCACACAATTACCGAAGATGACTACAACACATACTTTACATCGCTGGGGTCCAGATTCATATGTGGAGGCGACTGGAATGCTAAGCACACGTACTGGAGTTCGAGGTTGATTACTCACCGAGGTAGACAATTGCTAAGATCAGTGCAGAACCGTGGACTCGAATGCATTACTACTCATGAACCAACTCATTGGCCTACGGATAGAAATAAGATTCCTGATTTGCTCGACTTCTTCATCACAAGTAAAATCAGTGGTAACTATTTGTCCATTGAAACTTGCACAGACCTATCGTCCGACCATACACCAGTCATACTGAACTACAATTCCTCAGTAGTACTGATTCAACCTCCAGAGAAAATATACAATAGGAACACTAACTGGAAGCTATATCAGAATATAGTTGCATCAGAAGTCAAGCTCCAAAGGACCATAAAAACCACCGACCAAATTGAACTGGCTATTGAGAATCTTAACAGGATCATGTACAAGGCTGCTACTGAGTCCACTAAGATACGTAAAAAGTGCTCTTCGAGATTGAATAAGTATCCAAAAACAATTACAGACAAAATAACAGAACGACGACATCTGAGAAAAGTTTGGCACCAATCAGGATATCCCCAAGACAAAACGGCCTTCAATCGATGCTCTAAAGAACTAAAAGATCTCATCAAAACATTGAACGATACAAACCTGCAAAAGTTTTTAGCACACTTGACTCCCTCCATTGACACAAACTTCTCGCTGTGGAAAGCCACAAGAAAACTTAAACGGCCGATTACTCAAGTCCCTCCTATAAGAAGGCCAAGTGGTGACTGGGCCAGATCTGATGTAGAAAAAGTTACAATATTTGCTGATTATCTAAGCAGCGTCTTCCAGCCGCTACCGGGACTGGACCCTGAACAAGATGCCGACATTAACGACCACCTACAAAGACCACTACAGATGTGTCCACCACTAAAACCCTCCAGCCCTAGCGAAATTACAGATGAGATAAACCAACTACAAGAAGGAAAATCGCCGGGTTATGATCTGGTTGATGCTACACTATTAAGAAAGTTACCAAAAAAGGGTATTGTAGCTATAGCCAACATTTTTAACGCTTGTTTAAGACTTTCCTACTTCCCAGGACAGTGGAAAATAGCTCAAGTCGTGATGTTACCAAAGTCCGGCAAACCTGCACATGAAATCACCTCATACAGACCCATAAGTCTTCTGTCAGTCACAGGTAAGCTATTTGAGAAAGTCTTACTCAAAAGAATGAAAGCTCACCTCGAAAGTATAATACCCACCCACCAGTTTGGCTTTCGTGAAAATCATGGAACGATCGAACAAGTCCATCGCATCATTGACATAATAAGCAGGTCACTAGAGACAAAACAATATTGTTCAGCAATCTTTTTGGACATAAGCCAGGCCTTTGACAAAGTGTGGCACGAAGGATTATTGTACAAAATAAAGAATATGCTCCCACATACGTTCTTCCTGATTCTAAAATCTTACCTCGGTAATAGATGCTTCGAAGTTAAACTCAAAAATGAAAATTCGGAGTTACATGACATAAGATCAGGCGTACCTCAGGGAAGCGTATTGGGGCCTGTACTCTACTCCATATACACTTCAGACTTACCAATAACTGACAATACTACAGTGGCCACCTATGCGGACGATACGGCTTTACTAGCCACACACACAAACCCAGTGACAGCTTCAGAACACCTGCAATATCATGTTAACAGAATAGGAGACTGGCTTAACACCTGGCGAATCAAAGCCAACCAAAGTAAATCTGTGCATGTGACATTTACACTCAGACG
The DNA here is from genome assembly GCA_905220505.1 of Laothoe populi. Taxonomy (NCBI): domain Eukaryota; kingdom Metazoa; phylum Arthropoda; class Insecta; order Lepidoptera; family Sphingidae; genus Laothoe; species Laothoe populi. The sequence continues at coordinate 10,497,343 of HG992151.1, read as the reverse complement.
AGAAACTTGCCCGCCCGTGAAATTAAATAACGAAGAAATACCGCAGAGTGACGACGCGAAGTATCTGGGAATGCACCTAGACAGACGATTAACATGGCGTAAGCACATATGGGCTAAACGAAAGCAACTAGACACAAAGCTACGAGATATGTATTGGCTGATAGGACGCCACTCACAAATGAACGTACATAGCAAACTCATGATTTATAAAATAATCCTGAAACCTATATGGACCTACGGCATCCAACTATGGGGTACAGCCAGTAATAGCAATATCGAGATATTGGAAAGGTTCCAAACCAAGACACTTAGAGCCATCTTAAACATTCCTCAATGTATTAGCAACAAATATATTTACCATGACCTGAAAATACCCACAGTCAAACAAGAGATAAATCAGTATAGCAAGAAGTACCAAGACAGACTCTCAAAGCATAAAAACGAACTGGCCCTCCGGTTATCAGGAGACGGAGGTTTACAATATAAGAGACTGAAGAGATGCGGTGTCCCCACTCTCATGGAGAGATTCATCAGTATGGAATGAGGCACCTGTCTGTAAGGTGTCCATCCAGGCTGCTGCCATATTTGACCTGGACATGAAATGTCAGCCAACAACGTGGCCTATTGTTTAGTGACAGATTGCCATGAAGCAGAATTCATAAAAAAAAAAAAAAAAAAAAGTGATTCAATTTTGTCTTCTCCGTAAGTAATCTTTACCAGCGGACCCACATGGAATGTATCACTAATTAATCTCACAAATATTCTTTTGAAGTTAAAAATTATTAAAATTATAAAAATTTAAAATCGCTGTGATTTGAAACTCGATGAAACAAAAATTTTAAATACATCACCACTAAGAGACAATCACATAAATATAAGTTGGCAAAAAATGAGACAGAATACGTTACACAGTATATTATATTCTAGGTTTATGTATTTTTTAATGTGTGTTAATGCGGGTGTACGCGCCTGCGTATAACAAAGCTTACTCGTAGGTTAATTTTCTGAAGTTTCAAGTTTTCTATGTTAGTATCTGAATGCGTGTTTGCACATGCATATTAAAAAGCTTACTTATAGGCATTGACATATGTTCCAAATACATTTTCCGCACACTAATGCCATCGATCCCTTTTCTAAAGACCAAAGAGCATCACAATGCGCAGATGCAACAGTTCATTTCAATTTTTGAGGAACAATCCTGGAGATTGTGTAGTTGTGCAAAATTTAATTTTATTACCCAACAGTGGCAGAGCCCAAAATTATGTATTTCGTCATCATGTACATATTTTGTTGAAAGAAATTACTTTTATTTTAAACTTTTGTATTTACAATTATTTAGGTGACTCAAAGTGAGGTATTATTGGAGCCACATAAATAAATAAAAATAATGCAAAGTTTAAATTTTAGTGGAAAATAAATACATCACTTTAAATCTATATCTATACTTATATATAAAGCTGAAGAGCTTGTTTATTTGAACGCGCTAATCTCAGGAACTACTGGTTCAAATTGAAAAATTCTTTTAGTGTTCGATAGACCATTTATCGAGGGGCCCTATAGGTTATATAACATCACGCTATGACCAATAGAAGCGGATCAGCAATGAAAAATATTGCATAAACGAGGAAAATTTATTCCTTTTTAACCGACTTCAAAAAAAAGGAGGAGGTTCTCAATTCGACGTGTATTTTTTTTTTATGTTTGTATCCTCAGAACTCCGTCATTTATTGACCGATTTAGAAAATTCTTCTTTTATTACAGAGAACATACTTCCAGATTAGTCCCATAGAATTTTTATCAACATCGGTTGAGTAGTTTGTTTTTAAAACCAAAATAACTTGAAAAAATTTGCTGTCCGAATATACGAAACTGCGAATTTTGCTTTTCTGTGACTTTTTCAGTGGTGTTTTCTTTTGGTACTCTATCTAACGTACCTACTTTATATTTGGTCCACTAAAAAGCAAAAAATTAATTATTACTTTTTAAATAAAAATAAAAAACATGAAAAAAACAGAATAAAAACAACACCGGCACCGACTCCAAGTAACCAATTATTTCTTGCTTTTTAGTTGTGTCTGGGTTTTTTTGAAGGCGGTTTTATTTTTATTTAAAAAGTAATAATTTATGACAGCTTCCGTTGCGTGCGCTACGTAAACCGATAAAGTTATGTAACAACCATGTATCACGGAATTGTTCCTCTTGAAAAGTTCTAAAAAAAGTCTGCGATAGCATATGTCTTATCTTTTTCGGTTGGCTCACCGACCTTTTAAATGGTTATCGAATTTGTTCTAGAACAATTGTATTATTTGGGCAGGGTTTTTTATAAACATGGTATTAATCCTTATCCAAAAAAATACTTTATTTATCACAAGTATTTAATTTTGAACAAAGTTACGTCTCTTACGTCATTTGATTTCAATGAATATCCTAGGAGATATAGCAATTTTAAAATATCTCCGCAGCAAAATTATTATCGTTGTTTGTATTATTGTTTGTTACCTTTTCATGACTAAACGGGTGAAAGAATCCTAATGAAAATCAGCAGAGGGATAGATTATATCCTGGGCAAGGACATAGGTTATCTTTTTAACCAACTTCAAAAAAGGAGGAGGTTCTCAATTCGTCGGAATCTTTTTTTATGTATGTTCCCCGATTACTCGAAGACGCCTGGACCGATTCGAGAAATTAGTTTTTTGTTTAAAAAGGAATACTTTCCAGGTGGTCCCACTGGCACCAAGTCAGGATATGATGATGGGATCTCAGAAAAATCGAGGGCAACCCTCAAATTGGCTGGTGGTAGCATATTCATATCCACCCGGATAGCGACCACCGTACACAGGGCGAAAAACCCGCCATAGTGGCACACGCAAGTGTGTCGCGTTCCGGGATCAGCCAGTGTACATCCGGTTTTTGTCGGGGGTCTGGAGTTGGGGTACAATGGCCATTTTACGGCCTTCTTAGTACTCTGACACTAGACCCTCGACCCCTTCTTCACCTTCTTGCCCATGGCGTAGTGTGAAGAAGCAGGCCGGCATGAGTGTGTTGAGTAGCGGGGATAGATCGTCAATCGCTACTCAGTACTCTATTTGGACCGCACTGCGCTTACCATCAGGTACAGTGCAGTCACTTTGCCGCGCCAGGATAAAAAAAATAAAAAATTATAGGGACGCATAATTTATTTTTTATTGAAGTCGGTGTACTTTTTATGAATTAAAAACTTTTACTTATGTCTCAAAAAAATATCTTGAAGGGGGTGAAATAGGGGTTGAAAGTTTGTATGGGCAAACCTTAATACCTCAATTTAGGGATCTGGAAAATCAAATTTAGGCTTTTGGTAAGAAATTAAGAAATACCTACGTGTTTCAACGTTTTTACTAAATCATCCCTTATTATATATTAACTTATGAGGTATTCTTCAAATGCAATTTAAAGCTTCAGGCCCAACACCTGAGAGTCAGGACGATCGCTATAGGTGCCTCAGTGCAGAAGACAACTCCTTGGAGTGTATACTTCTGCTCCCGAAAATAACCTCCACGCGGGCGGGGCCGCGAGCAACAGCTAGTATTGTATAAAAGCGTTTATTTTATAACTAATTTCCTTGAAACAAAATAAATTTGGTTAATTCCTGATGTTGAGTAGTAGAGCTTAACGCCGGATCTACCTTTTTTATTTATTATTATTACTAGCCCTGAATTAAACATTGTCCCACTGCTGGGCACGGGCCTCCTCTACTATTGAGAGGGGTTAGGCCTTAGTCCAGCACGCTGGCCCTACCTTATGCGGGACCTACCTTAGCCTCAAGTTATTACAGTAGATTTATTGACATTTTTGGAAGTGTTTTTACAATAACACTGTATGCGTCCTGACATTTGAACAAGCGGGCACTTACTCCTTTAAAAAAGAAAAATAGGAATTGCATAAAAATTATGTGGTAAACAATACAAAGAATGTGAAATAATACAATAGTACAATTCATCCGTCAAGTGCCTATTTTGCACCCTCTGATCGATTGATCTATGACTGTTAGAAGCGTGATAACTCCGTCCATTTTTGGGGACAAAAATGGGACAATCTAATGGCCAATTTTGTTGCGAAAAATAGACTCTCCCATATTCAGAATTGAAAGTAATTAATTATGTCATTTACCTTACATACTATTAACAGTTGCACTGTAAATCAATTTAAGGCTGATTAGTTCGGGAATGTTGCTAATAATTAAAATTCATTCGACATTGAAAGATGCATTATGGCGTGATTACTTCGGTAGCATGAAGCAAACTAATGTCAATGCGGTATCGGAACCGCAACTCGATGTAACATTATGTTTGTTCTGGTCGCGGCATCTAGTCCGTAGTACATATAGGTCGCTGCTCATAGATAACTTTACTTTTGTTTTTAATAATATTTTACGTTTCTAGTTATGTTAAAACTATTTCACTTTCAGTTAGAATAGCTCATAGGGATTACATTGCCAATTTAAATTATCCAATTTCCAAGTTGACATTGCTTGGAATTAACCACCCCCAGGGCGGGCGGCAGTACTGAAACGCTTTCTCCACGATAACAAAAAAAGTTTCTTCGTTACGTTTTTCTTCACCATTAAAGCAAGCGATAATTAAAAATGAATACACACGTAACCATAGAAAAGTCAGAGGTGTATGCCATTTGAGCTGGTTTCGAACATACTACTTTCGACAGTTCAAACCACTACCAACTAGACAATTGCTGCTATCCAATAAATTATAAAAAAATATAATACAAGTAAGTTAGATATCACAATTGGAAGTGGTAGAGCCACGCTGTAGACATATTTGTCTACAGCATGAATGGGCTGGCTCGACCGAGGTAGTACCACTGTAGAAAACCAACCTGTCGCCTTTCGTATGGTAAGTGAGATATCTGGAGGCCCAGATTCCCCCTTCCCTTCCCTAATGCCTATTCCTGTCCTTTAAGGTCGACAGCGCATACATGACACTTTCGGTATTATTGATGTTCATGGGCGGTGGCTCTTTTATCGGACTATACTTAGTATAAAAAAAAATCAACAATGTGATAGCATGAAATACCGCTGCGTAATATAACTTAAGAAAAAGTTTATTGTATTTACGTACATTTTGTATGGAAAATCTTTTCTCGCTCTGGGAAAGTACTTACAATTAATATTAAGGGCTGTACATAACTTCTAGGGAATTATTTTTTCGATATATCGAATCAAATTTTAGATGGGGAGTCATAAAAATAGTCGAAAAAAACACTATATTATTATATATACAAGGTTAGTCAGAAAGGGTTTACTAAGCCGAGGCCATAAAGCTTCGGTGACAAGGATTACAATCGTGAATATCTCATCTTTTAAAGGCAATATTTTTTTTTCATACAAAGATCAAATATTATTTATTTTTATTTTAAATACGCACAACCCTGTACGTATAGGTTAGAGAATTTTGACAATTCCTACTGTGAATATTTGTTTACAAATATTTGAAAATCGAGTGTGTAGATCATTTTGACGCAATGGATGCTCACGATAATTTGACTACTTATGTTGTATAGATGTTATTGATTTTCTTGGGTGTATAGAATTATTTGAACACATTATTTGCTCATATATATCTGCTGCTGACTGTACCTACTCGGTTATGTTAACAAACTATTTGTTTATACAGTAATAAAATATGTTGCCCGCGGCTCGGCCCGCGTGGAGTTTGAGTTGGAGGCGAGGATCTAGCAGTTAGTCTCGACATAGACAAGCCGCTTGTGATGGGGTCTCCCGGCATACGGTATTCCCGTCAAGCTGTGCAAATTTATTTCCGGCGATAATGAGCGATAATGCATATCCCTATTATCACAGCCCATGTACCTACATCTGTTAATGCCGGAGTACCTACCGCAAGGCTCTGTTTTTGTGCCCACTTTGTTTCTTCTATATATTAATGATATGGGCGTTGCAACAAACAGCAAGTTGCAGCAGTTGCAGCAATTCTGCCGTTTGTCGGACGGATTTTTTGAGCTGATGCGAGGATCTTGTCATTGAGGTCAAACGGGCCCTGGATCTTTTTATTTTTATATATATACTGGCACGGCAAAGTGACCACACGGCACCTGATGGTGAGCGCAGTGCGGTCCAATTAGAGTATCGAGTAGCGAGAGACAATCGATCCACCGCTACTCAACACAATCATGCCGGCCTGCTTCTTCACACTACGCCATGGACAAGAAGGTGAAGAAGAGGTCGAGGGTCTAGTGTAGAGTACTCAGAATGCCGCAAAACAGCCAAACAACGTACCCCAACTCTAGACCCCCGACAAAAACCGGATGTACACTGGCTGATCCCGGAACGCGACACACTTGCGAGTACCACTATGGCGGGTTTTACACCCTGTGTACGGTGGTCGCTATCTGGGCGGATATGAATATCCTACCACCAGCAATCTCATTACATTATGTGGTATCAAGAATCTGGATGAGTTCAATGCCAAGAAAACATCATGCGCGTGCTCATGGAAGAAATGCTTAATGTTATCTTGAACCCCATTGGGGTGTTCCACTCTCACTGCAGAAAATCCTTGAAAGCATACTATTTAAAAAAGTGGCGAGATATATTTAATTACGATAGCCGAATACAAGGCGTTAAATAAATTGCTGTTGATGTACTCATCTCAATAAATTAATACACTAAAAGAAGGGCTTGCTCTACTGGGAGCCCTCCACGCCTAATCGCCAATCGAAAGATAAAAAAAAGTTTGATATAAACTAATAGTATTGTCACGAACTGAGTGTTTTTGAGATCCATTAAAAATCCATAAAAAATTTACACTATTAGTTATAATCTTAGATTAGTTATATATCCTATATAGTAAACAAACATTAAAACACGACCGTGGCACTCAAACACTTCACCGAAATCAATTCTCCTATACTATATAGGACCCTAATATCAGTTTGTTTATGTTGTAACGGTGGGCGTAACATAAGGTACATATGTTTTTTTATTAATTGCGATGACCCCCAAGGTGGCAGGCCATATCAAACCCTAGGGGTCGAAAGCAGGTTGGAGGTGCAAGGGGTTTACGTTAACATCATGTCGTCATATAAAAATTGCGGGTCTATGAGATGTAAATGGGAATCCACGATAAAGATATCATTCTATAAAGTCGTTACCATAATTTCGACTTTCATTCTTGTTAGCAATACATTGAAAATTTGAATGTACTAATCAATTGCGTAACTTGCTTTAGACGGGCCCTGTATCAAAATTAGGGGGGGCAAAGGAAGGGTAAAGAGTTTAAGTGAGATTGTGGATAACATTTTACGAATTTTTCATACACGCGTTCGGGGGCCCCGTATCATCGACACGGCTGATACGGCGGTAGCTACGCTCCTGGTACTAATAATATAAACCTAAGAATTTGTTTGTTTGAATAGGCTAAAGTTAAGCAACTATCAGCCCAATTTGAAAAATTCTATTTGCATTTTATAACATACTAGATGTTGATCGCCGCTTGGTATTTTTCTTTTAAAGAAAAGGTATAAAATCCATGGAGACATCCTAAGCCATTACACTTTTCTATATCATGGTATCCCATAGGAAACGTGCATTTTCCGGGATAAAAATCTGTCATTCTCAGACCCCTCAACTAACACTATGCAAAAAATCTAGTCGATCTCTGTGCTGATGCTCTGTGTAAAACAAAAACCAAACAATACCACAGGAACCGTTCATTTTCCGGGATAAAATGTGCTATTCCAGACTATATTCTATCTCTGTGCCAAATTTCAACCAGATCCGTCCAACCGTTCTGACGTGATTGAGTAACAAACATCCATCCATCCATCCAAACATTCTCATTTATAATAGTAGTAAGAAGTAAGACTAACTTTGGTCGCGGCTTCTCCCGCGATATATTTTCAAACCGAAGTAGATATTTTTTTTGTTGATTTATTCTTTAGTTTCAGTCCAAATATTCGACAAGAAATATTTTAATGGTTACAAATTGGCGTAGAAACATCTATTCTTTATACCTACGGACCCTCAGAATAATAACTTATTATTCTGAGTACGGACCAGGCATCTATTTCGAAATCTAACGGCCTTAAAACAATATGGTTTTTCCATTTTCACATTTTTAATTTCTTATTTAGGATGTTGATTAAAAAAATAAGATTGTCATGTCCAACCTGAGTTATTAAAATATTATAAAAATCGGATCAGTGGCTTACTTTCATCCCCTATTTCAGTGAAGATGTCGATCAATAAGTGTAGTGCGATGGGTTGATTTAAAAAAATAAAGCACCTGTGCCGCCGCTTCGATTCCCGCACCGGGACAAATGTTAGTGTGACAAACACATTTGCTTTGGGTCTGGGTGTTGTGGGACTGTAGTCCCTCGATGTTCTCGATACCCACGGTACAGATTTAACCTATTGTGGGGTCAGGACTATGTGTGTGGTCTTTTGGTGTAGTACTGTATGTATTTGGGATTGGAAATAAATAAAACAATTTTGGCTGTATTCACTTATGATTATAAAGATTAAAAGACATTTTGGTATTTGTACCCCTATGCACAAATAGTACTGTTAATTTAAAACTAACCTATTGGCTATTTGGAATACACTGAAATGTTTACATGGAATGAAAACTAGGTCAATGCTTAGTTCTAAGCATCCTTATAGTATTCCAATTTTTAAACTGCGTCATAAGAACCATTTAAAAGTGTGATGAGTTATTATCTAAGTATATATAATTACGGTTCTCTACTAAACATTATCAATGAGAATTATAAATTTTCACACTCATTAAGCTAATAATCCTTATTGGAATGTAAAAAATATTATTTATAAAATGAAGATACAATTCACTGCTTTAAAATATAAGCTAAACATACTAAACACTGAAATATCCTACAATAGTTATGATTTTAACTCATCACTTTTATACAATGAACAAAGAAACCTTCCATTTATCCAGTGAAGTACATTAATCGTTTATGTTATTAGTCTTAGGCCTGATTTTTCAATCCTTACAAAAAATGACTAAAAATTAAGTAACAACTAGTTTTTCGGCTGATTGATAATCCATAGTCTATTTTTAAATTTTGTTAGTCTCTGTGGCATTGAGCGAATAGCCAGCTGTGAAACAAAGGGCTGCAGGTTTGATACATGCACCAAGACGAATATTTGTTTAGTCCAAAACAATTGTTTTAGGTCTGAGTGTTGTATGACCGTAAGTCTCTCTTAGTTCCCGATACCCACAACACCGGGTAATTTTATCTTAGTGTGAGGTGACTGTTGATAATAATACTATTTATTATTGCTATTAACTGTAATTAATCTCAAAAGTAATATAGTAATTATTTAACAGATTATAAAAAAGTTGATAGAATTATATTGGTTAAACAACATTACAGCAGGATGCAGCAGGACAGATTATTGCAATTTACTGTCAGACAGATTCATGTCCAAAATGTCACTCAATTGTTTAATACTAAACTATCATTGAATTACATGAAACCAGAGTATTATGTTCAATATTAGTATTATACTCTTTGTATTGTTTTATATTACATATATATATATATATATGCAAATTTAAAGCACCACATACACATGATACACAGGTGTCTTTGGAACATATGTTGAAATTATGTAAGTATGCTTATCAAAAATATCAAAATTCTTAAATTATTATTCACCTTTTTTTATCCTGGCATGGCAAAGTGACCGCACTGCACCTGATGGTAAGCACAGTGCGGTCCAATTAGATTATTGAGTAGCGAGAGACGAACTATCCCCCACTACTCAACACAATCACCACCTAGACTCTATAGTAGTAATATGGTGTGTAAAATATAGTTGCCTGTGTATATACATTAAATTGGGAAATCATGTATGTTTGATAGTAAGTAAAGTTAATAAAACTAACACTCGTATTTATAATAGAGAAAAACATTTTACTTGAGTAAAAGTAATTACTTGAGCAATGATTCTATTTTATAGTTAAGAATTCTTAACCAAGTGACAATCGTTTGACGTAAGATTTCTAGGCAAAGCATTAGCAGCGATGTCCGATGCTTGAGTAACAAAATGACTTACTTAAGTAATTGCTTGAGACAAAGTAATGTCTGTTTATAAATACGAGTGTAAGTATTGGCAAAACCCTATTACTAAAATACAAAATATTTTACTTTCACACTTATGGTGGTGATGTGATTATGTTATTGCAATATCTGTTTTAATTGTTTGCCCATTCACCTTGTATGATGTTTTATTATTCCAGATTTCTAACTGACTGGACTGTGAGGCAAAATATGAAAGCTTGCTGATATCTATCTATACATACTTATATATGAATAAATATAACATACAAACAAGTTCTTTTGCATAAATAAAGTTAGTTAGTTGCCAAATTTAACTAGTTATTTTGATGCATATGCCTGCTTTGTCTAGAATCAAAGATAGGATTTCAGTATAAAAATTTAATGTTCTTGTTGATCACATTTTACTTGTAAATAAAAAATAAACTATGTCTACTCTGAATAATGTAAGGTTTTTATAGCATTATAGAAAGTATTATATCATTTTATATGACTCAAATATTCTGTAGTATTTTATTTAACTATCAATATAAATCAGTGTTGTCAACTAGTGTACACCAATAATTTAGTACCTTGGACATAATCTGTTTACAGTGCCAAAATGAATTCAATCTAACTGACATGAAAACAAAATGACAGCCATTTGTCTATGTAATACAAGTCAAAGGTTCATATAATGATTTGAACATATTTTATTTTCTATTGTTTGACCAAATACTGTGAAAGCTATTCTTCTTAGGATTGAAAAATTAGCCGATGTATAAATTTAGTTGAATATCCATGACATATCTGGTAGTGTCAGATTATTGTTTTTTTATCAATGAATGTGTTCACATTGGGTACATCAAAGACAACATTTTACGAATAAACTACACATAAATAAATTGATTGATAGGTAGTTTAAAGTAGTAAAATTGTTTTCTTAGTATACTGTTCTACAACTAAGAAGTATATTACACATCATCTATTGTTGGTAACCAAAATGCCATATTGGTACAAGCAGATGCAAGCATCATAAATTTAGGATTAAATTGTACACACTGAATGGGTGCTGGGTGATCTCCATTTAGTACACAAACTTTGTAGCCAGTATCTGCATTCCACACATGTACTCTGCCATCTGTTGACCCGCTAAAGATATATTGTGAGTCTGGGCTAAATGATGCTTCTATTGGTATACCTTTGTTGTTCAAATGGCCTGTGAATGTTTGAAGGGGTGTGCCGTGGTATGCATCGACTAATCTTATTATCGAACCATTTGTACTAATCAACATAGTTTTGCCATCACGTGAAAACTTTAGTCCAGTCCAATCACATTCCTTTTCTTGATTTAATTTAAATGTGACAAATGGGCCTTTATCAAACGACCTTAGATCATATAACTTGATACTCTCAGAATTTACTCCAGCAGCAAATATGAGTCCCTCAGGGTCGTATGCAGCTACTGGTCTTCCTGACAAGTGCATTAAACCCTGACAATTTGGGGAACGAAGATCCCATAACCTTAGTGTTTTGTCCAGTGACCCTGATAAAAAGGTGTCCTCCACAGGTGATAAACATAATGTCACTACTTTTTTCGTGTGGCCAGGAAAATATCTTATGTATTTGTTGTCATGAAGGGACAAATACCTTATTGTGTCATCAACTTTAGTGGAGCTATGAATCGCGGTGTTCTTGGCATGTGTAAAGTGAATTAGATCGACACCATATTTTTTACTGTTTACAGTTATCATTTGTGTCCCTTTTTCACAATCATAAATAACAATTTGGTCATCTTCACTGCATGATATCAACGTCTCACCACTGGGAGAAAAGTCTATACTGTTAATTTTGTCTGTATTTTCTCGAAAAACCTTCGCTACTTTAAAGCTTCTTACAACTTGGTCAACCAATTTCATCATTTTAAAATATCATATATTACGACCTGATAATAGTAATTTAAACCAACCGATGCACTGAACTTAAATAAAGCTTTGGTTTTTGTACAATACTCAAATCTCAGTATTATTATGTGTACATAGTATTCTGTTTATAGATAGAAAGATGGATCATGGCACCACAGACAGCACAATATTTTTACTCTGCATCACAGATTACGCTACGCTTCTCTTCATAGAAGTATCATCGAAAATGACCATAGTGGTTTTAATATTATTGCGACTAAAATATTATATAATTTTGAATTCACAATTATTTATTGATAGTCAGTATGGTTTGAGGTAAAAATAAATATAGTATACTTTTCTAGGCACATAAAATTACGTCAATCAAATAGGCACAAAAACGAAATGATATATAGAATCTTATCCGTGTATAGTCTTATCTAAAAATATTCCCTGTATTTTATTAAAAATAATGTATGTACCCCAATTTTTTCAAAATCAAATCAAAATTATTGCTGTAGCTGTATTCAAAGAGAATGTACCCATAAATATAGTTTTTTATATACAATACCATGCCACACTTTGTATTACTTTATGCTGTGGTGTGTACAGCCTCGTGAGTCGTGAAGTATCAAGTAATGCAACTACAAAAAAAATTAGCTCATTTGGGTAACAAAATGGACGGAGTGTAATGGCGCTTGTAATTCTCAGTGATGTGAGATATTATGTTCAATTCTGTGTTGAATCTCAATAACACGGTGGACGAATGTTAAATTTTCTACTTTCCACCGATTATATCTAGAGATCGTGACTTTATTTTATCAGTAATATCAAGGGACCTAGATTTTTTTGATTATGGTATCCATTTTGTGAACAACCTTGTTGGTGTGGCGTTTTAGTGAGTATCTTTATCTTATATTCCATAAAAGTGGAATTTCTGTACCTTATAGCGTCATCTTATCAAAGGAAAATCTTATAATGTGTGCATATCACTCTAAACATTATTATTTTTTATTCGGATTCTTTGCCAACGCAATAGGTACCTACTTCATGAACTCTCTCTTGTGATGTGTTACGGTTTATCAAATTATTAGTACGTACTTGATTTCCAGAGTGTAACTTATAAATTAATGTTAAGCTTTAAAGCTATTAGTTAAACATTTCAGGTAAGCAAATCATATTTTTGTAATAATTAATGTCAACAATGAAAAATCTTTACGTAGACTGAAACATTAGTATTTACTGTGTATGTTTTTAATTGTTCGCGCATCACGTAAAAATGGTTGTAAGTATTCCGTTGCTCGTTACACCACTATGTTTATGTTAATCTGGAAAGATTATATCGGATTAAAAAGCCTGATGGTTGATTTGTCGTATGCGACAAATGTCGTATTACCGTAAGTGTGGCTGGGGCCTGGGTAAATAACGCAGCTACTGTAGTATTATTAGACAGACGTAACATTCTATGACACGAAACGTCGACCATGGTGCCATGCAGTACTTAAAAATTTAGATCTGGGTGATGTTGCCATTGTTTACTTTGGCCTATATCATAAGTTGAGCAAACTGCTTGTTTCAGCATTAAAACTCAAAGAAACAGGGACAAAGCTATGAGCAAGCCTAGTATCTAATTAAAGAAATATGTACTGGGAAATAGTATCAATAGGAATTATCTGATCAATTTCCATGAATTTTCACAGCTAAACCAAATTAATTATATCAAGGGTAATTTTATAAGTAGTGATAGTTGTCAGATTAAATAGCCATGCTAGTTATGTCTCTACTCACCTATTCATATCTATGTAACTCATACTTAGCTATACTCTGATTTTTAATTAAATAGACTAATAGCAGCGATAGCCTAGTTGGTTGTGGTACAGACTGCCAAGACGAAAGTCGTAGGTTCGAAACCCAAGTGGCATACACCTCTGACTTTTCTAAAGTTATGTGTGTATTAAAATATTAATTATTGCTTGCTTTAACGGTGAACGAAAACATCGTAAGGAAACCTGCATATCTGAGATTTTTTCGAAGGTATGAGAAGTCTGCCAACCTGCATTAGGCTAGCGTGGTGGACTAAGGCCTCTAACCTCTCATTAGTAGAGGAGGCCCATGCCCAGCAGTGGGACAATGTTTAATACAGGGCTAGTATTATTATTATATTATTATAATTAAAAATCAGAGTATACCTACTTTAACATTTCTCTTAGTATGTCAAAATATAATTTGAATTGTTGATTTGTGTTTTAATATGTATTTTGTTCCATAGGAAATAATAAGGTGCATGACAAAAGTCTATGTACAGCCAAATATAGATTAGATTAATCTGTTGTTTTTGCTACAACTTATAAAATGAATCACTTACATACATATTCACGGTAATAGACATAAACGGTAATATAAAGTGTAGCCTAACTATAATCTATGTCTAAGTTCACAGGTTAAGTTCTATAGCAACTAGTTTATATAAACCAGGATTTATGTTGGTCTATGTTTTAAAAAAGGGCCTAGTAATGATGATACATAAAGTCAAAAGGAACTAATTTGCATGATTAGTGACTGAAATATATTTTTTAGTTAATAGACCCAACATATTTTGGTTTGATATAAAATTAAAATATGGTGATATAATGTGATGGGTGTTGTTCAATGGTTTATATTAAGAAAATAGCAATATGAATTTGTTCATATTATATCTGTCTTAATTGTATAAAAAAGAGTGTAAAAGTTTATACTTGAGTTCTTCCTGTCTAATTGGTTTTCTATGATTGTAGGTAATTCAAATCTAGATATGCTTTAATACTATAATATTAATTATATTCAATATGTCTGAATATATTTTAATGCACTCTTTATCATAATGTACTGGATTTATCATCCATATGGGATTTGAAGTGGAATAGATTAATTTATTGATATTAATCAGGTATTGATGCATTCTTGTCATGGAAATGTAGCATAATAAATGAATAATAAATTTTGTATATTGTTATTACTAAATAAACAAAAACAATAAGTTGAAAATATATAAATTTGCATTATAATTCATTTTCATGAGACATATTGATTTACATCCCAAAAAATCCTTATATATATTATTCAAACCATTCTTTATAACAATTATTTTTAAATTTATACTAGCATAATATATATATTTTTAATATTAACCTCATTATTTAGAAGATAGAATGGGGAGTTTGAATTTTATATTCTATCAGTTGTTTAGCTTTTTTCCATCCCTCTGTTATGCAGTGTCTTATCTTGTTTATTTTTACATTTATTATTATATTCGAAACTGTATTTGTAAAAATCTTTATATCCCTCAATATAAAGATTTTATGTGATTAAGGATTTCATTTATTGTTGTACTAGCTGTTGCTCGCGGCTCCGCCCGCGTGGTGGTCATGTTTGAGACAAAAAGTATACACTACAAAATACCAATTTTCATGCATTTAAGTTAAAAAATGAAGGATTTTCATACAAACTTTCTTACCCTATTTAACCCCCTTAGGGGTGGAATTTCCAAAAATCCTGAAATATATATTTTTTATTTATTTTTTATTTTTGACTAAAAGGCCAAATACTAATTTTCATAAACTTATCTTCAAAAATGACGGATTTTCATACAAACTATCATCCCCTATTTTACCCCCTTAGGGGTGGTATTTCCAAAAACCCTTCCTTAGTGGATGCCTACGTCATAAAAGGTACCTACTGTCAAAATATCAAGTCTCTAACCCCAGCCGTTTTGGCAGTGCGTTGATCGATCAGTCAGTTTCTTCTTTTATATATACAGATTTAAAAAAGGCCATGTCACCTGATTTTATGTTTCAATTTTGTTTGGACTGTTTCAGGCTGGTAGCTGTCATTTGCTTAGTTCAAATTATTTTTTAAATATTTTTAGCTACTGTAACCATTACTGACATTTATTCATAAGCCTATTTTAACAAACAACTACAATCTTTTTATTATTTGAATGACAGATGAGCTGGTTGAATGCCTAATGGTAAGCACCATGCCTGCCTCTCCAGTCACAAAACATAGATTCTGTAGATAGGAGCCACTGTCCCATATCCCCTTAACCAAGTAAGCTAAAGTTTAAACCCAAGGAGTTGCCCTTCCCTTTATCAATATAACTGTTTCTGTTGCTTGTATTATCAAAACAAATTTACCACAATACACACCTCAATGACATCATAGAATTGTGTCTGGAAAACATGTTGGGGAAATTAGCATACTTTTACCTCAATAATAAATTTGACGGTATGGGAAATTTGTCAACCCACATTTAGCCATTGGGGTGGATGAAAGACATCAATTACTCTTATTTGTATAGGAGGTATGTGACCAGCAGTGGCACATAATTAGTTTACTAGGTTAGAATTATATACTCATATAATTGTTAAGTTATTTAGAGTTAATTATATGTAATCTGTGTTTATAGCAACATTTTAGGTTGATCGAGGTCTACATTTTATCTGCATAACTAAACGGGAAAAGTTGTATGCTATATGTCAATTCCAGTATCATAAGCGTATAGCTTTTCCCCTTAGTCATGTCAGTAAATATTTTCACCTAAGAAGAAGATATTTTTAAGATCACATTTTCTTCAATACTGCAATGAAGACTTCTAACTTATGAAAGATAACCTAAAACTGTTAATGCCTTTTAAATTGTAATAAATGGAATGACTATTGACTATTACACCTAATATAAGTTGCATTTGTCTGAAAGAAAATGCGTTCATATTTATGATATACATAATATTTTCTTTGCAGAATAAAATGGGAATATCACATTTTATTTGGATTCTTCTTGAAAGAGACACTATGTTAATTCACTCTTAATAGAGTGATGGACTCATATAATTTATTTGGTGATGATGGAAGCGGTATGTTGGAAGGACTTACTGATCTTGGTGGCACAGACAGCTTTGCTGGTAGCTCGTCAACAGGAGTAACAGGAGATAATAAAGATGCAACTGAAAACAGGTAAATCTAAACTGACCAAAATATGTTTTTGTCTTAGCAATATAAAAGGCTTTAAGTGCTAATAGATTTCAAAATATGCAGTCTATTATTTGTTATTTTGGATAACATAATTTAAGTAAGTTAGAGTACTGGTATTATTATATACTAGTATCGTATTTCTATCAAAATGCTTAGCATCTCATTTCGAATTCGGGTATGGTGATATTGGGTTTTTCTATTTAAAAGTACTTTATTTAAAAAGTTTATTTAAAAGTACTCACTATCAGCCTGGAGTCTGGAATTGTGCCCGGTATGGCGATAGGCTCGCCTGCTATTACATGATGGGACCGTAATAAATTCGGCGAAATGTGGGTTTACTGGTTACTTCTTTGCCTCCTACAGATTACAGGCGTGATTGTATATTATGTTTGTATGTAAATGATACTGCGAAAAGATACATTTGTAAGTCCACATAAGTCTGTGCAGTAATACGAGGTGAATATTGGTTCGCAAAATTAACAGGTTTCATTTCTAATCAATTAAATAGTTTTTTCAACACTAAATTATGATGCTATTTTGAGGTTTCATAATAATTAACTGAGTATTTTTAAACTATGGTTGTTCGTTTTAGACTCAACTACACACTTGAAATATTTTTATTTCATTTTATAAAAAGTACCAATTGTTTGATATCTTTTTATTCTATGATAATAGAATTAGTGTAAAATTTGAATTTTATATATCTGTATGGAAGGTAATAACCATCCACATAATAAAGTTACAGACAATCCTACAGTCAGGGTGGTGTGGCCACAGAAGGGGGGATTCAAAAATTGACTTCATTTGGTGGAGCACCTGGAGGTATAAGCAGTAGTGCTCAACCAGTGGCAAACCCTAGTACTGGACCGCCAGCACCTGATTACCACGACTATGGCGGGTATCCTCCAAGGCCCAGATTGCCGCAACCGCCTCACGCGCCACTACATCCCAGTCATCATGTGCATCCATCTCATTCATACCCGGGCTATCATCCTGGGCCAGATGCGATGTATGCTATGCCAGATCAGCCAAGTATGTTTCCTTCATTCAATTTGCATTATTAGAAAAAAATAGATTATCTACAACTAATAAAATATTATTCTAACTAATTATTTACAACAATCAATCATCTGCAATTATTCACAATTTATAGATATAATTTCTAAATAGATTTGTTGTAATTAATAGAAATGTTTATATTTATTTATTTATTATAAGAGCTAAATAATATTTGTCAACAAAGTATTGGACAGATTTATTGTTTAATGTAAATGGTGTTTTCATTCATCAATTTTACATGTCAATTTAATGATCATTCTAAATCTTATAGAAATTTGGAATTTATGGTAACTATTCCAAACATAAACAGTTAGTTTCTGCAGGCTGGCATAATTATTTCCTGTGGGGTGGTATAGTTATCACTTAATACTCAAAGTGGCACTGCACTTACTATCAGGTATAGTGTGGTCACTTTGCCATGCCAAAATAAAAAAACAAGTTACACAGGCCCCCTCGAGCAGAGAATTGGGATTTATACTCTGCAATTTGTTATGGAATCTGTGCGAAAAAAGAACTTGTGTCATGACCAATATGTTCTGTTTTTTTTATTTACTAATAGAAAAGGTGTGTAAAAGGTTTTGAGATTCTATTAGAAATATATCGTACAGTCGTGACATATTATATTGTATCCTTAGAATTACTGGAAGAGAAAACTCATGATATTTCAAATACCTAAAATAAACCAGTATGTCCTCTGTTAATTTTCACACCAAATTATTCATAAAAGCGACGGTGGCGCCCAAAATCCATTTGGGAATACATTATTAAAGTAGCTATTTGGCGTTAAACTTTTACAAAAAAATGCGCGGTGAAGAATATTCAACAATCCGCAAGCGGGCCCTATCGACTAATGTAACGGGCTATCGCATGCTTAAACAGAAATCTCTCGTTCCCCGCATGCGGGCAATGAAAACGACTACAGCATGCGGTCCCTATGGCATGCGTGAACAAAAATCTCCCGTACCCCGAATGCGAGCTCTAACAACCAATGAAAATGAGCTTTTAACGATTTACGCTCTTCGTGGTTTTCAAGAAAATTTGATACTGAATGAAAGTAATTTCATTTTCTTTATTTTTCTCTGAAAATAATAATAATAATGGTTGACTGAGATGTTTAAGCTTTTAATTCAAATATTTAGACTTATGCAGCAATATAAGATAACTAGATGACTCATTCGAATTAACACAATTTTTGTTAAATTAAAACTTATTACCTATGCAGCAAACATTTGGAAGGACCACTATTTATTTTTCAACAATAAAAGTAAAATTAACATTTCTACTAAATATATTTTACATAAACGCTTTAACGGTAAAAGGCCAAATTCTAAATAAGAATTTCGAAAGTGTGTAAATTTCGCAGAACTGCATCCGGCCAGTGTGGTGGAGTAAGGCCTTACCCCTCTCATTAGTAGAGTACACTGGGACAATTTATTATACAGGGCTTGTATTACACTGGTCAACAGTAGTTTTGATACCCTGATAATACAAATGGTTTCAGATAGTGTTAAGCCTACAATTAATGGAACTATGAATCATTTTGGTAAATTGGGTTTAGTTTTTTTTTATTTAACGTTTTTTATGTATCTCTATAAAAAATTTAAAACAAGTCATGAAAAAAATTGTTTCTTTTTAAGTTAAGTTTTTATTGAAAAATATCATTAGTCTTCTTATTTTTTTTAGTTGTACGCGTCTTGAGTTCGGTCGACACTTGTCACTTGGTCAACAGTGGCCGTGACGAACGAAGTGATGATTTTGTAAGCAGTAAGCTTGCTATTCGTGAATATTTGGTTGAAATAAGTTCAAGTACTTACTCAATGTGGCAAAGACGAACTATAGACTATATTGTGCTATTTTTGGTAGTAATAATCTATTCATAAAAAAACACAACATGTTTTTTATTTATTCACAACGTTTTTTTTAAATATATAATATTTACAATCACAAAACTACAAAGAAACTCAAGTAGGTAGATGAAATTAAAACACTATTGGCCGCCGGCCCTACCGTGTGTTTACATAACCCGCGCATGTAAGTAATTATTTCAAGGATAGGGCCGAGTCACAATACTGTAGAGATAACATTACCGTGCATCTTATGAGTCTTTCTTTTGTGAGAGTTTAATCTCTTTGTATAGACCAACATAAATCTGACATGTTTTGGTTTTATCTATCCTAATACGATTTTTCTATCATTTTTACATTTCCATTAAAGTGTTCTGCATGTTCCTAGCTGTAATTTCCAAGTCATCAGGAAACCCATGTAGGTGAATTTTGTTTTAAATTAAAAAAATGTTTAAATTAAAAAAAAAATAAGAGTGTAATTTTGTCCTCATATTTTTCCCCCTCTCTCCTGAGGATTTTCTAAATCTTTAACAATTTCTTTGCACTACAACACTATGGTATTCCCTGGAAAATATTGTTCTACTGAAACACAATAACTGTTAAGTTTCTATCATCATTCATTAATAATCAAATTTGAGCGTAGTCATAAATTTCAGCGATCAGCGACTTTTCCACACTCAGTTTAAGAAACGATTTTTAAATATAATATTTAAAACCTTCTCCATCCTTCTGTTGTTTCATGATTCTTCATTCAATATGGAGTGGTGCGAGTATTTTTTTTCTCTATTTTATAACTTTAGCTTTGCCAACGGCCAGGGACTCTCACAAAGGCCACACATTTGTTGTTTCCAACGAACTTACTTTACCTTACAGTGTATCTGCATTTTGTTGCATTATACCTAGCTGATATTCCTCCGGATTAAAACATATTTTGTACGAATTAAAAGTCAATAAATGAAACAAAGTTTAATTCATAATAAATAAATTATTAATATTTTATTATTATTATTATTTAAATAAATAAATTCATCACATTGGTAACTTACCCCAATGCACGTTGTGTGTCCTCCAATCTTATTAAATAACGAAATAACTTGCTAGTTGCACTAAATAAAGTACAAGCTGTGTCACGTGGCATTTCAGTAATGTAAAGATGCGAGAAAAGAATGAGCAAAAAGAGATTTCTAACGTGTTGCAAACATTAAATAACAGTTATCATTTTAAGGAACAGTTGGCATCTTGATTATTGTAAATAATCCAATTACATAAAAACCAGAGCCAACACAGAAATTTCATGAATATATTCGTAAACACGTGTTTTAAATAATAATAATCCGCAATGATACTTAGGGCAACAGTTTTTTTTTGTTTTTTTTTGTTTTTTTGTTGACCAGTGTATTATTATATGTTATGTGCATAAACCTTAATACACAAAAACAGATTACTTTATAACTATTGGACGGCGACGTGATAGTTCTGTTTGCGCGTAGATTGCAACAGATAAAAAAACTGCTGCCTATATCAATTTATACCATGGACGCTATTTTATATTTCTATGTCCTATATACTGAGATATAGCTAATCAAGTTATGGTTATTTTATTTATTATAGTATTCTCAAGTGCACTACACTAAGCATGAACCCCGACATATTTAATAAAATGTTATCGTACTACAGGTATTGCAGTAGATATGGGTGTTTGGTCTGGTCCCTCAGGTGCGAACAGATATTCTGCAATTACACCAAGTTATAGGCACACATATGAACATCAACAAAAAATGCACCAGTACCCTCCTCAGCAGGTGAGTTATGTTTTTATGCGTATTAGTTGGGACGTGATATTCAGAATTTCTTATCTCGTGACATGATTATACAATGAAATGACTCTATATTTTAAATGTGAAACCTTAAAATGAAACTAATTTTACGGATTCTATAAGTTTATTAAACTTTTTTATCCCGACGTTTCCAAAGCTTCACATAGTCCTTCATAGTCACGGGGCGGACGATGCAGAGAAATTTGTTTTAGTAACTTCATTCAAAGGTTTTCAAATATTGATAAGCTAAATAATGAAAATAAAAATCCAATAAATATTTTGTATTGATTAAGAAAAAATATATTTTTCTTTTCTATTAACCATCTAAGTGAAACAACCAGACCACAAAACCAGTCCCTAGAAATCCAAGATCAACCAAAAAGGCCTAAGGACTTTCCCGTGTTGGTAACTATTCAGTATCTCGATCATCCTTTCCGTATATTGTCACAATAAACCAGTAGAATGTAACAAATCTGAAATAAATAAGTTCGCGGCTCAATATCCGAAGGGGAAGGTAAGGGTCCTATTAATAGTGCACTCACGGTTCGCAGAGTTTATTTTCGTTCCATGATGTGATAGGTAACAAGCCTTTTTCTATCAGTTTCAAATTAATGTTTAAGTAATGTGAACATCGCACCATCAGCCCCATGTTCCAATTCCGAACTAGACGTGTGTTTTATGCAATCGAAAAATACGAATAAAAATTTAATACTCTATATTCGCGCCTTTTGTGACATCGCCATCGCTGTTCGTTATCGCATCTAACATACCATTCACTTTATTACATGCCACCATTCTTATTTCAATATTCCCCTCACATTACCCATCACTCGTTATCATACTTGCCAAATAAACAAATTCTTTAACCTGTTCCACTCTCTCACCATCTTCGAGTATACTTATACCATAATCATGTGTGTGACTGTTGGATGTTATTATTATTCGGTAGAATCTTCTTTTCTTCACCATAACTTTCGTGTTACTTCTTCCATTAATTTTCATTTCCTTCTCCAATCCTGGCAATACCCACAACTATTCGAAACTACGACGCAACCAGGGCAGTGCCCTGATCACAGCCCCCCTTCGATCTACAAGCCAGAGTACGACCTGGACAACTGCATCCCTTCGACTATCTCCCTATGCACCAAACCATATTGCCCCGGATTGAGCGCACCCTACTGCCCAAACAACTTCTTTGAACAATAAGGGTTACTTTAAACTAGGTAGATACCGTCAGTTAAACCGTAATCCGGCACTATGACCCCTCAAGCTATTAACTGTTCAATGATTACTCCCGGATTGTCCGTCAAATATTGAGACAGTCCTTTATATTGTGTTATTTTTATTGTGCCCCACTCTAACAATGATATCACATTACATAAAACTCTAACCCATCCTCAAAATAGCAAAACTACTGGACGGTACCTACGATTTACAAGTCAAGATAAAGTTATTTGTAAGTTCAATTCAGTGTCCGTATTCTTGATGTTCCGACGTATAAATAAATTGTATGCTGTAGTATATTATATTTTTTTGTTTAATAGGGTGCTGGATTAGGGGCTCTTCAACCACAAACAGGTGCATATTTGCCTCGACAGCCTCATTTCTCACAACCCACATCACAACAACTTTATGGACAACAACAGGTATTTGTTTTTCAGTTGAAAATTGTACTGATATATCTTTTTTCTGTCAGTTGCTCATATTTATTGAACAATGACTTTCTTTTCCGAATGGCATCACCAGTTACGTGATATTATATAATAAATTAAAATTCAGGTGAAAGTTATATAAATATAAATTAACAATTATTTTTTCAATATTTGTATGTTTTAGCTGCTTTACTGGTAGTACATATGTTAAAAAACTACAAACAAATCGCGTAACATTCGTGGGGTTAGATTGGGGAGAAGTACCTTTAGGCATTCTTACACACTTTTCGTTCGGCATTTACACATCCAATCACGTTGCAACATCAATACAGTTGTGATGCAGTACTCGCGGTTCCCGTAGAGTATGCCGCTCTTTCTTTTCTGCTTATATCACCAGATAAAGTAGCGCATTGGAAA
Organism: Laothoe populi; assembly: GCA_905220505.1. Classification (NCBI taxonomy): domain Eukaryota; kingdom Metazoa; phylum Arthropoda; class Insecta; order Lepidoptera; family Sphingidae; genus Laothoe; species Laothoe populi. The sequence goes on along the minus strand of HG992151.1, from coordinate 10,473,570 downwards.
TACGCACATACAACGTATCGTATTGTATAGTCTCGCGTTGCCAATGCAATACGTTCACGAAATACAAAAACAATTACACAACTAATTAGACGTCTTTTGACTCAAGGACAAGTAAAAAAGTGTATGAATCATTAATTATTTGGTAAGTTATATTCTAATGCTATGATTTTTCTTTGCAGAACTATCCTAGCTATACTCAGATGCACCCACCGGCCACGTCTAGGATTAGCCAACATCCAACATATCATCAACAAATGGATGTCAATCCACATCAGTATGGAATACCTCATGGTCAACAAACTCACAATACAATACCTCAACATCAGCCTCATCAAAGTATGGCGAGTCATACAGGCGGTCTGGGTTCAGCAATACAAAGCCACCCAAATGTTCACCTACATCACGCAGGCACTCCTCCTATACATCATGTTCCACGCCAGTCTCCAGTGCCTCCAGCATCCGTTGCACCATCACATTCTGTACCAACACAGATGCCGTATGCATCGCCTCATCATTCTGTATCAATGAGTTATCAACCACACCAAATTCAACATCCTCTTGACGTTAATGTAACCAATCAATATACTGTAAAGCCTGGAAGTATTGAGTCGGGGAGTCCACAATACAGGCCGCCTTTTCCGCAGCTTTCTCCTCAAATATCACCAAGGGCGCAAATTTCTCCTCGTCAGCAGACACAATCACAATTGTCTCCGCGGCCCGTAATGTCTCCTGTGAAAGGGCCTAGTGCTTCACCGCATTCGCGAAATCTAGTGCAGTCACCAGTATCTACAGGCCCCCCACCAGTATCTTCCTCTTTTTCATCACAAAATACCTTGCAAGCTCTAGAACAATTGGTTTTACCTGCTGGCTCTGAATATCCATATCAACGTAATCCTTCATCTCCTGCTGTGGGTCACGTGGGATCTTCACCATCACAATGGAATCAAAACAAAATACCAACTCCTGTAAATAACATCACTCAAATGGAAAATATTGATCAATCATCTAAACCTAAAGAAACAAGCTTATCAGTTCCGACACTGAAGCCCGAATTAACCAAAACTATAGGTATTTCTGCCAGTGAAACAGATGACAAGGCTGCCGATAAAATTGAAATTGAAAGTGAAGAGGGCCCTCACAAATTTATCTCATCAGTTAATGTTAGCATAAGCAATATACAAAAGGATACAGTACCAGGTAATTCCACTGGAAATACTTTAATACCAACGAATATACACTCATCTGCATCTTCTATATCCGTTGAAAAAGTCGATAAATCTGTCAAGGTTGTTATTCCTGGAAATCAAACTAGTGATAATAATACTGAGTCAAAAACTGACGAGAGTAAATCTGAAAATATTGCGAAGGATGAACATAAGATGGAAACCTATCCAAAATCATCAGATAATGCTAGTAATCAAGAAGCAACAAATGAAAATCCATCAATACTTTCACCCACAGTTGCAAATGCTGCCAGTATGGACCACACTCACATGGCGAAATTGAATTTAACATTGAATCGTCCACCTACTTTAACTACATCCTGTAGCAATGCACAAAATCAATATGAAAATGTTTCATCTATAAATAGAAATCAAGGATATCAAAGTAATAATATTCAAAATGTGACAGCACCTAATCCTAATATGATGCCACAGACAGTTTCGGCAAACATTCCTCCAAATATACTTACATCTGTACACGTTAATATTCCCGTGACAACGTCGAATATTGTCCCTTCTTCTTTTCAAAATAGTACAGGTCCTGAGATACAGACAATATCCAATGTCCAGACTAATATTTCTTCACATTCTGCGCCACAACAAAATATTTTAAATCCAGTTTCTTCTAGTATACCAATAAATAATCCACAAAATAATATGCCATGCATTCCACCGCCACAAGTAATATCTTTACCAAATATTCCATCAACCATGTCAAATATAACGAATGTTCCAATCGGACAGGCAAATGTTGCAGCTAATGTATCAAATGTTCCTGTGGGAGTACCAATGAATGTTCAAAATATGCATCCGATTGCGAATAACCAAACTAATATTAGTAATATGCCTCACAATATAAATCAAAACATGCTGATTATTGGAACAAATACAGTGCCGCATCCCAATATGCCAAACTTGTATACTGCTTCACATCATCAAGAAAGGTTGTCATTACAACAACAAATACAAGAAATATACTGCTTGCCACCCTCCAACGAAAACCAAGAAAAAGTTAGATGTCTTCAGGATAGATTAGCATTATTACAGCAACACGAAACAAATGACAAATGTACCGGAGGACCTAATTGTATTTTACAAAATCCTGTGTATGGTACAAAAATGGTAGAGAGCCCACAAGTTACTAGCACTACTGGCCGCGGCCGTGGAAAGGGACCTGCAAAACCACGGAAGCCGCGAGCAAAAAAAGAGAAAAATGTTTTGGTAATACAGTCGTTGGACCACTTACCAGTTTCAGAAGATTGTGTTACAGCTGGTACAGGATTACAAAGTCATTCTGAAATTGATTTAGATTTGAGTGAGGATGTTACGATTTTGGATAGCAGTGCGATATCTGTGGAAGACATTAATGGTGGCAAGGTAAGAAAACCGAGAGGACCTCGAAAGAATAAGGAAAGAAAGCCAAGGACACCTAAGGAACCTAAAGATTTGGGAGAAAAAGTCGTCAAAGAACGCAAAAAACGCGAGCCAAGAGATCCAAATGCTCCTAAAAGAAAAAGAAACACCAAGAAAGAGACAATTGAAGTTTTAGCTGATACCACTACAACTTATGAATTTTTAGAACCAAATAAAGATTCTAAACCACATGATGTCACCAAAACCACCTTTGATATTGATATAGATAAAACAAATAACAGTATTCCAGAAATATCTTTAGATGAAACGAATGTTACCGATTTCGATGACATCCCTGTTTCGAAAATAGCAATAAAAGATTTATTAGAGGAGGCCGAGGCTAAGCGAGATTTGTGTGAAAAAGATGAAGACCTCGATTTGTGCACTCAGAGAAAAAGATCAACAAAGAAGAGAGCAAGTGGTAGTTGTAAAAAAGTGCCACTAAAACGATCTATACCAGGTAAAAGAAAGAAACGAGGGGGGTTAATACCCGACTCAGATGGAGAGCCAGACGATATGATGTCTACTCCTCCTCCATCGCCACCTCCAGAGGCGGACGATAGCTTAAAGCGTCGTTCCGCTAGAAACACTCAAAGGAAAAAATATACAGATGATGTTATGTTGCGACTTTCAGATGATGAATATACATTGTCAACTCCTAAAACTGAAAAAGAACCTAAGACTGAAGAAATAATTAATGAAACCAAAGATATTAACAGGCTTGATGGTACACCTAAGCCAAATTACATCTATGTCAATACTACAGAAGAAGATTCAATGATTGTTCAACATGTTCTTGCATGTCGAATGGGAAAAAGAGAGTTAAAGATTGATCCAACGCCTCTGGAGCCAGTGATAAAATTAGAAAACGACGATACTACAACTGATGAAATAATTGATACTTCTGCAGAGATTAAACCCATAAATCCTTGTTCAAGTGAAGATCAAACTACAAAAGTTTGCGAAAAAATGTCTAATGATGAAAAACAACCAGAATCTGAACCTTTCCAAGACATACTAAAACCAGAAAACAGTCCTGTTATAACAGCGACAGACAATATAGATTCTAAAATAAAAAAAACTACTTTGGTAGATGTCGAAGAGTATTTTGTCAAATACAGAAATTTTTCATACTTACATTGTGAATGGAAAACTGAAGAAGAACTGTATAAAGGCGATAAACGAATATTTTCAAAAATTAAGCGATTTAAACAAAAACAGGCTCAACAAACAAATATTTTTGAGTTATTAGATGACGAGCCCTTTAACCCAGATTACATTGAAGTTGAAAGAATTCTAGATATGTCGGAAAATCAAGATCCAGCTAATAATACAGTAGTTAAACACTATTTAGTTAAATGGAAAAGTTTGCAATATGAAGACAGCACTTGGGAGTTAGAAGAAGATGTAGATGTTGATAAAATAAAACAATATAGAACATTTAATGATGTTCCAGCCAAAGAAAATTGGCGCTACAAAAAAAGACCTATGGCTGAGCAGTGGGTACAATTAAAAGAATCTCCTCTTTATAAAGGAGGTAATACTCTGAGACTCTATCAATTAGAAGGTTTGAATTGGTTGCTGTTTTCATGGCATAACAATCGTAATTGCATTTTAGCAGACGAAATGGGTCTCGGAAAAACTATTCAAAGTCTAACATTTGTAAATTCTGTTTGGGAATATGGAATAAGAGGACCATTTCTTATTATAGCCCCATTGTCAACCATTCCGAACTGGCAAAGAGAATTTGAAGCTTGGACAGAAATGAATGTTGTTGTGTACCATGGATCCCAACAAAGTAAAAGTATGTTACAGGAATACGAATTTTACTATAAAAACGAGAAAGGGGAACCTATAAAAGACATGACTAAATTTAATGTACTTATTACAACATTTGAGATAATTGTTACGGACTTTCAAGAGCTCAAATCATTTAATTGGAGAATATGTGTTATAGATGAAGCACACAGACTAAAAAATAGAAATTGCAAGTTATTAGAAGGTTTACGGCAGCTTCATTTAGAACACAGGGTTCTTTTATCAGGCACTCCACTACAAAATAATGTTAATGAACTATTTTCCTTGCTTAACTTTTTAGAACCATCACAGTTTTCAAGCAGTGAAGCGTTCTTAAATGAATTTGGTCAATTGAAATCTGAGTCTGAGGTATTGAAATTACAGGCTCTATTGAAACCTATGATGTTAAGGAGGTTAAAAGAAGATGTCGAAAAAACTCTAGCTCCTAAGGAGGAAACAATAATTGAGGTTGAACTAACAAACATACAGAAAAAGTACTACAGAGCGATACTTGAGCGAAACTTTAGCTTCTTGCAGAAAGGAACAGCATCAGCAGCTAATATTCCTAATTTAATGAATACCATGATGGAATTAAGAAAATGCTGTATTCATCCTTATCTTTTAAATGGAGCGGAAGATCAAATACAATTTGATTATAAGCAAGCAAATGGTGAAGACAAGGAAGCTTATTACAAGGCTCTTATACAATCATCAGGTAAAATGGTATTAGTAGACAAATTATTGCCAAAATTGAAAGCTGGTGGTCATCGAGTTTTAATCTTTAGTCAAATGGTGAGATGTTTGGACATCTTAGAAGACTATCTTTTGTTTAGAAAATATCCATTTGAGAGAATAGATGGCAGAATTCGAGGTAATTTAAGACAAGAAGCGATTGATAGATTTTCAAAACCAGATTCAGATAGATTTGTCTTCTTATTGTGTACGAAAGCAGGAGGTTTGGGTATTAATCTAACAGCAGCTGATACTGTTATTATTTATGACAGTGACTGGAACCCTCAAAATGATTTACAAGCCCAAGCCAGGTGTCATCGTATTGGACAGCAAAAAATGGTAAAGATATACAGACTTATATGTCGCAATACTTATGAAAGAGAAATGTTTGATAAAGCGTCTTTAAAATTAGGCCTGGATAAAGCTATATTGCAAAGTATGAATACTTCACAAGGAAAAGAGACTGGTATAAGGCAGTTATCAAAAAAAGAGATTGAGGATCTGCTTAAAAAAGGTGCATATGGAGCCGTCATGGATGAAGATAATGCTGGTGACAAATTCTGTGAGGAAGACATAGAGATGATTCTTGCACGGCGAACTCAAGTTATTCAAATGGAATCCGAGAAAGGATCTACTTTCTCTAAAGCTAGTTTTGCTGCTACTGACCAAAGGTCAGATATTGACATAAGGGATCCTGATTTTTGGAATAAGTGGGCAAAGAAAGCCGAAATTGACACAACTGAAAAAAAGGAAGATGAGGATTTAATAGTCACAGAACCAAGAAAAAGGACTGTTATTAAGCGTTATGGGCACGACGACGGGCCAGTTGAAATGTCCGACATGGAAGTTACACCTGATTCTGATGATGACGAAGATGGTAAGTGACAACATTAATATTATAACACATAAATAGACAGCCTCCGGCGTGTAGTAGGTTTATACCTGGTTGTAAATAGAGAGGAAGCTTTTTTGATCTCCGCAGAAAGACAAATGTTTGTGTAATATTTGGAATAAATCTGGGTGTTGTGAGACCGATGGTCTCTTGTAGTTCCAGATTCCCACAATGCAAGATAATTGTATCTTAATGTGGGTTGCTATTTATTTATTATTATGAACCTATAATATTATATTGGCTTACAAACAATGAAAAAAAAATTATAGCATAGGTCGTAAAAGAGTTAGTGGATGTGTAATCCTGGTGCATAGTGATCTGTACCGCTTATGAACATCCTCAATACCAGAAGTAACATGGCTTAATTTCCGGCCTGGACGGAAAAGAAATGGGGATAGGTAATGGAGAGGGATTTCGGCATCAGGAAATACCATCGTACGAAACACAGCATAGTTTTACAGCCAGCAGCAAATCCAGCAGTTTTCTGTGACAGAGAGTTAATCGGGTGGATTTAACCAGCTCATTCTTGATATCAATGTATATATTAGCTGCTATCTGCAGTGATTCTGCCAAATGCAATAAAATTAATATCTTTATTATTATTTACTATTTTTTATAGTCGATGTAAAAATAAATTACTATCCTTTTATAAAAAGTATCATTTATGTTACCATATGTATAACATGAGTTCAATTTAGTAAATATTCCAATATATACTATAATTTGTTTGTATCAATTTGTTTTAAAATTCACATATATTCTAGGTTGTATATAGTTAAGTATTATGTGTAAGTGTATATAAAGTCAAGCAATATTTCCAGGAATAGGTCTGAGAAGTAAAAGAAAGAAAGAAAAACTAGGCAAAAAAGGAAGGAGATATGGTAGTGATGATTATATTCCCCGACATGAAGGTGTGCCTGTCGATGAAGAAGTGGTTTATGGATCATGGACGAGGTCGGAGTGTTTCAAGATAGAAAGGGGACTATTAACTTTTGGGTATGTTTTAATATGCACTATACATGACTATATCATTTTCTCCTCTTCTATTTTAATTATAGGTTCGATTAGTTAATGCAGTTGGACCCACTATTTTCAAGCTACTTATTTCTAAGTATTCATATAATGCTCGTTAATTTAAAAGGAAAAAAATTTCTTCGCCAACTATCTCAAAACTTTGAACTTATACATAAGTTTAAAGTTTATTTAAGCGTTTCTCTGCGGCTTCGCCCGCGTAACAGCCTTGGTTCGACGAGAAGAGTTATTTTTGTTCGCCCATTCTCTAAGTTTTTTTAAGCATTTAACTCCAAATAGGACTGTATATAGAAATATCTTATATCCTCTAAAAATAGTCATAACAGAGTCTACCAGATACCGTCGAAGTTTTTAATTTCTCATTTCGTGATGGTAACCTAAACAACAACAAAGCAACAAACCTATGGAAAAAATTGCTACAAATTAAAAATCCAATATTTTGAAGTTTATAGTACTGGTTGATAATATGTTGTTTGTTTTTCCTCAATAAATAATAATATTAATCTCTTATTTATTCTCACTCCCACTTTCTCTCTCACTACTCTCTGACACTCTTTCTCCTACTGACTCTTACTCTCACTTCCTCTCTTTCTCTAATAGCTTTAGATTGCTATTATCTTTGAAAAGATTTCGTTTATGACCTCATATCTCATACTCTGTTATCTATCTTAATCCCATTTATATGGAGCACCTTACGGAACAACATTGTCGATTACAAAAAAAAGGCCCAAATTTGGCGGAGTTATCATCCTACTACTATTGTGAAAGCGAATGTTTGGATGGATGGATGTTTGTTACTCAATCACGCTGCAACGGCTGAACGGATCTGGCTGAAATTTGGCACAGAGCTAGATTATAGTCTGGGAATAGCACGTAGGCTACTTATTATCCCGGAAAAATGTAAGGTTCCCGCGGGATAGATTTTTGATTTAAACAGAGCAAAATGGATCGACATGATTTCTTGCACAGTGGTTGTTTACAGATCAGAGAATCATATAGGCTACTTTTATCCCGAAAAAATGCATGCTTTCTATGACGTAGCGAAATATAGAACGGTGTAATAGCTTAACGTGCCTCCGTGGATTGTATACCTTTTCTTCCAAAAATAACCTCCATGCGGGCGGAGCCGCGGGCAACAGCTAGTCTAATATAAACTTGTGGGCTCTGCAACAAAATCTCATGAACACTACAATTTTACAGAAGTTTAGTGTCAACTGTATTTTGCTGAGCGTAGCCCTCCCGTGTTAGTGAAGCAAATAAGCTGTATTGACTTGCCCCCAATCATACCACTTTCATTAAAACGTTGTTTATAACGAAGTGTTACCAGTATAAAACGCACGAGTATGGAGTTGTGCGCATGTGCGCATGTGACAGCCTCCGTGGCGCAGTTGGCGAGTAGCCGACTGTGAAACTAGAGGCCGTGGGTTCGATTCCCACACCGGGACAAATGTTTGTGGACAGACAGATGTTGTGTCTGGAGTCTGGGCGTTGTTAGACCAAAAGTCTCTCGTAGTCCCTGATACCCAAAACACAAGACTCGTTTCTTGATGTGGGGATGGGGCTATGTGCGTGACTGTTGGGTGTTATTTATTGTATAAAGCGTATTATTACGTAATAAATGAATTATTTAATTTCTATACAGGTGGGCTAGGTGGGAAGAAATTGTCGATAAAAATCAGTTACGGAAAGGTTGGACATTACCCGTGATAGAAGACTGCGCAAGGATAATCGTAAGTAGAATACATTCGCAAAATCAATCAGTTAAGAGAATAGGTAGAATTTAGCCCACTTAAACAGGCAATTAGCAAAATAATATTTCCATTAAAAATATTATTATATTTATTTATCTTTAGTTAAATGAAACACAAAGATACACTTTTAATTTTATAAAGAAAACATTTTTTTCACATTTACACACAAGTTTTACATTTATTGCATTTTACATTAAAATGATGACTTGCCATGCTAATACCGAGAAAGTTTAAGATTTTCACTGAGTTAACTGCATCTTCTGATTCATTTTGCAATATAGTATAATGAACCTTGATTGATGATCTTCATTGATATGGTTTTAAATATGCTTGCAGGTTTTGTATTGTTTGCGGCATTATAAAGGTGATGAGAAAATTAGAAATTTCATTTGGGATCTTATTGAACCCTGTGAAAATGGCGAAGTCACAATTTCTCGAAACCACAGTGGATTACATAATCCAGTGCCACGAGGTAGAAATGCAAAAAAGAAAAATCGGCCAAAAGATATACCTAAACCTAATGACCTTCAAAAATGGGAAGACTCGAATCATTGGAGTTCTACCGAAAAGTACGATTGTGAAGTGTATCTTGAAAGTAGTTACAAAAAACATTTATTCAGGCATGCAAACAAGTAAGTTCGAACTATATAAATAAAAATAAATTCACTCAACAGTCACTACATAGTTCTGATCCCACACTCGGTTAAACCTGTATTGTGGGTATGAAGAATTACGATAGACTGTGGTCCCACAACATCCAGACCTAAAACAAATATCTATGTCTGTGACATTCGTATAGATGAGAATCGAATCCACAGCCTCCTGTTTCATAGCCGGCTTCTCGTCGCTGTGCCACCGAGACTGTCAAATGTTATTAAACATTTTTCAGATTCTATTATGGTTTAACACTTGTACAACTTGAGTTGAGATACAAATTTTAAACTTGTTAACAGTTAACACTAATGACATATGTTCGATCTTTTCCAGAGTTTTACTGAGAGTGCGCATGATGTATTACATCAAACATGAAGTAATAGGCGAATACGCAACACAAATAGAAAGTGGAATACATGCTAGGTAAGAACAACAGATGGTATGGTATTTATTATTAAAAGACAGTCTTTGATTATGTGTGATTTTTATATAACCTCTCCGCTGTCAGTACTCTGTCGCGCAAAACACAACGCCAGTCTTAAAATGGCGCGCAATTCGAAAAGGAAACGTTTACGTTTAAAACACAATTAATAAAAATTTTAGTTGGAAAAAAATATACACTATTTTATGTCATTGGAATGGTTATGAAATAAGCTAAAAGAATATATATAGTTTAATATCGTTTTTCCCTAATATGATATCGTTAGATTAAGTTGAAAATGCGGGAGCGAAATATTTACCCTATTTACGTAAAAATGTTGTAACAATTTAAAAATAAAAGCATTCATTCGAATACTTTTTTATTTATTAATATAAACATATATTATTTCACAATAATCAATCAAAGGAACACACAGCTCCTTACATTTTTTACAATACAAGCTTGAACAAGAACATTCCTCAAGTGGACGACCCGTAGACAATATTCCAAACAATATATAAAAATATATAACATAATATTGTATAGCAATTGATGTTATTTCGCATCCTTGTCTATTTCCCTACATATTGTAAAAGTTAGAGTAGGATAAATATATTTAGTAATACCACACTGCCGAAAGATATCTGACCGTTGAGAAACGGCCTCCTCGAGGCCGCTGACAGTCGTCCGATTTTGTTTCGAACCTTTAGAAGTCCGCCCGACAGTGGAACTAATACAATACAATTTACCATTATCGTATCTCTAGGATGTAATATAAGTCAAAGCCCAAAGCTAGCTTACACTAAAAGGTTAGTTCATCATAAGACATTCAAATGAAACCATCAAAGTGATATTGATACAAGTTCAAGTTGCATTATTTTTACAATGAGAGTATGAAACACGTTTTAGCTCTTTGGGTATGCGAGTACCGAGAGGCGTGGACAGCACGCCGCCGCGCCTCTGGTGGGACAGCGAGTGTGACGTGTCGCTGTTAGTCGGCACCTACATCCACGGCTACGAGAACTACCTGGCGATGCGGACCGACCCGCAGCTGTGCTTCATAGACAAACTGGGACCTCCGGACGACGCGGAATGCACGGACATAAAGTACGTAACATCATTTTAAATTGGACTGCAAGTACCTTGTCCAACTGCAAACTTTATATCGGCTTTATATCCACTCAAATGTAGAAGTGTTAAAAGATATCCATTAGACATAGAAGGCAGCGGATTTTGTGGAAGCTTTAAACAAGGCCAATATCATCTTTTGCCCCGAAAGAAGATATTGGTCTCGCGGAAGTGTAAACCAGTGCAACCACGTCGCAAATAGTGCTACAAACTATAACTATAAAACGTAAATAATATTTTTAAGTGTTTTGTTTTGAATTTTTGATTCATACCTGTGGCATCATACCCTTAACATGTGAAGTGATGTTGCATGTGTATACTGTATAGTTAGTTATAAAGTGTATACTGTGGTGCAGTTTGCTGGAGATATGTTTGTTACAGTGTTGTTGTTGTTGTTGTTGTTGTGTAGGAGTGAGGAGCGGAAGGTGCTGAGTGGCGGCGTGGGCGACGAGGACTGCACGGACGAGGTGTCGAGCGGCGCGGGCGCCACGTCGCCGGGGGGCTCGCCGCGGCCCGAGGGCGCGCACCGCTGGCCTTCCATGCAGGACCTCAACACAAGACTGCGGCGGCTCATCACCGCCTACCAGCGCAACTACAAGCGCGAAGAACTCAAAATGCAACAGAAGGCCAAGGTTAATAGTGAATACTTCTCATACTTATGATACATGTGATACTTAAACGCTGTGCTGTGAGACTGTCTGTTTAGACAGTCTCACAGCACAGCTGTAAAGTAACACCTTGCTGTTGAGTTTCGCTCGGTAACTACTATGGAGGAGCATCACAATCGCTCATCGTTTCCCAAACCCATACCTTCCCTTCAAGGCCGCCAACGTTCCATATACATCTGGTATTATAGATGTTAGTGGGTATTGCGACTCGTTCGCCGGCCTCTTCATTGAATTTTTCAAACAGTGACTGTGTATATCTTTTTTTTTTTTTTTTTTTTTATGTTTTCTGCACCATGGCTATCTGTTTAAGTCAACAATGGGCCACTCTTTTAACTGATAGTTAACTTATCTTTTAATGTGGTATTCATCTGGAAGAGACTTATCAGTTATAATTAAGCCTCATTCAGTCTGTTGAATCTGCCATGAAGATTGGGAACACTGTGTCTTTTTAATCTTCTGTATTGTAGGCCTCCAACTCCACTTAGCCTGTGAGCAAGTTCGTTCTCATGTTTCGATAGTCTCTGCTGGTACTTTATGCTATACTGAGCTATCTCCTGTTTGACGGTTGGCAGTTTTAAGTCTTGATATATGTACTTATTACTGATCCATTGAGGGATGTTAAATATGCATCTCAGTGCCTTGTTTTGGAACCGTTCTAGTATTTCGATGTTACTATTACTAGAAGTACCCCACAGTTGAATACCGTATGTCCATATAGGCTTGAGAATTGTTTTGTAGACTGTGACTTTGCTGTGTGTGTTCAGTTGTGAGTGGCGTCCTATCAACCAGTACATGTTACGGAGATTTGTGTCTAATTGCTTCCGTTTGGCCCATATGTGTCTCTTCCACGTTAGCCTCCTATCAAGGTGCATGCCCAGGTATTTAGCGTGGTCGTCCTGAGGAACTTCTTCATTGTTAAGAATTACAGGAGGGCAGGTATCTCTTCTGAGGGTGAATGTTACATGTGACGATTTGCTTTGATTTGCTTTAATTCTCCAGTTCATAAGCCATTTTTCTATTTGGTAGATGTGACGTTGCAGGTAGTTGGATGCTGTCCCTGGGTTTGTGTGTGATGAAAGAATAGCTGTATCATCTGCGTAAGTTGCGACCATGGTATTTTCGTTCGTCGGGAGGTCAGCAGTGAATATGGTGTAGAGTATTGGTCCTAGTATGCTACCTTGGGGGACACCCGATTTTATATCGTATAAGTCGGAATATTCACTGTTGAATTTGACTTCGAAACAACGTTTGCTGAGATACGATTCAATAATTTGAAAGAATGAATGAGGGAGCATTTTTTTAATTTTGTACAATAGGCCGTCATGCCACACCTTGTCGAAGGCCTGGCTTATGTCTAGGAAGACCGCCGAGCAATACTCTTTTTCCTCCAGAGATCTACTTATAATATCGACAATACGATGAACTTGCTCAACTGTGCCGTGGTTTTCCCGGAAACCAAATTGATGATTTGGTATTATATCTGTTAGTTGCTCTTTCATCCTAGTTAGTAAAATTTTTTCGAAGAGTTTGCTGATAATTGGTAAAAGGCTGATTGGTCTGTATGAAGTAACGTCTTGTGGTGGTTTGCCAGGCTTGGCTAGCATTATCACTTGTGCTATCTTCCACTGTCCTGGAAAGTAAGAAAGTCGTAAGCAGGCGTTAAATATTCGAACTATTGCAACAATAGCTTTCTTTGGTAACTTTTTGAGTAGAGTGCTATCTACGTTATCGTATCCCGGAGATTTCCCTTCTTTGAGTCGTTTTATTTCTCTCAATACTTCCTTAGGACTAGAAGACGCCAATGGTAGACACATCTGTAGTGCACTTTTCAGGTAGCTATTCACTTCGACGTCCTGCTCCGGGCTTGATCCTGGGAATGGCTGGAAGACATTGCTTAGATGTTCTGCAAATATTTGAGCTCGTTCCAAGTCTGATCTGGCCCATTCACCATTGCGCTTTCTGATGGGTGGAATCTGGCTTTTGGGTTGTTTGAATTTTCTTGTAGCCTTCCACAGCGAGTAGTTTGTGTCCGATGATGGAGACAGGTTTGAGAGGAACTTTTGGAGGTTATTGTTATTCAATGTTTTGATGTGAGTTTTAAGTTCTTCGGAACATCTATTGAAAGCCGTTTTGTCTCTGGGGTAACGTGTTTTGTGCCATTCTTTTCTGAGGTATCGACGTTGATCTATTTTATTCTTAATCATTTTAGGATATTCATTTAATTTTGGAGCAATTTTTTTGCGAACTTTTGTAGCCTTATCTGCAGCCTGGAAAATGATTCTGTTAAGATGCTCGATGTCTTTTTCTATGTTTTCAGTCGTATTTAATCTACTGGTGAGATTGATTTCCGAAGTGATTATGTTCTCATATAGTTCCCAGTTAGTATTTTTGTTGTACATTCTACTTGGTGGTTGAGTCAGTACCACTGTTGAGTTGACATATAGTAATACCGGTGTATGATCAGAGGATAAGTCTGTCCGAGATTCTATACACATGTAATTGCGACTTACATTTTTGGTTATGAAGAAGTCAAGAACATCTGGAATTTTATTTCGATCTGTAGGCCAGTGCGTTGGTTCGTGAGCACTCATGCATTCAAGTCTACTGCTTTGTACAGCTTTGTATAGTTGCCTTCCTCTGTGAGTGATTAATCGTGAACTCCAGAATGTATGCTTTCCAATCCCCTCCACATATGAATCTGGGACCGAGTGAGTGGAAATAAGTGTTAAACTCCCCTTCTGTAATCGAATGTCTTGGTGGACAATACACAGACGATACGGTTAACTCAGCTTTGTCATTTAGCATTATTTTGATTGAAGTTGCTTGTATTTTCTCTGTCTGATGTTCTTCAAGTGCATAGTGCTTAATATTGTTTTTAATAATCACTGCTGTTCCACCATGGCTATTCCCTGATGGGTGGTGTGTTGTGTAAATTTTGAAGTTTTTGATAGCTATAAAAGATTTTGCAGTAAATCTTGTTTCAGAGACAAGGGCTATATCAATCTTTTCCATATCCAGGAATGTTTGAAGTTCTTGACGACGTTCCGTCAAGCCATTGGCGTTCCAAGTGACCACTCGGAGTGAACGGATCATTTAGCTACGAGACGTGTAATTAACTGGATCATACGATCCATCATCTTGTCCATCATTTTGTCCATAATGTTGATCATTACGTCTTGGAATTTAGCGAACATTAATTCTAGGCTGTCTGTTATATTTTCTGAGTTTGATGGTCTTTCTGTTTCTCTTTGGTGATAGGTATTGTCCTTTGTTACTTCTGCATAACTTTTTCCTCTCTGTTGGTTTTGTTTTAGTTTTGGTGTAGTGGGGTAACCAATATTGGTTTGTTTTTCATTCTTGTCCTTAGCGTGGTTCTGTTGTTTGTTTGTAGGTTTGATTTTCAGTATTCTTTCTTTATACTGTTTATACTTTGCACATCCCTTGTAGTTTGCTGGATGTTTCTCTTGGCAATTTGCGCATGTTGCATCCGTGTCAGGTTTTTTAGGGCAAGATGAGGTTGAATGATCTTTGCCACATTTCACACATCTGAATGGTCTAAAACACTGATTTTTGCTATGACCAAACCTTTGACATCTTTTACATTGTATGACTTCTGTTTTTTTATATGGAGCTTCGAATTTGACTTTCATTTGGCAAAGGTATTTCAAGTTGAAGATGTCCTTGTTGTTTTTCTTTGGTTCTAGATCTACGAAGAACAAGGGTAATGCTTCTTTGGTATTTCTATGCCGTACGTTTACTATTTGTCTGACCTCGTGACCTTCTTGTTTTAATTCTTCTTTAACCTCTCCGCTGTCAGTACTCTGTCGCGCAAAACACAACGCCAGTCTTAAAATGGCGCGCAATTCGAAAAGGAAACGTTTACGTTTAAAACACAATTAATAAAAATTTTAGTTGGAAAAAAATATACACTATTTTATGTCATTGGAATGGTTATGAAATAAGCTAAAAGAATATATATAGTTTAATATCGTTTTTCCCTAATATGATATCGTTAGATTAAGTTGAAAATGCGGGAGCGAAATATTTACCCTATTTACGTAAAAATGTTGTAACAATTTAAAAATAAAAGCATTCATTCGAATACTTTTTTATTTATTAATATAAACATATATTATTTCACAATAATCAATCAAAGGAACACACAGCTCCTCACATTTTTTACAATACAAGCTTGAACAAGAACATTCCTCAAGTGGACGACCCGTAGACAATATTCCAAACAATATATAAAAATATATAACATAATATTGTATAGCAATTGATGTTATTTCGCATCCTTGTCTATTTCCCTACATATTGCAAAAGTTAGAGTAGGATAAATATATTTAGTAATACCACACTGCCGAAAGATATCTGACCGTTGAGAAACGGCCTCCTCGAGGCCGCTGACAGTCGTCCGATTTTGTTTCGAACCTTTAGAAGTCCGCCCGACAGTGGACCTATTAATGAAGGAACTGTCTTCAGTGGAGTGTAGCCCACGCAATACAACTCTATAAGCTCTTTCACTCTTTAGTTGATAAGTATAGTGAGCTATGTTGTTTTGGATAAAATTCTCTCTTATCACTTTGTAAGTTGCTATGTCAATAGGTAATAATTTAATGATATGTCCGGATCTTAATGTCGTCATTGTGTAGGACTTGGTGTCTACAATTTTGTTAATTATGTCCTTCAGAGATGTTATATCGATGACTCCTGTAACAAATATAGGTTCTGGCTTTGGTATGTATTCCTTCACTGTTTTCTCTACTTCATCATCACTTAGAATATCGAATCTGTTATGAGTTGGTATTGCAATGGTTGATGCATTCTTAGATTTTTTGTTATTGTCGTTGTATATAGGGCTGTTTTCCTTTCTCTTTTGTCTCCTTTTTGGTACTTTGTCATTTTGCCACTCTATGAGATTTTCTGTTTCTTTCTCTGGCTCTGGCACAAGTATTCCTCCAACGGATGTAGTTGTCGGCTTACATAAGCTTCCTACCGACGAACTTCTCGATCTGTTGATGAACAGGCTGGGGTGGAATGCCTGTTGGATCATTCGCTTATTGCCAGTAACATTCACTGGCACAGAAGCCTGGCTACCCACTTCCATGCAGTCTTCAACAGCTTGTTGGACCTTTCTCTGACCAGTAACATTAACTGCAGAAGTGGCCTGGGTATCCACCACCTCGCAGTCTTCGGTAACTGATTTCACACTCACAGTACCGGTATCCTGTGAGCGCCGGGCGCTAGCCGGAGGGCATGGCAAATCGCAATATTTATTCGTACTCATCATGTTGGGGTTTGGGAAAATAGTCACCGTGGCTTCCCATACCACTGCGCACAGAACTTTTTGAGGTTATTTAATCCCTCACGGCCTCTGTAGGCCACCATGGACAGGCCCACGGGATCGGGTTATTTACGGCCGCCTGATACTCGGCACTGTTGCTCGTTTAGCACCACCCAGGGGGCACGTGTAGGGTGGGTCTAGGAAAGGTGGTAAATCCTACGGACGCGAGCAACTCCACCCCCCTATGTGTATATCTGTCATCATTAACTTAAATGTATAGGTGACAGTAAATGTCTAAATTTTACACACATTAAACCTATATATTATATGATCGTATAGAACCAAAGTTGGCAAAGTACGTATGTATAGTTCGCGACAGGTCGACATGGCAATCGGGGTATGGGGTGAGGCGCGGGAGAGGGGTCACCCATGCATCATCATGCACATCGCCCGCGCCGTCTTAGTCGTAGCGCTGCACGACGCAGTTTCATCGACCGCGTTTATCCATATCGATCTCGTTTACATTTTTCTTTGTTGTTGTGTACTAAAATGACTTTGGTCGCTTCCTCGTCACGTGTTAAAACAAAAAACCAATAATTAAGTCTTAAGCACGAGCACTAATCTGAAAAGTATTAGAAAATTGTGACATTAAACGAAAAGACAATTATTATAATCACCCTGTCAATCAGACATTGGGTATGGCTGCGTTTAACACCGGCTTTTTAGAACTTTGCCTAGAATACAATCCGAATCGGAATTAGCAGGACCCAATAAACAATTTAAATCGCCTATAATTGATATTGATTGTGATGAATAAAATATTTTACTTATAATAAATCTTATTTAAGTAATTTTAGCCTTATTTTCTTGCATCGCAATAAAATAAATATCGATATAAACTACCTGCTACATTTTGCCACATCACTAGAAAATTGCCATGTCGAGCTGTCGCGGACTATAGTTCTCTGCATCGTCTAAAGCAATCTATATGTATAAAAATGAATCTCTATTTCCCTTGGTCACGGCATCACGCCTGAACGGCTGGACCGATTAAGCAAATTCTTTTTTATTGAATTTGATATTGTCCGGAGATGGTTCTTATGATAGACGACATTAAGAAAGTTGCGCGGAATATCAGAAAATTTAAGAAAACATATCGACCATATTAACTTTTCTAATGTAACCTTAGCGCGTTTGACATAACAGTCAGTCGTTTGACAGTTCACAAAATATAGAAACATGTAGTAGCGTGAGACAATGATTAATACAGGGCTAGTATTATTATTATTATAATAGCTTAAGATGACTTCATGGATTTTATACCTTTCAAAAATAACTACCATGCGGCTGGAACCACGGGCATAAGCTAGTATTTTATAGTTAAAGACTGCTGTAAACTCTTCTAAAACACATACCAATAGTTGCTTTAGAACCAACGATGGCAATTGTCCAATCCTCACTAGCATAGTCTGCAATCTTTTGCTATCAACCAATCAGAAGCATCTCTCAATCAACAAACCTATTTCTCATGAAGTCAGTGACAATCAATAATGGTAAACTAGGCAGGAGTATAGTAGTAAATGCGGCCGTCTTACGCTTAGTTGGGTTCATACACGGTATTTGTTGTAAACTCAAAACCAAACTCGGCAATATAGAATATTTTATAAGATTTTGCACCGTTAGCTTAATTTTTTACCAATATTGTCATTGAGTAAGTTAAATATCTCCTCAGATTAAAGTAAAATATTCAGCAAAATTGTCCTTTAATTTAAACAACTTATGAGTTTTTTTTTAATTGACAAAATATAAGTCTGCCATATTTTGCCGACTTTGGTTCTACACGACTCACGCACCGCATACATAGCATGGCGGGCAAAAAAAAAACACTAATGTATCTACTAATACTGGCTAGCATTGATGACTAATGAACAATCCAATTGGTTAACAATTTAAAATTAGATGGAGCGAAGAGAGAGGATGGACCAGCTGGCTAGAGATGAAGCGAACCAATGGCGGTGGACTCGAGCTGATGAAGAAGCATTTCGACGTACTGTGGCTTCGTATGGTGTTGAATTTGATCCGTCAACCAAGAGTTTACGTTGGAGTCGATTTAGAACATTAGCCCGATTAGATTCCAAAAGTGATGACGCGCTGACTGATTATTTAAAAGCGTTTATGGCTATGTGCAAACGTCAATGTGGGCTTTCGGTAGGAGAGGCAGAATTACCAACAAGAGTGGATTTGAAAGCAGAGCCTATTGGTGAAGAAAGAGCTATCGCAACATTAGAAAGGTAAGCCAGATTTTTGTAAAATTAAATATATCACGTTTTTTTTTTAAATATATTTCATGGTAATGATTATAAGAATATTCCAATATAAGGTAGGGGTAATAGGTATGCCTGGCACGGCAAAATGACAACACTGCACCTGATGGCAAGTGCAGTGCCGTCCCGTTATTTTGTCCAACTAAGGTCATAGTTAGTAATATACTTATATATTGCTTATTAAAGATAATTAATTAGCATTAAAAATAATATTTCCACTAACCTGAGTACCAAGAACTCATATATTCTGCTGTATACTTCTATTTAGACTGCACACAGAATTCTGAAAGCACAGATCACACAAAAATAAACACTTCCCGTATAACTCAGAAGGTTACGCCGGCGAAACCACGGGCAAATACTGTTATTACAGTTGATACTGGTCTTATTATTATTGATGTGCAACATCTTTTCTATCGCTTTCCTGCAATCTCTGGGAGTGATTTTGTGAAAAGGGACGGAAGTGGGGAACACTAGAATATAATATAGATACTATTCATAATGTATGAAATTAGGGAGGTAAAGTTTAAAATAGTGTAAATTAATATTAAAATTTTATCGAAATACAGAATTTATAGCTATACACAACACTATTATTTATTAACTTAAAAATACATATTATTTAATGTAAAAATAACAAATTAAGTAGACTGTTTTAAATTTACCTTTTTTGTGAGTCTAATTATTAATTTTATATAAAGTTTTTCAATCATAACTATAAGCTATTAAGGTCACTGAATAAATGCAATTTATTTATTTTCAGGATTGACCTGTTACGAGTATTACGTGAAGAGGTGGCGCCACACCCTGCCTTAGATGCAAGACTAGCACTTTGCGAACGCTCACCTGATACACCTCCATGGTGGCAGCCAGCTCGACATGATAAATTGCTTATTTTAGGAGTATGCAAGTAAGTATTTTTTAATGGAAGATGGCACATGACATTATAATAGACTAATAACCGACTCGAGTGTTGTTGTTTGTAGGTCATTATCTGTGCAATTGAGAACAGTGAGACAGGCATCACACACATTTAAATATCTCTGTGTTGATGCACACTAATACAGAGAAGATAAAATAATAGTTAAACTGTTACAGTGTATTCTTTCAATAACTTTTTATTTTTTAGGCATGGTTTGGGTGATACTTACAATAAGCTGTTCTGTGATCCAAAATTACCTTTTGCCGACTGTGCAAGGAAATGGTATGCAAACCAAAAAGGAAACAATGAATCACAAAAGATTTCATCAGATGAAGATGACACTAATAATTCTGAAAAATCTGGCGGGGAATCTCGAATGTCTTTGAGACGCAGCAAACGAACTTCTAACTTATGTGAGCGCGACGACGATGACACAGACGCGTTGTCCGAGTTAGAGACACTCGCCAAGCTGGGCCGCGCCGACGAGACGCTCGCGCCCGAGCGCTGGTACTCGGAACGCGCCCTGGAGACCAGGCTGCATCACATTGCACACGCCGTACAGAATCGAGAGTGGCCCACGGCGCTACCGTCTGCCTCAGATGCCGGACGCAGTGCGCACGTATCTGACAAGCATACCCAGAAACGACATATAGCTATCGACGTAGAGACAGATCGTGCTAAACTGCACGCTTTACTTTCGTCCCCGGCCGCTGCCCACCAGGCGGTGGGCGTTATGAGTAGTATGGGTGGTGCGGCCGGCACGGCCAGTACAGGTAGTACCGGCTGTACGGGTGGTACGGGGGGTGAGGGCGAAGCGCCACCGCCGGCACACCAGCGCGCGCCCGCCTCACACACGCACGCGGCAAGCTCCTCGGTCTCGACGGGGTCGACGTCAGCCGCGGCCGCCGCACCCTCCGCACCCGTCGATCTCTCGGCGCCACTCGATCTGAGCGAGGTGCAAGACTTCTCGGTGGGTCGTCGTACGCCACCCGCGGCCCCATCGCGGAGCAGGCTTGACGATACATTATCGAGACTTATGAAGAGAAAAAATGCAGTGAGTATCTCCTATTACATTTTCGTATTATATTGTTATGTTTGAGTTCAGTGACCCAGCATGTTCCTTTGTTTTAGCCCGCTCAGGAGCAAATAGTAGGGAAGGAGAAGAGAAGGAAGAAGTTGGACGAGATAGTTTTGGGTCTTTCCGCCGCCAAAAGCGGAAGTTCTAGTATTACTGGACCGTCTGAGACGTCTAGAAGTCGAGGTGCAACGATTCCACCCGATGTGACTGTGACGCCGGCCGCACCGCCGTCATCTTCGACATCTTCGTCACTGCAGAAGCCGTTCTCGGTAACCGTAACTAGTGTTCCATCTCCTCAGGCTCCTAACAAGGAACTTTCGTCATTTTTACAGCAGTCTTTAGAACAGACCAAAATGCCAAAATCATCGAGTACTACTCCATTAAAATCATATTCACATGAAGCTAAAGTTAATAAGTGGTTAGCTGAACAGGCTAATGTAGAAACACGACGACGAAGTCTCACTCCTCGTCTATCTCCCGACGAACATGTGCCGGTAGTACATCGCGTCACTGGAAAGCGAATTGTCGGTCATAAAGCTCCTCAATTAAAGCATCTTGCACAATGGATAGCAGAAAACCCAATGTATGATATTGATTCTAAGTGGACTGAAAGCATAAAAGAACACGTCAAATTACCTCAAGATGTACGAAGTCAAAGACATTCTCCAATGCAATCAAGTAGCGTTGTTAACGAACGTAAAAAAGGACGCCCGTCAACACTTGACTCACCAACAACAAACATGTTATCATCAAGTGCTCACTTAAATCAATCATTATCAGGATTAAATCCAGCTCTTTTAGCAAGCTTGTCGAGTTTGAGTGCATTTGATCCAAAAACCATAGCAGCGACATTATCTAATTTAACAGGATTTGATCCAAAATTACTAAACACTTTTGATCCCAAGTTATTGTCTAGTTTAAGTAGTTTCGATCCTAAAAATAACCCATTGTTGAATTCTTTCAATAGCATGCCCAACTTATTGGGAAATATAACTGGAGGAAACATATTTGCTAATTTGGCAGGTTTGGGACTTCCTGGGTTTTCATCACTAGATATGAATAATTTAAGTGGGGCTAGTGTACCAGGCGATAGTAAATCGAAATCGCGGAAACCGTCAGAAAGCAATAATCCAACTACATCAAAATCCGCCAGCTCACAATTCCCTTTTGTGTTCCCTAATCCTAGCATGCTCTATCCTCAATTAGGACTAAGTAGTCTAAATCCGTTTGGTATGCATTCCGGCATATCGTCTGCATATGATGCTCTTGGACTTTTGGGTAATAACTTAGCTGTTAGTTCTGGTACAACTACAATGCAAGGCCCTAGCCACAGTTCGGCTCGAACTAGTACCAAAACGACCACTCCACGCTCTTCAACAATTGTCACAAATTCATCAAGCTCTCGACAGCAAAAAGTCACAGATCGTCAGCAATCAAATCAACTACCCCAAATTCATTTACCTCCCGACCCTTATTTGTTAGAATCTCTTTCCAAACAAACACTCAATTATGATTCAATTATGAGACCAGATAAAAGATCTCGAGATAATGATGACGCTACTGCAACTGATTTATCTAAAACAGAAAAAAAGAAAGTGTCTTATGATACGTTACGATCCCAAGTTCCACCAGAATTTGCTGCTGTCCAAGAAAAGTTGTTAAAAGGCGACAAAAAGGATATAGACATTAGCAAGATGTTACTAGAGCAAATGGCCTCTGGCGCTTTGAGCGCAAGTCTTGTAAGTTCTGCAGAAACTAAAAAATCTAAAGATATTGAAAAAGATCCTTATGAGAAACTTAACAAAAGTTCTTCAGAATACATCTCAAAAACGTTGTCTCCCGAAGATGGAAGTTCTGGAATTTCTTTAACACATAAACGATCTCATGATGAGATCAGCAATGAACCAGAAAATTTGGCGTTACAGTCAACAGAGTTAAATCCCTCCAAAAAAATGAGGGAGTCTACACCCACTGAATCTATATCAAATACTATAGAAAAAGCATCTGACCACACATCACACACAGGCGAAATGGACCTGGAAGACTTGATAGCACCATCCACAGTAATAAAAACTGGAATGAAAGCAAGCGATTTTGATACAAATACTGCAAAAACTTCAAAAGACTCTGTCCTAAACCTTGGAGGTCTTGATAGAGAAGAAAAATCTCAATCAAAATTATTAATGTATCATGATGATCCCAACATACAGACATGTAATGAAACTAATCAAAGTATTGACTGTTCTATGAAATTAGAAAATGAAAATAAGGATATAACAACAGATGTTGATGAAGTTAATCCAGACGCTTCCTCGAATGATGTTAGTCGAAAAGGAAACCGAAAGAAAGGACGCAAGCCATCTGAAGAAGGAGTCGCGACTTGCCCTCGACGTGAGCTCAGGTCAAGTTCTGGCCGGCAATCAACTGAGACAATGACTTCTAATCATTAATTATATATGTTATGATTCTATAGAATCAATAGCCCAAGCCCAGTTTCTCGTCAACAACAACCATTTGTATAATCTTTAATAAATCTCATATTTCCTGTTATGTTAATAATAATTCCAGGACTATTTTAGAATTTAGGTTAGGTTAATAAGAATAATAGCATCGTTGTTATTACTGACAGAAGACTGGATAAATCACATTTGTTGTGTGCTTGAGCTTTTTCAAAATTGAAATAAACCCTCAAATACAGAAATATGTTGTATTTCAAAACGAAATCAGTGGGTAAAGATCTATGACTATGCTGATAGACCCACATTTTACAATGAAGTTATGAAGAGTGTAATATTGGATCATAGAAGCTAAGCCAATCCAAATAGACGATAGACACTAGAACAGGCATCCAATGTAATGTAATGCAATGCTATGAACCGACTTATACTCCTTTTAATTAGGCCAATTTATAGCCATTACATATTACATTATACAATTATTTTCAATATATTTTTTATGCATGCATCATCAAAGTTGCAAATGAATGAAATTTAAATGAGCGCCTTTATGATTGGACTCGATATCTTAAAATGTGGTAGGTACTATTTAAGTATTAAATGAAATTTGAATATGTATGTTTGAAATATCGACGTTATAGAGATCTCTTGAATCCGTGGTTGATTTCATTTTTACATAGATATTGTTTATAGTTGTATACGTAAGTAACATGCAGAATGTTAATAAAATTGTAGTATAAGCTTAAAGGATTTTTTTAAGCATTTAAGATCTAATTTCACTATATTATAGCATATTCATTGTTTGATACCTAACATTCGATGAATATTCATCTTGTTATACATCCCATTAATGTTTTTACAATTTTTTAGTATCGTATTACAATTTTCGAACCTTTTTGCTTACTCTACTTTTTGATTAACAGCCAGTATTACAATACAAATGAATAATTACCAGGCAATGGAATTTCAAAATTATGCCTGAATGATTTTTATTTGAATTTATTTTATAACTTAAGGTTTAAGTCAAACACTGAATGTGATAAAATTTTATTTATTGCATGTATTCTTATTATTTTGCATTACTATAATACTTGTATTATAATTAGTTACACGACGAATCATAAATAAATTTAGAACTGATATTTTACATTTTATTTAGACTCCTACATTTTGGAAGACTAATAGTGTCCGACGAAACAGGAATTTCTACAGAAACCGAAAACTAATCTTCGTTACCAGTTTCATTTTCATCCGAAACCGAAACTTTTTCAGAGATGTTAAAATCTATTGTTTAGTAAAATTTGGCTTACTTCATACACCTATACATTATACAGATAGTGAAAACGTTTTAAATTAAACACAAAACCATAATTGAAGTATGTGAAAAAGTTTTATAATTATATATTTGTTTTATATTGCCATTTTTTTTTTTGCCAAACCGGCTGCATATGGCGGGTGATACACGAACATAGGCAACCGAGCGAAGCGTGATAATTCATGAATGCAGTTTCGGTGCGGCCGAAGTTCGGCAGGTTTTCTGCCGAAACTGAAACTGAATCTTCGGTCGGTTACTACTAATTAATTTCAAATTTAGAGCACAGGCAAGGTATTTTCTGGTGAAAGCAACATACGCTTTATGTAATACTAAAATTTTATCCGAGCATGGTCTCTGCCTACTGTGATCGGGACACCTTCATAACGACGAACTTGGGTGACTAGAACTACTACTGGCCGTCGAGTAAAAAGATTTGAGGAAATGTAAAAATATCAAGGAGTGTAAATACAAATACGCAGCAGTCTACAATCGTCATTTTTCATACTAACTGTACCAAAAGTGTAACTGTACATAAAAAAAAATATATTATTATATTTTTTAATGAGGCTAAAGAAGTATAACTTTTTTTTATATGGCTACTAGCACTGTGTTGCAGTGCTACGCCAAAAGTATAACTTCTCACACGCGTACATAAGTACACACACCCATTTTTTTATTAACTTATAGACCTGAGCTTCAATAGGAGACTCCTAAAATATTTGGTGTGCATATAAACATAAAAACAAGAATTGGAAAGAAAATTACATTGCCTGTGTTTTAATAATTTCTTAATAACCCATAATATATATTTTTCGATTGTAGTGTTTTTTTAATAGTATGATTGGCAACCCTAGTCTTGCCTTGCCCTCATCCCGCTCTCCGACGAGGTGCCGTGATTATCGCGCATATTCAATGATGACACTTACTCGACATCAATATGTTTAATCACGTGTTCGTATGTGAGCAATTTCAAAAAAAATTGTACCCCCGGTTTTTGCCTTGTCCCTCGACTTTGTCAATATATTTTTTTGTAATGACTGACTACTAGCAGAATATATAATTTTAAGCGAAAAAAACATATTATTATGATTATATTTAAATTTTCGTTTTGGTGTTACTTTACTAAATATAACATTTACGAAGCATTTAAACTATTGAAGACCATCGAATTTACCTGTCCCCCTTATTTCCTTGTGAGAAAATCTTTGATAAATAAATAGTTTTAATGTCCCGAGTGGTTTAGTAAATATAATTTGAATTCTTAAAAGTCGAGTTTATCACTTAAAATTATCTGTAATTGATTCTTTTACATATTTTTAATTCAAAATTAATCTAAATTAAAATCGAAAATTTGGACCAACCGGAACATTCCGTTTTGTGACCGCTATATTTTGCAAAAAATCGTCTAAATAAGGAAATATTCGGCTCCTAATGGCAACACAACATATCGTTCTTCATCAAGAGGAGCGCGGGAACGTCTAAGTGAGAAAAGACGTTCCCGCGCTTTCCGTCGTTTATAAATGTAAACCGAGTTTAAAATCAGTGAAATGTGACGACAATGAATAAGTAAGTGGCTTAATTAAAGCCTAGTTATTGAAGAGTGAAGATTTTATACTGAAGACATTATTTGAACAACATAAGAAACCTATGGGAAAGGAATGGAGAATGGCGGTAATAAGAGACGTGGCTTCGGTCGGAGAATTCATGATAAATTCTTTTGATAAAGGAATAAATAAATAGCTTGATTGAAGTGAGAGTCAGAGTGAAAATTTTATACTGAAGACTATTGAACTATTTACAGTGATTTGATTCGTGTGAAATACAATTATTACAATGTATTCGGCTGAAGGACATG
Organism: Laothoe populi; assembly: GCA_905220505.1. NCBI lineage: Eukaryota > Metazoa > Arthropoda > Insecta > Lepidoptera > Sphingidae > Laothoe > Laothoe populi. The sequence continues at coordinate 10,446,622 of HG992151.1, read as the reverse complement.
TATCCATGGCCATGAATAAATGATATTAAAAAAAAAATTCTTCATTATGAGAAGTCATTTTGCTTTCATTGACAAATTAATTTGTGGCCAGCGCCGACGCATTGTTGAGGTGTTCTGTGTTTCAATTTCTTTGCTCAGGTATGTGACCAAGTTTTACTACTAAAAATCGTTTTTCTTTGATTATTTTTATTGTTAACACATTACAAAGTTTGTATAGTATTTGATATCAAATAGTTAATGGTGCTAAGTACCATGGGCAATTTTTAAATAATTTAAAACTACAAGAGGGTAGCATTATGTGACCTCCGTTTTGTGACTTATTCTACGGTCACATATAACGGACCGGCAAGTCACTACAGGTTGGAATGCATAAAGCTTAGATCATATTGCAAATCTTTACTGACCAAATTAATCACATTTACATAAAACATAAGTTTTTTTAACTTCAATTTTAAAGGACAATGGGTCAAGTGTCCCCACCCGTCAACAGGTTTGAAATTGGTCTCAATCTATTAATCTTAGCAAGGTGATGATTTTTTGGTATGACGACAACAACGAAAAGTATTGAGTTTTTTTTAATTCACATTTTTGTTTTATATAGAAAATTTAATTTTTGCTGATTTTATTATATTACGCCGTGCTATAACGTAGTATATAGGTGGTAGAGCTACATTATAATCATTTTTTTCTACAGCTTGAATGGCCTACCTCAATGGTATGTTACCGCTGTCTTACATAAAACCGACAAGGTTGCAGTTTTGCAGTAGCGACTCGCGTTCTCAACGAGACTACGGGGGACCTAACGAATGCGTCGTCAACTTTTTTTTTATCCTGGCGCGGCAAAGTGATAAGTAAATAAATAAATAAATAAGTGACCACACTTCACCTCCAGATAGAGTAGCAAGAGACAGTCTATCCATCGCTACTCAACATAATCATGCCAGCCTGCTGTTTAGCTTCTTCACACTACGCCTAAAGGACCCAGGATCATAGGAAGGAGGGAACACGGTAGCTGGCAAACTGTTCCACAGCTTGATGGTGCGGCAAAAATACGAGTTTGCGAACCTCTTGGTTCGGGCCGGGGTAGTAGATACCACGAAGCTGTGGCTCCGCAATATTACCCTTAATTCAGGTTTATTTTTGTTACTAGGTTATATTTAATACTGGCTAGTTTTTCAGAGTTTTTATTTTGTTTTTATTTTGTATAACATGTGTACGTCACTGGTTGAGTTCTATCGATAACCAGCGCTGCAGTATGGGTTAGCCTGTACTACAGCATGCAGCTGAATAGGGACCCCCATTGTCGGATCAATTATTATTATTGTAATTTTTGCATTTTTTTAATGTGTTTTAACGTTCCGACAATAAAAAATCTTTTCTTTTTTTCAATCCACTACGCGTGGTTCTGGTATGGAAGGGAGAGGATGGGATAAGATGAAACAATTCTTCAGAGCATTCGCCATGATACAGACGGTAGAACACGCTAAGCGAGGAAATATCCCTACGCAGCTGTAGCGGCTCCAGGCTGTTACTCACGTTTGCATCATTCACAATGCGGATGGCCCGCCGCTGCAACCCACCCAAGGCATCAAGAAGGTATTTTGCGGAACCGTCCCAGAGGTGCGAGCAGTATTCCATTCCCGGCCGCACCTGCGCTTTATATAAGCGGTAGAGCTGACCGGGCGTGAAAAACCGCCACACCCTGTTCAGGATTCCGTCCCTGCGGGTGGTAGCGGATATTACGGATATTACGCCCTCGATGTGACTCCTTGGATTAAGATCGCAGCGGATATCCATACCTAAGACACTAAGGTCATTCCGCATTGCGAGTGGAACACCCTGAAGAACGGGGATGGGAGAAAACGAAGATTTCTTGCACGAAAACGCGACCATGGAGTTTCTGGCCAGTTCTTCTACATAGGATAACTGCATTCGGAACTGGCAGTAGTTAATTAAACTCTGAAGTTATTACAAGTTATTTAACTCTGTTAAATAACTTGTGTTATTTCTACTGAACTATCACACGATTGCATTGTGATACTATATCTGAAGATCGGAGAGGGATGTATAAGCCCTCTCGACAACCTCGGCATGATAATTATCATTTGTATAATTTTCCCGAAGGTTTAAATGTATACCTAATACTTACATATTATATTTGTAGAATGTACAGTAAAGTCAACGTTTGATAATCGTATCGTCTAATTATTACATTACTGTCTCTCGCTACTTGATACTCTATCTGGACGGCTCTGCGCTTACCACCAGGTGCAGTGTGGTCACATTGCCGCGCCAAAAAAAAAGATAAATCAAAATAATGCACTATGATTTTAAAATGATCTAGAAAGAGTTCACATTGACATGTCTCCAAAGGTTGACAACAATCGTGCAAACCCGGGGGGTCGTTAGTAAATATTATAATAAAATAGTATTATGTTTTTAATTCGTCTGATATCATTATTTTAAAAATATATGCAAAAAATAAGAACAACTATAAATGAATAGTTTTTCATAAGACAATCTTTATTTTAAATCTCTTTTGATATTTGTAAAAACAAAGTACTAAAAAGTATTCATGCCATCCATGCTATGAATGGCGGTCGTGTTGTACCACGTATGTAGGATGTTTCTGTAATTGCCTAGGTTTTTAAACGTTTATGTCCAAACGGGACGTTTTTAACTAATGTGGTTCACGAGCTCCGATAATATTTTTGCTATTGAAAGATTTTAACTTCTGCAATTACACAGAGTACTAAACATATACGATCAAACAAGACGTCTCCAACTATTTTCATTTTCCAAGATCCAGTTTATCTTTCCTTTCCCTACCATCATCAGATCAGCATCAGATTTTGTACTATAAATATGCCAAATGTTCTAAGCTCAAATATCCAAACAGGCTGTTTTAGCTATTGGTAGTTCCTAAGGTTTAGTTACTTGGCGAACAGTTCCTGGTGAAATTGCCTATCAAATGTAACAAAATGTTACGCGACCATATTTCTTTATATATTTATTAAAAGTATGTCAAAATAATAAAAAAATGCAATAAAATAGCAGTTTACTAAGAACATTTTTAATTTATGTTTTTTTTTATTTTGTAAGGAATCTCCATTGATTTATTAAATTTAAATGATGTGGTAAGAGTTTTTATAGTACACTTAATAATAATGTATATGTATGGTGTCTGTTGGTGGGTGGGGACAGGGCTCATACAAATTCGCCCATTGTCCTTTACTGATTGAAGTTTACAGATTATGTGATAATAAACTACGGAGTTCCTATTAATTGATGCCAACCAGTCCAATTTATAAACATAATTAAAATAAAGAAACTAAGAGAATAATAAAAATATGAGAATATTCAAAATCATTGTTTTATTTCTTATCTACCCTGTTCTTCGATTTTTTCAGTAAGTAGTTAATAATTTAGCATAGTTCGAATTTGAGAAGTAGGACTAACAATGTATAAATTTTCACTTGATGTTATTTGTTAACTTAGTATAATATGTATTATTTGGAAAACTTTTAAATGATGTGAACACAGCCTTTGCTTTTTAAGACTTCCACTTTGTCACTGTCCCTACAATTTGATGGAGATAAATCTATGAAAGCATTCGAGTTTTTACCTTTTAAATCCGTGCGACCACTAATATATTTTCAGCCAATGTATTAATTGTCGAAAAAGCTACACATATTAAATAAAATATTATACTCTTAGAATAAATTTAAAAAAAAACCACGTAAAAAGCGACAGAGTCACAAAACCGAATAAAAAACAATAATTTTGTGTTAATCCTTAAAAGTAAGTCCATTTTCTTAGATTATTTAATGAATAGCGTGTATTATTAGTTTAATTAATTTGAAAAAAGGCTAAAATATATCATCCTTTTCTTTAAAAAATTTTTTTAATCGTGTCACACATTGGAACCAATCTCGCCACAAAGTCTGTTTTGTTTCGATATTATCGGGAAAATGCCTCGAAATCCGCGTTCCTTTTTATATTCCTCTATAATAAACTATATTTCCTATTATATTATAGTCAAAATTGTAAAAAAAAAATCATAAAAAATTAAATCTAATTTCAGCAGGGTACACTTTATTTTGAAATTGCTCATGTACAAACTGAGTTCTCGCGAATAAAATAACAAACATTTTAGTTGCGCGAATCCCAAATAAGACACCTATTCGACATCAGTATGTGTGTGCGCGAATTCGTACGAGTAAAATTCGCTCAAACTTGCGATGATCGTGTAGTCGCGTACTATTAGGACGATGCCTAAGTTATCAAACTTGCCAGTTTGTGGGGAATTCCCCAAACAGCGGGGAATCTCAAGTTGAATGGGCAATTATTTGAGATTGGCATTAAGCGTCGTGCATATTATTCGTCGACATACTTCTTCCAGAACTCCAAATATTTTAATATTTTTTTAGCTTATGTACATATGGATAATGAACGACTCAATACTCTTCATTGGATCAAATATAAAACCTTTTTCATTCGGCAATCGTAAAATTATGTTTTGAATCTTAGCGGCTAATTTGCATAGTAAATAGTTCAAGGACCTGTATAGTCTGTGGTTGAGTTTCGCTTTTTTGTTATATAATGATCGCTGATAACCAACTCGAAACCATGGGGCTAGATTATAAGGAGTACGATTTCGGTATATAAAAAGGTGTCCATCGAAAAGTGACTAATTAGGGTGGCGCGGCGCCACTGCACCGTAGCAAGTGGTGTAATTTTAAAGATAGTGCCAAAAGTTATGAGTAGGATCACTGTCCTAATCACAACTTTATAAAGTATCTCTGAGTCACTACTCAGCATACTTCACTGCGTTTACAACTGCTACATTCATAACGCACCACTTGAAACGCTAGCGTTATTATAGCGGTTTGCGAGCTATAATTTACTGCCTACAGCTGGTCACTTATTCAACTTTGCCTCCGTATAAGATGGTGCTCATTAAGTTTAATGGCAATTATCTTTAATAGCAACAACAAAGGGGATTACATAATTAGGTGGCAGTGGCAAGTTAATCCTTCGAGCAAAATGCTTGCATCATATATATGGGAAAAAGCGTAACGGTAAAAACTTAAAACATAAATATTATATGAATAGTTGAAACTTGTTTTATTGATTAAAATAATATTAAAGGGAATTTTATTAAGATTTTTGGGTTATTACATACATTGGCATTGGCAACCCTGTTATTTATTTTCGCTTTTGATACGTCTGAAAGACTAGCACCATGAATAAATAAAAAAAAACTGTTTTGCTTACGTCTATAATAATCTCTTGATGTGTACCTGTCGCCTGTACTCGTAGTAGTTTCTAATTGATTTTTGGATTTTGATGAAGCTGTCTGAAACATTTATAGTGATTTCTATGTGAAAATATAATATATTTTAAAAATGGATGATAGAGCAGCCAAATTAGCTTTGGCAAGAAAAAAGGTAAAACAAGTGTTACCCTGGCCCCCCACGCATAGAGTTCAGATATTATGCTTGCGGAATTCTGGCCATATGTGATACCTACAAAATATACCCTGTGTACATAGTACCTTCACGATATGGTTAGAATTGTTATAAGAGCAATTTGTTGATAATGTTGGGGTCTGTACTTGACAGCCTCCGTAGTGCTGTAGACGAGTAGCCGGCTGTGAAACGAGAGGCCGTAGGTTCGATTCCCACACTGGGATAAGTGTTTGTGTGACAGACAGATATTTGTGACCGGCTCTGTGGTGTTGTGAGACCGAAAGTCTCTCGTAGTCCCTGATACCCACGACACAAGGCTCGTATCTTAGTGTGGGATTGGGGCTATGTGTGCGACTGTTAGGTGTTATTTATTTTTATAGTTACTAATATACTAGAAAAAAATAGGTGTCAGTTAAATTTAAATAATGCTTGTGTTGATTATACAGTTATATTTAACATGATATTATATTTCCAGTTAAAAGATCACCAAGATAAAAAATCATGTACTCAACAAAAAGATGTGATTAGTCTGAAAACTATCCAAGACAATGTCGAGCCTTTTAAAATTAACGAAGAACAAACACAAGCCATGATTGAAACTAAGTGCACCATTGATAATACTATTCAAAATAATAATATTGATCTTGGAGTCACAATGCATACTAATACAAAAGAGAGAAATGATTTGCAATCTATTGCAGGTAGCATAAATGCCACAGAAATTCTAATATCTAGCAAAAGAAATCTAGAAATACAAGTTGACAATTTGCAGTCTAAATTGGTGGATTTGCAAGAAAAATACACATTAGCAATAACAAACTATAATACAGCAAATCAAACTATACAAAGTTTGGAACATGACCTTAGAAGTATCAAAGATAAATATAATATGATAAGTAATGATCTTTTAGCAAAAGATGATGCTATTAATGAACTTAACACTTTGAAGGCATCTTTACTTGATGAAAATACCAATTATCAGGAGCAGTTGGAATTTACAAAAAGCATTTTGGGTGCCAAAGAAGCTGAAAATAACTCCCTTTATAGCCAAATGTTAAATCTTCAAACACAATTAGAAGCGACACAACTTCATTTGCAACAACTGACAAATGGAACAGTGCTCAGTTTATCCAAAAATAAAACTGATGAGGTTCAAGAGAATGAAATATTGATGCAAAAAAATTCATCATTAGAAGAACAGGTGCGAGACTTGCAAAAAGAAAGAAATCAAATTGGTGTACATTATGAACATTATGTTAGTGAATTGAATGAGCAATTAAAATCAGTAATTAAGAAAAATGAAGATCTCACAGCTGAATTACAGCATTTATCCAACAGAGAAAATAGTCTGATTGAACAGATAAGTGAAATGGAAATTCGGTTACAAAATTACCATATTCAACCCAAAGTCACCGATGATGCCAAATTTGAAAGAAATGATGAGTTGCAAGAATTACAAACCAAACATGAAGAACTTCAAGTAAGTTGTGTAATAAATAAATAAAATAATAATACTATCGCTGTATTAAACTTTGTCCCATTGCTGGGCACGGGCCTCCTCTACTAATGAGAGGGGTCTAATGATTCTACTAACCCACATTAGGCCAGCGTGGTGGACTAAGGCCTAACCCCTCTCATTAGTAGTAAGTTGTGTAGAAAACAGTAATTGTTATATAACTATATATTTATATATTGTTCACTTTATATATTTTTGTGCTATCTTAATAAGCTTGTTACTTAGCTGAATGCTTAAGAAGACAAGATTAGGTGTATGGGATTAGCGTTGCATTTTTATTATTGATACTAGCATTTGCATGCAGCTCAACATGCATGATTAATTATTCAGAATTTCCCAAACTTCATGGCAACTTTTCTAAATTTTGATTCCTTAATGTCTTACTGGGACTATTTGAGTCAATTATATTTTTAAACTATTTATTGATTTGTATCAACTTTATATTTTAAGCACCAATTTCAAGCATTGAATATGAAGTATAAAGACCTTGAAAAACATTGTGTTGAAGCTAACGAAAAAATAAAAGAATTAAATCAACACAAGGAATCCAGCAATGAACAGGATACAATCAGCATGTCCAAATTAAGTGCAGACATAGCGAGTGACAAAGTTGCAGCACAGAGGGCAGCTGAGCAGAATAAAAAATTAAAGCAAGACATTCAGGGATTAGAAGATGCATTTGTAAAAATGGTAAGCAACACATATAGATAAAAACTATTATTTAAATAATTTCTATATAAAGACAAAGTGAGTGACAAATCATAGTCTTATGATCAGCTAAGTGTAGTTTCTTAGCACTGTGAATGTAAAGACGCTAACACTCGGGCGGCCACACCTGCCCAAGCTCAGCTGTCGGTTCCCATTGTACGTAAGACGAAAGAAACTAGCCGATCATAATACCTTTTTCTATTTCTTTTAATACGTTGACTATGGCGCAACACACTTGCTGTGTTTGAAGCGCGTATCGTATACGCGGTCGGAACATTGATATATAGAAGGGGATAAGCACTTATTTGCCTATATAATTTCTAGTTAAACAAATATGTTGCAAATATGAAATTCACTAATAGAAACATTGCTCTCTCATTCCAACTCGTTGCAATTTACTTATGTCAACAAGAGTACAGACTGCCTCGGTGGCGCAGTTGTAATTGCTCATGCGTTACAACTGCTGTGATGAGGTCTCGGGTTCGATCCCCGGGTCGGGTAAAGTGATATTGGGTTTTTCTACCTAGAAATACTCTGTATTAACCCGGAGTCTGGAATGGTGCCCGGTGTGGCGATAGGCTCGCCCCCTATCACATTATGGGACCGAAATTCGGCGAAAAGCGGGTGTACTTGTGTTACACCTCTGCCTACCCCTTCGGGGATTACAGGCGTGAGTGTATATGTATGTATGTAGTACAGTATACGCAATTGTTTAAAATTTTCGGTTGTCAATTTTTCATATGTCATCAAGCTCCGCCTTGATGCTCATTTTTCGACATGACGCCATTTTATGAAAACACTTTGCTAAGTAGTTTGACTGTCATTGATGTATCGTGCGAGATTTGTTTTACGATTTCAAGTGAATTGTGCGTGTTTAAGTAATTTTTGTTGTGGTACAAAAGACAATAAGATCGAAACAAATATGCATCACAATTTGCTGTGGGCGGAGTCGACGCCATTTTAGGAAAAGTTTGGCTTCAGGTCACGTGATCTTGTGTGATATCATATATATAAAACTAGCTGTTGCTCGCGGCTCCGCCCGCGTGGAGGTCATGTTTGAGACAAAAAGTATACACTACAAAATACCAATTTTCATGCATTTAACTTCAAAAATGAAGGATTTTCATACAAACTTTCTTACCCTATTTAACCCCTTTAGGGGTGGAATTTCCAAAAACCCTGAAATATGTGTTATTAATTTTTAACTGTAAGGCCAAATACCAAATTTCATGTGTTTAACTGCAAAAATGACAGATTTTTATACAAACTTTCTACTCCTACTTTACCCCCTTAGGGGTGGAATTTCCAAAAACCCTGAAATATATATTTTTTATTTTTAACTAAAAGGCCAAATACCAATTTTCATGCGTTTAACTTCAGAAATGACGGATTTTCATACAAACTATCATCCCCTATTTTACCCCCTTAGGGGTGGTATTTCCAAAAACCCTTCCTTAGTGGATGCCTACGTGATAAAAGGTACCTACTGACATAATTTCAAGTCTCTAACCCCAGCCGTTTAGGCTGTGCGTTGATCGATCAGTCAGTCAGTCAGTTTCTTCTTTTATATATACAGATATCTAGTTAATGCACAATTTAAGCCATTTATACGATAAAAACTGATTCCATTGAACTAAAGCCACATTGAAAATTTTATTGTAAGTAGGTTTATAGATGATAACATATCAATTGTAATTGTGAACAAAATTTATTTGAAAACATTAATGTACAGATAGATCAAAGTTATCTCGCTGTCGTAGATATTTGGTTTAGTATTGTAACGGGGACATTACGTAGTAACATTTATACTATACATTATTTATAATTTATAACAATCATACATAGACCATAAATATAAATATTTAATTTTAGTAATATCAACTACGCTATTGATGAAAAGTATATCGTTTTCAAGATATACGAAACTCAGTGTTTGGAGCCGTTGGACCTCTCGTAGTTAGTCAAATGACTCTCGGATCTATAGGGGACTTTCCAAAAATATTATATATGCCAATACCACGCTGTTTTTGCATAAAATGTAGTGTTTCTAATTATTTCTTTTTTAAATATAATATTTATATAGATCCCGCGGGAACCGTACTTCTTTCCGGGATATAAAGTATGCCTATGTACTATTCCAGACTATTATTAGCATTAAAAATTAGGTTTAAATATTTTATAATTCTAATATTGTATTTTCTCTGTAAGTGATTTTTTTGTAATCTTTTTGAGAAAATAAATGTCTTTAAACACAATCTGTCTCTGTCCCAAATTTCAACCACATCCGTTCAGTCGCTCTGTGTAACAAGTAAGCTTAGTAAGATAACTTATTAAAATTTTAATTTTTACAGAGTAAAGATAAATTGGAATTAACCGAAAAGTTGACGGCTGAAAAGTATTTAAACAGGGAACTCACTATCAAATTGGCTGAAATAGAGGAAAAGACTAAAGATATGCAAATTAAATTAAAAGCCAAGGATGAAGAAATGATCAGATTACAAGTTAGCTATAGACAATTAGAAAAGTACGAAAACCTTCATATAGATAAAATCTCAAATTCTGGTATAGACAATGTTATCGACTATGATGAATCAAATAACAAAAATACACACGATAAGGAGACTGTCGGTGGTTATATAGATGACACCGAACAAGAACTACAGTCTACTAAAGTTATTTCAGAGCCCCTTTGTTCCGCACATACTACAGTAAGGCAAGCTGCGAATATGGCGAAAGAAGATGCCATGCAGAAACTTCAACAGCGATTCTTAAAAATTATGACCGAAGTAGCGGATCTGTCAGACGAAAAACACAGGCTAGAGCATATCATCCTTCAGTTACAAAATGAAACGGAAACTATTTGCGAATACGTAGCTTTGTATCAACAGCAACGTAGTTTACTAAAAAGGCGAGATGAGGAAAGAAGCGCACAAATAAAAATGTTTGAAGCTGAATGTGATAAACTCAGAACACAAATAGATGAATTGACTACTATACTAGTAAGGTTATCGCAAGATAAAGAACTGTCACACTTCTTAGAGGAGGATACAAAAAATAATGATATTCAAAGAGTAATGAATTTACTTACTAATTTGAAAAGCAATTCTTTAATTGATCCTCAAAAGAAAAATGCTGATTTTAAGAATTTTTATCCATGCAACTGCTGTTCAGGAAAACTTCTTGAAATTTAAGATTTGTCCTTAATGTAAAAATGAGTCTACTGCTACTAAAATTATATTATATAATATAAATTAAAATATATATATTAGCCATATCTAATGGTACTGTTATTGTCATGATAAGTTAATTTTAAGTTAGTTTAGCTTGTTTATATACTTTGAGAATATATAATTAAGCATTATGTTTACTTCAGCCACTTATTAACAACACACCACAGAAGTGCCACTACTGGAACTCACAATAATAAATATGAGATGATGCGTGTCCCTGTCGATCAGGCATGTTCTTTCCAGCTGTTCGTTTCTTGCTAACGGCGAGTATTTGCATAGAAATAACCAAGTGGCAAAGATCATACACCAGCAACTTGCTCTTCGATACCACCTTGTTATATCTGAACTTATATTATATATTGCCAATATGTGCCCCAAGCAGTTCTCGAAAATGGTCCTGCAATACTGTATTGGGATCAATCTATTATCACAGACAGGACTATTGTAGCCAATAAGCCTGATGTTCTGTTAATAGATCGATTAGTGCGCCGGGCAATACTTGTTGACGTTACCATTCCGCATGACGACAACCTCGTTAAAGCTGAAAAAGGCAAAATGACCAAATATTTAGATCTGGCTCACGAGGTTCTTGACATGTAGTATGTTAACTCGGCTATCATTGTCCCGATAGTCGTTTCTGTCAATGGGCTGATACCAGAGCCTCGACCAACATTTTCAGAGGGTCTCAATTGGTCGTTGGGTCAAAAGGCAGTATTATTGGACACGGCTCGTATTGTGAGGAGGTTCCTCACTCTAGGGACCTAACTGTCGGTGGCTTGGATCATAGGCCTCGCCATCGGTGGGTGCAGATTTTTAGTTTTAAATGTTTTTTTATAAGGAAATTTACATTTAAAAATGAAAAATAAAGAATACTGTACCGTATGAGAAAATAATATGCCATTCACGTATTTTCTACTGACTCCAAAAAGAGGAAGTTATGACTTCGTCTGTATTATCTATATGAATACTTGCTAATAATTTAATGTTTTATTTGTCTCGTTGATTTTGACTGTTTTTTTTCTATTCGATAGAGTTTTTAGCTAGCGGTACACTAATTATGGTAAAAACCCCCTACACGTTTGTACCATTTGAGGAACAATCTGCACTTTTCTAATATGCTTGGACTAGGAGAACTAACAAAATGCATATTGATGAAAAATAAATAATAATTTGCTTACATATTTAACTTGACTGCCTCGGTGGCGCAGTTGTAATTGCGCATGCGTTACGACTGCTGTGCTGAGGTCTCGGGTTCGATCCCCGGGTCGGGTAAAGTGATATTGGGTTTTTCTATCTAGAAATTCCTCAGGGCTAATGCCCGGAGTCTGGAATTTGTGCCCGGTATGGCGATAGGCTCGCCCCCTATCACATTATGGGACCGAAATTCGGCGAAAAGTGGGTGTACTCGTTACACCTCTGCCTACCCCTTCGGGGATTACAGGCGTGAGAGTATGTGTGTGTGATATAAAATTATATTTATTTACAATATAATAAAACAGACGAGTCGGCCAGCTCGACTGGATCATATTAATTACATATTTCGCATTAAACTGACGTAATAGCTTGTTTCTGTTGTCATTCCTACAATTAGAGATTTGAGGCTCGAATATCGTAACGGCTCCCCCCATGGGCGTATATAAGGGGGGGGGGGGGGGGGTTAGGGGGTCCGGACACCCCCCTTAGCATAGGACATAATAAAAAATCTCGGACTATTGATAGCGGATAATATAGACGGTTAGCAGGCTATTTGATTTAAGTGTAAATTGCAGCATTCAGCTTTAAGCATATTTGGCATTAACAGATTTTTCTACGACTTTTGAGCCTAATTTAATTTTTTTCGTGTACTTTTTAGCGCTTAAATCAACTGGTAAAACAAGACTGCTTTTTTTCAGGGCACATCTATTTAAAAAAATACGACCGAGTCTTAAGTAGTGACTACTTAGTAGTGATGAGTGTGATAGTATATGATGTACCATAAGTACCTGGAGGGCAATTCTCCTTTCATTCAAAATAATTTCGTACTCGAATCTACAGTTCGAATTATTTCTCTATTACATAATTTCGAACTACGAAGTTATTTTTTCGAATGTATCCATATCACTGACGTATATTATATGGACAGGATATCTAATACAAAATGACAGCTATTTTCTTGACCTATTTGAAGCGCCCCTCTCGAGTGTATTTGAAACTAAATTTGACATATAATAGGGATGTTGATATTTTTAAAATATCGGATTTCCGATATATCGATATTTTTAAATATATCAATATCGGAGTTTGATATATCGATATTTTTAAATATATCAATATCGGAGTTTGATATATCGATATTTTTAAATATATCAATATCGGAGTTTGATATATCCGAAAAAAATATCGATATTTTTATTAAAAATTTTGACTCGTCTAAGGGTCTGGTCCTGACGCCATGCATCCTTTCTTCGTGAATTGGGGCGCCAATGAATTTATTAGATTCAAAGATCTTGGAATCATATTTGACGACACCTTAAAACGTGATATTTTTTAGTTTTTTTAAATTATAATTTTTTGCCATGAACTTAATATTATTTTCTACTTTTTAGTTCGGCTAGCTATTAAAGCGTGCTATTTTTTAAATATAATTTATAGTCCCAAAACAGCATCAAACCTAGTTATAATAATATATTCGATTGTAAATTAAGACCCCATTAAAAATATGATCTAAAATGAAAATATGTTTTGCTAAGAAGATGTTTATATTATTTTTAAGATTTGTAAACCATCGACCGTTGTGTATCATTGTCGATATATCATCCTTCGTGTCTCAACTCTATCGTTAGTTCCGCGGACGCTCACTGCTCGACTGCACTGCTATCAGCGCCAATATGGCGAAAATCAAATAGGCACACTTTCGCGGATCAAATATCCTGTCCATATAATATACGTCAATGATCCATATCCATTTGTATTCGAGTTTTTACTATGAGATTCTACTAAAAAATTTGAATTTCGAACTAATAATTTATAAGTATTTTAACATCCATAGTGTCTCGGGCCTCATCAAATGCATCCACTATCCAGTTCTTGGACATGTTTTTGGACTCTTCCAAGTATTTTATCTTTCTAAGACTTTTAGTAAAATCATAATAAAAACACGAGATTGAGTCTTTTTATGGGTAAACACATCAGCATATGGCATCATATACGCAGTAAGTTAGAATAAAACAATATCTTTGGGTGTCTAGAGGCCTTCATACGTACAACATTACCGCACCACCTCCAAGAGCATAGACTCTTTGCCGCTTAGCTATAAACGTCGTAAAATATTAATGTTAAGGAAACAATCTTGCCACTTTATCTGGAGAATTCACCTGATGCAGTTCATATGAAATTTGTCAAGACGCCATATGGTTTAGACGCCATTAGGTTTCAGTGGTTTAAAGCAAACTCGCTGAAGAATGGCGTAAGCCTGGATGTCATTTTCTACCTACTACAATATCATCAAGCGTTACTTAGCATCTTGCGACGTACCCTGCGACTGCTGGGAAGAACTTTCGTGTCACTAGACCGAATGGCGTGGCTCAGTACGAAAATCATGTGCACATTTTGAGGAAACATGTATGTATCCAATGCCTTGACACCCAGCGTGAGCTGCAATAACAATAATAAAAATAATAATAATAGGGTTGGCCCTAAGTGTAAACGACGCGCGTCGCCATGCATTGTAGTTGAAAAATAGGACGTGACGCGACGTTTCAACTCTGCGCCAGTTTGAGTTGACTCTTACAGCTACTCTTCTAGACAACTGTTCTGTACGTCCTGTGACAGGGCTTAACAAAATTAGAGCTAGCTAGTCACATATGCTCACATTGGCGAAAAAAACTTATTCCAAAAGTGCAAGGTTCGCCGTCGAAGGATACGTCTTGGAGGACATCATCATCATCATTAAGTTAGGACACAATATTGAATGGTTCGAATTCGAGATTTACGTCTCGACCGGTCTGTACTGGTCGAAGCAGTTCGAGCGATAACCTTCGAGAAATGTTCGAATGGTAATTTTTAGAATAGCTCAAATAGAATACATATTTTGATTTCGAATTCTATTTTTAAAATAATTTATTTATGAACAATACATTTGACATTATATTCGTACTATCAAGACCTTCGAGAAACACCGGACTCGATATTTCCATAATAGCTTAACTTTACATTCACTCGAAAAAAGTTCGAATTTGATTTTTTTTTAAGCAACTTTAAAATAGTTATTATGTAAACAATAAAACAAAAATGAATGATAATCTGCGGCAGATTTTCATCCATCCAAAGTCCAAATCCAAATAGCAGGTAGCAATTTTTTATTAACTAGCGTTTTCCATTCTATGTTTAAGTAATTTCTAAATAACTATGATTTGAGCGGTTAGATTTTTAGCTTTTACCCGCGGACCCCCCCCTTGTAAAAGCTATAGCTACGTCACTGGCTCCCGCATTATAAGCGCCGGACATTTCTTACCCATGTACACCTATAATTTTTTGCTGTAATATGTATCATGTTCAAACAAATGAGGTTCTTTTTTTAATTATGGGTTAGAGTTGGTTACAGTTTGTTCGGCGTCGAGCCTATGTCTTTCATAAACATGTTTTTTAGATTCATCGTAACAGTTTAATGATATTGTAATAGTATTTGGTTCGCGCTGCGTCGGTCGCGAAGGCATCGGAATACACATATGAAGAATTACGCTGCATGCTGCTGCTATTAAGTATTGGGGATAAATTCTACAAGTAAACATGTATTATTTTTAACAATGTGTGTGGTGATCAAATAATACACAAGTGTATGACGGTATTTGAAATGCATATATTTTATTATACATAAATATTAGTAACTTTATTATTACATAGGTAAAATAAATAATCACATTACGTAAAAACATTGAGATCATTGTTAAAATCGGTGTTATCAGTAATATCCCTCGGCGAAGGATTGATCATTTCATTCGACTCGCTCAGTTCGGCTGTGTTCCTTCAACAAAACACACATATTACTAAATACTCAGACGATTCATACAATTAAAAAACACCACTGTAACTTTATCACAGCCATACCTATAGAATTGACGTGATTGAGTATCGTTGACTCTTGAGGATTGGGAATGAGTTGGTAGGTAGTTAGGTACTAGGTAGTTTGTGTAAATTCATGTGTGCGTACAAATAGTGCTGCGCCCATTCATTTAATATTTATTCTATTCAACATTTATATTGACTATCAATAGTGATTCAAATTTACTATACCTAGAGTTATTACAGAGTTTTTATCGAATAAAATATCGCAATTGCGTCGATTCTTTCTGCCAGAGGAAAAATCTTATGACGCAATATTTTGGTTTTGTTATTACTTTTTGTAGGCAACGACAAACGTGGTGCTTTCTTATAAAGTTCACATTACGACGTCGGTGGCAGCATATACCATACAAATTATTCCACTTTGTAAATAATATGTATATTCAATAAACCATTGCAGTAACATTACCTCAGCAGCATATTTTCTTTTATTTTATGTAAATCGGCCTCACCCGACAGACTGTCTGAATCATCATTGAGGGAAGATTGGGAATCTGTAAACATTCAACAGTCAAGATTACGTTATAAAGCATTTCCTAGTAGGTAACAATTTTAAAAAGCAAAAAAAAAATATTACTTTTTAAATAAAATTAAAACCGTCTTCAAAAAAACCCAGACACAAGTAAAAAGCATTAAATAATTGGTTACATTTACATCAATTTATTTCATACAATTGAAATCAATTATTTTCGGAGTCGGTGCCGGTGTTGTTTTCTTTACTTTTAGATTTATAAAAACCAAGTATGGATCTATTTTATATTTTTTGTATGCCCGATTATTCTGTTTTTTTCCAAGTTTTGGCCAGCACCGACTCCAAATAATTGATTTCAATTGTATGTAATTAATTGATGTAAATATAACCAATTATTTTTTGCTTTTTAGTTGTGTCGGGGTTTTTTTGAAGACGGTTTTAATTTTGTTTAAATAGTAATAATTTTTTTTTTGCTTTTTAGTGGTACAAATATAAAATAGGTACGTTGGATAGAGTACCAAAAGAAAACACCACTGAAAAACTCACAGAAAAGCTAGATTCGCAGTTTTGTATATTCGGAGAAAATATTTTTTCACGTTATTTTGGTATTAAAACCAAACTACTCAACCAATTTTGATAAAAAATTTATGAGACCAATCTGGAAGCATATTCTCTCTAATAAAAGAAGAATTTTCCAAATCGTTCAATAGCTGACGGAGTTCTGAGGTAACAAACATAAAAAAAACACGTCGAATTGAGAACCTCCTCCTTTTTTTTTAAGTCGGTTAAAAAGACTAACAAGAAATTCTACAAATAAGATGTTATAAAACTTGCTTTACTAAATAATTATAAAATTGTTGGGTTTTTTGTGTAAGACGAACATATTTTACAAATTAATGAAGAAAGAACCTCTGAGGCCAATTCTCGTATTTAACTGACACTCCGATTGAATGTTGAAAGGACGTGAGTGTATTTCTTTCAAAAAAACATTGGTACTCTTACTTCATTTAAAGCTTGTATCGACTAGTTTAGTGAACCTAATTAATAAAAAAAAAAATATTGTACCTGAGGTGGTAAGTCGGTGGGAGGTGAGATACTCCGCTGAGAGATATGGCGGCAGGTCATCTGGCGCGTCCCCCTCCCCCGCCCCCGGTAGCACCCCCGCCCCCGCACCTCCCCCGCCGCCGCCTGCACCCTCCGCGCCCAGCGTCTCCACCACCGCCAGCCACTGACCGTTGTGACAACGGAACCTCTCCACCTGCCAGACAGACACCACACACCACACATTAGTAGAATAACATCAGCTCACCGTGTCAAGCACGTATCTCACAACTCGTCTATAACTACCTAAGGGCGTATGCGGAAAATACCACAGAACAAGAGAAACACTAACATGTGTAAATTTTTTGCAAAAATTTAGGAAAAAAACTGAAAAAAAAAATTGTAGTATAATCTTAACTTTTTGCTAGTTTGTGTTTCTTAAGAATCAGTCATAAAAACAATGACATATTTGCGAGCACGGCTTGGTTAATGTACGTCCCTCGACGCACAGAGTGGATCCAAGGTTCGCCGAGCTTATATCTTCACATACGATTAAAAACTGACCTATCGCCGTATCGCGTACAAATTCCAATGTTATACATCATCTAGTGTATTTATTTTATTACTATTTTTGAATTGAAAATAATCACAGGCCTACTTTTTAACCGACTTCAAAAAAGGAGGAGGTTCCCAATTCGTCGGAATCTTTTTTTATGTATGTTCCCCGATTACTCGAAGACGCCTGGCCAATATGAGAAATTCTTTTTTTTTAAATGGTATATCTACTTCCCAGGTTCCCAGGGCTACCCATTGGCACCAAGTCAGGATCTGATGATGGGATCTCAGAAGAATCGAGGGCAACCTTTAAATTTTATAGGGACGCCTAATATGTTTTTTATTAAAGTCTGTGTACTTTTTATGATTAAAAAACTTTTGTCTTCTTATTATCAGACCTACTTCCGCTTTATGGATCCCTTTACTGACTTGTTCAGCGGCATCCCACGCACCACCGTAAATGTCCGACCTTTAACGGTAAAGTCTTGGAACTCCCATGCTCAAAGGTAGTAGTAGTGTTCAGGATTGTAAACCTGGCAATAAGAGTGCCCCACATCATGCAAGTCTCCGAACGCATTCTCGAATCCAGGCTTCGGGGACCGTGTACTGGCTTCGAGTATCAATATAAGCCGAGAAGTGTCGAGGTGGATCTGGTATTAGCCATCAGATTTCTGACCGAGGCATACAGAACAAAGAATGTTGCCTTTTTGGTTCAACGGGAAGTGTTTGACTACACAGTCGTTTTATTTACTAGATAGGTGTTGACTACCGAAGCACACGCCAAAATTACTGGACAGTACTAGAAACACGACTATCAACCCTAATCTCACCCACTTTTCTACAATTAATTTCCTTTTCACTTTTTGATTCTAATAACACACTGACGTGGGTTGTGTAAGACAGACATCTGTACACGATAGTAGTAATAGGTTCGCTACTTATCATATCACAAGATGCCATATATAATATTTCACGCTTTATAAAAGTAATTATCGATATTGTATAAAAACTAAGAGACAATATTACCTTAATGCGAGCTGCCCAATCATTTTGCATTTGAGATATGATATCCAGACACGAGTCGCACATTTTTCTTATTTCTGCATTTTTATCTTGCATGAGATCGATAAGATAAGCTGGAGCCTCTGTAAAATTATCAATATAGTCTTAACAACAAATTCAAATAGTTTAAAACAGATTAATCAACCTAACCAGTGTCGTGTCTCTTCCAATCATTTAAGAAAATAAACAAACTGGCAAAAAAATTATTAGTTAAAAAAAACTGATTAAATGACGCTTAAAGGTAAGAAAGAAATATTAAAGCATCTGCTTGACAGCGATAACACCTCAATAGAATACCGGAACATTTTGAAAGATACATTCGTATTATTAATTTATTACACCCTTTGGTATTACATATTACTCTAGCTGTTGCTCGCGGCTCCGCCCGCGTGGAGGTCATGTTTGGAAGAAAAAGTACACATAACGTAATACCAATTTTCATGCGTTTAACTTCAACTTTTCATATTTTCATACAAACTTTTAAACCCTATTTTACCCCCTTAGGGGTTCCGCCCCTAAGGGGGTAAAACAGGGGAAGAAATTTTGTATGAACTCTTTTATCGGGGGTTTATCAATTCTACTAATATTATAAATAAGAATGGATGGATGTTTGTTACTCAATCAGGCTACAACGGCTCAACAGATCTGGTTGAAATTTGGCACAAAAATATATTATAGTCTGGAATAGCACATAGGCTACATTAATCCCGGAAAAATGTACGGTTCCCGTGGGATAGTTTTGTTTTATACAGAGCAAGGGATCCACATGATTTTTTGCATAGTGTTAGTTGACGGGCTGCTTTTTATACCAGAAAATGCACGGTTACGGGATAGCACAATACAGGAAGATGTAATAGCTTAAAAGGTCTCCATGGATTTTATACCTTTATTTCCAAAAATAACCACCACGCGGCCGTAGCCGCGGGCAAAAGCTAGTCTTTTATATATACAGATGTTATCAAGTACCGGCAGTGCATTTTATGTGTGGATTGTTCCAGAATGGAATGATATAAAAATATCTACATGGTAGGCAAATATTCTGAAAGTTTGAAAGCAGACCTAGACTTACTAGAAATTTATAGGTGTTTCGCGATCTATCTCGAAATATTTACAAATATTGGTCAGACATGATACGACCGGGTATATACTATATAGGGGTCGTCATCAGTGATCGGGCAAGTTTTTATTCGACGACGATACATAAAACATAGATTTCACTGGATTTATGTCATGGGTTTGGCCAAAATTTAATTGTGGAAACGGAAATAACGAACTACGCCAAGTGTCAAGTGTAGGCGTTGGCATTGGTGTTGATGTTTTTTTTTATCTTGGGACGGTAAAGTGACCACACTGCACCTGATGGTAAGCGCAGTACCGTCCAGTTAAAGTATCAAGTAGCGAGAGACAGTCTATCCCTCGCTACTCAACACAATCATGCCGGCCTGCTGTGTATCTTCCTCACTCTACGCCTAAAGGACCCAGGATCATATGAAGGAGGGAACACGGTAGCTGGCAAACTGTTCCACAGCTTGATGGTGCGGCAAAAATACGAGTTTGCGAACCTCTTGGTTCGGGCCGGGGTCTACTTAGTAGACACCACGAAGCTGTGGCTCCGCAATCCAGTACGCGTGGTTCTGGTATGGAAGGGAGAGGATGGGATAAGATCAAACAATTCATTAGTGCATTCGCAATGATACAGATGGTAGAATACACTAAGCGAGGAAATATCCCTACGCAGCTGTAGCGGCTCCAGGCTGTTACTCACGTCTGCATCATTCACAATGCGGATGGCCCGCCGCTGCAACCCATCCAAGGCATCGAGAAGGTAGGTAAGGTAAGGAAGGTATGTTGATGTTGGTGTTGTTGTGGGCGTTGGTGTTGGTGGTTGAAGCAGTACAGTATAACAACTAACCTGTCTTCTCGACGAGATGTTCAGCGGCTTGCGGATGCGACAGTAGCTGTCGGAAGGCGTAGACAGTCTGCAGCACGTGTTCGTCGTCGGCCTGCCTCTCCCGCAGCAGTGCGACGAGCGCGTCCCCTCCCCCCGCGCACACCAGCGCCGCCGCCGCGCGCGTCTCCGCCGCCACCGCGCCGCACATCACCACGCCCTCCAGCACGAGCTCCGGGGACGGAGGCGAACCACTCTCTGCACACATTCACAAGGCGTGCTCACTCAACTCGAAATTAACCAATCCTCATCCAATTTGAACAAGGAACTCTCGCGCGTAGTGATTCGGTATTATTATGATGTGAGAGCAGGGCAGCATTATTAGGAGGCGTTAGAGGAATAAAATAGCCCTTTTTTGCATTCGTGTGAAAGTGTAGGTTGCAAGATTGATTTTAAAAATCTGTTGACCCAATAATATAAAGCTAACTAATATAAGCTAAATAATATAACTCTTAATAGAACTTTTATATACATTGTAAAAAATATTAGAACATCCTGATTAAGCAGATGATGCCGGTTTTAATTGAATTAAAATATTGTCTTTTTTGTCCCCTGTTTACACATCTTGTATAAATTTTAAATTAAACAGCATTTTACGCGAAAAAAAAAATTTTGGTCAATTTCTAGCCCTTTGTTGTGCCCTGACATTGCAGAAGTCTATGGGCGGCGGTGACTACTTACCATCAGGTGGCCCGTCTGCTCGTCTGCCTTACGAGGCAGTAAAAAAACCAACCTGGAGCTAAGATCTTCATGATACACGGAATCAAGTTGTATCGTTCGACGACTGCATACACGTCGATGTTGTTTGGATTCAGTATGTTGCTGAGGGTGCCCATGCACTCCACCAGAAACTCTTCGTTTGTGTCGTCGTTAGTGACGGCCCCCGAGATGTCTCCTACAAACTCCTGCAAACAAAAGAACATGGGTAATGATTACCTTACATTTGTCCCTCGTTCTTCATGAAAACATAAATCTGACCTTAATTTTAGTGTAACGTAAAAACACATTTCCAAATCAGCATTTAAAATCGAAATCTCAATGAATTTCTTTTTGGAATTGACAACATTTCATTTTTCCAACATACTCCAATTTGTATACTATTTGAAACATGATGTAAAATTATGAAATCCACATTTTTTCTTTTTTCAATATACAGATATTTTCATTCATGATTTTCACTTTGAATTTTGTTTTATTCTAAGCTTCGTCGTAAGCACCAAATGACATTTGATGAAATTTAACAAATGAATATGAAATTTGAAATGAAATTTAACAAATGAATATGAAATGTATATTAGAACTAAGAATCAGTGACGTAGCCATAGCTTTTACATGGGGGGGGGGGGGGGTGCGCGGGTAAAAGCTAAAAATCTAACCTAATCTAAAACATATAATGGGAAAACGCTAGTTAATAAAAAAATTGCTACTTGCTATTTGGATGGATGAAAATCTGCCGCAGATTTTCATTCATTGTTGGTTTTATTGTTTACATAACAACTGTCAAAATATCAAATATCAAGTGAAGTCAATTTATTTTTGGTAAATAACTATTTTAATGTTGCTTATTATCAAGATGAGATGTTAGAACTCAGGGAGAAAATTCTCACGCACTCGAATCAACTTCGTATAAGAAAAATAATTCAAATTCGAACTTTTTTCGAGTGAATGTAAAGTTAAGCTATTCTGGAAATGTCGAGTCCGGTGTTTCTCGAAGGTTTTGATTGTCAGTGTACAATGTCAAATATTCATAAATTAATTATTTTAAAAATAGAATTCGAAATCAAAATATTTGAGCTATTCTGAAAATTACCATTCGAACATTTCTCGAAGGTTATCGCTCGAACTGCTTCGACTGGTACAGACCGTCCGAGACGTACATCTCGAATTCGAACCATTCAATATTGTGTCCTAACTTGATGATGATGATGAACTTTTGGAATAAGTTTTTTTCGCCAATATGAGCATATGTGTGACTAGCTAGCCCTAATTTTGTTTTAAAAGCCCTGTCAAAGGACGTACAGAACAGTTGTCTAGAAGAGTAGCTGTAAGAGTCAACTCAAACTGGCGCAGAGTCGAAACGTCGCGTCACGACCTATTTTTCAACTACAGTGCATGGCGACGCGCGTCGCACACGCCAACCCTAAGTGTACACAGTTTTAGATCTTATTTATTGCAGCTCACGCTGGGCGTCAAGGCATTGGATTCATACATGTTTCCTCAAAATGTGCACATGATTTTCGTACTGAGCCACGCCATTCGGTCTAGTGACACGAAAGTTCTTCCCAGCAGTCGCAGGGTACGTCGCAAGATGCTAAGTAACGCTTGATGATATTGTAGTAGGTAGAAAATGACATCCAGGCTTACGCCATTCTTGACCGAGTTTGCCTTAAACCACTGAAACCTAATAGCGTCTAAACCATATGGCGTCTTGACAAATTTCATATGAACTGTATCAGGTGAATTCTCTAGATAAAGTGGCAAGATGTTTCCTTAACATTAATATTTTACGACGTTTATAGCTAAGCGGCATAGAGTCTATGCTCTTGGAGGTGGTGCGGTAATGTTGTACGTATGAAGGCCTCTAGACACCCAAAGATATTGTTTTATTTTGGTCCTAACTTACTGCGTATATGATGCCATATGCTAATGTATTTACCCATAAAAAGACTCAATCTCGTGTTTCTATTATGATTTAACTAAAAGTCTTAGAAAGATAAAATACTTGGAAGAGTCCAAAAACATGTCCAAGAACTGGATAATGGATGCAGATTTGATGAGGCCCGAGACACTATGGATATTAAAATACTTATAGATTTTTAGTTCGAAATTCAAATTTTTTAGTAGAATCTCATAGTAAAGACTCGAATTCAAATGGATATGGATGCAACATTCGAAAAAATAACTTCGTAGTTCGAAATTATGTAATAGAGACATGATTCGAACTGTAGATTCGAGTACGAAATTATTTTGAATGAAAGGAGAATTGCCCTCCAGGTACTTATGGTACATCATATACTATCACACTCATCACTACTAAGTAGTCACTAATTAAGACTTGGTCGTATTTTTTTAAACAGATGTGCCCTGAAACAAAGCAGTCTTGTTTTAACAGTTGATTTAAGCGCTAAAAAGTACACGAAAAAAATTAAACTAGGCTCAAAAGTCGTAGAAAAATCTGTTAATTCCAAATATGCATATAGCTGAATGCTGCAAAAATTTACACTTAAATCAAATAGCCTGCTAACCGTCTATATTATCCGCTATCAGTAGTCAGCGATTTTTTATTATGTCGTAAGCTAAGGGGGGTGTCCGGACCCCTTGAACCCCCCCCCCCCTTATATACGCCCATGCTAAGAATAAAAAACATAGAAATTGTTGGTTTTATAATAGTACAAACCGCAAAAATATAATGGTTATGTTGAATATAAATCACGTAGGTTAACCTATCAAGTAACCACTAATTAGGTATAGGATAGGTTAACCTACGTGTAATAATAATAATAATAAATAATTACTTGGTAAGTTCGTTTGCGGATTTACAATATATTATGATCTATTTTTCTAGTGTGTTATCTAAAAGTGTTCGCCCTAAACTAAGCGTCTAAAGGGTATTTGGTCGGTGTCCGAACTTGTACACGATTATATTATAATTATTATAGGTCCAAAAAGAGCTGTTACAAAATGTTAATATTATATTAAATAAATATTATGTCGAATGTTAATTAAAATACATGTGGTTGTTGTAAATAAGTTATAATGGTACTCACAACGAACAGTGGTTTGCAGTGGTTGTGGTGGGAGAGGTTGCGCACGAGTTTCATGAGCATGGCGTTCCGGTAGCGGAAGGCGCGCGCCAGCAGCTCGCGCAGCCGGCCCTCCGCAGACATCTGCTGCGCCGCGCGCGCGCACCACGACACGTTCACACACAACGACAACAACACCTCCGTACTACCCACACTACCCGCGCCCCCACCACCCCCCGCGCACTGTGTGTCCGCGTTCACGTTCAATAACAGCATGTCTGTCAACTATAAAAAATTTATTTAAATTGACTTTAAAGCTTTGGATACTTCATGGTCTATATTATTAAAATATTCTTATTAATAAACATAAAACATAAGTTTTTAAGATTTAATTTGCATTTTTATATTTAACTAACTAATAACTTTATTTTTCCCACTAAAACGCTACCAACTGTCGTGGAAATAAAGATATAAAAAAAACTGTCATGGCGTCTCGTGTGACGTGACCGTCTGCAAAACTTATAGACGTTAGGCTCAGCGTTCAATAGATGTATCATACAGTGACGTCATATATGACTGATTTGTGTTTCATGTCGCGTGACAAAATGCTTTATTTTTACATATTTGTTTCTTGAAAATATTAAATGATCACAAATAAATAAAAAAATTGCTTTAATTTTCGATACTTTTAGACTAAATCTATAATTTAAAAAATCTTTCAGGTCTTACTAACTGTCAACTACTCTATTATACTTAAATACTTTCTCCCATCTCCATTCTTCAGGGTGCACCACTCTCAATGCGAAATGACTTTAGTGCCATAGGTGGATATTCGCTGAAGTCTTAATCTAAGGAATCACATCGAGGGCGTAATATCGTAGTTTATAAAGCGCAGGAGCGTCCGAGAATGGAATACTGCTCGCACCTCTGTGATGGTTCTGCCAATTACCTACTCGATGCCTTGGATGGGTTGCATCGGCGGGCCATCCACATTGTGTGATAATGACGTCAATAACAGCCTAGAGCTACACTTGTGCACATATATTTACTCGCTTAGCGTGTTCCGTCTGTATCACGGCGAATACTCCGAAGAATAGGGTAGTAGACAAGGTTTTTTATTATTATAATCAATAAACTACGTTACGTAAAACACATTATTGAAATACTTTTATAAATCGCTCAAAAATAAGTAAGTTACGAGACATTCAAATCGGCTAGAAGGGTAATAGACTACTACTACTAATATATAATAATACACTACTTGATACTCTAACTGGACGGCACTTACCATCAGGTGCAGTGTGGTCACATTTCCGTACGTCTAAAAAAAATAACTTGCACAATGATACTTACTAATTTGACACAGTCAGACTGAGTGAACATCAACTTGACACGATCATCCATACTCAAGTGATATAGAATTTTCATTGATAAATTAATATGTTTATCGTCACCTGTAATAAATATAATTTTACAATGCTGTTTTTTTATTCATTATACAAATAAATAAACCTATAAGACGCTACATTACAGAGTAGGTACGCGGTTTCTAAAAGTTAACTTGTGCCATATCCGGATTGGTTTATTATTTCAATGCCTGTTATTGACCGCTAACTCTACGCCACTTTCCCCAACCCCGCATATTATATACATTTTGCATTCGATCAATTGTCATATGAAACTTAATCTATTTAGGATTATTTGTCTAGTTTTAAAGATATTAAATGACTTATATCATATAATAAATTAAATACTCACTTGTAAACTGTATAAATTTCGGCAATAAACCAATTTTGATCATCTTATTGCGTAATTTAGTATCAAAAGTAAGATTAAATAATAACTTCAACGTAACGTTTACTAGATCAGCATTCGAAGAATCAAGCAATGGTGCTAGCTTATCTACTATTCCTCTGGAAGTCATGTTGTTTTTATTTTCAACGAAAATAGATAGCTTTTGTAAAAAGGACACAATGAGGATAAGCAAATCAATATTAGAATGCCTTTCCATGGCACCCATTAATAATCCCACTATATCTTTCTTATGCATTTTTTCTTCAACCTTGACATTATCTGCAATGTTCAGCAACATATAGAATGCTACCCTCAACAGCTGTTCTTGCCTCTTGGACAGAGTTTTCAGTTTCCGTTTCATCTGTTCCTCATCATTTTTCGACAAACATTCATCAGATGCACTGCAAAGGTCTTCATGATAACTAGAGACCAATGATCTACTTTTTTGCATATTAACATCAGCAACAGCCCATGTACCAGATTTTGGTCGGCGTTTAGGTTCTGGGATGCGACTTTTTGGTAGTTCATTCTGTAAGTAAAATAGACTTCAATTCATTAATAAAATCCACTCCTTGTCCGTAATACGAAAGCAATCGTGTGAAAAGAGTCACAGCTTAGATTTTCTACTCGTTACTATTATGAATAAAAAGAAATGAATAGACCGAAATAGGCGAGGCACCCCATAGCTAGTCTATCCGGTGCGTCCTGCTTACATGGAATCAATTTTTCCCTACTATTTTTAATGTTCGATGTATTACCGAAGACCTTTGTTAGAATTTAGCAATTTCAAACCAGTTTTGTATTATAAATAGATTATCTTCTTTAACACCCAAATCCTTAATTTAATATTGAGTTCGAAATATATGTAAAATGGCGGTAAATCGATTAAAGATATTCTACTTCCCTTTTTACAAGCACTGAATTGCTACGCCAACGACAATAAAGCAAGGTTACATAATAAATAATATATAAATATAAATAATACATTCGTTCCAAATTTGAATTCAGAAAATAAAAAAGCACACAAATAGTTTTTTATTGTAAAAATATTCAAGTTGTGAATAGCTACATAGATAACCTATCGACATATATTAGTTGGTAGTTGCTTACTTTATTTAGTTTTCATAACGACACACAAAAAATATTTAACTAACTCCAGATATTGTTGTAGGCTCCCCCTTACGGCTCGAGAGTTTAAAATTAACGGTAGGTGATATTCACATTGGCAAGATAACTGTTGAAACGGTGAAGACATTGAGTTTAAAAAAAAATAAAAAAAACCAGCAGACTATATTTTAACGAAATATACCTAATATAAAACTTTTCCAAGAATCAGTCAAACCATTGGTGCAAACCGGTGCGGCATAGGTATCTATAATTAATTTACATAGTATGTTAAAGCTTTATGCTTTTTACTTTATCCTGATTATAGCACTGCGCTTTTGTTACAATAAAATTATTATTTACTTTTTCAACGGTCTTACGACCCAGCGTTGAGCCGCCCGGGAAAGAAGGTAACATCCTGACGACCACTGGGCCGTGTTCCTAGCATTATATGTATATATAATGCTAGGAACACCCTATACCGGCACTTCGGCGTATTAGAGACGGCTCCGAGTTATCGGGACGAGACGCGCCCCAAGCCCAGCTGGAACCACCCCAGCGCGGTGCTGCCTTGCGGCTTGTCTCGATGAAGTAGTGACCCTATATTTTATTTTATTTATAACATATTAAATACATCCTACAGTCACACACATTGTTTCTCACAAGTGATGCGCTACATCATTTAAGTTTGAATCTCACTCCACCCAAATTTAGTAGTGCGCGCCATTTTATAAACTAACTGTACATTGATAGTTATTGTTACATAGTACCTAATATATAATAATTAAAAACGTCCTTACTTTATCTGGTGTGAGTAATTGTTTTTTCCCCTCAACTTTTTCCTTCCATTGGTCATATCGTTTCAACTCATAATCGATAACGTCCATACACAGCGAACCTATTTTGTATTGAATAATAACTGGATGGAACTCATTATATGTTGAGAAACAGAAAAATGTGTAAACAATATTTGTGCTCAGTTCAATACTCCTCTTCCATTCTTCTCTTAGAACTCGTGAAAGAGCACTGAGCAAAGCTTCTGCAAAATTAAATTAACACCATTAGGCTAGGTTCACTATAGTGATTGCAAATTCTAGTATTTATTTTTAAAACGACTTTATTAAATTGGACAAACTATATATTGTTGGAAGAATCATGGTAAAATAAATCATCATTTGCGTATAGCAGGTGCCATCGAAACCAGCTCCTATATACTATTGTGAACATCATATAGGGTTGAAATTACTTTAAAAATAACTTATTATAATAGGGTAGTAGAATCGACTTTTTTTATTAATTTCATCAACAAGTAACATTACCTAAAACCTATTATTGAAAGAATTTTATGAATCCGAACAAAAATAAGTAAATTAGACGCCATTCAAATCTGCTGGAAGGGGTACTTGTCAAATTACAGTAAAATGATGCATGATATGTCCCTTGACGTCATGGTTCTCAGAATGGCCATTACTGTGCCGTTGTGCGAGGGAGATAGCGATATGTTCTCAATACGCAACCATTTTTGCTCATACCTTTGAGTATTTGCTCATACCAATATTTAAAACAAATATTGTAACTTCATTTTTCAAGCAATTTTGATTATATTTTCGAAAAAGAATTTCTTTTACGTATTATATTCGGTTGCATGTCGAATAATGTACAAAATTAATCACAGGCAACTACCCTATTGTACCTATGTACCTGGTCCACAGCTTGTGTTACAGGACCGACAATAAATAATCATTATATCTACTGTAAGTTATTACCATTTCTAGCTAATTCAATCAGGTTATCGGGGTTTCTGGCTAGCTGTAATATAAGTGCTGATCCTTTGATTTTCTCTGGAATGTCATCATACAGAAGTTCAACATAATCATCAACACAATGCAGTACGGCTACTGGCACACTTTCTATGGGACTCATTTTTTTGCCAGATGATGATATCTGTAAAATTTCACATAATAATATAATGATGTCTCAATAGCACGCATTCCAAAAAAGATGTGTTTAGTCAGTTCTAAGAAGATCAACGAGAAAGTGTTTTAACCGGTTGCGGCTTCTATGATAATTAATTTTAAATAGCCAAAAGTAGTTTCAGTTAGTCTGGTGGCGTATAAGATTGGGAACACGAAGGGCTAGTATACACACTACAGGCCTAACACTAATGTTTTAGCCACACAGCATGTACATAGCGCCACCTAAAGCAACAAGAATTTTTAACCGACTTCAAAAAAGGAGGAGATTAACAATTCGTCGGAATCTTTTTTTTTATGTATGTTCCCCGATTACACGAAGACACCTGGACCGATTCGAGAAATTATTTTTTGTTTAAAAGGGTATACTTCCCAGGCAAATAATCCCGGAAACAGATGCATTCGGATACAGGATCTCGATCATTTTAAATTTTTTTTTTTTTTTTGACATGAAACGTATTGCAGTATCACCAACGATATATACTTTAATTTAGTTTTTCCCTAATATGATATTGTTAGATTAAGTTGAAAATTAGTGAGCGAAATATTTATCCCATTTATGTACAAATGTTGTAACAATTTAAAAATAAAAGCATTAATTCAAATACTTTTTTATTTATTAAGATAAACATATATTATTTCACAATAATCAATCAAAAGAACACACAGGTCCTTACATTTTCTTTGTACAATACAAGCTTGAACAATAACATTCCTCAAATATGAGTGTAGACAATATTCAAAACATTGTTTCAATTACTACTAAGATAATAATAATAATACTAGCCCTGTATTAAACATTGTCCCACTGCTGGGCACAGGCCTCCTCTACTAATGAGAGGGGTTAGGCCTTAGTCCACCACGCTGGCCTAATGCGGGTTGGCAGACTTCTCATACCTTCAAAAAACTCTCAGATATGCAGGTTTCCTCACGATGTTTTCCTTCACCGTTAGACTACTAAGATATATTCTAATAATTATAAGTACTTTTGATGCTGTTTTAAGACATAGAAGAAGAAATTAAATAATAGTTTTAAAAAAAACACTAATAGCTAGCCAAACTAAAAAGTAAAAATCATTTTTTAAATATGGAGAGTCTTTCTGTAGCAATAATTAAATATAAGCCATCAAAAACGCTGTATCTCGGGCTCCTGAAAACATACTCTTTAACTGCTTTATTTGTAGTTAAAATCGAAGCGCAATGTATCCCCGACGTTTCGTAATTGTTATAATATAGATGAAATGTTAGCAAATCGATCAAGGTCCATCTGGTAATCTTCAACTGCACTTACGAAATTCTTAACATCGTAAATTTTATGTATGTAGGTATCAACTTAAAATTTTAGCACTGTTTTCTTTAAATGCAACTTGGGCAGGTACTAAATATATGTTAAATATTGATTTAAAACAAATTATACACCAATAGAACTACTAAATAAATTAAGTGGTAAATACTTGACTACAACACTTTCTCTTTAAATAATATATAAGACCAAAAAATTACGAAATATTTAAGAAATCAATACGTAACTCACCCCAGTTAAATATAATATTTGTTATGGATTCTGTTTCCTGGTTCGCATACACCAATAGCTTGAGCTTGACACTTGAATGTAGGAATGTTGTTAAAATATCGATATATCGAAATATCGATATTTATTACTAATATTTTTGGACGATATATCGATAATTCGATATTGAAATATAGATATCGAAAATCGATATTTTTTTAAATATTTTTCATTTTTTCACGTAAATTATTGATAATACTGTTCATAATTTTTCTGTTGTTAAAATGTTTAGAAAATGAAACACAAAAGCATTTTTGAACATTTAAAAACATACGGTCTCAGAACACCACTCTAACAGATAAGGACGATATAGTTTTGTGGAGCAACGGCATCATAAATACTAGTTACTGCGTTAAATATTTATTTATCATCAGTATACAATAAACAGGGACATTTCAAGCGGTCAATGAGGTCATTTATAAAAATAACAAAATTAAGTCCCTTATTTTTATAAACTGTTAAATGAGACCCATGTGGGACTCCATGGTTACAGAAATTGACACTTCACCCTGGCTTCTCATATTAAAGTATGATTGGACACATTGCTCCAGAGAACCATGTATACCATAAAAAATCCTTAAAAATTACCTTATCGAATGCATTAGAAAAATCTGTGTAAATAGAATTTACTTGTACATTTGTTGAAAAGGCCTCATACAGATAATTTTATATTCCAATAAATTACTTATAGCTATTTTTAACAAAACCGTGCTCATTAAAAGATAATTGAGGCTTAACATGATAATAGATGACATCGTAAATAACTGACTCAAATAGCTTCGCGAAACAAGAGAGAATACACGTATAATTGTCACAGGAAGACTTATTACTACTTTTAAGAATTGGCACTACATGTACTATTTTACAATATAAAGGGAAAACTCCGAGTCGCAAAGATTGGTGGAAAACTATATTAAAAGTCTAAAAGCACATTGGCGCACCGTTTAAGGTAGAAAGGAGGTATAATGACAGGGCCAGACCCATTAGAAGAGTCAAGTTTTTTGATTAATTATAAAGAATATCGATATATCGAAAATCCGATATTTTAAAAAATATCAACATCCCTACTTGAATGTTGATATTTTTTTATTGATATTCGATAATATCGAATCGATATAGCACATAGTGATGTGATGTCAGAATAAAAAACAGATACCTTATCCAATCGATATTTATTAATCGACTACAGACCTGCATATTTTAGTGTAAAGTAACGATAGCCTAGGTACAAAAAGTATATGCGTGTTATTGATTATAAATTCTAAATTAAACCAGAATCATCTTTATATTTTTTCTGAATCCCTAAATATGGATATAAAATGAAAGGGCTTGACTCGTAGAATACTGTACACTCTTAGAGTATTTAACACTACTCTAAGTGTACACTACGACAAATAATTATTAAATTTTTTTTCTAATAAAACCACTTAAAAACTTTTTTTATTTTAACATATAATTTCGTTTAGTCTTGACTATTACCTGAAAGTAAGGTATTTTTGTTTTAGCTAACTTTGACACTGCACTCTATCATAAATATACTTGGATTAGCAAGTTGTTGAAAAAACTTGAACCAGCTAACCTTGGTAAAATGATAAATATGGGCACATCTTATTTGGAACCCCCAATTTTGAAATCAAAAATCTGCGTAAGTTATGAGTAGATATGGGTAACAGTGAAACAGATAGTGTCGCTAGTTAAGAATAAGAGCGAGAAGGATAGTGATTTATACATAGAAACGCACACACGCCCATGATTTCCGAAGGGATTTGTAGAGGTGTAACCAGTACCAAACATTTTGTCAAGCCTTCACATTTGATCATTATCGATCACTATCGCCATACTTGGGATTATTTCAGACTCTGGGCTGATACTGAGTATTTCGTGATAGAAAAAACCAATATCACTTTTACGCAACCTGGGGATCGAACCCGAAAACTCGGCAGAATAGTCGTACAGAGCGTACGAGAACCACGTAAAACTGCGCCACGCAGGCAAAGATAGTGATGTTATTTGTTAATTAAAATGACGTAGATACATTAATATAGTTACATTCATCGGAGTAATAACGGATTTCTACTAATATTGGGCGTGTTACGTTATGCACTGCGCCACTGTTCAGTGCTCTTATATGTTATGGACTGACAGTATACTGCCGCAGTATCATAGGGAAATATATGACGTCATAAATCGTCGCCATCGATCGCCATCGCGCTCTCAGTGCTTTGGTCACGTGTTCAACAGCGTCCAGAAATGTAATAGCACTATTGAATATTGATAACATACGGGCCGTTAAAAACAAACATGGAAAATTTAAAGAAATTGTGTTTATTGCAGTGTGAAACCAATACTGTAATTTATTATTCATATTTACTTATTGTTTTCCTTAGTAAAAAAACCAATCGTTTGTTAGTAGTAATTTTGGTGGTTATGTGTCTAGGACAATTTTTGTTAGTGGTTTTAGCAGTTGCATCTGGTGGAGAGCTAGTTTAGTTGTTGGCAACACTGAAGAGCACTGTACAGTGCTCGCAGTGTTTATCGGAACACACCCAGTGTCAATCATAAAAAGTTTATTAAACGCACTCTTCCCTTCTCAAGACTCAACCTCACTCTTTGCTTAACTGTCAGTCACGATCATCATCACGATAAACGAAATCGACTTTCTATAAGTAGTAATACTTTTAAAAGTCGACTGTCATTGTAGAATTACACGATAGAAGAAAATATACCTAATGATATCTCAAAACAATAAATGGCGGCTTGGCGTAATGCTGTCCGCAATCTGTTCGCAATGTGACATCATTTTAATTCGATGATGGTTTGTGCCCTACACATTGACATGGCACAATGTATTTTATATTTTTAGGCTAATATTACACAAAAATAAAACGCAGATGGACTCTCCACCCAGTGAGCATGAAGGCTGTACAGATTTCCATACGCTTGTGTGTTTGTATTGTTACTGTGTATAATGTTTTATTATTTTTATCAATATGTTAATATTATTTATCCATGAGCCTTGCGTTTGTCTAGATTCGTTTTTAAAGCTATGGAGACAATTTATTTTTACATGGGACAATAATAATTGTTTGTAAAGATAACTTTACATCAGTCGGGAAAGCGTCCCTTACAATAGTCAACAAGTTGCGATTAACAATATCAGCACATGCCTTTTTCATTTATATGATTTTATACCAAAACTATAAATGGGGATAAAATCTGAGATCTGTTTTTATATTACCTGGCCTAAAATCAGTTTATTATTTATCAAATATTTTTTTTTATTGGTATTTAAAGTACAAGTAATTTGTTGGAATCGTATGTCTGATATCCAAAACATTTAAATTAGACGCCATTCAAATCTGCTGGAAGGGGTAATTGTCAAATGACAGTAAAATGATGTATGATAATATGTACCGTGACGTCACGGTACTCAGAATTGCTTCTACTGTGCCGCTGTGTGAGGGAGATAGCGATATGTTCCCAATACGCAACCATTTTTGCTCATGCCTGTGATTATTTGCTCATACCAATATTTAAAATAAATATTGTGACCTAATTTTTCAAGCAAATTTGATTCTGTTTTCGCAAAAGAGTTTCTTCTGCGTATTATATACGATTGCTTAGCAAATAATGTACAAAACTAAACACAGGAAACTACCCAATTATAGGTGGAACTGTATAGTGTTAAATACTCTAAGGTATAACTACACCTACACATAGCATATTATTATCGTGGTTACACTCTTTTATAGTTACTCAATAGTATCGATCTATTTAAATTTTATTATCGATTTTTTTATGTTTCGATATATCGATTTTTACTAACAGTAAGTCTGATCCTAACACTCACATCACTCAGCAGAACAAAACTAGTGACAGAACTAACTGACTGTGTGTGACTAATTTCAGAGATTGTAAAATAATTTACTATTAGTTTTCATTCTTTCTCAAAAATTAAAAACATTCTATGTTATTCCTATTACGTTACGTTAAATAATTCATGAAACGTTTTTAGATTTGACTTTTATAAGTGTCTTAATTATTGCAATATGAATTTGATGATGCAGTGTTATTTGTCTGTTTCCTTTCAGTGAGATAAGAAACACGATAAATGAGATAATTTAAAGACTTCCCACAGTCTCGATCATATTATTTAATGGTAACTATAGTTGTTTAAAGTGTAATGATATACAATAGTTATTCGAGTCCCAGTAGTAAAGTTTTGTGTTCTTGTTTATTTTGTAGTTGTCATATCTCACAACTAACAACAATTATTATATAAACGTCATGTAAGTATACGTAGCTGTTACTTGGTTGCCGATTACCTATTACTATCTACAAATTATGGAAGTAGTTGGTGCTGTTCAAAATAATATATCAGCTAGCCATGAATGCTGATCATTCAAGGATTTTTAAAATTAATTTAGCTACCCCATAATCCTCCAAATCCATTTAAATAATAATTATTTTAATTATTGCATATGCCTGTAAACAAATTGGTGGTTCACTTGAAGGTAAACAATCTCTACTGCCTATGAACTCCTTCAATACAAGAAGAATTGTGTATACATTGCTAGCCATAAACAAATAAACAGGGATGTAGGCTACTGGAAATATTATTCACAACCTAAAATGCAATAGCAGGCTGGCAGTGTGATTGGACTTGCTGACTGTCAAATCTACACGATTCATTTCTGTGGGAAATGGAGGGCAACAATGTTTATAATTCATTATAAATATTTATGTTGTTTTAGGTACTGATGTTGGGATGAAGATGCATTGTTTCTTGTAGTATGTTCAATATCAAGTCGACTGATAGAGACGATCATCATGACTGAAAGTGTCCCAGCACTGACTGCCCCTATTTCTTTGTCAACATATTATCAGCTCAGTCTAACAGGTAATAGAATCAATCAATCAATGTTTTACAAAAAAAATCCATTTAAAGTTTTATTTTGCTTAAATGTGATTTCATTTTTATTATAATTTATATTTGAGACAAAAATGTTTTAAAAACAATCTTTAATGGTTCTTTATGTCACTAATTGCTTAGCATAAATGTGGATATATCTTAATCACATATCATATTTGATGTAAAATTGTATGATAAATCATTCCAGTTATGGTTGATAATGAGTGAAACATTATAAGACTGAAATGAATCAATGATGTATCTTTATCATCTTATGATACATAATTTGGGGGATAAATGTTTTATTTTATTATTCCTTACTTACATTTTTTACTAAGGAAGTTAAAAAGTAGGAAGATTCATTTTTTCATGTAAAAATTCATTTATTTTTAGTATACAACATGCATGACTAATACAAACGGTCTTATTCATAATGAGTTATCGGAGCTTTACAAGGCCATTAATAGGAGCTTGTTAAAAATGTTGAGCGTTTTATCTCTATTGGGCCATTATGAATAACATTTTTTAACAAGCTCCTATTAACGGCCTTATAAAGCTCCGATAACTCATTACGAATAAGACCGAAAGTGTTTAAAATACAAATTGTTTCTAATGTCATTGTCATGTATCATTTAATTTTTTTAAATTATTTCTAATTTATTTAGGAACTTCATTAAAATTCTATTAACATTTATTTTATATCTTAATTGAATGATGAAGCCATATATAGATGATATTTATCTCAATATAATAATATAAATAATTACACCCAACAGACATACATAGTCTTGATCTCACATTCGGTGAAACCTGTATTGTGGGTATCAAGAACTAAGAGGGACTACTGTCCCACAACACCCGGACCCGAAACAAATATCTGTCTGTCACACAATCATTTATATCAGTGCGGGAATTGAACCCACAGCCTCTTGTTTCCCAGTTGTAGTTTTGCAATTATTATGATTTGAGAAACATGTCCCCATGTTAAACCTTCAGGCACTTAAATTATACAATGTTTTGTAGCACCACATAATTTTGTGGTACCTGTATAGGTAAACATAGGTACCACAAAATATAGGTACAGTGTAATTAGGTGAAAAAATTACTGAACCTTGGAATTAAATATAATCATACACTACTATTATTTTATTATTATGTTTGTCACACCGTAATCTCGGGACTATAGAGTCCCGGACATTTGGAAGGCGTGCGTGGGGCGGAAGCCAACACGTAGAGGCCCGTTAGACAATTTTAATTTAATTTTGTGATGTAACACCAGCCGACGGTTATCCCTGTATACACTATACAAGTGCACCCAAGGACAACCCCCGGTTGGTGTAGGACTATTGTATGGATGGATAAAAAGATATGCTGGTTTATTGGCACTATGGCACCTGCATGACCAATGTTAATAACACGGATAAAATAGGCAGGCGGTGACTCGCCAACTCAGGTAAGTGGGCTCCCCAAAATAGTCGTTAGAAAGAGCGACAAAGGAGCAACATCATTTGAGCGGCTAAAGGGTGGAGAGGTGTCACTGGACTTTAAACAACGATCATTTGCTCCTTTATGGTCCCATTACGTTGCCCTCTCGGCGCTTACAGTTCACATCCACCCTCCGAGCGTAAAGCTCTCGCGACTCCACTCAGGCCGGCCGGTGAAGGCAAGCTAGAGGTGGGGGATCTGTTCCTCGTCATTGTTCACTCCAGCCAGCCGGCAAAGGCAAGCTAGAGATGAAGAACAGGGACTTCCCCGGGAACACTCAGGTACGTAGGATCGCTAATTCCCAACAACTCGCCACAGGCTGACCTGTCCTTATTATTATTATTATAAATGTGAATGTTAGGTTGGATGGATGGATGTTTGTTACTCAATCACGCCAGAACGATTGGACAGATCTGGTTGAAACTTGGCACAGAGATAGATTAAAGTCTGGAATATCACATAGGTCACTTTTTATTCAGGAAAAATGTACAGTTCCCGTGATATAGTTTCGTTTTTGTTTTACACAGAGCAAGTGGTGTTAGTTAATGAGTCTGAGAATAACAGGCTTTTATCCCGGAAAATGCATGGCTCCTAATAGTAATAATAGCTTAAGATGTCTCCATGGATTTTGTACCTTTTTTTTCACAACTAATTACCACGCGTGCGAAGCCGCGAGCAAAAGCTAGTAATTAGATAATTTTAACTTGATACAACACTCTCTCTATCTCCTTATCCTATCCATTTGAACTCACCAACCATATCCTCTAGCATAGGATTTACTTTGCACAATTCCAGCGTGTGGAGCATAGCCAACCATAAAACATTACCTTCCGTAAAATGGGATCCATTTTAGTTTCAAATGCGCATCCATTCTCCAGCCACTTGGCGTCTCATCTAATAGTGAACTAGTAACTTCTTTCAGAGTTCTTTCCTCTGTTGTAGCCATATGTGCCGGCCATCTATACAAAACATCTGTATTGCCAGACAGTTTTTTCGATCTATACTTAATAACAACTTAGTTTTAGACACCAACACATAATTCTTGGATGTATTTGTTGCTCTGGAATAGTTTTAGCAAGATTAAATAGTCCAACCAATGGTTTGTAGTCAGTATTTTATAATACTAAAGTTTTGCTCTGCTAAATATTCATGAAATTTTGACATTCCAAACATTAGAGCTAAAGCCTCTTTATAAATTTGCCCATAAGTCCTGTTATGCTTCGTTCTTGATGCCATCATTTTAGGTTTTACGGAACTAGCATCCCTAACATGTACAATAATTGCTTCTAGACCATAATCAGCCTAGTAACAAATGAGAAGTAATTCTCCCTGACTCATACCTAACAAAGTCAAATCTGAATGTAGCACTTTCTTATCCGTATCAAAAACAGTTTGTTTGAATCTAACAGCCGATATAACAGTTCCATGTTCCAACAATGTTCCTGCTAATATTTTCATAGAAGTTTTATAAGCCCAGAAATGCTCTTAACGTTTCCCTACTATTTGGAGCTGGCTTTTCACGAATCTCTTTTGCTTTGGCTAATGCCGGGGCCAGTCCATCTCCATCAATCATATGGCCCAGAAAAGTAGGCAAAAATATACATCGACACTTTCAGGCGAACGAACGTATCATGCAATGTATTTATAATTTCATATAGACGTTTTTCATGTTCACCTTCGTTCATTCCCATAAAAGCAATATCATCGATAGACAAGCCACTCCTTCCATGTTCGCAAAGGCTGGAGACATACCAAACTCTGTACTTATACCAAAATGAAGTCGATTCATTGTCATTAACCAAATAGTCGTGTTAAGAATTAAAAGCTTGTATATTCATCCTCTTTCAGTGGTATATAAGCTTGTCTCAAGTCCAGCTTGCTGAAGTTACAACAACCACCTAGCTTAGCAATAGCTTCAACAGATTTAAAAAACTAACCTACATTGCTGCATTCACCGTAGCACTGTAGTATTTACAAATACGTTGCGATCCATCATCTTTCTTAACAACTCGTAATGGAGTTGCCCAATCGGAGTAATTTACCGGTGTCAGAATACCTTTATCAACCATCCTTCTTAATTCTTCATTTACTTGTTGCTTTAAAAGAAACGGAATCACTCGAGCTTTCAAAAATCTAGGTGTTTAATATGCACCTACGTGTAACGAAACTAGCGGGCCGTATATTGTCCAAGTGCAGGAATAAACAAATCAAGAATGTCATTCACTAACTTTGATATCTTATCTTCTGACTAATTAACTTCTACTATTTGGATACTGTCTGCAGCCAATTATGCCATAAAAGACTAAGTACACTGCCTGACACTACTACTAAATCACACTGGGCTTCTTTTGCACCCAATATCACATGCACATTTATTTGTCCAAGAACTTTAATGTTTCACGAGTCCAAGTGTTATATTAGTATAGAGGAAGAGGAAAAGAACACTGCTTCTTCTTTGTATCTTCAGAGATTATACCTCTTGATGCTCCAGAGTTAATTCCATTTAGCACCGTCAATGACAATCTCTGCCGTACTCGGCGGTTGATAATTTTCATAATAGACTGCACATCTGCCCATCATTCTCTCACTGCTAAAAGTTGCCTCCTCATTGTAGTGACAATTAAGAGGCAACTTTTCAACATGTCAAACAGTAGTTTGACAGCCTCTGTGGCGCAGCGGGCGAGTAGTCGGCTGTGAAACAAGAGACCGTGGGTTCTATTCCTACACCGAAACAAATGTTTGTGTGACAGACGGATATTTGTTTCAGGTCTGGGTGTTGTGGGACCTTAGTCCCTCGTAGTTCTTGATACCCACGACTTACCACAGGACAGGGCAGGATTTACCTAGTGTGGGGTCAGAACTATGTGTGTGACTGTTGGGTGTATTTGTTTATTTATTTAATCTTCAAACTTAGAAATGTACATGCAGCTGATGTGTCCAAACTTCTTACAGTAGAACATATAGCTTTAACGAACGAACACCTTGCTCCATGTTTATGTACACAGGCACAATGTCCGCATTCATTAGCTTGAATTCTACCAATCTCCATCTGTTCAATAACATGGAACGGAGTTTACTTCCTCACATTTGTATCGGTACAGGTCAGAGAACATCACTCGATAATTAAGACTTATTGTTAATTCTGTTTCATACGTAAGGTCTTTGTTTTCTAATGATTCTCTACTCAAGCGATCGTCACTTACTCCCAATACCAAACGATCCATCAACTGACGTTTTAAATCTACAAAATTGCATTTGACGGCCAATAAATTAATTGCCGCAACAAAATCTTTCACGCTTTCAGGCTGTAATTGTAGGCGTTTCTTGAAATTTTCCGATTTGTTGATTTCGTTAACCTCAGGTTTATAAAACTGATTCAACACATTTGAAATATCCTTAAAATATACATTGGTCGGACGCCTTGGGAACAGAAGTGACGCAATTAATGAAAAAGTTTCCTTCCGCCTTGGGACAAAAACACTGAACGAGCTTTCTTAGCGTTGTTTTCGTCATAACCCGCGGCATCGAGCGCACACAATAATTGTTTTTTATAGTCCACACCCCCCTTATCAGTTTTAGGGTTAATTGAAAAAGGTACACTATATAGCAATTTTAAATGCCATTTTCTGCACAATAAACATTAATTTTCAATAGTCGCCAATAAAAGATACGACTCTATCGAGATCAGAAGCAAAACTGTTTATTAGATATCATTTGTAGTCTACCCACATTGGATCAAAATGATGACACGCAAATTAATACAAACACATAACATAAAAAAATAAGTAGGTATAATTACTCTGGTAATAGGCAGCTTATTTCTATGTCCATGTTTTATTTAGTGGTAGTTCGGATATCATAGATCAATTTCAAAATAAAAAGCCTAAATGAATTACATTTTCATGTTTAAAATGACAGCCTCAGTGGCACAACGGGCGAGTAGCCGGCTGTGAAACGAGAGGCCGTGGGTTCGATTCCCACACCGAGACAAATGTTTGTGTGACAGACAGATAGTTGTTTCGGGTCTGGGTGTTGTGGGACCATAGTCCCTCGTAGTTCTTGATACCCGCGATACAGGTGTTACCTAGTGTAGGGTCAGAACTATGTGTGTGACTGTTGGGTGATTTATTTAAATAAACCTGTGTATTACTAATAATATTTAGTAGGTACGCGGATAAATAAAATTGCCACATTATCAGTTGTAATAAAAACTGTTTTCCTCATTTTGCATAACAGTTGCTGCTTCGTTAAAAAGTCTAACCGAGTATAGTATATTTGTATCCTTAAACTAATGCTCATATGAAAACATCAGCTCTTTTATGTTGCAACAGTTACAGATTTTTCTACAATAAACAGTTTTTTCACACATACAGTTTGTATTCTTTTAAAAATTATTTGTTGAATATTAGTATTATTTATTATTAAAAATAATATTTTGCAAGATATTCATATTATATGCAGTAGCCATAACAAGAGTGAGACATTTTGTGATATTTTTGCTAGACTTTCGCATGGCATTTTGCATTGAAGAATACTCATAATAATATGATGGTTGTCCAAAGATATATCTAGAAATTGACAGCAGCTAAATTACAATACTCTCAAATTGACCTTTAATAAGTCCGAAGACTAAAAACCTATTAGGTACAGTTTAAAAACATACCTATTTTAGATGCTTTAGCTCTGTAAGTGATTTTTCTCTACATTATAATTAAGTGGTTCATTTGTAATGTTTCATTTCATTACGAAGTTTATATTTA
Organism: Laothoe populi; assembly: GCA_905220505.1. Classification (NCBI taxonomy): domain Eukaryota; kingdom Metazoa; phylum Arthropoda; class Insecta; order Lepidoptera; family Sphingidae; genus Laothoe; species Laothoe populi. The sequence goes on along the minus strand of HG992151.1, from coordinate 10,404,178 downwards.
TATATATTTTGCATACTAGTTTAATTGACAACCTGCATAATTATAATATTTATATCAGCAGTATTTTATGAAATATAAAATAAATATTACTCATCAATATATTCATATCCAAATATTAGACCTTTTTTTGCAGCCTGTAAACATTCCTAAGATTCGCATAAACTATTGGATAATATTCTTAGAAATGCAACAACACTTCGGAGTCATAAATCGCAATGTTTACTATGTGTAACGACGCATTGTATTGTAGTATGAAACAAGACGACTGTCAAACCATCAACCACATTCGAGATTTAAAAAGATCAAAATAATATTATATCGTAAATATTGCTTCTTAGATTCTTCTAATTAAAATTTTTAGACTGGCCCAACCGAACGCAGTTGTTGTAGACTGTATTTAAAATTCTAATAATCTTATTTATAAATCTCTTCTTGAGCTCCCGCAATTTTTGGTAACGTGATACCTGGAAAGAAACAATCAGACATTAAAAGAAGTTTTATAAATATTGTGTTTTGTTTTTAGTTGAATCAGCAAACATAAAAAATTCTGGCATATTCAAACCAAATCCCTATTTACAAGTGATAATAGACGATAAAATATTAAGAAAAACTGAAGTGATAAAGAACACCTTACATCCCAAATGGAAAGAAGATCTCACTGTGCTGGTCACCCCACAGTCACAATTATTGTTCCGGCTCGCAGATTACCATAGTTTTAGAAAAGATAATGTGATCGGAGAGAAAAGAGTTAATCTGCTTAGGGTTTTGTTATACTGCAATGGAAAATGTGAGAATGTGGAATTAACAATAGGTAATAACTACATGGAATATTTTAATTAGTTTAATATTTTTTCAAATATTACCTACCTCATGTGTATATGCATTGTTAGATTTGATGAAGTCTGCATCCCAAGAGAGCACAAGCAACGGCAATACAGAAGTTAAGGCAGCCGAATTGGTGGTGCTTCTTGATGGATTAAGGATTGATCCGGGTGTATTGAGGCAATCACATGAGATGTTGGGTGAGACTGTGAACTCGTGCAGTCCCCTTAATGATGGAGTGCGCGCAAGAATCAGAACGCGTAATAACCCAGAGGCTATGAGGTCTATTCTACGTTCACAAACATTGAGAGTAAGAATTTCACTTATATTTGTTTGCACGAATTTCACATAGAGCTGAAATAATTTGTATAGTTTATATTATACGCTTGAAGTTTAAAGGAATTGGACTTACACTTCCCTATCAATTAAATGTTATAGATTAAATTATCTTAACCAGTTTCGCATGATATAATTATTTGTGAAAGCTAGTTTAAAACCGGCTAAGCCTTTTAAGCGTGATTTGCGAATAAATTAACAAACAGGAGAAAGACTAATATTTTATTACATTACTGTTGCTCGCAGTGTCAGTCCCGTGTTAGTCAATTGCTTTGCTGACGCGGTTGTTACGCGAAGTTAATATAATAATAATAATACTAGCCCTGTATTAAACATTGTCCCACTGCTGGGCACGGGCCACCTCTACTAATGAGAGGGGTTAGGCCTTAGTCCACCACGCTGGCCTAATGCGGGTTGGTAGACTTCATATACCTTGGAAATTCCTATAAGAATTCTCAGGTATGCAGGTTTCCTCACGATGTTTTCCTTCACCGTTAAAGCAAGTGATAATTAACATTTAATACACTCATAACTTTAGAAAAGTCAGAGGTGTATGCCACTTGGGTTTCGAACATACGACTTTCGTCTTGGCAGTCCATACCGCAACCAACTAGTCTAACGCGAAGTTAGATTGCATAAATTATTTTTAAAGTTTAAACCTTCTTCAAAGAGAAATTATAAAATCCTTGAATATTCAAATCAAGTAGTTCCAGAAATTTGCGCGTTTGAACGAACAAACAATTTCCTCAGCTTTATAATATTAGTATAGATGTATGATAATAAAACTGAAAATTTATTAGCCTCCACCCGGTCCTCCGCCGCTGAGTAATGGCGCAGTGCACGGCGGACAAAATTCTATCGGGCTAGCTTCGTCGCTATCAGAGAGTGCGGCCGGCCCGTCGCATCAAGACCCTGCGGGGTCGCACGAAACTAACACAATACAACCGGCCGCCACTACCAACTATCCCAATACTGCCGAAGAACCTTTACCTGCCGGATGGGAAATGCGATTCGACGTCTACGGGCGCCGGTATGTAACACCAAACAATTGGTAGTAGTACATAATAATTATTATTACTGCACTACAACTTACTATCATATCTAGAATCTATCACAATTTCACATAGTATACGGAGTGTCCTTGTGCAGTTTATTTTTCCTTTTTATCACACACATACACACACGTGCGCGCCCCCGCATACATACACCGATTATATGCGCTTATTGGTTACTATTTATTCTTATGGTTCTCTTTCACTGGTCTTCTTATAAGACTAATGTCATCTGTAGTAATAGTGATGTGTTATGTTTGATCTCTTGTATTATATAAACTTATAGTTAGTTATAGAAGAGCGGAATCTCCTAATACAAACAAATCTTTGCCTAAAAGGAGACTCCAAACCCAGAAATGTATATATGTATAAGTTATTGAAATAAACATTTATTGTTATTGTTTTTAATGAGTACTTGTCATAGGGTCCGTTATGTGCTCAGTTCATATCGATACGACACATTTACTTCTGATTTCAATATGTATTAAACTAAGCATGTCAATGTCCTGTTTTTGTGGTTCGTGAAGAGTTGGTTGGTAACTTTCTGTGGCAGATATTACGTGGATCACAATACGCGCTCGACGTCGTGGGAGCGTCCGCAGCCGCTGCCGGTGGGGTGGGAGGTGCGGCGCGACCCGCGCGGCCGCGTCTACTACGTGGACCACAACACGCGCACCACCACGTGGCAGCGGCCCGACACCGAGCGCCTCGCACGCTTCCAGCACTGGCGCGGCGAGCGGCGCCACGTAGTCGCGCAGGGCAACCAGCGCTTCCTCTATCCACATCCGCAGCCGCCGCCGCCGCACCAACCAGACGCAGATGGTGAACTCGCATCTGCTGCAGGTCAGTCATCCCATCACATCACTCCACGTCACATGACATTACATCACACCATGTAACATGACATTACATCACACCATGTAACATGACATCACATCACACCACGTCACATCACATGACATTGCATCACACCACCGCACATGACATTGCATCACACCACGTCACATGACATCACATCACTCCACGTCACATGACATTACACCATACCATGGTGTGACATATCATATGATATTACATCACACCACGTCACATCACATCACATGACATTGCATCACACCACGTCACATGACATCACATCACTCCACGTCACATGACATTACACCATACCATGGTGTGACATGTCATATGATATTACATCACACCACGTCACATGACATCACATCACTCCACGTCAAATGACATTACACCATACCATGGTGTGACATGTCATATGACATTACATCGCACCACGTCACATCACATCACTCCCCGTCACATGACATCACTCCCCGTCACATCACATCACTCCACGTTACAACACATCACACCGCGCCAACAACGTAACAACCGTTACATAGAAGATCTTTTTTTCCTCCGTGACTCAGCGGATGAGTAGTCGGCTGTGAAACGAAAGGCAGCGTGTTTGATTTCTTTATCCCTGATTGACAATACAAGACTCGCACCTTAGTGTGGAGTCAGAACTATATGTGTGACTTTTGGGTGTATTTGTATATCGTTTATAGCTAGAGTGCTTTTAGTTTGAGGATCACATATTGCTACTGTTTGATTACAAGCGTGGCGTTTTCCATAATAGAAGCGAGTTGCTTGTCTTATCGCCAAGTGAATAAAAAAAGGCATTTTTTAAAATCTTGTAAAAAATTTTTTTATAATTTTAGCTAGGTAGTACGGAATACGGAATAGGTATACGGAACACTTTCTTGATGAAATTTTTTCTAGTATTATCTCTTTGATATGTGCAGCAGCGGACAAGGCGGATTACCATTTAATTAAATATACCTCTAATATTAATAAGACTATATTAAGTTATGATAATATTAAATGCTAGCCTTCATCGCCCCACCAATCTATCAAGATTCAAGATATACATATTACATTGTCAGTGAATACAATCTTATCTCCGTAATTCCATATTGATTGCACAAAATGTATGATTAAGAAGTGACTTATTTGTTTTTACATACGTCAATGTTTTAATAATAATTAAAAAGAATACGTGTTAAATCTACGCTCCTATTTTAGGAAAAATGCCTTTTTCTTTTTGCTATGTGTTGATAACTGAATAGGAGCTTAATAAAAAAATACTATTCACCAATATTGTCGAACAGAAATCAATGCATAGTAAATAATGCACATAAGTTTTTTTTCTGCATACAGGTATTGTACAATACACGCATGTAATCCTCGAAGTGGTAGGCACAGGTGTAACCAGTACACCCACTTTTTGCCGAATTTATTACAGTCCTCTGTGGCGCGAGCCTATCGCCATACCGGGCACATCCCAGACTCTGGGCTGATATTAAGTATTTCTAAACAGAAAAACCCAATATCACTCTACCCGACTCGGGGATCGAACCCGAGACCTCAGAACAGCAGTCGTAAACCATGCGCAATTACAACTACGTCACCGAGGCAGTCGTTAACAGGCGTTAATATCATAAAAGGTTTAAGAATCATTTATTTCTCATAAGATTATTACATTAATCACTTACTGAGAAAACATAATATCAATCAGTCCTTTTGTATGGGCGAGCATACAGAAGAATAATTTTATCATTACAATAATAACATACAATTACCAAAATCGAAATACAAATATCCAATATAATCATATCCAATTAAAACACATTTTTCTTTAATCTGGCGCGGCAAAGTGACCACGCCTGATGGTAAGCGCAGTCGCGTCCAGTTAGAGTATCAAGTAGCGAGAGATATTCTATCCCTCGTTATCAACACAATGGGCAAGAAGGTGAAGAAGCGGTCGATGGTCTACTGTCAGAGTACTCAGAACGCCACAAAACGGCCAAACATCATACCCTAACTCTAGACCCCCGACAAAAACTGGATGTACACTGGCTGATCCCGGAACGGGACACATATGCGTGTGCCACTATAGCGGGTTTTACACCCTCTGTACGGTGGTCGCTATTCGGGCGGATATGAATATCCTACCACAAGCAAAACCAGGTTTTGAGAACCACCAGTTCTCAAAAACTGTACATTTCATTAGATATTTTACCGTATAGAATACGTTGACTGTAGCGCGACATACCTTTGGTGTTTTTAAGCATGCGGCGCAACAAGACCGGCAAGTAACAAAAATCTAAACACAGCTGCGGTCTCTTCACATTTGTATAAATAAATAACACCCAACAGTCACACACATAGCCCCGCCCCACACTAAGTTACTAGTCTCGTGTAGTGGGTATCAGGGACTACAGGAGACTTTCGGTCTCACAGCACCTAGACCCCGGACACAAATATCTGTCTGTCACACAAACATTTGTCCCGGTGTGGGAATCGAACCCACGACCTCTCGTTTCACAGCCTACTGCGCCACGGAGGCTGTCAAATATATGTTTTCGCCGGCGCCAACACATAGTAGGTGTAGTGGGCTGAGGGCCACCCGCCACATGCTCGTAGCACCAATTTTAACGCTGCCACATAGGTTCTTGTTCGGTAAGCGAGTGCAAAAATCACACCCAGTTGGGAGTTCCAAGGCTAGTTAAAATCATTATTTATAGAGACAATGACATGCTCCTAATTATATTAGTTGTTTTTTGGTACGCGGTTGCAACAGAAACTTTAATTTTCACTGTGATAAAATAAAAGTGAGTTTTCAATAAGAAATTGTATATTGCGTGAGTGCAGACGGGAGCTCATGTTAGTGTTAAATAATTTAATACACCCAACAGTTACATCCATTATGAATGACGCCACGCTAGCCTAGTTAACCTGTATCGTGATTGTTAGAAATTATTAATTAATTAAGAACTTAATGTCTTCAACACTATGCATGTATATGCGGATCACACTAACATTTGTCTGGGTGTGGGGATCGAACCCACGGCCTTTTGTTTCACGACCAACTACTCACTCGCTGCTCTACGGCTATTAAAGGAATTATTTATGCACATTGAAATAATACACAATTTTATCGCGGTTCATTTTGTTATTTTTACTTTTTTAAACTATAATTCAGTTTCTTCTTTTAGTATAATAGCATTAAAAGCAGTTATAATTAATACAATCGTTTTGAAATAAAGACCATATGATAAAAAATATGATCGGAATGATTATTTATTATCATGGTGATGTTGGTTATGAAATAAGGCAAAACTTATGAAAATATTATATTGTCATTGAACCCTAATACGTGCAATTTTTTCTGTAAATCTGACGTCTTCAAGGTTGTGAAAATTACGTTGAATGATTCCGTTACATAGACAGATAGATACAGGTGAAACTAACATAAAGCGTATAATGTGATGCAAATGTGTTATGTTTAGGGAGCAGTAGCGGCTCGACGGGCGTAGTGCCGGTTGCTGGTAGTGCGGGGGTTGCTGGTAGTGCGGGGGGTGCCGGTAGTGCGGGGGGTGCTGGTAGTGCGGCGGTTCCTGGTAGTGCGGGAGGTGCCGCTAGTGCTGGGGGTGTTGATGACGGTCTGGGCGCGCTGCCGGCGGGGTGGGAGCGACGCGTGCAGCCCGACGGACGCGTGTACTACGTCAACCACAAGAACAGGACTACACAGTGGGAGGACCCGCGCACACAGGTTCTGATATATTTTGTTTGTCACTTTCCTACTTTTCCAATGATATTTTACTATCTGCGGTGGCTCGTAATTGGCTTATCTATTGTATTCGTTTCGTTATATATTTCTCTATTATTGATAGCTGTGAGCCACTGTTGCACTATGGAGTCCATCGTGGACCATTAACTCATCACTTAGTAAATTGATCCAATTTATCGGAAATATTCATAATTTAGATAAGAAATACGCGTCGAAATGAGATTTCTTTTTAGTGTATTGAAGTATACAGTATTAGTTCTGTTTTGAGTCGTCAAAGAGTTATTGCTTGTTTGTCGAATGGCCCTGAGTGGATATTGTTTATTTATGTACCCGACCGAGACAGTCAACCCTGACCTACGTGAATGCAAACGTGTGCCACATCGATCGCCGGTTCGAAATTGTTCGATAAATGTTTGATGAGTGAGCGTCGTCTATGATACGTCTCAACAGACTGGTCTCACTTCGCCAAAACATTTGATTAATCATCTGTTACTTCCTACAAACTGCGCCCTCTATCAAAGACAGCGAGTCGTGAAAAATTGGGACAGACTGATCATGACACACTTAGTGAAAAATAAAAGGTCAAAAAAAGATTTTTCATGGTATGACACGGTTTCGTATCTGCCACACCACTAGGCTGTAGAATATTGCCAGCTGCCATGTTCCTTCTTCATATAGTCCTGGGATCTTTAAGCGTACTCTCTCGCTACTTAATACTCCAACTGGACGACACTGCGCTTACCATCAGATGCAGTGTGGTTATATTGCCGCGTCAGGTTAACAAAAAATAACAATACGCAAAAAGACGCATAGGTACATGAAATAACCTAGGATCACTAGACAAATCAAACAGTACTATATTATTTATTCTGTGATTTCAGGGTCAAGAAGCCTTGGAGGAGGCTCTACCGCCTGGATGGGAAATCCGGTTCACTGAAGAAGGCACAAGATATTTCGTGGATCACAACACGCGCACCACCACATTCCAGGACCCGCGGCCAGGAGCCCCCAAGGGTCCACAAGGTGCCTATGGCGTACCCAGAGCCTATGAAAGATCCTTTAGGTGGAAACTTAGCCAATTCAGATATCTTTGCCAAAGTAATGCTTTGCCGAGTCATATCAAGATTACTTTATCGCGACAGACACTTTTTGAGGATTCCTATCACCAGGTAAGTTCTTTTGTTGGCGCTAATACATACATAAAGTAACACCCACATCCGTGGCCTCATCACCACAGTTAGAGGTACGACTAGTGCCCACGCGTTTTGCTCAGCTTTTTTCTTACTCATGATGTAATAAGTGGCGACCCAATTACGCACTTATTTTTTTTTTATTCGTCCAAAGGACAGGCTATAGTCAATCGACTATACTGCCTAGTCTTACGTTTAATTACGCACTTATATTCATAAGTATATACCTAGATAATATAAACCCTTCTTTCTTCATGCAATAGGGTATTTAAATATAAATGATCTTGCACAGCTGCGACAAAAGAAGGAATGTGATATATACAAACTAATCAAAGCACAATCTTAATTTAATCTGATCTAAGATTTATGAATATTTGATTACAGATAATGAAACTGCCCGCATATGAACTGCGCAGACGCCTGTATATAATATTCCGTGGAGAAGAAGGGCTGGACTATGGCGGCGTCAGTCGAGAATGGTTCTTTTTACTGTCGCACGAAGTCCTTAATCCCATGTACTGTCTCTTCGAATATGCGAATAAAAACAACTACAGCTTACAAATCAACCCAGCCAGCTACGTCAATCCAGACCATCTCCTGTACTTCAAGTTCATAGGACGATTTATAGCCATGGCGTTGTATCACGGCAGGTTCATCTATTCAGGCTTCACCATGCCGTTTTACAAGCGCATGTTGAATAAGAAACTCACCATGAAGGATATAGAGTCCATTGATCCGGAGTTCTACAACTCGTTGGTGTGGATCAAGGATAATAACATAGACGAGTGCGGACTCGAGATGTGGTTCAGTGTAGACTTCGAAGTGTTGGGCCAGGTGATACATCACGAACTCAAACCCAGCGGCGATAAAGAACGTGTCACTGAGGTAAGTCCCTTCAATAGGGTTGACACGATTTTTTTTTATTAACTACTCTCGAATCACAAGTTCACCGCAGTTCGAAAAGGTAATAAGTAAAGTCTGTCCAAAATCAATTTAAATTCCATAATATTAAAGTTAAAAATAGCATGTAAGAACGGCGAGTGTTGCCAGTATTTTGTGCATGCCGGCAAGCAATTGATAAGTGTGACTGGTTAATTTAATCAATAAGTTAGATTACCTAAAATCTACTATCGAAAGAATTTTATGATTTCGACCAAAAAACAGTAAATTAGACGCCATTCAAATCTGTTGGAAGGGGTAATTGTCAAATGACAGTAAAATGATGCATGATATGTCCCGTGTCGTCGCGGTTCTCAGAATGATCATTATTGTGCCGATGTTCGAGGGAGATAGTGATATGTTCCCACTACTCAACCATTTTTGCGCATACCAATATTTAAAATATGTATATACTGTGAGGTCAATTTTCAAGAAATTTTGATTCTGTTTTCTCAAAAGAGTTTCTTTTAGGTACTATTAGTCTAAGATCCGAACCTAAATCGACATTCACCGGGTTGATAATAGAATCAAACTTATTTTATAATAAATTTCGTATATTAGAAAATATATTAAAAATGGGTTGACAAAAAAAATCCTGGACAGAATATTTTTAATAATTTTTTAAAAAATCATTTTTCATAAAATTTTGCAACATGAAGATAATAAGAAAATTTTATACTGGACTTAAAGTATAAAACATATAGAATGTGCAGGCATAGGGTTGACTATTATTTACCTGGACGAACTACTGGGTTGACAGGTATAAACAGGTATGTCGATACCAGTTACTTTCACTTGATGTGATAATAGAAAAAAATTTATATCAGCAGAAGCGCTGTTTTATTGTGAACACGATGATATAGGGTTGACTGCAAAAAACTTGGTCCTAATAGGGGTTGACAAATTTTAAAGATTCAAATTTCAACGCGAGTGGAACCGTGTGACAGAGAGATCCGAGGTAAGTATACCGTGTAATAATAAAGGACCGAACATTGCAGCCGCGTCTGATGCGATCCTGAAAATAAGAAAGTGCGCATGCTCGGTACGTTAACTATAGAGAGTAGAGATACCCCTACTATACTCCATATTGTAAACAGTACGGGTTATTTTGGAGCAACTGACATTTGAATTCAGTATGCGTTATTTTGGAGTAACTGATAATATTTTGCAAACAAAATAATTAATGTATTTAACATAACAATCAAATATTTTTAATATAATACAAATATATATATTTATTTATTTATTAAGTTATTAGTATAATAGTATATCTAAAATAGAAAAGATTTTGTAACTCTAAATATGACACCGTAATTAATGAAAATATCAATAACTTACTTTGAAATTTTTTTGCGCTCTCTGAAAAAAATTAAAGGGAAACAAAGTGGACTGCCGAAAATTTAAATAAAAAAATAACAAAAAGATAGACTAAAGACTAAAGACCTTGTATGATATTTAATAATTTTATAGAATTTTATTTAATTTTACAGAACAACAAAAGTACAAAAATAATATAAAGAAAAAAAAATGTTCGGTCCTTTATTATTACACGGTATACTTACCTCGGATCTCTCTGTCACACGGTTCCACTCGCGTTGAAATTTGAATCTTTAAAATTTGTCAACCCCTATTAGGACCAAGTTTTTTGCAGTCAACCCTATATCATCGTGTTCACAATAAAACAGCGCTTCTGCTGATATAAATTTTTTTCTATTATCACATCAAGTGAAAGTAACTGGTATCGACATACCTGTTTATACCTGTCAACCCAGTAGTTCGTCCAGGTAAATAATAGTCAACCCTATGCCTGCACATTCTATATGTTTTATACTTTAAGTCCAGTATAAAATTTTCTTATTATCTTCATGTTGCAAAATTTTATGAAAAATGATTTTTTAAAAAATAATTAAAAATATTCTGTCCAGGATTTTTTTTGTCAACCCATTTTTAATATATTTTCTAATATACGAAATTTATTATAAAATAAGTTTGATTCTATTATCAACCCGGTGAATGTCGATTTAGGTTCGGATCTTCTACTATATATTAACGTATTGCATATAGAATAATGTACAAAAGTAAACACAGGAAACTACCCTATTATATTATAATAATAATTATACACGCAACAGTCACACTCGTAATCCTGATCCCACTCTAGGTCAAATCTATGTCGTGGGTATCAAGAACTACGATCCCACAACATCAATTAGTTTTAGGAGTAATCCAATATTTTTACGATGGATAAAAGGGATAATATTGTATACATTTCTCTGTGACATGTTTGAACTACTACAGTGCTTATTAATGGGTATAGTGTAGCCATTTTACTTATTGCTGGTGGTAGGATATACATTCGCCCGGATAGCGACCACCGTACACAGGGTGGAAAACCCGCCATAGTGGCACACGCAAGTGTGTCGCGTTCCGGGATCAGCCAGGGTACATCCGGTTTTTCTCGGGAGTCTAGAACTGGGGTACGATGTTTGACCGTTTTGCAGCCTCCTGATTACTCTGACAATAGATCCTCGACCGCTTCTTCACCTTCTTGCCCATGGCGTAGTGTGAAGAAGCAGGCCGGCATTATTGTGTTGAGTAGCGGGGGATTGATTGTTTCTCGCTTCTCGATACTCTTATTAGTATTATAGTATTGGTCACTTTGCGGTGCCAGGATAAAAAAAGACAAAAAAAAACTTTAGTAACAATAATATTGTTTATATTTTTCCTTTCTAACAGGCAAATAAAGAACAATATCTCCAACTGGTTACACAGTGGCGAATGACTCGAGGAATAGAAGAACAGACTTCAGCTTTTCTAGATGGCTTTAATGAGGTAAGTAGTTATGATATGACTTTTTTATTTGTTTTTTTTCTCCCTAGAGGAAATAAAGGCATTGACCAGATACAGTCATTTTCGATGTATTCAAAATATGAACATTTTGAACATTCGTGTTTTGAATAGCTGAATATTCGTGTTCAAAACCCGCTTCAACTTGGCTAAATAAAGAAATACATTTGGTTTTATCGTATAATGTTTAATCTTACTTATGTTTACAGAAATATCACACATTGAAATAACTAATTGTTAACAAGTTTTCTTTTATGCCAATTTCAGTGTACATTTTGATAGCAATATTTTTCATATCATTATGCTCACGCTTATAATCCTGAAGGTGTAGGTAGAGGTGCAGGTACACGCACGGTTGTGTGACCTTATTTCCGTTTTATGATGATGATATGATATGATGTAAACAGGTAGCGTGTCTATCGCCATAATAATATCGAACAAAAACTGTATCCCCGGAACTTATGTGTGATGTTTAAACTCTATATAGCGAAATTGAAGGGACCGGATATTTTATTACGTTATAAAGAGTTTTCGTTAAACGGATAGAGCAAAAGAAAACAATATAATTTCGAAACATCATTTTTTTCTCCCTTTGTCGTCACACAGTCTTTTTTTACTCGCCATGTATTGAAAAGTTTGAAAGCAACTAAAAATAGGACAATGTAAAGACAACGCATAGCAATAAGACGGTAGTCGGGAAGCATAGTTAAAAAACACGAGGCAATTACAACAAACAAATGACCAGATTTCTAAGAATTCAATTGTGTAGACGAAATATTCACCTATGTCTCTACATCAGTATTGTGTTTGAAATTCAGTGAAATTATTCTGAGTACTCGGACACTAGACTCTCGATCGCTTTTTCACCTTCTTGCCCATGGCATGTGATATAGCAGGCCGGCATGATTGTGTTGAGTAGCAGGGGAAAGATCGTCTCTCGCTACTTAACACGCTAACTGGACGGCACTGCACTTACCATCAGGTGCTGTGCGGTCACTGCCGTGCCAGAATAAAAAAAACGCTATATAGTGTTTAAATGTATGGTAACCTTAGCAATTTCTAAGTTTTAGGCAGTTTTTCGTTAAATAGAATTTTGCTGTATAGAGTTTACACTGTATGCCAATACCAATATACGGTTTAAGAAGACTTTATTTCTCATAAAGAATTTACAATAATTCACTCACTGAGATATTATAACATTAACAATAAATTGTAATAAGCGTACTTGTAGACATTTTAATATTAATTTAAGTGAGGGTATACACAACACAAAATAGATATTACACCTCAATCCGAGAAACACGGATGTAAGTTGATAGTGTAACTAGAAGTGATATAAATGATAATCATAAAGTTTTTTAATATAGTATACAAAGACCAGACGAACGCAATATATATATTTTTATTCTATATTCCAGGTGGTGCCATTGGAGTGGTTGAAGTATTTCGATGAACGCGAGCTAGAGCTGATGTTGTGCGGCATGCAGGAGGTCGACGTGGACGACTGGCAAAGAAACACAATATACAGACATTACACACGATCAAGCAAACAGGTGCTTTGGTTCTGGCAGGTGAGCTCAATGTTATATTATACAAAGGCTTAGCTAACTGAACTACAGCTACAAATATAAAAGTGTTCGATTTGTTCCTATCTCGTGTCCAAATACCTTGTAACCAAAATAAATTTCTTTATAATTTATACTATTTCGTTTATTAGGAAATTATAATTTTAAATTAATAAGCAGAGAAAAAATAAATATTTTTAATTGTGTACAGATCAGATACAGATATTGCAATATGTCTAATGGAAACAACTAAAGATAGACCCTCAGATATAACCAAAAAAAATTAAAAGTACTTCAGTAACATAGCGTCACAGTAAAATTGGCCAGCATTGCGTTCAGACAGGTCACCAGACGCCCGACTGTTGTCTTAGGACTTGTTTACCTTTAGGTAACCACCTACACCTTTTGACTTGAAGTAAGTTTGTACTTCAATCTCTGTCCATCCAAAGGTTGTCTGGTAGAGATCGCTTTTAGCGATAAGACCGCCCATTGTAGGACCATTTAGTAATTAAGTTATATGTATGGTATGTTATTATATTTTATGGTTATACAATAAAGAGTTGTTGTATTGTATTGTATGGGTGACAGGTCTCGCATCCGAAAGTCTGTTTGTGCCTCTAAGCGCCGATGTGTATGCGCTGTTGTTCCTGTTTCAACATATTTAAGCGAAAGAAATGACAAGATTATGAGGCTTATTTGCATATTTCTACAAGAATATTTCATCACTTTGTAACTTGATTTTTTGAGAAACTGAATAAAATTTGTAATTCATACAATATTGTGAATGAGAACATACTTATACTCAAGATTCAGCTGAGTTTGATTAGTGTTGAAATGCGTTCTGTAATAAGATCTGTGCTTGAGTTTTGATCTGTACTTAAAACTAGTTTTAGATGATCAGAGTTCAAACGATACTTGAGTATCGTTCTGTAATACGGACCTTAGCTTCTTATCCCTCGGCGACGAGTGCAGTACAATTCCATGAAATATTTTGTAAGTGATACGAAGCTTTGAGAGGTATTGCTGCTGTAGTTGCGGAATAAGACTCTTCTCGTCTTGGAGCCCCCAATTCTGGAGATTTTTCGGAATTTGAAGTTCCCAATACGAGATTATTTTACATACATAAGTTTCTAGGCAGACCGGAGAGGATTTCGTTCGGCCACGTCGGACCTCAGACTCTTAAGTCCGCCACTGTGTTGCTATTTACAAATAGGTGTGCGATCTACTCGTCTAGTCACTCAGGATAAAATTGTTAACCTCGTTTATAAGGGCCAGTTAGCGCTAAAATCGAGACGCTATGTCCGCCCTTAAGGTTTAACGTGATTATTTATTTCTGGAATGACTGATATACCTCATTATCGGAGTTATTTATAATTATAGTGTTATATTGTGATTAGTAACAGTGTAATATTTCACAGTTTGTGCGACAAATGGATAACGAGAAACGAGCCCGTTTGCTTCAGTTTGTTACTGGCACGTGTCGAGTACCAGTGGGGGGATTTGCCGAACTTATGGGATCGAATGGTCCCCAACGTTTTTGTATTGAAAAGGTACGTGAACAAACTCAAATTAAATGTCGCGGTGTCGTAGACCACGGCCGCTCTCTGAATTTAATGTTTATAATACCTACTACAACAATGACAATTTCTCCCGGTGCTGTAATAATCATGGCCAGCAAATTTAAATCATAACATTAATTGAAATTAGATTTTCGATAATAATGTAGAACTAGGTAAAGCAGCAATCAATATATAGATTTGCTTTTCATTATAAATACTACAAACGTTAGGCAGCGGCTCTGCTGTGCCCTGGAATTGCAGAAGTTTATGGGCGGCGGTGACTACTTACCATCAGGTGGCCCGTCTGCTCGTCTGCGTATAAAGACAAAACAAAATGGAAACTGGCGAAAAATTCTAACTCTGTGTATTTGGACATGGCTACTTCTGGTTAGGGTATATATATATACAAAAATGGGCATACACCTTTATAAACTAAATATATTCCTCCTATTAAGCAGTTTGTAATTTTTTTAATCTACAAATAAGTAAATGATTATAGTATTCAGAAAATGTACCTATAGTACGCGACAGCTCGACATGGCAATTTTCTAGTGATGGGGCAGAATGTAGCAGGTAGTTTATATCGATATTTATTTTATTGCAATGTAAGAAAACAAGACTAAAATTAATTAAATAAGGTTTATTATAAGTAAACGGAAAGACAATTATTATAATTACCCTGTCAATCAGACATTCGATATGGCTGCGTTTAACACCGGCTTTTTAAAACTTTGCCTAGAATACAATACGAATCGAAATTAGCAGGACCCAATAAACAGTTAAAATCGCCCATAATTGATATTGATTGTGATGAATAAAATATGTTGTCACAATTTTCTAATACTTTTTAGACTAGTTCTCGTGCTAAAGAATTAATTATTGGTTTTTTGTTTTAACACGTGACGAGGAAGCGACCGAAGTCATTTTAATACACAACGACAAAGAATAATGTGAGCGAGATCGATATCGATAAACGCGGTCGATGCGAACTCGTGCTCGTGCAGCGCTACGACTAAGACGGCGCGGGCGATGTGCAGGGACCCCTCCCCCGCGCTTCACCTCATACCCCGATTGCCATGTCGACCTGTCGCGAACTATACTTCTGCTTGTTTACACTCGTCTTATTTTGATAGAGAACTGTTAACGCTAATCGTTTTTGTGCAGGTTGGTAAAGACACCTGGTTGCCTCGCTCACACACTTGCTTCAACCGCCTGGACTTACCTCCGTATAAAAGCTACGAACAGTTATGTGAAAAACTGAACTACGCTATTGAAGAAACTGAAGGTTTTGGACAGGAATGAAGGAACTATTGTACTGCTACTATTATCCTTAGTAAATATTTGTAAATTATTATCACTTAATGTAATGCACCATCTCCATACAGAAGAATTATTATTCACCAGTGGAATTGGTGCTGTCTAAAAAGACCAACCAAATAATTACATGTATGAATATTTTGTAATAAAAGTTAATTATAATTATTATTATTATGTAGATACTAGTATATTGTCAGTTGTGTAAGATATATTTGTTTGAACTATATTTAAATAAAGTTCGTCTATAGAGTTCAATAAATAGTTTTTTATTTTATTATTATGTAAGACTAGCCGTTGCCTGCGGCTCCGCCCGCGTGGAAGTTATTTTTGGGAGAAAAGTTATACATTCCACGAAGGCATCCTAAGATCTGTCTGTTTAGTAGTCGGGCAAATAATGTGGAAAGTCGCTAGAATCTCTTATAGAGCTCCATCGGACCCTAGATCTCATGTTTTCATGGGATATTTATAATAGGGTTGAATTAATTGCCAAGATAACCTAAGTGTGCCCATTATCAAAAATCACCATTTTGTACTGTTTCACATTTGGTGTGTTCTACTCTGAATAGGAAAATGACAGTATCTTAAGTATAAGTAACCGAATGCGTATTAATCCAAGGAATCACACAGAGGGCGTAAAATCCACCAACAGGCCGGCATGATTGTGTCAAGTAGCGAGATATAGTTGTGTTTTGCTACTTGATACTCTAATTGGACGGCACTGCGCTTAACATCAGGTGCAGTGTGGTTCACTTTGCTTGCCAGGATAAAAAACTTTTTACGCAGGGTTCTAAATCATGAATGGAATACTGCTGTCACCTCTGAGACGGTTCCGCTAAGTACCTACTCGATGCCTTGGATGGGTTGCAGCGGCGGGCTATCCGCATTGTGAATGATGCAGACGTGACCAACAACCTGGTGCCGCTACAGCTACGAAGGGATATTTCCGCGCTAAGCGTGTTCTACCGTCTGTATCATGGCGAATGCTCTGAAGAATTGTTTGATCTTATCCCATCCTCTCCCTTCCATATCAGAACCACGCGTACTGGCTTGCGGAGCCACAGCTTCGTGGTGTCTACTACCACGGCCCGAACAAACAGGTTCGCAAATTCGTATTTTTGCCGCACCATCAAGCTGTGGAACAGTTTGCCAGGTACCGTGTTCCCTCCTTCCTATGATCCTGGGTCCTTTAAGCTTAATGAGAAGAAGCTGAACAGCAGGCCTGCATGATTGTGTTGAGTAGCGAGGGATAGACTGGCTCTCGCTACTCTATCTGGACGGCACTGGGCTTACCATCAGGTGCAGTGTGGTCACATTGCCGCGCCAGAATAAAAAAAACGGGTCCTTAGCATTAAGCTTAGCGGGATATACTATCTCAGCACCGACGATCATGGATGTTGCATACGATGTGCGGTCATTAGAATTCCGACTCCTTGATATAGGACATCTAGCTCGGTCTGAAACCATTTTAGTATGCCAAATTAGTCTAAATGAGTACAGGCATAACCCAATCGTTGAAAACGTGAATCTTTTCTCCCGACGATAAACTGTAAAATAATCGTTTTCATATCACAAAAGAAACGCTCCTTCAAGGACTGCTTTATGTTTGCATTATTACTATCATCACGTAATGTCTTAGAGTATTTCTTAGTATACTTTTCTTTTTAACAGGTATAAATAAATGTCACTACAAAAATGATAAATAAAATTTATTTAAATCTCATGAACGAGCAAATGATAAGTAAAACAAAGATTACAGACTGGAAGTACTTTCGGTATGAATTACCCTAAGGAATTACCACATAATGAATGGCTTTAATATTCGCTTAAATGAGTATTTTAATACAACCGATGTACACCAGCGCACACTCTTTTAAGCATGTTTGCGCAAACCGTTATTTATATGCCGAAAATAAATCAAGTGAGTAACCGAATTCAATAAGAATATGTATTTCGCTAAATAGTTAGTAAAAACTTGTCATAGATTATTTATAGTTTAGAATTAGCATAATTTTCTGCGATTTTTATGGCTTCATCCAGGCATTCTGGGTTGCTACCAGATGCTTGAGCAGATTCGGCTTTTCCGCCGCCTTTGCCTCCCATTATATTTACCACAGATTGGACCCATTCCGATGCTGACAAGCCTTTTTCAATAACATTTTTAGGAACTGCAGCTAGACAAAATATTTTGTTTGTATCGAGATCAATAGAAAAGAACATAGCTGCAGTAGTAGGACAATATTGCTTCACCTGCTTCAAAGCACTGTCTAAAGCTTTTGTATTTCCGTAAGCTTTTAATTCCCGAACAATGTATTTTGCTTCTTTATTTTCAAGACACAACTCTTTCGCCTTTTCGGTCACCTGAGTAATGGTGATAGATTTTGCAGCTCTCTCTTTGTCATCAAGTTGTTTTTTTAAATTCTTCAGCATTGTTCTTAATTCTTCCTTTTTCCAGTAAGATATCTGAGCTTGAGAAATTTCGTTTGTAAGATCTACAATTTTTTTTGTTATTTCTTTTTGATTTATATTATCACTTTGTTCTTTAATATAATTAGCAATATTGTTGACTTCATTTTCCAAAGTACTTAATTTATTTATAGCCTTTAACGCTTCAGGTCCTGTCAATGCTACAATTCTTCGTATACCTTTTGCAATTCCTTCTTCACTCACTATCACATAGTCCCCAATATGCCCAGTGCGATGTAAATGGGAACCACCACAAAATTCTACAGATGTTTCAAATCCAGTTGGAGCGTCGGGATCTTTCACTAACTCTTCAACTGGTATTCCTACCGAAACAACACGTACTGGATCAGGATAATGTTCATCAAACATAGCTCTTAGACCATTTATTTTTTTTGCTTCACTGAGGCTCGTGTGTTTAGCATATACAGTTTTATTTGTATTTATAATCTCTTTAATTTGGTCTTCTGTTTGTTTTATTTGTATTACTGTCATGGGACCTTTGTTCGTAAAGTCAAATCGTAATCGATCAGGCATGACAAGGGACCCACGTTGATCTGAATCATTTCCAAGAACTTTTCTTAACACATTATTGAGAACATGGGTGCCAGTATGATTGTTCATAACAAGCCTGCGTCTTTCAGTATCAATATGTAAAGACAAGACATCACCAATTTTAAGAGAACCTTCGACTTTTCCTGTGTGTAGTACATAACCTCCTTTAACTTGCACATTTCTAACTGAAAACTCAACACTTTCATCATCTACTTTTACCATGTAACCTTCATCAAATATTTGACCTCCTTGTTCAGCATAAAAATTTGTACGATCTAAAATAATACCACATTCTTGTCCAGAAGTAACTTCGTTTACAAATTGCTTATCTCTTCTCATCGCAACAATAGTGCCTGTGCATGGGGAAAAAGAATAAACAGCTTCTTTATCATTTGATGATGGTGTATAGTTATATTTAGGTGAATCGTCAGTTGTTGGAACTCCAGTTTCTTGCAGATCATTAATAGCATGTACATCCAAAGCAAGCAAATCTTCTTGTCCAGCAGCTTTTCCTTGAGAAATTAATTGTGATTCTTTTTTAGCTGCTTCATATGCATCCATATCAACAGAGAGACCCTTTTCTTCACACATCAGTTGTGTAAGATCTATAGGGAAACCATATGTATCATAAAGGCGCCAAGCAACATCACCAGGTATAATTTTTGACTTGTCCAGTTTCTCCATAGTTCTATTAAGCAAGTTTCTGCCACGAGTAAGGGTCTTCAAAAATTGTATTTCTTCCTCATTAATGAGTTGCACTAATGATTCAGGATCCTTTTTTATTTCAGGGAACACATCTCCAAGAAGTTCAACCACAGTGTAAACTAGTGAGCCAAAAAAGCCAGGTTTGGCATTAAGCTTCTCAGAAGCATAACGGACAGCTCTCCTTAAAATTCTTCGAAGTACATATCCTCTTCCAGTGTTGTCTGGACACCCACCATCTGATAATGCAATAGTTATTGTTCTTGCATGATCGGCTAAAACTCTATATGCCATATCAATTCCATCCACATCATCAGCACCAACTTTGCCAGAATAAGGTCTAGCACCTGTACCTTTTTCAATAGATTTAAATAAAGGCATAAAAAAGTCAGTATCATAGTTGGCCCTTTTATTTTGAATAACGGAAACCAGTCTCTCTAGACCTAATCCACAATCAATATGCTTTTTGGGCAGCAATTTCAATGAACCATCAGTTTCTCTATTAAACTGTATAAACACTAAGTTCCAAATTTCTAAGACATCAGGATCATCCATATTGACAAGATGTGCAGCATCCCTGTCTCCAATTCTATCATAATGTAATTCGGAACATGGACCACATGGCCCAGTTTCACCCATTTCCCAAAAGTTGTCCTTCATACTACCTGGTAAAATATGGGACTTAGGGACTCCTAGCTTTAGCCAGATATCTTTACACTCTAAGTCAGCCTCTAAACCCGATCCAGGATCTCCACCAAAGTAAGTGACATACAGTCTGTCTCCTGGCAGCTTATAAACTTCTGTCAAAAGCTCCCATGCCCATGCACATATCTCTTTTTTAAAATAATCACCAAAAGACCAATTTCCCATCATTTCAAAAAATGTATGATGATAAACATCTTTGCCCACATCATCCAAATCATTGTGTTTACCTCCAGCCCTGATGCATTTCTGAGTGTTCACCACTCTCACATACTGGGCCATGTCAGAATTTGGGTCCACTGATCCCAAAAATATTGGTTTGAATTGATTCATGCCTGCATTTGCAAACAGCAATGTTGGGTCATCCAGTGGTATGGTGGATGAAGAGTAGACATATTTGTGACCCTTATCAATAAAAAAGTCAATAAAAGTTTGTCGTATGTCATTTCCTGTCATTGAAGTATCCATTACTGCAGTGTATCTGGAAAAGAAGAATGCCATGAAAGCAAACAAATGCAATAAAACAGGCTGGGGATTTTTGTATATTTTTCATGGAACCATTAAACATGGAGTGGATGGATCAGCCAGTGTACATCTGGCTTTTGTCAGGGATCTAGAGGTGGGGACTAATGTGTGGCTGTGTTGCGGCATTCTGAGTACCCTAACACTAGACCCTCAACTGTTTCTTCATCTCCTTGCCTCATGGAGTAGTGTAAAGAAGCTACAAAGCAGGCCGTCATGATTGTGTTGTGTAGTGAGGGATAGATTGTCAGTGCAGTGTATCAAGTGCAGTGTGGCACTTTGCCATGCCAGGATAAAAAAAACTGCAATATCATCCAAACTATAATTTTTTTTAAAGTTATAAGTACATAAGTTGCTTATAATTACGGGTACTATCATGTTACCGGCTTAGTAGATATTAATATCCATTTACAAAAAGTAGATATACATTTTGTAAGTGATACATTTTTCATAGTGAATTTTAACAAAACAGAACAGAATTAACATATTTTATTTAATCTATTATGATTATTTATGAGGTGTAAATATTTTTTAAGACTGCTGATCTTGAGTAGAAGAAACTTAATAGTTAAAGAAGTTAGTATAGTTGGCATAAGAAACCAAAATACTGAAAATGCAGGATTGTCCAATAATAAGCATTCTAAAATTATTCATAATAATAATACCAGCCATGTATAAAAGACTGTGACACATGTGGGCCAGGTATTCTCAATTAATTGGTCCACCATACTGGTCTAATGCAAGTTGGTAGACTGTACATACTTTTGAAATTCTTATAGTGAATTCTCATGTATCTAGGTTTCCTAACTAACAATGTATACACCATTAAAATAAACTTTAATTAACAATTAATTCACTTCGAAATAAGACCGTGTCATTTTAGGTGGTTTCATTGTGTCAAACCATCAACTTTCATCTTGGCTGTCTGTACCATTTCCAGTTAGTCTGAGCTGATATTCAATTCAGTAAATTTATTAATCAAGACATTCGAATATTAGCTTATTAAAAGTATTAAATGGTTATATAGCTTATCATATACTAGAAACAAAAATTGTATTAAAGACTACATACCATATGTTTTCAGTTAAATTGAAAAATAGCTTAAATAAAAAAAATACAGATATTGTAATATCTCCGAAGTAGTTATTTATTAAGTTTATTAGTGTTGTGAATAATGTTTTAAGTTACATACGGCATAATAAATTATGCAGTTAATTGCATCATACTATATCTATAATTGAAGTTTAAGCAATTCTGGAAAGGTTATAAAAGTAAATCTTATTTTAATTAAAAATAACAACACTTTCTAAAAATAGACTTATTAAAGTAAATTTGGTGCGAAATATGGGATATATTAGAACGTTTAAATGCCTTTTTTATAATAATTTAGCATGATCAGTTCCAACCTGCTCGCAGATATTGAACAAAATAAATTAATAAAACTTAAAAACACTGTAGATTATGTTAAATTTTAATATAAATATTAATGTATAAATAATTTACCTTTCTCTTGATTGTAGTTAAAAAGAGCAGCTTTGTATTAACAGCAGTGTACTTACGTACGTAAGCAATACAACTTTTCTTGAACTCAATACCACTAAATCAAGGGTAGCGATGGACGATATACATCGATGTATTAAAAACACTCGGTCTACAGTATCGATAGTCGTTACCTCGTATCGATCCGATATATCGTTAGTTTGTCAACACCGAGTAAACATCGATGTTTTTTATTCGATGCATCGTAGGGGCAAACTCATTGATATATAGAAGTTTTATATTAGATAGACAAAACTGACACTTGCGATCTTCTTTTAATCTTTGTTTTTTTTTAATCTTTATTTTATTTATAGGGTTTGATCATAATTGAACATGTCACCCCCGTAATAGGCTTACAAGTAATAACACTTATTAACTAATTATCTACGATCAATTCCGACCTGAACCATTCTATATAAACTCTTAGCTTCCTCAGAACTAGGAGCTGCCAGGATACTGTTACATTTTCCAATAGTACAACATGAAAATAATGGAGATCTTTCGTTTGCGTTCCGCACACATTCCATAACAATATGATAAACATCTTCTACTTTTCTGCAGATATCACAATTGGGACTACCACGTTTGCCCATTAAATATGCAAAGCTGTTCAGTGGAATATGTCCTGAACGCAATCTTAGCCCCATAATAATTTCGGATCTACTCATATTGGTCTTATCTATCCACGAGGATTTCGGGAGTTGTGGCTGTATAGTTTTATACCATATCCCCTTAATGGCTGATCTCTCATCAAAATATTCACGCCATAAATCAAATGAATGTCTTTTTATGTAATGGAGTTGTTCAAAAAAATATGGTACACATTCAAAGGTGATATCTTCTTCTGAGATATCTTTAGCCATCCTATCCACAATTTCGTTTCCTGTAAGACCAATATGAGCGGAATATCCATTGAATAACTACATGTTTATTTTTATTTGCTAATTTGTAAACAGCCTGTAGAATGTTATAAGCTATCGGTGCACCCCGAAAGCTCGAGGTGCATCGAGCTAAATGCTGGAGGGCGCTTTTCGAATCCGTCAAAATTACGATGCTATCAGACTCTACAGTGTCAGCATATGATAGGGCTTCTAAAATAGCGATAAGTTCTATGTGCATAATAGATATGTTACAGTTTATATATAATTTAACACTAGTTTCTAATTGAGGATCATAAAAAGCCGCCCCCGCATTTTGTTTACTTTTAGACCCATCTGTATAAATTTTGTAATAATTAGAAAATTTCTCATTTATATATTTAGTGCAAATAGATTTCAGTTGGTTAGTTGTGTAGTGACACTTTGATTCAGTTACACAGTCTATTGTAAATTTAACTACCTGAGATAAATCAACATTGCTGACCCACGTATCTAAGGAGAACATTCCTAAACATGTACTTGCATGAATTGGGATAGATTTAAAGGTGTTGTGAACGTTTACCAATATCGGTTTATTTTTCCGTTGCCAGTAAGGAGAAGAACATCTATCACTAAGGTTATTCAATAAATTAATAATTTTGTTATCTTGAAGCAATTTCAGTTTTAACCAAAATTTACCCGCTAAGTAATATCTTCGACAATGTAATGGGGGTATGTGTAATTCCGATTCCATAACATGTATGGCTGTACTTTTAATAAAACCACCAAGAATTCTCATGTATTGGTTTTGAATTCTGTCCAATTTAATTAAGTTTGTTTTAGAACTATTGTCGTATATAAAACTCGCGTAATCTAATCTACTTCGTATAATGGATATGTACAGTCGTTTTAAATGTATAGGATGAATTCCCCAACCCGATCCCACTAAAATTCTAAATATATTTAAAAAATTACTTATTTTTTCTACTAACTTGTTTATGTGTTTAGACCAATTCAATGCCCTGTCTAACCAAAAGCCTAACTAAATATTTAACAACTTGAACTTGCTGTAGCATTATATTATTAATTTTGAGTCCCACAGGAATATCTCTTGAGTGGTTTCTTTTAAAGACACAGACTTTGCTTTTCGATGAAGAAACATCTAGACCAATGGTCGCAAAACTTTTAACGAGTATGTTTAATGCGGATTGTAATAATTCAATAGCTCGTGTTACATCATAGCAAGTAATATATAGCACAAAGTCGTCTGCATATTGACAGGTATAAACGTTTTTCAAATATTTACACGAGTGTACTGTGACATTATTGAACAAAAGAGGCGACAATGGATCACCCTGTGCTAAGCCTTGACATGTATTACGACAAATTGTAAAATTTTTGTTTTGTATTTTTAGGTATCTATCCTTCAGATAATTCCAAATATATATGCAAATTTTCGTCCCTATTCCAAGATTGTCCATAATATTAATTAAACTAGTTATATCAACGTTATTATAGGCGTTATCAATATCAATAAAACATCCTATTGTGGTAAATTTTTCAGAAAATCCTGATTGAATTCTAGTCACCAAACTAGTAAGATTGTCTAAAGTTGAACGACATTTACGGAACCCAGTAGTTGTATCGGCGAAAATATTGTGTTTTTCAACAAACCATTCTAATCTATACACTCAGAATACAGAAAAAACCAGAAACCGCCAGCGCGCTTAAAACTGAAGCAACAAAAACCACTCTAAAACAGAGTGGTTTGACGATTTTGCGATTAGTCACTCCTTTGCAGTAAGCGCGTTGTGACGTATTGTACAAGTGTCAATTTTAATTTAAAAATGCCGATTTGTGTTGTCCCTACATGTAAAAATGCTGCTGGGATTACAAAAAAACAGGATGGGATCACATTTCATCTGTAAATAGCGCATTCAAAGGTATATTTATTTAATTATTGAATTTCTTTTCTTATTGTGATCGTCTTAGAACATGACGCGTCCATTTTTTGAGTGTTGCCATTTTATTTTGATCGCAAATTTTACCCACTTATTTTTTTAATACTTTTATAGAATATTCACTATTTTTTATATATAGTTCTATTGTATATCGTTCTTGTAATTTTAGTTTCCCTAATGATGAAAAGAGAAATTCAGACTGGATGAAAATCATACAAAGAACTCGGCTAGATGAGTTTTGGAAACCATCAAGCCGGAGCGTAATTTGCTCAATTCATTTTGAAGAGCAATATTTTTATGACACAAAAATGGTTTGAAAAGACTTAGGAAAGCAGCTATTCCAACTAGGGTAGATATAGTCATAATAATTAATTTATTTATATTGTATCCCTCCTGTTCAGAATGTTTGTCATGTATTTTGAAGTAGTTGTGTACAACGTTAGTTTACTACCCTACTTACAAATATCAGTTAATGTTTTTTTATTAATTTACTTTCTTTAGTGTTATAAGATTACCCCAAAAAGTGGGAAACCGCTCCAAGCTAGCAACATTACGCGGGTTGGAGGTGGGGCAGGCGCGGGACGTTACGTATTGTTTTTGGACACAGCGCGGGGTATGTAATTCTTATTGAGCGCGGTTTCTGGTTTTTTCTGTATTCTGAGTCTATACATTAGAATGTTGTGAAAAACTTTACATAGGCATGAGATTAAGGATATCGGTCTCAGAGAAGAAATTGAATCACTATCGCGTCCAGGTTTTGGGATTGGAATAATTTAAACATTGCGCCATTGGTGTGGCACGTAGCCCACTTTGAAAAAATAATTATACAGTGACAGTAACAATAGTTTCCCATTACGTGGTAGTTTATAAATCATAGAATAAGTTATGTTGTCAGAACCTGGAGCCGTGTCTTTGGTTCTTATGCACCTTTCGAATTCATGTATTGTTATTGGTACTTCTAATTTTGGATTTCTAGATAAGATTAATGGCTCAGCTGGAATTACAAAGTCAGGTAAGGCTATGAAGCAGCTCATTGGCCGACTTTTGATCAATCACCCTTCTCCGGCAACCATTTCCCTTAACCCATCTCATCTTACGCCACATATTACTATAGGTGCATTGGTAATCTATAGATGTACAAAAGGATTGCCATCCTTCCATTTTAGCTTTACGGTGTATGCTTTGGGAAATACGAATTTTATCCGATAAAATTGAGAAGTTTTCGGGTGTTGGATTTCGTCTGAATTTGGACAAAGCTAGACGTCGTTCAGCTACCGCTTTAGACAAACTTACAGACCAATACGGTTTTGGCGTGAATTTATTACTGGGATTATTATTAATTTTGATACATGGAATACTGAGATCTGCAGCTATATTTATATATTTGATAAACAAATCATAAGCCTCCTGTGGGTCTTCAGGTAAGGTCATATTTGAAAACAGAGTGTCTAAATATTCTTGATATGTTTTCCAGTTAGCTTTTTTAAAATTTCTTTTGGATGCTGAAGGTGAATTCAATCTTATATTAGAAGTCATCTTAATCATACAGTGATCACTTCCCAAAGTTTCACTTGTGATAACCCAATTAAAATCCATAGCGATATCAGTCGACATCAGTGATATATCGGGAGATGATTGCTGTAACCGACCATTAACTAATTTAATACGTGTCGGTTTTCCATCGTTCATCACACATAAGCTACTGTCTAATAAGGCGTTAAAAATTTGTGAACCTCGCGTATCAATTTTTTGAGACCAATTAGTATGGTGTCCGTTAAAATCGCCGACTAACATAGTTTTTTTGTTAGCTAATGAAAAAACTTCGTTCCAATCGTTTTGATTAGTGCGAATAGAAGGAGGACAGTACAAGGATATAACATATTCAATATTGTCACAATTATAAATTTTAACCATAATAATTTCGATTCTTGAATTGGATATCTGAACATTAATAAAACTCGATTGAATCGATTTATGGATTAAAATAGCTACTCCTCCGTAGCCATCATTTCTGTCATTTCGGTAAACATTATAACAATTAACCTTTATATGACTATCCGGCTCTAACCACGTCTCGTTTATAGCAGCAATGTGGATTTTCTCAAGTATTAATACATTTTCAAATTCTGTGAGCTTGGGCTTAATGCTTTGAGCATTCCACTGCAAAATATTGAGACGACTAATTACATTAGTGTTAGCCATTAAAATAATCTAATAAGGGCTTCAGTATTGGCCAATCCGCAATATTTTCAACAGCTAATAAGATAATCCATTCAATGCAGGTCTTTAAAATTTGTTGTACCTTATTTTGTATTGAATCATTTTTCAAAAATATAATTTCTTTTAGCCTCATTATTAATTCACTAAAATTTACATCGCTTTTCTTTGCTGCTTCCTGAATTCCATTAGATTCACTGTACTCCGGCTCAGCAGTAAAAGATATATCAGTGTCTACATATCTATGCGGTCTTTTCTTAATTGGACGGTTTATGGAATTACTTTGCGTAGCTGTTATATTAGATTTTATAGCATCAGCGAAAGTCAGAGTGCTTTGTTTTTGAGGCAAGATATTATCATCGTTGGTATCAGGGATTTCAAATTTAAAGTTCATTGGCTTAGGTAATTTTGGTTCGTGGTAAACAAGTGGTTCCGGTGGAACATATATAGTAAGGGCCTTCCTGTATGTACAATTGAATTCAGACATAAGTTCTCTTAGTCTCTTTTCCTTCAAAAAATTAGGGCAAGTCGTTTGCTAAGGCCATATGACTACCATTACAATTTGTGCATTTAAAATTCATTGTATCACAGTTTGCATGGTGTTCGCTACATTTAGGACATATTATCTTAGTGGCTGGGCATCTCTTGTAGTTGTGGCCAAATTTCCAACATCTTGAGCATTGTGAGACTGGAAAAATGTATGGTTCGACTCTGATTCGTAAATCATCCACGTAGACATAAGCTGGTAAAAATGAACCCTTAAAGCTCAGGCGGACTGTTTCACTTGCTGACCATCCACCTTCATCTGAACTGCGTCGATTAAGTCGATTTAGCGAAACCAATTCTCCTGGCTTGGGACACCTAATGCTTTGTAGAATTTTCTCTTCTGATAGATCTAGATCAACATCTCTTATTACACCATAAGAGTAGCTTGTTTCCATAGCCCTTTGTAAACGCCATCCCTTATCAAATAGATTTTTGCAAGTTTCTAATTTAGCGGCACCTTCATTAGAAATATCCACACGTATTTTAAATGAGTTGAGATATTTAATTTTTTTAATATCTGTTATACTATTTTGTTTAAAAATTTTTGCTAATGCAAATTGCTTAGGTAGTTTCTCATTGCAAGAGATATAAATTTCTATGGTATCTCCCTCTTTTAGTTTTTTACTCTGTTTTTGAATTAATGTCCAGTCATTTTCTTCTAGTGATGAATCATTATCATTTCTAAGTCTTTTCTGTGCTTTCCCCATATCGGTTTTAGATTGTATATCATCCTCTATTATATCATGTTCCATACTTTCTTCGTCACTTAATGAACTATTCCTCGCTAATTCAATCATTTCATCGTCATTCAACGCATTACTCATTGCACTAGTAAACAAGCCGCGTCACAAAACCGGTTGCGCGGCCGCTGCCGGCTACCTGCCTACGCGTCGTACACAATATACTGCTTATAAATATATTACGCGCGCAGGTAAAGAACACAACTTCGTCGCACGAGTACCGATACGAGACTTTCTTTTAATCTTGCAAGCGTAGAGCATAGTGCTGTAGTATGGCGCATTATGATTAATCGGCCTGTTGTGACATGATCTATCGATTAGTTTCACTCATTGGTAACAAGTAATGAAATGAATATAACAAAATTTAATAACAAACGCTATAACTTTTGTTATTAATTTTGTTATATTTTATAAACTTTACTTGTAATAAAATAAGAATAAGAAATCAACAATAAAATAAATGCAATCGATAGATTTTAGTTCATTTTTTACTATTTTAGTTAGTAGATATTAGTTCTATTGCATGTGTAGAAATTTACTAATATTACAACAATCCGCCATTTTGTGCGTCACTCGTCTTTATTCTTCGCTCGGTAATGGTTGTACGAATATTCCCTGTTAAGGCAACATAATTAAAAAAAAGTTGGGGTTTTCATTTACTGATTAACGCAAATTCAAACGAATACTTTAAACTGCTTTAAACAAAACGTAAAAGAAAATTAATCACAATGTTTTTTTTTAATACTGGCACGGCAAAGTGACCACACTGCACCTGATGGTAAGCGCAGTGCGGCACAATTATTGCACCGATTTTTTATCGAAATACTCGATCACTCAGGATACAACACTATTTTTACTTTACAGGTAGGGCATGCAATACCGGTTTACCGGTTATCTTTTTACCGGTAAACCGCCAATTTTGGGGACTAATAATTTACCGGTATGAAAATATTTGTTTTTATGATAAAATATTTTGTGCATTAGCAACATTTTGCCAATGTTTATTTACGTAAAGGGTTAACACTTGACAGCTTTGACGCTTACGCAGTATGCCTCATTTTTTTTAGTTTGGAATCTTTGATTTTCAACAATCTACAAAGCAACAACAAGTGGTATAAACCTTTATAATACAAATATTGACAGTTAATAGTTATTGGTTTGTATTGTTTAGAAATCTTTGTTTATTTGATTATACTTAAATAATGCGTTATTATTACGTACTATAATGACTGCTTCGGTAGCACAGTTGTTATTGCAAATGCGTTACGACTGCTGTGCTGAGGTCTCGGGTTCAATCCCCGGGTCGGGTAAAGTGATATTGGGTTTTTCTATTTAGAAATACTCAGTATCAGCCCGGAGTCTGGGATTGTGCCTTGTATGGCGATAGGCTCGCCCCCTATCACATTATGGGGTCGCTGCCTACCCCTTCGGGGATCAGAGGCGTGAATATGTGTATACTAATATGCCACAGCAGGGACGCTAACAAATTCAAAAAGGCATTATTGTGTTTAATTTTCTTCATTCACCTACAATTTCAA
The DNA here is from genome assembly GCA_905220505.1 of Laothoe populi. Classification (NCBI taxonomy): domain Eukaryota; kingdom Metazoa; phylum Arthropoda; class Insecta; order Lepidoptera; family Sphingidae; genus Laothoe; species Laothoe populi. Next base: position 10,373,585 of record HG992151.1, on the reverse strand, counting down.
TATGTTTGGTAGTAAAATTAAAGTAGTAAAGTTAATTTTTTTTAATGAAAAAATTGCATGTATATATTTCATTCCAAATTCATTATTTGATATTAATTTACCATGCTTATCATGCCTAAATGTAAGTTGCACAATGTCCTTGGTGTTCCTAGTTATTCTTTATAAATATTAACTATATACTTAACCAATTACATACAATTTATATTATTTTATTGATTACTACTAATGAAATAAAAGTAAAAAAAAAAATATTTTGGCACGGCAACGTGAGACAATCTATCCCCCGCTACTCAACAAAATCATGCCGGCCTGCTTCTTCACGCTACGCCATGGGCAAGAAGGTGAAAAAGTGGTCAAGGGTCTAGTGTCAGAGTACTCAGAAGGCTGCAAAACGGCCAAACATCGTACCCCAACTCTAGAACCCCCGACAAAAACCAGATGTACACTGGCTGATCCCGGAACGCGACACTCTTGCATGTGCCAATATGGTCGGTTTTACACCCTGTGTACGGTGGTCGCTATCCGGGCGGATATGGATATGCTAAGACCAGCAAACATGATTGTTTGTTGGCTTATACTGTCTTAGTAAGGCAAATGTGTTTTTTTTAATTTATGAGTTTAGGTTTATTTAATAGCACCAGGAGTAAAATTTAATCGAAATATCATGTCACAACAGGTCGATGAATCATTCATAATCGGCTATAATACGGTACTATGCTCTACGCTTGCAACATTAAAAAAAGAAAAGGTCGATCGCAGCTGCCAATTTAGTCTACCTAATTAAAAATCAGAGTATATAGTCGTATTTTTAATTAGAAGAAGTCAACTGACGTTTACTGTGTTGTCAGTTTTTGATGAAATAAAATCAGTGTTGTGACAAAGTGAATGATTGAAAAAACACCTGAATTAATGAAATTGCCTCGATTGTCTAGTGAATAGTTAGTGTGCCGAACTGCCGATATCGGGTACGGGGTCCGAAGTTTAGTCGTGCTTTGTACATACCAACGTGTTTTCGACGACTATGTTCCTATAGTATCTACCTATACTGAATACCGAGTAAGACTAAGTTGAGAAACTTGTAGGACTGTCCTATTTTTAACCGACTTCAAAAAAAGGAGGAGGTTCTCAATTCAACTGTATGTTACTTTTTTTTTTTTATGTTTGTTACCTCGTTTCTCTGTACTGTGTGAACAGATTTCGACCATTCTTTCTTTGATTGAAAGCTGGTGCTTGTCATTTGGTCCCATAAAAATATGGTGAAGATCTGATGAATATCTTCGGAGCTGGAGAGGGTAACTCCTTAAAATTAAGTAGTATTCCAGTGGTTCTTTTTGCATTACGTTCATTATAAAAGTTAAGTTTCAGTGAGAGAGGGTAAAAGGGGTGGGGGTGAGGGAGGGGGGTGATAAAATTAAAATACACGTAAATTCTAATATCTTCAGCAGCTTTTAACCGATTTTATATAATTTACCACTAAAAAGCAAAAAATAAATTATTACTTTTTAAATAAAAATTAAACCGCCTTCAAAAAAACCCAGACACAACTAAAAAGCAAAAAATAATTGGTTACATTTAAATCAATTAGTTATATGCAATTTAAATCAATTATTTGGAGTCGGTGCCAGCCAAAACATGGAAAAAACAGAATAATCAGGCATACAAAAAAATATAAAATAGATCCAGACTTGGTTTTTATAAATCTAAAAGTAAAGAAAACAACACCGGCACCGACTCCAAAAATAATTGATTTAAATTGCATATAACTAATTGATTTAAATGTAACCAATTATTTTTTGCTTTTTAGTTGTGTCTGGGTTTTTTTGAAGGCGGTTTAATTTTTATTTAAAAAGTAATCAATACATCATGTAGTTGAAACTATAGATGTATAAAATATAACAATATTATAGGTAGGTAATGAAAATAAAATATATCGGTTATTACTTAATTTGTGACATTAATTAAAAATCTGTCTGAAACATTGTCGATCATGTGGTCGAGACCATACATTTTGTCTTCTTCTTTAATTATATGAGGCACGCAGCTACTCCATTTTTCAGGTGTGATATGTTGAAGTCCTTCTTCAAAAAGTTTTTTTACTTCTGCCATTTTGAAGGTTTTGTTATTTCTTGCAACATATCCTTTAGCCTGCGCCCATACTAACTCAATGGGATTGAGCTCACAGTGGTATGGGGGCAGACGTAAAACAATTATCCCATGCTGCGCTGCCATCTCGTCCACAACATACTTATAGCAATGTTCTTGTTTGTGCCGCCGTACAATGTCTATAAGAGTAGCTTTAACCATTGTTGCTTCGAATGAAATATTTTTGCTCGTTAGCCACTCTTGTATTCTAGGTTTAGTCCAAGACATTTTAAGCAGCGATTCTAGTTTCCTGGAGTGGTAGGGGGCATTATCCATCACTACTACGGAATTTGGTTTTATATTTGGCAAGACCTCCCTAAACCACTTCTCAAAGGAATCGGCATTCATCTCTTGATGATAATCTTCTTTATTTTTTTGGCTTCAAATATTAATAAGCTGTCTTCTACGAATCCTTCTTCCCCGCCTATATGGCCGATAATTAATCGTTTGCCCTTTCCTGAAGGCTGTTTTAAGCCAGTGGTCAAGCCATCTAGGAAGGCCTGGCAGGACGATAACACTGTCTGGTCAATCCATGCCTTCTTCGGTGCATGACCTTCAAGATAGTGAAAAATATCAATTAATTATTGAAAGTACAATTTAATGTAAATAAAACAGAAAATTGTAATTACCTTGGTTATATCCAGGTTTCATCTTGGTAATAAATATACCTTCCTTCCATTCGATACTCTTTAATTTTTCGAAGGTATCGCTGGCGCCATAAAATAATGTCCTGTCTGTCAATTAAAATGCTTTGTCTTGATTTTGTGACATATTTGAAATTTAAATGTTTCATAACATTTCTTAATGTACTCCAAGAAAAATTGGGTAAGTCTGGGTCTTCATTGACAACCTTAAGAATCTGTAAAGTAATAAAAAAAAGTTTTTGAGTAAGGAAGTCTACGCAAGCTCATACTTTGGTTTTACAAAGAACATTATGCAGAACACAGAATATAATGCAGTAGAAGGAATAAAGTTTAAGTTACCTTTATAATGCAGGGTGACTCATTTGCATAAAAAAAATGATGTACTTTTCGCGTTATAGCGGCAAAAATAAAATCGTCTAATTTATCTTTGAAACTGTGTTTCGGTCCACGTTTCTCGGGAGGCTTAAATTGTTCATTTTCTTTGTATTCTTTTAACACACTGTAAACTGAGGTCACACCAATTCCCAAAATGTCAGCTGTTTTCGAAACACATTCTTTTTTTTCGGGAGCCTCAATAGGTAATAGTGAAGCAATTTTCTCCTCAAATACGTGTTTGTAGACGTTTTGTATCATATTTTTTTCTGTAACGCTTAAAGCAATCCGTAGTCTCTTCTTTATTGGAGACAAGCTTTGGCTTGACGTGCTTGGTTGAGAATCCATATCGTTTGTACGAAACAATATAGCAACAAATAAACACAACAATTACCACAAACACAACGTAACGAAAAACTTAACAAAAACAATAACTAAACAGCGTGAGCGCAGAAAAAACATTCGTGCTATCAGACCAGAGGTTAGAAGCCGAATTACAAACAAAATGGCGACCGACGCGCGCGGCGTTGATCGGTGTTGGCACTAGTCTCCGCGCCGCGCTTTGTAATAAGCCGTCAAAAAACTGATTGTAGTTACATACTACTAGTAACTTATATCAGAGCACTTTTATACAATTTTATTGTAAAATAGAAATAATATTCTTTTATAGTTTGAAATGATTCTATTCACACTCATTGAACTGATTGAACGAGAACTGAACGCATCACTATTACTTTAAATATGGCAACATTATTTTACAAAGTGACATTAGCTACTGTCAGTTGGCTTCGTCTAATTAAAAATCCGACTTTAGATGTTTATCTTGTAGTAATAAAAATAATTCTTTGTGGTACTCTTCACCGTTCATAACTAAACAGTGCAAGCTATTTAATCTCGTTTATTCTGATCGTCATGAAGTGACATTGGCGGAATATAGCTATGTTATACGTTATAAGATCATCGCCATTAACCAAAAGAAGAAGTACTTAACCTGAAAATTATTAAAGTCTAGAGGGTTTCTGAAACCGCTCATTACATTCATCATAAAATAGTATCATTGATATACAACAATACATAATAAAATAATAATTGTTAAATACCCCATAAGTAAACAACACCACCAATATCCACAAGTGGCTGAAGTGTGTTCTACATGACATACATAAAATAACTTAACTTGCAAAACTATTTCACGAAGAATTATGTTGCTTGCTACCTTTTTTTTTAAGTCCATAAAGCGTTTTAAATTATTGAATGATACAAGGAGTTTATCATCGTGTCTTCAAACCGACTTAAATGATTTAGATGTAATAGATTACAAAAATAATAAATTGGAAAATATTTTACAAAGTGTTAATAAAGATGTATCCAATGTTACTCCATATTTCCCAAACACATTTAATATTGCTGCTTATGTAAACAAATCCGACACATTGCAAAAATTGCTGAAGCTTAATGTCAATTTGAGTAAAATTGAAAAGAAACCATATATTGTTGAAAAATTTTTGAAATTAGACTTTGAACAAAATATGAAAAGGCATATTATATTCCTTAATGACTTTGTTGAAATGGAAGTTATGGGTGAATTTATTACAAAAAATCCTATGATCTTCTATGAGTCTATAGAAGATCTTAAAGTACGGATAAATTACTTACAGTCGAAAGGTTTTGATAATGATCAAATTAAAAGGATAGTAACTAAGAACCCGTTTTGGTTAATGTTTAGGTAAGGGCTTCATTTCATTAAGTCTATTTATGTAATTTTTTCTCATTTGTTTTTACTAATTACAATTTTTTCAGTACTGTTAGAATAGACAGAAGATTTGGATTTTATCAGCATACATTTAATTTAAAAGGAAATGAAGTAAGATACTTAGCAACCAAGCAGCCTAAATTAATTACTTACAGTATCCAAAAAGTTAAATCAAATCATTTTGTTATAAAAGAAGAAATGGGATATGAAGATATAGAAATTAAGAAATTGCTATTAAATAAGCCAAAACTATGGATACTAAGTAAGTTATTTTTGGACATCCAGATTAATGTTTGTGAGACCTGGATCAATCTTTTGGTAATAGAGTTAACATGTTAACTGAGGCGTACACACCTGGTGTGCTTTTAATATATGATTTTGGCAGTTTCTTCCTTAGATGATGAAATTTTTGGCTGCATTGGTGTATATATTTGTTTACATGCCTGGCTTGAAAACAAGGCTTAGAACTTTAGACTTTTACTAGTTCAGAGCATAAGCTCTAACCATAAGGTTAGACTTAAATTTGGTATATATACTATCCAGGGAAACATTTGAATCATGCCCAAAGGAACTATTTTTATGCAGAAATGTTATACCAATATAATTAAAAACCCAATATAAATTGGGTGTACTTATTTTTTATGTAGGGCACACAATATATAATATAATATGTAACAATAAAATTCAATTATTTATAAATTATCATTTATTTCAGATCAACAAGTACTAGGGCGAAGATTTAATTACATTCACAATATTATGAAGATTCCTCATAATGAAATACTAGAAAACCCGGAAGTATTAATGTCAAGAAATTTTAGAATAAAACAAAGACATATGTTTCTAGAGAAACTTGGTCGAGCTCAGTATGACCCAAAAAAAGAAAATTATGTACCAATAAAGTGTTTAGTAAAAGATACAGATATTGAATTTTGTAAAATATATGCCAAATGCAATGTAAATGATTTTAATATGTTTTTGAAGACTCTGTAGGCTTAACCAGTTTTACCAAGCAACATTTTGTTTTGAAATGCATTTAGTGAATGATACAATAAAGCATCAAGTATTCCAGCTACTGTAAAAACTCCGCCAATTATAGCACAAACATTTGTAGCGAAATGACCTATGGATCTGAAAAAGAAAGATATTTGTCAATCAAATATAATTTGTAAAAATTATGAGAGTATTTTACTTTTTGTTACCTTTCTTTTTCTGTATATTTAACCATCAAAGGCGATAATTCATAACTGAAGAAGGCGCCAGGCATACCAGATTCAGAATTTACATTTGAAACAGATTTCTGATGTCTGGTTACTGAAAACTGATTAGTGTGCAGAACTGTTTTGTCTAACTTTACATACATGGTTGGAACTATCTTTAAGTAATACTGGAACATCACAGCTCCTGCAAAACATTAAATAATAAGGACTCTTAAAATATACACCGTATGGATTTTAGAGATACCGGAGGTACAGTCAGCGACAAAAATTGCTTAAAACGGACATGATTTCACCAATAGTGAACACTTTAAGCGTCAAAGTCACCGGTCTACTCACGCAACATAAGGTGGTTACACCTAATAGTTACAAATGTCTGTAAATGTCATAGAAACAATATTTGCTGACTACGCTGTAACACAAAATTCGGTGAACTCTCATAAAACTCCTATTTCTTATTCATGAACTTTTGTTAACTAGAAGTATTCATGTAATTTTTTGCATGCCCATATGTTTTCATAGACGGAATAGACCCAATTGATTTTTATATAATTTTTTTGGCAATCAAGAAGTTGTTCCCGAAGGTGATTCCATGAATGAGATTAAGATCTGATAACGGATGGTACCATGGTCATAAATGAAAACTTTTCAAAGGGTAATAATAGCAAACGCTAGCGATTAGAGAAAGAGAGAGAGTGAGTCAGTAAGAGTGTCCGGAAGGAGTGGGGTACAGTGAGTGCTTTGTGAAAGGAATATAGAGGATATCATACACAGATCTCATGCCTGAAGCCAAGTAATTTCCTAAAATAGCGCCGACTCCACCCACAGCAAATGGTTTTGCACTCATTTCATAGATATTATTCTGAATACTGTATTCATATCGTTTTATCGATAAAATAGTTTTTTTGACACATTGCCCATAATAATGTATTTGACTACAAAAAAATAAGGACAATTTATTACCATAATTCTGATAAAACTACAAAAGATAATGTCTAAAAATTATCTTTAGGCACATGTTTAGCGTGTTGTTCATTTACAAAATAAATAAATGAAAAGTTAATTATTTTAAAATAATTTATTCATGTCGAAATAATATGAACTTAGTTAAAAAAAAACGTTATATCTTCGGGAATCTGAAATGCATTCTCTGATGCCACTCCAAAAAATTGATTTAAATTGTATGCAATTAATTGATGTAAATGTAACCAATTATTTTTTGCTTTTTAGTTGTGTCTAGGATTTTTTTGAAGGCGGTTTTATTTTTATTTAAAAAGTAATAATTTATTTTTTGCTTTTTAGTGGTACAAATATAAAATACGTCGTTGGATAGAGTACCAAAAGAAAACACCACTGAAAAAGTCACAGAAAAGCAAAATTCGCAGTTTCATGTATTGGGACTACATATTTTTTTGAAGTTATTTTGGTTTTAAAACGAAACTACTCAACCGATTTTGATAAAAATTCTATGGGACCAATCTGGACATATTCTCTGTAATAAAAGAAGAATTTTCCAAATCGGTCAATAAATGACGGAGTTCTGAAGTAACAAACATGAAAAAAATACACGTCGAATTGAGAACCTCCTCCTTTTTTTTGAAGTTATTAACATTTTATGAAAGTTGACCGAAATTTGTTACTTTTAGGTGCTTTAAGTTGAGAAAGCTGATCACTGAGTTTTGATGCAAAGTGTTCTTTATTTGTGGAATTTTTGTCGTTGACTGTACCAAAAAAAATTATAATAGTACTCGAATAATTATTTATTGAATTAATATTTAGGGATAATACAAAATGTTTTTAGGGTTTGATCCCATTTGTCTCATTTTACATATTTTCCATCAGCAGACGCAAAAATATAAATGGTCCATGAGAGTCCATTATTGTTTTCTGTTTCCCGGCCGTTTATTGTCTTATTTGATATTAATAAGATATCTTTGTAGTTTTTTTATTACTTATTCTAGTTTGTGTATTTCGAAGAACCACAGACTGACACTCAGTTTTTGATGACGTCCAATTTAGAATTGCCAACCGTCCTGTTTTCCCAGGCATGTCCTGGTTTTTAGAGTGTCTTGAGGTGTCCTGGATAGTTTTTAAGCAGCGTCCTGGGTTTTTAAATCGCCCTGATAAGGTCCCGTGTTTTAAAATTCGCACACCACTTTTGCAATCCTTACTTTAGGGGCGGCCTCTCAGCTCGCAAATGTTCACGCTATTTTAAAACAAAGATGCGTCCTGTTTTTTCTAACTAGTACTTTTTTCCTAGTATTTAAATTCGGAGGTTGGTAACCCTAGTCCAATTAAATGTCAAGACTCAAAGTGCATACTGTCAAAGTCAATTGTAAAATAAATATCTCATTACTCTTGTCCCGAAAAAAGGAAATAAAAACCTTTAAACTAGGATCGAAGAAAAAACATTACTTGTTTAAAATAACATCAAAATGCCTGTTCCCGGAGGCATTTATCAAAGCCAAGGACCGTCTTGTTTCGACAAAATGAAAATGGGTTTCATGATTGGGTTTTGTGTCGGTATGGCCAGTGGAGGACTTTTTGGTGGTTTCACAGCTTTGAGGTTATATTGTTTTAACTTTATTTGTATTTGTTAAGCACAGTGTTGAATTTTTTTTGACACTTAACTATTATTTTACAGGTATGGTGCCAGAGGCCGAGAATTGGTTCATTCTGTTGGAAAAGTCATGTTGCAAGGTGGTGGTACTTTTGGTACATTTATGGCAATAGGCACAGGAATTCGTTGTTGATTAGTCACTTTAAAATTATAATTTGTAAATATATGTGTTAGTTCTGATATAAACCTGCAGTTATTCCCACAAAGTTGTGTTTCATTAGAACAATTTTATTTGTACTATACAAACAGCATAAATACAAAAAATAAAAAATCATTTGTGACAGTCCGTCCAGATTTGATAGTTATAAAACAACTGACTGCATGTTCTATTTCTATATTGGGACAAATGGTTTCATAGTGATACAACAATATTGCAAGTTACTGTAGTTACAATACAAGCTATCTTAGTGTCAGGTCTATCAGTTTGACTGATGCATGTATTCATTTAATAGAATAATAGAGTATTATAATGACCACATTAAATTAATAATTTGATGTCAATCATAGTGAAAAAAATTAGGTGTTATTAATCAAAATAAAAGAATTACCCAAGTAACATTTCTTGGTCAAAAAGTTGTTACTATTTTATGAGCAGAATGTCTTCAAGTTTAATATACATACTAGTGTTTCTGGTTTACTGACTGCCTCGGTGGTGCCGTTGTAATTGCATACCTATGCGTTACAACTGATGTGTTGGGGTCTTGGGTTTGGTCCCGGATAAGGTAAAGTGATATTGGGTTTTTCTATTTAGAAAATTTCAGTATTAGCCATGAGTCTGGAATTGTGCCCGGTATAGCGATAGGCTTGCCCCATATCACATTATGGAACTGATAATTCGGCGGCAAGTGGGTTAGACTAGTGGTTAGACTTCTGCCTACCGCTTCAGGGATTACAGGTGTGAGTGTATATGTATGTTTTTAGTTTAGTCAAGTAATCTGTAGCATTGTATTATATGTATAATAGCATAGAAAATCCTGTATTCAGTATTTGCATAAAACAGTACTTTTATAAAGCATACTGTCACAAATCCCCTCATTGTGACAGTGAGCTACTATATCTAGGTTAGCCAAGTAGTATGCCTCTGTTGTCACTTGAATATGTTTTCAAAGATTGTTATGATCCCTTCAACATCACTATCAAGGCAACCCAGTCTTTACAAAATTTTGACTGCCATGACAACCCAAACACACTTATGCAATGTAGGCTTCCAAGTCTTCGACAGACTTAAGTATCAAGACTTTTCTAGAAAGTTTTCTACTATTGTAACTGTTTAAATTAATGTCTAGGTTCAAAATTAAAGCCTTTAGGAGGAGTTTCTAGCTTAGTCATTACCACATATTTCGTTCGATAAAGCTGTCTACAGCTATACAAATTGCTTTTAAGCAATTTTACACTAATAGCAGAAGTCCAATCTTATAATACGAAAAAATCCCGGGAAATCCCGTATAAATGTACGGTTCCTGCAGGATAGTTATTTATTATTCACATAGGGAGGGATCGGTATGATATTTTGCATAGTGGTAGTTTAGAGATCATGTTGATCCTTTGCTCTACGAAAAACAAAAATCTGTCCAGTGGAATCATACATTTTTCCGGGATCAAAAGCAGCCTATGTGCTATTCCAGACGATAATGTATGTCTGTTCCAAATTTCAACCATTCGTTCAGCCGTACTGACGTGATTGCGTAACAAACATCCATCCATCCAAACATTCGCATTTATAGTATTATTAAGATTTCAACCGATTATGCTAGTTAGTAATGAATAGCCGTAATGTAGTATTTTATGACGGCATCCGTGGCGTAGCGGGCGATTAGCCGGTAGTCAAACGGTAGGCCATGCGTTCGATCCCCACACCGAGACAAATTTGTTTTGGGTCTTGTTGTTGTGGGACCATAGTCCCTCGTATTTCTTGATACCCACAATACAGGTTTTACCTAGTGTGGGGCCAGAACTATGTGTGTCTGTTGGGTGCATTTATTTTAAGTTGCTTATAGTTCGGTGATAGTAGTTGGATTCAGCGGGTCATAGCGGCAGTGCGTCCTGCCTTCCGTCAGTGGTTGGACAGGCGCCACGGCGCGGCGACGTTCCGGCTGACACAGGTGCTCACAGGCTTACATGGTTGTTTTGGCGAGTACCTGTGTCGCATAGCCGGCGCAGCAGGGTCGGCCGTGTGTCACCACTGTGACAACTGTCCGCGTGATACGGTCCAACACACAGTAGAGGAGTGGCCAGCCTGGGACGAGGAGCGCAGCGCTCTCGTAACAGTCGTCGGAGGAGACCTCTCGCTGCCGGCTTTAGTGTCAGCCATGGTCGACAGCTGGAGGTCCTGGCGTGCGGTGGCCCTCTTCTGTGAGGCCGTAATCTCACAGAAGGGGAATGTCGGGAAGGATCGGGATCAATCCGATCCCGGATGGATGGCCACTGTACCTGATGGTAAACGCAGTACCACTGGAAGTTGTATAGGTTGTGGAGACGGAACTCGGAGGTTTCAAACCAACCTAAATGGCACACATTTCTGTCTTCTTTAATTTACATACAGTGTATTTATTAATTATTAATTGTCTCTCGCTTCAATAGTGAAGGAAAACATCGTGGAGAAACCTTCATACCTGAGAATTCACCATAAGAATATTTGTTAAGTCTACCAACCCGCATTAGTCCAGTGTGGTGGACTAGGGCTCCACCCCTCTCATTATTCTGTTATGGTTTTGAAGTTGAGATATATTGGTAACGATTCTGATGTCACCAAATTCTCCAAACTGAACTAATACTCATATTTAAGAACGATATATATTATGAGAGCTCTTTGCATAAATTTCTGTATAGTTCATTGGTTTATTTTTGGCCCCAAACAAAATCTGACCAGTCAGAAATCAACGGAAAGCAAAGATCTATTAGTAAAATTTAAGTTTGTTTTTGTCATATGACGTTTCGTGTTCTATAATCGTTTAAAATGTTAGGACTAAACGTATTTTCGTTTGACAATATTAAAGTTACTGAATTTATTCATTTTACATTGATTCTCTAAATTATTCAAGTACTTGTAACTGAGATTTGATTCCATCTAGTAATCTCCGAATAAAATATAGTACTGTTGTAATTAAGTCGAAATTAAGTCATATTTAAGGGAATTGCTGCCTTGAAATATATAAAATAAAAGTTTTTTTAGTAATATTTGAAACTAACGTGGTGTAATAATATTAACTTCAAATCCCACTGGGTCTTTTACAAAAGCAGATACTGGATCTGCTTTTGTAAAAGACCCATGTTAAATCATAATTTATGCATAGAAAAACTAAACAAGGATTAATATTTACCTTCTGTAGCAAGTCCTTTTACTCCATCTAGTGGTGAAGTGTTGGCACTTTCAATGTTTGTACCAAAAGACAAGTGTTGAATGATATGAGTTGTGTTGAATACTGATGATGAGAATGGTTGTACATCATGTATGTGCACATGATTTATTGTAAAACTTTTGCCTGGGGCTATATGAAAGCTCCCTCCAACCTAAACAAACATAAAGTAATAAACATTAAATATCTATATTAGTTGAATATGTATATTATTCAAAATAATGTAAATTAAACCAAAATATCGTAAGTTATCATTTATCGCTCTGTACCAAATTGGTTGCTGTTTGAATAGCAGTATTATAGATAAAAACGGATTGAATTTTGTAGCAATGTCCCGTGCGGCGATTATTCTAACAATGAACATATAAAAAAATAATTAAGATACTATCGCGTGTTGAAATAATTTTTTGGAAAAAATATTTACATCATTTCACACATTCTAATTGCAAGCTACATTTATTGTTACGTTACATAGATTTTAAATCAAAAAATGAGATTATTTTCAAAAATGTAGAAATCATTATAGAGATACGATTTTAGTGTCTAGTTCATAAAACGCGGTCGATGAACTCCCAGTCGGCCGTGATATCAGTTGTCGCATGTGTCATATGACTATAGGTACACTACTATGGTCTGTAAATTTTCATTTTCGGAATTTATTCTAAGGCCAAACCTATAAAATAAAAGCTATTTGTAGTACTGCTTATTGGTAGAGAACAATTTATTCAAAAAATTACTATTGTCCTGTATTATATATTATTAAAAACACATCTCAGGTTTCAATGGTTAGTACCTTAACCAAGCTACCATATAGAGCCTTAAAAAAATCAACCCTTATAACATTTACAATGTGTGCATACCCGGTTTACTTCCATATGTCCATATATTTGACAACCTTCTTTAAGTGCTAAATTTGTTTTTTCTATAGATTCGTCGTTTTTGCACTGCTCAATAGTTGTTAGATTAGGTAGAGCCCACTTTCTTAATCTATATGCTTCTTTAACCTCCTCACAAGTATTGCAACATCTGTAACAAAGTTACATTTTATTTATTTGTGTTTATATTTTAGTTATTATATATATACACATACTTTTGGCAGTTTTATTGCATATAACATAGCTATTTGAATAGTAAAATTGATTAAAAATAATTAAATTTTTTCAAATTAAAATTTCTCATCCACCAGTATGTATTTTTGGTGGTAAGTACAGTCTGATTGTAAGTATTGTCCACTGCACTGTACTTACAATCAGCAGTGCAATTGCTTTGCTGAGCTCTGTTAAAAAAATATTTGTCTGTAGATCACCAAGGAAAATAAAAGACATTAAAACTTACTGAGACGCATTAAACGCAGCTCCATAACAGCTTCCGCAGGTTATTATTGCAACTTCAGAAGAATTTTGTTTTACCTTGAAATAACCAATATTATCATGGTATTAAGAAAGTTACCCATATGGAGTCACAAATGTTATACATGAAAAATAAATAAAATCTTTATTCATCATCTAGGCAAAAGGCACTTGGATAGGTCAAAACCCAAATGGAAATTCTGCATACGGAATGAGTAATTATGGTTAATGGCCTAGGAACTTGGAATCCACCGTCAAGGGCTGGTATGCAGGGGTACAATGACGAGGATAGGAGTGGATAAAGAGAAAAGAGGGTGACCGGAAAATGAAAGGAATAATGATCTTCAGTAAAGGATGTAATTGAACAAAAATATGTACTTTTGGTTCATTTTAAGTGAGTATGAAACCATGCAATCAATTGAAATACCTACCTAAATGATTATTACAAGTACTAAAATTACTTATTGATTAGATTAGTACAATAGGGTATTTAACTGTTTTTTGGGAAATCTGTTTTTAAGCTCGTTATTTGATATAAATATACAGGGTTACAGGTTAAGTCGACCTAGATCCTTTAAGAGGTTGTAGTTTCCATCATTTCTGACTACTTTCACTATGAAACACCATATCCCGAAACTAACCGTTTTCGAGATATTGGACTTTGAAGTTTTTTTTAGAAAATCCAGTATTTCTTTCTGTTGGCTTATTTTTTTTTGGGTTTCTATCATTTGATTTACATGTGTTTGCTATTTTTGTGTAGGAAACAAGTTGTTATATTATTATCAACACTAAAATTTCAGATTTAATGACCGACTGCGTTGTAATAGATGATTGATTGTAATAAATAAAAAAAACCCGTAATACGTTTATTTTTCTTTCTAAAATATTGAAGAAAAAATCTATGAATGTTATTCGGCAGATGTGCTTAAAAATATCTACGTTTCAATAGCTATCTAACAAGGTATAACAAGCATGAGTTTTATCCACTTACCATTTCATTGTTTTATTTTATTTTCTGACCCAAGTAATAAGTTTGACTTTATTCCTAAGTTCTACCTGGAAGCCTTTCATCAATGTTTTTTTTCCAAAAAAGTAGATAAAACCCAAATTCGAATTGAAATTTCCAAACTTGTTATACCTTGTTGGATAGCTATTAAAACGTAGATGTTTTTAAACCCAACTGCCGAATAACATTCATAGGTTTTTTCTTTAATATTTTAGAAAGAAAAACAAACTTATTACGGTTTTTTTTAATTTATTACAATCAATCGTCTACTACAACGCAATTGGTTATTGCAATAATATAACAACTTGTCTTCTACACTGAAATAGCAAACACATGTAAATCAAATGATAGAAACCCAAAAAAAATAAGCCAACAGAAAGAAATACGGGATTTTCTAAAAAAAACTTCAAAGTCCAATATCTCGAAAACGGTTAGTTTTGGGATATGGTGTTTCATAGTGAAAGTAGTCAGAAATGATGGAAACTACAACCTCTTAAAGGATCTAGGTCGACTTAACCTGTAACCCTGTATATAGATAAAGCTCATGACCTTATTTATTTTCTTTTTAAATTCCGTTGCTACAAAAAGAATCGATATTATATAATCAACTAGACAACCGCAAAAATACTACTTATTCCAAACAAAGCCATAGTCCGATGTATCATTTTCAAGTTTTAAAAATGTCGGAGTCATAAATATTATTACATCATAAGCACTTTATTAACTTTGCAAATATTTATAATATGCAAGATGTGGTTTGCGCTGTTCATCTAGCGATTCGGGCAAATATGAGAGAGTGGTAGGTATTTTAAACACAATTGACTGTATGCTGAACTGAAACCGAGGTTGTAATGAAAATTGATTGATCAGGGTTGCTGTTATAATTCAAGTAGAGTTAACATAAGTATTATAAAGACTCATAGGGAAGACTGTTATTGAGCATTGATTATTATTATAATGTAGGGTTGTGCTTAAAAGTGACGCGGTTTCTTGCCTTTTCTTTTCCATAGGAAAGCTGCATCTCAAGCTAGTGCTAATAACACAATGGAAAAATCATGTTATTTTAACAATTATGTGAATATCTTTGTGCTATTTATACTGATACTAACATACAATATGAATCCAGACCATATCTGGTGGGTGGAGGATTGTGCCAGTCCCAACCCATGAGATTTATACAAAATATATATTATTAACTTTCCTTTTTTATAAATAAATATGTATTGTCACAGTGAACTCTCTTGAAAAGTTCTATTTGTTAATTTTGTTGCTTATACTTTTTGGTTTACATTATACGGGGCCATTCAGTATGATAGTATTTTCCCACATAGTTTATATTGATTTCAAATGGGCAAAAAATATACTACACATGTAAGTATTTAGTTGGACTTTAGTAGTACCTAATGTACTACTAAAGTCTATTTGAAATGAGGTTATTTTACAAAACATAGTTTACATTTATAACATAAATATTTCAGACAAGAAATGCCTTAATACCTAACTAACTACATTTGCCTTGCTTGTCTAACTTATTATCTTTGCCTTAAACCTATTATTAAAGATTTTCTAAAGATGCTGAAAAATAAGTAAATTAGAGGCCATTTAAATTTGTCTATAGGGATGATTATGAAATGACAGAAAAAGCATGCACTATATATTATATATGACACCAGGTCTAATTAGCCAATATGGTACAGGCATGAGAGATATAATATGTTTGTGGTTGGTTATAGTAAATTTCAATATTTGATATAATTACGGTAGAAGCTGTTGAAATTTCTTCTTTCTTTGGTTCTTCTATTGGATTTCCATTTAAGTCTAATCTTCTCTTATGGATATTTTGATCCATTTGTAAATGTTGTTCTCCAGATGAATCCATTGCATCAAGCACTAAATCTGGGAAAACATCAGATGAAGTTAATTTTTAACCGACTTCAAAAAAAAAGGAGAAGGTTCTCAATTCGTTGTATTCTTTTACTTTAATGTATATTCCCTGATAACTCAAAGACACCTGGACCAATTCAGAAAATTCTTTTTTTGTTTTAAAGGGTATACTTCCCAGGTTGTCCCATTGGCACCTAGTCAGGATCTGATGATGGGATCTCAGAAAAATCAAAGGATATGTTAAAATTTTATAGGGATGCATAATATGTTTTTTTATTGAAGTTGGTGTACTTTTTATGAATTAAAAAACTTTTACTGTAACTTATGAGACATCCATAGCTTAATACAAATATGTAATCCTTATAATTTGTTTGTCTGTCTAGATAGGCAAAGAAGTTATTCACTGTATATGTATGCCAAACACACCTAGCATGTCACTAGCCTTAAGATTCATTAGCATCCATTATTGAGGTGTTTCAGATAAACTGGTAAATGATGATAATGTAACAACTCATTCACATGATACAAATAATTTGTACAGAACATATAGTTATTTAAAAATTATACACTTCATGATTTTTGTTACTTGGCATATTAAGCCTATGCTTGTATCTCCCAGTAGGCAAAGGTATAAGCCATTATGTATAATATAGGTGGCAAGCCTATCAAATAAAGACACGCACACATTTTAAACACTGAATACACAAGATGTATATTGTTTGGTCAGTTGTGTGTAAAACAAGAGACATATTAAAACTAACTACTTAAAGGTATATTGTAATTTAAAGAAAATGAACAAGTATGATAAAAACTACCTACTTACAATTACAGGAAATTGTGGGAACAGTAATATCAAGATTTATACGTAGCTTATGTCCTCTTGACGTGTCCACAAATAATTCTTCAGATATATTAGGCGACATGTAGACGTATAGTTCTGATAGTAATAATAAAATCATAACGATAGCACTGGTGACGGTTACTAAAACAAAATATAAGCTATAAAAATAGAAAATCTAAATCGTATAAAAGTTTGGATTGTTTCAATTACTTGCTGCTCCGGTTGCTGTCTTTACTCGAAAATCATCCAGAGTTTTCGCATAGGCATCAAGCTGTTTAAATTTATCAATTAATTGTGAACCCATAATGATAATATCTTAAGTTTTCAAATTCACAGAGCAATTTTACTCGGTTTATCGTATTTTTTAAGACTTAATACTTGCGATGATATCAACCCGAAGATTTTATGTTTTTAATCAAAATAACCTCCACTCACTGACGTATAATATACGTCAGTGCCTCCACTCCTTTTATTTTATAAAAAAATAACGGCTCTGAAACCTGTTCCTTTGGCCAGTGTTGGAATCGGACAGATAAAAAAATATTGTACATTTCGTTCAAAAAGATAGTTTAACACGTTTTTTTTTCAAATTTCAAGTAACATGAAAGCATTAATAAATTAAGGAACAAAGAAAATGTACATTAATCATCAATTAA
Source organism: Laothoe populi (assembly GCA_905220505.1). Classification (NCBI taxonomy): domain Eukaryota; kingdom Metazoa; phylum Arthropoda; class Insecta; order Lepidoptera; family Sphingidae; genus Laothoe; species Laothoe populi. Next base: position 10,355,745 of record HG992151.1, on the reverse strand, counting down.
ATCGGTAGTTCCCAAACTGTGGTCCGCAGGAGTCAAAATTTGGTGCGTGAACAATAAAAAATTTCGCGAAAGCGATGCATCAGCAAAGCAAGTGATCATTTGCGTGTAGCTTTGTGCAAGTTATATTTGTTCCAGGATTGCTGAACTTGTGCAGAAGATGCAAGCTCAAAAATCACATTGATTTAAAATTTACCTATTTGGCTTTCTACTCAAAATGTTATAGTTTCTATTAAAGCCACATGCGACAGTACGGCAGTACCGTACTGCAGCGCTGATTTTCAATGGGGGGTCCGGGCGACGTGTGGACACTAGGTGGTTCTATGTCGCGGAATCAACAGCGGGTTTATTGTGGAACGGAAGGAGTGTATATGCAGGTCATGCCTCCATGTCAATTTGCCATATAGGTACTTTGGGGTTTTAGTTTTTATAATACCGAATAATAACGTGGCCAGGTGTAATTTTCTATGAGCTGCCATTTTTAAAATGTTAGCATCATTTAAATACGGCGTTACATGGTTACGACGGGGAATGTCAGGACCAAATACTTACAGTAGGCAACCAAAAAAGGAGCCGTCTCCTTTTTTGGTTGCCTACTCTAAGTATCATCACGATCGAATTTTGAACAAAAAAGTTTGCCAATTGCGGTGGGAATTGGCAAACTTTATACACCTTAAAATAAACACCAACAACACCAATGCTAAATGTAATCACGTCGCTACGCAAGCACCGCAAGGTTAAATACTCTAAGATGTACAAAGATGTTTATAGGTAATTATTTAAAATAGTATGTCATAGAAAGTATCGTATATATTTTTGCTTACGATCATTTAATTTGGATACTATATCGTACCAATTGACAAATAATCGTACAAATACGATATTTATCGTATAAATCCAACACTGCTTTAGGCCAAACTTCCATTTCTTTTTGATTGAATTTAATCAAAGCTATGGATACATGTCTTTCAGTCGCCGAACCTCATTTAATAGCCAATTTCAATAAACAATCTCAAACCAAATGTACAGATCGATCCCGAAAATAAACCAATTAGATAATGGCGTGCTATTGAAACTTTATTTTTATTGGCTCATTTCTGAAAACATGTACATAACTTTGATTATATTTCATTTATATTATACACTAGCTGTTGCTCGTGGCTCCGCCCCGTTGAGGTTATTTTCGGGAGCAGAAGTATCAATGCAAGGAGTTGTCTTCTGCACTGAGACACCTATAGCGATCGTCCTGAATCTCAGGTGTTGTGACTGTCTAGATGGCTAGACAGGCACAACTCCAAACTTAAACTTCTAGCACTCCTAATAATACCCCGGGATCACTCCGTAAGTGTCGAAGAAGGCCACCGCGGGGTTTTAGCTGGTAGTGTCCGGTTGGGTGTATATGCGGCTGGGCCGAGTCCATAAGTAGTAGGGACTCGGCCCAGCCGCAGCCCGGATAGCCATCATCCGGGCGAGGGGGGTGCTGGGTCGTAAGTCCGGCTAGTCCAGCATAACCGGTTTATTCTCATTCCGCTTCCCCCCGAAGCGGACGGCAGTAATAAAATGCTTTCCCCAAAAAAGTGTTGTGCCTAAAGCTTGAGATTACATTTAAAGAATACCTCATAAGTTAACTCCTCACTTCGCCCTTTAAGGGATGATTTGGTAAAAACGTTGAAACACGTATTCCTTAATTTTTTACCAAAAGCCTAAATATGATTTTCAGATCCCTAAGTTAAAGTATTACGGATTGCCCATACAAACTTTTAACCTCAAGATATTTTTTTGAGACAAAAGATACCCTATGTCCTTCCCTAGGATATAATCTATCCCTCTACTGAATTTCATTAGGATTTGTTCACCCGTTTAGTCATGAAAAGGTAAGAAACAGACATACAAACAACAATATTAATTTTGCTGCGGAGATATTTTAAAACTGTAATATCTCCTAAGATATTCATTGAAATCAAATGACGTAAACATGGGCAACTTTGTTCAAAATTAAATACTTGTGATGAATAAAGTATTTATTTGGATAAGGATTAATACCATGTCTATATAGTAGGGGAGCCCACGATGCTAAATAGGGATTTACTCGAGCGTCGTAGAGACCTATTGGGATGCAAAGCTTAGATGATAAGAAGAAAAAAATGTTATATGATATATACCTTTACATCGGTGGGGGAAGCGGCTATAGATTTTTAAATACAGTGTAAACTCCATGTAACGTCACTCTATTTAACGACAAACTCTCTTAAGCGTCGAAATCAATTGGCTTTGGTTGGTTTAGCTTGTTTTTCATACAATGTTTCACTCTATATAGCATTACACCCACTCTCAATAACGACAACAATTAAGTTGCTAAAATTAGTAAAAACTGCGCAGCTGTGTACGATCTATTGTCGCTTTATTATCCTAGCCCGCAATAAACTCGACTGTCGGCATCATGCATACCGAACTTTCTAAGAAATTCATTCTTTTGTTTACAAATTGGGATTGCTTGCACGTGTAGACTGTTATTGACCATGATTCATAACTAGGAGTCATGGATTATCTATACCTTATCATATTCTTAGTTGCTCACAAACTTGCAAACTGTAAACATGGCTACTAAAAGAAAATCACTGTGTATTGACGAAAAAGTTTTACTGATACGCGCAATAGAAACGGGAGAGAAGATAAGTGATGTTGGCAAACGCTTTGGATTTAGTCGCTCTACCGTGTCCACAATATGGAAAAATAAAGAAAAAATCCTCCACGCTGCGGGCGAGGGAAAATCTTCCAAAAAATTAAAGAAACCTATATACGAAGATTTGGATAAAGCTGTACTATCATGGTTTCATCGACAGCGCCAGAATAATATGCCTATCTCGGGGCCGCTCGTGAAAGCTAAGGCGGAGAATTTTGCTGCTGAACTTGGTTTAACTTCTTTCAAAGCATCAGAAGGATGGCTCGGAAAATTCAAGCAGCGTCATCATATCAACTATGGTAAAATAAGTGGGGAAGCACGAAGTGTTGATACAAATGTGACTCATGATTGGATTAACAGAGTGTGGTCAAAATTCATAGAAAAATACGCCCCAAGTGACAAAAGCCTCAAGGGTCACTACAGAAGGAAATTATTGATGGAGCTAGTCGAATCTGAGGGTAAAACTTCTGTTAATATGCTGCATGCAGTAAATTTTTTATCTAAAGCCTGGGAAGAAGTGACACCCACAACTATACAGCACTCTTTTCGACATGCTGGACTTTGTACCAATTCTACGAGTGATGAGGTGGAAACAGAATCTGAGTTTGAAAGCGACGACGACCTTCCATTAACTGAGTGGATTCAACAATTCAACATGGCAGGAAATACGGTAAATCTTCAAACCTACATTGAAGTGGACGACCGCCTGCTTACAACGGCTTCACTCACAGACGAAGAAATTTTGGATTCAGTGAGAAAAACTGAGGATCAAGAACAAGGTGATGAAGAAGATGAGACGGATGAGCCTGAGCTTCCGCCGAGCATTAAAGAAGCTCTGGAAGCAGCAAAATTATTGGAAAAATATTTCCTTTATAACCAAGATGCCTCAGTATTGCTAGATATTAATAAAATAACTAAAAAAATACAACAAAATTACTGGTGCAGCAAAAGACGTCAGACAAAAATAACAGACTATACTCAATAGCGTTCAAATAACATTCTTTTTTATGCACATAACTACTAACAATAGTCAGAAATAAACTTTTTATTTTTCTAATTCTGATGTTTCTTCTCTCCATTTAACGACAACTCTCTATAACGCCATAAAATGCACAGTCCCTTCAGTGTCGCTATATAGAGTTTACACTGTATGTAAAAAAAAACTGTTGCATGGACATCCTCGAGCGCGTCAGATATTGATAGCATCAATACCCTACGTATTTTTAATAATGTACGTATGTTAATCTGATCGTTTGCATGATGCGGGTGGTTGTATTTAAGGGTTGAAAAAGAAACAAAAAAAAAAAATATCCAGCGCGTCAGATTTTCTAAGGGAGTGTTAAGTGCACCAAAAAAAAGCTCTCATTCACTAATCTGACGATTTCGATGGGACGCAAACTCGCGGCCATTTTCATAATGTGCAAAAAAAATTCGCCATTTTGAAATACTCAAGCGCGTCAGATTAAGATATATATGGTTCATCTTTATGTTCTAAACGTACTGTCTCATAATCTGACGATTATCTAGAGGGATTCGCATGATCTGACAAAAAAAAATTTGAAAAACGGTTCACCTTAAAGGCCATCCCTGCAACTTCCCGCTAATTCCATTCCTGGGCGCTTAAAATTGTACTTTGAACTATATTTTGAACTCAGCGAGCTCAAAATATCACTATACTCAGCCTGTTGCCGTCCACTGTTGGACGTAGGCCTCCCCAAGTGAACGCCAACCATCCCGGTCTTGGGTAGCCCGCATCCACCCGCTACCCGCCACCTTCTTCAAGTCGTCGGTCCATCGTGCAGCTGGGCGTCCCACACTACGTTTGCCTAAACGCGGTCTCCACTCCAACACATGTCTGCTCCATCGGCCATCTGTCCGTCTGCAGACGTGACCAGCCCACTTCCACTTTAGCGTGCTAATTTTGCGAGCAATTCGAACTCTATCCACCAGAGAAACCCCAAGCATTGCCCGCTCCATAGCACGCTGAGCGACAAAATATCACATAAATTATATTTTGAGCTCAAAAATATCATGAGTTCAAAGAAATAATATTTCTGTGCATTTGAGCTCTCCCAGCTCGAAAGTCTGATAGAAGTTTCATAGAACACTATTTTTGGAATTTTGAAACCGCAATAACTTTTGAATGGATCAAGCAATTTTCACGCGGTTGGCGGCATTCGACGCAGTTTTATCATCCTCATAAGTTATTTTGCAATTCTAATTGATAGAACCACAAATGTCGGGGTAATAGATAGATAAATAAATAATATAATAATAGAGTAATAGATAGAGAAAGAGTGAGAGAGGAATAGAAACGCGGAGAAGGAAATGTAGGCATCACGCAGCTGCACGCATTTAACTTTATCGACGAATTTTTGTTATTTCGGCTTGCGGAAATTGTCAGTTTATATATTTTTCATTATTCTTGAATTATTTCCTTCAATATAAAAAAAAATTTAGCTAGGCTCGAGAATGTCGAGATGACGTTTTTTTTTACAACTTTGTTGCCCTCCCTTTTTTTTACGTCACTCTCAAATTGTCAGATTAGTGGAATATACACTTTTTAGGATGTAATTAACTCACCCTACCTTAATCTGATGCGCTCGAGAATTTGTGATGGTCAATTTTTTTTTACTAATCTGATCCTGTATCCTTCACGGGCGGCCTTATATATGGGTCTCATGTTTTGTGGAGGTACTTAACCGGGTACAAGGTATCCCCCTGTATATTAATCTGTCGCGCTTTAGTAAATCCCGAAATCCCCGCTTGGGCTCCCCTACTAATAAAAACCCCTTTCCAAATAATGCGTTGTTTCAGAACAAATTCGATGACCAAAGAAATGACATTTTAAAGATGACCAACACAGAGTATGCCATATCAGGTCTTATTCTTGAAAGGGACATGTATAAAAAGGACAGGAATATAAAGAACAACCAGGGACATCTGGTACAGTCAGGAAGCCATGTTTACAAAATGATCTTGGCATGATGTTCGATTCATCAAGTGACGATGAAATCAAGAGACTACCGAAAAAGATGCTGACACTGTAATAAGAGAAGAATTGCTGACGTATCGAAACAAAAAATAATAAATATAAATGAACATCCACTGAAATAGTAGAGCGTTCATCTACAATAGATAAAAGTACTATCAACAATAGTACGCAGATATTTATCACTACCACCAGCAAGTGTTTCTAGTAAACAATTGTTCAGTAGCGCGGGTTTAATATATGAAACTGTACAGAAAAAAACTGGAATCTGAAATAATAATAAAATGCGGTGATATTACTTTTTATTAAATACTAAATAATAATACCACTGCACCAACTTTTTACTTTAATTATTAAATATTGAATTATGAAATGAAAATATTCAAGATCTTTTTATCTGTACGCATACAAAGTTTCTTAAAATCTTAAGATCCGAATCCGCATCCGCGGATGTGAGCCTCCAAAAATCTGCATCCGCAACATCCCTAATATACACAGTACAGCGAAAAATAATAAACCAGAAAGTTTCGTGACTGAATAAATAATAATAATATTTTTATTTATGTAGGATTTTTTATGTTGAGTTTATTTGATAGAATCTTACAATATAAATATATATTTGGTTCTAATTTTGAAACTGATCTATGATATGTGACCTAAAAGTAAAAATTATGGACAAAATATTATTGTGAAGTCATGTTTAATTAGGTAAATAATATAAAAAGTTTATGAAAAGGTTTTATTTTTGAATTGTGACGTAATTTTTATCTTATATAAAACGTGGGTGTATGTGGGCGGTCGTTTTCTCAACACTTCATCCATCGTAGATGTTGGAGTTCGTATGCACACGTGGCTTAGGTGTAAACGGATTACTTTCGGAACGCGGCGAAGTCGGACTTAATTGGCTTCACGTATGTCCTCAGCTCTCTCTCTCCGAAAAAGGTGACCGTTGACCATCTCACATTTTAATCTAGAACATTCCAATCCACCTTGACAGCCGAACTGTCAACCGCTGTGTTGCCAATAATATCCGAATACGCCCAAGTCGATTAGACTTGACGTTCCGTTCCACGTTCTCCGACACGGCCATTCTGACACGTCACACGTCCCTGTGTGATAGATACGTACACCAGCGAAACACACACTGAAAGAGTACACCAGCTGCAATACCAAAAGGTCTTCGCTCGGCCAATCCTGATAAACGTTTACTATAAGGATTAGGGCATTTTACGTAACAACTACAACACTGGTGGTGAATACAAAGTTTATTTCAGACAACATTATTAACATCGTATCACAACAACCACAATACAAAATTCTGGCTAATTCTACATAGTACTAAATATGAAACCAACTCTATCTCATCAGTGAACAGCATCATAGCGGTAAATAGTATCAAATCAGTAAACCCACACAAGTGTCGTTACTATCACCTAGATCGAGCGATAGTAACTCATGCCACTGCCATCAAGTGACGATAACCCCGCCACTGCCATCAAGTGACGATAACCCCGCCACTGCCATCAAGTGACGATAACCCCGCCACTGCCATCAAGTGACGATAACACCGCCACTGCCATCAAGTGACGATAACCCCGCCACTGCCATCAAGTGACGATAACCCCGCCACTGCCATCAAGTGACGATAAACCCGCCACTGCCATCAAGTGACGATAACCCCGCCACTGCCATCAAGTGACGATAACCCCGCCACTGCCATCAAGTGACGATAACCCCGCCACTGCCATCAAGTGACGATAACCCCGCCACTGCCATCAAGTGACGATAAACCCGCCACTGCCATCAAGTGACGATAACCCCGCCACTGCCATCAAGTGACGATAACCCCGCCACTGCCATCAAGTGACGATAACCCCGCCACTGCCATCAAGTGACGATAACCCCGCCACTGCCATCAAGTGACGATAACCCCGCCACTGCCATCAAGTGACGATAAACCCGCCACTGCCATCAAGTGACGATAACCCCGCCACTGCCATCAAGTGACGATAAACCCGCCACTGCCATCAAGTGACGATAACCCCGCCACTGCCATCAAGTGACGATAACCCCGCCACTGCCATCAAGTGACGATAACACCGCCACTGCCATCAAGTGACGATAACACCGCCACTACCATCAAGTGACGATACCCAACTCTTGAGCCAGCTTTATCGAGTAACTCTTAAATTACGTGATACCTCCATCGAGCAATACAGATATGCTCCATTACTCAGCGCGCACCAAATTAACCCGATTACTGTTCACTCATTAGACAAAATAAAACCACATAATTTAACTAATCAGTCGGTTACACCATGGTTGTTGGACTCTACGTCTTCTACATCACTAGAATCAACAAAAGAATGATTGCTAGGCATTTTTATGAATGTTAGTCACCGCGTTCGATCTCAGCTCCTCTAAGTCAACGTCTTGTTCTATTTCCTCAGCTAACATTAATTCCAATGGTCTACCAACCTTACCTACCAGTAACTCTAAGTACTACTACTACTCTAGTTGATTTAGTGACGCGGTTCTTTGTACAGTTACGAGCTACGTAATCAATAGACGATTTAATTAAATTTCATTTCTGACTATTTTATAACTCTATTTATCGTACAATTTAACGCTAGTTGAACCTCTCATATAGAGTTCTGCCACGATCTGTTGTTGCTAGTCTCTATCATAGCTGGCACAGATTTAAGGACACTCATATCGTGCTAAACATAAACGTTTGCGGGTAAGTAGAGGGCCAGCACACCCAAATTTCACGCTGCCTTTTACCGTCCGACGCGGCGATGTGATAGGGGCTTAGCCCATCGCCATACCGGGCACAATTCCAGACCCCAGGCCGACACTAGATTTTTCTACCACGTAATACTCACTATCACTTTTACTCGACCCGAGAACCGAACCCGAGACCTCAGCACAGCAGTCGTTCCGCGTACGCAATTATAACCGCACCATGCATCGGTGCAGGCTATATTCACCATGTAACTTATTGCTCGCTGTAGTAGGGGGCACAAAAACAAAACCAGAAGCGACTCACCGAATTTAACTACTTCCATGCGCACAACACGCATTATGTAAGCACGCAAACATCACGCCGTAGCACCACCTACGCCGACAGAACGCCGCCACGGCACCACCGCATCACCGCCGCAGTTCCACGAGAAATCATTAACAGTATTTTAAATTTGAACACTAACATAATTACAGTAATCATCGACGCTTCATATTTTCCAGTTTATTTATAACAATATGTTTAATAAAGACTGAGAACTTAACTACCAATCAGAACGTTGAAGCGCAAACAATAGTCAGGTGACACATGAAATGATATTTTAAGGTCAACACGACTGAAAATCTGATCAGTACTATGAACACTTTTGCCAAATGCCTGTCATCTTCACTACATTGTTAAATCGCTTGCCACAAATTTACTACACACTGAAACAGAGTTCGCTCACCAGAAACTCCCATAAGTCGACACGTCGTTCTGTTACTATATGATATACACCGTTGCTTACATCGTTGCTCGCTCCTGGACACTTTGTCGCGATGTATCCCGCCTGGTGACACTTGAAGCAAATGACCGAACTGCTTGGCAACGAGACTATTGTAACCGTTTGTTTGTTGCTGGTTTGGGTTAGACTTGAACCGCTTAACCGAAATACCATCTTTATTATTTGTCGATCCTGTGTTACGTTTCTTCAAATATGAAGACGCCTTTAACTCTTGTTGCATATTGCTTCTAGTCTGGATATTTGTTGATTGCGATATGTGAGCCATAACAGTAACGATTGCAATCTGTTCCTTAGATAGGTTCTTCAAACGAGACATTAATGACGTCTTGACAGTAGCTGCATATGCGCCGAGACACTCTTTGTCTCAGGGGGGTGCCACTTAGAATAAACCATAGACAACTGTCACAGCCGTTCTTTATTTAAAATAAAATTTGGGCTGGCCCATTTAGATGACATTATTATACAAAAGATGAAAATTATAAAATATGAATCCACATTATAAAAAAGTAATTATATTTTAGGTGATTTATGGTTTTTTTAATAATATAACTAAAATAAATTAATATACTTTTTATTTCCAACGTAATTAACTGTTTGGGTACCATTCTGCGTATGTCTGAATTTTAAATAGCAATTGTACTTACGGAAATGTCATCAATGACAAAACATCTCGAGTTGCCAAACTTTATGAGAAATTTTAATAGTAGTAGAATGAATAAATGACGGAATATTAGTTGAATTTACATTTAATTTTATAATAAGTCGATATTTCTTAATCATTTCATAAAAATAAAATAAGTGTATACTTCCATATATTTATATTAATTCTATTTACTAATAGAACAGACTTTGTAAAAATATGGTAGATTAATTGTAATTTTAAGTAGAAACTCTGTGCGTTTCATAAATTCTGTTGCAAAATTTTCAAAAACTTGACATTGTGGATTTTATTTAAATATATAATATATAAATAATCGTTGGAATGAATTTGAACTACAAAAATGATTCAGATTTGCACGTAAACAATGTTTTCAATGTATTTTATATTTAACGAGAATAAATAAAAGAGAGCAGAAGTATATAAATTGTATATATAACGGTAAGTAGCCATTTTTAAAAATTCTCAGATTTCGTATTAGATGATAGATAAAAACATACACATATTATATAATTTATTTCAGGCTAGTCTGTCTCTCGATACCATGAAAACTGTTTAACCATGGAGAGTCCCGGGAATATTACTTCAGGTATTATTATACTTTTCACTAATTTACACTATCATTATCTAGTTAATATTCCAAATTCTGCCTGCCTTGGTGTTACGTAGTTGTAATTGCATACGCGGTATGACTGCTGTGCTGAAGTCTCGGGTTCGATCCCCGGGTCGCGTAAAGTGATATTGGGTTTTTCTATCACGTAATGCTCAGTATCAGCCCGGAGTCTGGAATTGTGTCCGGTATGATGATAGGCTTGCCCCCATCACATCAGTTGGTGTATATGTATGTATGTAATCCTTATTCTATACTTATTATCATGTAAATAATTATCACACGAATTTTCGTTTTGATTTAGAACAACATATAGGGATGTCCTGTAACCTTGTGTCAGGTTGTGTTTATTTAATGAGTTAAAATTTCCACTAATTAAATATTGCCATTACTTTATGAACAACTACAATTATTACACCAGTATACAAAGACAATTCTCCTGATAGACATGCGCGAGATAACCTAATGGCTATTAGGTTTTATAAAATAATTGAACTAGTCAAGACACCTGACCCTTGGCTTCATATAACAATGCAGTTTGCTTTATATTTATGGCTAGACTTTCTTACAATATTGAGTTACACTGTTTTTTTGACTAATATAAATTGGATTCATTTTTTTTAGTGCTTGGATAGGCAGACGAGCCTACGGGCCACCTGATGGTAAGTAGTCACCGCCGCCCATAGACTTCTGCAATGCCAGAGCACAGCAGAGCCGCTGCCTACTGTAATTTCGATTTATATTTTAAAATATTCATAACCTTTCAGGTGGCGTGTAAATACTACTCAGGAGCATAGTTATAGTCTCACAAGTAGACCAAGATGGAAAACGGCGTATAATACGTAAATAATATTAAAAATCCGGAGTGAGATATATCGCTTATGTTTTTTTAATCACTAACTAAAAATGCTAATAAAGTGAGTAATCATGCAGCGTTTTAAAGGGACACCTAAAATATTACAAAAGTGACACTGTTGTTGTAACTGTTGTTGCGATACTTATTTTCTCAATAGAATTTCTGTTAGTGTTCTCAAATAACGTATAAAATAACTCTGTAAATAATTATAATATTACTTATGGCTTTTGATACAGTTTATTGGCAATACAGATTATCGAGAAAAGAAGATCAAAATTTATAATGTTACTAGGAAGACAAATAAAGGTTGTAAGAATAATTTTATTTCAAAGAAACAAAAAATAAATATTTTTGATGCAAAATATTTTTAAAAATCATAAAGTAATAAGTATAAGTCATAAGTGTATTGTTTACATATACCATTTGTATGTACCGTCTTTATTATGTAAGTATTAGCCAATCTGAACATTTTATCATTTTATTGTGGTCAGCATATAATATTAAAAATGGAATAAATTATTAGATATGACTGTGTTGAATTAGAAATTATAATTTACAGTTCGCCAAGTTTTCCCATTCTGTACCTACTCTAGATAACATATTCTGTTTATAATGGTAAATAATGATTATTTATTTATATATTTACAGTGATGAATTGTTTTTTATTATGCCTTAACTTACGTTTTATGTCTAAATTAGGGGATAAAATAAAATTTACTACATTTAAAAATAAGGTTTTTATGACTGATTGTTGAGTATGTACCATTACTATGGGACTATTGGACTAAGGGAAGATGTTATTTTAGTAATTAAAGTTAAGCTTGCCACCATTAAATATTCTTCATTCATCCAATTCTTAATTTATTTTGGTTCGATGTTAGTGAAAAATACACCCGATAGTCACACACAGCAAACCTACGCAGACACAACATGCAGACTCGAAACGAATAATTGTGGTTCACAGAGGCTTTGGCAGATTTGTCTTGGTGCAGATATCGAAACCGCGGCCTCTCGTTTTACATCGGGCTACTCGCCCACTGTGTCACGGGGGCTGTCATTTAGAAAACATACATAAGATTATAATGCGAATTAAAATAGACAAGCGTTTATGCTGCCATCTGCTGATTTTATTAAGAACTAAACGTCAACAGCTCCATCCCTCTTGGCAGGCCAAAGACCCTTATAATTTGACAAGGATTGTTGATTGGCTGAAAATAGCGTGAAGTTGTATCTCTATTTCCGTATATAGTATAATACTCTTTGCTTTGTCTTTTGGTTTGCTAGCGCTCAAATTTATTAGATGAGCGGCAGCTGTCTATACGGGAAGTCTATATTTCACATCAAAATTCATTATATAGTTTGTCGCGTTTTGGCGCGCGGAAAGTCCCGTTCGAGAAAAAGTGAGGGAGTTATAACTTCCAAATAGTTCTTAGTAAATTGAATAGATGGCATTGAATAGTGGGCGGACAAGGTTTTTGGAACATCTTTTTTCTTCGACAGTTCGTGTCTATAGAATATAAGTCAATGTCAAAAACCGACGATATTAGCGCTAAATATATGCTATTTAAGTGGTGTGTTATGAATGAAGCAGTTGTAAACGGAGAGAAGTGCGCTTGGCGCTCAGAGGCTTGGCGCCTCTCATTGGTCGCTTTATGATATGAATGTAGCATGTATGTAGTTGCTACGGTTGCGCTATCCTAATTTGTTGTTTTTCGCAATGACGAAAAAACCTAATAAAGGACCTGGTGTAACTAAGGAAAAACGACAACTGAGGACATTAAATGGCGTTTAATAAATAAATCAAAGATATATAATTTTTCATGAAATATATTAAAATACTTGTTACAAAAAGTAAATTAATGATACATTTCACAATAAATGACTAATTTCATTCAAATGAACATAAAATTTGTGCTAGTTCAAAAGAAATATATATAGTACGAACCGGTGCAATGTTTGGTTTGGATGATTCCTACTTCTTTTGACGCCGCAACCAATAATATCACAATTACTCATGTTTTCACAAACACAGTTCACGTATTTTACTAGTAATATTACTTTTATAAATTAATATTATTACAATAAAATGTGTTGATAGTTGCTATGTAAACAATCGCTCAGAAAAAATGGATGATAACCTGTCGTAACGAAGTATTTTTAAAGAAGGATACGTGTTGTCAGTACGTTAAAAGTAAAATATAGCTATCCTTTTTTACGCACATAAATTTATATTGGCTTGATAGAGATGGCACTATGTTTATGTATACAATATCGAATTATTCTATATTTGTATAACTTAGTGATTCTATAGCTAAACACTTCAAGTCCTTGTATAGGTTTCTTTCGTCATTGGTTTTTCGTCGGTCATTTTTCATACACAGAGATTGTACTCCTTATACTCTAGTTTTCATGGTGAAAACTTAGAGGATTTACTGTGTTCTAATATTTGAAATATTATATTAAGTCCTATTAAGTCTGAATAACTAATATTTCAGATATTTTTAAATTTTATTATAATTAATATTAGTCTGTTTTTCACATCTATTGGCACTCCGACCAATATATTATATATAATTATATTCCTTTTTGATAGATATAGTTTATTTATTAATCAGAACTACAACTACAATTAAAATAATGATTATCGAAAACAAAATTTAAATAATACACCTAATTATACCTACACAAATTTAACTTCTTACGTGGTCAATTTAACTTCATTAACTGCTACTAAAGCATGTTGGTGATGCAAACTCATAAGATTTTACCCATCCAAAAATATGTGTGCCTTTCCGCCACTCAAAAAGTACCTAAATAACTTTTCACTACAATAATACTAGCTCTGTATTAAACATTGTCCCACTGTTGGGCACGGGCCTCCTCTACTAATGAGAGGGGTAAGGCCTTAGTCCACCATTCAACGAAGAGGGGGTGGGGTTTCCCATCGGCTGTAAAATGAAGTATTTGAGATTGATTCTGACAGCCTAGTCGATGGTATTTTCGTGTCCATTTCGAGTATTTGTCGCCGACATTGGTGCGGGCGGCAGGCACGCTCGGAAGCCTGCTGCCAAAGTCTTGCCGAAGTTTATTTATATGGGTACAACAACAGCATAACATATGCACAACCACCATGGAGGAGTGGCTACATAAAAAACCTATTCTATGATACCAGACTGGAGAGCTCGAGTGCCGGCTTGAGGACCGTCGCAGCAGTGCGTCCTGTGCTTAATAGATGCCTAGACGCGGTGTGTCTACATTCTGGTTGACGCAGGTAATAACGGACCACGGGTGTTTCGGTTCGTTCTTGTGTCAGATCAGAAAGGAGTCCGCCGTGAGCCTCCTTTAACTGCCTCGAGGACACGGCCCAACACACGTTAGAGGAGTGCGACGAAGAGACATCTCGCTGTCGACCGTGGACCGTGTCTTCCATGGTCGCCAGCTGGAGGTCCGCTGTGGACCACTTCACATTTGGCGAGTAGGAGTATTTATAGCGATTATATAATCGATCTAGAATATTTAGGATTAGTTTGCATTTTTTAAAATTACTCTGAATAATTCTAGAATGTATTTAAATATTTTAAATCAGCCAAAAATTATTGTATTCAATCCAGAATGTTTTGGAATGTTCTAATTTTATTTTATTATTTATACATTAAATCGTACAGGGTGCTGTATACACATATACATATAAGATAGAAAATCTATATAGATACTATTACCATTGAGTAATATGTATTTAGACCCGGGCACAGCGCCGGGTTTTATAGCTTGTATTATCTATTTAAAAGATAATATTATTACTTTATTATTATTATTTTAAAATATTTGTTGCCAGATGTAGTTGATGATTAGAAATAGGATCTACAAAAATATTCATTCATATTATTATTATCTAGCTTTTATTGGGATTTATCGGTTTCAAACCAAGTGAAGAACCATAAATAAAATTGGTTTCTCACGATAAGCATTGGGAACGATTCAGAAAATATGTCTATGCAAAACATATTTACATACAACAACAATAAGCTACTATACAACAACCAGCGATAGCTTAGTTGGTTGCGGTACGGACTGTCACGACGAAAGTCGTATGTTCGAAACCCAAAATGGCATACACCTCTGACTTTTCTAAAGTTACGTGTGTATTCATTGATAATTATCGCTTGCTTTAACGGTGAAGGACGAGATCGTGAGTAAACCTGCATACCTGAGAATTCTAGTAAGAATTTCGAAGGTATGTGAAGTCTACCAACCCGCATTAGGCCAGCGTGGTGGACTAAGGTACAACCCCTCTTATTAGTAGAGGAGGCCCGTGCCCAGCAGTGGGACAATGTCTAATACAGGGCTGGTATTATTATTAACATATTTAAGAAATTAATGTGTCTAGCGTTTTTATATATTGATTAAACTACTCTTCGTCACCACCAGAATGACCGAGTAACGATAGTGATTTAATAAATCATGAATTAACTCATGCTCTAATAACTGAGCCCCATCTTGATTAGTGTTCACTTTATAATGTTATTATTTTACATGTTTTGTATTGATATTTCATGCCTTTCTATTTATAACCGAGAAATGCGACGTGGTTTTGTTTTCTTTCAGAAATAAATACAACAGTTACCAATTAAAATTTAATTTTCATAAGGTTCTTACCTAAATTACTATGAACATCAAATATACCTATCTTTGTAACAGAAAGTGTGAAGGCAATAGGTATGAATGGAGTATTAAACTGGTAATACGTTCCAAGTATCAACTTACATTATATAAAATAACTACAAAGATTTCTTTTGAAAAGTTTTATGTAATTTAATTACAATAAATTGAAGAGTGGAATAGGAATGATTAAGAAAAGTCACTTATTTATGATATCCTACCGCACATTCATAGTAGTTATTGTAATTACTATTATTAATATTGAGTATTATTTACATGTGTACAGTCTTTTCATTTAACTTAAAGAGATCACTTCTTAGCATTGAAACCTTCACCCGTAGGATCTAAAATCCATGGATAGTTGTTGGGGCATTCCATGCAAGTGAAAAGACGTAGAGTTTCTCCCGGTAACTCTCGGGTGGTGAGTGGGCAGGCATTTGGCAAAGAGCAGAAAGGTTGACCTTTTACGTCACATTTCTCTTGTTTCCATTCTTGGAAATCCCTCAGCGACGACAATTCTGTAGGGTTTTGCATCCATTGTATAACTTGAATCATTGAAGTGAAGTAGACATCATTCTTTTCAAGCATTTCTTCAATGAACTTAATTAACTCATCCCTGAATTCCTTTTTAGATTTTAACCAAGAAGCGTGGAAGTGTAGACCAAGAGGAGCGCGGTTGGTCGTGTAGTGGCGGTTGAAGTTGTGACGCAACAGACGCGCAAACTGATCTCCGGTCTGAATGTTAGAACATGAGTCTACTACGTGACAACCAGGCAACGATTCATCAAAGGTAGGGTCATCTCTTCTGTCGAGTTCATTCATGACCATTTCCCATACTGGGTGGCTTCTTGATGGGCAGTTGTGGGCATTACCGTTACATTTGTGAGGCATGCGGAAGTAAAGCGTGTAGGGCCAGATAGGAACGCGACCAAGAGGAGCTGTGATAGAAGCATCGTAGACAAAATACTGGTCAGCCATCATTTCAAATTGTTTGTTACCACCTACTCTCAAGTAAGGAGCGCGTACACCAATTATAGATGAATCGGTGATGTTAGCGAAACGTTCAATGATGAGACGAGCACCAGCCATTTCAGCCAACCAGTCGTCATAGCTGCCTCCGGACCAGTATTGTGGGTCATCTTTGTGTGTGATTGAGAACACTGAGATTTCGTGCCCTTTACGGTGAAGCTCTTGAAGTGCTGCGTAGTTACTATATTTGTGGGATACGAAAAACGTACCACGGACTTGACATCCATTGGGATTATGGCGATTACCGTTGAATACTTGCTCATATAAATCAATATTGTCTACGTTGACGGCACCGTTAAAGGTAATGGTAATCATCTGAGGTACTTGGTTAGGCTCGATTCCTCCAGGAATACGAGTACCGTCTGCCGAACAGTAACAATCAGGCAAGGTACATTGGTTGGGGTCGCAGTCAGGTGCTCTGTTGGGGTCCACATCGACAGCTGAAATTTAGAACAAGTAAATTTTTATTTCGCAACGAATAATTCCAACGATATATAGTTAATTTTCACAGTCATATCAGGTATTCATATAAATCTTTAGTGATAAACATAATGTGGTCGCTTAACTAACTACTAGTAGTTTGGTGGTAAATTACTCACTGCAAGCATTTTCGTCAGATTCATCTTTGCAATCAGGTTTTCCGTTACAGAAAAGTTCTTTTTCTATACAATCTCCACTACCGCAAGCTAATTTTCCTTCAGGACAAATTGGCTCATCGGTTTTCAAAATTGGTAAAACTTTTCTTGGTTCTGAAAATCATATTAATTAGTTAATACTGCAAAATGAAAAGTTAGACATGTATTTTCATGGGATCTAAACCTATAAGGGCGTAGTGTAAATCTATACAATAAATATGGAATCACAAATTGCAGGTGTATGTATAAACTATATTATTAAGTTACTTCGTATGTGTGATTTTCACATTTGTAAGTGTTTTAAAGGGGTCAATAAGAAATCAGAAGAAAAAGACTAAGTAAAGCATGATAGTATGAACAAGTTAACAGAAGATAGTTTACGGAGAAAATTAATGTAAGAAGTTATTGCTAACGCATACCTTCTTTGAAAAGTAGTCACGATTATAAACAGTTATATGACAGGTGAAGTCAAGAAGAAGTTCCAAGAAGAAATTCAGTAATATATATATAATATTATATTGCAAACTGCGCAGAAGATCACGTCGTAATGGAACTATTTAATTAAAAGTGAATGATCGTGAATGATAGAAACTGTTTATATATAGGTATTTTTTTATATAGGTAGATAAAAATATCTAGATGTAGCTACATATAAAAAATTACATTTCGTTAAGACTGATGGGAATATTCAATCGATTTATAATGGTAGAATCTTTGCAATTTTTTTATCATTAAAGTAACCCAAGTTACTATTTGATTTGTCTATTCAAGTTACTCATATTTTTCGAAAAAGTCATAATTTGTGTCGTATTAACACGAACAATGGTGACGACATGTATTTTCTTAGTGGAAAATCTTACTATAGAATCCTTATTGAAACTTAAATCACGCCATTGCCTATAAAAGAGCAACAAGGGTTATGAATAAGAACAAAAAAATGCAAATAGGTATATTAAGAACGGATATGAACATTTTTACACTGTTATAGAAGCTGTTTATGTGTATAATACATACCTATTATGGTGAAAGCTTCTACTAATAGTATTATTAAATAATTAAGTATTATTAGTATTATAAAAAGTACAACCAATGGAATGATACCTTGAATTTAGTAAAATTAGTCGGTTTAATGATAATGAAGCTTAAGCGTAGGTTAGTAGTATTTAAAGAATTTGTGAAAAAAGTGTGAAGTATTTTTGTTATTCGAGTTGTGTAATAAAGAACCTACAACGATTGTGTTTGGGAACTGAGTGTAGTGAAAGTATAACTGCAATTATTTACGTATACACATGTATTGATAGCATAGTACAAGGGATCTATTTTAGTTTCAACAAATCGAACTCGGCGACTTTTTGTCTATGAAATTATTTCGAGCTCTTATAAAAAAGATTCACTACTGTTAATGAAACAGTAGAGAATTTCAATAAAAACATTAAAATTATATATATAGATGAACTGGTTTTTACTAAGTTTGTCACATTATGACAAATAGAGTAATTTAACGCGACTCAACTGAAGCTGATTAATGTAAATGATCGTCGTAACTATCTAACTGTATTGGTGTCTTATTTGTTGTATAAGAATGTTAATGCGTAATAAACGAGCCGGTCCATGGCGGGCCGCTCCCTTAGTCCGGGGCCTCATGCAATACACCTAAACTACAGTGCGACGCGGCCCCTTCACCCAAGCTTGCTTGCTCGCTACGCGGCAATAGCTTCTATTTCGGCACTTACTCTCGAGTTTGTCACAGTTGCTCACTTTACCCTTCCAGTCGCAGGTTTGTTTATCAAGATCGAAAGCCAGTCCAGATGGGCAAGTGATCTGTTTAAGACCTGACCTAGTGCACCTGCGTTGATAAGAAATGTGGGATTAAGTAAAATACTTAAGAGCAGGAAGTGACCATTCGGAAGGCTAACTAGAGTGCGTGTGTTTTAAGACTCGACCGGCTCCGACACGGAAGCTTAACCCTCCGCATGATCACTTCCTCTATCGAACGGAACTTACTTTCTAGTTTATCGCAATTCTTAACATTTGTTTTCCAATCACAAGTTTGACGGTCGATATCGAAGGCGAGACCGCCGGGGCAGCGCACCGAGGCTAGCCTGGTGACGCTGTTCTCAAAGCCTTGGTCGCACCTGTACACAGCGAGCCTTTTAGCTACATGGATATGCAACACTCAACAATATTCAACAAGTACATAGCCTTACATGCTCCTAACTCTATTAAAACCCTAAATTAAATTTATGTTCAAAAAATTACAATTAAGCATTTGAACTGAAGTAGATTCACCGATAGTGTTAAGAAAATTATAGTCGAATATTATAGTCATTTGAAATCACATTAATAATAATTTTTAATTTTAATGTACAGAGTTTATAATATTTAATATATTAGCTAATAATTCCAAAAGAATTCTTGCAAAGACCTGTATATAATTATATATTCAACATTCTATGTCTGTTTTAATATTTAGTCTGAAATAATTAACCATCCTAAAAATATATTTAAATCAGGAATACCAATTTCATAAAATACATATTATACTTACTATAATACAAGCGAATAGAGTTAAAAATTAAATTTTCAAAATTCTCTTGTTAACTCTACTAAGCACATCTATAATAAACAAAAACAATATGAAATATTAAAGGTTATCGCGATGCCTAGTGAATGTAACTAGTGACTAAGAAAAGTGACTAATATTCAAGGCACGATGGTGACCGTTCTGTTCACAGACTGGAATATTAAACTGCTACTCGACTGCATACTAAATAGAGCGCAGCGATAAATAAATCAAAGGACAAAGAACGGTGCTCTACCAGGAATTCAATTTAGTGATTTCCAAAATTATCATCACAGATAGATTTGATTATTTAATTAGTGATTGCAGTTTCAGAAACTGTAGCTCCTACTATTACCATAACAGTTTCAAGTCACGATCACTTGTACTGAAGCGCCGTCAAAAATATGACAAAAGGCTTAAAGACTTGGTCCAATAATATAAAGTTGATTGCATCAGTCAAAGACAAAAAAGAAGAGTCAATTTGACATATTAAGCTATATTCATGCTGATGCAACGAACGAAAATGAGATAATAATAATTGTTCTTATATGGATGTTACCTGACGACATCGCGGCAATCACCCTCTGTAGACAGACGGAAATATTCATCAGCAGGGCGGCTCTCGCACAGTTGATCTGCGTTCACCTCGTCACCGTCGTCTTCTTGTCGTTTTACGCGTACTTCGCTGCTCCCTATTTCAATTAACATTTATTTTAATATATGCTACGTAAATGAGAGCATAAAAAATTATATATTATTATAGTGACTCTTTTTGATGATGTCATCAGGCACTATGACATGAAAAGTTATTGCGAGAGTTATGCCTTTGTTATAGGTACACAATATTCTTTGAATAAAACCAAACTAAACATTGGCAAAACAGCTCGTTAGGTAATAGGTACAACTAAAAACGATTACAACACTGCTACGGGAGGAATGTAGGTAGGTAGTACTTGCGGCGGTATTGCAGAGTTGAACATATGCTGTATGCAATAATTACGTATATTAGCGTGCGAGCACTTACACACGTTTTTATAAAAAGAACGCGTATTTCTTAACAATAGATTAATAAATAAGTTGGCTATGTGTAAACATAGTGATGTTGTTTCTTTATAACATTAACTTTACAAATAAACATTGCGTAAGAAACGCCTCAGTAGAGTTTACATGCTGGGAAAGCTTTTCCGAGAATTACCGCAGCAAATAACATGTAGCTATGTTCCGTAAGCTAGTAGATGTCGGCATTGAAAGTTGAAACGTTGAAAAGAAATCGAGGTCAAGTCAAGTAAACGAGCCACGTAGGTAGCTGGTGTTCTTTGTTGCGTTTAAGTTATTTTAGCTCATAATATAATTCCAAATAAAGCACGCGGTATAGAACGTTACTCATTTTCATACTTATTACACTTACTTATATATTATATAATATTCTGCATTTTTAATATTGTCATAAGAAAACTCTTATAAAACTTAAATTATAACTTAAAATACTGCGTAGGCAATTTAGAAAAGTAAGTAAAGTTATCTCGAAAGACTATTATACTAGATATGCAAAGTTAACTCATAAAAAACTATTTTAATTTATTATTTAAAAGAATTTTGATTTAATAAAAACGAATCAAATATTAATAATTATATAAACTTGATTAAAAACAGAAGAATTGAAAATGTAAAAACAGTTATTATTATAATTTTATTTGAAAAAATAATACACTAAATAATTTATATTTTATTATTACTATTATATCATTATTAAACTTCCGAACTGAAAAAATCATGAAACGTTTATTAAATGTATAGAAGAAAAATATTTCATAAAAATATATATTATAGTAAGCAAGTATATAATGTAATAAGGCATAGTCAAGAGTACTTACCAAAGCAGGCGAGCAACAACACACCGAGACACAGATACGCGTGTCGAGCCATGACGCTCGGTGAGGACTGGTCGCTACGACGCGCGCCGCCACGAAAGTGCAAGAGGTCTCCGCTGCCCCTCTTCACCTATTTGTATTTATATAACCAGACAGTGCAAACTCCGCAAGCATCAAGCTCCTACACGCCACCCGTCCTATAGCTACTAAGCCGCTTGTTGATTTAACCCATGGTGCGAACATCACAGCTTTTAATAAGCATACGACGGCGTTACTAGAAACAATCAACACAAATGATAATGATGCTCATTGCGTTAAATTGATATCATTATAAAACTTTCTTTTCAAAAATATATTTACATACATATTGCAACAATTAAAATATGCCACTATATCCATAATACAAATTAGTAAAAGTTTTTTAATTCATAAAAAGTACACCGACTTCAATAAAAAACAAATTATGTGTCACTATAAAATTTGAGGACCTTGATTTTTCTGAGATCCCATCATCAGATCCTGAGTTGGTGTCAATGGGACCACCTGGGAAGTATACCCTTTTAAACAAAAAAAGAATTTCTCGAATCGGTCCAGGCGTCTTCGAGTAATCTGGTAACATACATAAAAAAAACCGACGAATTGTTAACCTCCTCCTTTTTTGAAGTCGGTTAAATAAAAAATCGCTGCACATGTTCATCTCTTATAAAGTTGCGTAAAGTTTTAACGTACGCATTTAGGTTGATTTGAGTAAGATATATAAAAATAAATATTTGGTTTACTGAAGATACATTACGAGCATTGAAGATGATTTTATTTATCTACAGATATGCTTCCTGTCCCAGATTGATTATATTTGTGTAATAGTTCAGTTTTAGTGGTTGTTACTGTGGTGTTGATGAGGCTTGCTTTTTTTACTTATTTTCATGAATACATCGGTATGAAAATTATGTTGGTATTTTTTTGTATCGAATGATAAACATACTGGATTACATATGATGATGATAGAGAGATGGAGTGTTTAACTGGTTTGATTTATTTGAAATTATAAAATATATGTTTATGGTTTTGAAAAGTTCATATTTATCATTCTTATGTGTATAGAAAGGAGTACGTGGTGCACTAGGTGTATTTTAAAATAACGTGGTAACAATAATTTTTCATGAGTTTAATGAGACTCAAGTTAACTTACGATTTATTATTAACATTGCAAAAATATCGCAAACTTATTGTTATGTAATAAGGGTTTTTCGAGGCTGCACATAAAAAGCATAAATAAAGGTGCTACCTAGACTACCTACACATGACTTATTGCATAGTTTTAGGTGGTATTTTAACACTGAAAGTTTAGAATGTTTTATTTTATACATTTAGAATCATTGGGACGTGAGGCGTCGATTGTGTGCTCTGTCCTCGACATAAGGATGTCTATGTCGTGGTCTGAAAAAGGCCTTCGAATAAACTGGTCGGAATGTAAAACGTGCCGTTTTTATATTTAGAGTTATAATCACTAAATATTAACAATCGTGCCTTTTTTACATACTTGTAAAGTGAGACTCACTTTCGGTTACCTATTAAATGAACCTGTTTTTATACAAATTGGTGTCAATGTCAAATGAAGGTGAAAAGAGGATCCTAATAGTAGTTTTTATTTATATTAGTTTAATAATGGAATATTTAAATTTTTTAGGCACTATGTGAAATACCAACAATCATAGCATTAGGAATCGCCTTTTGAACAGTTTTAATTATTAGAAAACCGTATTAATTTCGAAATAGCTATTAATCGAGAGATTTCGTGGAAATGTTAATATATTCAGAGGTCATATATTTGTACCTACTTATCTGTTTCGAAGAGACATCACGTTTTATTTGCCAAAAGTCAAGGTTGATGAATTATTTGACGTCAGTTAAATTATATGAACAAAACATATATGAACGTAACATTATACTAGAGGCTGTAGTTAAAAGATTGTAGGTAGGTGGCGTGGATTTGTATTCTATCTTACTGTACCTTTCAAGTACACGCAGCCTGTTTATCTAACAGGTGGGTATTCAGTAGTAATTGTGAATTCAATATGTATATAGAAATTGCATGTCGTAGGTAATATGGACTAAATCATATTTTATTAAAACATGTAAGTTTTATTCATTCCTTTTCCATAAAATGTACATTCTTGAATTTAATTATTATTTTCATGAACATTCTGAATGAAGTAATGAAAACAAATGTTCTGTTTTGTACTTTGTTTATTTTAAATATTTAGCACATTATCATATTATTAATGAACATGATATAAAGAATTTCCTTGTTCAGTTCAGTTTGGTAATTGATAAAGAATAGTGGCACGTTATAAATAAATATACATAAGGGTTTGGTAATCGTGGAAATTTCGTATAATAATATTATGTAAAGGCTAGGTGACATCTTTCAAGTTTGTGGCATGTGTGTTAGTCCTAGAGTAGGCAACCAATACTCTAAGGTGTTAGTTAACTAAGTAGCAACTAAGTATAAATTGTGCATTCAAAATGAAAGTCCGAACAATGATGTTAAACCTATTCGCAGAATAATCACAACAGGAATAATTATTTAGTATTATATATTATTATTATTTGAATTATATTTATAAATACTTATTATGTTTATATGTGTTACTTTTATTCTGATATACACATAGTATATGTGTAGACATTAATATATTTTTCCAAAGTAGAATTTTATTTTAGCTCCTACGTACTAACGAAAACGACTCCGGATGACTGGCAGTAGTGCCTCCGGCATTAAGTCCGCCTATACTTAAATGTATTTATAAAGGTAGTAAAAAAATAAATAAATTCGTTATAATAGTATATACTATACTTATCCGACTACTCCTATACATATACGAGTAGGCAGAGAATATTTATTCCATCTGGTATTGTGGTAGAGCCACGCTGTAGACATATTTGTCTGCAGCATGAATGGGCCGGCTCGACCGGCGTAGTACCACTGTCTCACAGAAAACCAACGTAAAGTGACAGTTTACTGTCGCGTTTCGTATGGTAATTGAGAAATCCGGAGGCCCAGATTCCCCCTTCCCTAATCCCTATTCCTGTTCTTTAAGGCCGACAGCGCATACATGATACTTTCGGTATTGTAGATGTTCATGGGCGGTGAAGATCACTTAACATCAGGTGACCCACATGCTCGTTTGTCGGACTAAGCAATAAAAAAAAAAAAAACTTATACCTAATCTACCAATTCCATATCTAAAATTTTACTTCGTATATTTTAGATACATACATATACACTCACGCCTGTAATCCTCGAAGGGGTAGGCAGAGGTGTAATTAATACACCCACTATTACCGAATTTCTTACGGCCCCCTAATTTGATATTTGTCTCTTGAGCGCTCGCGTCATGCGCCTCTTTGCTCTCGATTTACTGATTAGATATTACTTATAACTCTGTGGTTATTACTCATTAATTATCATTCAAACTCATTATTGTTCTAGGTAGTACTTGTTTAATGGGTATTCTTTACTTGCTTATATAATTACCTACGTTTTCACTAAATGTCTAATTCAATATAACACATGTGTTAGTTCCATGTTTGATATATACGCGTTTAACATATTATATGGATAAACAATAAATTTATTATAATGTTTTTATACGACTGCAGTTAAATAAATGTTAGCCTATATATCAGTTGGCCTTGCGGCTACATCCGGGTGTCTCGATTATGTAATAAATGTTCGAGGAACGAAGCCCAGAAATGCAGTCGCTAAAGGCGGGCGGCGATGAATTGCCGAGTCGCGACCCGTATATCGTGCCTGGGCCAAGCAACGAGCTGCTGATGGCGACGGCTCGGCGCTCGGCGCTCGGTGCAACTGCTTGTTCTACTGTACTGTACACCTCATACGGTGCGCACATAACTAGCGCGTGTACAAACCTTTTCACTGAGCAATTTTGAACGAGGTGCACTTATCGTATTATATTTGCATCATTTCGTTTGTCAAAATGTCTTTATGTCCGGTGTCTCAGAACAACAATTGAAATATCCATTAGTTGCATAATATTCATGTGTGTATAATATTATTAAGCCATCAAGTAAGCGAAATCTCAATAAAAACAGTAAAGACTCGACCAGTTATTCGAGTGTTCGATTAAAACAAAGTTTTATGCAACGCAAGGCATTTATGACGAAAATATGTTTAGATTTATACATATATAGGTACATATGTTTTATCTTTTAAATACTACTTTTGCTTAGTATGCTTATTAGAATAACAAATGTACGAGTTTTTCAGGAAATAAAAGCTTATACAAAAGAATGTCATATAAATCAATCTGTTCTTTTGAAATATTGACCTCAAGTGACAAAGTCTTAGGCAATATTTTTTTTATAATTTATTGTGTAATACGCGATGTCTATGAAGTTGGTTATCATTATTGTTAATTCTAGACAGGCTAGACCTGTCATCATTTGCACTTTCAAGAGATGCGTTATGATGTTGCATAACGTTATGACCATTTAACATTTATATAGCTTGTCGATACGCGATTGTTACGTGTACAAATTTAAAGTTTTACTGGCACCGGAGCGAGCCCCATTTTTGTGCAGTCGAATGTCCATCATCATATTCCGCTGCTGACTGTGCAGCTGATGTGTATGTGTGCTGATAAAGGCGCTCTCTTTATAAACGCTGGCAGCTATAATTACATATAGATACATATATTTATTTTTTCCTGGCACGGCAGAAAGACCACACTGCACCTAATGGTAAGTGTCGTGTCGTCTAGTTTGAGTATCAATTAACGAGATACGACTATCTATACCTTGCTACTGGACACAATCATGCGGGCCCGCTGAGTAGCTTCTTCACATTGCCCCTAAAGGATGCAGAATCATAGGAAGGAGAGAACATACTAGCTGGCAAACTGTTCCACAGCTTGATGGTGCAAAGATACGAACTTGGTTCAGGTAGGGTAGAAGACACCACAAAGCTGTAGCCCCGCAAGTCAGTACGCGTGGTTTTGTTGTGGAAGGTAGGAGATGGGATAAGGTTAAACAATTATTCGGAGAATTATTCATCATGCAAATGCTAGAACATGTTAAGGGAGGAAATATTCCTGCGCAGCTGTAGCGGCTCTAGCCTGTTAGTCACGTCTTATATTAACATTCTTAACTTCTTGATTGTGTGCATACATTTATTAAAAACGTTTGCGCGTTTGAGCTATAAATACCTTAAGACGATTGGTACACGATAAGTCGGCACCCACATAAACAAATTAAGTGATGAATAAGAAACGCGTACTTTCCTAAGATGTACGGAGGAGTTCACGTCGCCGAAACGTAACGTCATATTGACAACGCGGCGAGTAGGCGCGAACGAGTCAAGGATTCTACAAGATATTTCCTTTCACTTACGACAATACACACATATATATTTGTATATAAATATAATACGTATGTATAAACACATAGCTGCCTACCTTTATCCATTTGTCTGCAATATTAACGTTCATATATATGCTTACCTACGTCCTGTGTAGACATTCAATCCAGCTGGAGTATTTATAGTCTAATGAATAGTAGTCTACGTCACCCTACTCATAGAGACATACATATAAAATGAAGGTCTTAATTTTATCTGTATATTATTAGCTGTATCGGTCTTGTATAGCATATTTGAGCATTTGAGCGTTATAATAGTGTAGGTACTATGTAACAATAGATTTTATAAGTTGAATGTCAGTAAATAACTAAATGTCGGGAAATGGTTTTTCTTGTTTAGACCACTCCCCATATGTACCTATACGTTCGATAGTGACATTATTTTCTTTCATTATTTGTCCATGTATTTTACATATTCATGTATTTTAACTGACTTTAAAAACAGAGGTAACAACTGTAAATGTACATTATTACATATATGTTACACAATATCTTCTCCGAATGTGAATGATTTTTTTATTCATTGTGTACATAATATATTTTGCCTTTGACGTAAATTTCGAAATAACAATAAACTGACTGCCTCGGTGGCGCAGTTGTAATTGCGCATGCGTTATGACTGCTGTGCTGAAGTTTCGGGTTCGATCCCCGGGTCGGCAAGGTGATATAGGTTTTTTCTATTTAGAAGTACTCAGGCTAGGCAGGCATAGGCTCGCCTCCTATCATGTTATGGTACCGTAATAAATTCGGTAAAAAGTGTGTGTATTAGTTACAAGTTACACCTCTGCCTACCCCTTCGAGGGTTGCAGGCGTGAGTGTATATGTATGTAGAGATTGTACTCTAATTCTCCGAACTCGGTAGGTAGCGCCTTTGATGTGCCTTGGCATTGCAGAAGTCCATGGGCGGCGGTGTCTACTTACCATCAGGTCGACCGTCTCCTCGTCTATACAGGCACCGTGTGATGGGACAGTAATTAATTCGGCGAAAAGTGGGTGAACTGATTACACTTTTGCCGACCCCTTCAAGGATTATACGCGTGAGTGTATATGTATGTTTTAGCAATTGTTCGTATATAGGTATATATAATTTATTTTATCCTTGCACGGCAAAGTGACCGCACTTCACCTGATGGTAAGCGCGGTACGGTCCAATTAGAGTATCGAGTAGCAAGAGAAGATCTATCCCTCGCTACTCAACACAATCATGCCGGCCTGCTCCTTCACACTACGCCATGGGCAAGAAGGTGAAGAAGCGGTCGAGGTTCTATTGTCAGAGTACTCAGAAGGCCGCAAAATGGCCAAACATTATACCCCAACTCTAGACCCCAAAAAACCGGATGTACACTGGCTGATCCCGGTACGCGACACACTTGCGTGTGCCACTATGGCGGGTTTTTCACCCTGTGTACGGTGGTCGCTATCCGGGCGGATATGAATATCCTACCACCAGCATGTAATGTAATGTATGTAATGTAACAATAAACGGTGTAATTTTACAATATACTTCATTCCTACCAGTTAAACCTACTTTCAACCTACTAATAGTAACTACTAGTAAAATATACAACTTTGGTCTCGTTAAATATATTGAATTATTCTCTTTACTTACTTCCTAAAGAAGCATGTCCCATTTAAAAACAAATAATACTGTTCATGATTTTTTTAGTGCCTCGATAGGCAGACGAGCAGACGGGCCACTTTATAGTAAGTAGTCACCGCCGCCCATAGACTTATGCAATGCCAGGGTAAAGCCGCTGCCTACCGTTAACCATGAATATTATATTTGTGTTATCAAAAGGAGTCTATCGAATATACATAACGCATCTTTTTACGCAATGCAAGTTTTCCGCTCTACCAGAATGGATTTAGGGAGCAAATGCATTGGCACAATTCCATGGATCAGAATAATTTGGTTTTTTAAAAATTTGTTAAATATCACAGTAGCGAACGGCAAACCTTTGCAAAATAAAGTCGCCGCTGTAATTATGACGGTTGTGGTACATTTTCCACAACTGTCTATTTTCGCCTAATTATGTTAATTATAAATATATAATATAGATTACAATAATCCATGATATATCATTTTGATAAGTTTATCAGTAGATAGCCGACAAGACTCGTGTTATATGGAGCTTTCACCTCTGCTGTTTAAACATTATGGATAAACTTGTAATTGGTATGTTATGATGATAATGAAATGTAATTATATCGCATATTTAGAAAAAAGGGACATATATCCGAGTTGTGCATTCTGTGTTACACATATTCCGTTTTTGGAGTACGTACCTACTATGTTAAGTTGCTATAGTAGCGTGTTCCTTCAACTTTTCTCGGTTGTTTCACTCCGTTAGTATATGGAAACGTGTTGGATATATTCTGTTTATAATTCTATGTTACCTTTATTAATCACGTTTGACGTAAATGAGCTTAAATAATTATGTTTTAGAATCAGCTTTAATCATTATTATTATTAAAAAAAAACGAAATAATACCTTCGTTATTGAAATTTCCACCTCAAAAATAAATATTAATATATGGTATTAGAAAATGGCTCAGCTAAAACTGTCTGTAAGATGTTTCGTAGAAATGGTTACTTTTTCGATTCGAATACGTCTTATTCGAAAGTTATTCGTGCTCAGAACTTAGTATTTGTTTTGTACTTAATTTATAAAAGCTATTTCAAGGAAGTAGTCAACAACAACAAATTCTTTATCGCCATAAAATATATTTTTTTAAAGTAAGAAGAAATTACACATGTGAATTAGTTGTCGCCTAATGACATTATTATTTTTATATCGATCATATATTTGAGTCTTGTAAAAGTACGATACTTATTATAGATGCTTGGTCATTCGTTTCGCCGAAAGTCTTGCGAAAGGGTAAGAGCCTTAAAAAAATCATAATTTATTATAAATATATTTTTTCCTTAACATGCCAACTTAGGCCTTTGGCATACAGGAAAACTACGGACAAAGACTGCAAAATTCAACCTTGAATATAAATTTAAATTTTAGGTATCATAAAAATTATATTATAACTGAGCTTACTACTTAGTTAGTGTAAGAGTTACGTTTTTAAGCACGCTCATTAAAATAGGATTCTAAGTTTACATTATTATAAAATATCGTTATTGGTAATCATTTTTTATTTGTTTTACGTAATATTGGTATGCGAATTCAAAGTATTAGATTGCTTGATTGTCACACTTAAGACAATCAAGCCTCCTTCTTGAGAAAGATAGTTATATTATTCATTTATTGGATTTCATACCGTATAAAGTATTGTAGGGGCCAAAAGGAAATAAATTTTGTTCTTTTTTTTAAAGCCTTAAATAATAAATAGTCAGGTTCTGAATTCCGATGTATGTATGAATATTTTTTTGTATCGTAATTGAGATACTATTTAAATTACTATTTGTTATTATATTGAGTATACCGTGCTAGTTTCGCTATAATTGGCAATTTTTATGCAATGAGAAGTATTATAAAAAAAATTATTGATATGTACTTATGTAGCTTAGAATAAGGACAAATGAAAACCACTCAGACTAAATTATTATGATTTGTATACCATGAAATCTTATGTTAAAATATAGACAAACATATTTGTTAAAACTTTGCTAATTTCATTAAAATAATGCTCTAGACTTCTAGAGTCTAGATAATCTAAGCGATTTTTAATGTTTCCAAATACAATGACTATTCATGTCTATGTGTAAACACATAGTAACAATAATAATCTTAAGACAAAATAACGTTTTTTATTTTATCTTCTTTAATCCATCTTTTTAACCGACTTCAAAAAAAGGAGGAGGTTCTCAATTCGAAGTGTATTTATTTTTTATGTTTGTTACCTCAGAACTCCGTCATTTATTGACAGATTTGGAAAATTCTTCTTTTATTACAGAGAATATGCTTCCAGATTAGTTCCATAGAATTTTTATCAAAATCGGTTGAGTAGTTTGGTTTTAAAACCAAAATAACTTGAAAAAATATGTTGTC
Organism: Laothoe populi; assembly: GCA_905220505.1. Classification (NCBI taxonomy): domain Eukaryota; kingdom Metazoa; phylum Arthropoda; class Insecta; order Lepidoptera; family Sphingidae; genus Laothoe; species Laothoe populi. Next base: position 10,324,225 of record HG992151.1, on the reverse strand, counting down.
CGAATATACGAAACTGCGAATTTTGCTTTTCTGTGACTTTTTCAGTGGTGTTTTCTTTTGATACTCAATCCAACGTACCTATTTTATATTTGTACCACTAAAAAGCAAAAAATAAATTATTACTTTTTAAATAAAAATAAAACCGCCTTCAAAAAAACCCAGACACAACTAAAAAGCAAAAAATTATTGGTTACATTTACGTCAATTAATTACACACAATTTAAATCAATTATTTGGAGTCGGTGCCATCCATGGAATAATCAGGCATACAAAAAAATCTGGATTTTTTTGAAGGCGGTTTTATTTTTATTTAAAAAGTAATAATTTTTAAATTTATTATTATGATGTCTTTTTTTCACCCAGTCACACATATGGTGCTGACCCTACACTTGGTAAAACCAGTATCGTGGGTACCAAGAACTACGAGGGACTACAGTCTTGACCCGAAATAAATATCTGTCTGTCACACAAACGTTTGTCTCGATGCCGGAATCGAACCCGCGGCCTCTCGTTTCATAGCCCGACAGATCGCTGCGCCACAGAGGCTGTCAAATCAATTATATCATATACTTATTACAATTAGATATTTTAAAGAAAATAACCACTTACGACACAGGCATTGTTAATTTTATTAACATATTCGTGTAAATGGAATGTTAAAACACATATGATCAGAGATTTATGCGAGTGAGTTAGTGCTCGCGAATTGCTACAGGAGAGAAGAACTTTCACTGCTTTCACTATCGCAGGCTGTAATGCGCTTCTTCATACTGCTATACCTAATATCTACGCTGAACACAACTTCAACTCTCTATTAAATTCGATGCCGCTAACAATACAATTGTTTTCATTGTCCTTATTCTCCGTTTCGATAAACATACGCGTATTGCAAAACAAAATGGAAAGTTGGTTTTGGTACCGAGGATGTATGTATGTACCTAAATGGTTGAAAGTGATGATGTGCAATTCAGCCGCCCACAAATGTCAAGGAAGATAAGGTGTTGGTGGCGCCTGCTGTCTATTGTTTGATATCAGCCGTGACGTGGCACGCAAGCTTGCTCATGTGCTGGCTGTACCCGGTTCGGCGTGCCGATCATATACTCTCATCTTCAATATGCAACGTTACCAAATTCTATTTCAAACTCGTTTCTGTATTATGGGATGAGTTGTGTAAGCTCTAAAAGCATAGATTCTACAAATACGGGCTTGTTTTAAGCCGACTGCTTTATGTTTATTTATAGCGAGTACATGTACTGAGATTACATTTTTGTCAAGTTCAAACAGACGTTTACAGAATAATAAATGAATAGGTAAAGAATAATCTCTTGAATAGTTCTGTTAAAGCTCGTACCTTGTTTACATAGTTCGTTCTCGCTAAAAACAGATGGATAAGTGGATGTCACATAAAGTAGCTGTAAATATGGAGCCAATAGGTAAATTTCTAAAAATGTTTTAGTTTTTTGTTGTTTGCTGTGATACATAATAACTATACATGAGTATAAGGACTGTCGGCGAGAGGCTAATGACTTAGTGCCAGACGAGTAAACACATTTTGAGTTTCGATGTGTACATGTCTGATTTATTTACTTCCACCAACCTGTTTTTAGGATTCCTTGCAAATAAAAAGGTCTTTTGAAGTTAGAGGTCTGAAATGTTACTGACAGTAACATAAATACCAGTTTAAAAGCAGGTAAAAATGACATCACGAGCAAACTCCTTGATTTTCATGTAAAATGCTTTAGATTTACAATTACTAATACTAGCGATGTTTAAAAGACGTGAAAAAACTGGAAGGTAATACAATACGGAACTCTTAAACGTTGTACATTTCCTGTAAGTGCTAAAGACATTATATTCGCCCGAACACTTTATATGCCTGTCAAGGAGGAGATGCGCTTGTGGGTGGAAGGAGGGTGTCACTGACCGTCTGTTGGTGACAGTGCGCTTTCTCATTTAAAATTCTTCTAACATAAAGTTTACTTATTGTACAACCCGACTTAACACAATCCAATATTTTAAGAGTTGGTTGCAAGAAATCGTACTTTAAAATTATATATGCATCAGGCCATCACGTACGTAATGATTCACAGTTTAGCATTTTATAGACGTTTCGAAATATTGTTGTAGTGTCTGTTCCCAATACATATTTATTACTATAACCTAGTGATTGTGTGTCTTTCTCGCTCCTATAACATTTTAATGGCGCGGACGTTTAAATGGCTATAAAAAAATGATTCCTCTATTGATTGAAAATGAAATATACTCTATATTAATATACTCTGTAACCGAGTGTCTAAGATAGTATGTCACATTTTTGTATGTATATTACGTGATTTAAGTACTAATTATGCTCATATATCATTGCTTCCACAAAGGCCGAATTCTGACACGCGTTAAGAGCAAGTGACAGTGTTTGTCTGAGCCATTCTGGTGATGTTGAACCATGAACATTCGTGATCAACGAACAATATGCCACGAACATTCCGATAGTTGCGTTACTGAATCAGTGACGCGGCTATCGGAATTCTTTCTTAAGATTTTACTTAATGAAACTGTAGATATATATGAAGTGATAAGATATATGAACTGTATAGATAAATCAACATTCTACCTCTGTGTTCTCACCTTGGAGTTATGAGGAAGGACTGTGTAAAGGATTTCCTTGTTCTCACCCATACTCTTCTCAGTGTAATATTCAATTACGCCTTTCTACTGTTGTTGACTGGCTCGAGTTAGTCGAGTAGACTATTAAATTAATGTATTTTAAATTGACTGACGTAACGCAGGGTAAAATGAAAAATATCCATTTAGGTATTTTGTATTTTTTAATTTATAAAACAGACTTACATTAGAAAAATCACATAAAGTATAAAACAGACCTATTAAATATTTATGTGAGCCTATATTACATACAGTAGGATAGGTACTTAGACTACGGGCGGGATTATGACCCGGTACACTTCGAAATTACAGGACAACACATTCCCAGCTAGGATAACCACTTGACTAAATCGTGTGGATATCGTACCTAGTTGTTTTATTATGACTACGAACATGTTATCCATATAATAACTCAACCGAAATTTTATATCAACTAATTAGAGCTCTTGTGGCTCGAGATCATGGCTCTTTTAGTAACGGCCATCTCCTGTGGGGTCGTTCAGCCATGGGTAGTTGTTGGGGCACCTCAAGCACGTCTGCAGGTTGATGGTTTCGCCGGGAACCTCTTTGGACGTGAGCTTGCACGAGTGCGGGACCCAGCAGGCAGGAATACCCTCCACGGCGCACTTTTCCCTCCAGGGCTCAAAGTTTTTGGCTTCAGTGACGGTACGCGGGTTCTGTATCCATTGGATCACTTGAGTCATGGTGACGAAGTAAACATCGTTGTGGCTCGAAAGAATCTCATCAATCCAGTACAAGAAAGCTTCTAAAAATTCAGGGTTGTTTTTCAACCACGCTGCGTGGAAGTAGAGTCCGAGAGGAGCACGGTTCTGTTCGTAGTGACGGTCAAAGTTGTGGTTCAGGAAGTTATAGAACTGATCTCCAGTCAAAATGTTAGAACATGAGTCAACCATAGCACAACCAGGTAAATATTCGTCGTTGGTAGGATCTTCACGACGATCAAGCTCGTTCATGACCATTTCCCAGACAGCGTGACTTCTGGTTGGACAGCTTTGCAGGTTCCCGTGGCAACGATGCGGCATTCTGAAGTACATAGTGTACGGCCATAGAGGTGGGTTGGAGAGTGGCGCCGTGATAGTGCTGTCGTATAGGAAAGCTTGTTCTTCCATCATAGTAAACTGATTGTTGCCACCAACACGCAAGTAGGGGGCACGAACACCGACTACGCTGTTGTCCGTAATGTTTGAATATTTCTCGATAATTACTCTCATGCCGGCCATTTCTTTGCCCCAGTCGTCAACAGTAGCGTTGCTCCAGAAGCGTTCGTCATCATTATGTCTGCAGAACAAAATATACAAAATTAATTCATATGAACAAAATTATGAGGTATGCGTAATACTTAAATAATATAAAACTTACGTAATTGAGTGCACTGCGATTTCATGTCCCTTACGATGAGTCTCCTGCACGGCTGAGTAGTTGGTGTACTTGTGCGATACAAAGTAGGTGGCTTTAATGTCGCAACCGTTCGGGTTTTTACGCTTTCCATTGAATATTTCTGTGTACAGTTCAATGTTATTGTTGTTGATGGCGTCATCAAAGGTAATCGTAATCATCTGTGGTACGTCTCTGGCTGGCAAGTCACCAGGAATCACCGTACCGTCTTCAGAACAGAAACAGTCGGGCAGCACACACTGAGACGCGTCGCAAGGCGGGGCTCTGTTTGGATCATTGTCAATATCTACGACAAAAGAAAAATGATTGGGTAAATAAAATGAAGTTACATAACACTGTTTTAGAGGATAATTTCGCCAGCAGATGTAATTACGACATGCAGGCTTCGTAATTACGAGTCAAAGGAGCCAACGACATTTAACGCAGTCGTAATTTTTAATCAAGAGGCTGCAGACAAACAGTCCGCACCCAGCTGCTTGCTGCACACCCGCAGAAACTTTAGTTGCGACGCGCGAGGCAGCAAAACTTGTATGGGTACTTTCGCCTACTCAGATAACTTAACGTTGCTGACAACCGCTGGATTTCACTTCTGATTCGCTTATTCGATTGACACGGTGATACATACATAATATGCATATATAAATTTATAATAGAATTATTTTATTTATAATGTTTGGAAACGCATTCCTTCAGACGATTTATAAAATTCTTAGCTTACAATTTGTATTACACGTATGTATGTAAATACTACGTATAGCACTCATTTAATTAAACAAAGACGTGAGTTCGAACTAAGGTCTGCTATTCTGGTGAATGGAATTTGTATCCTTGTCATGTACATAATTGCAATTCAAAGTAATTCGAGTTATAAAGCGAAGCAAAAAACATTATTGTATAAATCGAGTATAGTTATTCAACGCATACCGACTAGCTATTCATCGTGAGGTCAAACTGATCGAACTTCAAAGCTACACGGATTGTACACGTTATAAAACAGCAGATGAGCCATTCTGGTTTGAGTGTATTACGACATTACACTGACGATGTCTATGTATTTAGGCCAAGTGATTGGTATTTCACACTGTTCATTCGTCAGTACCATTGCACCTTCTTGATTTATATTTACAGTTTACCGTTCAAGTTCAGCTGCACTTACCGCAGGAGTTTTCATCAGAGCCGTCGGCGCAGTCTTTTTCGCCGTTACAGAAGAGACCACGCTCGATACAAGTAGAGTCGCCACAAGCCAGGAACCCGTCTTGACACAGAGGTTCGTCAGTGTACAACAAAGGCTTTATTTTGCGCTCCTTATTCTTGAGCTTGCAGTTTTTGACAGCGTCTTTCCAATCGCAGGTTTGTTTTTCAATGTCAAAGAACAAACCAGCGGGGCAACGGATGGCTTGGATACCCTATTACCAAAAAACTATATTAACCACATGCAATATTTAGGTATTTTTTAAACTCGTGATTATAAAAGATTTTGAACATATCAAAATGTTTGCATCTATATATATTCAATGTTGTATATTTTACAACTGTTATTGATCATTTATAAAGTTAGATTTTATCGTATAAATAAAACACAATCACTAAAGTGATAATGGCAAGGACAAGTATAAATATATAAGCTGAGTCGTTCATCAGTTTCTATAGTTGCGATTCTCATTAAGGTTGTACAACGCGTCAATGACCTTGGCGGTTTTAACGAAATGAATAACATACAAAAAGCTGCCAAAGTATTTATTTCGTGCGCTCGAGACGCCGGGTAGTGGCAGAGGTTTTAATGTTTTTTATTTTGATTTTTCTTATAAGTATTGATAATGTAACAAGATATTTTAATTTATAATAGCACTTCTTTAGAGTAAATAATGTAATGTATATTTAAAAAATTCTTCTAAATCGGTTTTTTATTTTTTTAAGTATATATGTATATTATTTTGATATGGCTATCATATACAGGGCTTTCCGATACTTAGGACCCTTAGTAGTTTTTACCTAGTTAAGTCCTTTATTAGTGTCATATCATGATTTATTCCAAAAAATATTGATGCTTTTAGTATCCTAGTTATTACTCGCATAACATCAACTACAAATGAAAAAATAAATTAAACTCATATTAAATTCACGAGTCTTAGAAAATGTAAAAAAATATTCTAAGTAATTTGATAAAAAATCAACTCTGCGGTTTGAAATCAACCTACCCGTTCTCATATTTCCTCGAATGGCGTAAGTTTGCTACAAAATAACCTGCTTGTACTGGACCGTTTTATCAGTATGTTTAAAATAATAAAGATAAAAGAATAATGCTTTAAATTAAAACAAAAAATTTTATCTGAGTGTAAGAGGTTGTTGTTTAGTGTTTCAATTTTGCCATCTCTAAATTTCGGCGCAATGTCTATAGCACGAACAAAGGTCAAACCTATGCGAGAGAGCGCGTGCAGTGTGCAGTGTGCAGCGAATAGTTCTCGGCGCATTCCGCTGGAACTACCAGCAGAGTATCAAGTACGTACCGAGGCGGTGCACTGGATGACGTCGCGACAGTTGTCGCCATCGCCGGACACCAGCCGGAACCATTCACCAGCGTCCTTGTCCTTGCATAGTTCTAGTTCCAAGCTGTCTTCTTTCTTCGGCGTCTCGTCTGCTTGCCGCCGCCATCGGTGCCCATCGGAAACAGCTGCCAAAATAAAATTTGACTTAAAAAACAATACCTTTGAAAATATACATAGGGATTTTTTTAATATAAATAGGCTTGCGTTTGACTACTATCTGGATTCTCGCCTGATGGTAAGTGAGGATGTGGTCTACGGTGCAGCACGCTTGCCTAAGATACCTATTCACTCTTGAGTTAAAAGATACCCAAACGAAACGAAATTAATTCATGACAATCCATTAGAATTTACTATTTATGATCTTTTTCTTACTACAGTCGAAATGTCACTTGTAGAGTGCGGGTGCCTAAATGTCAAAGGTGGGGTGAGCGTGCGTGACATTTGACTCGCTTTGAAATGTCAGCGCTTGGGCAAACGACAAGGACGACTCTTTCTATGTCTTCTACAAAATTGTATATTATGCATGGCATTTGATTTGTGTGCCGATTAGGCTGACGAAATTACTATAATCCAAAAAGGTTACGGAATAGTTGATTTCCTTGAGTTGTTACTATGTTTCAGGAAACTTAATGATACGCCTATTAAGAAATGATGAGTGTTATCGAACCAGTTCTAAACGATCCGCTAGAGACATCCTCATATTGCAAATTTGGAACTTGTGCCATTAAAACTTCATAGCCTCATTTACATATAGCTGTACAATTACTTGTACGCCAAATCAGGTTCAGATGACATTTGACTTTATTTCTAGGTATTCAATTCGTTGGAATAATAAAGAATAAATAGTTTCGGTTTGTATATACGTGTGCGGGTAGCGGCGTGCGAGCGCGGTGCGGGTGCGGGCACGTAACATGAGGAAACTGCGCTCTTGCTATGTTATCTAACTATCTTACTAGCGAGAGGCGTTGCGTTTGTAGTTTACACTCACAATTTCAACAAATATATGTGCCAAAATAACAGCCACGTGCTTCAATTAAATATCTATACCGTACTCTTGTTTTATTACCTTCACGTGAAAACATTATTGTTAGTATATGACTCGAAGACAAATTATCATAACTATAATACTGCCCTTGTATTTCCTGGGCTGGTAAGCGAGACGAATATAACGAATAATGGGTATACACGTAACTCTGAAAAACTAGAGGTGTCTGTGTTTGCTCTGGCGTCTGGGATCGAACCTATGGCCTGCATCTCATTAGTCCGTGTTACTCATTGTTTAGCTAACGCTGCTGTTTACGACATTTAGTATCAGTTAACTGTACGTGAAAGTACGTGTTCATTAAATAATATTAATTTGCTGGAATTTGTACATTTGCTATTATTGATCATTTGGTTTTGTTGATTTTAAAGTTATTGGTAATTTTGGTCAACGCCAGTAGATTGTAGCCACATAGCATACTTGTAATCAAATAACACGTTCACATATGTCTTTATATCAAGGCTGGCATGTTTTGCAAATAAAGTGCATAATGTGTAAATATATATACATTTAAATAAATGGTTTTAAAGTACAGTACTTAATTGAACAAAAAGCAAACTAAACAAGAGATTACTTTTAGTATATAAGCAGCATAACTCATTTAAAAGTATGAAGTGTCGTTTTGAAGCTCACAATACAATGAAACTGGGTTAGATATTACAAGTAACGTAACCACTCGAGCCTGATTGGTACATGAACCTAACACACATACGCATATACTTATACTATATACATAGTCAGACTTGTAAAATATACTGTTCCTAGTGTGAGAGAACATTTTATGTGTATGTGTGTGTCTCATCCGAGATTTATTTCTACAGCGATCATTCTCACCGATAACATTTACACGCATGAAAATACAATAAAGGCAAAAAAAGTACTTTACTATCGTTTGCGTCAGCTGTATGAGACTTAAACAAAGAGATCGGAGTAACGTCAAGGGAAGTGAAACCGAGTTAATCGCTCAGTTTCCATTTCAACTTTTAATCTACGAACATTATTAGTCTTGAAAAATGCATATTGCATTCCACACTTATTTTTGTATTCAGTAAATTAATAGGTCAAAGTCTGGCAATAAAAATAAATGTCGAAATTGTTAAAATAAAGTATAGAATTCAAAAATAGATATACTATATTTGTGTGGGAACAGGTCAAGGTCATTATGCTATAATTTAAATTCATGCTATTAAATTATTTTTACAGCATTACATTATTATGTGTCCTGAGATATTATTGAGCTCAAATAATAATAATCAATAAACCGCTGGTAGGTAGCAAAATTTAAGCCAATTAAAATATCTGTCCATTCTAAAGTTACTCTGAGCTATGAATAATAAATTAGATTCCGATCGAAAATTAATATGTATGTATATAAGGAATGACACAGGAGGACTCGTTTTCTTTGACCCGGATACATTGCGTATTTGATTATGTCGTTTTATGTAACAATCTTATTGGTCTGGATAAAGTTTATTCCTCAGTAGTAATACCAATCTGTATATATAAAAGAAGAAACTGACTGATCGATCAACGCACAGCCCAAACGGCTATGGTTAGAGGTTTGCAATTTTAACAGTAGATACCTTTTATGACGTAGGTGTCCACTAAGGAAGAGTTTGTTGGAAATACCACCCCTAAGGGGGTAAAAAATCCGTCATTTTTGAAGTTAAACGCATGAAAATTGGTATTTTGTATTGTATACTTTTTCTCCCAAACACAACTTCCACGCGGGCGGAGCCGCGAGCAACAACTAGTATAATATAATAGATTTATGATCTCAATAATTTCTTTGTATAATAAATATGATAGCACACAATACAACAATTGACATTTTGTGTATGTAAAATAATATATCTCCCCTGATCTGACTCTGTTATAGTATCGGTTGTCTGTGGAGAAGAAATTATATAGTGTCAAACACATCGTTGTATTCAATGGTTTAAATGGTACAAACTATAATAAATGCATGCCCAATATAAAAAAATCACTGAAAATCACAAAAGACGAAAAATATGTTACGATTTTGTAATGACACCCTCAGGGGCACAGCGGGCGAGTAACCAACTGTGAAACGAGAGACCATGGGTTCGGTTCCCGCACTGACACAAATGTTTGTGTGACGGATAGATATTTGTGTAGGGTCTGGGTGTTGTGGAACGTAATCCCTCGTATTTTTTGATACCCACTATATGGGTTTAACTTAGTGTGGGTCAGGACTATATGTTTGACTGTTGGGTGTATTTATTTATTTATTATTATTTTATTATAATATTCTAGTAGAGAAGTAGTTATAAAAATATCTTTAATTATATCAACATAATACTAGTACAATTATAGGATCCAGTAAATTTTACTTTTTGACATTAATAACGTAAAACCCGAAGGAACATGTTATAAAGAGCCTTCGTCACGGATATTTGCTGATGTACACACTGTTAGAGTATTCGTAGCACGTAGCGCGTTGAAGTCTTTTGTAGGCAGCCTTCGTGGCACAGTAGGCAATAAGTCAACGTGAAATATCTCGTAGTTAGTTCCTGATACCCTTTATAACCCGAGATAAACGTATCTTAAGGTGGGAATACTCCTTATACATATGTGTGTTATTCATGTACTTGTTATACTTATCATATTAATTTAGTATTGAGTTTACGGTAACTACCTTATTTTTAAGTTAAATATATTTTTATGTAACACGGGAATTATTTAGTATTTAACATTTATCTGTAGTTACTCGTTGATGGCATTAACGTACTCAAGGTTAATTTAAAATTTTATTTAAAGAATGTGGGAACAACTAAATATGCGAGTAGGCGCGGGCGTCGACCGAGTGCGTTGTTTGGAATGCTGAAGTGCGACCTTATGAATATTTAATAACTACACTCGACTTTCCTTCTATAGTGGCGCTCCCTTTAACCGAAGTCTTTTTCCGATAACGGGAGAATGGCGTTTCCGCATACGGAAACAGCTAGGCGATCACCTTGACTTCATATTTATAGTACAAATTATCTGTACTAGTATACAACGTCAAAGCGTTGCGGTAATATTTTAGAAAACCAGAAATAGATTTATAAAAAATATGATTACTCAGAAATATGTGATTAATTTATCGTGTTTCTAATAATTGTCGGCTATCTTATAAACCTTTTAGATGTTATAAAGAACGCTCTATGAAGTTTTATTTTAATAATATTTTACATTGCAGTAAAAGTATATAAAATTTGTGCCAATAATATAAAGTAGTAGTACTAATACAATATTGTAAAAATGAGTATAATTAACTTTACAACTTTACGCTTAATCAAAAACACGCGTTGAATTATTATCGATTATTGTTTCTCAAGTCTTTTTTTGTACGTAGTTGTTAATGTTAGTACTAACTATCGTTTTACAACATACATACATACATATACACTCACGCCTGTAATCCCCGAAGGGGTAGGCATAGGTGTAACCAGTACACCCACTTTTCGCCGAATTTCGGTCCCATAATGTGATAGTGGGCGAGCCTTTCGCCACACCGGGCACCATTCCAGACTCCGGGTTAATACTGAGTATTTCTAGGTAGAAAAACCCAATATCACTTTACCCGACCCGGGGATCGAACCCGAGACCTCAGCACAGAAATCGTAACGCATGCGCAATTACAACTACGCTACTGAGGCAGTCCAGTTTTTTTTTTAGTGCCTCGATAGGCAGACGAGCAGACGGGCCACCTGATGGTAAGTAGTCACCGCCGCCCATAGACTTCTGCAATACCAGGGCACAGCAAAGCCGCTGCCTACCGTTAAAAAACCGTTTGTAAAATGATAATATTTATATTAACGAAGAGACAGCTCAGGAAAATGGATTGCGGATTTCCGTGTCTCAGTTACGCGAGGTTCCGTGGACACATATATAAAGAGTCATAGGGTTTGAAACGATTAATATGTCTGTAACTGAATCTGTAATCGATAAGACAATAATATCACCGCTATTAAACCATACTCGGGAATATTCCTATTAGTAAAATATTGGTATATCTAAATTACTCTATATGCCCGTCTTATATTCAGACCTCGACAATTACAGTAACCTAAACTAATAAAATACATTCATGTTTCGACAATAAAGCAGGTTGGTAATATTTCGATGTTCGTACTTTCTATGAATTTGGACATATCACATACACTATTAAGAAATATGCAGAATGACCCGTGAGCATTACGAATGCGATTGTGAGGTTTATTGACGCAAGTGTGTTAAATGATAAAGATGAACAGCCCGATGTTATGTGATAGGTAAATTGAGTAATCTTTGTATTCGTTTAAATAAATTTTATATAACTGAGCGAATGGATCGAGTGAAAATTAAGTGGTGTCAAAAGGCGAACCGAGGTGTTCACACGTTGTGAACGTCACCAACTCATAGGTCATACGGTGAAAGTTTTACGCGGATATTAGCTTTGAAATTAATGACAACGCGAATATAATAGCTAAATCAAACTGTGCTTATTTAAATTATAGGAAAGGAGTTGATTTGATTGGTCTTTGGATCATATTGCATAACCACAACAAATACACAAAGTTCCTAATAAAATGCCTGCATCAATTATTTCTTTTTTACCAATATATAAACAGGCTGCTCCAGAACTCAACGCTAAGTGGACACGGGGCGATATACATGGTCATACTTGTTCTAGGATATGTAATGAAAAATAAATAACAGTTAATTAAGTGATATTTTGCTTACTTTTGAAAATTTTGAAAACTCAGCAAATTACATCAGCTACATGTAGTAAATGACATTTAATGATGAATGTTATTGAATATACCAAACTTTTTACTAGTTAAATATGAAACTAAATTAATGATGTTAAAAAACTTACTCTACACATTTATTTGAGATCAGATTTATCCCGACTTTTCCTATTTATTGTATTTTTTTTCAATTTTTCTTTCACCAAAATCCTTATTCAGTCTATATATATACTTCGAAAATAGCATAGGTCATTGGTGCAGCCGTTTTTAAGTGAAGCGCTTACAATCGAAGAGGAATAAATTTTTATTTATATACATAACGAAAATTGATAATTGTAAAAATGCCTGATTTCACCTTATCCCTTGACCTACCTGCTCAACAATGGCATGTATTTTGCAAAGTTGTATCGTGATGTAATAACGGTGTTTAATACTAATTTGTGCTTTACCTTTTTTTCTGATTGTTACTTACATTATTTAATCGGCAATAGATTTAGAACATATTAAGTAAACACATAACCGGAAAATAACCAAATATAAATACACATACACTCACGCCTTTAATCCCCGAAGGAGTAGGCAGAGGTGTAACCAGTACACCCCCTTTTCGCCGAATTTCGGTCCCAAAATGTGATAGGGGCAAGCCTATCGCCATACCGGGCACAGATTCCAGACTCCGGGCTAATACTGAGCATTTCCAGATAGAAAAACACAATATAACTTTACCCGATCCGGGTTTGAATCCGACACCTCAGCACAGCAGTCGTAACGCATGCGCAATTACAACTGCGCCACCGAGGCAGTCTATATAAAAATATTATATATATCTATGTATATAAAAATATAATGTCTATATCAAATATAAATAATGGTGTATATTTTTTATTATTTATAGTATAATGAAACGTTTTAAAGAGTCCATATGCTAGCGTATTAAGGACAGTATTAATACATAAGCATTACGTTTTAAGGATTAAGGACAGGACCTCAATACATATACTACTTAAATTAAGTCGAAGTCTATATTTTTACTTCCTTTAACAAATATGACATAAATTGATTCGATTACATCGATAATGAATTCAGACGCAACGAGACGCAAAACGTGAACTTTCCACCTCTTGCTCTTTGTCAAAAACAAATTATCAAGAATAGCGCCAATAAGAGATTATAATCAGCAACATAGGCTGATTAATTCTAATCAGACCACACGAATACATTACGTATACGTTTCGATATATAATGAATAGTTTCGACACAACATGTTCGAGATATGAGAAGCCTATTTGTCTGTCACATGGCTTTTATTTCATAATTGCTTGACCTACAGACCTAACCAACTACAAAGATTTCTCACTGCGTGAAAGCTCAGATAGTTAAAATTCTAAATTGCGAATTGTCCTAATCCACATCGTGAACAGCGAATTTGTTGAGCTAATTATATTGAACTGTGTAATTACTTTCCAATTAGTTGATTACCTATGCATCGAAATGACCTGATCGGCTATTGAACAATAAGGCTATAAAGAATCGGGGCCACCGCTGCATGCAACTTAATAGCAATCTATCAAAATAACTACTTCATAAGTGTTTAAACACATTTGAAGCAATGTTGTATTTATAATCATAAACTAATTGAACACAGACAAATGCAACTAAAACAACACAATACTATTTGAAACGATAACAATATTTTCAGTGAAAAGAACAATGTGTATGCAACTAAATTACTAAAGAGATTTTATTAGATAAGTAAATATGTGGTTCGTGCTTATTAAAATACAAATACACGCGATATAATCAGCTGGGACTTATATTATGCAATAACAGTTTACTTGCAAGCTTGAACACTCGCTAAGAATTTAGAAAAATACCACTTAAGTAACTGTTAGCTAGCGCGGTAGAGACCACAACAAAGTTATTTTTATATTAAAAAATGTTTGTCATTTGATTGAATGCAGTTGTCTGTGAACTATTGTCATTCAAAATAACGAATGTTCATACGTGGATATTTTGTAGTGCTAACTCGGAGTGGTGCGCTTCGACAAGGTCAATCCATTCAAATGGGAAGATCCTTCGTGGATTTAATCAGCCTGTTTGCCTCTCTATACAGAACTAATAGCGGAAAGTTTAAGAAATCTTGTTTGAATATATTAAATGTTAAAGAGTAAGGAATTCGTGACAAGTGAAAAGAATGTTACTTTCTCGAAGTTTGCTGATTTGTTTACATATTTTCGAATTTAGCACTAATTTATATGACACGTTATATCTCTTCACATACATGAAACATTTATATTAATTATTTAACATTCTACTTTATGTAAATATGAATTCATTGTGTACGTTTTAGACTATGTACATGTCGTAATAGGCCATAAATGACCCAACAACGAACACTTATACCGTTGCATTCCAAATATGTATTTAGCAATAGAAATAAATTGATTATTACATTGCACGAGTAATAAGGTCGAACGTAATAGAGGTAGCTTTTCCACTAGATCTAAATAGCCATGCTTTTAGTGTATATCGATACGGATGGTGCGTCTCCTTAGATTCTGGGTGTGACGTCACCGGCGCGGCGCAGCCACAGCGCAACACGGAACGAATGTGAAAGTTCTCCGTGACCGCAGTGAGCAGCCGCACAAGGTGCTAACCAGTTGTTTAACAAAACACCTACTAAGTATACTATTACATGCTATTAATAAATAGTCATCAAGGCTAAACATTTTCCACTGTGTATACCTTAAAGGTCAGAGTTGGTCCGTGCGCCAGCACCGCTGTAGCGCTTAAAGGTACATAGCGTTCTGAATGTTCACGTACTGTGGCTGAAAGTGAATCGTGAACCGATTACACGTTTGCGCAACTCCAGAACGTTTTCTCATTATATTACCCAAATGAGAAAGCTTGTATTGAATTTAAATTGTTTCACAACACAAGTACACATGCAAAATATACGCAATGCGCAAGTGATACATGTATACACTGTACAGTATACAGAAGCAGCGGTGCCTATCCTTGAAAGGTACGAGTGGCAGCGCGTTGATGTCCTTTGGTCGTGGATGCAAGTCGTTCGCGGTCGGCTGCATTCATTTGTAAACTCTGCGGAGACACAGTCCACCTCGCGACAGTCGACGGTCGGGCCCGAGCCCCGAGCTCGGTACCACTTCACTGTTCACTATGTGCGACACTGGCCATTGACGCAATCACTAAATAATTTGCAGATGAGCCGTTGAGAGGCGTGACGTCGGGTCACCCGTGAACCCGTGACATCGCGAGGTGGAAGGCATCTGGATGCGTAAGATAAAGGTTAGGACTCACCGCAGGCGAATAAGAGACACGCGGCCAGAGTAGCGACACGGGCGTAGCGCGCCATGACGGGATCACAACAGGTCGTTGCGCGGCCGTCGTGCGATTAAATAGTGGCCTCAATCTGCGCCCCGCGCGCCCCGCTCGCCCACGGCGCTACACCTCTGCCAACACCCTTCGCGCTCATCAGCTGTGAATCATCTGCAACTGATGCTGACCAGGAGCACCACCAACGAGAGATCCTGTGTCATGGCTGCTGCGTCTTGCGTAACCAGCGCATCCCCGGTGTTATGTGCTGTTACACACGTAATAAAACTTTAAAATATATAACAAAATTAAGTGACTCGTTGTTGATGTTGTGAACTTTTATATAAATACTTTGTAGATTACCTATAAAAATATTTTTCAGTTTGGCAATAACGTATGTCGAAATTTGAATTAAATATTTTATTTTTCATTTGTCATGGTCTAGTTTGTTATAAGAGAATAAATAGCATTAATTACAGTATTTATTTATATATTTGCTTTTAAAACATTATTTAATCTAAGTAACGAATCACTGCATAATAATACATTTGTAATAATAATGTAGTGTAGTAAAACAAAAAAAAAATATAATATTTAAAAAATGTCATTAATAACAATTATTATTAATAATTTTTAATTAAATTTATTTTACCGATATATTCATATTTCCATACCTACCAAGACAATTTAAGAATATTTAATTTCAACAACTTATCGCTTGTGTATTTATAATTATATTTGGTCAAGACTTTACGTACTTAATTCGGATAATAAACCTTTACGAGTTTTGAACATTCACGTTTCCTGATAGTTGAAAAGGTCCTGGGAATTTTATTAATCTATTATAAAATACGTATATTACATAGAGTCAAAACTAACATCTCTTTCAATAATCACAAAATCTCACTGTCACGCCTAACAAACTAATACGTCAGGTGAAGATATTTATACGTATGTACTAAAAATATGAAAAATCAATGTCGAAGAGGGAACTCGGTTTTCAAATACTCTTTCAACCGGGATCTATAGGCGGGAAGAATAGCGAGAAATGGCTAGAGAGAGATATACATATAAGTAAAGTTGTAAGTTTATTTAAGTGCAGCTATAAGAAACGTGTTGAATGAAATCTTCGCCACCTGTAGATCATCATGACATTTTCTCTTACCAAGCACCAGTGTAAGTACTGCAGTCTTCTAAGTTGGAGATCATTGAAGCCAGTGAAATTACTGGGTATTATGAGACTTAACATCTTTTGGTTCTGGGTGACGCGCGCAGTGCAATGCCATGTCGCACGTTGTACTTTAAAGTTCTAGAGTGTTTTGCTATTTTTATTGGCATGTGTGGACTTACTCGTCTTGTGATAGGAAGAATAAATAACGTCAGTCGAGTCGGCTCATTCATGCTGTTGACAAAATTGGCTATAGTGCAGATTTGCCAGTTTTTTAAGGTCTTTGTTGTAATGATAAGAATAAAATACTGGCTTATTACTTACTTACGAATAATAGTTATGCATATATATTCAGACTTCCCATCTACGGTTCCCATGTAATCGCAAACATTCTGGATGTATGGAGAGAATACCTGCCCATGAAACTGAAAATTTGGGTTAAAAACATATTTTGTTCCTAAAATATTGTTAACCTAATTTATAATTTATTTTTCTAGTGAATGTAGTAAGATGCTGTCTGTAACACTGTAAATTACATGCGGTTACGTAAAGAAAATTAGTGAGAAAGTAATTTTTCACTTGCGTATTCTTGTTGCCACTACCGCAAATATTACGGTTTAATCTTCAAATGAAATTGGATAGGAAGAGCCAGTTCAGTGTATAATAATAATATTTCTTAGTCAAGACTTATCGGTGCCACATAGGTGATTTGATATAACCGCACCGCAATCAATGTACACAATGGATAATGCGCGCGCAAAGATTATGAATCACGTCTAAATAACTCTAGTAAATCGAACTAGTTTATTACATTGTTCTTAGTTGACTAAGAACATTGATATTGACTCAGTTATCTGAGGAGATTATTATCGAAAACTTGCAAATCTATTGCCTATAGGAGAGTAACAAAAGGCGCCTTATATATTTTTTATGTTTCTTCAGTATTTCATAGGTAAATTCTTGTGTTGTGTTGTGGGTATCAGGGACTACGAGAGACTTTCGGTCTCACACCACCCAGACCCCAGACACAAATATCTGTCTGTCACACATACATTTGTCCCAGCGTGGGAATCGAACCCAGGGCCTCTCGACGGGCCACGTAGTTTTTCGACAACACATAGTTTTTATTCAATTATACAATAATTGAAAAATAAACATTGGTCGACATGACCTTTTTATTACTCAAAATTGTATGTTAGTGACCCTGGGTCTCTTTGTTATTTAATTCCATTGTAGCGTCCATCAAACGTTCATTTAATGGAGATAATGATTTTTAAAATACTTCTGAATATAGAAGTCTATCCAATATATCCACTTTGATAATAATTTTCTATCAATGATGATGAACGTATGGTGATGTTGACTGTAGATTACGATAAGTGAGTTGGATGTTAAGTTGAGAATGTATAAAATATAATACTCGGCACACCGACGAGTCATATCGAATGAACACATGCTTTGTGTTTAAATTGTATATACCCTTTAGAAGTGGCAAAATTATGTTTATTATTCTTTTTACAATAAAAAGTTTCTTATGTACACGTGAATAAAAAGAATAAGAAATAAAAATAATAAATAATACTAGCCCTGTATTAAACATTGTCCCACTGCTGGACACAGGCTTCCTCTACTAATAAGAGGGGTTAGGCCTTAGTCCACTACGCTGGCCTGCGGGTTGGCAGACTTCACATACCTTAGAAATTCGTCAAAAAATTCTCAGATATGCAGGTTTCCTCACAATGTTTTCTTTAACCGTTAAAGCAAGTTATAATTAACATTTAATACACACATAACTTTAGACTCTTGGGTTTCGAACATACGACTGCCAAGACGAAAGAAATAAAAAGATCATTATAATTATTTGAGAGTTATTAAGAAACAGATTTTAAATGGTTTGCAGGTTGTTTGGGGCTATATAGATCTAAGCTTCAGTAGGTACGATGAAATTTGAACAGCGGCCGTTTCTTCTCACTATCATTAATGTGTTGCTATTGCTACGTAATTTTAAAAACCTCCGAACTTCACGTGTAGGTTTACGGGTCTTTGATAAAGACTTACATGTTTTATTAAAACAAAACCACTGTTTTATCTACAACAAGATAGGTCTGGCTCGTTAAGAGTGACTATTGTCTCATAGAAATCCGACGTCAAGTAGCAACTGCCTTGTGCTGTGGACGCTGAGCAATTTTTCCGGAGGGTCCAAATTACCCACTTCCGTTGCTGCTCCAATTTATAAGTTTAACCTTACCATTATAGTCTGAAGGTGGCTTAATTGATCTGGTGTTAAATGTATTAATAACCAGTGGAGACATTGGTTTTCAGGTGACCCACGTGCTAGTTTACCAATATCTGCTACAAATAATCGAAAAAATTACTGATCTGTATAGGTCTGTTAGCTTTATAAAAAAATATTATACGCCAGCGACCGATGGTTTGATTGACCGATGTTTCAATTTAATCCTTTTTTTTATACAACGATGGTGGCATACAAGCTTACGGCCCGCCTAATGGTGAGCGCTTACCGTAGCTCATGGACGCTTGGAACACCAGGAGCATCACATGAGCGTTGCCGACTCTTCATGAACCTATCCACTCCATTCTTGAAAAACCCCATACTATAGTCCCCTTGGAAAACCTCGGCAGGGAGCTCATTCCACAATGGAGCGTTCGCGGGAGGAAATTCCTCTGAACCCGCGCTGCGGCATTTAGGTCAATATATTATCCATGTTAAGATATAGGACCATTATTTATCCCTTAATTAGGCCTATAATAATCATAAAATTATAAAACCTAGAAATTTACTAATTCAACATTTCACATACTTACCGTTTTGCATGTAGCCTTTGTGACTGTTTATTTCAAGTGTATGGCATAGGTCTTACTTTTTACCGAGGGTTTTCGTATACTTTATAAATAACGCTTTTGCAAACAATTGAAAAGTAGACGTAGAAAGGATAAATGAAAAATAAGAAGGTTCCAATTCAATCGATGCAGCGATTTAAGTGATTTAAGTTCTTTTAAAAAATAGTGTTTAGGAAACTAATGTGATGCGTGATGACTATGAAGTATATTGGTTTTATTAACGGTTTAAGATAAATGTGCAGTTTAGTATAAAGGGAATTAAAAACTATAATTTAAACGAACGTTAATTTACTGAAAGCGTATTATTATAGTAAGATTTTAACTATAGTGTCTGTGTACACTGTCTGTAAGGTGATTGACAGTATAACAATACTATCGCCCGTGTATTATACACTGCCCCACTGCTAGGCACGGGCTTCTTTTACCAATAACAGTGGTTAGACTTTAGTCCATCACGCTATACTTATAAATTCTTATGGAGAATTCCCAGTTTTTTCCGTCAGCGTTATTTATACTTTAATAAAGCTGAATAGGCACTCTGTCTGTACATTAAATATTTTTTATCCTAACCTGTTATATTATAATTATCGATAAAGAACCCAAAATAATTGTTTTTGGATATATTGTCTGTCTGTCAAGGCATCACGTTCCAAGTACTGTATAACTACAAACTGAACAAAGATCTATGAATTAAGTTGTGATAAAAAGTAAAAAAAAACCACTTGTGCAGAGTTGCGATCAAAGTAACTGGACAATATGTACAAACAGGTAGCAATAACGTATCAACCGGCGTAGAAAAAACCCATTACAGTTTATAGATATTGCTTTATTTATTAAAATTATAGCCAAGTAAAGTTCAACTTTTAGATTTTGAGCTAGAATATGTAGGTATAAAATTATTAACAGTCACAAATCACAGGAAGATATATCACTAGAGAGAGAAAAATAAAATCATTTTTCTACATAGACCTAAGTATGTATTAGTTATAATATCACCACTGAAAGTCCTAATATAATATGATCATTTATTCACTAATAGTTTTTTAAATACATTAATGAAATCTTTTCACTAACAGTGTCAACTATTTTCCTATGTTATCTACGTAAATCACATATATTTTATTCTATGACAACAAGACACGTCAAATACTTATGCTAAGGAGATAAACCTAAGCCACTTATAAAAGCACAATATCTAATCATTATTGTACTACACGTAAACTTCACTCTACCATAGATGATCATATTCTAATGCGGTGACTCGGTAACTCGGGCACTCCTCTGCATGGAACTCGGTCAATACATACGATGAGATAAAGCAACTGAAACGCTAACGAATTATTTAAAGATACCTAACAATCAATATCACAATATCGCTACATTGATAAGTAAAGATAAGAAGAATAAACACAATTCGCCGAATCTCACTCGTTTGCACAGAGATTATTACATAACTGTGAAACTGGCATACTGACAACATGTTTTTGTGTAGGCACATGTGTGCATCATTGTTATGATTCGACCTTATTGCTTAATATCACTGGCTGAATAACAATAAATAAGCTTAAAGATAGAAAACATTGTTCTGTTTGTAAAATTATTTCCACGTCAAATCCTAATAAATATTCGGTGAATATAATTCGATTAACTGATCCGTACTATAGCAGACACCAGTTATGTATAAGATGTATAAGTACACAATATGTTGTTTCTAATGAAAAATATTTTGGGTATTGCCCAGACTTCAGGATGTTCTGGCTAAACGTGTACAAGACTATTAACAATTATAATAAACATATTATAAGTCGCGTTTTAAATATGCCATTATAAAATGAATATTACATTGCTAATTTTGTAGATGGTATAAAAATCTTGCATTATATTTAGGAGGTGTAGTTAATATTGCCAATATAAAGTTATAAGATAGGTGTACGGCTTTGCGACCACTTACAAAATCAAATGCTTCAGATAACACTTTAAATACGAAAAAACGTGCTTATGAGTTTGGAAAAATTGCGTTTTTCGAAATACTTGTTTATATTTTTTTTTATTCACTACTTTGCTTCAATTCAATATTTACTTTATCTCGCAATTAGATATTTACTTTAGAATTAACTAGATTTATGAACAAATAATTTAACCAAACGTTTGCGCACGTTTTAGCTGAGACCGAGCAATTCCCTTTCCGTGGTTAAATATTACATATTATATTACAAATATAGCGAAACTATAAATAAAATTATTTAAATTATCGTATTAGCTCCGAATTTACTCATTACAAAACAGAAACAAAAATCTACATTTATACCAACAAGTTTTCGAACTTTCTGGAACAGAGTATAAGTTAAGAATAATATAATGATAAATAGGACGCAATCGCTATGAGATCTTATTCCATACACTATCATATCTAATATGTAAATGTACGTTCCGTTGAAATATGAAGTAGCATTTTTGAAATAAATAAATTATTCAATAAATAAAATATAGGATTCTTGGTTGACTCGTTTTCAATTATCTAAAGTAAATCGTAGCTTTTTTATGAACTATAACTTAAGTCATTAACGTTTGTTTCATAAAAATGCATTAGATTTAGGTACTCATACATCTATCGGTATATTCGAACTAAGCGATCATATAGCAAACCTATATCGTAAACAACCACATGGAAACAATATAATTTAGTATATCAAAATATAAGTGTTTTATAAACTCCTTAACTACTAAAATTATCTACGCTTTCTCACGAAGATATTATTATTAAAAGGCGAAGAACTATTTAATTTATTTCTATCAATAGGTACATAGACGCCTGAACTTATATAATTGTAGATTACGACACAAAAAAATCTACAAGATATTCTATTCCTATTTTAATTTTATATAAAGTATCCAGGCTTACTATATGACGTTGCTAATGTTCATAAATCAACAAAACTGATTTTCAAAATTTTTCAGCCATCCTCAAGTCAAAAACATACTCACACAAATATTTTGCATTATATAGGAGTACATAATGTAGTAATACGTCACAAGCATAATAACAGATATTTCTCAATTATGTAAAATCCATTTAACGGTGCACGCTTTCCCACCATTATTAACCATAAGTTAATAGACAGTAATTAAAATACCACGACAGTAACATTTACACATTTATATTTTAATGTGTATTACACCAAGAATTTTGTACAAGAAACTACTTCGATTACACAACGATGAAATTTTCTAAAATTCACAGAAGATAATTACTAATAGATGTATCGAAATTACTAATCGGTATTAGCCATCACTGAAGCGCTTTAACATCAGGTACTAACGAGTAACGAGTAAACATTTATGCGCGACTCTCAGGTGTACAATATTATTATGCACCTACAGCTAATGTATGGTATTATTTCTTTCTAAAACATATTATTTACTTTAATTCCATGAAACATGTATGTTAATATATATAAAGGTATGTAGTTATTAGTACGACATTGAGATTTATTAGAAGAATATCCAATACTAATGACCATTAGGACGTGTTTTAATAAATAATTTTACTATGTTAAGAGGAAAATTTAACTGGGCTACGACAAATTGGGCATTTAGATGGCGCAGGTTAGAAGTAATTTATTAAGAGCCACATGGGTGGGGGCTATATTGGAATAATATTTATACATCGATTTAAATATAAAGATAACACTAATACTCGACTTGGTTGACTGGGAGAGAAAGCCTTTGGCAGACTTAATGCCTATGTAACTTGTATGAGAATTTATCCCAAGAGGAAAAGAGGCGCACAAGCGAGAAGATGGGTCAACGAAATAAGAGCTTTTGTTGGACCCCTTTGGACAAGAATAGCTCAGGACCACGTAGAATGGAAAAGACTGGAGGAGGCCTTCGCGTCTGGCGACGCACTGGAAATCAAAAGTAAATAAAGTGACCGATGTGCTAGATTTATTATAATTTTAGAAACTGTAACTTTTTTTCAGTAAAGGCTTAATAATAATAAATGTAACTTGTAACTATAAAAAGTTTCAATAAAATAAAATTAATACAGTTACTTAATTTAAGCAATTGTTGTAAAAATGTTCGCAAAATGATTAATTCTTAACGTTCCATACGTTCTTGAATTTGCATTCGTTCTTGCAAACATTTGCAATATATATTCAGTTTATTGCAATAATCTCGTGACTTGAGTCTTAATACAAGGTTCTGAATGTTTATCGAGGGTCGCAATTGCTCAGAGGGAGACGTGTGGCCTTTGTACATTTGTACATTCATGGTGCGATCCAGAGACCGATGGCAGCGCGAAATCCTCAATTATACTATGAGAGAGTTTCTAAGGCCGAAAGATAGTAAGCCAAAATAGTAGTGCATATGCGCAGTATCGGCAAGAACTCAGCAACACCAGGATCCGCCGAGACCGTTCTTGCACCGAAGGACCGCGGGGGTTTTAGTCAAAATACTGACGTAGGAAAAGTGGTTAGAGCGCCAAACTAACGTCACTGAAAAGTAAACTTGAAACCGAAACCGACATAGCCTCCCGCCATCCCCGGGTTAGGAACGATATCCGTAAAATGGATTTTCCTCGTGGCCAAAACACTAAATGAATGTACGTATAGTGTGCTTTTTCATTCTGAATAGTAATTTGACAGATACAAAATACAAATGTCGTAGATGACTTCTAAAAGCTTTATTATAACGTTAAATATTTTGTGAAGCAATCTAGCAGAATATATCGTGTGTGTGAAGTTTTATATTTATCAATGCTTGTCAGGTTAGAAAGTTGCTAAAGCACTGTATCTTTTAGATTTGTCAAGTTAGACCCGGGTATTAAAATTTTACTTTATAGACTTTACTCGTGATTAGCTAGATTTTTATTATCTAATATGGTGACTACTGAGAACTGTTATATCGTTAAATTAATAAAATGATGAATATTACCATATAATATTATTATATAATTACAAGCTGTGAAGGTTACAAAACTAATTATGTAAATGTTTACTTCATCAAATGCTTTTAACATAAATGTGAATATGACGTTTACGATACCAATCGTATTTCTTAAATAAACCTTAAATTCAACATATCTATCAGGTACCTACTTAAAAATACTGAGGTAAGTATATAAAAATATGAAATAATTAATCTAGATCTACATCACTTAATGCCCGTATTGCTTATTTTTCTCAGCTATTGTGGTGTTATTGAACTCGTCGTTTTACAAGTAAGCACATGGATGGTGTGTGGTGTACACTCTACACTCTATGTGAGCAGCAGTGGTCGCTCGGCGTCGTCCTGCGAGCGCGCGGCGTGCTGTGGCAGCGACTGTGGCTGCGGCTGCGGCGGAGTGCCGTCACTCGTCGCACTCTTGACACTGGTACTTGCGGCACTCGCGGCAGTAGCGGCACTCCCAGCTGTCGCGTCACCGTTGGCAAGTAGCGCATCTCCGGCGTCTGCTTCAACCCCTATCTCCTCCACCTAGAATCACGCCATTCACACTCCTAAGTCGTATTCACAAATAATATAAATTGAATAATTAAATAAATTAATTAATTTATTTGATTATTCAATTATATGCCAAATGTGTTATTTTACATATCGTATATAACTATATCTTCAATAAATATATAAGAAAATCTGGTTTGACTTGTTTTCGAAAAAAATAAAAATCATAGTCGTCTACTAGGCCGTGCGTATGCCAATAATGCAAATTCTTATAAAACTTGTTCAATAAGCCATTATTGAAGGTCGAGTAATAGTAATTTTAGAAATTATCAATATATTTTGTTTTTTTTTCAATCTAACTACATGTCGCTTTTGGCTATAAGAACATGAAAATTTAAATAGATACATAATCCTTGTGCTAATACATCCTTAATCTTATAAAATTATTCAATGTGACATGTTTTAACTAAATATATAAATAACCATGACAACTGATACTAATTCGTAAACAAAAAATACTTAACCACCTGATTATTAGTAGTCCTAACATTTTAATTGAATTTAAAAGCCATTATTTACTTAAATTTATTTATTTTATTCTGGCACGGCCCAGTGACTCCACTGCACTTGATGGTAAGTGGAATGCAACTATGTCGTCGACTATTGAGAGACGGTGCGACCTTCGATGGTCGCGAGAACTATGCCGGCTTGAAGTAACTGGATATGCACCGGCTGACCCCGGAATATAACTCGCCTTAACGAGTCACTGTGGTGGTGTATCCATCATGCGTATGATAGGCGCTATCCAGTCGGCTTAATAGATATCTCGTTCACTCCTCCAACAATGATAAACAACGTTATGGTCTTCTGTCTTGTTTGTTCTTACACGTGGTGAAGCAGCCGTCAATCCGGGCAGTTTATCGGTCCAAGCCGAAGACCACAATATCGGCCTGTTCAGATAGACTGTCCGAATCAAATCGACAATGATAAAATCTCACGTAGCGATGATCTCGAGCACAACATATTTGGTCGTATAGAAAATATTACAAAATAGCAATATATAATAATCCTAGCGGACCGTTCAGACGTTGTCCTGCCCGTAAAAGCAGCACCACATCGACTGCAGCGCCATCTGCCGGGCTGATTTGTGAATCTAAACCATCCAGGGCGCCACCCAAACGCATACAAAAAAATCATTCAAATTGATCCAGCCGTTCAGGAGGAATTCGGTGACATACACACGTACAGTAGAATTATATATATAAAGATAAGAATGCATATTATAATGGACTAAATAAAACAAATATTAATACAACTCAATTATTATTCGTTTAAAAAACAAATAATTGCCTTGATGTTTTGTTATTTAAACTGAATTCAAGTTCGTCATATCTATTTTGGTCAGTGTAACGTGCCTTAAACATTTAGGAAGTAGTTACGCATGTACTTACTGTCGGCTTGGCATGGCCGGCGGGCGAGTCTCGCTTGCCCTGCAGATAGTAGGTCATCAATTGGCCCTTGCCTTTGACCGCCACTAGACCGCGTTGTTCAAAATAATAGCCGAATTGTTCTAGAATATGACATGTTTCCTCAGTCACCTGCAAATGCAATGTACTTAGTTCACACGTATATGAATAAATATGCTTATTATCCTCTTACTCTATTTATTTAGTTTTTCAAGATAAACGTAGCAATTCATTTAGATCATAATCACAAAGAAAAATGATTCCATTTTTATAAACTACATAATTATTATAAAAAAAAACATTAAAAATAGTTATTTTCTATGCAATTGGGTTTTACGTATACTATAATAAATAATAATAATAAATAACACCCAACAGTGTTGTGGGTTTCAGGGACTACGAGAGACTTCAGTCTTACAACACCCACACCCCGGACACAAATATCTGTGACACAAACATTTGTCCCGGTGTGGGAATCGAACCCACGGTCTCTTGTTTCACAGCCGGCTATTCGCCAACTGCGCCACGGAGGCTGTCAAAGCTATAACTATAAAGCTACGTTTTCTTTACAAAGAAGGTCTCAAAAGCAAAATAACAAATGCAGTTTATATTGTTTTTTTAATTATTTAAATTATGACAAATTAAATCTTTTCAAATCATCAATTCATAAACATAACTTGGTTTTGTTTTCTTAAAAAAAATCAATTTACAATGTTATGCATTACCACAAGTTTGATTAAAAAATTCAGCCTCGGTGGCGCAGTTGTAATTGCGCATGCGTTACGACTGCTGTTCTTAGATCTCAGGTTCGATTCCTGAAGGCCACCATTGGTGTTATGCAAATTGAAGAAGAATCGTATGCCTTTGTTGGACAAATTTAAATGTGAATAGATGGACAAATGACCTTGTAAGGCGAAGTTAAAAATGTTCTACTAGCTTCGTACTTTCATAGTTTTTGTTGGTGTTTGTGATGGCCTAGTTGTAATATTGGAGATCCAAATTCTTACTTACTTACTTACTTACTTATTATGCAGAATTATTCTAGTTTGGCTTTTATATATTTCCAAATATGAAGAATTAGGTCAGTATTAAAAAACCCATGGTAAAAAAGAAGTAATTTTTTAAAGACACGCTAAGAAATTTTAGGGCTTAAAGTAGTTATAGAGAATAGATTGAAAGATAAATAATTATGATTGATATGTACCTATATGCGTCAAAGTTACGAGCTTATTAAATAGGTACCTACATATGTTTACAGTATTTTTTATACGTACAATTTGCATAGAAACGTCCTAGTACATTTTATAAAAGGTTAAAATAAAAACATTAATGTTGCTGTAGAAAAACACAATAACAACAATAAAGTTCACGAGCTTCACGGTAATTATACAATTTTGATGTAAGTGAGTATTACAAGAAGACATATAAATATTTACGATCTATAAATAGCTGTCTCAGAGCTACTGAAATTATGAAATATTTTGCATCATCTGTCTTATGCGTGTGATATCAATGTATAAACATACTTATATAATCATTGAAATGAATAATGTATAATATTATAAAGAGCCCAAAAAGTACTGGACTGATTTTAAAAATTCGACATTTCAATGCTACATTATCACTGATTAATATAGGCTACTTCAATTGCAAGAAAAATATAAGGATCCCTACTAAAACTATAATAATGTTACCTAAGTTGTAAAAAAAAACCACACGGGTGGAGCCGCGAGCAACAGCTAGTGAATAATGTATTAGTTGTCTCCGCTGTCTGTCTGTTTGTTCCGACATTAGCTCAAAACTGCTGAACAGATTTCGATGCAGGATTGTGGATATAATAAGTTACAAGAACAATTTTTACCAACCTCAAAGAGTTTATAATTAAACATATATTTTATTCCTTTTTGCAAGTATTTATTCCAGGAAAACAATAGGGATAGTAAGGAGAAAAATAGCGAGAAATAGCTGCTGATTACCTACCGCACGATTTTAGAAGCACGCTACAAAAGCCAAAGCGCGCATTACGACATAAAACGTTCGATTGCTCATCATCGATTATTATAAAATTTTATGAAGAGTGAAGATCAAACAAATAAAATCTTGTGGCTTTGCAAAATATTATTACAAAGAGAAGCTTCCGCGTCCCAGTGTCCGTGTACATGGACTTTAAATGTGAAACAGTGTTGTTTTATTGATCGTGAATTTGATTAGATATTGCCGATGCCGGTCAAATGAAATTGCACCGACTGCAAAAAAATATACAGTAGTATTTTTATGCAACAATTTAATTTAATTGTTGTAAAGCTGTAAATATATAACAAGTAAATGGAAGTATATTAAATATGATAAATAACTACTAAAATTGTTTTATTATCTGTTTAGTGATGATTTTTAAAGCCATTTAAAAACTGTTTTAATAGTTATTACAGTTTAAAGGTCCGAGTGTAAACACTAGCAAGCATATTACAAAATAAGCATAATTATATTTTATGTAGGTATCTTATTACACACACACACACATAAACTCACGCCTGTAATCACCGAATTCCTGTAACCCACTTTTCGCCGAATTTCGGTCCCATAATGTGATAGGGGGCGAGCCTATTGTCATACCAGGCACAGATTCCAGACTCTGGGCTAATACTGAGGAATTTCTAGATAGAGAAACCCAATATCACTTTACCCGGGGCTCGAATCCGAGACCTCAGCACAGCAGTCGTAACGCGTGCGCAATTAATTACAAATGCGCCACCGAGGCAGTCTTCGAGTCTTTCGAGGCAGTCAATTAATATATTAGGAAAAGTACATTAACAATTTTCGGGCTTCTCGGAGAATCGCATCATCGCCGTTTTTTGGATAGAGCAGAAGAAACATTTTTGATATGAGGTGAGGTAGATCACGAAAGGTTAGCAAAAATGTTCTACAATGCATCTATTTGGATTACGGTCTAAGAACAAAGGGAAACGTAAGTTATATATAACAAATTTTCTAACCCTTTCCATTAATTATGTCTATTTTTTATGATTGTAACATTAGTCGTAACTCTTTCTATCCCATTCGCTATGTAAGCGTGTTTATGTTCATATTTTTTTTTATGATGGCACGGCAAAGTGACCACACTTATGATGGTAAGCGCAGTGCCGTCCAATTAGAGTATCGAGTAGCGAGAGACGATCTGTCTCCCGCTACTCAACACAATGATGCCGGCCTGCTTCTTCACACTACGCCATGGGTAAGAAGGTGAAGAAGCGGTCGAGAGTCTTTTGTCAGAGTACTCAGAAGGCCGCGAAACGGCCAAACATCGTACCCCAACTCTAGACCCCCGAGAAAAACCGGATGTACACTGGCTGATCCCGGAACGCGACACACTTGCGTGTTTTACATGCTATGGCGGGTTTTACACCCTGTGTACGGTGGTGGCTATCCGGGCGGTTATGAATATCCTACCACCAGCAAATGTAATGTATCGAAATTGGTTCGCAAGTGAATGTAAGGAAGTAACCTGTATGCATCCAGCTTTCCCAGTGCTCTCCATACGCGAGGCGACGTTGACGGTGTTGCCCCAGATGTCATAGTGCGGCTTGCGCGCGCCGATGACGCCTGCCGTGATGGGCCCGTGGTTGACGCCCATGCGCAGCACGAAGTGGTTGAAAGACTGCTCGTTGATGGCGGCTAGCACACGCTGCAGCTCCAGCGCGAACTCCACCAGGCGAGCGAGGTGCGCCCACCGCACCACCACACAGTCCGAAGGCTACACAACGTATTAGCATAGACAAAGGTCAACAACTTTAGACTGTTTTAGAGATATACTTTACATGACCTATATACATAATATCATTTTTAAACTCAAAATACATAACACAATGTGAACTACATACAATACCTACTGCGATAAGTTATGCGTTTCGGAAATTATCGTTTTAAGCTACGAGCTATCGCGTATATACTACGAATATTTAGACAAAGTCTGAATGTCCGCGACTATTCAGCTACTCGAAAGAAAAATAAGGAAATAACCTAATGTGAACTTCTTTACCTAGGATCATCATCATCGCATCTTTGTGAAAAGAAAAACTACGGAAAATACCGGACGCATACAAAATATATAATTCAAGAATATCCTTAACTGACTTACGAAGGTCTTATTTTAAGGTTAATCGCTAATATCAAAGAATTGTATCAAAATATAATTTATTGAAATAGATTTAAGATTTAAAGGAATAAAATTAATATACACATATTATGCTTTTGTTTTAATACTTTTGTTTACTTGTTCAACAATCAAAGTTTTTCGGTTTCTAAGTTGATATAAGAGTACATAAGTGCCATTTCCTCAAGAAATATCAATCAGCATATAGGTAATTTAATTATACTACTCAACAGAGCAATCGAAAAATAACGTTATTCAGCACTCTGATGTACAATACAATACAAAACTCTTTATATTGTGCACACAAAAAAGATACCTACATAAAAATGAACAACATACAATAAAATTACAATGATGTAGTTAGGGACAAAAACATTTATTAATTCCCTAAACCAAAAAAGTATCTAATATCTTGGATAACTTTAGTATAGATAAATGAATACTTTATAAATAATTATTTTTATAAATAAGAATCTGCTTAAATCTATGTTAATATAATATTAGTATTCAAAAAGTTTTACAACTACGTATTTATTTAACAACGAACAAAGAAATAGGTACCCCAAATGTACCTAACTATATTTCCTACAATAAAAAACGTGTGCATCATTACGGAAATAATGAAATCTGCACGTCATTATTATGCGATCTTATGCAACATAATGGGTAATGCCACATAGATATAGATTATAGATGACTCTTATACTGCACTTTTGCAAATTTCCGCGACAAACATCACAGTAAAATTGGATATTTCAATACCTGAACGTACAATATTGAGATTGGGTGGCTGGTGGGAAGTTAATTACAACCGACAGGATAACGTCGGGTGTAATTACCATAATTAATTATTATTTTTCACAAATAGTGAAAAATTTGCAAAGTGACTGGTTTCGGTTAATCGTAGGCTGAGTTCAACCATTAAAATATGTATATTGAATTACTTGAGACATTATGCTGACGTCTCTCGAAGGACGGTATTATTATTGGTCTGCATTGTACTTACCATCAGGTGAAATATGTACGAGCCAGTTTTAAAAAAAATTAATACGCGGGGGCTCATTTATATTAGTATTACAATATCAAACCACGGCTAAGCCGTGATTTTCGCGTGCATGTTTTGCGTAGTTCATAGGTATCTATGGTTTTTCTGTAGAAATCTAGAATCTTTTGTGAGTTGCTGGTGTTTAACACACAAAAAATTGATTACGAAATCTGTAGTAATCATCATTATGATCAAATACTCAAATTATTCAGTGATCCAGCTGCCGGTGAATAAGCCGCCTTCTCGTTGACTATGAAACTTAGCTGGGAACTTAAATGGTAAAAAAAAATATCCAACAGCAAACATTGAAACCTTGATTCTATTTTGTGGTCAACTTAAATGTTTTGCAGAAATATATAGTTATTTCAACTCAAACACCGAGTACAATGTTGTCCAACAAGAATATTAAAATATTATTATTTAAAAAGTGTTGTGTCATGCAGGCCTGCCGACCTTCAGAATAACAAAGATGGGTAATTTCAAGATGTCGCAACATCGCGTCGCGTCGCGGTCGTCTCATTCTTCTTACTGTTATGAATGTAAGCTGTACACACGTACCTGCATCTGTCGTGTGGGATTTAGGCCCGACGCAGCCATGTAGGTAGAACTTATCGTTTTTATCTTTATTATATCTTTACTGAACTTTGCATCTTCCAGCAACTGAAAAAAGGAAACAGTTTTGCATATAATAATGCACACGGATATCCCTTTCCAGCAACTAAGGAATTTATTTTCCTACATAAAATATGAATTCTTAAAAAAATATGTTAATAAACATTACACATTATTTTGTTTGTTTGAACGCGTTAACTGTTGTTTTAGTTCATCTAGGAACTACCGGTCTGATCTAATATAAATAAAATTATTTTGAGATAGCCTGTTTATTGAGACAGGCTATAGACTGTAAAACATTAGGTACACTGCAAGCTCATAGTGATACCCAACAAACAATGTAATACCTTACATATTTTTATTTTGTGACCTAAGTAAAAATATACACCCAACAGTCACAAACATGCCTGACCCTACACTAGGTTAAACCTGTATCTTAGCTATCAAGAACTACGAGAACATGGTCTCACAACACCCAGACCGATCAAAAATATTTGTCGGTCACAGAACTATTCGTCTTAGTGCGGGAATCGAAACCACTCGCCCACTGCGTCACAGAGGTATTATAATAAATAATACTAGCCCTGTATTAAACAATGTCCCACTGCTGGGCACGAGCCTCCTCTACTAATAAGGGGGTTAGGCCTCAAGACATTGGTTATAGGAGAAATTCAAATTCTGTCACCCAATTATTCAATTGTTATTTGTGGAAAGAATATTTATATCGAGTCCCAGATGAATGTGACAAAATAATACTTTTTCTCCATACAAACTCCACCACCAAATTGAACTAAATTTTTTTATTACTGCCGCCTTCTCCGAGGGATGCGGAATGAGAATAAAACGGTTATGCTCGACTAGCCGGTCTTACGACCCAGCATCCCCCTCGCCCGGATGATGGCTATCCGTGCTGCCGCTGGGCCGTGTCCCTACCCCCTATGCACACCCCACCCGACACTACCAGATCTTCGGCGCTTACGAAGCGATCCCGGGGTATTCTAAGCACCATAGGCCTTTTTTTTTTTTTTGTTGTCGCGGGGAAAGCGTTTTATTACTACCGCCCGCTCCGGGGGGAAGCGGAATAAGAATAAAACGGTTATGCTGGACTAGCCGGTCTTACGACCCAGCATCCCCCTCGCCCGGATGATGGCTATCCGGGCAGCCGCTGGGCCGAGTCCCTACCCCCTATGTACACCCCACCCGACACTACCAGCTAAAACCCCGCGGTGGCCTTCTTCGGCGCTTACGGAGCGATCCCGGGGTATTCTAAGGAGTGCTAGAATTGCTGCCGGAACCGCCCCTGCGCGGTGCTGCGTAGCAGCCCATCTCCATGGGAGGGCTTAGGAGCCCCCGCGCACCGAACAACGACAGCGAACGAGGCCTTACCACACGCGCTGCCGTCCATCTCGGGGTCGCACGATGCTCCGAAACTGGGAGTGCATCGATTCGGGCTGACGGCCCCCCGCTGCGAGCCCGCGACCCCCGATGGCCCCTATTAGTCGCCTCGTACGACAGGCAGGGGTTACCGTGGTGGAATTCAAACGCCCCCGTTCCACAGGGCGGGAGACGCCGGTCAGTCGTCCACCCGGCGCCTCCTACGTCTTCTCTGGCGGCGGGAGGGATCATTTCGTTCCCGATCCCTCTCGGCACTCTCCTTCTGCGAGATGACGCTCTCGCAGAAGTGGGCCACCGCACGCCAGGACCTCCGGCTGGCGACCATGGACGACACCACGGCCGGCAGCGAGAGGTCTCCTCCGACGACTGCTCTGAGAGCGCTGCGCTCTTCGTCCCAGGCTGGGCACTCCTCCAACGTATGTTGGGCCGTGTCCTCGTGGCAGTTGCCACAATGGTGGCACACGGCAGACACCTCCTTTCCGATCCGACACAAAAACGAACCGAAACATCCGTGGTCCGTCAGTACCTGCGTCAGCCGGAAAGTTGGCGCACCGGGGCGCCTGTCTAGCCATCTCTTTAGGACAGGACGCACTGCCGCGACGGTCCTCAAGCCCGCACTTGGGCTTTCCAGCCTGGTATGCCACTCCTCCACAGCGGTTCTGCGAAATCGGGTCGCAATCTCCCTCGGGGCCAGTCTCACCTGACGGCGACTGGACGCCTCCTCCCGCCAGAAGAACGCGGACGAGAGGAGTTTTGCGTCCAACTCCCAAGGGAGGGTGCCGGCCAATACGCAGGCCGCCTCGTGGGAGACCGTGCGGTAGCCCCTTACTATTCGCTGCGCCAACAAACGCTGCGGTTTGCGCAGCAAGGCGACGCAGCGGGGTTTCAGGGACTGGGCCCATACGGGACATCCGTACAGGGCCATTGACCGCACGACTCCAGCGTATAAACTTCGGCAAGGGCTATTAGGTCCCTCCAGGTTCGGCAGCAGGCGTCCGAGCGCGCCCGCCGCCCGCACCAATTTCGGCGACAACTCCTTGAAATGGGCACGGAAATCCCACCGGCTGTCCAGAATCAATCCCAAGTACTTCATTGTACAGCCGATGGGAATCCGCACCCCCTCCACATTGATGTGGGGCATTAAAGGTGGCCGAATCCGAGGACCGTGAAAGTAAAGGGCCTCGGATTTGTTCAGGGCCACCTTAAGGCCCAGTCGCCGAATCCTGCCCACCACCTGTTCGGTTGCGAACGAGGCGAGCAGGGTGGCCTCCTGGAAAGACCTGGCTGTCGCTGTTACTAGCGTGTCGTCTGCATAACAGACGACAGCGACGCCTCGGGGATTGGTACCACGGAGCACCTAGTCGTAGCCTATGTTCCACAGGAGAGGGCCGAGGACTGAGCCCTGTGGAACACCGCAGGCCATCGCTCTTCGGTGCCACCTGTCGGCGCCTGGATACACTATGTACCTGTCTGAGAGATACGAGCGCACCAGACGCCGGAGATACGGTGTCACCACGTGGTACCGCAATGCTTCCAGTATGCAGGCCCAGGGCAGGGTGTTAAACGCGTTGGCGATGTCTAGAGACACCGCCACCACCACTTCACCCCGAGCCACTGCATCCTCCGCTTGTGCCTTGACCCGCAGAATCGCGTGTACTGTCGATCGGCCTTGCCGGAACCCGTACTGGCACTGTGCCAGGTCCGGCCCGACCCCTTCAAGATGCTCGACGAGGCGAGCGTGAATGATTCGCTTGAAGAGCTTACAGACCTCGTCGAGCAACACGATGGGCCGGTAGGCCGATGGCGACTCTGCGGGCCGCCCCTCCTTCTTGAGCAGGACCAACTTCCCAGTTTTCCACTGAGACGGAAAACGGCCCTGCTCCAGGCACGCGGAGAACAGGCCACGAAGCCTAGTCCCCAGATGCTCGACGGCTAACACCCACGCACGTCCGGGGATACCGTCGAGACCCGGGGCTGTTTTCTTGCCCCGCAGCCGAAGCACCACCGCCCGAAATTCCTCGGGCGAAACCTCCGAAATAACCCTTGCCGAACTCAACGACGATGGCGTCGATGGATGTGACGCCATCGGTGGGGGAGTGACATCTTCAGTGGCAGGGAACAAAGCTGCGACGACCTCTTCGACTAGGTCGCCCCGGAGACTCTGCGTCAGTGGGGGCGTCCACGGGCGATATCTCCTCATCGCCACGCGATATGGACGCCCCCAAGGGTCGTTATCGAGAGTTCCCCGGAACTCCTCCTGAGCTGCAGACTTTGCCCTAGCTATTGCCACGCGCAGCGCTCTCTTAGCCTCCCTGTGGAGGCCGTGAAGCAGCCGCTCCTGGTCCTCGTCGCCGGGAAGACGGATCCGACGACGACGGTGTCTGGCGAGACGACGAAGGGCGGCCACGCAGGAGACACGTAACCGCGTGAGTTCCGCCGACCACCAGAACACCTGGCGCTTCTCGGGAAGACGTCGGACTCGGGGCATGGCCGCGTCGCAGACGCGCGACATCGCTGCCTCGAACCACGACGCCTCCTGCTCGACCTGCATCGGTGCCCTGACCCGCGATTCGCGACGGCCAGGTTGGCCGAGATCGCCCATTCCTCCAGGGCCTCGCCGCGCCTGCTGGTGACCGACGAACCCCAAGCCTGAGACTTGGCGTTGAAGTAGCCGGCAACGAGAACGGGGCGAGGCTGACTGCCTTGCACCACCAGGGCCCCTAGCCGAGTGAGAAAGTGCTCGAACTCGGCCAGGGATCTATTGGGGGAGAAATACACACCCACAATCCAGATCCCCCCCAACAGAACCGCCACACATCCCGCCCCCTTCGCTACTTTTTCGAAGGGTGGGGAGCCGGCGGCGCCCCGAGTGATGACGGCCACCAAACCGTTAAGGTCCCCTGCCCAGTCTTCCCTGGGGGGAACAAAATAAGGCTCGGCGACCACAGCCACTTGTATCGACCACCGCGCCATGCTCTGGACTAGCAGGTCCTGGGCTCTGGCGCAGTGATTAATGTTCGCCTGGAAAGCACCATAGGCCTGACTCTCATTATTAGAGAAGGCCCGTGTCGGGCAGTAAGACAGTAAGTTTAATATGACTGATGTTCTCTGCAAGTAAATCATCTGGTGTAATCAACGTGTAGCATAAAAATACACAATATTATATAAAAACATTATCATTATTACGTACCAAGTCAAAGTCTGATATCACTTCATTGAGAAACCGTAAACACTCTAGGCCTTGGTTGTTCACTGTTTCTTCCGAGTAAAATTCTGTAATGGTTACAAAAGATTTATTATGTTAAATATCAAATTAGAACTTGCTAAGGATTAAAATATTATATTAAATAAATAAATCCAACAATCTCGTATTTTTAACCCGACACTAAGTTAACTTGTGTCGTCAGCATCAGAAACTACGAGGAACTAAGGTCACACAACACCCAGACCCGTAACAAGTATTTGTGGATCAAACTTCAAAAAATGTGACGGTGCGTGTCGACTCCGCGGTCTCTTGCTTCACAGTTGGCTGCGTATGAATAAATAATAACACCCAAGAGTCACACGCATATCCTTGACCATGCAGCAAAATATGAGTCTCTCCTGTCATGGGTATAGGGAACTGCGAAATACTGGAAGGCAACCACCGTACAGATAGTGAAAGCCCAGCCACAAGAACACGTCCTACTTCCGGTAAGTGGCATTTTGAGGTTAGCCAGTTTATATCCAGATACTTAAGTGACGGCATAATTCTGGCGAACGTTGAGAGATGCGACGTTTTTCTATGGTTTACACCAGACCCGACGTAAATGATGGTGGATCACATAAAATTAATGAATGAATAAAGGAAATCATTAATTAATGAAATAATAAATGACTGGCCAAAAACAATTGTGTTTATTGTGTCTGAAATCTTAATTAATATACAAAAATATTTAAACAAATACCTATTAAAACTAAATATATATTTTGTATACACACTTGAATTAAATATAAATGATTGTAAGGAATAAATTAATCTATATGTGAAGTAAAAGAAACACGAAATGTAAGTATGAAGCACTCTTCAGGAAATAAACATTCAATGTTAAATATTCAGTTCCTGTCTATATCTCGTAACGAGTCACCAACAGAACTTGATTAATTAATTCATAGGCGTACTTCAACGGTACTAGGTAGTATAAATTCGACTAGTTTAAAATGACGCACCCACCTTGACATGTAAAAAATAATATAATAAACAAAGAAACATGGTCCCGTGGTTTTGCCGTGGTATTTTTTTTAGAAAAATGTATATTTATAAACCAAATTCGAATAAAATACCTAATGAGTAGGCAATACTTGGCTATTGATAAATATTAAGTTTTCTAAATTGGTAGCCAAAGATTTGCTTTTCCTTTTTGTAATTTCTATTATTATTCTCCTCATGTAACATAGAAGATATCTTATAAATGCAAATGATACCCTGGAGATAAACAGATTATGCAAATAAATTCTTAGAATAAAATAAGTGTTGTAAAATTCAGATTACGGGTCTAATAGACAAATAAAAACCATAAAAAGCCCTGCATCACGGGGCTCGTAACCTTGTCTTCAGTTGATAAGAAGTCGTTTTGTGCTCGTGAATTCGCCAAACAGCCCAATGTAAGACCGGCGCTGGTATTTAAACCCGTACACGCTGAGTTGCTGCCGTATTTGTTATAAGCATGTTGATTACTGAGTTTTTTGTTTAGTTTTAACTAAATATTTTTTTTGTTCGTGCTTTTAACAAATAAAGTATTTTTTTTTTTGCTTTCTTTTACACCCACGATACAAGTTTCCTTAGTGTGGGGGTCAGAACTATGAGTGTGACTGTTGGGAGGGTGTATATATGACGTAACTATTGAATATATATATTTTTTTATCCTGGGACGGCAAAGTGACCACACTGCACCTGATGGTAAGTGCAGTGCCGTCCAATTAGAATATCGAATAGCGAGAGACAATCTATCCCCCGCTACTCAACACAATTATGCCGGTCTGCTTCTTCACACTACGCCATGGGCAAGAAGAAGCGGTCGAGGGTCTTGTGTCAGAGTATTCAGAAGGCCGAAAAACGGCCAAACATCGTACCCCAACTCTAGACCCCCGACAAAAACCGGATATATACTGGCTGATTCCGGGACGCAACACACTTGTGTGTCGGGATCTGAATATCCTACCACCAGAGAAATCCACATAAAGCAATTTATTCTCAGCAATTCCTTACATTATTGACGTACGATCTAATGATAAAATCCCGTATTTATTAACTTTAATTTATTTTATTTTGCTGCTCGGTCCGCAAGACCGGTGTACACTGACAACACGGGCCTAAGCCAAGTAATTGTCTGT
The DNA here is from genome assembly GCA_905220505.1 of Laothoe populi. Lineage (NCBI taxonomy): Eukaryota > Metazoa > Arthropoda > Insecta > Lepidoptera > Sphingidae > Laothoe > Laothoe populi. The sequence goes on along the minus strand of HG992151.1, from coordinate 10,284,975 downwards.
TAGGTTTAAAATTAATAAGCTGATTGTAAGACTCTGTTTGCATAAACTTTCTGACAATTCTACAGGTATTTAAGACCACTTTTTTTTTATTATTATTAACTTATCGGTTGCTGAGTTCAATTATATGCCTTCAAGACCTATAAGTTCCATTAAGCAATGTTTATGCGTTTTGTCAACATACATTGCTTTCGGGAAGACAACGTCGGCCTTGGTTGATATCTATAATTTAAATGGTTTTCTATATTTAGGCGAATAATATAACACCTTGAAATAAAACTAATTTTACAGATTTTACCGCGGTTTATTCTACTTTTTTAACCCGACGCTTCGAAAGCTTTACACCTTCATGGTCACGGGGTAGACTGAGTTGTATGTCGTCACGAAAATATAGTGTAATATTTCTACCCTCCATATAGTTATAAAATTACTCTGACAGTTGGTCTTTTGGGTTCCGATTTAATTAAATGTATAATTGGATCCCAGGCTGGCGCTAGCCTTCAAGCATCTTCTCTATTGACATTTGAATATTTTTTTAATTTTCAATAGTATTGTTTAATAGTTCTATTTACCTGAGAAATTGGGCATGGAGGCGAATAGCACGCCGACCTCTGCATAGCTCTGGCTGTAGAGGTCACGATGGTGGTGGCGGGCTCCCATGAAGTGCGTGGCGACGTGCGGCGGCAGCACGTTGTGAATGAGCTGCTGGTTACGGCGGCGCAAGTCGCTCGCCTGCTCCGCCTGCGCGCGCATGCGCTCGCCGCGGGAGTGCCTCGCGCGTTCCAGGGATTCCGTCTGGACACCATACCACACATTCACATATACACTCTACACATTTATGTTTGCAAACAATATTTGTTCCAATTTATTACGTGCCCATAATAAAGCAGTTTAGTTGAACAGTCAATTATAAAAGTATGCTGCAGATCCGATGACCTCGAAAACATTATAGGTATATACTAATGAGAAAGTTGTTTTGCTAAACGTCCGTATAAAATATGCAGACATTTTTGTTCCCTGCTTTCCGCAATTTGTTTTATAAACATATTGTATTGACTCTATCTATAAACATTTTATGGCAACATAAAGCGTCAGTGATCAGCCTTAGGGTCACTGCGTCTTCACATTGGTTCCATGAAGCATGTACATATATGGGAGCCCATTCCATTGTAGCGTCACAAACGCATCTCGGTAGGGAGCACTATATTCTTTACTAACGCACGTGGGCGTGGAGCCGCCCCTGGCGCCTTCATTAATTGCTGTGGCGTTGATATATGAAGATGTCACCGACGCTCGCATCCAACACTTAAAGGCATTCGCAACTTTTTGAAGATCGTCTATAATTTTAAGTCGCTGTTGATGATTTGTTTAATTAGTAGTAGTGTACATTAACTGTTTTTTTAAATTACAAATCTGTGTTTTAAATAAAATGTATAAATAAGAACACATAAATAGCAAATACCGACTTAGCAAGAATACTCGCACGCAAAGTAACACTCTCAAGATGTCGAAATTGGGATTTACTCTATTTACTCTACAGTAACGAAATTTAAAATTTTAGGCAAGTTAAACAAATACTATTTCACACGTTCAAAAATTACATTATGCCGTTTCTATTCATTCAATTAATTTTACACAATGGGCCCATGGGTTGCAAAACTGTCTGGGCATATTAAATTTATACTCATATACTAATATATTGCCGCGGAATGTTATATTTTAAATTATTTAATTTTCTTAACAGTGTATAACCAACTTTGTAACTAAATAATGAAATAAATCTATTAACTAGGTAAGATGAAAATGTTTACTTACGTATCTATTAAATATAAATATGGCAATAACGACAAAAAACAGCATGAATATATGTCGGCCGCCGTGCATCTGTGATCTGAAAACAGAACACAAATATGAGCATCATAACAGGACACATTGTGATCAATTTCTATAAAAAAAACATAGAATTTTTAATATCATACTGCTAGCCTTAAGCCTCCTCTACTAACGAGGGGTGTTAGGCCTTAATCTACCACGCCGGCTTAATGCGGGTTAGTAGACTTAATAGGTACATGTACGAAATTCTTATTCAGAATTCTCAAATAAGCCGCATTATCTATTTCCTCGCCGTCAACATTCATACAACTTAGAGATTTCAGAGTTGTGTGCCCTAGGGTTGGATCGCGGATTCCAACCCTCGATATTAGCTAAGATGATGACACAGGCCGACAATAGAGTCCTGCCAGGTTTACGTTTGTAATGAGCTGCATAAAACTAAATCATTAATTTACCATGTTTTAGTTTTGTACCATGGACGTTACTTGATCTTGCCTTGGCTATCTTACTATTGTTATCAAAAGAGTGGTTTCGACACTGGCAGGCTATTACTTTGATAAGCTGTCTGTTTAACCAAGCATTTTTTTTTATCCTGGCACGGCAAATTGACCACACTTCACCTGGTGGTAAACGCAGCGTCGTCCAATTAGAGTATCGAGTAGCGAGAAACAATAAACTATTACTTAAATTGGGACTATAAAAATAAGCTAGTTACTTACATTTATATTCGTTTATAATAATATTAATTGTATGGCCCAATATTTATAACCGGTGTTCGAAAAGAGCAACGCCCTTGCCCTTCTTCTTGCCCGTTCTTCTCTAGCGAAATTGCATTCCGAATTGGCGGTAGAGTAAAAATATTGACTGCATCTAACTAATGTATACCAATGAACTTATTATACTTGGCTTTTATTTTATATGGTTAAATATATATTACTGCCTCGGTGGCGCAGTTGTAATTGCGCATGTGTTACGACTGCTGTGCTGAGGTCTGGGGTTCGATCCCCGGGTCGGGTAAAGTGATATTGATGATTGATAGTGATTGATTTTATTTCTACCTAGAAATACTCAGTATTAACCCGGAGTCTGAAAGGTGCCAGTGTGGCGATCGGCTCGCCCCCTATCACATTAAGTGACCGAAATTCGGCGAAAAGTGGGTGTACTGGTTACACCTCTTCCTACTCCTTCGGGGATTACAAGCGTGAGTGTATATGAATGTATATATATTTGACGTACACCAAACAATCATATATATATTACGTAACATAAATCTCCATGTGCTGTCCAATAGGGCGCGATTTAAAAAAAGTGTGGTTGCTGGTGGTAGGATATTCATATCCGCCCGGATAGCGACCACCGTACACAGGGTGTAAACCCACCATAGTGGTACACGCAGGTATGTTGCGTTCCGGGATCAGCCAGTGTACATCCGATTTTTGTCGGGGGCCTTTTTTTTTTTTTTTTGTCGCGGGGAAAGCGTTTTATTACTGCCGCCCGCTCCGGAGGGAAGCGGATTAAGAATAAAACGGGTATGCTGGACTAGCCGGTCTTACGACCCAGCATCCCCCTCGCACGGATGATGGCTATCCGTGCTGCCGCTGGGCCGAGTCCCTAACCCCTATATACAACCCACCCGACACTACCAGCTAAAACCCCGCGGTGGCCTTCTTCGGCGCTTACGGAGCGATCCCGGGGTATTCTAAGGAGTGCTAGAATTGCAGCCGGAATCGCCCCTGCGCGGTGCTGCGTAGCAGCCCATCTCCATGGAGGGCTAAGGAGCCCCCGCGCACCGAACAACGACAGCGAACGAGGCCTGACCCGCGCTGCCGTCCATCTCGGGGTCGCACGATGCTCCGAATTTGGGAGTGCATCGATACGGGCTGACAGCCCTCCGCTGCGCGCCCGCGACCCCCGATGGCCCCTATTAGTCGCCTCGTACGACAGGCAGGGGTTACCGTGGTGGAATTCAAACGCCCCCATTCCACAGGGCGGGAGACGCCGGTCAGTCGTCCACCTGGCGCCTCCTACGTCTTCTCTGGCGGCGGGAGGGATCATATCGTTCCCGATCCCTCTCAGCACTCTCCTTCTGCGAGATGACGTTCTCGCAGAAGTGGGCCACCGCACGCCAGGACCTCCGGCTGGCGACCATGGACGACACCACGGCCGGCAGCGAGAGGTCTCCTCCGATTTGTCGGGGGCCTAGAGTTGAGGTACGATGTTTGGCTGTTTTGCGGCCTTCTGAGCACTCTGACACTAGTGTCAGAGACTCCGACCTCAGACCCTCGACCGCGGCATCACCTTCTTGCCCATGGCTTAGTGTGGCGGGGGATAGATTGTCTCTCGCTACTTGATACTCTAATTGGACGGTACTGTGCTTACCATTAGATGCAGTGTAGAACCCTTTGCCGTGCCAGGATAAAAAAGTGTTCGGAATGTCTTCGTTTGGGATGTCAGATACTATCCGTAAAATGTTCCGAGAATTGAACTATCGTGTAGTACAATCATTACATACGATCTGCACACGGAACGTCATAATCAAATAAAACCTTGGTGCAATTTAATCCAAAAACCACTGATCGACATTATATTCCGGTTCCGTAAGTGACACCCGTATGCATCAACAATATTTAAGCGAGCTTCTGTGTACATGATTATTTAGATGTTACATTACGTATAAAATGAATCAACAATACACAGAAGTCTACGCATAGCAGAGAGCTCACTTTAGTATCATTCTTGAATTAAGTCATAGAATTATTCAAAGATTACTCTTTGTTTGTGTTTCATTCGTATGTCAATTAGTCTATCTATAGTCTAGTTGCTGTGACGCGCTAAAGAGATACTAGATTATTTTTTGGTTGCTAAATCGTCTGATGACAAACTATGCATATTTGGTTACCTACTCTAAGGATGCATACGATAACATGTGTCAAGTATGTACAGGAACGCATTATTAAAATGTTGCTATTAATAAAGATACGATATTAATTAAGACAATATTATTTCTTATAAAACTACATTGTACTAAGTACATTAATAATACAATAAATAGATCTAAACGATAAGTATATTTACAAAATGAAGAATAGTTGTTCATTGTAGTCGGCCGTGGCATTGAAGGGTTGTAGGTATGGGTCGCGATCGAGTGATGGTCGTGACGTCAGCAGGCCGGGGTGCAGGCTGGCCGGAACAGCGTGTGCCAACGCCAACGACATCAGCAGGGCGGCTCGCGCACTCCCGCTCATCGGTGATATCCACAGGACTCCACAGGCCGCCCCCGCACCTACCTGCACAAAAATGACATCGAATTACAAAACATTCCTATTTACCCGACTACGGCAAAGCAAAAGGCGGGGTTATGTTTTTGACCGGTATGTGAGTATGTATGTATGTTCATCTGTTCCCTCATAACTTCTAAACTACTTATCATAATTTCACAAATGAGATATTGTTGGAAGCGTCTTGTCTGTCCCCTGGTTATAGACCACGGTTGTCCTCTGAACACCACTATGAATATGTATGAAATACAATAAAATATTTATTACATTCTTGTTTCATACTTTTTAGGGCGTCATTTTTTAGTAGTCGGATTTTAGTTTTTGAACTTATCTTTTATTCTATTATCTGTTGATCACCTCTTTGATCTGGTGGCAGCGTACTTAGTCTATGACTTTATCACATCTTAGGACCTAAGTGAAAACTCTATGTAGAGCAATCTTTGGACTTCATTTTCAACATCTTCCCATAAAGAAAAGCGCAGGTGCATATTAAATTATCTCTTTTAAATCCAACAAAAAGCTATCCACGCTAATAATATACAACATTATTTTTAGTTTACTACAAAGCCGAAAGTAGTTTCTTGAGAATCGGTAGCACAATCCATTGCACTAATTTTTAACGTGTTATATTGGTATCCCAAAAAAATATAAAAATTTTCGTCAACCTGGTTACCTTGTTTATTACTTAATAAAAATGCGGCGCAATATGCGTAAACGGGCCCGCTTGTGTATTAGGGAAAGGGGAGGACAATTTGAACAAACAGCAGCGCGCGGCGCGCGTATTCCCATGCATCCTTCAAGAAACGGGATACATTATTTTTGCATGTCACCGCGTGAGTTTTCCTTATTATTATTATGTCATATATTAATCTGATCTTTTATACTAAAATCTAATTTGGGTGTTTCGGCTTTATGGTATACAAAAACTAATCTTGTATTAAAACTATATTAGTTGACATAAAGAATTTCTGTGGTATATGTACCACACTTATTTATATTTTTTACCAAGCCGATTATTCCAATAGATTAAATACCTGTCCGGTAGTTAGTCTACAAATTTTTTAATGGCTACTCACTAGCCGACAGTTTTACTAACAATGTTTTCTAAAAAAATACAGTTTTTTATGTACACGCAGTGACTTAATTTTTTTTACATATAGAGTTTTTGAAAAGTATACATTGAATTCCATACTATTTAGCCGCTTTCATTTGTTGAATGTTTTTTGAATTTGTGAGAATGTTGTCCCATATAATTTGCCTCTAAAGCATTTTTATATATAACTAAATTATTTATTCCTTTTGTTAACACTGTTGTTTAAAAATATAATATAATGAAACATCATTATGTAGAATGTTAGGAGAACAAACTAAAAATAGATTTTGAATTTCGATTTTCTTTTTCTTTCATTTATTTTAATTAAAGGAGTCAGTCAGATGAAATATTTTTTATTAATACTAATTTTTTATTATGAAAATGTGTTATTAGTTGTTATCGAAATATGTATTAGATAATTAACTATTAATATTAAACATTGATACAGGGGATATAATAAAACGGAGAATATACAATCCTTCACCCTGATATAATATACTTACGAACAATATTTATCCTTCTATAATTATTTATGAAACGAGTTCACAATTCATTAATTCTTTTAACATTTCTGTAATAATAATTGTTTATTTACAGCTTGGTTTTATTAAAAAATATATAATTTCCAGCCTAACTTCGATAGCTGTAGTACTTTAGTACTCATTAATATTTTGTCAAAATTGTAAATACATTAATCAAACTAGGACTTGAAATTAATTCAATTCGTTGCTTACAATGCTGTAAGTCACCGAAAAGCTATTTTGCCTTGACTTGGTCAGAGTGATTTCACAGATAAAGAATTTAAAATGGATGTCTCAATCAGTTCACGTTAACTGTGACTAACCATTGTATTAAATATAACACGGTAATGTTTGACACCGCTTTCGATAAAAAAGGCAGCCTACTTAATACAGCATTAAAACTAAACAACTACATATTTTGTAACATTACATGTTTCCTATATTTTTTCAACCAATGCAGTAATGGTCGTGTGTTCTGTCGACTCATAGATCTTTTTAATAACACCTAACAGTCACATAAACAGGTAACGGTAGGCACCGGCTCTGCTGTGATCTGGCATTGCAGAGGTCTATGGGCGGCGGTGACTACTTACCATCAGGTGGCCCGTGTGCTCGTCTGCCTATTCAGGCATTAAAAAAAAGTTTAATGCATCAGACACTAGGAAAGACCGTGGTGATATATGTTGTTTATTAGAGAAAGATTTTAAGAAACTAATTTAAAAAGTGCGAACAATACTTCTATAAACTTTTTTGGGTTTTATAAGTCACACATCTATAATAAGTCAAAAATTTTGTGATAAATCCGCAAAAATGTCGTTCATATTCAATCGTCAATTGTCAATTTGAAGACAATAAAAACACTGTAAGTTTCACATGTTAAATGACTAATGAGAAATAGTAGTGTACACAGGGATAACCGTCGACTGGTGTCACATCACAACATTAAATTAAAACGTGTTATCTTTGGCCCCACGCACCCCTTCCAAATGTCCGGGGCTCTATAGTCCCGCGATTACGGTGTGACCAACATAATAATAAGAAATATAACAATAATAATAATATAATATATATATATATATTTATCCATGAAATTTCATGATGATCACGCGTGATACCCATTTACAAAATATTATGACATTTGTTTGGGTCTTACAAGACAATGCAGTCACTTATCGACATATATCTTTTCTTTAGTTTAATTATATTGATAATAGTGATTGAAGCGATAGTGTACAAACATCTTACAAATTCTCAAACAAAGAACGTCAGAACATGGTTGGCTTTCCAATGAGTTGGATATTCAATAAGTCAATGACAGCATGTGGCTTTTGTATTATGTTCCCACACTTTACCGGCCAGATTATTATTTTATTAAAGGTTTTCTGTATTGTATATTCATTTTTTATATTTTGACTTTTTCTAATTTGTGTTGACTTACAACGATAAGTAGACACAAACTATCGTTACATTTAATAAGTACATTGTATAATAATATGTACCTTGTTTAGCTCTTTATATTGTATATGCTGAAGACTGCCGCGGTGGCGCAGTTGTAATCGCGCATGCGTTACGACTGCTGTTCTGACGTCTCGGGTTCGATTCCCGGGTCGGGTAATGTGATATTGGGTTTTTCTATCTAGAAATACTCAGTATTAGCCCGGAGTTCGGAACCTGTGCCCGATATGGCGATAGGCTCGCCCCTCACATTATGGGACCGAAATTCGGCGAAATGTGGATGTACTGGTTACACCTCTGCCTACCCCTTCGGGGATTACAGACGTGAGTGTATATGTATGTATGTATGCTGAACGCACTCACGATAAGTATTTGCGAGTAATGGAATAATCTGGAATTCCATATTGAGCAATACAAAATAGTGGCACGTCATGGTCAGTCGCCAACTCAACACAACACACTTCAGTCCGGTGTGTAAGACGTCGTTTTAGGTCTATAGAGAATTCTCAGGTATACAGATTTCGTGTCATGATTCCCTTCGCCGTAGAACCGAGCGATATTTTAATAATAAATACACGCGTAACTTTAAAATACTCAGGTATGTCCCCTGGGGAGTGATATCGAACCCCCGACTTTTGCCTGGGTATTCTGTTAATGTTCCCACTAGGCTTATGCAAAATAGTTAAGCCAAACCAATGTAAAATATAGGGATATTATCTTAGTTAAGTATCAAGTTTTTCTTATAATATGAAAATGCAAATCTACAAAAAATATAAATAAATTATTTTTCCATTTTCAGAAGTAAAACTAACTTGGAAGAAAGTAAAAGCTTAATATAGATCGAATTACTATTTGCATACTATATAGTTAACAACTTGATTTATAAGCAGAAAGAATGTGATGCATAAAGTTGTTAAAATATTAATTTAATTGTTTTTATAAAAGGCACACCACAAATGGTAATAGGACTTTTCTAAAGTTATTAAAAACAAGACAGTAAGTAGTCTGTCTAGTAGAACTCATTAATATTATTATAGTAATTGGTGTGAAACAACACTTGCATTGAAATGGACATTCCACAATGATAATATAAAACTCTACGCGTGCCTACAAATACTAAAAAAGGTAAATTTTAATTACATTCCATAAAATATATGTAAATATATTTTATGGAAATGTTAAATACCGGTATCGTTGACCATAACTGCAGTATTAATTACGAGTCCAAGTTGAGACCGAGAAGTATAATCAGCCGCTGTGTCTTGCTTTCGTGGACTTTCGAGAAGGCCTTTGACTCTATGGAAACCTGGGCTGTTCTGGAATCCTTGCCAAGTTGACTGGCGATATATAGAAGCGCTGAGATGTCTGTACGACGTGGCATCAATTACCGTCCAAGTACAGGAAGACCAGACAAGACCAATGCCATTGCGTAGAGGTGTAAGACAGTGGGATGTCATATCCCCGAAACTGTTTACTGCCGCATTGGAGGACGTCTTCAAGACTCTGGACTGGAAAGGACGGGGCATTAATGTCAATGGCGAGCACATCTCCCACCTGCGCTTTGCTGACGATATCGTCATCATGGCGGAATAGTTGCAGGATATACAACAAATGCTGCACAGCGTTAATACTGCATCAACACGGGTTGTTCTCGGATTGAACTTGGACAAAAACAAAATCATGTTCAACGATCACATGTTGATCCGAGACGAATCAGTGTCGTTGGCTCACCTCTTGAAGTTGTTCACGAATATGTCTACCTCGCACAATGTCTGCAGTTGGGACGAAACAACTTCGAGACGGAGATAGCCAGAAGGATCCAGTTGGGCTGGGCAGTGTTTGGAAAGCTTCGTCAAGTCTTTTCGTCGCTCATACCGCAAAGTCTGAAGACAAAAGTCTTCAATCAGTGTGTCCTACCCGTGATGACCTACGGAGTCGAAACGTAGACATTCACAATGCGACTGGTCCATCAACTTAAAGTCCCTCAGCCTTGCATGGAGAGGGCTAGGCTCGGAATTTCGCTGAGAGACCGAATAAGAAATGAGGCTATTCGCGCGAAAACCAAAATCGTCGACATAGCTTAAAGAATAAGCCGCCGTCAGGTGAGACTGGCCCCGAGGGAGATTGCGGCCCGATTTCGCAGAACCGCTGTGGAGGAGTGGCATACCAGGCTGGAAAGCCCAAGTGCGGGCTTGAGGACCGTCGCGGCAGTGCGTCCTGTCCTAAAGAGATGGCTAGATAGGCGCCAGCGCCAACTTTCCGTCTGACGCAGGTACTGACGGACCACGGATATTTCGGTTCGTTCCTGTGTCGGATCGGAAAGGAGGTGTCTGCCGTGTGCCACCATTGTGGCAACTGCCACGAGGACACGGCCCAACACACGTTGGAGGAGTGCCCAGCCTGGGATGAAGAGCGCAGCGCTCTCAGAGCAGTCGTCGGAGGAGACCTCTCGCTACCGGCCGTGGTGTCGTCCATGGTCGCCAGCCGGAGGTACTGGCGTGCGGTGGCCCACTTCTGCGAGAGCGTCATCTCGCAGAAGGAGAGTGCCGAGAGGGATCGGGAACGAAATGATCCCTCCCGCCGCCAGAGAAGACGTAGGAGGCGCCGGGTGGACGACTGACCGGCGTCTCCCGCCCTGTGGAACGGGGGCGTTTGAATTCCACCACGGTAACCCCTGCCTGTCGTACGAGGCGACTAATTGGGGCCATCGGGGGTCGCGGGCTCGCAGCGGGGGGCTGTCAGCCCGAATCGATGCACTCCCAGTTTCGGAGCATCGTGCGACCCCGAGATGGACGGCAGCGCGTGTGGTAAGGCCTCGTTCGCTGTCGGTGTTCGGTGCGCGGGGGCTCCTAAGCCCTCCCATGGAGATGGGCTGCTACGCAGCACCGCGCAGGGGCGGTTCCGGCAGCAATTCTAGCACTCCTTAGAATACCCCGGGATCGCTCCGTAAGCGCCGAAGAAGGCCACCGCGGGGTTTTAGCTGGTAGTGCCGGGTGGGGTGTACATAGGGGGTAGTGACTCGGCCCAGCGGCTGCCCGGATAGCCATCATCCGGGCGAGGGGGATGCTGGGTCGTTAGACCGGCTAGTCCAGCATAACCGTTTTATTCTTATTCCGCTTCGCCCCGGAGCGGGCGGTAGTAATAAAACGCTTTCCCCGCGACAACAAAAAAAAAGGTCTAAATTATTAACTTGCTCATAATAAAATTTGTTTGAGCAATTCCCCATTTTTGGTGGAAAAGTAAATTTATACAAATTTAAGATTTTCAGTCCAATCCAATTATTATGTGATCAACCTATGTATCTAGCTGTTTAATGTTGGTTAGATACCGGATACATTAAAACCACCGTGAAAGACCGTTGTGAAGTATGTATGGCTAGTTGTTTTATGTACGGCCATCACCATTGTGGTTTATAGGTTGATATGATTGTCGTCCGTTGGTTCAAGCTGCTTTAAAATTATGATTAGTAATAATAAATACTATCATAGGTCAAAATACTACAATAGGGCAAAAATAATATCATGTATGTACATTGTAAATAGTGATTATATTTAGAATTTTAACGATGGTTTGCATTAGCCCTCTTGCCTAATACATACAAATGTTATAAATCGGTGATTATCTAATCACTGTTTTATACCTTTCTTTTTGCGTAAGTTACATAAAATATGTCGAAAGTACAGACACAAAACACTGATTTAAAATGTCAATAGTCAAACGTTTGTATTAGCAGAACAGAAGAAAATGCTGTGTTTTATACTAGATAATTTGTATCTTGATAAAAATCCTAATTTCGATGGCAATTAGGTACACGTTCCTAACACTCGGTATCATAAAATTACGGAATAATCGGTAGCCATTGAATGCTTTAAAATAGAACATAGCATACTTATTTGAATACAACAAGAGTCTAATTTCACTATAAAAATCAAACGACTTGTAAAGTTCACATTTTAGTGTAAGTGTATCTCGGTAATTTGTGTTGCAAAAAATACAAATCTTCAAGTTGTTTCGTAAACGGCAAATAGTAAGTAATTGTCTTAGTATTTGTCTTAGCCTCTTTTATTTTAGAGACGTATATCACACGCTTGTCAATATCCGTATTCAATAGTTGCGACAGCATTAGTTAAAAATATTATGTAAGTTTCTTGTCTGGCCACATTGTTTTCGTCATTTTTGCATTTATTTGTGCATTTCTGGAAGTCGGAATGAAACTTAAAAAATATCTATTAAGCATTCTCTCGTCATATGTCGCTTTTGCACGTGAAAGTAAAAGAAAGGTTTACGTGATAGTAATACGAAGGATGCAAGCAGCGGCGCGCGCCTTGATGCGCCAGTGAAGTATCGCGCAATCCATCTTCAATCATGGTCTCGAAACTGCCGCATATGATCTGTGCACGATTGTTATTATTATTTATTAGTTGTTAAAGATAGCATGTTTATACTAATAAAAATATTTGTAAGATACATACCAAAGGAGCTACATTGGCGGCTACAAACATGGCTATGTTGAATGTACCACAAGTTACTTTCCAATTGGGATTCACTGATCTTTTCTGAAATGAATACAAATAAAAATTATATATGTTACGCTCCAAATAAACTTTCCAAATGGTTTATGAACGTTTTTGAATTCCATAACACAAGATAATAAGATTTTTTAACTTAATCAACAACTATTCGTTAAAGAAACCAAAGTAATGGATTTGTTAGAATATATTGTGAATGTATCTATCTATAATACTAAATTTAACTCTAATGTCCTGAAGCTAATATTTAGCTGACAAAAAATCATACGATCCTTCAAATCTACTTCGTGTTTCAAAATGCACGATAAATGAATATTTTGTAAGTGTAAATTATCAGGATTACTGATAAATGAACGAAAAGTGACTTCTTCAATCGATTCAGCAACACCAAATTGTCACATTTATTAATTTATTCATAAAAGTTGCTGAACTTTGAATCCAAATCATAAAAAATGAAGGAATGTAGTCGTTGCGTCATTTTCGCATAAATTTCCTTTGTGCTTTATTTGATATACCCTTGAATTAACAAAGCCTTATACATTATTCACATCTAGAATCCATAATATGAACTAGACTGAACCACCAAACGTTAAAATTTTAACATTTAAACGTTCTCACATATATAACTTTAAGGATAAGAAAAGATAAATCTACAGAAAGATAAATACCAAACTAGGGTCCCTACGCACTTCCATACATTCCGTCGAGGGATCACATACGAGAAGTAAATAATAGCGGATAACCTGGTGGTAAGTGATCGCCACCAGTCATGAACACCTACAATACCAGAAGAATTAAGGGTGCGTTGTCGGCCTTAAAGATAACGAATGGAGATTGGAAAAGGACTCTTTCTAATCCCCATTACTTTCTCTAGTTATAGGCTCCCGTAACAATCGCTTTTCTGTAAGGAAGTTGCACTAACCCGGCCAGCCAGCCTATTCACGCTGTAGAAAAAACTGTATACAGTGTGTTTTTACTACTTTATATTACTGTAAGACTAATCAGAGTAAAAAATATTATAATATTTAATATAGATAGTTCTATATTATAAACCATTTTATTTTGGCTGTCTGTAACTTCTTACGTACTTCTTACTTTATCCTAGAAGCATAAGTACCCACGAGGTTTTCCAAACGTCAGCACCCCTGAATACCTTTGTCCATCCAGGTAAGTATGAACAAAATAAATATTTAATAATTCAATACACCGCGGCAACATAAAAAAAAATATTTTATGTAATTTATTAATGTAAGATACGGGCCTCCTTTAGTAATGAGAGGGTTCAGGCTTTAGTCTAACACGCTGGTCTAATGCAGGCTGGTAAACTGCGCATAGCTTCTTTTTTTTTTAAATCTAATATGTGCAGGTTTTTTACGATGTTTTCCTTCACCGTTAAAGTGAGCGATAATTAACAATGAATACACACATAATTATGAACAGTTAAAGCTGTGTACTGACTGTGGTGATTGAAATCGGAAACGCGCTACACATCATATAATAGAGAACGGACTACCGAGAGGTTACATAGACAGTGCATTATCAAAATAAAAAAATATTACTAGCAAGTAAATAGCACATAGTCGAAAATTATAACTTTAGTAATAGTTTGTTATGTTTACGCGAATATTATACATTGAAATAAAAAGAATTTTACGGATTCTATCGCGGTTTATTTAACTTTAGTAAGTCAAACTACTTATAACGTAGTGTTTAAGTACTGACCACGATATACTTGTTTTATTGTTTACATTAAAATCCATGGTACGCTAATTTGAAAGCGGTAGAGCAACGCTGCACAGAGTTTTGTCTGCACTCTACAGCATGAATGGTCATACACTATCTTATATATAAAAATCAATTGGTGTTCGTTTGTGTCGCTAATCTATCTTGAAATATTTGTAGAAGTTCAGGAAAGGTTTAAAAACACAATTGGACCCGGTAGGTGGTGCTATTGTCAGCGTGGCTCTGCTTTTCCAGGCAAGACAACGTTAGCCGGGCCCGCTAGTCTCTCATAAAAGCGACGTAAAGTATCAGCTTGCTATTGGGTTTCGTACGGTGAATAAGATAACTAATCTTGATTCTTTACCTTTAAGGTCGGTAATGCTACCCGAGATTTTTCTGATATTAAAAGTGTTCATCCGCAATAGAAATCACTATTCATCAGGTCACCTACAGATTTCTTTACCAGCCCCTGGTATAAGAAAATATTAAACGTGTCCCATCATCCTCTTGGTTTTTCTCCGATATTATATGAAGAATAAAGAATAAAAAATACTGTAATACCCTTTTTTTCGCGCTGATGGGAGTTATGCGTGTTACAAAGTTAAGATTTATGAATCATTTAATTTATTAAAACAGCTTTTTAAACACTTTTTACATAACTCTAAACAGGTGTGACCTTTATTTATATTTAACAACTTTCAACGTTTAGCGCCATCTATCCAAATCTGATTAAAGCTATAGTTCACATATTGTTCACACTCACCTTATATTGCGAGTATCTGTAATGCATATAGTAGATGATGTTTATTAAGCCTGTCTCGAGCACTAGCGCCAGATACACCGCATGTAAAGCCCATGTGGGAGGCACAGCAAAGCTGGCGAGGGCGACTACAGCTGGCAGTAGCATGACTGGAGGCGCCGCCAACGCCAGAGGACAAGGATCGTTGCGGTTCGCGAATGCGGCCTCCGCTTCCGAACCTTTGAACGTTAAGCAGAGCGTCGTCGCGTCCGCCAGTTCCCTAACGATATTGATAAACTGGCTAAAGTATCAACACATTCTTTACACGAGGCTTAAGAAGTGTAGTCCTTAAATGGTAGGCAGCGGCTCTGCTGTGCATTGCAGAAGTCTATGGGCAGCGGTGACTACTTACCATCAGGTGGCCCGTCTGCTCGCCTGCCTGACCGGGCACTAAAAAAAACATAAACATTCACATACAGGACACGCATATCCAAACTACGCATAACAGTAACATTGTTTGGACTAACTACGCTGCACTAAGTTAAAGTTTATCACTGTGCCTAAACAAACCAAACAACCAACGTAAAGTTTCGTATGGTAAGTGAGATATCCGGAGGCCCAGATTCCCCCTTCCTTTCCCTAATCCCTATTCCTGTCCTTTAAGGCCGACAGCGCATACATTATACTTTCAGTATTGTGGATGTTCATGGGCGGTGAAGATCACTTAACATCAGGTGACCCACTGGCTCGTTTGTCGGACTATGATATAAAAATAAACAAACCATAAATTATATTAAAATTAGATTACAGCCCACGAAAATGGGAGACTTAATTAATTTGTTAAATTTTTGGTAACTGTTGTTTATTTCAATAAATGCAGAATGATAATAGTGGAGTATAATAATAATTATTTGAATAAAATAATTTCATATATAGTGCAAATATTATGATAGACAAAGTATTAATATAGGTCCCAACGCTCTACTTAAAAGTAGAGGCTTGCTCAAGCTAGACTATGTTCTGTTCGTGGCGATGCCCTGACACTATATTTATAGCAGTTTCAAATAGTGTAAAATGAATTATAATATTCAAATTTTTATCAATGTGTAGCCATTGATTTTATAATAAGTAGCAAAACAAAAAAATATTAAAACAAAAAAATAATTATATGAATACCCAAATTATTGTTGTATTTTTTTTTACTTTATCTTCAAAGTTAATTCAGAAATAAACTTAATATTTAGTTACAATAAATCTAATTTCAGTCCTAGTTGTATGGTAAATTAACAGAAAATATTTTGGCATATGTATTTGTCAGAAAAAAATAAAACATCTAAAATGACGCATCCCATTACTCCATTTTGACTCTTTATGGAAAATGAAGTATTGTGAGACTTTACGGAGCGCTTTTTTTTAGTAAGATAAGCACTAAACTAATATAGGAACGAGCTAAATGACTGGAACTTACTTGTCGTCATCTCTGTTCACGAGTTCCTCTTGCAACATCATAAGTATTTTCGATTCCTCATTATCCTTGTTCTCGTCTTGGGGCGACAAAACCTACGAATAATTTATGAAGCTTTTCTATGTGATAGATAAGCAACATATTGATATAGCAGCATATGACTGCGGCCCAATATTTAGATATCTAAATGAAAACTTGAACGATGATGACATAGTTAACCTACGAGTAGCTAAACTAGAGCTACAGCCAGCTGCAAGCCTAGTGCCCCAGTGTCCTATTTATTTAGGCAGGTGAATAGTGGATGGGGGTTCCTTAGCGAGGGGCGCGCGCAGTGAGCGCAGCGGGGGAAGTTACGCGGGCCGGGCGGGGTACAGTAGTGCACTCACCGAGTCCTCATCGTCGTCTCTGAGATCGGTGAGCGTGTCGGCTGTCTCACCACCCTCCGCCTCGCCCTCTAGCGCACATTTCTCTTCTCCCTGGTACTACAAAATATAAAAATATCAACTTCTTTATATTCGTTCTTTAAACGGCAAACACTGACGAAGCGACACAATTATTCCTTACAATTTTTAGTAATTATTTTTCTTTAAAACGTAATTATCTTCTATTTCTTTAAAACAAATACCTATCACCGATAAACTTAATATACATACAATTAGAACTTAATTATTAATCTATAACGCCGATATAGTATTTATTTATTAAAAACATATGGCGGACTAACAACTTATGTCAAAATTTAAATATATTATGTCAAATATTATAGTTACGTATTTTTGGTGACACATTTTTTTCTAGTTAAACAGTCAAATACTTGGTCTTTTTGTTGATTCTTATGTAAAACAACTTACTGGTTTCAGCACTCGAACAATGAAATACGTCTTAATACCAGCTTGCCTCAACATTTCTTCACGTCGCTCTCCGTGAGCTGGTTCTACTTCAAATTCATTGTTGAGAAATCCCAGTGTTACTTCCGAGACATGTACACGTCTAAAAAACATGAATACATATAACTAACATTTTACGTAAGGAAACTAAATACTACCACTATCACTTAGAGGCTGTAATCAAAAGTTGGGTCAAGTCACGTCCTTATGTATATAATGTAGAGTAGGTAACTTTAATAGATTTGTAGACAGAATAAACGAACTCATCTGTAGGCCTACTCTTGAAATCAATTCCAATCTCGAACTCGATACAGTTTCAATTCCAGTCTAGAAGATATTGGAACTCTAACTCACTGAACTAAATGAAAAGAATATTTACGAACTAGCGATCGTAAATACTCTATTTTATTTAGTTACTAAAAATCCCGCCGTATTCAATTAAATCGTGCACTGGTGTTGCGTTCAAGAGTGCCAATTGAACAGTTTTCGAACCCAATCTCAATTTTAAATTTTAATCGAGTGTCAAGAGTAACCCTCCTGCTGTTTCTATAATATTTTTCATATTCTAATACTTACTTCGGCAATCACAATATATGCTTGTTTTTTTTAATAATCACACAAAAGCAAGCGGAAACCCAGTTGGTTGTGGTATGGACTGTCAAGACAAAAGACGTATGTTCGAAAAGGCATACACCTCTGACTTCTAAAGTCACCTGTGTATTAAATGTTAATTGTCGCTTGCTTTAACGGTGAAGGAAAACATCGTGAGGAAAAGTGGATACCTGAGAATTCTCATAAGAATTTCGAAGGTATGTGTAGTCTACCAACCCGCATTAGGCCAGAGTGGTGGACCAAGCCCTAACCCATTTCATTAGTAGAGGAGGTCCATGCCCAGCAATGGGACAATGTTTAATACAGGGCTAGTATTATTATAGAAGTTTTATCGCCTGCATAACTAGATGGAATAACGTCATATGAATATTCCATAAATTCTGAAATATGAAAACATAAAACTTATATTTTCACATCACGACCAAAAGACGTAAAGGAGCTGCATATAAGTTTACGAAGCTGGAACTGTACACAGTAGGTTATAAATAATTTAGAGATTTTGATGTACTTGGGTAATCATATTTTGTAAAAATTAATCTAGTTTATTAAACAAAATACTATAAGGTCAAGCCAGTCATTTGGGTCGTATTTATTTAGTATAGATAGTCACTACAGTCGCCGCTGAATAGCCGTCAAAAACCGAACATGTAAGGACAGTTATTCGATAAGTACATCGTAAACAAAATACTAAATAAGTTTTAAATATTTTTCAACATGGGTGTAAACTTCTTGTACCTTCGATTTTTATAGGCTTTATGCAAAATTATGTAACTGTTATTAAATTCTATACAATAAGAACAAGAATATAATATATTTTGCTGCATGCATCTTTATCAACTATAAAAAACCTGTTATATTTATTTAGACGGCTAATAGATAACTTTACTTAACTGCTCTACTAAATAAATATTAATCACACTAAATAAATAAATAGATTTTATGATAACCAGGCCCAGTAACATTTTGGATACATATATAAATAAGTTTGATAGCCTTCGTGGCGCAGCGGGCGAGTAGCCGGCTGTGAAACGAGAGGCCGGGGGTTAGATTCCCGCACCGTTCGGCATATGTTTGTGTAACAGATAGATATTTGTTTCGGGTCTGGGTATTATGGGACCGTAGTCCCTCGTGGTTCTTAATACCCACGATACAGGTTTAACCTAGTGTGAGATCAGGACTATGATGGGTGTTACTGTTGCGTGTATTTATTATTATTATTAAGTCTATACCCAGCCATTCCGCTACTCTCCATTTTGTTAGCTAGTTCAACGTCTCGGGAATAAACATCAAATTGCCACTGTCTTTGACCTAACACTCCGGCCAGCACGGCTCCTGTGTGAATGCCAACTCGCATATCCACCGGTGAATTAGTTGTTTGCTGCACATACCTAGCGAAAAAATCAATGTTTATATTTTAGAATCTGTTCAAGTTTAAATAAGAAATATTTTTTTTGGAAATTATGGGAAACTATACTTACTTAATTGCTTTAACCATAGATAATCCCATATGCACACAAAGAACTGCGTGATCAGGCCTCTCAATCGGTGCACCACTGATGCAATAGTAACAATCTCCCAAAATTTTGATACGGAGTTGTTGATATTTCTGCAAGTAATTTCAGCGATGTAAACGACATAAAAAAGGTGAGATTTATTTTGTAAGATTTATAATAATATTGTATTTACCTCAGCGAGGCGATCGAACCGAGCAAACAATTCATTCAATATTGCGACGAGGTCTTGTGCTGAATAAGTGGACGATATTGCTGTGAAGCCTACGATGTCTGCATACAGGATACTGTGGTTATGAGTAATCATAAATTAGTCGTGAGATTTATGAAAATAGACACGTTACGTCACTCTACGATTAAGTAGAAATAGGTCATAACTCATAAACCAAGATAATGGCATACCTAACGTTCTCATGGCGCGACATATAGATTTTTTTGAACTGAGTGTCGATTAGACCTAGATCTTGCCGCATTTGTACAGCAACGTGTTCCGGTAGCACAGAAAGTAATAATCGTTCCTAAAATAAAAATAAATAATGAATTGCCATAATTCCACGATCCCTCTTTATCCAAATCATCTTTTGATAGTATTTTACCTGCTCTTTACTTTGTTGTTCAATAGTGAGCTTATCGCGGAGACTTCTTTTGGTTTCCTGTAAAGAACAGCGCTGTTGCCTCTCACTGATAGCGTACGATGTTCCACCCAGCAATGTTGCTCCTAATAATAATGAAGCATTTGCAGCTTGCTGGCAAAAAAAATATGCGTTTTAAAAATTAAGCGCTTATATTTCTCATTAGTAAATTAATATCCCGAACTCGTACCTGATAATGGAAATCATCGGCGAGTCTGCTTTCTGCAGTCAGAGCATTGTAATACTGTACAAGGAGGTACGCAGATAATGATAATGCACTATAGAAGATGAGTAACAAGTAATGAAACGGCAGTGTTGCGAGTGTAAAATATTGCAGTATGACTGCCCATCCCAGCAACTCATTGTAAGAATCTCCGAGTCTACGAGATGCGCTCACCAAAAGCTGAGCCCACAGTATTAGCCAAACTATATGAGTGAGGACTATGCGAGAACGTCTTGTGCATGCGTATATCACAGCCAGAATCAAGTTGGCCAACAGCGCTATTGCTACCGATGCATATGCAAAATATAAATCTCGTTCTCCAGGCACAATCACAGCAAAACATTGGAAAAGAACACCTGCGGCGAGTAGACGTGGCACGGCTCGGTGTCGCTGTTGTTGAGTGTAAGCCGAATACAGTTTTTCTTCTTCTAGATCTGTAAATCCCCATGGTGGCACTAAGCATGTTCTGCAACTACAACTGGTCAGTGTCTTTTTTTGTACTGATTTCTCCATTTTTTACAGATATATTGCCATATTCATTCGGTAATATGGCAGTTCCAACTTCCAATCCATTTTATCTTTGATCGCAGTAATAACGTTATATAACTGAGCATTGTTCGTATACCTATTTGTTTATTTCTTCATTAACTTTATCAACTTCGAGTATATTCTGTAGTTGAATTTTCCACTTTAAAGTAAATATAAGTTCTCACTTCTTCCATCTGTAAAAGGATGCACAGAAACGAAATGTTTTCCATATTATTTAACGGGATATATTATTTAGTTTTTTATTTATTACTTTCTTTTAAAAAATGTCTGTAGTAAAATATTAATAGACCTGTTTGTGACCTATGCAATATGGTTTTTAGTCGACTAAATATATGTAGAGATAAATATACTTATGTTTAATTTATTGTTAATATTTTATTTTTCACGTTTTAGCCAAATTATCTGGTCTGTGTTTGTGCACCCCTAAGAAGAATGGCCTAAAAAATCCTCTGGCATTAAATTCACCTTTATACACTTTCGATACACGTTTTAATAAGAATAAAAAAACTATGACTGTTTTAATTTCAATTAATGCCAAAATTATTTCTTTGCATAGGAGGAAAAAACTGAAGTGCAGAAGTTGTCCAAATCTTGGTAGTAACATTAAGTAGTACTAACATTTTGAAAAAATATAGTACTTAAATTATTTTGCGAGGAGTTCAGTACCTTTCAACGCAGTCTTTATAAAATATGTGGTTCATTGTTATTTTAAAGCCATAGCGCAAGGCTAATTGTATTTTAGAATTTAGGCAGCTGCAAGCTGTTATTTCAGGTCCGATTTCAGTGAAACTTTACTTACAACCTGATCTATCCGGCCCGCTCATACGGTTGACAAAAATGTTTACAACGCAGCTGAAACACTTTAAAATGTTTTAGCACGAAACTGAGTAACAATATATAAAAATTTGAAATTTTATTAATTTTTATGGATTTCAATTAATTTTCACTTAGAATTTAAGTATATAAAATTGATTTTCATTAAACAGGTTCCTATATCTATTATGGCATAGAATTTCCCCCACACTTCGAACGGCTAATGAAATATTGTCAAGGGGAAGTAAAGAGGTATAACTGACTACCTCTTCATACTATTTCATTAGCTATCCTACTCAAGATACGAACCGGAATCATTCGTGTATTATGGATATCTGAATTATGAATGTTTTTCGTGTTTATTATCATTTTTAATTAGTCATTTAGCGCCTCATTGATCTAACGGCTGTTGATTAAGCCACTAAAGTAATCACAATTTGTGTATTTTTCCCTACGAAAATCACACATGCGTTGCCCACGATTGGAATTGAGATGAAATTAGATTAGAGCAACTGATTTATTTGGATAAATATACAATAATAAGATGATATCATTCCGCTGTTATGTTGAATATATTTAAGAAAGTTATTACGTGATACATCAGCCTATCGAAACGAACATAAGCAGTATGTCATTGATGTTGTACTCGGATACACGTCAGAGATCATCAAGCGGAGACTTTCCGTTGGCGAGGCGACATGATCGAGGTCGTCTGTGTAATGAATAAATTACACGCTGAAACATTGTTCCGATATCCATTCATTAAGCGGCCGGCGGCTAGTTTACAGTCATAGGTACATGAATATGACAAACTCAAAATTTTGTCCACACTAATTTAAATATTGACAATTGCATTTTATATATTAACAGCTATGGAACAGTGATGGCAAACGTATTCTACCACAAGTAGTATTCGAAAACCCACTTTTTAAATAATAAGTATGTATGCAACATAATTTATTTATCAATAAATAAACATAAAAGTTGGTACTGCCTTTCCATGAACGTGAATAAATATTACAGTTTAGGGTGAAATGTTCCGAACCGCCAGTAGTAGTAAAAGAATTTTTAACGAAAGGAATTTAATAAAAGATAATTTTATATATTATACTAAAAATAAATATATACCTATAAATAAGAAGTGATAGGTATCGTACTATAAAAGAAAGAAAAACTTTTCGACAATATATAGTTTTGATTTAATTTTCAAGTCAATTACTCATTGAAACGAACTCGTAAATTTTTGGAAAGTGAAGTTTTTTATGTGTTAGCTCTTTCTGCATAGATCTGACTAATAATAAATTAAATTAAAATTAACAGTAGAAACGTTACAATATATTTTCGTGACGACATAGAACTCAGTCAACCCTAACTCAGTTTTAAGCGCCAGAAAAGCCAAATCGGTAAAATTAAATTTAATTCAAGGTTTTTTTCTCCTTCATCTTTTCCGTAGTTTTACTTAGGTAATGTAATGGGGAAACGCGCACCAAAATCCCTTTTGAAGGAATAAGTGAACAAATTAATAGACGGGCAGCAGAGCCTGTTATTTCATTAAATGTTGGTGTATCTAAATTAAATTGTTTTAATGATATATAAAAGGCCTCACCAATCTGAAAATCACTTCATTCGTTTAGTGGCAGTGTACACATGTTTAAT
This sequence comes from Laothoe populi, assembly GCA_905220505.1. Classification (NCBI taxonomy): domain Eukaryota; kingdom Metazoa; phylum Arthropoda; class Insecta; order Lepidoptera; family Sphingidae; genus Laothoe; species Laothoe populi. The sequence continues at coordinate 10,261,460 of HG992151.1, read as the reverse complement.
TGATCAGTCAAAGTGGACATGAAAGTTTCATGATGAAACTCCTCCATTACGATGAGTTTATTGTGATTACAGTATTATATGAAAGTTAGAAGAAAGTACCTATCTAGTTATATTACTACGCCATGGGGCAAGGAGGTGAAGAAGCGGTCGATGGTCTACTGTCAGAGTACTCAGAAAGCCGCAACACGGACAAACCCCCAACTCTAGACCCCCGACAGAAACCGAATGTACACTGGCTGACTTCGGAACGCGTCGCTATCTGACGGAAAGGACACGGTTCCTGTAGGATATAATTGTTATGTTTTCCCATAAGGACAGTACATTTTTCCGGGATTAAAAGTAGCCCATATCATTCTCTACCTATACCCCTAGATACTACCTATATGAAAAAATCGCGTCAATCTCTTGCTCTATGAAGAACAATAGGAAAAGCAAATGTATCTCACGGTAATTGTATCTTTTTACGGTATAAAAAGTAGCCTATGTGCTATTCCAGACGATTATCTATCTCTATGCCAAACTTCAACCAGATCCGTCCAGCCGTTCTAGCGTGATTGAGTAACAAACATGTATCCATCCATCCAAACATTCGCATTAATATTAGTAGGATGATAATAAGCTTTGGAAAAATTTGTCTTCAATTTCTACCTGCTCAAAAGACCGTGAATCTTCTTCCCCAAGTAATCTTGAGGAAGATTAATATATATATATATATATATATATATATATATATATATAAAATATACTACTGATGAGCATGTTATATGCGGTTATTTTAATTTAACACTACATTGAGACAAGCTACTAATGATATATGCGCAACCAACACTTTTACACTATTACAACTATTAAATAAATACAACAAGTTGGTTTGGTTATACACTGTACAGGGTATTTTTAACCACTGCTGACATTCTAATATTGTATGCTTGATTAAAGAAAATAACATTTCCTAAAAAGTCCCAAGTTGTTGATTGTCAAAAGATTTACGATGTGGAAATTACTTTTCTGACACCCTTTCGCTGTATTTTACGTTTAACTTTTGGTGCGCTGTTCGGAATGATTAGAGACACAATATCATTAAATATGACGAAATATATCTACTTGTTTTATTTTTTATTTTTAGCAACATCATGTTAGGTAAATGAATATACCGATTTATTCATTAAAATAATATTTTTGTAACAACGTAATATAACGATAATAAAAGACAGCTGATGTTCCGTTCAATGACCGCGTATTGAACCGAGCATGATCAGAAGTTTACAGTAGGCCGGTTATTATAGATCAAATTGAAAAAAAACGTGATAGAAAAAAGCAATACTATTTTTACCTCAGCCCTCAGAACAGCTGTTTTACCGTAGACGCAATTACAAATGCGCCACCGAGGTAATCGACAGACAGTCAGTCAGTCAAGGTAGATAGACTATAATATTAACTAATAATGAAAAACAATTTTTTAGTGGTAGAGCCACGCTATAGACATATTTGTCTACAGCATGAATGGGCCGGCTCGACCGGGGTAGTACCACTGTCTCACAGAAAACCAACGTAAAGTGACAGTTCACTGTCGCGTTTCGTATGGTTAGTGAGATATCCGGAGGCCCAGATCCCCCTTCCCTTCCCTAATCCCTATTCCTGTCCTTTACGGCCGACAGCGCATACATGATACTTTCGGTATGGTGGATGTTCATGGGCGGTGGAGATAACTTAACATCAGGTGACCCACTGGCTCGTTTGTCGGAAGTATTATAACAACGACGATCAAGGAATATATTACAATGGAAAACTTTATTTACATATAAAGTTTTCCATTATATAGGTATATATATTTACTTGGAGTTCTTAGTGCATATTGGTTTTAGTCGTTTAAGCGACGAAACTTTTTTTACTTTCTGAACTGATTATGTATATATAAATCACATTTATATAGATAGTTTGTACGAATGGGTTGCGAATACGGTATTAGATGAAACACATCACAGACAAATCTCAGAACAAACATCTGGCTTTTCTGAATTCACATTATATTTATAGTTAATTTTACAAAAGGATTCTTTTACTGGGCCATCATGTGGAAATAATATCTCATATACGATACAGAAGATTTGTCTGAAGAACGATTTACTCTTTTTAAGTGAGTCACAATTTATCATAAACAAATTTTTGGTTCAGGTAAATTTTCCATTAGAATGTATAAAATATTTTTGCCAATTAACTCCGATTCATGTTACAAATACTGTAACATTTTTATTATATTCAGTAAAAGTGTTAGATAGAAAAAACTAGTAATATTTAAAAAAAATGTTCATACATTTATAAAAATGTTGCTACGTACATATAATACCTACTATGGCATCAAGAATGTTTAATATTCCCTCTTGAAAGTATTATACAGCAGCTTTCGTTGCTTTAGACACAAACATGAAGTCGATTGATAACTTAGTGTCCAGAGCTCGCGTCTACTTCCAACGCAGAACGCAATACAAACTCTGCAAGGTAGTAATACAATTGCATTGCATCGATTTACCATTGCTCCTCATTCAATGCTGAAATGGGCAACTATTTAGAGTTATATCTGAAAAAATAGGTGGGATATTAAGCGACCATCACATCGACACTATAACATTAATCATGCATGCCGTCTCTACCAATGCTATGCTACAACTATCAATGTTGTATCGCATCCTCATTGTCACTGCATGTCCAGAGGATCACCACCCGCGACATTAGCGGGACTTTTACACTATTTAGCCGAAAAATGTCTTCAGGGCTACAGCACTTATCCGTATACTCCTTACTTAATTCATATTAATACTATAAATGCGAAAGTAACTCTGTTTGTTTGTTTGTTACCTTTTCACGACTAAACGACCTACCAGATTGTGATGAAATTTGGCAAGGAGATAGATTATATCCTGGAGACGGACATAGGCTAACTTTTTCCGAAAATAACACCCTGGAAAGGGGTCAAAATTTGTATGGGAAATCCATAATTCCTTGACTTACGGATCTGGAAATTCATATTTTGGCTTTTGGTAGGACATAAAGAAATACGTGTTTCAATTTTTTTCAGAAATCATCCGTAAAGGTATAGCTATACTAATCCACAGTCCACACTAATACTATAAAATGTTACTAAATGTTAGTAAGTGTTAGTTAAGGGGTCTGAGTATAACATAGTCTTCTTATCCCGGGAAATGCACCTGTTCCTATTTATATTTCCCATTCCTATGGAATAGCCAAATATAGAAAGATGTAATAACTTAAGATGTATCCATGTATTTCGTGGATTACCTCTTCTTTCAAGAATAACTACCAAATAAACTTGATCCACGACCAATTTCAATAATTGTCACTGTCATCGGCACCTATCTATGTCAAAAGTTGTTTTGAGTCGCCCGAGCTCGTATAGGTACAGTGAAAAGGAGCGCATATGGAACATTTCATGAAGGCACAGAATTATTTACCTACGTACTAACATTGTATCAAAATGTCGCATCCATTTCTGTACTCTCAATATTTTTATTCAATATTATTGTATTGTTAACCGACTTCAAAAAAAGGAGGAGGTTAACAATTCATCGGAATCTTTTTTATGTACCTATGTTCCCTGATTACTCGAATATGCCTGGACCGATTCGAGAAATACTTTTTTTGTTTAATACGATGTACTTCCCAGGTGGTCCCATTGGCACCAAGTCAGGATCTGATGATGGGATCTCAGAAAAATCAAGGGCAACCCTCAAATTTTATAGTGACGCATAATTAGTTTTTAATTGAAGTCGGTGGACTTTTTATGAATTAAAAAACTATGTATTCATTCTATCATGAAATTTTGTCGGTTCTAAGAGGAAACATTACTTGGTAAATTTTATTTATTATCAGAGATATCTCCTGGTTATACAAAATTTGGCTATGTCTAGCAGATGCATGGGTGCCGGCTGCAGGGTGCAAGGGGTTGCATTTGCACCCGTCAGGATGGAAAATACATATTTTTTTTGTTTATTAAGTATCTAGTTTAGCAAGTTTTTTATAAATAGGTATTATATAATAAATAGATGCAGATGCACCGCCCTGAAAGTAATCCTAGCGGCGCTCATGAGCAGATGGTGCCTCAGACAGATATCCAGAAATATTCCCTAGAAATGAAAATGTTCCCATGCTATTAAATGAAACTTTATATTCTTGCTCGCTGCCCGTTGAAGGATAACATCGTTATGAAACCTGCATACCTAGATGTCCACAAAGGTTCAGGAGATATGTTAAGTCTAACAACCGCATTACTGCAGCCTGGTAACGAAAAACCTAAATTCCCTCGACCGTAGGGAAGAGCCGTGCTCAATATAGACAATGAAATACAGGGTTAACAATATTATTACTATACCTAATTACAGTACCGATCCACAAAGCTTAACGGAGATGTCGCTACACAATGTATTGCACAAATGTAGAACTAAATCAACATTGAATTTAAAAACGATCTAAACTCCTTCTTTTGATTATTTTCTATACTGCAGTTTCAGCCACTATAATGTAATAATGTTTCCCGCCGAAAATATGGTGCTGATGATGTAAGCATTTTCCGTATAACTATAATTATTGACCCATAAACATTTAAGGCACCACGTATATGACCCCTTTAAAAGATGGATCCTGATGTTTTAATAAGTACTACGTAAAATCAATGAATTTCCGATTATTACTGATACTATTTGCGATTTTCCGACATACTGAGCCTGTAGGATTGATTACAAGGACGCGGGTGGTGAGGAAGTGGCAGCCCGGGCGGCGCGAAGGCGGTGCGCGCACGTGCTCGCGTGCGACTGCCGCGACGACCACCAGCTACCAGCCACCGCCCACTCTCCGCCGCCCTCCGCTACCTTCCGCGCGCTCCGCCGCCCGCCGCGCGTCCCGCCCCACGCCGACGCGACCCTTACTCCTCTAACCTGAACCAGCTCACATCGATTCCCTTCATATTCAGAACCAAGCGCTCTGTGCTCTAGACGTCAAAATTATTGCATCTAAATTGCCTAAATTTAAAGGCACCACAAAATTAATGATGCCAGTGAAGCATAATGATATGACGTAATTGAAATACTTAATCAATAACTGCCAAATAAAATAAAATTCTAAAATGGATATCACATAAGTCGCTATTTAGAGTTCTGTACCTAGTCCATAAATGTGTGCAAGTCGTTCTAGGCAATCAATCTTCCATACCTAAGTAGTCAAGTGTAAGTATAATATGCACTAAGTTTGAGACTTCTATATAATTATATGAAATATAAAAACTAAGCTAAATTATTTTAAAAACCAAAACAACAACAACATGTACTTAAATTATCACAGAAAAGAAAAAAACAAGCTTTATAATAAATATGTTATATTTTATTGAAGCAATTTAATTTAATTTTTTTTCAATGCATCATGCAAAGTTCTTTTTTCATCAATAATAATATTTAGTAATTTTTGTTTGTATTATATGACATACCATATGACATTCAAGATCGCTGGGTGTAAAAACTGCCATAGTGGCACAGTCGAGTGTGTCCGGGATCAGCCAGTGTACATCCGGTTTTTGTCAGGGGTCTAGAGATGGGTTCGATGTTTGGCCATATTGCAGCCTTCTGCGTACTCTGACTCTAGACCCTCGACCACTTCTTCGCCTTCTTGCCTACGCTATGGCGTAGTGTGAAGAAGCAGGTCGGCATGACTGTGTTGAGTAGCGGGGGATAGATTGTTTATCGCTACTCGATAGTCTAATTGGACGGCACTGCGCTTACCATCTGGTGGATCACTTTGCCGTGCCAGGATAAAAAATAAGTTATAATATTTATCATAAATTATAATTTGAACTGAAAACGGTCGAACATACTGCACATCAGGCGCCCGAAACCTCTTCAGGCCAATTTGTAATGGAGCTGTTAACGCAAAATCAAGACCCTTATAATATGTAAGCTCTCTTGTAAAAATCTTTTCAACAATATTCAAATGTTGGTTAAAAACAAAGCTAAATTTAGCTAGGAGTTAGGTAGGTGCTTGTTAATTACATTACATTCTAAAAATATTCACCAAAATATCTATTCATGAAAAGTGATTAGGAATTACAACTGAATATTAAATTAAAAACTAATATTATTCATGTAAAATTGAATAACATATTGTAATATTCATACTAATAATAAATGGTCGTTTTTTTTTTTGTACAATTTAGTAAACTGTATCGAGTTGTTTAAATTATTGAGTCAGTTTCATGAAAGAATTAACCCGAGAAAATGATATAATATATAACACCAGCTGGCGTGGTTCTAGTGTTCCTGGATTACTGCCTGTACTGCCTGTTTCGGGTAAGTAATTTAACGTTTACGACAGCACGAGATCTTAGCGGCCCGCGCGCCGCTGTTTTTAAAAATCTCTCTAATTCTGCGTAGACACAGGCGCAACGAACGTTCGTTGGCATGCCAACATGTACCGACGCGGCCGCGGCGTCACGATCCGAAGCATTGGGGTTTAATCAAAGGAATCGAACCTAATAGTGTGTAGGGTCGCCGAAGGCCAACGAACGACCGCTCAGTTGAAGCTCAATACTATTCAACAACCATTCAAAATCTTGAGAACACATTCAGACATTCTGCTAAAGTTATCGAATAAACGATATTCTATTTGTAAGTCTGTAATAATTCTACTTCCACTATACACATTTCTGTTCATAAAAGATGTGGTGGTCCACCATCTTCGCTTTTGTTTAATTTTTCTTGACTCGTTATGGTATATAAAACTAGAAATTATAATTATTTCGTCGTCGTCCATGATGAAATAGCGAATGCGAGCCGGAATCAAGTGCCAAGGATCGTTTCCTCGACCAATAAATGTATTTGGGCGTATCTTCGAAAGGCAACGAGAGTGTGGTAGCCAAAGCTCAACATCCAGCATGAAACACATAGGTATGCAAGGTGCGGTTAAGATATTTGGGTAAAAATTGTATTAATTTTCATGAATTTGTTATCTTAATAAGAAGAAAATTTAAAAAAAATTGGAAATTGGACTCTGCTCTGAGATTACTCCAATACACAGCCGCGTGGTTTGAATTCTCAGTACCTACATACACTTACGCCTGCAATCCCCGAAGGGGTAGGCAGAGGTGTTACCAGTATACCCTTTTCAGCGGATTCATTACGGTCCCACAATGTGATAAGGGGGCGAGCCTATCGTCATACCGGGCACAATTCCCGACTCCGGGCTGATACTGAGTATTTATAAATAGATAACCCCAATATCACTTTACTCGACCCGGAAATCGAACCAGAGACATACATGCGCAGTTACATCTGCGCCACCGAGTCTCTAATTTCTCAGTCTCCAGCAAGGACCAAGTATCAAGACTGGACACGACATGCGCGTACATTCTATTCAATTTTTAGCGTGCATTCCGTAATTTTAAAAGTTGTATTGCAAACAAAATAAAACGATATTTTCATTTAATAATATGTATTGTCCTTTAAATAATATTAATTTTGTGTACAAATTTCGAACATTGTCTCCTTTGTTAACCATACATTTGGTGGCATAATGTATTCTTACAGTCCATTGACGTATATTATATGGACAGGATATTTGATCCGCGAAAGTGTGCCTATTTGATTTTCGCCATATTGGCGCTGATAGCAGTGCAGTCGAGCAGTGAGCGTCCGCGGAACTAACGATAGAGTTGAGACACGAAGGATGATATATCGACAATGATACACAACAGTCGATGGTTTACAAATCTTAAAAATAATAAAAACATCGCCTTAGCAAAACATATTTTCATTTTAGATCATATTTTTTAATGGGGTCTTAATTTACAATCGAATATATTATTATAACTAGGTTTGATGCTGTTTTGGGACTATAAATTATATTTAAAAAATAGCACGCTTTAATAGCTAGCCAAACTAAAAAGTAGAAAATAATATTAAGTTCATGGCAAAAAATTATAATTTAAAAAAACTAAAAAATATCACGTTTTAAGGTGTCGTCAAATATGATTCCAAGATCTTTGAATCTATTAAATTCATTGGCGCCCCGATTCACGAAGAAAGGATGTATGGCGTCAGGACCAGACCCTTAGACGAGTCAAAATTTTTAATAAAAATATCGATATTTTTTTCGGATATATCAAACTCCGATATTGATATATTTAAAAATATCGATATATCAAACTCCGATATTGATATATTTAAAAATATCGATATATCGGAAATCCGATATTTTAAAAAATATCAACATCCCTATTATATGTCAAATTTAGTTTCAAATACACTCGAGAGGGGCGCTTCAAATAGGTCAAGAAAATAGCTGTCATTTTGTATTAGATATCCTGTCCATATAATATACGTCAGTGTTACAGTCAAATATTTTTTACAAATAGCATTAATTAAAAGCGAGTGGTGATTATCAAAGACTGTAGATCCATGTCTCAGAGTGTCTGTTGAAAATAAATTTAGGCATATACATTTTTTTAAACATTTTTGCAGTAAATGATGCAATAATTGTTTTTAAATAACTTCAAAAAATTATTGTAGCCAGTATGTGAAAGTATTATGCAAGACCGAATTACTGAAAAGAAAAACAAAATAATTGTGGCCAGTACATATGTTACAGTATTATGAAAGACCGAAATACTAAAACAAATCTCCTTATATTTATGCCAGCCTGGTACATAAAGTGAATAATGACAGTGACGTCATGATGGCGTACCCAAGAAGTATGTAGGAACAAACAAACCTTGCATTTTTATTACCTAGAAGCATCTAGAAGTCACTAGAAACGTAATGATTATGAACGACCGAAATAATAAAAAAGAATAACAACAAAATATGTTTAATGGCCAGTACTTTATAGTATCAAGAAAGACCTATATAATATTACTGTATAGTTCTAATTCGGTCTTTCATAATACCATAACGTACTGGCCACATGATTAATTGAAATTTTATAATTCAGACCGAAGCTTCTAGCTCTTCTCCTTACATTTCTGCTAGCATGGTACTTAGGAAAATTTCAGAGGTGTGACTTTTGTGTCACGCGCATTTTAAAATTTCACTCTCATCATTTTATCATAACGCGCCTAAAGAAGTATAACTTCAAAAACTGACAATATATTCTACGAATTTACAATAAGGTATAATATTTTCCCACAGAATAGGGTAGTATGAACGGTTTATAAGTGGTATCCCTAAAATACGGATTTACGTTCACTTCGGCTATTACAAATTTTGGACAAAAAACTAGTGGAACTGTCTGGCTATTTTATTTACAGTGATTTACAGTGGTGATTTACCAACCACTTTTTAGATGCTACGCAATATATTCATAGAATATTTTGTTTCTACTACATAATATAGACGGAATTCCCGGATTCTAGAAGACGATAGTAATCAAGGAATATAGTAGTACAAAATATATTATTTAAACAATAAATTCTCCCGATCACCGGGACATATACATTGGTAATGATTTAGTTTTAGTCACAAAGGCAAGTCAAAGAAAACATTACTCTTTTTACGGTTAATATTGTCAGCCGGATATAACTAAAAAGTATTACAGTCAGTTACCAAAATGATTTACAATAATGTTGTATTTCAGCTGGCTATTCATAATGGATATTGAATTTATGAAACCTGTTCAACCGCACATTTTCAAAGCAATAAAAGATGTGGATATCGCCGCGCTTATGAAATGTGTATCGGATGAAATAAGACCTATTATACCATGCTTGGTTCGTATGGCACTCATATCCCCTTTGGATATTACCAAATACTGTGCAGAAGCCAAGAAGGACATTCTTACTTTGCTATCGGGTATTGATTTAGTAAACTTTATTGTGTCTCTCTTGTCAATTGAATTTCACACATTGGAGGTAGATCTCAAGAAGGAAATACAAATGAGGTAATGTTTTATCATATACATTATTTTTTAAATCTTAACATGTTTACTAGTACATCATTTAGTTTCTGTCAAGGAATATAGTACTCTTGGTTTTCTGTAATAAGACTTTCTGTCCATACTTCATTTCAAGTATGTTAATATTTCTTTTGCAAATTAATATGATTATGACAGCCTCCATGGCGCAGTTGGCAAGTAGCTGGCTGTGAAATGAGAGATTGTGGGTTCACTTCCCATAACAGGACAAATATTTGTGTGACAGATAGATATTTGTGTCCGGGGTCTGGGTGTTGTGAGACTGTGTGTCTCTTGTTGTCCCTGATACCCACAATACAAGAGTCAGATCTTAGTGTGGGGCCGAGGCGTGTGACTATTGGGTGTTATTTATTTATTTATTATTGTGAAATATTGATTGACAAATATTCTAATATTATTTATTAGTTAAGATAACCATTGATTAAATTTTCAGACAAAAAAGTGGTTCTCAATGTTCTGAATCATTCTTAGTGCCCAATATAGTCAATGGAATAGCAAGTGACTTTGAGCAATCAGACTCAGCTAGGAAAGTCCGTTTAGTTCTTTCAGAGCTACTTCAAATGCAAGCACAATTAGCAGAATATAATCAAACCAAAAATACAAGTGTTGAATATACAATTAAGCCTTCAGAGTTGTTTGATAACAATGTTTATTTGGAAGAGATAACTGATGTTATTTGCATTAGTCTTGCTGAATTGCCTAACTTATTAAACATATGTGACATAGTTGAAGTACTGTTACACGTCAATAAAGGGCCCATTATTATATCATGGGTGGTGGCCAACATGCCTGATACTTTGCAAGAAGGTAAATTTGTATATTAATATGATTTTTTTTTGGTACAGTTAAGGGTAAACATGTTTATTTATGTTTGTTTAGTAACATTTATCACATCTGGGCATTGCAAATCGAAATTGTTATTCTGATACTAAAATAGCAGACTTCATTAACATTGACAAGTTACTAGATGGAAGATTTAAAGGAAGTCAATGTTTATAGTTACATTGTAAACTTTATGTGTGTGAATTAGTACAATGACCAAGTAAATCAAACATATTAACTTCATATGTAAAAAGTATTTTGAATAGGCAAGTATAGGTAGGACATGGTAAAAGTATGTGATTATTTAAAATTTTGCCCTCATAACAGCCATTTGCTCTGCTCCTATAGATCATAACATGATGCTAGATAGCCTCATAATCTACATTGAAGTTTATTTGAAAAAAAAATAAAAAAATGGCTTATGGAGCGATGCTTCTACACATTCCCGGAGTTTTTTAACTATAAAACTCAAAAACGAAATTTTATATTATAAATCAATTAATTTATTATAAATTTATATTGAAATATTTTTATAGTAGAAGCCGACAAATCTGTCACCTGGTGCAAATTATCTTCACTGCTCATGAACCTTTGAATTTTCATTGAGTCCATTTTACTCGAAAATATGATATTGCTTTTCATTTCATCGCTTGTATAATCTAAAATTAAAAGCTATTTTTTACTAAGCGCACCACTTGAGAAATTTCATATAATTCTGAAAGCATGTATCTATATATCTCTATAACATATCTCTCGATTTTTATTTGAACTTCAATTAATATATATATTTATAGTCATGAATCCCTAAGGAAAAACAGACATAAAAGATTATTATTTGTGTTTAGTGGCTGAATCTCTAGTGTTGAATGCTGAAAGAAATGAAGAAGGAGGCATCAGAGCTAAAACTCTTGTGACCCTCTGTGATGCATGTCCACATATAGCAGCCTCTATACGGGCAAAGGCAGCGTCAGCATCCCGCTTACCATCTTTGGTCATTACTCTGACTCTAAAACATCATCAGGATGATCTTGTGAGTAACCATCATAAATGCTTAATTTCACTTATATAGTCTTTGTAAGGCTTTTCAGGGGATCTAATTGACACTAAATATACATAAAAATGTAACAATACTTATTTGTTTAGGATGTCACAGCACCTCTGTTATGTACATATATTAGATGCTTGGTTAGTAAACTCATACTATAATAACTACTTAATTTTAAAGACAAATTGCATTAAAAACTGTTATCATTTTGTTATTTTACATTTTTTCATTGAATCTCATTTTGGGAAATAGAGTACCATCCCAGAAAATTCTTACACAAAGTCATTTGTACCATTTAGCCTTAGACCACTAAGGACCTTTTTAGTTTTTAACTTTGTACTTGGTTTTATTTTTATTCAAAATATTTGATTTTACTTCTAAGTTTGCAATTTTTTTAGGTATCATTTATGTCGGGGCTTTTACTTGGCTCCGATCAGACCACACGAGGATGGTTTGCGACATTCTTGCGAAACTCACATAAAAGAGGGAAAGGGGATGGTCATGCAGCGTTGACGAAATTAAGACAGGAATTATTAAATAGGCTGAAAGATGCGACCGCTGGTGTCAACGCATCTGCATTACTGCGGTTATATTGCGCGCTAAGGGGCATAGCAGGCATCAAGTTCCAAGATGATGAAGTTGGTGGTTTGTTGAGACTGGTCACTCAGAAACCGCCGCCGACACCAGCTGGAGTTAGATTTGTTTCATTAAGTCTTTGCATGATTCTTGCCTGTCCATCTATAATGTGTGAGTAATTTTTTTACCCTTTGATATTGAAAAAAAAGTCTACTATATTGATCTCAGCATATTTGAAGTATTAATGTATATTGTTTGTACATTATAGCTGCCCCAGAACATGAAAAGAAGGCTATTGAGTGGGTCCAGTGGTTGGTTAAAGAGGAGGCTTATTTTGAAAGGTATAGTCTCTCTTTTATCGTGCTTTAATTTAAAATCAGGGGCGACAGTTTGGTAAAGGCGGTGCTCATTGGTGATAGCGACTCGAACAATACTATTTAATTAATTTTGTACACCTCTGTATTGTGTTTCAGCAATTCTGGTGTGACAGCATCATTTGGTGAAATGTTGCTTTTAATAGCTATACATTTCCACTCTGGCCAACTAACAGCCGTAGGAGAGCTTGTTTGTGCTACTCTTGGTATGCGGGTTCCGGTGCGACCTAATGGCGTTGCGCGAATAAAGCAAGCGTTCACACAAGAAATATTTACCGAACAGGTAATATTTGTATAATTGTATAACTGTTTATTACAAAGGAGACGAGGATATCTGGAATCTGGAGCAGATTAATTTTAAATGTAGTCCATCCTAGAGATCATTCCTACTTCCTAGGCACCCTGGCACCCTGTAAAGGTAGGAACATAGGAAGAATTTAAAAACATGTAATGCCTAAGGGTTTACCAATTTGTGGTGATAAATCTTCTTTTCTTATAGTTACCAGTAAGATTGCAATTCAAAACTATTAAAATTTAATGGTTGTCATACAGGTAGTAACAGCCCATGCCGTCAAAGTGCCAGTGACAGCTAACCTGAATAGTAACATACCTGGTTACTTGCCCGTTCACTGCATTCATCAACTGTTAAAGTCTAGAGCATTTTCAAAACACAAAGTTCCAATCAAGAACTGGATATATCGACAAATTTGTAATTGCACTGCACCTCTACATCCTGTAATGCCTGCTTTAGTTGAAGTATATGTCAATTCAATATTGATTATTAACAACAAAGGTACAAATGAATATGTTAACAAACCCATAACAGAAGAGGAAATAAGAAGAGTTTTCAGAAATTCCATTTTCGGCGCCAATTTTGATATTCAAAATAAACCATTCAATCATATGGAAATTGACAATGGAGAATCTTCAGTAGAAATAAATTTAGAGAAACCGACGTTAGCTTCACAGTTACTGCTCATCTATTATCTTCTGTTGTATGAAGACATACGCCTCTCTAACACTGCTACGTTGTTAGCTAATGGCAGGAAGGTTAAAAGTTACTCAGCTGCATTTCTATCAGAATTACCCATCAAGTATTTGTTACACCAAGCTCAAAAGGATCAAATGAGCTATGGTGGATTATTTAGTCCTTTGCTACGTTTATTAGCGACCCATTTTCCACAGTTATCTCTTGTTGACGACTGGATGGATGATCAGATATTTGGTGATACTAGTCGTCATTGCATAGAAATCAATCTTTCAGAGACTTCAATAAATGAAGCATTCCAAAGCATAGAGGAGAATCCTTACAAAACAGGCAAGATACTCAAAACTATGCTCAATAAAAATCCGACAGATATATGGCCTTTCGCTGAAATATTTGTCAAATATATTAAAAGCGTGCTAGGGGATCAAGTACCTCGACATATACAGGAACTATATAGAGAGGTTTGGTTGCGTCTTAACACGGTGCTACCACGCTGTTTATGGATAATGACCATTAACGCTCTGCTAGACTTTAACGGAAATATAAAAAATGTAACAATCACACAAGAAAATGTTTTGGTGGATCCATTACAAGTCCTGCGATGTGATATGCGAGTTTTTAGATGTGGACCGATACTAAAAATAATATTAAGAATTTTGGAAGCTAGTTTAGCGGCCTCCAGAAGCCAGTTAAGTCGACATTTGCTCGACAAACCTCTCTTGGAAAAAAGTGGTCAACTAACATCAGACTCGGAAAGGGAAGAATTGAAAAATGCATTAATAGCTGCCCAAGAAAGTGCAGCATTACAAATTTTATTAGAAGCTTGTCTGGAGACACCAGAAGATCAGAGCAAACCAGAATTGATGTGGTCATTGCGCGAAATCAGAAGTATCATATGCTCGTTCCTTCATCAAGTATTTATTGCTGAGCCCTCTTTAGCGAAGTTGGTACATTTCCAAGGGTATCCGCGAGAATTACTTCCTGTTACAGTACAGGGGATTCCATCTATGCATATTTGTTTGGATTTTATACCAGAACTTTTAAGTCAAGCATCCCTTGAGAAACAAATATTTGCAGTGGATCTCGTTTCACATTTGTCAATACAGTATGCTCTACCTAAGGCGATGTCAATTGCGAGATTGTGTGTAAATACCCTATCGACTCTGTTGTCAGTGCTGCCTAGCGACTTGCGCCTGGAACTCTTTCAACCAGTTCTAAAATCTCTTGTACGTATATGTACAGCATTCCCTTCACTACTTGAAGATATTACGTCTTTACTTTTACAACTCGGCAGAATATGTGAATCTCAAGCATCCTTGGGTCACTGCTGGAATGATGCACACATACTTGGTGAGGGTGCTTATGTGCAATCCGATGTACAACCAGAGACAAAAGTTTTGGTGGCAGAAGTACTTTCCCGGGATATTAAAATAACTATGTCTGAAATTGTCGAGAAAGCACTTTTGAATGATAAACTGTATTAATTACAACCCGCAAAATAAACTAATTATATTTAGGTACTCTGGTTTTTAAAAAAAACCTTGTTATAATACGCACAAAATTACTTGGCGCTGGGAAAATTCTAGTTTTGTAAGAACACCATTCTCGTCTGTTAAGTTTATGTAGTGGTGGACCCAAGCAAAAATCTGTAAAAACGCTGATGGATCCGCTGTAAGCAAAATGTGTCTATTTTCGGCAAAGTGACTGCCTTTGTATTTGCATGCGTTACGACTGCTGCTGTGATGAGGTCTCGGGTTCGATCCCCGGGTCGGGTAGTGATATCGGGTTTTTCTATCTAGAAACTCTCAGTATTAGCCCGGAGTCTGGAATCTGTGCCCGGTATGGCGATAGGCTCGCCCCCTATCACATTATGGGACCAAAATTCGGCGAAAAGTGGGTGTACTGGTTACAACTCTGCCTACCCCTTCGGGGATTAAAGGCGTGAGTGTATGTGTGTGTGTTTCGGCAAAGTGGCGTCAGCGATAATCATTATAAAAGTTTGAGACATTTCCGACGTTGGGCATGAGGCCATACTTACCTCTTTAGTGACTGCACACAACAGACTAAAAGACTAATTCATGAATACAAAGATTGCGACGACCTGGCTTCTCTTAATAACCAATAAACTTTTGTAATTCCGTATTTATAGGGAAATGTTATCAGCCACACTACACTCTACATGGCCGTATGCGTGCAACTTAGTATGCAGTTGTATGTGTCCCACTTACATCTCGTAAAGTTATTCAACGATGCACAGCGTACAACGAACTTGACAAAATGTCATTAATTATAATTTGACGATGCCTTTATATTTCTAAGCCATAAAATGAAATTTGAATAAAAGCTTTAGTTTTGTTATTGAGTCTAATACATTACAAGTAACATGTTAAAGGGTTCAATTGGATTCTGTTGTTCAAGTTGTCGGTACATCCAAGCACATTGATTCCGCGCCGCATGATTACCGATGTCATGATACAGTTGAGCCTGAAAAGATTTTAAGTAGGTATTATGTTTTCTAATGCCAAATATTTAAGTTTGAAATTAAGACAAATAGAAGAGAACCCAGAGAATCGCCTTCTTCATACTCAGAAATAAAACGAATTGACATAAACATAATATACAACATGTAACATGATTAATGCACACTCTGAAAGTAATTTGTTCAGAATAAGCGACTGAATCGATATCAAAAATTTTTTAATAGACGATTTTTTTTCAAAAATAATTAACACTCAGGTAAATAATAGTCACCCTTTAATTTAACGTTCAACACAAACGAAACTGAGATATAACTCGATGCGATAAAGTCTTTTCTAAATGCAATAATAAACGAACACTTTAAAAAATCAAATAATTAAAATTACGAACTTTATGTCGAAAACTAATACAACTCATTTCATAAAAAACAATATCTATATTCATCGCAGTCTAATTTCAATACATGAATTATGATGGTAATAATATTTTTAAATTGGGGTGTGTGAGGATGTGCGTCATTCCCGTTACACGTAGTAGAGACTATCCCGCCCATACACCCGCCATTGTAAGTAATGTTTAGCCAGGATCGACAATGGTACATTTTTCGACACCGACTAATGAAACTCGGCGAGTCTCCGGGAATACTGAATTATCTTTTATCCCTCGACAAAATTAATCAACTAGAAATATAGGAGTTGGAAATATGAAATGTCCACTTCCCTCCATAGCAAAGCGGGGGATAAATGATGAACTAAAGAGGTATTAACCTCTATCATAGGACATCTACATTTGGAGAAGCCAGACGTGAAGTACCACGGAAGTTACTTTATGGGTCCTATGATGCGAGCTGTTAGGCTTGATTCTAATAATAGGTGTGACCATAGTATATACAATATTCAAATTACCTGCAAATACCAAGTTTGTAAAATCCGAGCATGAGCGCCTACTTTGCAAAAGTTACTTTTAACGGACTCCAGTGCGTCGCAGCATGATTGAAGGACTGGCATCCTTGTTTCTGTGTTTATGGGGGCCGTAGCAATACGGCACTTGGTATACAACAACATGGCTGAAACAGAAAACCTATGTAAAATGTTGTGTTTATGACTGTTAGCAGTTTTTAGACTCACTCGATTTGAATACATATTATAAAATTATACAAACAGGGCACACGCTGGTGGTAGGATAGTGGCACACGAACGGTTTCTGTCGAAGGTCTAGAGTTGGGGTACGATGTTCGGCCGTATTGCGGCCTTCTGAGTACTCCGACACGAGACCCTCAACCCCTTCTTGCCCATGGCGTAGTGTGAAGAAGCAGGCTGGCATGATTGTGTTAAGTAGTGGGGGATAGATTGTCTCTCGCTACTCGATACTCTAATTGGACTGCACTGCGCTTACCATCAGGTGCAGTGTGGTCACTTAGCCGGGCCAGAATAAAAAAAAACGCGTCAGCCCGAGACCACGGCCGATGCAACTCTGTTGAAACTTCAGGAAATCATTTGGTATTTATACCATTAAACATTGCGCGATTAAGACCCGTTCCTTAATTTTATAATAAGTGTGGATAGATATTTAAATAACCATATTTAGGTACCTCTAGCCAAATCATATGCACTACCGTGGGCCATTATGTAGGGCAATACTTTTCGCACCAAAATCAAAGCATTTTTGGCACACCCCATGTTCAGCTGTACGTTTGCAATATGCATTTCAATCGTCGTAGCTAAATAATGCAAATGGTATTTCTTCGCTATGGTGAGAGCTTCATTGAGCAGCATAATATTGGTAGACTGGATGCTGCTGAAAGAATGCTGCACTTGCGACATGAGAATCATCGCTCTCAGTCTCAGAGACACGAAGTGAAGGCTATCGTCTTCTGTTTTACAGAAATCTAAAATATCATTCAGAGAATCTATCGCCTCTGTCGCATCACCCTTAAGGAAATACATCTCAGCTCTCAGCAATTGACTTCCCCATCGATCTAAGGAAGCGAGTTGTCGTATGCTCTGATCGGCTTCTTCCCATTTACCTGCAAATAAAACGTGGTTATAAAAATTGGGGCCGACGCCCAACATTTATTGAAATGTTGAATGAAGTAATATTATGGGTACAGATACTGCGCGCTTGACCGAAGTGAATATTTCTGCACATTATCATAAATTTATAATTATTTCTATATATTTAGGGGCAATAAACTACTGCGTTTATATTCGTACTACTGTTTATATTATTTTAACAACAAACTTCAGAAAAATGCCTTTTCATCAGGTACATCTAAACAGGGACAGGGAATTTCTTCCCACTATACATTGTTAATTTTTTTAAACTTATGTAAAAGGTAATTAATGAAAAATATACTATTAAGACTTCAATACTAAACGGTGCTGTAAGTAATTGTGATAGATAGCGCACCGGCATAGAGCGCGCGTTCTGCGTGCGCGGCGGCGGCCACGGCTCGCACGTCCCGCGCGGGGAAGTGCGTCGCCAGTGCGGACACGGCAGACGAGTGCGCCGAGTGAGCGCGCCACGCACACACCGCCGCCACTGCACACACCGCCGCCCCCGCTGTCGCCACGCCACCACCCTCGCCACTGCCACCGCACTCTACAACAATATTATACACTAGTTGTTGCTCGCGGCTCCACCCGCTAGGAAGTTATTTTCACACAGTTTTTTTTACACCTTTGGTAACATTATTGTAGTTTTAGTAGGGATCCTTATTTTTTTCTTGCAATTAAAATAGCCTATATTAACACGTTGACTGCGGCGCCAAATATAGGCACTCGCGTAACAATCCCGAACGCCAGTGCGGCGCCACGCGCCGGGCGTGTTGTATATATCGCTAAGCTAAAAACCATGTCTGGCCGTGCAAATTTATAAGCCACTTTTCCCCACGTATTTATGGTACTATTGAATTACTTGCAATACAGTAATTGCGCATCGTTTTAATTTAAAACTTAAAATAAAACTTTAGATATTATTACCATTCTTTATTTAGAGCAACAGCTACCAAAGCTGTTATTGTATTTTGTTAAAATTTGTGTCCCTGTTTAGATGTAATAAAAAGGTAGATCTTTTACGTGTTTGAAATAAATTTTATGTATAAAATTTGAGTATATACTTATATTCGTAAGATTTATCGAAATAACTCGCTCAAGTTAGCTTTAACATTTAGAATAATCATTCGTATAAATATAAATCAAACCATGGCTATCTAAGACAAGTAATAAAATATTAAATAAAAATACGTGGATGAAGCCACAATCTTTGTATATATTTATTTACAACGCACCTCGCGTGTTCCGCCCGCACAGGAGGCGTCGCGCAATAAAACACACCTGTTGTGTGCCGGCCGCACTCTTGTATAGAGATTTTTAATACGCACCTAGCGTGTGCCGGCCGCATGCGCGTAGCAAAATCAAAAACACACCTTGTGTATGCGCCGCAGTCAACGTGTTAATCAGTTATAATATAGTATTCAAATGGTGGAAGAATTTTTAAAATCGGTCCAGTACTTTTTGAGCCAATTCGTTACAAACATATATATATACAAATCTTTCCTCTTTATAATATTAGTATAGATGCGTGCCGTACTGCCGTGTGGACACTACTGCCAGCGTAAGTCGACCAACTTAGGCCTTACTACTCATACCCGTGACCACCAGTAGTACAGTAAGTATAAGACAAGGCTTTTATTGTTTTTATTTTACCAGAACAGCTCTAAGTTGGAGAAATTTATAAACATGGGCTTAGCCTAAGTCTGTATACTATACTTTACTGTTAATATTTTCTGATAGGATTTTTTTCATTACCATCAATTTGTACTAATTGACAAACTATACTATTTTTTTTTTTAGTGCCTTGATAGGCAGACGAGCAGACGGGCCACCTGATGGTAAGTAGTCACCGCCGCCCATAGACTTCTGCAATGCCAGGGCACAGCAAAGCCGCTGCCTACCGTACAACTTACAAGTATTTAATATGGCCGCTTTTTATAAGTTAAGGTAAACTTTTGGTGGAATATGCAACCTTTTAATTAATTTCTAGAGATGTTTAGATATGGCTGTTTAGTAGCGTCTATCTCGCACACATGAAACCGGTGTAAACTAGGATCAATGGCTCGCATTTGTTGACACCGACCTATGAACCTCGGCTAGTATCCCACCCCGGGAATGGATAAATATAGGGATGTGTCGGAAATTAAAAAATCTACTTCCCTTCAAAGCAAAGTGGGCGTCAAAATAATGTACTAAGTATTCATTTCAAGCAAAAGGACGTACATCTGAAGAAGTCAGAAGTATAGTACCAAAGATGTTACTTATTGGTCCTGCCATGTTATCTGCCAATATCTTAGAGTAGGCAACCAAAAGGAGACGGCATTACGCTCGAATCTTGAACAAAAAATAGTGTAAATTAATATTTCTAATTTAATCGAAATACTGTAGAGATAATAAAGGTAATGAGTACTGAGAAAAATACAAGCCAAATAAGCAAAAATAAAAACTTTATTTTTTAGATTTTTTTTAAATAATACGCCTTTAATTTCTTTAATCTATACTATTATATAAAGCTGAAGAGTTTGTTTGTTTATTTGAACGGGCTTATCTCAGGAACTACTGGTTCGAATTGAAAAAATCTTTTAGTTTTGGATAGCCCATTTATCGAGGAGCGCTATAGGGTATTTAACATCACGCTATCACCAATAGGAGCGGAGCACCAATGAAAAATGTTGCAAAAACGGGGAAAATTGATTCCTTTTGAGAGCTTCCGTTGCGTACGCTGCGTTAACGGTTAAAGTTACATAACAATCATGTACGACGAAATTGTTCCTCTTAAAAAGTTCTAAAAAAAGTCCACGATAGTATATGTCTATCTATTTCGATTGGCTCACTATAACCTTTTTAATGGTTATCGAATTTGTTCTGAAACAATGTATTATTTGGAAAGGGGTTTTTATAAACATGGTATTAATCCTTATCCAAATAAATACTTTATTCATCACAAGTATTTAATTTTGAACAAAGTTGCCCTTTACGTCATTTGATTTCAATGAATATCTTAGGAGATATTACAGTTTTAAAATATCTCCGCAACAATATTAATATTGTTGTTTGTATGTCTGTTTCTTAACTTTTCATGACTAAACGGGTGAACAAATCCTAATAAAATTCAGTAGAGGGATAGATTATATCCTAGGGAAGGACATAGGGTATCTTTTGTCTCAAAAAAATATCTTGAAAGGGGTGAAATAGAGGTTAAAAGTTTGTATGGGCAATCCGTAATACTTCAACTTAGGGATCTAAAAATTCATATTTAGGCTTTAGGTAAAAAATAAAGAAATACGTATTTCAACGTTTTTACCAAATCATCCCTTAAAGGGCGAAGTGAGGAGTTAACTTATGAGGTACTAGCTGTTGCTCGCGGCTCCGCCCGCGTGGAGGTCATGTTTGAGACAAAAAGTATGTACACTACAAACTAACTTTTTAACTTCAAAAATGAAGGATTTTCATACAAACTTTCTTACCCTATTTAACCCCCTTAGGGGAGGTATTTCCAAAAATTCTGAAATATGTGTTTTTAATTTTTAACTGTAAGGCCAAATACCAAATTTCATGCGTTTAACTGCAAAAATGACAGATTTTCATACAAACTTTCTTCCCCTATTTTACCCCCTTCGGGGTGGAATTTCCAAAAATCCTGAAATATGTATTTTTTATTTTTGACTAAAAGGCCAAATACTAATTTTCATAAACTTAACTTCAAAAATGACGGATTTTCATACTAACTATCATCCCCTATTTTACCCCCTTAGGGGTGGTATTTCCAAAAACCCTTCCTTAGTGGATGCCTACGTCATAAAAGGTACCTACTGTCAAAATTTCAAGTCTCTAACCCCAGCCGTTTGGCTGTGCGTTGATCGATCAGTCAGTCAGTCAGTCAGTTTCTTCTTTTATATATACAGATTCTTTAAATGTAATCTCAAGCTTCAGGCACAACACTTTTTTTTTGTCGCGGGGAAAGCATTTTATTACTGCCGTCCGCTTCGGGGGGAAGCGGAATGAGAATAAAACGGTTATGCTGGACTAGCCGGTCTTACGACCCAGCACCCCCTCGCCCGGATGATGGCTATCCGGGCTGCGGCTGGGCCGAGTCCCTACTACTTATGTACACCCAACCGGACACTACCAGCTAAAACCCCGCGGTGGCCTTCTTCGACACTTACGGAGTGATCCCGGGGTATTATAAGGAGTGCTAGAAGTTTAAGTTAGGAGTTGTGCCTGTCTAGCCATCTAGACAGTCACAACACCTGAGATTCAGGACGATCGCTATAGGTGTCTCAGTGCAGAAGACAACTCCTTGCATTGATACTTCTGCTCCCGAAAATAAACTCCACGGGGGCGGAGCCGCGAGCAACAGCTAGTATGGATATGGCAGAGAATTGTTTTAGGTCGGGTCTGGTCTCTTGGTTTCTTATATAAGTAAACTCGTCTTCTTCTGTTTTCCTAATGAAAACACGACCTTGCTTACTTAATCTACACGAATTTATACTCTTTTTCTTTGACGATCTGGCGAGCCGCTGCGTGTAATTTGTTTTTAGGTGAAAGGTGCTCAACAGTGTAAAGCGGCGATTTATTACCTCCAATGCCTATGTGAGCAGTACTGAGCTTGTCGTTTGGATTTGCCTTATTAAAATTTATTGTTTTCGCTAAAATGTATCCCGAAGCCTAGAGGTAGCCAATTTAACAATGATTGAGCGAGGTCTCTTGTCATCTCTGTTACTTTTTACCACACGAGTGCAATGATGAATGTCGGATTCTTTCAAGTTGCAGGATACCTTAGACAGCTGAGTAATTATAGATAGCAAGTTTTACTGTTTGTGCTCGGGGACACACTCTATCTCAAGATTGTTAGAACGGTTATGCTGCTCAGCAACCTGAAGCCTGATTTGCAGATCCTGTAATGTATATGTTAACTGAACGTTCTATTTCTTTAGCTCTCCCAGTGTGTCTTGGTATTTGGCGATGGCGGATTTGGTGGTTTCATAATTTTCATTCAGAAACAAACATTATTATCCAAAGCAGTTATTTCCTGTTTTATGAATTGATTTTCGAGATTGAAATTCGGTTCTCACCATCTGCTTAAGTGTTTGGTTAAGCTCCTGTGCTAAAGCCAATTTCATGACATTGAATTCTTCTCTTATTATTTCCCTAGCGTCTTTCTTTGTAATAACTGACGTGGAAGAGTTTAAGCCGGAACTTCCACTAATTGCGCTAGTATCAATAGTGGCTTTTTTCGATGCGTAATATTGTCATTAAAAGGTAGCGAGTCATTATTGTTCCTCGACTTCCCGGGTGAGTCAATGGGACGTAAAGGCGTATTACTGTTATCAGTTTTTGGTTGCTTTGCACATCATCCGTGACACTTCCATTTTTTTTTGGTCAACACTAATTGTAGAGTAGCGTTTTTCAGGTATGTCAGCACATGCAACACAACAATGACGGCCGTTGCAAATTATTTTAAAATGTTGATTACTCACTCGTTTTGAGGTATTCCGATTATACCTCAGCAAATATACCACCGGAAAGTACACAACACGACCTTTCCAATGGTATATAGTTTGTAAGAAAATGGAGTGTTCTGTTATTCCATAAAATTTCAAATTAAATAAGCGGAGCCAAGAAATACAGTGTTACTGGTAACGAATGCGATTAGCAAATGCTGTGAATGAAATTATTGTATGTCATTGAAAGCGATTATCGCCTGTTTTGGTGTGGTAGCCGGCTAACGGCTATCTATTATGAAGAGCATTTAAAAAGGGCTTGAGATCTCGACATGAATACAGGGTGTCCCAAAAGTCGACGTCAAGCCGGAACCGGGTGAAAAGGCAAGACATACCGGTTAACAAAAAAAAATTAAAAAATCTAAGTTTCTTCTTTTTAAAATTATAGGCATGGCCCGCGTTTTTTCAAAGTATAATCCTAACTTTGCGCATTTGTGTGATCTTACGTAAGAACTATTAAGACTCCCTCCACCCCTTGTAACAAAAAATAAGACATGATCGACTCCCCCCCTACATCATCTTACGTAATAAATGAATGGCGCCAAAATTCATACCTAAATATTTTTTAAATATACCGGATACAATTTTAGGATCACATTTTTTTGACAAAAACTTTATTCTGGTTTTGTCATATTTTGTGACATTCCTAGTGTGTTAGAACTATTTACATTAAAAGTATGTGTTTAGAAGACAGTCCAGATGGATTAGTAATTTTATCGATAACCTTTATAAGTTTATCTGCAACACTATTTGAGTCTTGCATAAACGACAGTGTTACCACATAAACCACCCAAAATGCTACACTGGCATAAAGTTTATGAAATTGTAAACTTAGTCGATATGTCAACTCTCCTAATATTTTTAAATTATAAATTAAGAAGCATAAATAAAGTAATCCTACTAATATTATAAATGCGTATGTTTGGATGGATGCATGGTTGTTTGATATCCAATCACGCTACAACGGCTGGACGGATCTACTGAAAATTTGGCACAGAGATAGATTATAGTCTGGAAAAGCACATAGGCTACTTTTTATCCCGGAGAAATGTACAGTTCCCATGGGATAGTTTAGTTTTTCACAGAGCAAAGGATCGACATGATTTTTTGCATAGTGGCAGTTTAGGGATCAGAAAATGACAAAGACCACTTTTAACTCGAAAAAATGCACGCTTCTTATGGGATAGCAAAATATAGAAGGTTAAAATGCTCCAAGACCTACACGCGGGCGGAGCCGCGGGCAACATTGGGTTAAAAATGAATATTAAAAAAACAACTTGCGTTTAAGATATTGAATGCAAATAAATTTTGCACTACTGTGGCTAAAAGTTTAACATGGCAACATTTATTACCCGATGATAATTTTTAGAGATTATATGTTTTGTTGCTTTTAATGATAATATTACTTTAAAAAAATATGTCCAGGTGAAAAATAATTTTGTATTTTTGTAAGTTTGATGTGTCAGATCTATTTTTACATGTTAATACCGCTACAGGCTCGCGTTTTCAGGGAGCTCCATTCGCACGTGATGTCACTTTTTTAGTGGCGGATCACTAAGCGCTACTCGTTTTATAGAACGTGTATGAGCACCGTGCTCTTACATTTATCATACGGGGTAAGCGCTCAATGGCGTCTCCAGTGTTAAATACTCTAAGGCCAATATATATGAAATTCCACCTAGTTTCTATGATATCTTATTATATTTATATAGGTTACTAGCGAGTCGCCCAGTAGGAAAAATATAACACAAAATTAGGCAAACCCAAAAAAAAACTCTTGATCCGGTCGCTACCAAACTTCACAGGTTCATCCTATGGGCTAATCTAAAGATTTGCATAACAGAGACTATACAGTCATATACTCGCAAAGCATATGATATGCGAACTGAACGCACTTACAATTAAGTGGGGGACATGGACCCCCGTAGGCGAATCAATTAGCCTAAATGTGAACAACGCACTTAAACATGCCATGGCCGGCAAGACATTGACAACACATAAAATGATCAACGTCTAGCTAAGCTAGGGTTGCCATCCCCGGAATTCAAATACTAGGATTAGTTTTTGAAGTTAGAAAAACCAGGACATTCAATTTAAAAACAGGACGCATCTTTTGCTAGCCGAGACGCATCCCAGGATCACCCCTATTTATAGTATAATTGTACAGATTAGTTCGAGAAATTAGTTCGTATTAATAGTAATCAGTTCGTAGTATTTATTAACTGCCAAGTAGATAGAAAGAAAACTAACTCTGTGCCGATAAAGTGAGTCTTTTCTAAAAGTTTGTGTTTCACTTACAATATATAATTCAACATCTATGTTTTATGGTCGAGATTCGTTACTACATTTTCTACAAATATCCAATGCTAAACTTTTCATGATATGTTTTTGGCAATTGCCGATTTCGACGATTTGATCCTGAACAGCAATCATTAACCCTTCAGACTCAGGACGGACAGTTTGATTACTCAGATGGGAAGAGATGTCTTTAATGGAGCTGTTTTTGAGTCTAAGTTTCTGTATGTCGGCTACGCTTTCTTGAGGTTTATTATAGTTCTATACTATGTCATTATAGATGTCAGGGTGCTATTAAGGAAATATTGTCTCTGTTTATAATAAAGATTTAAAACGCCTATAAGTACCTACTCTGCCTCCGCTAATTCTAGGCATCTAGACAATAAGCAAGTCACAAAGATCTTGATAGTCCGTCAAGCGGTTTTTGTTACGAAGACAACAACAAAATACTTTTTATGATATCGTATATTTATACGATATCATAAAAAGTAGAGAAATAAATGTGTCACATACTAGTATTAAGATTCAGCAGCAGTTGCGAGCTGACTGAAGCCATCTCAGTTTTCCCGTACAGAGCCCACAAAGCCGCAGTGTTCGCCAGTCCGGTCACCGTGAGATCGGTCATAGAATGAAGGTAATTGTGTAAATCGCCTTTCATCAACATCTGTTAAAATAATAACTGCAATTAACCACTAATGCCAAAAGCGAAAAGGTATATATGTCAAAAAGTATTAATAAGTAACTATTACCCCGAAAATAAATGCATAAAATGTACCTTCACTAATTAGACCCTCATTTTTTTACGTCAATTCGAAAAAAAACGGTTTAGCTATAGAATATCCGACAAAGCACCGGCATGTCGCCATGGCAGTTTGAAGAAAGTTTAACAAGAATTTTGACATGTAATTTATAAAAACATTAGATAATAAAAGATTTAAGTAATTTTGTCATTAAACCTTGATTATAGATTTCAATATATATTTTTTAAATAGTACACGCGTACACACTAGTTTTTCAAAATTAGTCATAATGCCTATTTAAGAGAACATGTCACCTGAAAAACTTCAGCCGGTTGAGCTCCGTTGACAGCTTTATGCTGCGCGGAGAGCTGTGCGGAGACGGCGATGTGTCGCGGAGGTCGCGGGTGTCGCGGACGGCGCGGCGCCGCCTCGTCGTCGGCGGGCGGCGCGCGCTGTCCCCCGCCGCCCGCCGCCCCCGCCCCCACGCCCCGCGCACCCGCCAGCGCCGCCCACGCCGACGCCGCGCTCACAGCGTCACTATCGCACACCTCCTGCGCACGCGACACCGCCTCGCGCGCCGCCTCAATCGCTAGCGCTCTGGATTCACCACCACAATACTATTCAAATTTTTGCTTCATCTGATAATAATTGATTCCTCCTAATTTATAGAATCAGTGATTAGAAACGGACATTATTCCAGCAGTGAACGGCTACAGGCTGATAGAGAGAGAGAGATTAGAAACTTATTAGTCAAGTGAATGTGAATTCCTATTGCTTATTCGCGGACTCTTGTTAAGTAGAAGTAAGTGTTCATGACATTTTGTTGCATTGCCCACAAGTTTTAATAGTTGATAAAAGCTAGTATTATTTTTCATAAAATTAATAACAATGATCTCACTTATGGCCGAAATGTGCGTGTAAAGCAGCTCTGTTGAGAGCTGCATATAGAAAGCTTTTATTTTTATCACTCGATGCGCTTCCGGTGCGAAGTCCAGATCGATCAAAACAGTTATAGAGAGAGTCCTGAGCGCCACAGAACTCATTCGTGCGTAAACAGTTTAAGAAACTCAGGAAATGCTGAAAAAATAATATATGTATTGGTCACAGCCATAAGCCATTAAAAATCTCATATAACTATAGTTTGTTATAAAATTTAAATATTTAGGAAGTGGTAGAGCCACGCTGTAGACATATTTGTCTACAGCATGAATGGGCCGGCTCGACCGCGGTAGTACCACTGTCTCACAGAAAACCAACGTAAAGTGACAGTTTACTGTCGCGTTTCGTATGGTAAGTGAGATAACCGGAGGCCCAGATTCCCCCTTCCCTTCCCCAATCCCTATTCCTGTCCTTTAAGGCCGACAACGCATACATGATACTTTCGGTATTGTGGATGTTCATGGGCGGTGGAGATCACTAACATCAGGTGACCCACTGGCTCGTTTGTTGGACTATACTATAAAAAAAAAAAAGCTCAACTCACGATATCGGAATATTCTGGAATGTCATGCATTATCTGTGCAATCGATTTTTGTAACTGACGAGCTGACAAAGCTTTTTTCTCATTTACTTGAAGTAAATTTGCTTGTTGTGCTGTGAATAATTCCGCTTGTTTTCTTGACCAATGTCCTTCATCAAGAGAACTGAAAAATACATAAATCTAAATAATTTGAATACAACGCAAATATACTACTAATAAAACAGCACTACATACTTGTCTCTTTCAATAATATTCATTTTCATGGATAACTCTAGCGGTTTGTACTCTTCTGGAATAGTTGGAGAAGTAGTTGTGGCAGTTTGTGGTTCCATGTTGTTTAATTTCTGCATGAGGTGCATTTATTTGGTTACAAATTGTCAGAAGACAACAATGAAAGTGATTTTAAATTTTTGGATTGATAATAATCAATTTGTTTTTAAAAAACATAAAACAATATGCTGAAATGGAGTTCACTACAGTATACAGTCATATTCTATTTACCTCCTTATCTATAGTAGATAATACCCATCATAGTTTGTGATACATATTTTAAAAAAAAATCCAATAACACTATTATAGGAAGAGCTGAAATAAATATACATTATTAAAGCATATTAACAATAACATACTTACTTCTTTACTCAAAGATCTCATCATGAGCCCAGGTCTGCCTCTTTGATAATACAGACAAAATGACTTGAAAAGTGCAACTGTTTGCACAAAAGTTAATAATTTTAACTGAAACAATATTCTTCTCAAATACAATCCTGAAAACAACAAATTATTTAATTGGGATTAAGTTTGTTAAATATTTTGACTGAATACAGTTACAATGCTAAAGCATACTTCAAAACTACACTTGACTTCTTACATCCTACAAATTACACTTCTGAAAGAGAACTAGTAACAAATTTAGTAAGATATTAGTCAAATTACATTTATAGTGTCAATGCTTTGTCATAAAAAATAAAAAGCCATATCATTTTAAAATACTTTGTGTGGTATGCATTAAACTTAATTATTTCACATGTGTCTATGAACCTTAACCAAGGTTGCCAAACATATGAGGTTCTTTATACAAATACAAGATTTGTGGTCTTGGAATATTAGCCAAAACTTTACATTCACAAAGATTACGAAAAACAAACCTAACATATATGATACCAAAATAAGATTGATTGATTAGATTGCATGTTTATTTTTTAAACAAGCATGTCCAAGTGTATTGGATATGTAAAAAGTTAAATAACAACCTGTATAATAGTATTTGTCAATCTAGCATTTATCGATTCTACATCTAGAAATAAATAAATACACCCAACAGTCACACACATAGTCCTGACCCCACACTAGGTCAAACCTGTATTGTGGGTATCAACAAACAAGAGGGACTACAGTACCACAGCACCCAGATCCAAAGCTACAAGGAACTACAGTCCCACAATACCCAAAACAAACATCTATCTGTCATACAAACATTTGTCTTGGTGCAAGAATCAAACCCATGGCATTTCCTTTCACAACCAACTACAAACCCTCTGTGCCATGGAGGCTGTCATATGAGATAACATATGGTATCAGTAAACACATGGTAATGAGTGTTGTTGCATACAGGATGTCAATGGTAATGAGTGTTGTTGCATGCAATGTCACCTAGCCATCACTCAAACAGGCTTTGCTTTGGTATCCGCCTACACGATTTTCATTATAATTTTAATTGTTATACATAGGTAATAGGCCATTGAAGTAAATACTAGTAGGATTTTTTACGGAAACTTATAGTTTTCGAGAAATGTATTATTTAAGTTTTATAGGTTAACTACTAGGAATCTTATAGAACAGTATTGTTTTGGACCAAGAGATTTACATATTTACATTCTAAAGCATTAGAAAGTGACAATATATAATACTGAAGCAATCCCTTTCATTTCAATTACAATATAAATTCCGTAAATAAAATATAATACAAATTCCAGAGGTTAAATGCTGGATTATTGAAGTGGAATCAACCTTACCTAGTACACTGTATCTAGTAATAATACATGGATTAGTTTCACTCTGTTCAACCATCAACTTGTCAACAGTTGATGTGACACAATCAATAAGTGCACTAATGCCATTCATATATATGTTCTGGAGCCGAACACAAAAATTCTGAAGATGTACACTCAACAAATTGTAG
Organism: Laothoe populi; assembly: GCA_905220505.1. Taxonomy (NCBI): domain Eukaryota; kingdom Metazoa; phylum Arthropoda; class Insecta; order Lepidoptera; family Sphingidae; genus Laothoe; species Laothoe populi. Next base: position 10,230,956 of record HG992151.1, on the reverse strand, counting down.
CGTCCATCTGTAAGGAGTGTTTCCAACTCTTTAAATTCCATATCTGGACACTGAAAATTTTAAATAATAGCCTCATTACACTGTAATCATTAGTGAAATCATACATAATATTTCTGTTTAACTTTACCTGAATAAGTTTGAGTGCCAGCATACAAAAGTCTTTTCTATACTTTGGAGCTACTGTGCAATCAACCATTTTCTTTGCTGAAATAAACATAAACTATTTAAGTATTAAAAACGAATACTGGGACTACTTTACTTAAGTGTAAAACAGCAACTACCTTCTATTTTTAATAATCCATATTCACGAATAAACGCTACAACTGCTATTTTATGAGGAGTTATATTTTCGATATTACCCTTTACGTTCACTAATTTCACTAAATCAAAATTATCACCCCCTAGTTCCATTGCAATAAATGTATAAAAAATTTGAGTGACGATTTATTATAGATTAGACTTTCAGTAGTATTATGAATGCTCTTAGGATTAGAGTTGATAGCAGTCACTTTATTCCTTGAAGTAGATTGAAGAGTGAAGATTAAAGTTATAGTATAATACTCTTTCGACTCGAGTTTCATGTAACTGTTAAATAATTAGTACTAGAACTACTAAGTATTAAAAGACCTAATTAGAATATTTAAATCTTAAAGTAAGGTGTTTATACTACAAGCTCTCTTGTAATTTGTAACAACACTAACTTTCAGTAGTATTATAATGCTCTTTGACACTAACATTGACTAACATGGTATAAAATACACTTTGACAATTGTCATAGGGATGGTCAACTCGAGTTACTAACTCGAGTTGCGCTTAGATCGAGTTGAATTCTGCCTAACTCGAGTTGGATTGCTCGGTAAATGAAGAAGTGAACTGATTGACGCACTCACTAGGCTATATTCATTAGGCTAGACTGCCTCGGTGGCGCAGTTGTAATTAAGCATACGTTACGACTGCTATGGTGACGGGTCGGGTAAAGTGATATTGGGTTTTTCTATCTAGAATTTTTCAGTATTAGCCCGGAGTCAGAATTTGTGCCCGGTATGGCGATAAACTCGCCACCTAATACATTATGGGACCGAAATAAATTCGGCGAAAAGTGGGTGTACAGGTTACACCTCTGCCTACCCCTTCGGGGATTAAAGGCGTGAGTGTATATGTATGTATATGCTACAGATGGCTACAGACATATTATTATGTCACTGACACTTAAAGTCACTTCAATGCAGATGGAGGTTAATTTTTGAGTGCCGGTAATGCCGATTTGTCATTATTTTTTTTATTAATTAGATTTGTCTCAATACATGTTTATTACGAATCTGTTACGTTTTTTCAATATTTTCGCGAAACAGAGTCATTAAATAATAAAAAAAAACAAACATATATTTAATTTCATTTAGTTAACTCGAGTTACATGAACTTTAACTCGAGTTGTGTTTGTACCCGAGTTGGCACATCTATAACAATTGACAATGACTAGGGATGCCATCTGAGATCGATTAATTGATGAATCGATTTTGACAAAAAAAACTTTTGTTTTAATCGATATCTAGCAATGAATGTATCCAGTGAATGATATTTCAACCTAGAAAATCGAAATTAGATTTTTTCTGTTTTGATAAGAACCATTATTATTGACAATTAGTTGAAATTAAATAAAATGGACTAACCAAATTTTTATATCTGGTAACCCTAAAATTTATGTCAAAACTGTGATTTTACGTAAACAAGTGTTACTTACAAAATCTAGTGTAGCAAGTGAACAATTTTTTTAGTGAAGCTGGACAGTTTTACGATGAGAGGCGACACTCTTTGAAGATTGAAAGTACCGAAAATATGCTTTTCTAATGCTACAATATTATAAATAAATACACCCAACAGTCACACACATAGTTCTGACCCCCACACTAGACAAAATCTGTATCTTGGGTATCAGGAACTACAAGGGACTATGGTCCCACAACACCCAGACCAGAATTAAATATATATCTGTCACATAAATATTTGTCTCGGTGCGGGAGTCAAAGTCACGGCCTCTCATTTCACAGCCGGCTGCTAGCCCGCTGCGCCACGGATGCGGTTATGTTTTTTGACTTTGATTGTTATTAAAGCAGTTATTTTGTACCGGCAGTGAACAGTTAACAGCATTCACATATTTTTTTCACAATTTGTCTATTTATCTATTCTCTCGGCCGAGATTTTATTTTATCTCGGTTTTGGTCTCGGTCTCAGCCGAGAATGATAAAAGCAGTCTCGGTGGAGCCTTACTTCGTGGGGTTTAAAACATTGATTATTGGAAATCGATTTATCCGTCTTCAACTAGAATCGATCTTTTTCCGAAAGAATCGGCATCCCTAGCAAGAACTTTTTTTTATATAAAAAAGAAGGCAAAGGTTTTCCACTATGCAGCCTTGTCTGTTTTTCCGGTTTTGTGGACTGAAATTGAAAAGACTTGGTCTCTTCTTTTTAAATTGACAAGTCAGAAAGCCATGTCAAAAGGCCAAAGCCATGTCTGTGGTCCGAGCAAGAACATGGCAATATAATTTTTTGCTTTGATTATTCCACAGGGAACCAGCCAAGAATCGGCTAAGTTCAGAGACAATGCTGCCAAGTCATAAGTAAACCTGGCAATAACAAATCCAATTTCGTATATCCAGGTTATGAAAATACTTCATTGCGGGTTTCATCCATTTTGTATCTTATTTATGAAGATGAAAATTGAACCAACAAAAAAAGCACCATGTTCGTTTTGCATAGGACTTCGCAGCATAGCGTAACCGGTTCCCTTTGGAACAAATAAAAAAAGCACCATGTTCCTTGCTCAAGACCATCTCTAGACTCTATGCTTTAGTTTATGAGTTTACAATAGTTTACATACTCTCAAAGCATAGGTACTCCAAAAGCTCCTTGTTTATTGCTAATAAACAAAGGTATTTTATTTTTATAATCTAAAAGAAAATGTTTGTTAATCAGTGAAATGAAAGAGACTCGTAATTAATTGTGATCTGTGATGCAATCTAAGTGGCTTGTCGTTAATTTTTATTTATGTGTCCCAATTACAATAGCCACATTATGGAAAAAGTGTGGATTACAGTCTCTGTTAAAGTGTTATATTTTTTTGTCATAATTGAAACATCTCGTGTAATCGTGTATCAAGGCGACACATTACCTCAACACGGTCGATGCGAACCGATTACAATTCCATTTTGTCAACAAATAAGATACAATCAAACAATTTTTCCTAACATACGCAACCACGTCCGTCAAGAAGATGCTGGCGCAGAAGTTCTTCAGTTTACACCGCTGATCAAAGTGAATTGTTCGCCAGATCTGAAGTTTTTCTTGTGTTCTGTATATGTACCAGTGTGTACAATTTTGGATACGGCTATTCCGCCGTGCCGACATTTATGCGAATCCGCGAAACATAATTGCGACGAGCTTATGGTGAAATTTGGATTACCGTGGCCTGAACATTTGGAATGCTCTAAATTTCCTGTCGCAACAGATGAAAATGTTATATGTGTAGGTGATAATAATGCCACACATGAATCTCGGAAACACACCGAAAGTAAACTTCCCAAGGTTGATTATAAATCTACTATTGAAAGAGACCCTGCAAAGTTACATGGAGCTAAAGATTATGGCTTTGTGTGTCCTGTACAGTTCAAAGTTCCTAAGAATCTAGATTTAGAGTACACATTGCAAGTGGGTGACAAAATAGAGTATGACTGTGGAGCACCATGTAATGAAATGTTCTTCAGTCAGGAAGAAAAGAATTTTTCTAGATTGTGGATTGGCATATGGGCAACATTGTGTGCTCTCAGTTGCTTATTTACAGTTTTAACTTTTCTTATAGACACTGATAGATTTCGATATCCAGAAAGACCCATAATCTTTTTGTCGGTATGTTATTTGATGGTGGCAGCAGCCTACATTATGGGATGGAGCGCTGGTGACAGTGTTAGCTGTCAAGGTCCATTTCCTTCTTCAATTAGTGGACCAAGGCCTCCTAATATATCAATAATAACTCAGGGTACAAAATATGAGCCATGCACCATATTGTTCATGGTGGTATATTTCTTCAGTATGGCTTCTAGTATATGGTGGGTAATATTGACTCTGACATGGTTTTTGGCTGCTGGTCTCAAATGGGGACATGAAGCTATTGAAGCAAATTCACAGTACTTTCATTTAGCTGCATGGGCTGTCCCTGCTATAAAGACTATATCAATACTTGCTATGGGAAAAGTGGATGGTAAGTTCATATACCATTTATACTCATGACAGCATCTGTGGTGCAATTGGTGAGTAGCCAGCTGTGAAATGAGTGTGTTAAGACAGATTCCATTTGTTTGGATTAAAGTGTTGCTTCTATTATTTTCGTAGTTTTGATACCCATGGTATAGACTTGACCTTGTGTTCGGTCAGGACTATAAGTGTGACCTGTTGCAATTGTAGTACTATCATTATTATACTATATTCATATTTTTTGAAAATAAAAGTAAGCCTTTTAGTGCGTAGATAATTTTTTAAATTAAATTCAGTAATTTAATAAAAATATTTCAAAGTATAATACTCAAATAGTAGTTATTAAAAAACGAATGTCCTTGTTAATTAAATTGTTATTTTTTTAACTAGATTTATATGGAAATCCCCTAAACTATTGAAAATACAGTGAATTAAAAAAGGAATAAATAAATTGACAGATGATATTTTATAAGAATAATATTATATACATCTAAAATCTTGTATTTCATAATTCTACATGGTGTTACAAATGTATGATAATAATTACATTAAAATAAATAATTACATCCAACAAATAAAAGTAAATAAAGTAAATTTGTGTGTTAGATAAATAAATGGTTTATGGTTTACATAGTCCTAACTCCACACTAGGTCAAACATGTATTGTAGGTGTCAAGAACTACAATGGATTAAGGTCCCACAACACCAAAACATGAGAATAATAGTAATGCCTTTCTACACAGTCAACTATTCCCCCGCTGTACCACAAAGGCACTCTTGAGATAATAGATCTAAACTTTGTCAATATTATTGATGATAATATTTGTAAATTTATGGAGACATAGATCTCCATAAATTTACAAAAGAATCTATTTGTGCATAGTCAACTATACACAAATAGATCCTTTTGAAACACATTCACAACTCCTTCTTTACTTATATATTTTCTTTATTCATAATAATCTGTAATTAATTATTTTGTAAAGGTATTTTTAGTCCAAACATCATAACTTCCATAATTCTTCATCTAATTTAATTATACAAATTCTATGGAGATTGCCACTATTGACAAAAAATTAAATAAGATAAAATAATGGGGTTTGCCAAAAAAGATGACAAATTAGTAGTGCCATCTGTTGAGAGTATAATCAAATAATTTGTTGCATTGTTAATCTATGATTTCACGCATAGATGGTTTTAAGAAGTGCCATATATCTGATTAATATTTAAAATTAATACGTATTTACATTTACTTATTTCTAATTCATTATAATAGGTACGTAACTAACCACTTTTGGTGAGAAGTATTCATACAGTTCATCTAGTCTGTATATATACGATCAACGCACAGCCAAAACAGCTGGGGTTAGAGACTTGAAATTTTGATAGTGGGTACCTTTTATGACGTAGGCATCCACTAAGGTAGGGTTTTTGGAAATACCACCCCTAAGGGGGTAAAATAGGGGATGATAGTTTGTATGAAAATCCGTCATTTTGAAGTTAAGTTTATGAAAATTAGTATTTGGCCTTTTAGTTAAAAATAAAAAATATATATTTCAGGATTTTTGGAAATTCCACCCCTAAGGGGGTAAAATTGAGGAAGAAAGTTTGTATGAAAATCCGTAATTTTTGCAGTGAAACGCATGAGATTTGGTATTTGGCCTTTTGGTTTAAAATAAAAAATATTATTTCAGGATTTTTGGAAATTCCACCCCTAAGAGGGTTAAATAGGGGAAGAAAGTTTGTATGAAAATCTGTCATTTTTGAAGTTAAACCAGATGAACATTGGTGTTTTGCCTCAGTTAAAAATAAAATATATAAAAATATGATCAGGTTCAATGGCGTATCTTGGGGGATGCCTATGTCCAGCAGTGAACTGCGATATGCTGATGATGATGATGATGAAAAATAAAAAATATATATTTCAGGATCTTTGAGAATTCCACCGCTAAGGGGGTAAACAAGGGAATAAAGTTTGTATGAACTCTTTTATCGGGGGTTTATCAATAATCCTACTAATATTGTAATGCGAATGTTTGGGTGGATGAATGTTTGTTACTCTATCAGGCTACAACAACTTGATGGATCTGGTTGAAATTTGGCACAGATTTAGATTATAGTCTGGAATTGCACATAGGCTACGTTAATCGTGGAAAAATGCACGGTTCCCATGGGATAGTTTTGTTTTTGTTTTAGACAGAGTAAGGGATTCACATGATTTTTTGCATAGTGTTAGTAGAGGGGTTACTTTTTAAACCAGAAAAGGCACGGTTCCTACGGGATAGCATAATACAAGAAGATGTAATAGCTTAAGAGGTCTCCATGGATTTTATTCCTTTTCCAAAAATAACCACCACACGGGCGTAGCCGCGGGCAAAAGCTAGCATTACATATTTTCTTTTATCAACAAGAATTTGAAGTAATTTATCAAGCAAACCTACATATTCATAACATATTGAAAAAAGGACTAATATTATGTTTCATTTTTCACAACTATTGATTTTAGTGTAATATAATATAATTTTGTTCATAAAACTGATTTCTAGTGATGGATTATAAAAACCTCATAAATAGTAAATATTTTATACTGTCTTCATTTATATTCAAACCATTTAATCATCATTTTTATGTAGAATTATCTGATAGTAGTAACTGATTTGATAGTATTGCTGTTTTAAAATTAGCAAGCGTTAGAGACGAACTGCACAGTGCTTGAAGTTTAGACATTGTTTGCCAAAGAACATCTTTAGACTTAATTTTTGATCAAGTGTGAGTTATTCATGGAAATGGATAAAAGTATTTTTTTTGGATTGTTGATTGATTATATATCAAATTAGATTAGTTGAATTTGATTACACTTAACCCTTCCTTTTTATAGAAATCTATAAAAAGGACCTAAAGGTTCCTCAGACAGTTTGCATTTATTTTCAAAACCAAATGCAGTGTATGGTAATATTCATGTTTTTATTTGATTTCAGGTGATATCCTTTCTGGCGTATGTTATGTGGGATTATGGGATGCAGAGGCTTTAAGAGGATTTGTTCTGGCACCACTATGTGTATACTTAGTGCTGGGCACTATCTTTTTACTGGCTGGTTTTGTGTCACTTTTCCGCATAAGAACAGTGATGAAACATGATGGAACTAAAACTGACAAGCTTGAAAAACTCATGATACGCATTGGTGTATTTGGAGTGTTATATACAGTACCTGCACTTATTGTTATTGCATGCCTTTTCTACGAGCAAGCACACTTTGATGATTGGATGTTGACCTGGCACAGAGATATGTGTTCTAGACCACTTTATTCCATTCCATGTCCGTTTACGCATCAAGAGCCAGATCGTCCCAAATTTGAAATGTTTATGATCAAATATTTGATGACAATGATAGTTGGAATAACATCAAGCTTTTGGATTTGGTCTGGAAAAACTTTGATATCCTGGCGTCAATTCTTTGATAGGATAAAAGGTAGAAGAGTGGAGGCATATGTGTGATAGTTGTAATTTTTCGAAACATACTTATTTGTAACTCTTTATATTATTATATAAGTTTTAGTTTAACATATTTGTAACATTTCTATAAATGTTAAAAGCCTATGTTTTACAAAAATAACTGTTTATAAGTTACACTCATCATAAATGTTGGTTTTTTTAATTTATCGTCTCCAGATAATGCAATGAATTAAAATTGAATCGTCTGAGTAATTTTAAGCGCAAGAAGTATCAGAAAATCTGGAACGAATTGCATGATAAACACCGCGACGTAAATTTTAAATTACGATGATATATCAATATATCGAGGGCATCAAACTAAAGGGGCGTATACTTACCCAAAATAGCAGCATTAAGAGAAAACTGTCAACTGCCTAAAAATATGATGTAACACATTAATTACCTCATGAATTTATTAATATCCTGCCCGCAACGTGTAATAATAACTATGGCAATTGTGCGCTTAAGTACGTCCCTTTTATAGTTGGATGCCGTCAATGACATTGCATAGAAAATAGATATAGCAATCTACTACCTACATGTATTATTACGTGTCGTAAAATATTTTAAATACTCAATATAAAGTATTTCAGAGGTTTCTCGGCCAGGTTGCCAAACAAGTTTCATCGTGTAAATACTAGATTTGTTTCGATCTAACCACTGATAGAAAAGTTCGTCCATTATTAATTATTTTTTAGTTTTATCATATTTCCTAAGCATAATCGTGAATGATTGAGATACATACCTAGAACATACCTAATTCAGTTGAAAGAACTTATATGTTTAGCAGTTCTCATAACTAAATACTTTAATGCCTATAGCAGGTAAGTACTAATCTGTAACACGATCAAGAAGTACTTGCTAATTTTATTTAGATCTCTGTCTATGAATTGTCGTCATATAAACAAAACATTGTATCTAAAATGATTGTATCTTAAATCTAAGTCATAATCATTATAAAAATTGCAGATATATGTTCGTGATGTTGCATTTACACAAATATGTTATTTGAAGTTTTACTATGCCTACCTATTTCTTCAAACCACATATAACAAAAAAATGATCTGAGTGGTACATTATTTCAATAACTACAGATAAATTGCTATGTAAAGTTTTTGTTCGCTCATAAAGGAAAGAGCCCTGAAAATAAAAATAACTTTACCTTTATCAAATGATTTAAATAATTACACTCACGGATTACACTGGTAAGACAAATATTTACTACTATGTTCAACTATAATATTTTTTGTAATACTAGTTCAAAACAAGGCTGATTAACTTTAAATAGTTTTCTCATATGTACCTATACACTTTTTTGTGTCATCTTATTAGGAATGGTTTTATGCTGCGTTTTAGTTTTTAAGTTCTGTAAATCTTACGCTTATTTTTCTTTTGTATCATATGTCTGATGATAAGATTACTTATGAAATTAAAATATATTAACAATTTCTTGTCAATTTAATTGAAAATATGTATTAATAATATATTCATTAAGGCTTCATGCAGTTGTAAAGAGTGATACCCACCTCCTATCAGGAGCGCTGACTGGATCAGATTGAGAGCTCTATTTACCACGGTAACGATAGGCAGCGGCTTTGCTGTGCCCTGGCATTGCAGAAGTCTATGGGCGGCGGTGTCTAATTACCATCATGTGCCCCGTCTGCTCGTCTGTCTATCCAGGCAGTAAAAAATGATCATAAATATCATCAGAACGTGTCAGTTATTTCTGCCGCCCATGAACTGCACCCACAATACCAGAAGGACCAGGGTGCCTATGTTAAAGACCCATTCTTTGGTTAGGAAGGGGAGGGGGATTTAGGCCTCCAGAAATCGCAAGAATCGCAACATCGAATAATACGTAACGCACGTAATATCCATCCAAGTGAAGGTTATTTTTTCGTCGTGGTTTGTGCATTTCTGTTGTCGTACTTCACCAGTACTTGAAAAGAAGTCATCAAAAAAGCAATGAGGATACACGGAGATTTCTAATAGCCGGCACCCATGTATAATATATAATACTAACGCATGCCCGCGACTTCGTCCACCGTTGAATGAGTTTATCGTTCTTTATTGAATAGAACAGTACAAACACCACTTACACTATTGACAGATATTACATTATATTTATTGAAGTTTAATTAATTTGATTAGATTGATTAATAACATTAAAAACTACATTTAATTATTAAATACTGTGTGTATTTAATAATTAAATGTATTCATACATCGTACTCGCCCACCCAAACCAGGTAAGAGTGATTATACACAACCCAAGTCATATAGACCAATAAGCCTCACTTCCTTCCTCCTCAAAACGCTGGAAAGACTCTGTGATAGGGATCTCAGAGATGAGGCTCTGGTGCAATATCCTCTACACCACCAACAACACGCCTACTCCTCAGGTAAATCAACAGAATCTGCGCTTCACAGTGTAATTTCACCAATTGAAAATGCACTATCAACATAATCATCAGCGCTTGTAGCCTTCTTCGATATCGAAGGGGCATTTGACAAGACACAATTCAACAGCATAAGCCATGCACTGCTCAGCCACGGTGCCGATCGATCCGTCTCTGAATGGATCGATAGCATGCTGAGGAAAAGAGCAGTGCAGGTAGCAGTCAACGGCACCACAAGAGGCTGCCCACAGTGAGGGGTTATCTCACCACTCCTGTGGAACCTCGTTGTAGACGACTTAATCAACTCACTTAACGAGGCAGGCTTCTAAACTTGGTTGGCTATGCAGACGATGTGGCAATTCTCATAAGGGGAAAAGTCGAGTCGGTCCTATGCGACCTTATGCAACGGGCACTCAAAATTGTCGAACGATGGTGTTCTGAACAGGGTCTGTCAGTAAACCCATCAAAAACCGAACTAGTATTGTTCACGTAGAAGCGAATTATAAAAGACCTTCGTCTACCCAAACTACAAGGCACAAAACTGACTCTCACAAAAGAAGTCAAGTATTTATGGTCTAAGAGCCCGTGAACCCCAGACCTACGTTATTTTATAAAAGCTGAAAGTTTGTCAGCGCATGCTCCCAACACAGGTAAGAACGATGGACCATTTTGAAGTTTGGGTTACAGTGGCTTTGGCAGGTAAACGTCACTAAAGGTGTGTAAAATACCGATCTAAATACATCAAATAATAAAGTGCGATTTTTTGGTATTACCTTTAGAATATTATTAAAAATCACGTTATTCATTGCCAGACACTTAACATCGTGGCAACCCCTTGCCAGACACCTTAAATGGTCATGAAATTATAATTTTACTTACGTTATAGTATAAAAGCTGATTTTTATAAATAATACTTGGGTAATAAATAGATGATGTTTCCTTATTAGCCAGACACTTTTGATAGTTCCAACCCCTTGCCAGACAAGCATGTAGGGTAGCTGTAGGAGAGCGCGAGGCAGTATGCATATGGGTGAGTGTGAGTGAGATAGTGAGTTAAGTCTACCGCGGTCCCTCACTGCGCAGTTGTTATTTCTACTGATAGACTATGTAAATTTTAAAAACATTTTAAGAAAATACATTCGATGCTACAACTACCTTAAATTGTTAAAAAAAAAAATTATTATGTCAATAACAGGTTAAAATACAATGTAAATAATACAATGTAAAAATATTATTATTGAAAGCCGGTTGTCGTTTTTGTTAATTATTGGACTGAATAAGTAAAAAGTGTAATTTTCAACTGATGTAAAAGTGATATGTTTAAAAGAGCAAGTACAGGTTTTATTGCCGGCTTCTTTCCTAGTGGATAACTGCATTCCGAACCGATGTAGCTTAATAAACAATGAACAGATGAAAGTGTGTTATTTCTACTGAACTATCGTACGCTATGCATCCTGGTTATCTGAAGATCAAAGAAGGATGAATAACTCTCATAGTCATGACCTATGATGACGTCATGACCTCAGCCATTCTGACCACAACACATAGAACCCGGATATCAGAAGTGGGATTGAACTCGACATCGACTATCGTAAATCAGGTGATGTAAATCCTACAGGTTCGTACCATGTTATTTTTGTTGTTTGAGAGTTTGGAAAACATTAATCATTAGTTTTATGCACTTTTTTGGGTTGTGCAAAAAGTTATATATTATTGAAATTCTATCATCCGAAATAAAATAGTGATGGTAAAGTGTAATATGCTACCGCTTTACACGTGGTAAAAAGTGCTCAATGGTACTGTAAATTTGCTAGTCTCCAGTAAATGTCAAGGTTGCGAATGTTAAGAATCATTTGGATGTGCTATGTTTATAAATTATAGTAAGTCCCTTAAGTTTTGTAAATCATTTTGATTTATTTTATGTTCCAAACTAAATCGTTTAAACGATAGTCAAAATTAAGTGTCAATGTTTACTGTGTTAATGATTTTGGTGTTAAAATTCCATATGCTGTGGATGGTGTCCTCTGGCGCTGTTGAGTTGTTGAGGCGGTTCTCTGGTAGTGCAAGTACTGAGATAGCTGGTTGTTTGCCTGCCTACCTACATAGGTCATGTTCCTATGGATGTATTTAAAATTTGGTGAGTCGCTTCTGGTTTTAAAATTTACAGGATGAGTTTTAATTTTGTTCATTCCGATAAACTAAACAATTCATTAAGTTAAAAATACCAGGTTCTATTTCCTACCTTATTGAATTTTGTTTTAATTTCTGGTGTTAAAATCTGATGGTAATACTTATTTTAGTTTTATTAAAACTGATAGTACTTTAATTAATATTTGAAGTTTTTGTTTAACTCCTAATTAGGCAGTGATATTATGGTAAGAGATTTAGTGTTGCTGTAACCACAACAAAGTTTAAAATTTTCTCAAATTTACAATATAAAACAAATCTTAATAACTACTCTTAGTCAATACAGAAAGTTAATCATGTTGTAACACTTTGTAAATTATATTGCAGTTTAAATAATAGTTTATTTCAATAACATTGTGATTGTTAGTACTTATGTGTTCCTAGATCATAAACTGACAATTAATAATTAAACTGAAAATAATTGTGAATTTTAAATCAGTTATTGGCCTGTCTTTGTTGACTGGTTGATACCATCATAAACTACAAAATAGTAAGACTGTACAATCCATACTCGCGCTCTCCTACAGCTACCCTACATGCTTGTCTGGCAAGGGTTTGGAACTATCAAAAGTGTCTGGCTAATGAGGAAACATCATCTATTTATTACCCAAGTATTATTTATAAAAACCAGCTTTTATACTATAACGTAAGTAAAATTATAATTTCATGACCATTTAAGGTGTCTGGCAATGGGTTGCCACGATGTTAAGTGTCTGGCAATGAATAACGTGATTTTTAATAATATTCTAAAGGTAATACCAAAAAATCGCACTTTATTATTTGATGTATTTAGATCGGTATTTTACACACCTTTAGTGACGTTTACCTGCCAAAGCCACTGTAACCCAAACTTCATAATGGTCCATCGTTCTTACCTGTGTTGGGAGCATGCGCTGACAAACTTTCAGCTTTTATAAAATAACGTAGGTCTGGGGTTCACGGGCTCTTCCTCTATTAGGCGTTATCTTGGATGATAAACTGATATGGAATAAACACATGGATAAGAAACTGGAGAAAGCCTGTACCATATTTTGGCAGTGTAAACGGCTTCTGGGCAGAACTTGGGGACTACGCCCCAAAATTGTCATGTGGCTATATACTGCGGTAATAAGGCCTATCATCACATACGGTGCGGTGGTCTGGTGGCCCAGAACCAAACTGACCACCGCCAAAAATAAACTGCAGCACTTTCAAAGGCTGGCTTGTACAGTCATAACGGGCTGCATGAGAACCACACCCACAGCAGCTTTAGAGGTGTTGCTGGGACTCCCCCCCCTAGACATATTTGTTCAGCAGGAGGCAGCCACCAGATTAAAATCTCTGAAGCTCTGGGGTTCAACAAACGGGGCTCACACGGAAATCCTTGAGGAAGCTATCAGTTACCAACGGATGATAGCTGCTCCCAACGATAAGGTCCCTAAACAACATTTCTTCAACAAAAGCTACACCGTCCAGCTTGTAGAAGAAAAACACGACTGGTCTGGAGTACACGAACTGCGCATATATACTGATGTTTCAAAAACTAGGACAGGATCGGGCGCATGAGTGTAATAAGCCGAAATAAACATTAATATATCAATATACCTAACTTAGGCGAATACAGTTCCATTTATCAATGTGAATGCCTCGCCATTACACAGGCTGCCAAGGCAGTGGACAAGCGGGGCATTGAGGGCCAGAAAATTCGCATAGTGTCAGACAGCGCAGCAGTACTACGAGCCCTGGACAGCAAAATAATCCAGTCTGGGCTCATACTAGAGTGCCACCTTGCATTGGAGGTGATAAGTAAGAAAAACCTAGTCACCTTACAATGGAAGGGCACAGTAGTTCTCTAGGAAACGACGTAGCAGACGAGCTGGCTAAAAGAGGGTCGGACCAGCCGGTAATCGGTCCTGGTCCAACATTACCATTGCCCTTTAACCAGATAAGGTCATGGCTTCGCCACAGAACATTGAAACAACAATCCGATCAATGGGCAAATATGAGCACATGCAGACAATCCCGGGAGGTGGTGCCACACCCGGATATTCGCTTAACTAAGCGTCTGCTGTCACTGGACAGAGCTTCCCTACGTATAATCGTAGGCACTGTCACTGAACACTGCCCACTTAACAAACATCTGTATGTTCTAGGTATGACTGACAGTCCCCTATGCAGGAGATGCCTGTCCGTCGATGAAACAGCTTTCCACGTCATCCTGGAATTCGAAGGAGTACTGAGTAGCTACACAACGGGGTGAAATCCTCAAACGGGGTCGCTCCGAGAAGCCTGTGGAGACACCAGGAGGATCCAGCGCTTCTGGTCGGAGCTAGGCTGGCTAGACTGCTGGCCGGCACATACACGCACAATGGCTCGACGTCTAACGGGCTAAGTGCGGAGAAAGGAGCCCACAACCAATACATCATACTCGCAAAACCTCAGGCATTCTAGCAAAAATATATAGTTATCTCAGAGGACCCGTGATTTTTTAGCAATGCAAAGGCGAATGTTACTCGGGGCTGCAGTAACATTTTAGTATTTACATACATATACACTCACGCCTGGCAGAGGTGTAACTAGTACTAGTTTAGTTAAGTGTACACTTACACTAGTACTTTTCGCAGCATTTATTACGGTCCCATAATAGGGGGCGAGCCTATCGCCCGCTAGGCTAGAAATTTATATAAATAAATAAAACTCAACAGTCACACACATAGTCCCGACCCTAAACTAAGATATAAGTCTTGTGTTTAGGAATCAAGAATTTGAAGAACCCTCGACAGCTTTTTCACCTTCTTGCCCATGGCGTAGTGTGAAAAAGCAAGCCGGCATGATTGTGTTGAGTAGCGGGGGATAGATCGTCCCTCGCTACTCGATACTCTAATTGGTCCGCACCGTGTCAGGATTAAAAAAGGGCTTGATCTCCTACGATATTCATTTAACTTCAGAGCCCACCGTTAACAACCATGTCAGGATTGACCAAATACCACTTTCCAAATAGTCTCAAGTGCCCACGAGCAGCATAACCCTCTATGCTGAACTGCCACCAGACCAACAGCGGTATAGGGCGATGTGAACTGATTGCACACCATGTCCGCACTGTGGACAGTCCGAGAATGGACTGTGCTCCGGAACGCCCACGCGCTCCCTTTTACTGCAAACCTAAAGCCACTCAGTTGGTATTTATCAATCTACCCACAGATATTTATAAAATACCCCATACCATCGATTTGTCTAATAAAGGGGACTTACCCTAACACTATTATATAGTTTTATATATAGTCTTAACTCCTAAGATACGAATAAATTTTCAGAAATTTTAGGAGAATACATAAACCAAATACAACGCTTCCCATTAATCTTACCTAAGCTTAAGCTAATATGAAATAATCGGTAGGAAGGTCTAAATTATTTTGTTTTCCTGCCATAAAAAGCTTTCTATTTGAACCGAATTGTCGCTAAAAATTAAGAAATTCAGATCTCGATAACAACGCCACCTATCGGATCGCAATCAAACTTCACAGAAACATTCTCTGGGCTAATCTAAAGTTAGCCTGAAAATATCATAAAAATCGCTCCAGCCGTGTCAGAGTCTATAACGGACATAGGTAGGTAGAAACATATTTTGTGTTTTATACATATAGATGACCATTAAAGGAACAAAAATGAAAAAAAAATGGATACATCTTAAATTTACTTCATAATAATATTAAAATTACATAATTTATTATAAATCAAATCTTTACACTCAAAATAGACCTGTCCACATGGTTCATACTTGCATTCTCGCACAAAGATTAAATTTTATTTCGCCTGCACCATCCACCTGATTACGCCCTTGTATATTTACCCCATATGTGAAGCATAAAAACTGAAGCAATGAAGAGCAAAGACATCACAAGTACTGGAACTGGGCCCCTGAAATATTAATTATATTGTGAGTAACATAAAACCAATGGACATATTTCACAGAATACTCATCAATAACAAATTACAAAATCGTATCGTAAACATATACTGCTACATTAACGAAATTCCTTCTTTAGCACCTAATATTTAATAAATGTTCTGCTCAGACACATCACACATTATAGAAAGCTTAATAACAAAAGGTTGGCCAAAATTTTTTTTTAGTGCTTTGATAGGCATCACTGTCTGTCTGTCTATTTCGTTTTCATGGCTAAACCCTTCAATCAACAATACCAACTCTAAACCATTAAACTAATTTTTAATTAAATTTAGTATAATACCTTTAACCCTGAGGTCGAACATAGGTTTTTTTAAGCAACCCTTACAGGGATGCAAGTTTGTATGGGAATTCAGAAATCATTGAACTAACTCTGAAAAATATTCAGTATTTGGTTATTTTGAAATTGACCAAATAAGACATACTCCAGTTTTTTAATCATCCCCTTAGGGTTGGTGTAGAGGATAAAAAAGCTTCCGAGTCGATTTTAGTGAATTTTAGCATGGATATATTAACCTTAACTCTGAAAATGGATATCGAATAATCGAATATTTTATTTAAAGAACCTCTTAGGGAGATCACACCCATCCCAATAAGGGAATGATTGTAAAGCACAGAACCCTTTGATTTGATCCGATGCTACAAATGAAAAAGTGGCTGCCCTTTTATTTTTCTGTGCTAATTTGTATCCAATAAAAATATTTGAACTGGTACAAGGAATTAAGCATTTTAATCTGAGGGGAAATTAAATTTAATCAATGAAAGCAACAATAAAAAATTAAGCTTAACAGTGCTAAACCTTATTAAATTTTCTAGGTTGCTGAGTTTGAACCCAACAAAGGTAAGATGGCCCCCTTTACTCAAGCCATTTATTTACTCAAGCTGTGTTTTAGAAGGGTTTACAGCCATCTTTAATCATTAACATTGCAATAGTTTAGATTTTAATTTCCTATATTGCTATTTTTTTTCATTTTTACCCAACTAGCTACTTTGCTGTTTTTGGTGCTTTATGACTAATTTATTATATTTTCTAAAATTAATGTACCCTAGAAAAACTAAGATTTGTTATACCAGTTGATTTAAGCGCTCAAAAAGTACATAATAAATTGAAACTAGGCTCAAAGATGCGGAGAAATAATCAATATAGCAAAAAATGATCCTTAAAATAATTTGCCCGCCAACTGTCAATATACACATAGATGCAGCCTCCAAACACTTGTTGAGTTGTCATTGGTGCTACTCACACAGCATGTGCATTAAACCTCCTGATATTAGCGCCAATGTTTACATGCCCTGCACGAGTCACCACACAGGCCTTAATTTTACTATGTCAGTCCAGGAAACACATCTAGCATGTTGAGAGCCACAAGACTAGTTAAAATCTAATATTATGTTTGCAGTCAATCTGTATAATAAATACATCCAACAGTCACACACATAGTTTTGACCCCACACTAGGTACAACCTGTCTGTCACATAATCATTTGTCTCATTGCGTGAATCAAACCCACAGCCTCTTGTTTCACATAGTTTATTATAAAACAGTACCTTTTTTTCTTGCCTTTAAACAACTAATGCATATTATTTGATAAGAATAAAAATGTGCATCCGTATCTACCACGATATCAGACACTAGGTGAAGCTTGGAGAAAAGGCTAGTAACTTGTAATCGATAATATACTTACACTTTAACTCCGGGAGAATCGTCGGTGTAGAAACGCCACATGCCCCCTGACCCAGCACCTGTGCTCCGATTACGAGCAGCTGTTGTAGTAGTTGTAGATTTTCGCTGACGAACTGTACTTCCGCTTGCTGTACGAGGTGCAGATGTAGCCTTGCTAGGCGACCGCCCGCCCGACCCAACATTTGTTGAACTTGGAGAAGGAGGCTGAAAGTGGATAATTGTATTTATTTTGACTAGATTTCTATGAAACAACGTTGGAAATTAGTTGTAAAATAGGTAATTTATTACCATTTTTATTAATATGAACGCGAAATATGGAATTTATCTCTTCGAATAGGATAAATTGTATTTGAACACTCTTTATACTGTTTTAATAGGTACTTGAGTAATAATGATACAACTGTTGGATGGGATGAAAGGCGTCGATGTACTAAAGTAAAAGCGAAATAACTAAACCTAATCGCGTTGGCTGACGTTTAAGCAACGCGTACAATGAAAGTTGACACGTCTACATACTATGTTGCCATTTTCCGTTTCGCCGGAAAGTTTTTCTTTTGTTTCTCTGTTTTTTATATAAAAGAGAAGGCAAAGGTCTCCACCATGCAGCCTTATCTGTCGTTATTTTTCCCCAAATCTGTTGAAAATCTTCGTCTTCTCTGGTTTTTATAAGTCAAAAGGCCAAAGCCATGTCTGTAGTTTTTATACGTTTTAAAGGAGAAAGCCATGTCGGATATTTTCCATTCTAAAGGCCGACGCCATGTCCGAACTAGAACACAATTCAAAGGCCAAAGCCATGTCTGAAATAATTAATTCACTTTATAATCAACTAGCACAAAAATATTTTTATTTATTCAATATCTCTTTTACAAAGGCAAAGGTTCTTAGCCATGCAGACTTGTCTTTAAACGGTTTTTCAAAGGGTTTTATAGACAAAAATAAAACAGTGGGGCGCGTGAAGTTTTTATCAACAGTCTAATGATAATTTTTTTTTATATTTAGTAACTTGATTGAAAACAAAAATGTTGGCCGTCATGGGACGCCCGGCACATGTAAAACATTTAATAAATTATATCGCCCGCCTGCAATCTATAGAAGCCAAACCGTAGTAATGATATCTGTTTTATGCATTGACATATATTCTGTTTGATTGCCTCGGTGGCGAAAAGTGGGTGTAATGGTTACACCTCTGCCTACCCCTTCAGGGATTACAGGCGTGAGTGTATATGTATGTATGCATATATTCTACCGTACGTAGTACATATAGATCGCTGGTTTTATGCCATTGAGTATTCGAATAATCAATTAATCCCTCCAGTCAGGAAGGATATTAAAAAAAGTGGGGAGTAAAGCATCAAGCTTTTATTTCCATAGAATTAAAGTTAAAAATTGCATGGAAGAACGGCGAGTGTTGCTAGTGTTACGCGCCGCCGCGGCGCACGGTGGTCCCGTTCGAGAAAAAATCGGACATAGTACCATGTATCGGCACCATGTATCTTTGAAGAAAATGTGGCAAATAATGACAAGTTACTACTGTAAAAGTTTCAGAACGAAAATGGACGAAAATGACGAGTTATTCCTATTTTTATGTAGCTTTCCATACAATAAAACTAGTTTTATTCGAGTTACTCCTAAAATAGATGGATAATTCTTACCAGGTTGTACCTTTTAATCACTAAATAGGTAGGTGAGGACACGAGTTTTATGATTGCGACTACAGTGGTCATCAATATTACTTGAAATATTTCATTTTTGTTGATTTTTGAGTTATTTGGTATTTCCGTACATGTAAAGTGAGAAAGTTCCAAAATAGAGTATGTATTCTTAGTTGAATTATTATTAGTAAATTTAAAACCCATTTAAGTCCCATAAAATCCATTTAATATTGATCTAGACCCGACTTTTTAAAATTTATCTACTTTTCATCATATCTCAAAAAGTGCAAAAAAGTAGCACCATGTATCTTTGAAGAAAATGAGGCATATAATGACAAGTTACTACTGTAAAAGTTTCAGAACGAAAATGGACGAAAATGCCGAGTTATTCATATTTTTATGTGGCTTTCCATACAAGAAAATCAGTTTTATTCGATTTACTCATAAACTATAAGTCCAATCATAAAAAACGCAAAAATCATTATAGTTACTATTTCATATACGAATCGATCGGCATATTCAGTTTTATAAAATTACGACTTTAATTTTTTAAATTCCCTATGTCCGATTTTTTCTCGAACGGGACCACCGTGCGGCGTGTCTATCCGTCATGACCTTAGAGTAGGCAACCAAAAGGAGACGGCATTACGCTCGAATCTTGAACAAAAAATTCAGCAATGTCGGTGGGGGGCTTCGTACAACTACAAATAAACATGTGCACACAAATGCAAAATGTAATCACGTCGCTACGCACGCACACTACACCATTTCATACAACACTGGCAAATTTATGCACACAGTTACAAATTTATCTTGTTGTGAAATATATTTACCATTGACGTATATTATATGGACAGGATATTTGATCCGCGAAAGTGTCCCTATTTGATTTTCGCCATATTGGCGCTGATAGCAGTGCAGTCGAGCAGTGAGCGTCCACGGAACTAACGATAGAGTTGAGACACGAAGGATGGTATATCGACAATGATACACAACAGTCGACGGTTTATAAATCTTAAAAATAATAAAAACATCGCCTTAGCAAAACATATTTTCATTTTAGATCATATTTTTAATGGGGTCTTAATTTACAATCGAATATATTATTATAACTAGGTTTGATGCTGTTTTGGGATTATAAATTATATTTAAAAAATAGCACGCTTTAATAGCTAGCCGAACTAAAAAGTAGAAAATAATAATAAGTTCATGGCAAAAAATTATAATTTAAAAAAACTAAAAAATATCACGTTTTAAGGTGTCGTCAAATATGATTCCAAGATCTTTGAATCTAATAAATTCATTGGCGCCCCGATTCACGAAGAAAGGATGTATGGCGTCAGGACCAGACCCTTAGACGAGTCAAAATTTTTAATAAAAATATCGATATTTTTTCGGATATATCAAACTCCGATATTGATATATTTAAAAATATCGATATATCAAACTCCGATATTGATATATTTAAAAATATCGATATATCGGAAACCCGATATTTTAAAAAATATCAACATCCCTACTATATGTCAAATTTAGTTTCAAATACACTCGAGAGGGGCGCTTCAAATAGGTCAAGAAAATAGCTGTCATTTTGTATTAGATATCTTGTCCATATAATATACGTCAGTGATATTTACAGTGTCATATATTGACAACTGTGTAAAAACAGTAGAGCGTAGCAATGTCGACACGAGGTATAGATAGCGTTGTCCTTATCTATCGATAGATAAAATAAAACAATTATAATTTATGAAATGTTTTAAGATTATTTTTTATGTGTATCATCTTTTCTATCGCTTTCTTGCAATCTCTGGGTGTGATTTCGTGAAAAGGGACGGAAGTAGAGAGGTATAGTTAAAAATAGTGTAAATTAATATTTCTAATTTAATCGAAATACTGTAAAGATATTAAAGGTAATGAGTACTGAGAAAAATACAAGCCAAATAAGCAAAAATAAAAACTTTATTTTTTAGATTTTTTTAAAATAATACGCCTTTAATTTATTTAATCTATACTATTATATAAAGCTGAAGAGTTTGTTTGTTTTGAACGGGCTAATCTCAGGAACTTCTGGTTATATATAACATCACGCTATCACCAATAGGAGCGGAGCAGCAATGAAAAATGTTGCAAAAACGGGAAAAATTTATTCCTTGTGAGAGCTTCCGTTGCGTACGCTGCGTTAACGGTTAAAGTTACATAACAATCATGTACGACGAAATTGTTCCTCTTAAAACATTCTAATAAAAGTCCGCGATAGCATATGTTTATCTATTTTGGTTGGCTCACTATAACCTTTTTAATGGTTATCGAATTTGTTCTGAAACAATGTATTATTTGGAAAGGGGTTTTTATAAACATGGTATTAATCCTTATCCAAATAAATACTTTATTCATCACAAGTATTTAATTTTGAACAAAGTTGCCCTTTACGTCATTTGATTTCAATGAATATCTTAGGAGATATTACAGTTTTAAAATATCTCCGCAGCAAAATTAATATTGTTGTTTGTATGTCTGTTTCTTATCTTTTCATGACTAAACGGGTGAACGAATCCTAATGAAATTCAGTAGAGGGATAGATTATATCCTAGGGAAGGACATAGGGTATCTTTTGTCTCAAAAAATATCTTGAAAGGGGTGAAATAGAGGTTAAAAGTTTGTATGGGCAATCCGTAATACTTCAACTTAGGGATCTAAAAATTCATATTTAGGCTTTAGGTAAAAAATAAAGAAATACGTGTTTCAACGTTTTTACCAAATCACCCCTTAAAGGGCGAAGTGAGGAGTTAACTTATGAGGTATTCTTTAAATGTAATCTCAAGCTTCAGGCACAACACTTTTTTTTTGTCGCAGGGAAAGCATTTTATTACTACCGTCCGCTTCGGGGGGAAGCGGAATGAGAATAAAACAGTTATGCTGGACTAGCCGGTCTTACGACCCAGCACCCCCTCGCCCGGATGATGGCTATCCGGGCTGCGGCTGGGCCGAGTCCCTACTACTTATGTACACCCAACCGGACACTACCAGCTAAAACCCCGCGGTGGCCTTCTTCGACACTTACGGAGTGATCCCGGGGTATTATAAGGAGTGCTAGAAGTTTAAGTTAGGAGTTGTGCCTGTCTAGCCATCTAGACAGTCACAACACCTGAGATTCAGGACGATCGCTATAGGTGTCTCAGTGCAGAAGACAACTCCTTGCATTGATACTTCTGCTCCCGAAAATAAACTCCACGGGGGCGGAGCCGCGAGCAACAGCTAGTATGGATATCCAGCTGTTGTTACATTACTTAGGACTAAGTTATAATGAGGTAACAATAATCTTACTATTAATGAACAACATTTTAAGGATACCACGACATGCGTTAAGAAAAAAAAGTAACACCAGTATTCAATAAAAGTAAAAGGTTAATTAAATTTTCAAAAATAACAATGAGCATGACCAAATGAGAATTTAATTAATAAATTAATAATAAAATATATATATTTTATATCTAAGTATAACAATATTATAGAATTGTAGCTATAAGAAAAAATGGTTAGCTATATGTAGAGCTAACCGTTTTGCCACAACAGCTTTTTTGAATTTTGGCAATTTATCAACAAATACATCATACCTACATACATCGTTTCACAAAGAGAGTTATATGATTTGGACAAACGGGATATGGCAGAGAATTGTTTTAGGTCGGTTCTGGTCTCTTGGTTTCTTATATAAGTAAACTCGTCTTCTTCTGTTTTCCTAATGAAAACACAACTTTGCTTACTTAATCTACACGAATTTGTACTCTTTTTCTTTGACGATCTGGCGAGCCGCTGCGTGTAATTTGTTTTTAGGTGAAAGGTGCTCAACAATGTAAAGCGGCGATTTATTACCTCCAATGCCTATGTGAGTAGTACTGAGCTTGTCGTTTGGATTTGCCTTATTAAAATTTATTGTTTTCGCTAAAATGTATCCCGAAGCCTAGAGGTAGCCAATTTAACAATGATTGAGCGAGGTCTCTTGTCGTCTCTGTTACTTTTTACCACACGAGTGCAATGATGAATGTCGGATTCTTTTAAGTTGCAGGATACCTTAGACAGCTGAGTAATTATAGATAGCAAGTTTTACTGTTTGTGCTCGGGGACACACTCTATCTCAAGATTGTTAGAACGGTTATGCTGCTCAGCAACCTGAAGCCTGATTTGCAGATCCTGTAACGTATATGTTAACTGAACGTTCTCTTTCTTTAGCTCTCCCAGTGTGTCTTGGTATTTGGCGATGGCGGATTTGGTGGTTTCATAATTTTCATTATTTCCTGTTTTATGAATTGATTTTCGAGATTGAAATTCGGTTCTCACCATCTGCTTAAGGGTTTGGTTAAGCTCCTGTGCTAAAGCCAATTTCATGACATTGAATTCTTCTCTTATTATTTCCCTAGCGTCTTTCTTTGTAATAACTGACACGGAAGAGTTTAAGCCGGAACTTCCACTAATTGCGCTAGTATCAACAGTGGCTTTTTTCGATGCGTAATATTGTCATTAAAAGGTAGCGAGTCATTATTGTTCCTTGACTTGCCGGGTGAGTCAGAGACTATCCCGCCCACACACCCGCCATTGTAACTCCTGTTTAGCCAGGATCAACAATGGCACGCATTTTTTTGACACCGAGTAATGAAACTCGGCGAGTCTCTGGGAATGCTTAATAACTGTCTTTTATCCCGCAACGAAATTAATCAAATAGAAATATAGGGAGGAGTTGGAAATATAAATTGTCCACTTCCCTCCATAGCAAAGCGGGAGACAAATACTGAACTAAAAAGGTATTAACCTCCAATAAAGGGACATTTACGTCTGGAGAAGCCAGACGTAAAGCACCACGGAAGTTACTTAACGGGTCCTATCATGCGAGCTGTTACGCTTGATTCCAATAATAGGTATGGCAAAATCGCCGGAAAGCACGGAAATTCCTCCCAGTCTCCACAAGGTCCATATAGTATACAACTCCAGATGTTATACAATACAATACAATACAACAACTCTTTATTGTATAACCATAAAAGATAACATAGCATACATAATAAAGACTTAATTGCTAAATGGTCCTACAATGGGCGGTCTTATCGCTAAAAGCGATCTCTTCCAGACAACCTTTGGATGGACAGAAATTGAAGTAGAAGAAATAGACGGTGGTGTACAATAAAGAGAGCAAAAAGAGAATATGTATTGAAATAATTACAAAACAAAATAATACGAAATACTAATACTTATATAGTTAAACATATACATACACATACATAAATATATATATATATATATATATATATACATACATACACATACATACACACACATATATACATTATTGTGTTACAAAATTGACATATAGAAATTCTTGACAGCGTTTTTAAATATAGGTAGGGATTTAGCTCGTCTGATATCTACAGGCAGTGCATTCCAAAGCCGGACAGCTTGGACAGTAAAGGACAGGTCATAGAACTGGGATGTATGGGATGGAGTTTTAAGTTGGAGAGTTTGAGAGGAGCGAAGGGACCGGGAATGTGTAGAGTTTAAAAATTCAAAACGTTCTTTAAGATATAAAGGAGTAGTGGGGTTAAAAAGAATATTGTGCAAGAGAGTTAGGATGTGCACATTCCGGCGAAAACGGATGGGTAACCATTTCAGCTTTTCTTATCTGCATACTGTCAAGCATAATGTTGCGCTCATTTTGCCAGAGACTACACTCCCAAAGAACATGATGCGCGGACTGTTCGTACTCACAGTTTGGTGTAGAACATGGGCACGCAGGCGAATCAACCAACTTAAATGAGAATAGTTTGCTCTTAAAGTTGCCATGACCGGTGAGAAATTGTGAAACACAGTGATCAATTTCTAGCCAAGTTTTTGTTAGACGATCGCGAACCAAAGGAAAATACTGATATAAATGCCGCCCTTTAATTGAATTATCCCATCGACATTGCCACTCGTTTAGCAGTTCGTTGCATATTTCGGAACGCTGTTTAAAAAGTCTACCGATTCTCGAAAGTTCGCGCGACGTAAGAAAGTTTTTGTCCATATCCTCTCTCGTGGAGTAATACATAGCGGCGCGACGCTGTGCCTCCAGATCGACTGGAAGTACACCCGCAAGGACAGGTAAAGCTTCAGTACTAACGGTTCTATACGCCTTACACAAGAATATCAACGCCAAACGTTGACTCTGGAGCAATTTTCTTCGCACAGCACCGATAGTAGCCCTATCAGTGATATATATATGCCGGGTGAGTCAATGGGACGTAAAGGTGTATTACTGTTATCAGTTTTTGGTTGCTTTGCACATCATCCGTGACACTTCCATTTTTTTTTTGGTCAATACTAATTGTAGAGTAGCGTTTTTCAGGTATGTCATGTCATGTCATCAGCACATGCAACACAACAATGACGGCCGTTGCAAATTATTTTAAAATGTTGATTACTCACTCGTTTTGAGGTATTCCGATTATACCTCAGCAAATATACCACCGGAAAGTACACAACACGACCTTTCCAATGGTATATAGTTTGTAAGAAAATGGAGTGTTCTGTTATTCCATAAAATTTCAAATTAAATAAGCGGAGCCAAGAAATACAGTGTTACTGGTAACGAATGCGATTAGCAAATGCTGTGAATGAAAGTATTGTATGTCATTGAGAGCGATTATCGCCTGTTTTGGTGTGGTAGCCGGCTAACGGCTATCTATTATGAAGAGCATATAAAAAGGGCTTGAGATCTCGACATGAAAACAGGGTGTCCCAAAAGTCGACGTCAAGCCGGAACCGGGTGAAAAGGCAAGTCATACCGGTTAACAAAAAAATTTAAAAAAATCTAAGTTGCTTGTTTTTAAAATTATAGGCATGGCCCGGTTTTTTCAAAGTATAATCCTAACTTTTTTAAATATAGGTACCGGATACATTTTTAGGATCACATTTTTTTGACAAATACTTTATTCTGGTTTTGTCATATTTTGTGACATTCCTAGTGTGTTAGAACTATTTACATTAAAAGTATGTGTTTAGAAGACAGTCCAGATGGATTAGTAATTTTATCGATAACCTTTATAAGTTTATCTACAACACTATTTGAGTCTTGCATAAACGACAGTGTTACCACATAAACCACCCAAAATGCTACACTGGCATAAAGTTTATGAAATTGTAAACTTAGTCGATATGTCAACTCTCCTAATATTTATAAATTATAAATTAAGAAGCATAAATAAAGTAATCCTACTAATATTATAAAAGCGTATGTTTGGATGGATGCATGGTTGTTTGATATCCAATCACGCTACAACGGCTGGACGGATCTACTTAAAATTTGGCACAGAGATAGATTATAGTCTGGAAAAGCACATAGGCTACTTTTTATCCCAGAGAAATGTACAGTTCCCATGGGATAGTTTAGTTTTTCACAGAGCAAAGGATCGACATGATTTTTTGCATAGTGGCAGTTTAGGGATCAGAAAATGACAAAGACCACTTTTAACTCGAAAAAATGCACGCTTCTTATGGGATAGCAAAATATAGAAGGTTAAAATGCTCCAAGACCTACACGCGGGCGGAGCCGCGGGCAACATTAGTTAAAAATGAATATTAAAAAAACAACTTGCGTTTAAGATATTAAATGCAAATAAATTTTACACTACTGTGGCTAAAAGATTAACCTGGCAACATTTATTACCCGATGATAATTTTTAGAAATTATATGTTTTGTTGCTTTTAAGGATAATATTACTTTAAAAAAATACGTCCAGGTGAAAAATAATGTTGTATTTTTGTAAGTTTGATGTGTCAGATCTATTTTTAGATGTTAATACCGCTACAGGCTCGCATTTTGAGGGAGCTCAATTCGCACGTGATGTCACTTTTTGAGTGGCGGATCACGAAGCGCAACTCGTTTTATAGAACGTGTATGAGCACCGTGCTCTTACATTTGTCATACGGGGTAAGCGCTCAATGGCGTCTCCAGTGTTAAATACTCTAAGGTCATGACTTTAACGTCGTCTAAAGGTATTCCACTCGAACTATCGATATTTTATCAACATTCCTACTGCTGTCATCGTCATTACATGACATACTGATTTACTGAAAGGCAGTATGGTCGAATGACTATAGCCTGTCCTTTGGAAGAATAAAAAAAATGATTTACTGAAGTGTCGTCGAACTGTCGAAGGTGGTTGAAGAGCCTGCGATTTAGCTAATGTGTTAAAAAGTATGGTTAGATTTGACGTGTGGAAACGCCAATTTTCCAACATTTATAGTAATATTTCTAAAACAAGAACTATGAATTTGAATAAATGTTACTTTAGGTACGCTCAAGAAGAGCAAAAAGTGGATATATCATTATTGTATAAAGTCAAAGATTCTGTAAGACAGTTCAATTTTTGTAGAAGTCATGATGAGAATTTGCAAACACTACTCTCTCGCATTGGAACTAATATAAAAAAAGTCATTCATAAAGGCAACAAAAAGAAAAAAGAGAGTATGGATATAGATATAGGAATAAAAGTGTACAACAATGATAATGTATTGCTACCAGAGCATTACACTTGTTTACAATTATTTACAATCAAGGAAAGGCTATGGCTTGAAATTCACGAGAACACATATGAAGTAGTGTTTAATGCTCCATGGGTTATTAATGTAAGTTTACCACAAAGCATTTTATCAGGGTTTCCTGTATATCCAGAATATTTAAAAACCCAATATACTAGTAGTAATAAGTGTACCTTTAACTGGTACAGGGGTAGAAATATCAGCGACATAGGAAATCCAATAATTGATGCTCATATAAATTGGGAACTTTGTGGAAATGAATTCACATATACACCAGACTCAAATGATATTGGTATGAAGTTGAAACTTGAGTGTATTCCAGGCAAGTATTTTATTGTTGAATATAAGCAAAGCGAATGCATGCAAAAAAAAGTTTTGGAAAAGTCTCAGTAGGCCAGTATAATTGTGTCAAGCAGTGACATAGTTGTCTCTTGCTACTTGATATTCTAACTGGAAGGCACTGCGTTTACCATCAGGTGCAGTGTGGATACTTTGCCATGCCAGGATAATTAAAGAAATAGTACTTTTCATGTATACTTAACATTTAAAATGAGCTCAATGTCTGCTTAAGCTATGACATTGTTTAAACATTTGCAATTTTTGCAAGTCAAATTTTTATTTTTCAAAAATCACCTTCATTCTTTTCTAAATCGAATGACACCTTGTTCATATGTATATTTCCAAGACGCCTGAAAAAAGTTAAATAAGCATTTGTTGACTAGACTAACTCAGTCACACTGTAAAACTCACTGTGAGCAAAAACAACTAAACAGCAAGCATTTTGAAATACAAAGCGACTAAATAAAACTAAAGTACAAAATAATGATACAAAAAAAAAATATGCAAAGCCCCTATTTAATGAAACTGACACTTATTAGGTTGTCTAAGTTAGAAGGCTTGGACTAACCAAATTATGATTGACACTCAAAAGTTGGTAAGTAGTTCATGCAAGAGACCTTCTAGGTAGGTACTACTGCTTTGTCTTATTCTGCCACCAAGCATTAATATGTAAGCAAAGCTGTATTTCAGTTTGAAGAGTGCTGGCATCAGTGACAGTGTAATATAATATCATACATTTAAAGTTCTGGTTTTATTTATTACCACTTATTATGGGCATGACACTAATCATCAAGTGAGCAATCTGCTTGTTGTGTCAAGAAGGTAAATAAAAAAAGGTGTTTAAGATATAAATATCTGCAAATATTACAACATTAGGCCACCATCTCTTACTTTGTAAAGCTGTCTCAAATAGCAACTCACACAAACATATTATCAGTCATCAAGCATCAAACAAAATACCAGAAAAGGCTGTCTCAGCTCAAAATATGAATTGATAATTACCCCAAATATAAAATAATTATTTATTGAGAAATTTGGTGATGCAGAATACATGCATCATTTATTGCAGAATAAGTGTGCATGCATGATAAATAAATAAATGGTTAAATTTATATAAATAAACATTTTCAGACATGAGACTACCTCGGTGGCGCAGTTGTCTCGGGGTCGATTCTCGGCTCGGGTAAAGTGATATTGGGTTTTTCTATTTATAAATACTCAGTATCAGTCCGGAGTCTGGAATTGAGCCTGGTATGGCGATAGGCTCGACCCCTATCACATTATGGGACCGTAATAAATTCGTCGAAAAGTAGGTGTACTGGTTACACTTCTGCCCTACCCCTTCAGGGATTACAGGCGTGAGTGTATAGACAATTTACTTCCTGCCATAAATATATGTCTTAAAATACATATTTTCAAACATATCTATTCTCCACTGCAACCACATGGTTAAATTGATTTTTTAAAGGTAATGAGGAAACTGTGGGACCATCTGTAGAAACAATTTCTAAAAATGTAGTGGAAGCAGGACCTGGTGTGTGCCCTTTTGAAACTAGGCATATATTTACACAAAACAAGTTAAAAAATAAAAGGTTAGTATTCAAAATATTTTCATAGGTATTATTACAATATGTAATAAAATTATTTGTTGTTTTGTATTTAAGTACTTTAACAAATCCAGCGACCTATATGTAGTAGAATAAATGTCAATGACCAAATCTTTATTTTTTTGGTTCCAAATTCAAACTATTATTTTTTTCAGTTTTCGATGTGTCTCTTACAACATATTAGCTGATTTGTATTGTGATTCAGATTATACGAGAACCGTTCTACACCCTTACTGTCCTCCATATGCTTTACACATAGACTACAGAAAGCAGCTAATCATGAAAGAACTCCATGGTAAGTGCAGACTAAACTTCTTATTTTATACTAGCTTTTGCCCGCAGCTCCGCCCGCGTGGAAGTTGTTTTTGAGAGAAAAGGCATACTATCCATTCGAAATACTACAAAAATAATCCTTATAGCATGATTCAGTATTCACGCGCGATGGCTTATTAGCGTATTTCATGTATAACTTTGGTGTTTCTGTACCTATTTCTATAATTCTTTTTTTATTAAATTAATTAAATAGGTAATAATGTTAACATTTCTTAATTAGGGATGATTGAGAGTGTTATAAACGTAAGAGTAGACAAATATAATCAGAAATCTCTGAACTGCTAAGCTATCGGGAGTTACACGTGTTATTGTGAGTCAACCATAAAATATAGACATTTGCTGTCGTGGAATATTTTTTATATAATTTTAAGGAGAACATTTCCGTCATACATGATTTCTGTGTAGCTTTAACTGTTAAGGCTGCACACGCGACGGAAGCTTAAAAAATGGAGTAAGTTCTCCTGTTTTCCCAACATTTCCCTTCACTGCTCTGCTCCTATTGATCGTAGCGTGATGAAAAGTATACTATAACCTGCCCAGGAGTATGAAGAACAATTGTACCAAGTTTTGTTGAAATCCGTCGAGTGGTTTTTGTTTCTATAACGAACATACAGACAGACAGACAGACAAAAATTTTACTAATTGCATTTTTGGCGTCATTATCGATTACTAATCACCCGCTGATAGTTATTTTGGACATATATTTCATGTACAGAATTGACCTTTCTACAGATTTATTATAAGTATAGATTTATATTTGTGAATGGTGACAAAGTTAACTTGTGTATGCAGAGATATGTTCAATAGTGGCGCGGCGCAGCGCTAGACCAAATGTGGACGACCCGTCGGCGATATAATCTTAGCGACACCTCTTTCGTTGCCCAGTCAGAAAAAATCTTAAATTTAATGAGCTGAGTTATACACGCTGCTGTATAATATGCGCTGAATTTTCGATAATTGCTAACAATATGATAACAAAAGTTACCTCCTCTACTATGCGGGTTGGTAGACTTCAGATAGTTACCTTCAAAAGTCTCATGAGAATCTTCAGGTTTCCTCACGATGTTTTACTTCAGTCTTAAAGCAATCGATAATTAACAATGAATATACACGTAACTTTTTGAAAAGTCAGTGGTGTATGCCAATCTCGTTTCGAACATACGACTTTCGTATTGACAGTCTGTACCGCAACCAACTAATATAGGCTATCGCTGCTATATCTTATTAACATGATAAATAATTTAATAATATATCATATACCTATTGTTGCAGCTGGTAACAATGACTTTAAATGTTTTTGTTTATAAATTATAGGATATAATGCTGATGTTATCTGTCTTCAAGAGGTGGATGTTAAAATTTTTAATCATTGTCTGCTACCATTCTTCAAAGTATCTGGAATGGATGGTTCTTTTTACAAGAAAGGTAAAGAAGTTGCCGAAGGCATGGCTTGCTTTTATCGGTCAGATAGGTTTAGGTGTGTATCCTTATTATTAATTATATAAATTATACATACCTACTTAGAAGAACATTGTTTTTTTTTCATTAAAATTCTGCCAAATTTTCAGATTTAAGGTAACCGGGAAATGCATACAAATTTATACTGTCCAACAAAACATACTCTATAAAGCTCTGACGATGTGACAGACTAAGCCTTGAATAACTTTTATATTATCTCTTTATTGCATAACATTAAGAACCTGATTTTTCACACCAATGTAAGACAGTGCATATTATGAGCATTCTATATTTATTTCAACTCGTTATCTTGATCCCTATTTGAGAAAATTTGCTCTAATACATGAAAAGACAGCCGGTGATACTGCTTTATAATAATTTGGCTCTGAAATTTTATCGAGTCGTTGTTATTTTAGTTGAAAAGTTTTATTTGCCCCAAACAAATAAAAGCAACAAAGCCGTTTTGTTTAGCAATTATAAGACATTTTTTCAAGTATGCATATGGGACAATACTAAGGATATCATATAAGAAGTTTATGTACAACAGCGTAAATGCACGTGGTGCTACGAACTACGAATCCAGAAACGTCGGAGAATAATATTGCTTAAAATCACGGATCATTGCGGCTGAAAATATCGCCATAGTAACAACATATTCTTTTCCTACACTTTTCTGTGTGTATAAAATATTATATTTCTTATCATTGCAGATTATTAGGTGAAGAAACTATACTATTGTCTGAAGCACTCAAAACAAAGAGATGCTTAGAACCTATTTGGAATAGCATACAAGATAATAAACCATTAACAGATCGCCTTTTAGACAGATCGACCGTAGCAAGTGTAACATTTTTAAACTCTATTGAAAACCCTGACGAGGTATTGATAGTTGGAAACACACATTTGTATTTCCACCCTGATGCTGATCATATTAGGCTAACACAAGGAGGGATATTTATTTATTGGATTATGGACGTCAAGTCAAATCTAATGAAGCAGGTAAATTGTGATAAAATTATTTTCTTAGTTAAGGAGATTATTATGCAACTAGCTGTGGCCTGCGGATCCGCCCGCGTGGAGGTGGAGCATTTTTGGGAACGCAGCGGAAACTCTCAAAAATAATATATTTTCCCCGTTCAGCTTTATCTATACTGATATATGAATCTATAGCGTTGGTCTGTACATTTGAGTAATTTACCCGATTTTGCATGAAATATTTGTTTTACGATTTTGCAATTTTTAATTATTTTTCTGTTAGTCAGTATGTCCGGTTTTAACTCGAAAACGGCTTGAAGAAGGATTAGTTTCCTGCTTGTCAAAAAATTTCACTCGCGATAATAACTATCACTTTACCCGACCCGGGGATCGAACCCCAGACCTCAGCCTAGCAGTCGTAACGCATGCGCAATTACAAATGCGCCACCGATGCAGTCTTCACATTAATTATTATTAGTGTCCGACCGAAACAGGAATTTCTACCGAAACCGAAAACGAACCTTCGGTGCCTGTTACAGTTTCGGCCGAAACCGAAACTTTTCAGACATGTTAAAATCTATTATTTAGTAGAAATTAGGGTTATTTCATTCGCTTATACATTACACAGACAGTGAACACGTCTTAAGTTAAATAAAAAACAATAATTGAGACATGTGAAAAAAATCAATAATTATATGTACTATGTGTAACGAGATTAATGCACATCCTCAGACACCCCAATTTAAAATTATTATTACAATCATAATTCATGTATTGAAATTAGACTGCGAAGAATATAAATATTGTTTTTTATGAAATTAGTTGTACTAATTTTGCGCGCATATTATGGGCACTCGACGAAAAGGTGAATGACACCGCCGCGCGCGTACCCGACCAGCCGCATGTAGGTGAAGGTCACATGAGTACACAGCTGACTCGAACTTCGTAATTTTAATTATTTGATTTTTTAAAGTGTTCGTTTATTATTGCATTCAGAAAAGACTTTATCGCATCGAGTTATGTTTCAGTTTCGTTTGTCTTGAACGTTGAATTAAAGGGTAACTATTATCTACCTGAGTGTCAATAATTTTTGGAAAAGAAAATCGTCTATTAAAAAATTGTTGATATCGATTCAGTCGCTTATTCTGAGCAAACTACTTTCACAGTGTGCGTTAATCATGTTACATGTGTATATTTGTTTGATATTGCCAATATTTACCCGACTATGGCGAAGCAAAAGGGAGGGTTTTTTTGACCGGTATGTGAGTGAGTACGTATGTATGTTCTTCTGTTACCTCATAAATTCTAAACTACTTTTCAAAATTTGACAAATGAGTCATGATGCCGTTGGAAGCGTCTTGTTTGTCCGCGTCCGCTGGTTATAGGCTATGTGACGTCACATTAAATTGAAAATGGTGCCATCCAGGGAGCAAGATGTCGTGAAAAAAAAATTTCGCCTCACTCCATCACGTGAGGTATCATTGAACATTAAGTTTAAAATGAAGGTTGGAATTGATACATCATATTTTTGTCAAACGTACCGTTTGCGATATATATCCCGTCAACGTCATAAAAACAAATTTTTTACCCGACTACGGCTTCGCAAAGTGTTTGTTGATCGGTATGTATGTATGTATGTATGTATGCATGAAGATCGGTATGTATGTATGACGGAACAAATGAACTTATGTTCATTTGTTCCCTCATAACTTCTAGACTACTAATCATTATTTGACAAAAATCCCTAAACAGATAAAAAATGTGATGTGGCTCTGCAAAACCCCAAAATACTTTGGGTTTGCGTTTGGGTTGGTCAATTGTGAAATTAGATCGTCCGAACAATTCGCCTTCTAGCAAAGTATACGGTATGTCCACAATTATGAGGTCAATTAATCATTGCTTTGTCAATACAATCACACCAGCACGGCCCGCGATCTGATAGCTGACGATGGTGGGTAACACACGATACACGAAGTCTCCCCATTGCTATATAAATATTGATATTCCTTGATCAAATACTCTCCCTAAGGCAACTGAGCGACGCGCGATAATTCACGAATGCAGTTTCGGTGCGGCCGAAGGTTCGGCAGGTTTTCTGCCGAAACCGAAACTGGTACCGAAACTCGATTTTTTTGCCGAAACTTGCCGAAACCGAAGCTTCGGTCGGTCACTAATTATTATAACACTATTCGCGATTATTCGCCAAAATGGTCCATTTACAGCGTACAACCGGGGAGATCCCAACTTTAAATCCTAGATCGGGTATAGAGTCGGATAGATAGCAGTTTATGCTTGAGTTTTAGGTTTCAAAAATCACGCATGAGTAGATGTTATGATTAGGTAAACAAAGGTTATATATACATACGCCATACACCTCCGTGACGTCGAGTTGAATCAAAGTAAACATTTTCTTATTGCCTTGTGCCTTTAAGTGCCTGCACGTGATTTCCTTAGCACTACCTACATAAGTCATAATTAGTTTCCAGATAAGCGAGTGTCAGTGATTTTGTGTGGAGACTACAACAGTGTTCCATCGTGCGGTATATATCAGTTGTACACAACCGGAGTAGCACCAAACACATTACCAGATTGGCAATCGAGTAAGTGTCCACATTATCATTACAATTTAATTTATTTCCACGCCGTTCATTAAGTAAATAATTAACAAAAAATATTATATTTAAAATATTTAATCCAAATACATTAGCATTATGCAAGACCTCTCACCAAAAGCCTCGGGCGCGACTCGTACTGAGTTTATGAATTTTGAAATCGTTTTGACACGTGTCGTAAAACCAAGGTTCAAGAAATATGGACACATAGGACAGCTCGTGGCGGACTAAGTCCCTCGCTGGGGAGGTGGAACTAAATAAAAATATTCGTGTTTCAGACGAAAATGAAGCAGTACTTAACTTGAGTCTGGAACAATGTATACCTCTAGAGAGTGCCTGCGGAACACCACAATATACAAATTTCACTGCTGAGTTTGCAGATTGTCTAGATTATATATTCTATGAGAAAACTAATTTAGATGTTGAACAGGTGCGTTTAGTTATCCATGAACAAAAAAAATTTTGCCACCTTTTTATTAAGTTTTAAGTATAACAAAAATCTACATATTTTTCAGGTCATCCCATTTCCCTCCACTGAAGAATTAAAAGCTAATATTGCTTTACCCAGCGTTGTATTTCCATCCGACCACATTGCTTTGATATCTGATTTATGTTTTACTAAATAATGAGCTTATAATAATATTATACTTAATTACATAATCAATTATGCTGTTTTAGTTCTATTTCGACTAAATTATTAATGGTCTATGACCTAGCAGTGATATCTGCGCTCTATCCTCATTCACTTGCGGTACCCGCACTTATTGGTGGCCCCTGGATAGGCGGCACATTTTTGTAGAAAAGTCCCCGTTCTTATAATATAAGAACCACGGGGATTTTTCTATCCATACATGTAATTCATGACAGGACATATTTGGGCAACACTATCTCTAAGAGTATATTATATGTCAATGTTTAATAATCTGTATATAAAGAAGAAACTCAGTGACTGACACATCAACGCACAGCCTAAACGTCTGGGGTTGGAGACTTGACATTTTGACAGTAGATACCTTTTATGACGTCGGCATGCACTAAGGAAGGGTTTTTGGAAATAGGGGGGTAAAATAGGGGAAAAATTATATTTTGTATTGTATACTTTTTCTCCCAAACATTACTTCGAATCGAACCCACAGGCTCTCGTTTAACAGCCGGCTGCTCGCCCGCTGCGCCACGGAGGCTCTCAAATATAGCCGAATTATTGGGTGAATACCCAGAGTCCAAAAAATGATTTACGGAATGTTGTATTATGAGAGCGAAGAAAAAGCAAAATGACCTAATATAATTGCATTGCATTTGGTCCATATTTTTAGTCTTACTAAAAAATAATTTGATAGATGTACCTTATTTTATTGTCCTTAAACTAGGGTTGCCAACCCCGAAATTCAAATACCAGGATTTTTATTTTTGAAGTTAGAAAAATCAGGACGCATCTTTTGCGAGCCGAGACGCACCGCTACCTATAAACCTTTATTAATAGATATACACATACACATTCATTGTGTCTATACAAAAATATCACACACATGCCTCGGGGGCGCAGTTGAAATTGCGCATGGGTTACGACTGCTCTGCTCTGCTCGGGTTCGATCTCCGGGTCGGGTAAACTAATATTGGGTTTTAACATGTAGAAATACTCAGTATCAGCCCGGAGTCTGAAATTGTGCCTGCTATGGCAATAGGCTCGCCCCCTATCACATTATGGGACCATAATAAATTCGTCGAAGAGTGGGTGTACTGGTTACTCCTGTGCCTACGCCTTCGAAGTAGAGACAGGTGTAACTGCGCACCAACGCCCCTTTTAGGCGTAAGTGTATATATGCATATGCAATAAATATATCGAATAGTACACAGGCAGCAATATGCCTAGACGCTATTTTTTACGCATATAAATTTGTATTTTCTCGATACAGGTGGGGCACTATATTTATTTATGTATACAATATACACAGTCAGGTCATAAGTATTGTCACACAGTAAAAACTTTTATTTTAGAATGCTGGCCACAAAAAAGTTTATTGAATTCGAATTTCAAATTGTTCATGAAAATAAAAATGTATACATTTTAGAATTTTACTCATTTTTAAATATGGAGTGGACGCTTAAAGAAGACCGTGTTGCAGTAATTGCGTTGCATCGTTGCGGTTACGCGCTAATTCAAATTTTTGACATACTGAAAAATTTGAATATAACCAAAAGATTCGTTTATCGTACCATCAAACGATACAATGAAGACTCTAGTGTAGATGACAGGTCAAGAAGTGGTCGCCCTCGGTCTGTTAGGACTCCAGCAGTGATAAAAGCTGTGAAGGCGCGAATTCAAAGAAATCCCAAACGTAATCAGAAACTGTTGGCCCTTCAGATGGGGTTAAGCAGAACCACGGTGAAAAGGGTGTTAAATGAAGACTTAGGGCTTCGGGCATATCGAAGAAAAACAGGACATCGTTTGAATGCTCGTCTAATGGACCTGAGACTGAAGAGATGCCGCGCTTTGTTGAAGCGGTACGCCGGAAAAAAATATCGGGAAATTCTTTTTTCAGATGAATTTTTTTTTACCGTAGCTACAACAAACAAAATGATAAGGTGTACGCACACAGTAGTGAAGAAGCGAGCAACCGTATTCCGCGTGTCCAACGAGGTCATTTTCCATCCTCGCTCATGGTATGGTTGGGAGTTTCTTATTGGGGCTTAACAGAGGTACATTTTTGTGAGAAAGGTGTAAAAACGAATGCAGTTGTGTATCAAAATACAGTCCTGACGAACCTTGAGGAACCTGTTTCTCATACCATGTTCAATAACAGGCACTGGGTATTCCAACAAGATTCGGCGCCAGCTCATAGAGCGAAGAGCACACAAGACTGACTGGCGGCGCGTGAAATCGACTTCATCCGGCACGAAGACTGGCCCTCCTCCAGTCCAGATTTGAATCCGTTAGATTACAAGATATGGCAACACTTGGAGGAAAAGGCGTGCTCAAAGCCTCATCCCAATTTGGAGTCACTCAAGACATCCTTGATTAAGGCAGCCGCCGATATTGACATGGACCTCGTTCGTGCTGCGTTAGACAACTGGCCGCGCAGATTGAAGGCCTGTATTCAAAATCACGGAGGTCATTTTGAATAAACTTAAGTGTCATAAGAATCTATGTTTTGTTAAGTTCATTTTGGTATATAAATGGTTACATAATGAATAAACTTGTTTCAATTATTTTATATTAAACATGTGACAGAATTTATGACCTGACTAGGTAGAATGATTCAATATTTGTATAAACTTATGACTGTATAGCTTTATATTCAAATCCTTACAGTCTCTTCTATGTACTACGGATCTACGTTCTCTTCTTCATCTTTTTCGTCATTGTCTGTAATTCATAAATAGTAGGTACCTATGCCGTTCGTTACTGGTGGTTTCCAATTTCAGACATGGCTTCGGCCTTTGGTATGGAGGAATGTTAGACATAGGTTTGACCTTTTGTGGTGGCCCTTGCTGAAAATCAGTGTCAGGTGGACCCTCCCATCTGGCGGACGCTGAGCCTGTGACCTTTTTGGTCATGCTTCGGACACGCCTGACGATGACTGCCTCGGTGGCAGTTGTAATTGCGCATGCGTTACCACTGTTGCTGTGCTGGCGTCACGGGTTCATCCCCGGGTCGGGTAAAGTGAAATATTGGTTTTTTTTATCTTGAAATTCTCAGAATTAGCCTGGAGTCTGGAAACTGTGCCCGGTATGGTGATAGGCTAGCCCCTTATCATGTTATGGGACCGAAATTCGGCGAAAAGTGGGTGTACTGGTTACACCTCTGCCTACCCCTGCGGGGATTGCAGGCGTGAGTGTATGTGTGTGCTTCGGACACGGATGGCTGGGGTATATGAGTATGCCCGAGACCCCTTTTGTGAAGGTATAGTGTTTTTAAAGTATTTCTTTTAAACAGCATGTTTCCGTATATTTGTATTAGATGCGAGTACCTATCTTATTTAATGTGTTTTTACAACGTACTGCCATCCATGGCTACCAGAAGCAACAACTTATTTTGTACTTTATCTCCCTGAAAATATACAAAATCTAATCCCATTATAAAAAATAACAAACTATTAAGAAATTGTCTATAACAAATACAATTATTTATTTTTTATAATGTTGACGTAAAAAACCTACCGTGCCTTGGATACAAAAAAAAAACAAGTTTTTTATATTTGTATCCAATTATACAAGGCAATCTGTGATACATACTGGATACATAAATCAACTATATTGCAAAGAGAATATAATACACTTATATGTGCTATATTGTATAAATTTTGTATCCAATTATCCAGCCATGACACATAGGCTCGCCGGCGGTGCGTTCAAATACTGGCCAGTTTCGCCTTTCTTACATGCTATTTTTAACTTTAATGTTATGGAAATAAAAATGATTTTGGCTTGTATTTTACTTCCTACTTTTTATTTAAATATCCTTACTTGACACAAGTGATTAGACGATCTGGCAGCCATGCTACCATATTTTCCAAAGACAGCAGTATTAAAATGCTCTTTGGACTGGGAAAATGAATGCATTCTTTCTTTTTTTTAAATGTGAATTTTTGGCATGATGTGTTGAGTAGCGAGGGATAGATTGTCTCTCGCTAATTGGTACTTTAACTGGACGGCACTGCACTTACCATCAGGTGCAGTGTGGTCGCTTTATCGTGCCAGATAAAAAAAAGAAAAGAAAACTACATGCGCGGCTGTGACTCTTTTAAACTTTCTATTTATCAATATGAGCACGGATTTGAACAAGCTAACAGACAAGACCTTACCCGCACAATAGTTGAGAACATTTGCCTTTTTCTATTAAAATGATATAATTAACCAAAAATAATCTGGCTTACGTATGTACTCTATAATCTTTACTTGTACCTTTTTGACAATCATTAAATGTCAAATTACAGTACTTTTCCTTCTCATTCACTGACGTATATTATACGTCAATGTTCTCATTACAATGGAAAAGGATAAAAAACAGTATTTTTCCAACCCCATTAACTAGATGCCACTGATGATGTTTTATTGCTAGAAAAATCCTACAGGTGGCATGACAACCTATTGTTTAATATTTTAATTATTTGTATATATATTGTTTAATTACCAATCACTTAGTATTGTCATAGTGATAAGGTGTATAACATAATTAGAAAAACCTTAATCAACATATGGGTTTATTACAATACGATATCATAATCTAATAAAAATGTATGTACCAAACTTAACATCAAATATAACAACATCCATTATTATAAAATACTTTTTATATCGTAAACAGTATTAATATTTATTATTTCAAGCTAACTTGACTCGCTTCAATTTGACATATTTTGACGATGAAACTATAACTGACAGTTTTTTTTCGTTCTCTATTGTTTTTAACCGACTTCAAAAA
Source organism: Laothoe populi (assembly GCA_905220505.1). Classification (NCBI taxonomy): domain Eukaryota; kingdom Metazoa; phylum Arthropoda; class Insecta; order Lepidoptera; family Sphingidae; genus Laothoe; species Laothoe populi. The sequence continues at coordinate 10,190,030 of HG992151.1, read as the reverse complement.
AGGAGGAGGTTCTCAATTCAACTGTATGTTGCTTTTTTATTTTTTTTTATGTTTGTTACCTCGTTTCTCTGTACTGTGTGAACCGATTTCGACTATTCTTTCTTTGATTGAAAGCTGGTGCTTGTCATTTGGTCCCATAAAAATATGGTGAAGATCTGATGAATATCTTCGGAGCTGGAGAGGGTAACTCCTTAAAATTAAGTAGTATTCCAGTGGTTCTTTTTGCATTATTAAGTGGTGTTTTCTTTTGGTACTCTATCTAACGTACCTATTTTATATTTGTACCACTAAAAAGCTAAAAATAAATGATTACTTTTTAAATAAAAATAAAACCGCCTTCAAAAAAACCCAGACACAACTAAAAAGCAAAAAATAATTGGTTACATTTACATCAATTAATAACATACAATTTAAATCAATTATTTGGAGTCGGTGCCAGCCAAAATATGGAAAAAACAGAATAATCAGGCATACCAAAAATATATAAAATAGATCCATACTTGATTTTTATGAATCTAAAAGTAAAAAAAACAACACCGGCACCGACACCAAAAATAATTGATTTAAATTGTATGTAATTGATTGATGTAAATGTAACCAATTATTTTTTGCTTTTTAGTTGTGTCTGGGTTTTTTTGAAGGCGGTTTTATTTTTATTTTTAAAAAGTAATAATTATAAAACAGAAGGCTTGGCCTGTTCTCCACCACGAAGCCTTCTTTGTCGTTATTTTTTTCAAATCCTGGTTAAAATAGAGGTTCCCGCCTTTCTCCAGTTTATAGTTCGGTCTACGAAAGAATGCGATCCTGACAGGTCATATGAACAGAAGACAACTTTTACCACAACCAAGTTTTTAGGCATAACATTAGATCCCAAACTTCAATGGGGATCTCACATATCTGTATTGTCCAAAAAATAAGTGCCGCAGCGTATGCTGTGAGTAAAATACGTCAATTGACCGACGCTGATACGGCTAGGTTGGTCTATTTTGCGTATTTCCATAGTTTGATGTGCTACGGGATTCTACTATGGGGTGGTGCTGCTGACATCAATATCATCTTTACTCTCCAAAAGCGAGCTATAAGATCTATCTACTCGCTAAATTCTAGGAGTCCTTTGAGAGAAAAATTCAAGGAAATTAATATAATGACAGTAGCATCACAATTTATATTCGCTAATTTAATGTATGTTCATAAGAATATATAACAATTTCCAAAAATTTGTGATGTCCATAGTGTAAATACTAGAAATAAAAATAATCTTGTTAGTTATAAAACAAGGCTCCACAAAATCGGCAACTCTTTCAAGGGGCTTTGTATACGCTTCTACAATAAGGTTCCCAATCATATTAAAGAACTTAATGAAAGATGCTTTTAAGCTACTATTAAGCGAAAACTAAGTAATAAAGCCTATTACAAAATTTCTGAATATTTAGATGACCGAAAGGCTTGGGAATAAGTTATCCTATTACTTAGAAGTTAGTCATTAACTTATTATTGGGAACTTTATATGTTTGTATAAGAGTTATATATATATTAAGTTATGCCAATATTTTATTTGCTTAACATTGCGAACTTATATGCCTTACATGACTATACTTGATATTATTGTCTTAGTATTTTATTGTTGTATTTAGTCTGGGTATGTCATGCTCGCTAAAGTGTCTGTGCTTGCTGCGGCGCCATGTGCCAGGTCGGTCTCTTCCTTGTAACATGGTTGAGGAGGCCGATGGCTGACACATGCGTCACTACTCGTGATCGGGTGCGGCTCGTGTGGACTGGTCTGCTCAGACTATATCGGTAAGGACTAACTGCTTTAAGAATTCGAGATTTCACTCTCACGATGGTCATGTGCGGCACTAGGTGCTGTAATGAGTTTTATTTCACAATCTTGCAATAAGGCAGCTTAACACACATTGAGCTGCTCTAATCTAATGTAATTAAATTAAAATTGTATAATAATTGTATTACCAAATATTGTTAACCAATGTTGAAAAAGAGCAACGCTAAAGTTTCTTGCCCGTTCTTCTCTAGCGAAACTGCATTCCGAACTGGCAGTAGAGTAAAAAATTGACTGAATCTAAATAATGTATAACATTTCATGGATTCAATAAATATTTGGACTGTTTATCACAGATTACTTAGAGAAGCTACGCTGTTTATTTTTGTAGTGATGTGCCAAAAATAGCAGGTAAAAGTAAAATAAGTTTGTCGTTGTACATGTACTTTAATATACAAAAATATAATCTTAAAGTAAACAATAGTGTTTTTTTCCATCATTAGTCATGACGAACCACAGATTACTTAGAGAAGCTACTGACGAACTGACAGACGTCAGGATTGTATTCTTTCGTTATGCGAACTTTACCTGACATTTGGAATTTATTTCATCTATATCGTTCAGAAATTGGGTTTAGTTCAGTAATTATGAATTTTTACATTTCGCCGCGGCGATTTCGGCGCCGCGACGCCCTTATTTTCTCTTTGGATTTTAGCGACCTCTAGCCCTTGGGTTCCAAAAACTACACTTAATAAAATTATGAACGAAAATCGTCAAAAAAGTGACATGACATGGACATGACACTGTTTGAATCTGTGGTTTCATGTTTAGTTACAAGTTGTACTATTTTGCACGAGTACTAAGATCTGCTATTTAGTTTTTCATAAATAATTTTTCACCATGTATAAAGTTTATTCAAAATGTAACCACTATTTTAACGGTAATCAAGTGTGGAGCCGAATACTTGGTAAGGCTGGATTTGCTCTAAAGAAATTCCTCTTTGTGTATATATTTATTTTGCGTGCAATAGAGACTATTTATATATAACGGTACCTACAGAGTATATGTTGTTATTGATGAATATTAATTAAATTGATGATGTGTATTTTCAAACAGGTAAATCGAACTTTATTGGACAAGATATACATGGTTCACATTATCTCAAATATCCTCAAGCAGTAGCTCTGAAGTTGCCAACCAATGTGGTGGACATTAATGCATCAGAAACATGCAGATTTTCACCGTCGAGGGAAAGGGACATATCCGGACCCGTAATAAATTCTTATTTTAGAAAACAAGATCTGTTAAAAATAGATATAACATCACAGGCAGACCCTTACTTAAATAAATTTGATTGCTCTGGTGCAGTCAGCTTGTCCGCCTCTATGCAAAGCAATGTGCCTAGCCCCTTTACGGGAAACAGGACCCATTTAAATATGCCTGGATCACAGTGGGGACAAGGCCACAAATATTTATCAGAGCATTTGCATACTGCTCATTATCTCACTATGAGAAACGAATACAGAGAAAGCCTAATAAAAAAAGGTATGTGAATATGTAACTAAACTATAAATAAAAAAACTTGTTCATTTAACAAATAATTATGCATGTATGTAATTATGTATGTGAATACATAGTAAACAAAGTTATTAAGTATGTGTTTTCTGGTGCCTCACACTTTTTATATGTTTATCTATACATCCATTAATATTATATGCACAAACACATTAGATATACTGACCACATTGAAGCAATAATCTACTTTATATTATTATATGTCATTGTAAGTTGTTCAGAAATGAACAAAATGATGACATTTTATGTTTTTATTTAAAACAATGATTCATGACCTTTACAATTATGTTACCTGCTCATTGTGTTGTGTTAACCTTATTGTCATATCAAGGGCAAAATGAATAACTGTAGGTCATATAGGTTTTTTTATTAATACATGTTAAGCATGCAACAAAAAAAGCTGTTTTGCTCAAAATAATGAAGTATTAACATATTCATTGTTTGGTTACCAAAATTTGGCATAGTTTGTATATTCAGGTAGGTAAGTATGGTGAAATCTGAAACTATAAGAAATTGAGACATTTTTTAAATGCATCAGATATAATTATAATTTACAAACTGTGATGTTATAGTGTGATATGGGAGTTCTGAAGTATTTCAGTAGGGTTGTCTTATTAGCTAACTTAATACATAAAAAAAATTATATATCTGATACAATGAGGCTACCTCAGACCAATAAAAAATGTATAAACAGTAGTCCATACTTAAAATGAGGCAAGTAATACAATGAAGATCTGTTATGTTATAAATATAGCTGCTTGTCAGTGTGTAGTGACCGGAGGCAGTGTATTATGCAGTTATTACACAATTTAAATTTTCAAAACTATGTTTTATGTCATAAATTGAGGCAAAAATAATTTTAGTTATTAGAAAAGTTTATGGAGTTATTAAGTTTCTGACTATATTACCAATTTTCTGTAAAATTTTAACATTAATAAATATATTTGGCAAACTGTTTGGAACACATTGTGTAAATGTTCCAGGGTAAGACTATTCATTATTTACCCACTTGAGTTCTTTTAACTTGCTTACGGATTTTTATATTATTATTTATGTTTGATACTATAAGAAAATTATTGGACAGTAATTTTTTTAAAACTTATTTACTTTTTTAATAATAAAAATTATTTGTAAAATATTTTAATTTCTCTACTCAAATAATATGTCGTATTTGTTTACAATGCGATGGCGCAGTCTATACTTTTTTTGGTCTGAGGAAGCTACTTACTAATTGAATTGAATGTTTTTTTTCCACCTATATGCCTTTGAATGCCAGATGTTGAATCTGGTTCTTCACCAATGTTTTTTGGTTGTAGTTATTATACAAAATATTTTTTTAAAATAAGATATTTAAATTAATAAACATGGAAGCTGGAGATGGTTTACAAAAAAAATTTTATAATTTTAATGTTTTCATTAATTTTTCAAAGCATAGCTGTTGGCACAAGAAACATGAGTACTGACACAAAGCCTTCTATGAGTAGTAAAGAGAAATTGAAAAAAGCAGTGAAAGATTATGGTTCAACGGTTATTGTATTTCATATTACCATTTCACTCCTCTCATTAGGGGGATGTTACCTGCTGGTATCTAGGTATGTTCTATGGCATTTAACATTGTACTGTAATATCATATACATTAATTAATGAAGATTCAATACTGGCTGTCATCATTGTTCCCATTGCCTGTTTCATTCATAGAAATAAGTAAAATCGCAAGTCTTATTATAATTAAATATATATATATATATATGTTTTCCTAAGCTGGCATGCTCATTTGAATTTGCTTAAAACAAAAATCATAGGCAGTTATGAGGACTACAGACAAGTGAAAACTTTAGAATTACTGTGCTCTTTTTTGAAACAGCGTACATGAAGTAGTGCCTTTTTTGTTTATGATTGTTTGTCAATAATTATATTATAGAACTTTATAGGCATAATGGTCACGACAGTTCAGTGCTTTATCCCCATCCCAAAATATATGTATAACTCTTTTGGATATAGCTCTCTTATTACACATCTGTATATATTATATGCACCTGAGCGTACGGTCACGCGAGTTTAGTGCTTTTTCCCGATCCCAAAAGTGCCCAATGTGCCTAAAGATGTTTTCACTACAAATATTCATTAAATATTTTTTTAGATTTTGTTACTGCTTAAATCTAGGGTAGTCTCTGATGGCATGGCTGAGCAAAATTTTAACAGATATTTTAATAGCATTATTATTGAATATAAATGTGCCTTGAAAAAATGTGCTTTGTTCTACCAGTCGATGTAAGCACTAAAAAGTGCACAAAAAATTTAAACTAGGCGCAAAAGATGCAGAAAAATTTGCTTATTTCCAATATGTACATAACTCAATATTGCAAAAATGTCGCTTAATTCAAATAGCCCGCCAACCGTCGATTACGATTTTTCTTATGCTCAATTTAAGAAATGTTAAGGTCACCATATACATTTTTATCCTATATTTCACCCCTTCAGGTTTTTAAAAGGAAAAGTAGCCTGCCCTTATCTTAGTTTGAAGCTTTTATTGTACCAAATTTCATCAATATCGGTTCAGGGTTTAGTCATGAAATCGTTACAAACCGACAGTTACTTACGCATTTTTATTAAGGATTATGTACCTACATACTTTTGTGTTTTATTTCAGTGGAGTAGATTTGGTGGCAGTCCTGAAATATTTGAATATTGGAGAAGGTACAATTTTAAAAGCCGCTGGATCAAATGCGGGTACATTTGTAGTAGCATATGCAGTACACAAATGTTTTGCCCCATTCAGGATAGCTGTAACATTAACTGCTACACCTTTTATTGTACGGTACTTGAGACATGTTGGATTTATAAAACATAGTATTAAAGCTGGTGGTGGTAAATAATTATTAATTTAACTGCATAAATAAATTTGATTTATTACTGAATTTGATATTTTCTTTCCTTGGGTGCCTACACTATAATAGCAACTTTATCGTTCCTACTACGTGCCAAATAATGACTATTATTTACCTGAGTGTTAATAATTTTTGGAAAAAAAATCGTCTATTAAAACATTGTTGATTACGATTCAGACGCTTATTCTGAGCGAACTACTTTCACAGTGTGCGTTAATCATGTTACATGTTGTATAATATAGGTACATGTATTATAATTTCATTAGTTGCCCCTTTTTGATGTGTAACACCTTTACTAACGCCATCTGGGAGTGATTTTATGAAAAGGGACGGAAGTGTGTAACAGGAAGTCGGGGAAGCGCGCGCTATTTGATTTGAGCGCGGGGTGCAAGAGTTGGACGTCAGATGGTATCAACCCATTTTCAGAAAGGTTTGATTTTGGTTTTCGAATTGCATCGATTATAATCGAATGGAATAAAACGGAATCGTATGTAATAGATTGAATGGAATAGAACGAATAATAGAGAGAGAAGAAAAATAGAACGAATGAAATTGAATGAATAGAAAGGAATAACATTCTTCTTTGAACAGAAGTACAGTCCACACCGCTGGCCACTGTTATATTGCTGTTTGGTTTATAAAAAAAAACACGTGATATCTCATTTTATAACCCCCCCCCCCCGCCTGCCTTGTGATATTTCGTGATTTTTTCCGGACCCACCCAAAAAATCACCCTCTTTCGAGCCTCACGTTATTAATGGGCGATCCCTAACCTAAACATTACGGAATTCCGGAAGTGGGTCTTCAGTATCGCGTTACATGCTCAGTGGTATCGCGAATCAGTTCCAAAACTAAAAACCTATGGCATTGGCTTATAAAAGTACCTACTTAATACAAGAAAAAATAAAAACAGGTATTACAATGCATTCAATTGAGAACCTCCTCCATTTTTGTAGTTGGTTAAAAATGGATTTTATGAAAGCTTTTTAAATTACTGTCTTGATAATGTAAACTCACGATAAATCATTTTCATTAAAACTTGAATACTTATTAAATATATAAATATATGTATAATAATATAATCAAAATCAACCGATTGCATACAAAAAACTACCTTTCTAATTGGTCTCACCTACTTACACTATGTTGTCCATAACTGCTTAATAATATTATAAATAAACTTCAACATAATCAAAGCTTACATCGTTTAAACGAATAGGAACGTGTCATAAATTGAATAATCTAATATTAATAATAATTTAATTAATATATTTGGTTTGTTCATTTAGTTAGTTAGGTACTATAAAAGATACTGTATACGTCAATAACATTAAAATGATAACAGTGTCAAACGTTCACGTTAGAGTAGTTAAGTGCTAAATACAATGAACCGTTATGTTTATCATACATACATTTGTGCCAGATTTAGACGTCGTGGATCAATTAAGAATAATAGTCCTCGTACGTACATAATTATATTTCCCAAATAATGTTGGATCCAACAACTAAATGGAGTCTTATTTTACTTGTGCTTTTTATTAAAATGAGTGTATTTTCTCAATACACGTAAGTACATAATCATTAAAATTGCTTACCAACACAATAAATGAACCTATTATACGTATCAATATCTCGATAGCGCACAAATTTATTCAAATCCTCAGCATGTAGCGAAAACTTGTATTTAAATGTCATGATGTTACGTTCGATTTTTTGTGTCACATGGCCATGCGTGGTTGTCCTAGAATTGTTTTTGTATCGGTGTGTGTCTGGGAATCAAAACAAGAGTTGCATTTCAATATAAGAAGTATTTAATTCCATTTTAAAAGACAAAATGACTGATGGTGTGCACAATTTGTGTAAGAAAAACGAAGAGGACGAAAAACTCATGACGCTAGAAGAAAAATCTATATTTCCAACAAATTATAGGTAAACTAGTACATTTTACGAGCAAAAGCAAAGGTGCGGTTAAATCGAGTTATCGTATCGTATCAAACTGCACGAGAATGATGATGTCCTCTGTAGTGGTTACATTGTCTTTAGTATCCTCGTGTCTCGCATAGAAGACCCGAAATCACGTATTTATACGAGGAACCTCGTACTGTGGGCTGTCCTGTTCCACAGTTCTAACCTAACCTATTCTGTATAAATATATTAAAAGCTGAAGAGGTCGTTTGTTTGAAGTTGTTGTGTGCATTGAAAGGCACTAAAATCTTTGAAACTACCCGTCACATAAGATTTTTTGTGTGCACAAACTAAAGAATATGACATAAATGAAGCATACAGTTTACGCATATAAAGTGCCAGGTAGGTACAGTCAGCAGCAGAAGTAGCTAAACAATCAAGGAGTTCATATAGTACTACACAATTCAAAGTGACCATAATTATCTACACACCAAAAGTTTCAAAATGTGAGCACTCAATCTGTCAATTATAACTGAGCACACAAATACTTAGTAGCAAAGTGAAGGTCGTTGTTATGATAAACAATCCTGTAACTAAGCAGATTTTCAGAATAAATTAACAAACACGAATAATAAATCCTATATATATATATGCATTTAGACTCATAATTGTTTAGAATAACATTAGTATAATGCTATGAAGTGTCAAATCGTTTTCTTTTATCGAATACTAGTCAAATATTGATTTCATTCCTTGTATGACGTCCGTGACGTATCTTTGTTTCGAATTATTTAAATACTATCCAAATTATACGAAATCAAAATAAAATGATACGATTTCGCCTTCTCCGTAAGTAAAGTTTACCCGCGGACCTACATGGAATGTGTCATTAATATTACACTTAGAAATATTCTTTTGAACTTAAAGTTTTTTAGAATCGCTGTCATTTGAAACTTGATGAAACAAAAATACATCACCACAAAGAGACAATATATATATCACATAAATATATAGGTTTAAGTCGGCAAGAAAATTATATAGAATACATTCTTCTTCTTCTTCGTCGCCTCTTCATGACTGAGGGTCGTGAATTCAATGTCACACGTCACATAACAGTGACTATATGAGGTCATCACTTTGTTCACCAAGGCTCTCCAGTACGCACGGTCTTCGGCCATCCGGATGGAAGTCTGTATACTGCTTTTCGAGACTTCTTTCGCGGTGTCGGTCCATCTGGTCGGTGCCCTTCCGCAGCTCCTCTTTCCTTCCACGTGTCCTAACACAATAAGTTTTTCAAGGTTATCGGGTTCTCGTTTGGCTACATGTCTGAAGTACTTGAGGACCCGTTGGAGGCATATGGTCGATAGGTGGTACTTGATCTTCAATTATGAGAGACAAGTCACATTGGTGCGGCGCGCCATCCACGGAATACCCAACATTTTGCGCCAGCACTACATTTCGAATGCGTCAATCCTGCTCCGAATGCGTGCCTTCAGAGTCTCAGAGATTTCCGAGGCGTAGAGGAATATAGAGAAGATCAAAGTTCTCATCAGTTTGCATTTAGTGGTCTTACTGATTCCTCTATTCCTCCAGATCTTCTCAAGTCGCTTCACCGCTGTCTTTGCAATTTGAGCCCTTCTTATCACTTCTCTTTCGCAGTCACCATCCGCGGCTATCAAGGATCCTAGATATACAAATGACTGCGCGGTATCAGGGTCGGATAGCTCCATCGTTCGCTGGAGAGTGCCAGCCCGGTCTACAAACACCTTAGTCTTGGCTCGGTTGATAAGAATATCATATTCTTCACTCACTTTTTGGACCCTTTCATTTCGTTTCATTCGCGCCTATAATGGTCGTATTATCTGCAAAGCGCAAATTATTGATGAGGTGTCCTCCGACCCGTATGCCTCCAATTTAACCCCTTCCAAGACTCTTCGCATGATATGCTCACCAACGAGATTGAAAAGTTGAGGCGAAAGGATACAGCTCTGCCTAACAACACAGCCCGTCTGAAAGTGACCGGACTCGGATTCTTCAATTCTGACCCATAGGGTCAATGACGGTAATAGATTTACCGTCGAGATAGAGGTTTTTCACGAGAAAAGTCAAGTGTTCGTGTATGCCCATTTCACTCATGACACTTAAACATTTTCCTCCAGCTGATACAGTCGAAGGCCTTAGCGTAAATAAAGCATAGTGCCATCGGAACATTAAATTCTCTAGCTTTCTCATGTTTAGTATCTGATCCTAAATTCCTGAGTCAGTGGCGGCGTAGCATGGGTTGCCACCCGGGGCGGTTTTCTATTGGGCACCCTCAAAATAAAACAATAAATTCTAATCGAAGGGGGGGGGGGGGGAGTGTTTGCCAGAGGTCTTAATCCCTAGTGAATACATTAAATTTAAATCCAAGTTTGTAACTTTGACGAGTGTTCGCCCTGGGTTCTGGGTTTTTGAACCTCAACTGTAGATCCCACGGTTAAAACCGTTCAATACAAAATTGAAAAAAATAAAATATCACATATAATATGTTGTTTAGTATTGTCACGGCTGTAAAGTTTTTTTAAAAAATCATCACAATTAAAACATCGGATTCCTAAGTCTTCTAAGGCGGATTTTCGATCCACTGCGCGTCGTCGACGTTCGTCACAGGCCCATATCCTCCCTGTACGGATGTCCCGTATGGGCCGAGTCCCTGAAAGCCCGCTGCGTCGCCTTGCTGCGCAAACCGCAGCGTTTGGTGGCGCAGCGAATAGTAAGGGGCTACCGCACGGTCTCCCACGAGGCGGTCTGCGTATTGGCCGGCACACTCCCTTGGTAGTTGGACGCCAAAATCCTCTCGTCAGTGTTCCTCTGGCGGGAGGAGGCGTCAAGCCGCCGTCAGGATGGACTGGCCCGAGGGAGATTGCGGCCCGGTTTCGCAGAACCGCCGTGGAGGAGTGGCATTCCAGGCTGGAGAGCCCGACTGCGGGCTTGAGGACTGTCGCAGCAGTGCGTCCTGTCCTAAAGAGATGTCTAGACAGGCGCCACGGGGCGCCGACGTTCCGACTGACGCAAGTATTAACGGACCATGGGTATTTCGGTTCGTTCCTGTGTCGGATCGGAAAGTAGGTGTCCGCCGTGTGCCACCACTGTGGCAACTGCCGCGAGGACACGGCCCAACATACTTTGGAGGAGTGCCCAGCCTGGGAAGAAGAGCGCAGCGCTCTCAGAGCAGTCGTTGGAGGAGACCTCTCACTGCCGGCCGTGGTGTCGTCCATGGTCGCCAGCCGGAGGTCCTGGCGTGCGGTGGCCCACTTCTGCGAGAACGTCATCTTGCAGAAGGAGAGTGCTGAGAGGGATCGGGAACGATATGATCCCTCCCGCCGCCAGAGAAGACGTAGGAGGCGCCGGGTTGACGACTGACCGGCGTCTCCCGCCCTGTGGAATGGGGGCGTTTGAATTCCACCACGGTAACCCCTGCCTGTCGTACGAGGCGACAAATAGGGCCCATCGGGGGTCGTGGGCCCACTCCCAAATTCGGAGCATCGTGCGACCCCGAGATGGACGGCAGCGTGGGTGGTAAGGCCTCGTTCGCTGTCGTTGTTCGGTGCGCGGGGGCTCCTTAGCCCTCCATGGAGATGAGCTGCTACGCGGCACCGCGCAGAGGCGATTCCGGTTGCAATTCTAGCACTCCTTAGAATACCCCGGGATCGCTCCGTAAGCGCCGAAGAAGGCCACCACAGGGTTTTAGCTGGTAGTGTCGGGTGGGGTGTACATAGGGGGTAGGGACTCGGTCCAGCGGCAGCACGGATAGCCATCATCCGGGCGAGGGGGATGCTGGGTCGTAAGACCGGCTAGTCCAGTATACCCGTTTTATTCTTATTCCGCTTCCCCCCGGAGCGGCCGGCAGTAATAAAACGCTTACCCCGCGACAAAAAAAAAAAGGCCCGTATCCTGTTTTCTGTCGCGACATATGATATATTTCTTTCACAGCAACCAAGTCCATCACATCTTGTATGCGCTCTATTATTTGTCGCCCCCATTCATTACCACGTCCACGGTCCACGACCGCTTCTTGAAAAGAAATTCTGGCAACTGTCAAGTGGCGCCTCAGTCCTAAAACTTCCAAAATAATTTCCAGTGCAGAAAATTCATCATAGATTTTGTCAGAATTGGAAATGTACCACGAAGTTTGCGTGAGCAGAACTTAAGGCTGAACAACACCAAATGTTATGAGAATGACATTGCCTTGTAACTATGATCTAGGTCTCCGTGAAATCTATTAAGACGTTCTAAAATAGCTCTCTGCAGCTCTTCTGGCAATCTTAGTCCAGCATGTTTGGTCATTTCTCCTGGCCGCCCGTGCCGTCCTCGTCGGGCATATGAGATGCGCAAACAGCGACTGAGTTGCTCGAGTGAGTTATCACCACGTTGGCACCCCCTGGTGCTTGGTACCCGGGGCGGACCGCCCCCACCGCCCCCCCCTTACGCCGCCACTGTCCTGAGTTCCTGTAGAGGCCTGCCTGCTCTTTAGCGATTTGCCCTACGATGAAGTTTTCCAGTCTCCTGTTGATAATGTGTAACAGTATCTTACTCGCATATGATGTCTAGGATATGGTCCGATAGTTCTCATACTTTTTGGTTGATCCTTTTTTATGTATCGGTACCACTATCGAGTCCATCCTTGCTGCTCCTGCATCCGTGCTGGTGGTAGGATATTCATATCCGCCCCGATAGCGACCACCGTACACAGGGTGTAAAACCCGCCATAGTGGCACACGCAAGTGTGTCGCGTTCCGGGATCAGCCAATGTAAATCCAGGTTTTGTCGGGGGTCTAGAGTTGGGGTACGATGTTTGACCTTTATGCGGCCTTCTGAGTACTCTGACAATAGTCCCTCGACCTCTTCTTCACCTTCTTGCGCATGGCGTAGTGTGAAGAAGCAGGCCTGCATTATTGTGTTGAGTAGCGGGGGATAGATTGTCTCTCGGTACTCGATACTCTAACTGGACTGCACTGCGCTTATCATCAGGTGCAGTGCGGTCACTTGGCCATGCCAGTATAAAAAAAAACAGTCCTCAGGCCATTGACCAGTTCTCCAGACCTTCTGGAAAATACAATGTAAGAGCTGCACACCCTCAGGACCGAACCATTTTAGCGTTTGTGCGGGTACTCCATCACCACCGCACGCTTTGTTTTTGAGACGGTCAACTGCGGCTTCGACTTCGTGCAGAAGGATGTCCGGCTCCCTTTCAGAGGAGTCTAGTCGGTCTTCAGTGTCGTTGTGTTCACAGTAAAGCTGTTGACAAGATTGGCGCCATCTCTCAAGCACCAAATGCTTATCCACCAGTGGTGCGCCAAGTTTTTCTTCTATTGTCCAGTTTTTAGGTTTAAATTCCTTAGCGAACAGCTTAGAATACATAAAACAGTATATTGTAAGTTTATGTATTTTCATATGATTTTATATTGGTATGTGTGTTAATACGCGTGTACGCGCCTGCGAATACGCAATAACAAAGATTTGTAATAATAAAGCTTACTCGTAGGTTGCTTTTTTATATTTGTTAGTACGTGTATTAATACGCGTGTATGCACCTGCATATTACAAAGCTTATTCGTACGTTACTTTTCTGACGTACTTTTCTTTTCTTTCTCTTTTATGTGTTTGCGCATGCGTATTAAAAAGCTACCTACCATAATACCACGCTACGTTTTTCTTTACCGTTAAAGCAAGCCATAATTAACAATGAATACACACGTAACCATAGAGAAGCCAGAGGTGTATGCCATTTGGGCTGGTTTTGAACATACGACTTTTCGACAATTCGTACCACTACCAACTAGGCTACCGCTGCTATCCAATAAATTATAAAAAAATATACTACAAGTTAATTAAAGTTAAATATCACAATCCAACAATGTGATAGCATGAAATGCAGCTGAGTAATAGAACATTTAAAAAAAAAGTTTATTGTATTTACGTAAATTTTCTATAGAAAATACACTTTGACTTATATTCTATAGACACGAACTGTCGAACAAAAAAGATGTTCTGATAACCTTGTCCGCCCACTAATGCCATCTATCATTTTACTAAGAACTATTTGGAAGTAAGACTCCCGTCACTGTCTCTCGACTTTCCGCGCGCTAAAACGGGACAAACTATATAATGAATTTGTTTTGAAATATAGACTTCCCGTATTATAAATTGAAATTAATTAATATTTATTGATATTACGTTCTAAACGTTATGAAATTATGTTATTTACCTTATATACTATTAATAGTTTCATTGTAAATCAATATAAGGCAGATTTGTTCGGGAATGTCGCTACAAATAACTCAAATTAACTGGTGTGCATTCGTAGGTGGCATGAAGCATTAGTATGCGGCATGAAGCATTATGTTCCACCGAGTACCGACGCCACACCACTCCACACCGACGTACTAACGTCGGTGTGGAGTTTACACCTCAACTCGGTGGAACATAATGCTTGTTCTGGTCGCCGCATCTAGTACGTAGTACATATAGATAGCTGGCTATACATAACTTCTAGGGAATTATTTTTACGACATATCGAACCAAATTTTAGATGGAGAGTCAAAAGAATAGTCTAAAAGAATCAGTATATTATTATATATAATATATACAACGTTAGTCAGAAAGGGTGTACTAAGCCGCGTCACGGTGGTAATGATTACAATCGTCAATATCTCATCTCTTACAGGCAATATTTTTATTTTCTTACAAAAATCAAATATTTATTTTATATACTCACAACCCTGTACGTATAGGTTAAAGAATTTGGTCAATTCCTACTGTGAAGATTTGTTTACAGATATTTGAAAATTGAGTGTTTAGATCATTTTAACGCAATGGATGCTCACAATAATTTGACTACTTTTGTTGTGTAGATGTTATTGATTTTCTTGAGTGTATAGTATTATTTGAATACATTACGTACATGCATATATCTGCTGCTGACTGTACCTATATTTTAGAGCGAGGTGGTAGGCTTACTCATCACAATACTCATAAATCACACAAATAATGGCTTTATCGATGTCTTTACCAGCATCCAAAACTGATAATCACTATGAAGGAAGTTAGTACCTAGTTAGTCAAATAATTGATATATAAACATCCCGTAATCTAAGAATATTCTTGTATACCTATGCTAGAATGTTTTTCTTGACTACAAGTCATTTTGCACGTCTGATAATTTGTCAACTGTTAGGTATTTAGTGTAATAGAATAGTAGTAGAAGTGTCACTATGTAATAATTGACTAGGTATTGTGTTGGTTTTAATTTTTTACCGTTTTTCAGCAGTTCTAGCTCAACCGGAGACGATCTCTATTTGTTTGATTTTACAAAAAACGACGATGTAGACGCATGGCAAGAACAATCTGACACAGTTCGAGATGTTGGAATGTCTAAAGCATTACTTACAATACACAAGAATATTGGGTTTCGTAGAGCGATATTCTTTGCTCTTCTGAATCCTCAATTGAATGGTGCCGGATTCGCAGGAATCAGAGTAATCAGAAGTTATAACTTAACTGGTTATACGAAATTGCAAATACAATGCAGAGGCCAAGGTCAATATAACGGGTTCAAAGTAATTTTCAGACATAAAGGATTAAACGATGAGCCAAATTACTCATTTGAACAATACTTTCAGGTAAGAATGAGTGTTTTACATGTTCAATTTTAAAATTATATGAGCCACCACCTTTTTTTATTGTTTGATCACAACTTGCATAGGTCATATTTATTAATATTTTAAATAATACCTACAGCTCTTTTTTTGCCTTCGACTTCCTAATCAAAGGTGCTGGAGAGAATTTTCAATCAACTTATCTTCTTGCTCTTGACAATCTCACAATTTCTGAACATCCCAACCAATACTTTAACAGATTAGTTTATAATATTGTATTATTTATTATTGTATATTTGTATTCCACGCAGCAATAGATATTAACCAGACACTTTCTGATACATTTGAATATTAAAGTAGAACATACAGGGATAACAGTCGAGTGGACACATCCTTATAGATTAAATGCTGTCTATCGAAGGGATTTTTGTAAAAGTAAAACCTTGTAAAAGTTTGATTTTGTTGATCCAGTTATATGGAAAAACAATTTGATCCAGTTATATGGAAAAACAAAGATCTTTAATATATCCCTGTCCCACAGCTGGGCATATGCCTCCTGAACGAATGCGAGGTGTTTGGTTCGAATCATTCACGGTGCTAGCCTAGCGAGTCAGTAGACGTAAATTTTTTGCCATATATTGGTTAAATCCATCTATGAAAATATGTGATCATTATCAGAAAATAATACTTAACATTCGGGAGAGTTGGCAAAAGAGCATAGAATTTGTAGCTCAACTTCCTGGGTTAGCGCCTTGCATTACTAATAAACCGTCTTCTTCAGAGTGGAGGCGTGTGGATGTGCTTGTGAGTGTAGTTCAAATCGCTGCCTTTAAACTGTCGCGCGTGTTTGTATAGACACGGGTTTCGCGGGTACAAATATTATTCAGTCCGCTTGATCCAATCGCAGCTGTGTGTCGTCTAAATATTTTTTGAGAAATAACTGAACCCACGCGCACGAAGTTCTTTCGACAGTGTGAATGTAAATAAGCGAAGACCCGAACACACACGCACCCACACTCGCGCTCGTCGGTTCACTCTGGATAAGGCCAGACATAATTTGTAGTATTTTTCAGGCACCCAAAGATGAATTTGCCATACGCAATATGAAGTTTTCCGAATTCAAAGCCTATTACCGAGGCAAAAGAGTTAACAATAATGAGACTTTAGATTTGTCTCAAATAACAAGCATTGGCTTACAAATGTATGGCGGCGTGTATCAGCCAGTAAAACAAAAAGGTCCAGCTACTTTGGAGATTGATTGGATAAGAGCTGTCCAGTAAACTATATTACATTATATAACTGTATAAAAACTTCTAAGTACTGAAAATAACCTAAAAATAATTGTCTTGTTAAGTAGAAAATTATCTTCATTGGAAAGGGTTTGTTAAATGATTCAGTATACAATAATATTATGACTAATAGTTTTATTATCTATACTTAAATAGACCGACCATTCATCGAAATGTTATGGAATACACACAATGTTCCAAACTCATTATACAAAATTACAATAAATGCTTTATTTAACTCATGTTTCTGTCTTATCGTTGTCGAGATGGTAATAGCAACGAGAGAGCAGTCATAGCATCAGGGAATAAGGAATGATAGTTAACGAGCGGGACATATGCAGCAGTGATCACCCGTCCAGCAAACCACCTGCCATGTAAACTATTCACTGAAGCCACAGCCGTCGCTATCGTAGGGCACTTGCAGTACACATTCCCTTGTGGCGAAGCTTTATCTACATACACGTGAAGTACACCGCCATGTTTATTACATTCACTTATCACATCATCTCTGATTTCCACATCCCAACTCGGATTTGATTCACTGCAAAAAAAATGGTATGTGTAAATTTCAAACTTTTATGTATAGCAAAAAACTGTAACTCTGATTCATAATAAAATTATTTACTTTGCTGGATCAAACATATTATTGAGCATAAAACATTGGGTTGCAATGGGAGGTGCTACTTGTGGCTGCGGACTGACAAATGTTGAACCACTTCCCATTAGAACAGAAGCTGCAGCTGGTGGTATCTGAAACAAAAACATTGAAAATGCTTTGAATTGAGGGCTTCAAAAGTTTTAAGTTTGGGAAAATATCGATATCTTACACGCGAAGTATCTGGCATAATGAAGTGACAAGTAGTACACATTTATGGTAAGGATTATGGAGAGTTTAAAAAAGTACATATAAACGCGACCAATACGCCATTAAATCAGTTAGCTGAAAACAAAGAGTGAAAAGGTATTCATTATAAAGTAAATAGAAAGCGGTGTCCCTTCGATATAATGGTCATACAATCTGACAATGAGTCTGACAACCTCTTTATAGCAAACCATAAAACATTGGTTTATTGTTACATTGACAACGATAATAAAGTTATTTCCTGTGTTTAATTTTGTACATTATTCGATATGCAACCGAATATTATAACCAAAGAAACCCTTTTGCGAAAACAGAATCAAAATTGCCTGAAAATTGAGGTCACAATATTATTTTAAGTATTGGTATCAGCAAAAATGGTTTCGTAGTGGGAACATATCACTATCTCCCTCGCACAACGGCACATTAGCAGCCATTCCGAGAACCGTGACGTCACGGGACATGTCATGCATCCTTTTACTGTCATTTGACAATTCCCCCTTTCAGCAGATTTGAATGGCGTCTAATTTACTTATTTTTGTTCGGATTCATAAAAGTCTTTCGATAATAGCTTTTCGGTATTGTAACTTGTTAAGGAAATTTATAAAAAAAAGTGCAATTCACACACGGCAGAAGTAAAACTTCATTACGTCGAATTATGTCGCCCGCCTGCAATCTATGGAAGCCGAACCGTGAGTAATGATATCTGTTTTATGCAATTGAGTATTCGAATAATCAATTAAACGTCGTTAAAGCAGTGAAACAATGACGACAGTGTTTACTTAATTAATATAAGTTATTTTGGGCACATGTGTCTACTGCAATTGGCTATTTGACTCATTTTCGATAATGATTTAAAACTATTCTTTATTACATAATAACCACACTACATTGATATTTCAGGAAAATATACAGTATTTTTAATAAAAATCAATGTTAAAGTTTAAATCTCCAAAACCGCGGCAAAAACGCTATTTCAGTAATGGCGCTGGTGTGACGTCACATGCAAGTAAACAAGCTAATAACTAGGGATGTTGATATTTTTAAAAATATCGGATTTTCGATATTTTTAAATATATCAATATCGGAGTTTGATATATCGAAACAAAATAACGATATTTCGATATTTTTTGTTAAAAATCTTGACTCTTCTAAGGGTCTGGCATACATCCTTTCTTCGTTAAACAGTGTGCCAATGAACTTATTAGATTCAAAGATCTTGGAATTATATTTGAAAACCTTAACCTTAAAACGTGATATTTTTTATTATTTTTATTTTTCGCAATGAAATTAATATTATTTTCAACTTTTTAGTTCGGCTAGCTAATTAAGCGTGTTATTTTTAAATATAATTTATTTTATGCTTTAAGTCTCGAAACAGCATCAAACGTACCTACTTATAATAAAATATTCGATTACAAATTAAGACCACATAAAAAATATAATTTAAAATGATACCTAATATTTTTTAATAACTTGGTGAACCTGGTGATCATAGGTCCTTGATACGTGTGTAAATATTCAAGTAAATCTGATGTCTTGAAGGTGGTGAACATAACGTTGAAGGATTCCGTTACATATATACTTAGTCTACTTGGATACATTTGTAGCTAGTATAAAGCGTGTAAAGACAATCGTAATCGTAATGAGCTACAAAATAATTTACCAATTAAAAAAATTAACTTTTATATTCAGAGTACCTCTTACCAGTCGGTGATCACTACCGGTGTTAAACCTACTGATCACAGACAAATCTCTGAATATTTGGCGCTTATTAGTCATAATGAAGTCGCTCTCATTCCTGGTGACATTATTGGGGCTTTGCCAAGTCCACTTCCTCTGGAAAAATGAATTCATCAAAAAGAGGCCCCGGGTCTCGAAAAAGTTGACTAGCATTTGCCCCCTGTGATTCCTGCACCCATAGCCGAATGATCCTACCCTCGATTTGCCGTGTCCTTGTACTATTGTACATTGGCATTGAAGGCACCCATTACAATACGGGCTACGGTAGGGTACCACAAAAAACAATTTTTGGCGACGTACAACGGACGCTCTCTGCGGTTGGACGAGCACATCGCTGTGTTGGAAGAAGAGCTAAGTTACATTAACTGGCATATCCTAGGGCTATCCGATATCCGAAGACAGGGGGAGGAGAAGATGGCCCTAGATTCTGGTCACTTACTCTACTTCCGAGAAGGACACCAACCATCCCAAGGTGGCGTCGGATTTATTATCCACAAGTCACTAAAAAGCAACGCTGTGGAAGTTGGCAGCGTATCAGCTCGAGTGGCGTACCTTATCTTAAAAATATACTCTGAAGGTTATACAAGTGTACGCCCCAACGTACGAAGACATAGGGAAAGCTATGTCTCGTACCAAGGATTCCTACAGCGGTGAAATGGGTGACTTCAATGCCAAACTGAAGACTCCTAATAAATTGTTAATATTAATTTCTTACTACAGAGAAAAACATATTACGCAAAATTTTAAGAAAAAAAAAACGGTTATTTTTCTTATAAAAAATCGATTTTTCTAAAATCGATTATTATTCAAGTGAGAAAAATCGATTTTTTTTCACTCAATGTCACATCCCTACTATGTTTACTTGCGTGTGACGTCACCAGAGTTGCAACCAATCACAGAGCGTTCACATCACAGATAAAATTTTAAATAAATGTTGTATTTTATTTCGTTTAATTTGCAAAAAATATACATTATTTTGTTTAAAATGAAGTGAAATATGGTTTTTTAAGCTGTTGTCTAACAGGATGACCACAATTTGCAGTGTATTTTCAATGTTGTCAAATAGCCAATTATTGCCATGTATTCACAGAAAGTAAAGTGTATTTTTAGTGTTATTTCTAATTTTGATCTTTAACGTGTTTTTCCATACACGCGTCGCAAGCCGCATACGTGGACTGATCGTATTATTTCGCGCCGCAATAGCTTTTACAATGTCAATTCTATTCTGGCGCTGATCTTAACGAGAGTGATGTATTCCTTCAGGTATATTATGGGTTTTGAAAATCTGGACCATACATTTTTGGTTGCCAACTATGCTATGATACCTTATATATTAATATAACTTTCCATATGTTATAAAATAATTGTTTTCACTGAGCACTGTCATACAATTTATATTGACAAGAACATTTATTGTTCCATTATTTCTAGTTTTTATATTAAGTTTAACTTTCTGCAAGAATACTGTTTTTATGATTCAAATACTCTACCTGTAAGCCTGTTCCTTCTGCTAATTTAAACATTAATTGTAGTCGTCCAGTAGCTCCAAGATCAATTCCTGCACGGTCTAATTCATCAGCATCAAAGCGAGTACTGGAACCACCATCTGTCCTTTCAGTAACATTTCCAACTTTCATAGGGCGTCCAGCTAATTCAAAACCATTTAATTGATCCATTGCTTTCTTGGCATCAGGAGCATGGTGAAACTGAAAGTAGAACACATTTTTTTATATTACTCATTAATTAAAACAACATAATTTAACACTTAATTGTTTGCAATAAACCACACAAACTTATATAGAAATAAATAATCAATTATATTTGTAGGGAATTAATACGATTTTTGTAAATAGAAGATAGATGTGCTTACCGTAAGGAAACCATAGCCTTTACTCTTTCCAGTTTCTGGGTCTGTCATCAGTTGTATATGATCTATTTTGCCAAAAGGCTCAAATATACCCCTAAGCATGTCTTCAGTGATATTGAAATGCAAAGACCCAACATAGAGTCTAGTTGGTCCATTACTAGTTTTTGGAGTCAAATTGGGCAATGTATTACCTACTCGATTTTTTTCAGCTTGTGTGTGTTGTACTATTATTGGAACTCCAAGTAGTTTCTGTCCAGTTAAACCCAAAGCCTGTAAATTAAAAATACAATATAATATTAGAAGAAATAAGGACAATCAATGCAAATTGAGTCACACTCATTGTAATTTGCTTACCAAAGGCACAGATTCTGCATCTTTAAATTCAATATATGCAATGCCTTTAAATCGTCTTGTTTTATTGCATGTAATTAATCGTACGTCCCGTACTTTTCCCACAGATGAGAAAAATTCTTCAAGGTCTTTTGCGCGTATTCTTTGAGATAATTGCATACAAAATACTGTCCGCAAGTCTCTTTCTTCTGGCGGTAAATCTTCTACTTTAGGCTCAAGGCCTCTGGACTTTGAGCGGTAATCTTTAGGAGGCTCTTTTTCGGCGCTTTTTTCTTTTTTCTGTGGATGACTATCGCGACTGCGATCTCTGTCGTGACTTCGTTCCTTTTCTTTACTGCGACGTTTCTCCTTGTCACGTTCACGTTCTTTTTCTCGTTCTCCATCCTTATCCCTGTGTCCACCACGGTCCTTGTCGCGGTCCCGGCGCTCCCTATCCCTCTCACGTTCTCTGTCTTTTTTATCATCTCTACCTTTTGATCGAAGCGACTCTCGATCTTTTGATCTTCTTCTGTCTCTTGATCGACTTCTTCTGTAATAAAATTACATACAAATTGTCATATTTGATTGATAATAGTAATAATTGAGGGTTGTAAAAGCGAAACCACATATGTCACAAAACTTAGATGTAGATGTCTTTTGTTGCAAAATTTTAATATTAATAGGTTTATGACAGCGATATAATTAAAAAATAGGAGTAACTATAAACATTATTTAAATAGATTTTAATAAAATCGGCAGAAATTATAGCACTGAAGTTGTGTTTTTTATAATAGATAAAATAGATAGTCTAAAAGTATTGGAAATTAAACTAATTTGTTAATTTATATGTGATTATTTAATATTTTCGAGACACAAATATGTAAATGTTGACTGCCTCGGTGGCGCAGTTGTAATTGCGTATGCGTTACGATTGCTTTGGTGCGGTCTCGGGTTTGAAACCCGGAATATTGGGTTTTTCTATCTAGAAATGCTCAGTATTATCCCGGAGTCTAGCACCTGTGGAAGGTATGGCGATAGGCTCGCCACATGAAACACAAATCAGTCATGCAAGACGTCACAGTACAATACATCTATTAAATGCTGAGCCAAACGTCTATTAGTTTTACGGACATTCACGTCACACGGGAGGCCATGACAGTTGGTAGCGTTTTGGTAGGAAAAATAAAGTTGGTTTATACAAATTAAATTGTGAAAAATTATGTTTTATGTTTATTATTGATAATATTTTAATAATATAGACCATGAAGAATAAAATAAAACAGTTTTCCAAAAACAGTAAAAACTAGCCTATTAAGAACAGAAGTTTGCATGGAATCGTTGGAACAAAGCTTATTAGATTTTTATATTTTTGGATGAAAGTTTTATTTTTATCAAAAGTGGTAGAGCCACGCTGTAGACATATTTGTCTACAGCATGAATGGGCCGGCTCGACCGGGGTAGTACCACTGTCTCACAGAAAACCAACGTAAAGTGACAGTTTACTGTCGCGTTTCGTATGGTAAGTGAGATATCCGGAGGCCCAGATTCCCCTTCCCTTCCCTAATCCCTATTCCTGGTCCTTTAAGGCCGACAGCGCATACATGACACTTTCGGTGTTGTGGATGTTCATGGGCGGTGGAGATCACTTAACATCAGGTGACCCACTGGCTCGTTTGTCGGCCTATGATATAAAAAAAAGTGATCCTTTTTTTATTATATTTATAGACGTCATATAGTGATTATGACAGGTTTAACATCAATTTTGCTCCTTTAAATGCTATTTTTTTTATATTTAGTCTATTTTTAAAGATGCAGATTGTGGATTGATGAATTTACATGCATGCATTGGATGATGCATTGACACCCCTCAATAAATAATAGCTACTGAAAACCCGACTAAAAAGAATAACTTGGAAAAGGAGAAAAGATGTACTTTCGCAGTTGCTCAACTTAATTGCACTGCAACTCCTAAAAGATCTCTACCCTATTGTTACCTAATCTAAGAAATTATTATTATTTGTGACTTTTCAATGATAATTATTAGGTGGTTTTAAGTTGTAAGTGAATTTATATGTATGTGCATGTCAATTGTGATACTTTTTTTTATTTCCTACCATGTTATCAGTTCTTACCCAAATATATATGGAACCACATAGTAGGTAGACTTTACTAAACTAAAAAAAATCATTTACATGCACACCAAATTGAGAATCTACCACTGTTTTGATAAAAATGGCCACCCATATCTGGAGGGAAATGTTTTATATTGTTTAGAAATAAACAGTTTTTGTATCTAACTTAAATTTTAACTCACCAGTTACATTGTTTCACATATAAGCTAAGACATATCTTGAATTTATTTATATAGACTAAAAAATTTTGCAACAATTATTTTATCAAACACACATCAGTTACACTTAGCCCTATTAGTTGCCTGTACTGAAAAGGCTAACTAAATGGTAAATTCACCACCAGTTGAATTAAGTTTAATTTTATTTTAACAGGCAAAACAATTCTCTGGTACAATCAATGTACCCTCAATTTGACCATTGGGAATAATTTCATTACAAACCAATTCTAAATTCATGGCAGCAACTAGGTACTATGTGTAACAAGTAAAAAATGACATGTATAATAGTAAAATTATAATTAGCCCCACCAGTAGGGACAACTACTACTGCTAACACAACAAAATATATGTAATGAATATTATTATCTTACCTTCGACCGCTGTCTTTATCTTTTTCTTTGTGCTTATCAGAATACTTGTCCGTACGTTGCTTTGAAGAGGAAGTGTTATCCTGTCACACAAAGCACAAGGTAGAAGCAGCGCCACAGCAACACGCCGAGTGAATAAATAAAATTGCATTAGTAACTTGAAATAATTATTTGAAATATCATCTGCGATCTTTCAACAGAGACATATGGTATGTTGTTATGTCACTGGTGAAACAACGCAAATGTTGACGATCGTTACTTTTCCTAGGTTGTTGTGATCACATGACCAATAACAGTCCCACTCATTGCAGTCTGTCTTGCCGCCCCAATCTAGACTTACCGTTCACAAAACCACTGACAAAGGATGCACACAGCGCTAACATCACACAGGGATACTTCTGCAAAAGATTTATGACCTGTCAGCTCATGGTCCTTTTTAAAAATACTGAATGTACTGTTTCTAATATTTTCACAAATTTTTAGTTAAATATTTAATAAGAACTGTTGATTTTATTGAAAAAATATTTAAGTAGTTGAGTGGATACCTCTCTGGTTTGTTCAGGTCGGTGTAGTATGCTGGACTATTACCACAAAGTTCTATAAATACAAGAAATGATTCTCAAATGTAATTTTGTTAAGTATATCTTACCATTTAAGTATTCAAAGATGTATCTAACATTTGGGACATATTTGTAAACACCGTATTTGACTTTGTAACTTCTGAAATTTACTATTGAAATATTTTACCATAATTAAACACATCTTTGAATTAATTTGCAATTCAGATCGAGTTGTTTTGCATTCCAAAGCAGTCATGAAGATATTACCTTAGGGCAAAAATTATGGCATTCTAAACCAATATCATCATTAGTAGAAAATGTCATACATTTTCTTAAATCATAAATAATATGCAAATATGGATATTAATATACTATTTTGTGGAACAAAGTACAATGAATTTTGCCTAATTATTTATGGATATGTGCAGAAATACTTACAGATTTATTATATGGCGCCTCCAACATAGCCTCAACATCCAAATCTTCAGCCATTCTGTGGAAATGAATATCTGATATAAAATCTTAAGCAATTTTAAGTCCTTTTTACTGACAATAATTATAATATTTTATTACTTCAATGCAAGCAGGTGTGCAAATGTTTGGGTATAAGTTTTCTCGTATAATAAAAAATCTGCGTTTTGTAGACCTGGCTATAATATATTATGAGTAAAACAAATTCAAATGACTTATTTAATATACATAGTAAGTTGACGTTACAATGTTTTCGATGGAGAAAATTCCAGTAGGTACATGTAACTTCATGTAAGTATGTCGGTCGCATTCAGTGTGTTCATCTTTATGAGCGATGATTTTACATGTAATAACTTTAGTGAACCCAAGCAAATAAACAAAACAGGTAAAAAAAAGTTGTCGAGTTTTACAAGGAATTGGCAAGTGAAATGTGTCCCTACTTACGTGTAATTAATGTATATCTACTAGCAAAGCAAAATGAAATAATGATACAAAATGGCGTGTTCCAAAATTCATTTATGACACATGGTAGTTAAAATAAAGTTTTTAGCTTATTAAATTAACTAACACTTACTCAGAATTTAAATTATGCACAGGAATTTTAATAATAGGCGTAAGAAGGGCGCTTGTACGTATTAATAATAATAAAATAAAAATTGCAAATTGCAGGCAAAGTCGAACCACAGACAAACAACCACAAAATCAGTGTTGCCAACAATAATTTTTCAATCCTGTCAACTTAAGAAATTCCGTCTAACGTTTCAGTTCCCGCCAAAATAATCCATCAAAATATTTCTAGGTGCGGCTTGGGGGTTACCTTATACTGTGTGAGACGCTTAGAGTATTTGAGACGGCTTGTGTGTTAATTATTATGACGCACAAAGTGAGTGTCCACACTTATTGTTTTAGTAGGTAATTAGGTAAATATCATCACCTTAAAATTTTTACATATTTAGTATGACAATCGAGTACCCTGTATCAGTATGTCCGTTATCTTTCCAGTCACCCGGTATACTCTGTTCATAATTTATGAAATAAAGGAGGTATAGCTAAAAACAGTATATAGTAAGTATTTTATGTCTTCGTTACTTAATTGCATTGTTATAGAGTTCAGTAGCCAAACACAACACTATTATTTATTTATATCAAATAAAATATGAATCCGTCACAAAATCCGTCAGCCGTCAGTCCATATTGTTTCCCATTTTCCATTCGTCCATCCCGTCACAACTGGCGGGAAATCCGTCAAGTTGGCAACACTGCAGAAAATCAACGAGCTAGTGATACGATATATATTGATGTTTTAAAAACAATCGTTGTAGAGTATCGATACATCGAATCAATCCGATATGTTTTACATTCGTCTACATCGAGTAAACATCGATGTTTTTTATTCGATGCCTCGAAGACGCAAACCTGCTAAGATAATATTGCTCTCGCATAAGCTTCACTTTGCAAGTAGTAATCAAACCGAAAAAACCTCGTCAAATATGGAAAACGAACTTTATCCTCGGTGGGGCAGTTGTAATCGCCCATGCGTTACGCCTGCTGTGCTGAGGTCTTGGGTTCTATCCTCGGATGGGATAAAGTGATATTGGGTTTCTTTCTAAGTAGAAATACTCAGTATCATCCCGGAGTCTGGAATTGAGCCCGATTTGGTGGTTTAACTACCATACATGATGTCTTATATTTGAGGACTGAATCAGGACTAAATCAGATTAAAAGCTAAATGATGATAGAGACCTACAAGAACTTGAAAGGATTCTAATATAACCAAATTGAAGTAAATTAAAAACTTAAAATTGTGGAATCATTCGTCAACAAATGCCATAAAAACAAGAAAGAAAAAGAAACAACAGAAACAATTACACACAGGGTGAAAAACCAGCCATACACACACGATACGCAAGTGTGTCGTGTTCCGGGATCAGCCAGTGTACATCCGGTTTTTCTCGGGGGTCTAAAGTTGGGGTACAATGTTTGGCCATTTTGCGGCCTTCTGAGTACTCTGACAATAGACCCTCGACCGCTTCTTCATCTTCTTGCCCATGGCGTTGTGTGAAGGAGCAGGCCGGCATGATTGAGTTGAGTAGCAGGGGATAGCTCGTCTTTCGCTACTCGATACTCTAATTGGACCGCACTGCCCTTACCATCAGGTGCAGTGCGGTCAGTTTGCCGTGCTAGGATAAAAAAAATAAAAAAAAAATTAAAGAATAATTCGATATTGTCTACATAAATACAGTGTCATCTTTGTCAAGTCTCTATAAATATATGCCCGTAATCAAGGGCAGCTATATTTTGCCCCGAACTATAATAATGAGTGTTGAATTTTTACCCCCGAGGCGACGCGCAGGCGCAGTACCCGGCTTCTATGGGAAGTGGACAAGGGTTGTCGCATCAGGGACGGGTGCGACGCAAGAGGAGAGTCCGTGAAGTAAGAATGAGAATGATAAGCTGGAATGTAGGAACGATGACTGGAAGAGGAAGAGATTTAGCGGATGTACTAGAAAGAAGACGGATAAATGTAGCTTGTGTGCAAGAGACGAGATGGAAGGGTATGAGAGCTAGAGAGATCGGAATGGTTTACAAGTTGTTTTATTGTGGAAGTGATGGGAAAAGAAACGGAGTGGGCGTGGTCTTAGATAGAGAATTGGAAAAATGTGTGACGGATGTAAAAAGAGTAAATGATCTAATGATAGTGGTTATGCTAGGAAATAAAATTTTGAATATATTGAGTGTGTATGCACCACATGTTGGATGTGATGATGTAGTGAAAGACAAATTTTGGGAGGATTTCGATACATTGGTGATGGGTATCCCACAGAGTGAAGAGATTTTTATAGGAGGTGATTTTAGTGGACATGTAAGAAGAATGAATGCGGGGTATGAGAGAGTGCATGGTGGATGGGGCTTTGGGAACCGAAACTCTGAAAGAGAAGCACTCCTGCAGGCTGCCCTAGCTTTCAATTTAGCTGTGGCCAACACATATTACAAAAAACGTGAAGAACACCTTATCACATATAAAACCGGCAACCACAACACCCAGATAGACTACTTTCTTTTTAAAAGAAGTATATTAGGCACAGTAATAGACTGCAAGGTAATACCGGGTGAGTCTTTAGCCCCCCAGCATCGACTCCTATTACTAGAAGTAAAAGTCGTTAAGCAAACAGCTAATTCGAAGCAAAAGCCCCCACCAAAAATTAAATGGGATTTGTTTGAAAAAAGGGAATGTGCAACAGAATTCAGAGAGAGAGAGTGGTTGATAAAATGATTGAGATGGATGATAAGATGAATGAAATGACCGTAAATGAATTTTGGAACGAAATGGCTTCATGTATAAGAATGGCAGCGAAGGATGTTCTAGGTATGACGAAAGGTAAAGGAATGATTGATAAAGATACATGGTGGTGGGATGAAATTGTACAAAATGTTTTGAAAGAAAAGAAGAATGCTTTCAAAGATTGTAAAAGTGTAAATGAGAGAACCCAGAAAGAGATCAGAAAGGAAAATACTATGAGGAATGTAAGAGGAAAGCTAAGAAAGAAGAAGAAGAAGAATCGCTAGGGGTAAAGTCCAAAACAAATTATATAAAAACCTTGATAGTCCACATGAACAGAAGGACCTATACCGCCTAGCGAAAGCGAGAGAAAAGAATACTAGAGATGTCGTGCATGTTAAATGTATAAAAGACGCTAATGGAAGAGTTTTAAGGAATGAGGAAGAAAATAAAGGTAGCTGGAAGGGATATTTTGATAATTTAATGAATGAAGAGAATGAGTCGAGTGGTAAAATGAAAAACTTACCGACCAATTTGGGTTTGGTAAAAGAAATAAGTGTAGATGAAGTAAGAATGGCTGTACAAAGTATGAAAAACGGCATACCTGTAGAAGTATGGAAGTTTCTGAAAGCGGACGGATGGAAATGGCTGACTTTATTCTTCAACAAGTTGTTGCATTTCGAGACGATCCCGAACGAATGGTGTAGCAGTCTACTGGTGCCCATTTTCAAAAATAAGAATGATTTACAAGAATGCAACAACTACCGAGGAATAAAGCTTATGTCACATAGCATGAAAGTTTGGGAGAAAGTGATAGATAAAAGAATGAGAGAAGAATGTGTGATAACCCAGAACCAGTTTGGTTTTATGCCAGGACAGATGCAATATTTGCCTTACGCCAACTCATGGAAAAGCACCAGCGTGCACATAAAAACCTGCACATAGTTTTTATAGACCTGGAGAAGGCGTACGACCGAGTGCCCCGGGAAGTTCTGTGGTGGGCTTTAAAAGAAAAAAGAGTGCCTGGGAAGTATCTAAGATTAGTGAAAGCGATGTATGCAAGAGCGCGTACGAGTGTTCGGTCCGAAGCCGGCGTCACTGACGAGTTCGGTGTGGCCGGCATCAGTGGTCGGCTTTAAGCCCCTATCTGTTCTTCCTGGTCATGGATGCTTTGACAACACACATACAGGAGGGAGCACCTTGGTGCATGCTTTTTGCAGACGACATTGTACTCGTCAGAGAGGTACAGAGCAGACTGGTAAAACGGCAAGAGAAATTGGAAAGAGTAGGCCTCAAGATCAGCCGTACTAAGGGCATCGTGTGACCGCAACCGGGCAGCGCAGTTTTTGGCTTTAGCCAAGCTCCAATAAGCCAGACTGCTTGTTGGGTTTCGGTTTCGGCCAAAGCACATCCAATCTTGGAGACGCTCTGGGCATCCGCTCTAACATACACCCTCTTGCAGACCTTGGCAGCACGGTTGTAGGCTGCTTTGAGTAACTAGAGGTTGGGATCCTTAGTAGCGCGACCCTCGATCTAAGCACGATACGCCGCCTGTTTCTTGTCAACAGCATCGGCGCATGCACGATTGAACCAGGAGTGTTCTCGGCCCTTGCCTGCGATCTCAGAGGAAGGAATGTAGTATTCCATTCCTATTATGATCTCGCAAGCATAGGCGTCGGCACTCGCAGAAGGATCCTTTCCCTCAAAGCAGCGCTGCCGCCAAGGGATGGATGCGAAATAATCCCGCATACTATCCCAATCTGCCGACAAGTAGTGCCAGACCCTGCGCGGGACGTGGAGGCAAAGCCCAAGGAACCGACGCGACGTCCCAACCAGGCAGTGACCGGAGGTACCCAGGGGAGCACCAACCGTCACTTTAAACCCGGTCGGATGACTCGTCAGCAGTAGCTCCAGTAGAGAGGGTGCATGACACGCCACATCTGGTATCCTGGTAGGCTGGTCCACCAGCTGTGTCAAGCCATTGGTCAAAGCGAATGCATGAGCAGTCCTGCCGGCATGGTCAGTTCTGGAGGAGCCCAACCACAACTCGTGGTGTGGTTAAAATCCCCCAGAACTAGCAATACCGCTGTTGGAAACTGCTCCTGTGCGTCGTCTGTCGCCTGGCTATTATAATTAAATAGCCGAGTTGTCTCTACGTCCCCGTCGTGTGACCTGTAAAGGCACACGTAAACCCGACTCTGGGGGCCGAAGTCGACGTGCACCCACGATGGATCCATCGATGGAGAAGGAAGGTTCCTCCATGCAGCGCAGACGGCGACAGCAGACGTCTGACCGAATATACAGACATACCCCGGCCCTCGGCCTGAAGCTTTCTACAAGCGAGTAGCCGGGGTAAAGCAAGTATGAAGTATCGGTCGGACTACAAATCTGCGTCTACGTCAAGAAGAGCAGAGAAAGCTGGGCCGTCTCAAGATGGTGGTGGACGGCATTAAGATTAGAATGGAGTCCGCGGATGTTAGCGAACTCCATTGTGAAGACGGTGGTGGGGTTACGCACCACTGTAAAACCTTTTTTCTCTTTGTGTGCACTGTTATGAGTTATGGGGGGAGGAGGTGAAGAAGCGGTCAAGAGCCTAGTGTCAGAGTAGTCAGGAGGCCGCAACAAGCGCCGGTCCACTAAAAGAGCCTAGAGGAGGTGAGCTGATTCGCAGGACGGAAGGGCCCCCGTACCCTCCCGGGATAGGCCGCCGGGACCCCATATCCGGTCACCGATGACGTGTTAATACCCCACAACCGGCACGACGGACTCACCCAAGATTATGCGCGGCATGGCAGGGCAGCCTCTCGTGGTGGTTAGCCACGATTGGGCCCCTGTACTGTACCGCGGGCGGCCAGCGGTACAACCGTTTCTACAGGTCTCCCTGGCTGGTGGATCAGTACGCCTCCTACCGACTGTGAACTGGCTTATACCCGCACGGCCAAACATAGTTCCCCAACTCTAGCCCCCTAACGATAACCGGAAGTATACTGGCTGATCCCGGAACGCGACAGACTTGCATGTGCCACCATGGCGGGTTTTTCGCCTTGTGTACGTTGGTCGCTATCTGGGCGGATACGAATATCCAGCAAACAATCGTCATAGACATTCGGTTGCGAATTAGGAATTATTTAAATTTTGAAATAATTATACTAATTCGGGGTCTAGATAAAAACCAGCGCTAAGCATACTACCTAGCCTAATGCTGAACTAAAACCCATTCAGCATTTTTATGAGACACACGCTACCCGCTACCAATTTTTTTTACATATTTTGCTTTCGTAGCCTCAATTCTATAATTTTTTTTGTTAGTGTTTTGTCTCTTTATGTGCTGAATAAATGTTTTTCTTTCTTTCTTTCTCTTTTCTTTCTAATTATACTTGACACTGGTATACTGGTACCAAACTTTGCCTTGGTAAAGTAGAAAATAACTATATAGGAACTTACTCTTACTATGTTGACTTTTTCTTGCTCAGTCAATGAAAAGAGGTCTTGGATCGCGGTCGTTATCGTCTGTTTGACGGACTTTATTACATCATAGATTTAGTATATAAAGTAGTTGGCGGATTGAAAAATTTTATGTTGACAACACTGGTACTGAAAGATAAAAAAGTTTGTTTCCAAGGCCGTTAAATAATATAAAAAAAAAAACAAGATAAAAAAGACAAACAGGGGGCCTAGACAAAAACCAAGCGTTTCGTTTTCCGTTCACGCTAACGCTTGAGCGTTAGCGTGTCGTTAGCGTGACCAAATTGGTAGACAAGTTACTAATAAGCTCCAAACGCCTATTCCGCAGCGTCGAAAGGAAAACGAAATGAAATAGCGTGAGGCAATTGTCAAATGCAATCGCCCTCTATTCGCGCTGGTTGTTTAGTGCGCTTGAATTTAAATATTTCGAAAGAGTTAAAGAATTCAATTTAATTTTTAAGTGTTATAAATACAAGCAGTGTAAATGTTTTGTTCTAAATATATTTAACAAAAACAGTAATAACAAATTTACGATGAAATACTTGATTTTGAATCAATTTATGAGTAACAGTGTGTGATATAAAGCAACAGTGGTAAATTACAAATACTTTTTCAATTTTAGATGGAATCTAGACTACGTGCGAGCCCTGAACAACATATTTTATAATTTAAATTTATGGAAAGCTAGGTCTATTCTCATTTCTTCATATTTTTCCCTAAGTAATTTCGATTTTTAACTCACAGTTACGTTATTTTAAGACGATGTAATGCATCATATAAATAATAGATACAACCTCGTTGCATATTATAATGTAATCATAATGTAATTGGTATTATTATTCTTACAATTAATCACAATAATAAATATTAACTTTTTATTGAAGACCTTGTAACAAAACATAAGTAAGTTAAGGTTTGTGACAACTTTAGTAGCAAAAATAAATAAATTATGTAGTCCAAATGGAAAGTACTAATATGTTCCTTGTGCTATGTGTGGTCTACATAAATAGGCAGCCATAACAAAATGAACATGAGGAATAATGTCAGG
Source organism: Laothoe populi (assembly GCA_905220505.1). Taxonomy (NCBI): domain Eukaryota; kingdom Metazoa; phylum Arthropoda; class Insecta; order Lepidoptera; family Sphingidae; genus Laothoe; species Laothoe populi. Next base: position 10,156,618 of record HG992151.1, on the reverse strand, counting down.
CAACCTTTTGAATATACTATACCTTATCAATATACCTAGTTTAAGAATGCCAAGATCTACTACTCTTTAAATCATTAATAACATGCATACTATTTCTAGACATGGTGATTATTTAAGGCCACAACCTGGACAACAAGAAAGACGAAGAACAGAATGTATGTGGAAAGAGATAGCTGAATTGTTAAACTTTATATGTGGAAGTGATGTGAACAAAACTAGAAAAATCTAAGAGGGTAATAGCACTTGAATTATATTAACATATAAGACAGTATTTAGTTCTAAGTGATTAGTACTATGGTCATGAAAGTAAAATGGTTGAGTATAAAACAATTCAGTGATGTGTAATCACTTAAACCTGTTTAACACCTACTTATTCTTAGATTATATTCTTATAACTCACTTGTAGAACATATCTCGTTAAAGATGCACTATACATACAGGTTTCTTAATTTTTAAATACCCTATTGCTTGTATACATATAACAAATCAAATCAAATCAAATCAAATCATTTATTTTGTAAATTAGGCCACTATGGGCACTTTTTACATGTCATAATAATGTTAAGGTCTACTGGTGCTTCGGAAATGCCCACTGGTCTGAGAAGAAGCACCAAGAAACTCAGCCGTAGGTCTTTTGTAACTTGTCATTACAATTTACATTAGAAAATAATTTACATTATAAAAAACATACATCCTTAAACAAGTCACATTCACATGAAACAAAAAAAACGGTACGGTACATGTTAATACAAGGCAGAGTCGTAAATGAGGCTATACAACCTGTTATTTATTTTCTCTAACTAACAATCAATGAGCAATCCAGGTAGACCAGTCCACACAAGCAGCACCCGTTCACGAGTATGACGCATGTGCCAGCCATCGGCCTCCTCAACCATGACACAGGGAAGTGACCGACCCGGCACATAACGCCGCCGCAAGCACAGACCCTTAAGCGAGCATGACATACCTTAATCGCGTCAAAGAATGATAGAGATACAAATTCACAAGAAAATAGCTTTAAAAAAACAAGAAGCCAAGACTATTACGACTCCGGCGTCCTGTGAAAACAATATACATCAAACCGAAATACATTATATAAAATAAGTACCTATCAGAGTGTTGCTGTGTTTAGCTGAGCGGCCATGGTTGTTTATCATTTAAATATTCCGTTATATTGTAATAAGCCCTTTTCACTAAAAAGTTTTTTAGTTCGACTTTGAATTGGTCGATGGGCAATATTTGCACGGGCTCAGGAATATTATTATAGAAACGAATACTAAGCCCCACAAAAGAAGCATGTACTTTTTGCAAGCGAAAATACGGCATACACAGTTTATGCTTGTATCTAGTATTTAGAGTATGTATATCACTTTTCTTTTTAAACAAACTGATATTTTTCTTTATGTATATAACATTTGCATAAATATATTGGGACGCAACAGTTAAAATACCTATATCTTTAAAGATATCTCTTAAGGAGACTCTTGTACTGAACTGATAAATTGAACGAACTGCTCGTTTTTGTAATATAAAAATGCTCTCAATATCAGCAGCCTTACCCCACAACAAAATACCATAAGACATAAGACTGTGAAAGTAACTAAAGTAAACAAGACGAGCAGTTTCTACATCAGTCAATTGTCTAACATTCCTAATGGCATACACTGCAGAGCTAAGTTTCCCAGCTAAGCACGAAATATGCGTGCCCCACTGGAGTTTCTTATCCAATGTGATGCCTAGGAACACGGTAGAATCAACAGTTTCTAAAACCTCATTGTTCATAACTATATTAGGTCCTAGATTTGTGACATTTGGCATTACAAATTTTACACATTTAGTTTTCTTGGCATTAAGTACAAGATTGTTTGCCGTAAACCACTGAGTTACTTGTGAAAGTGTACTATTAATTTCGTCAAAATTATCTCTATTCCTATCCACTCTGAAAACGAGTGAAGTGTCATCAGCGAATAGCACTGTATTGCACATGTTTTTTAAATAAAAAGGTAAATCATTAATATACACTAGAAACAAGAACGGACCCAGTATAGAACCTTGTGGCACTCCCAGTCGTACAGGAAGATCCTCGGACTTCACTCCATTCAGATCTACGCACTGAACTCTTTGGTGCAGGTACGAAGAAACAACGTCAAGAGCAATGTTGTGTATGCCGTAATGACGAAGTTTCCGTAAGAGCGTGTCATGGTGCACACAATCAAATGCCTTCGAAAGATCACAAAAAACTCCAATGGCGTTCTGCGACCTCTCCCACGCATCAAATATGTGTTGAATGAGTGCAACTCCCGCGTCTGCAGTCGAACGACCCTTTGAGAAACCAAACTAATTAGCGTGCAAGAGGTTGTTAGCCTTGAAATGATTAATCAACTGCTTAACTATCTATAATTTTTGTTTAACAGGCATGGTCTGATTGTAAAACTAAAACAAAAAAAGAAGGCATAATCTGTAAATCGAGTCAAATATGGTAAAGGAGGTGGGCCTTCTAAAACAAAAACTTTAACTCTTGAAGAGAGATAAAAGAACATTGTTGTAACTCTTCAGTAACAGGCCATCAAGCGTCACAGGAAGCAGGTTTTGAAGTCGGTGTTAGCATATTAGGTAGTGTTAAGTATATTAAATTGTTAACATTAATACTCAAGTACTCTTAGTAACCCAGATATACTGTTATATCTGCTAATTAATCATCATTAATCTTAGGTGCCAATGCAGTCAGTGCCACAGGTAGACAGTATACCTTCACCAGTAATTGAACTTGTTTTTTTAGTAATAGAAAGCAGCTAAATAGGTTCATTTTTATCATTTTATTTACAAACATTGAAATTTGGAATAACACTTTTTTTTATCAAAATAATATATATTCATAATATTACTAAAATATGTTATTTGTTACTGAAACAATTTAAGAACCGATTCGTTAACATTATTATTTATTGAACAAATGTTCGTGTTTGTTTTAAAACGCACTCCATAAAACTGTTTAAATGCCCCAAACATATTTTTGGTGATGTTTGATACTTTTTGTTTCTAAAGTTTACTTTGGATATTAAATGATGCATGGTTAAGGTTAAGTGTTTCTCCCGCCGCGCAGGCTTAAGTGGCTACGGGGTCGAAAGGTCGAGGAACACAAATCCACTCGACATTTTTTACCCATAAAATTTTACTTATAAATATGCAGATCATTACCCTCCGTGGCGCAGCGGGCGAGCAGCTGGCTGTAAAATGCGAGGCCGTGGGTTCGATTCCCGCACAAGACATGTCTGATAGATAGATAGTTGTTTCAGGTCTGGGTGTTGTGGGACTATAGCCTTGTAGTCCTTGATACCCACGATACAGGTTTTACCTTGTGCATGTTCAAAACTATGGTGTGACTGTTATGTATGTGTATTTATTTATTTATTAGAATTAATTTTTAATACCTATTATAAGTTTAAAAAGTAATCATAATATTTTTGTGCAGCAAGATCTCCTATATCCTGCTTGTCAACTCCAAGTGGGTGTCAACTCCAACTCTCAAGGTGGCACCGTGTGAGACAACGCAGACGCAGGCAAGGAAGGAATGCGTCACACAACAACTTAATAGCGTAAACCAGTTAAACGACTGAAAACTTTTTGGAAACTGCTGATCGTAATCAAATCAATTAGTATTTTGTTATACACAGCCTTTTAGTGGGTACTGCAGGACTTTTTACTCCTTTTTCTGCTAATCTTTTCTATATCATGACTACACTTTTGTAGCAACGCTAGTTTCTTCTCTAGTGAAATTGCATTCTGAACTGACGGTAGAATATAACAAAGATTGTCTGAATCTAAATAATGTATAGCATAAATAAAAAATAATTAACAAAATTTAGTTTTATTTTCTAGCATATTGATATGGAAGAGCCAGTTACTGTAAAAGAATTATAATTTCAAAAAAATCATTGCATCCAATATGATTCTCTTAATGACTAGGAGCTAATACTCCTATTACTTTTAGTTAATGTCCGTAAAGGATAATTCCTTCACAGTCAATAATGAAAAATAACACACTATAAGCAGCGATAGCCTAGTTGGTTGCGGTACGGACTGCCAAGACGAAAATCGTATGTTCGAAACCCAAGTGGCATACACCTATGACTTTTCTAAAGTTATGTGTGTATTAAATGTTGATTATCGCTTGCTTGATGGTGAAGGAAAACATCGTGAGGAAACCTGCATATCTGAGAATTCTTATACGAATTTCGAAGGTATGTGAAGTCTACCAACCCGCATTAGGCCAGCGTGGTGGACTAAGGCCTAACCTCTCATTAGTAGAGGAGGCCCAGCAGTGGGACAATGTTTAATACAGGGCTTGCATTATTTATTATTATTAACACACTACAGTGTGCCTAGTGGCAATTATTTTTGTAATGGTGTAATACTAATATTTGTGATAACAATGGGAGAGTTTAATAATCTCAATAGAAACCACAATATAAAAATTATGGTTTATTCTATTTTAATCTACTACTAATGTAGAACAATGTCAAACTCACTGAAGTTAACAAAAATTTACAATAATTGGCATCATTTTTTAATTTTCATTTGAATATTCAATTCAGCAAACTTATTAATCTTAATCCTTTAACACTGCCATTCTGGAAACGCGGCGCGGTGTTTGCCGGCGCTGCAGCGGCCCCTTCTGAAATGGGATTTAAATTCTTTGAGGTTCCATTCATTGATATATCGTGTCCAACAACTTGGCACTGCTGTTTTCAATGGAGCAATTTCCTAGATATGATAACTATTTTAATTTATTCGGCTGATTTATGAACTGCTATGTGCACACAGACAAAAACGAAATATACAAAGATTAACTACATGGTAAATGAAGATTTGATGTACATAAGTAAATTACTATACAATTCTTTCATGTACATAAGTAAATGACTATAAAATTCTTTTAATCAATGCATATTTTCAAGTAATGCAAAAGTAATTTATTGACTGTCATACCTATTCATCACTTGTTAAATAATGGAAGGCTGATGTTATGGCCAGGGTCTTATTATCAGTATGCATACTTGTAATTTACTGTCAGACATTATGTACACATGTTATTTAATGTAATAGTATTTATAGTCTTAACAAAAGATTATTTAAAGCCGCTCTTCTATTTTTGACTACCAACATCAGGCACAATTTCAGCATTACAATGATTATATCAATAAATTTATATATCATCACCCATGACTTTAAATGATGTTCAAGCATCACATGTTATTGTAAAATTTAATTTGTTAAAAAAATGTTTTCATATATATACAGCTGATGAAAATTTTATGTAAGCAGTTTTATGGAAATATAATTTCCTTTTAAAAAGTATCAATGTAATATAGGTATAAATTATATAGGTAACTATAAAAACTTACTGATGTCTTAGTCGAGCTCGTTCTTGAAGAGTCTTTGGAAAGGCAATCCATTTATTTGAAATAGCAGGGTGGTAATGCATCTACGGCTTGATGTATGCATCTACTGGTTGTTCTTTGAGTCAAATGTTGTGTAATGCCAACAAGACGTTGATATGATCCAGCAGCAAAAAATGAAGAGTACATAAAACCTGAAACATGGTTTGAAGTAAAGAGTGGTGGCAATCAAACAAAAGAAGTAACTTGTCCGAGTAAAACTTATGTATTACGGTACCTTCCCTTCCAAACTTTTTTTTGTGTGCTTTTTAATGATGTTAAGCTTCGTAGATCATAACAAAAAAGTGGAAAACTTTCTTTCCAATCGAAAACGATTGATGAATTGAGACTTCGGTATTTCTTCAATTATTTCCATTCTACGGCGATATATTCTTGTACGATGTCTTTCCAATGTCGCTTTATTATTAGCTACCCAAAATAGTATTTAACTGTGCATTTTAAGCTTTATTTACAAAAACAGACACATTCACTAACACGAATGAACTACTTTTATAGCAAGCGTGAGTAAAAATTCTCTTAGCGTGACCCTCCGAGCTCACGCTAATGAAGCGTGATGCTCTAAGGCTAAATTGGCATTAACGTCTGTCAAAGCTGGCACTTGTCTACCGTTTGTATGAAAAGTGGGCGTTTCGACGCCACGCTAACGCCAGTATTCCTTTCCGCGTGCGGAATTGGCGACTTGTCTACCAAGCTTTGCAGTGGTCACGTGACTTTTCTCAAGCAAGTGTCATTTCCATACAATTTGATCTTTCCTTAGGCGTTAACGCCAACAGAAAAGGGTTTTTGTAATATTTATTAGACGGGAGACAAAAAGTGTTCTGTAGTTCGGAAACAGCTATTCAAGGTAGGATTTTGAAAATTTGGTTTGATCAATTGAAATAAAAAGTGGACCCAAAGTTGTTTATTTGCAAGAAACATGACAACAGCAGCAAGACCAACTTTTGATCCCGCCAGAGGTGGTCAAGGGCGAGGAGAGAAGGATCTTAGTGCTATATCCCGACAGTATTCCAGTAGGGATCTTCCAGGACACACTAAATTGAAGTACAGGTTAGTAAAATTAGTATATGGACTGAAGATATTCCATTAAAACCGATCAATCTTAACACGTTGACTGCGGCGCCATAAAAATGCATTACCTATACTTGTGGCTTGTTACTTCATTTAACTATACTTGATAATACGCGTCTGGCGTGTTCTGGTCACATTATACAGTGCATCTAGCCTTAAGGGGTTTAACAAAATGTAGCTATAGGTTCTGTTTATATAGAAGAACAGTCATTATAATGTCCTTATCAACACCTAATCGTAGGCAGCGGTTTTGCTGTGCCCTGGCATTGCAGAAGTCTATGGGCGGCGGTGACTGCTTACCATCATGTGGCCCGTCTGCTTGTCTGCCTATCAAGGCACTAAAAAAAACCTATCTATGAAGTGGAAAACAAGAAATAATTATGTGTACAAGCTAGACATAGTCAGAATATCCAGTTGAGTTAGCTGCATAAGTGTAAGTTCAGGTGCTGAGAGGGCACCTGACATATATTTGTACTCAACTAAGTTGTAGTCGCAGTAAATATTGTATTTGGGGTGAACTATATCCTCTCCGCTGTCAGTTCTCTGTTGCGCAAAACACAACGCCAGTCTTAAAATGGCGCGCAATTCGAAAAGGAAACGTTTACGTTTAAAACACAATTAATAAAAATTTTAGTTGGAAAAAAATATACACTATTTTATGTCATTGGAATGGTTATGAAATAAGCTAAAAGAATATATATAGTTTAATATCGTTTTTCCCTAATATGATATCGTTAGATTAAGTTGAAAATGCGGGAGCGAAATATTTACCCTATTTACGTAAAAATGTTGTAACAATTTAAAAATAAAAGCATTCATTCGAATACTTTTTTATTTATTAATATAAACATATATTATTTCACAATAATCAATCAAAGGAACACACAGCTCCTTACATTTTTTACAATACAAGCTTGAACAAGAACATTCCTCAAGTGGACGACCCGTAGACAATATTCCAAACAATATATAAAAATATATAAAAATATATAAAAATATATAACATAATATTGTATAGCAATTGATGTTATTTCGCATCCTTGTCTATTTCCCTACATATTGTAAAAGTTAGAGTAGGATAAATATATTTAGTAATACCACACTGCCGAAAGATATCTGACCGTTGAGAAACGGCCTCCTCGAGGCCGCTGACAGTCGTCCGATTTTGTTTCGAACCTTTAGAAGTCCGCCCGACAGTGGAATTTATTTCTATTTATTGTAGTATATTAAATTTTTCTTGCTACATTATTAAAAATAAGGCTTGATGAACACAAATAGTAGATTTTGTCTTTACTATAACATTTTATGAATGCTTAATAGATTGACTATGGTGCAACACTTTTGATGTGTTTTTAAGTGCACAACACAAGCCAGGAATGTAAATAAATTGGTATATGGATATGGATCCATACACCTTTTGTGTTTTTGTTGGTATCATTCACAACAGGATATGTTAGCCTGAATGATTGTGGTGCCAATTTTTAAGCATCCTGTTTGGCTTAGGTGATTGTGAGACCAGGAAAGACACCTAGCATGTTAAAAAGGCACAAGGAAAGTTAAAATCCATTATCAAAATGTGCCACAAGAACTTATAATTTTTTTTGCAGAGAACAAGGCCAAGGTACAACTGATGAATTGCGCTCACGTGATTTTCGCAAAGAATTAGATGATAGAGAAAAGGACACTAAAACTACTGCTTCAAGAAGACAGAATGAACCCCTCACTAAAAGACCTAAAATAGATCAAGTTCCTGCGGCAAGTTTGGATGCTGACGACCCGCTAGAAGGAGATTCCTCAGATTCAGATGATTCTGATGATGACACTGCTGCATTGCTGGCAGAGCTAAACAAAATCAAAAAGGAAAGAGCTATTGAACAAGCCAAAAAGGTAATCAAATTGTTATGAGAATACATTAGTATATCAATAAATACGAACACTTAGTTTAATATTGTCAAATAAGGTTTTTTTTACTTTTGTATGTGATTTGGATTCTAATTTCACATACATTCATATACATGCATGCCTGTTATCACCGAAGGAGGCTATCGCCATACCAGGCACCATTCCAGACTCCTGGTTGATTAAGTATTTCTAAATAGACAAATCCAATATCACTTCCCAACTCGAGGATCGAATTAGAGACCTCAGCATAGCAATCGTAACGCATGCGCAATTACAACTGCGCCACCGAAGCAGTCCTAATAAATAAGTTATTTGATTACAGGAAGCTGAAAGAAAACAGGAGGAAGAGAGAATTCGGATGGAAAATATATTATCAGGGAATCCATTGTTGAATTACTCAGCAGCAGGACAGAAAAATGATTTGAAGGTAAAACCAAAATCACATTACGTCATTATTTAAGGACATATAGGTTCTATGGTTATTCATTCTGATAATTATTTTTACAGGTATTTTAGAAAAAATTAACTGTTGTTTCTGTTCCTTAATTACATACTACATAGTATGAAGTATATAATAGTGCTCCACCTTCTTCTTGTTGTGCCTCTCCATTACTGAAGGTTGGCGTTCAGTTTTTTGAATTTTTCTCGGTCCAATGCAAGTCTGAATAGCTCTTCAACAGACTTGATGCCAGTCCATTCTCTGATGTTATGGAGCCAAGACATTTTTTCACTTACTCCACCATATAGAAATTAAAATCGTATTAACATACCACTAAGCTGTTTTCAAAATATAGCTCATTTGTAAACATTTGACTGCAAAGTACTGATTTTCGATAAAGTGTTTGTGGGTAGATATCACTATGAGTGTAACTTAGTAAAAAATATAATTATCTATAATACTAACTCATTGATTGAACTAAAACCTAAAACAAACAATTTAAAAAAAAACTTTTAATTAACAGTGCTGATTACAGTGCTATTCAATAAAAAATAGTTAAACAATGTAAATAAATTATAATCTGTTACGGAGCACTTAGAAGACCTATACAAAGTTTATCCAATAATTTAGTAGAAAACAGTAAACTATTTGGGGTTGTTACAAAATGTAAACCAATTTTAGTACTAGCTTTAAACCATGATAAACCATGGCCAAGTAAATTTTTCGCGCTATTCGCGCCATATCCCCATTCCGTTACATGTTATAGTTTTTGCTTATGGATAACACAACAAAATATTTTTTTATTCAGATGTTTGATGAATGTGAATGATTTTTCTTATAATTTTCATCATTGTTTACCTTGTTTTACACCTATCTTAGTACTTTATACACAGAAACCACATTTATACTGCTATGTATTGTTCACAGGTCAAAAGAAGGTGGGATGATGATGTGGTATTCAAAAATTGTGCTCGTTCAGAACCTGAGAAGAAGGGAAACACATTTATTAATGATTCGTTGAGATCAGAATTTCACAAAAAGTTTATGGAGAAATATGTGAAATAATATATGACGTGTACTTTTTCTATGGGTTTAGTAATATTTAAATAAGAACTACATACACAGCTACTGCCATTCATTGACGTTGTGATGATTTTACAAAAGTATTTAAATGACAGTTATAGCTAATAACAAATCTCATAAATAAATGTGGCTACATTGCAGTTGTCTACTTTTTTATTTACATAATATGACATACAATTATATTCGTCAAACATTGATACACCCATTAGTGCTTATTTCCAGAATTTTATGTGTCGATAGATCTTTCTGCTGATTAATTTAAATGGCAAACTGATGACGGATATCAAGCTAGCCTCTAGTTTAGTTCTAGTAAAGTTCATAGCAGTTGTGTATTCCAGCGAATCATGTTCTGGGGCTAAATAGTGTATATTTGCTACTTCGAGTCGACATAATAGGGTAGACATGATATTTTTTTGTATTATGTCCAATAAGTTGCGATACCTAAAATTAACTATGCAAGATTTATCTATATCTATAAATCTCAAAAGAGGAGTCAAGTCATTGAAATTTAGTGGCAGGGGTAATGTTAAATGACAGAAAAAGGATGCACGATATTATTCATGACGTCACCGCCTAGAATGTCCATTACGGTGTAGGCGTGCGAAGGAGATAGTGAATTTTCCGCCTGCGGACTCAACCATTATCACTACATATAATAAAACAAAGTCCTCCGACGCGACGCGTCTGTCAGTCTGTTCCAGATAAACACAAAAATTACTAGACGGATTCATGAGGAAGGTTAAGGTATATAATTTTTCAAGGTTTTGTGTAAATTGGTTGAAATATAACGATAATTATACATTTATACTAGCACTATATACACTCTATACCGGCAATACCAACTAAGCTACCCCGCGTGGCCCTCTTCGGCGCATTAGGGACGGCTCGGAGTTCCCGGAAGCCAGTTTAAAATAACTGCAGCCTCGTTCATAGTCATACATCTAATCGTTGTGCATTTCTCTTCTCGCATTTCAGTAGTACGTTTATACAAGTCATAAGCTCTCAAGGGTGAAGAATATAATAGACATTCAGTCTCACAACCCAAACATGAATATATTCTATAGACAGACTCCGTGGCGCAGTTGGCGAGTAGCCGGCTGTGAAACGAGAGGCCGTGGGTTCGATTCCTACACCGGGACAAATATTTGTGTGACAGACAGATATTTGTGACCGGGGTCTGGGTATTGTGAGACCGAAAGTCTCTCGTAGTCCCTGATACCCACGACACAAGACTCGTATCTTAGTGTGGGGTCGGGGCTATGTGTGTGACTGTTGGGTGTTATTTATTTTTTATTCGACACAATATATTGTGGATACCAAATATTGGTTTCGGTGCGAGATCGAATCTGCGGCTTTTCGTTTCATATTGGCTTAACCAATCAACAATGGAATTAATGCGAATAGGGTATTAGAAAAGCATCGCAAACGAAACATTTTAATTTTTTTTCCCAAATCGTGAAAATACGTCGACTTCAAAGAAATACCTAGGAAATCATTTGACAATGGGATTGTTAAATGAAAAATACACGATAAATCTGGCTTAAAACATTCAGCCTCAATATAATTTTTATAAGTGTGAATAAAGATAATTATTTAAAAATAATTTTCTATCTTTACATACATCTTTAATATACACCCGACAGTCACACAAACAGTTCTGATCCCACACTAGGCCAAACCTGTGTCGTGAGTATCAAGAACTGCGAAGGTCTACGGTAGCAGTAACCCAGACCTGAATCAATTTACTGTCTGTCAAAAAAAACATTCAGTTGCAATCTAAAATTTTAATACTTTTATTCAGAAGTGCTATATTTCAAGGCTCACGCAATATAAGCTCGCGACCCATACTTTGGGAAATGCTGGCATATACAACTAACTAGCTGTTGCCCCCGGCTACACCCGAGTGGTAGTTATTTTTGAAAGAAAAGGTATACAATCCTTGGTATCATCTTAAGCTATCACATCTTTCTATCTTTTGCTATCCCATAGGAAATGTGCATTTTTCTAGAAAAAAAATAGCGTACGTTGTTCTCTGATCCCTAAACTACACTATGCAAGAAATCATGTCGATCCCTTGCTCTGTGCAAAATAAAAAACTATCCCGCACGACCCGTACATTTTTACGGGATTTTCCGGGATAAAAATTTGCCTATGTCATTCTCTGATCCCTAAGCTACCACTGTGCATAAAATCATTTCGATCCCTTGCTCTGTAAAAAACAAACTTACCCGCGGGAACCCGGATATTAAAAAAATCACGTCGAGATCTTGCTCTGAGAAAAACAAAAAACTATCCCGCAGGAACCGTACATTTCCCGGGATAAAAAGTAGCTATGTAAAAAGTTGCAGAGTCGGATTCAGTAACTCATAAAATAAATACATCACACACATACACTTACGCCTGTAATCCCCGAAGGGGTAGGCAGATGTAACCAGTACACCCACTTTTAGCCGAATTTCAGTCCCATGATGTGATAGGGGGCGAGCCTATCGCCATACCGGGCACAGATTCCAGACTCCGGGCTAATGAGAATTTCTAGATAGAAAATCTTAATATCACTTTGCCCGACCCGGGATCGAACCCGAGACCTCAGCACAACAGTCGTAGCCCATGCGCAATAATTATAACTTCGCCACCGAAGCAGTAAAACATTGACTTAGAGTATATACATATAGATCGCTGCAGTAAAATGAATATTTCAAGCAAAATCGGGTAAATTATTCAAATGTAATAAGTATAAACATACGCTACAGATGTATATATTAATAATATTAATATATAAATCTGTATAATATTAAAATTATCTAATTTCATTCACGTGAATAAAAGTAATAAAAATGTTAGGATATTAAGAAAAACGGGTCTCAATGTATTTTTCACGTTCCGAATAAAATACTAAAATAAAGAAAAATGGATAAAAAATGCTGCATTTCAGTCGACCAATACTAACCTCCGCTTCTACCGCCTTTTATATGGCATGGTACTGCTCCAATCCGTGGCTCAATTCATTCATTGATGTGCGCTACAGCCTTAATTACTCAGGTCAATGACTTTGCCAATTTGAGCTCCTAGGGCCATTACAAAACGCTATTGCAACAGTAAAACCCAGAAATGCAGCACGGTAGTAATATTTGATGGCGTTTTTTGTTTAGTTTCTTGCACTTAACCTAAAACGAATGGGCCTTTTTTAATATAGCACAAGGATTTTTTTGTTTATATAAAGTGGGACTAGTGCCAAATGTGTAACTCGTCAATGAACTTATTTGTTTTTGTTTGATATATACCATATATTTATCTAAAAGTGCAAATTAGATTGTTAGGATAAACATTAGTTCGCTCACAGTTACATACCTATGTTAATAAAATAACTGTATGCTAGTAACCTATGTGAATGTATGTAATATAAGTGTTGTATTATGGCACACACACTCGGACACTACACATTATACTTGTATGATGATAAGCGCGTAAACGCCTATGCGCGTGTTTAAATATATGCTGCATCGGGAATGATGATTATTAAAATTGACTTATTAACAGCCGGCCAGACGGACTTGTCCGGTTCAATGTTTGGTGTTTATGTTATTGTAACGAACTATGTGAATAAGGCGAAAGAGGGGAGGAATGTGGCGGGCGAGGCGCAGGCGGCGCGGATCGTGGCGGCCTACCTTGAGTGGGCAGGTTACCCGTCGGCCGTCGCGTCACCGCCGCACCGGGCACCGGCAGCCACTCGGCAGATCCCTCCGCGTCCGCGCCTTCGCGTCTCAGTGTCCGTCGGCTCGCCAGTCGCCACTAGTACAGTCTGGACATCACAGCCGCGTTGAAAATGAACGGCTCGAAGTTAGCCTCGTTTTACGCGTATTTCTCATTGTTTACTATAGTGTCGGAGGCAGTTCTCTCCGGTTTGTATATCGATAATGGTGTAGATCAAACTGTTATACATCACTCGATGACGCGGCATGAAAGGATGGTGGTGGAACACGAGATTTTAGAACTACTGGGGCTCGGCGAAAGACCGCGGCGTTCACGGACGCCGCCGTTGGACCGTTCTGCACCAAGCTTCTTATTGGATGTGTACAAACAGTTGGCGGAGGAACACGAGCAAGCACGCCCAACACGCAGTTCGGAAATGGCTCTCAGTGGAGACGAGCAGCATGCAATTGACGAAAGCGATCTTATTATGACGTTCCAAAGCAAAAGTAAGCAATTTTCTGTTTTCTGTAAGGGATACACAATATACCGTTTCCATATTTAATAATAAATTGATACAATAAGTATGTACTAAAAGTACTTTCCTATAATAATATATGACAGTATTATTATTTAAGTACGATAAATAAACAGTTTCACTTATTACGCACTATACGAGGAATTTATGTGGATGTGGATAAAATGTATAGTGTTAATATAATAAGTTCTTTTTTAGAGTAGACTGAATAAAATACTTTGTATTTGTACTTTTGTGTATTTTATAATGGTCACTAATTAGTACTGTTTGATATGTTAAAACATCAGGTATCGCGTTTTTATCCGAGGAATGCGCACTAGAGTCCAGAACAAATGACTCATTTTTCTGCTACCTGCGGGCCCCACAGGTTGCGGTACAATGTACAGTAGATGTTCGTAGTATTTAGATAATTTTTATTCACTATGTATATACAAAGCTTTATAAGTTTAATTTAAGCTCAAAAAAGCAAGATAGGACAATGTTTATAATGTTATTTTTCCATGTTTGACAAGTAGCGATAGCCTAGTTAGTTGCGGTACGGACTGTCAAGATGAAAGTCCTATGTTCGAAACCGAAATGGCATACACCTCTGACTTTTTTAAAGTTACGTGTGTATTAAATTTTAATTATCGCTTGCTTTAACGGTGAAAGAAAACATCGTAAGGAAACCTGCATACCTGAGAATTCTCATAAGAATTTCGAAGGTATGTGAAGTCTACCAACCCGCATTAGGCCAGCGTGGTGGACTAAGGCTTAACCCAGAGGGGTTGAGCAAAATGAGAGCATTAGTAGAGGAGGCCCGTGCCCAACAGTGGGACCATGTTTAATACAGGGCTAATATTATTATTATATACAACGCTCCATAAGTTTCATTAAAGCTCAAAAAGGCAAGATAGGTCAATCAATGTTTACGTTATTTTTAACCTTTTAGGTTAAAAAGAACATAATTTATGCAATGAGTTGTGCAAATACATTAGAACCTCGTTAAGTCGAATAAGATGGATTTTCCCCTCGGGAAAATTAAGAACTTTTTTGTTTCCACGGGAAAACGATGTATCCATAAAGCTTGACTAACGTAGCTTAGGTCACATACAAAGCATACAGAAGACCGAAGAATACGATGAACTCTAGTGTATGTATGCCGACTACAAGAATTAAGATTACATTTTCTATCGTCCAGGACACAGGTGTCCCATACACGACTGATGCAGATACTTAGATTTTTATATAAAGCCCCATCAATGACCGTCTAAATACAAGAACAAGTAAGAATGGTAATGCAGGAAGCCTTTATTTCTTCGAAACTGCCAATACGTTGTAGAACATTTAAGACCCTTGATGCATAGGTCATTAATGTACTTAAAAGTCCAGCACGTTTCTTATTAAGGTACGGTTTGCGGATAGCATCGCGAAATTAGGATAGTTTTAATCAATCAGAAACACATCCACTCTCTAAACAAAAGGATCGTGACAACAACTGACAAAGCGCAGGTGCGGCCGGGAATGGAATACTGCTCGCACCTCTGGGACGGTTCCGCAAGGTACCTTCTCGATGCCTTGGATGGGTTGCAGCGGCGGGCCATCCGCATTGTGAACGATGCAGACGTGAGTAACAGCCTGGAGCCGCTACAGCTGCGTAGGGATATTTTCTCGCTTAGCGTGTTCTACCGTCTGTATCATGGCGAATGCTCTGAAGAATTGTTTGATCTTATCCCATCCTCTCCCTTCCATACCAGAACCACGCGTACTGGCTTGCAGAGCCACAGCTTCGTGGTGTCTACTACCCCGGCCCGAACCAAGAGGTTCGCAAACTCGTATTTTTGCCGCACCATCAAGCTGTGGAACAGTTTGCCAGCTACCGTTTTCCCTCCTTCCTATGATCCTGGGTCCTTTAGGCGTAATGTGAAGAAGCTAAACAGCAGGCCGGCATGATTGTGTTGAGTAGCGGGGGATAGACTGTCTCTCGCTACTTGATACTCTATCTGGACGGCACTGCGCTTACCATCAGGTGCAGTGTGGTCACTTTGCCGCGCCAGAATAAAAAAAAAAAAAAACTTCCCCTTCTTATTATTCAGCACTCTGCATGGAAAGAGCTGACAAGGGGCTGTTACAAGAAAATAAGGCCTTTGCCAAGCGAGATACAAGTAAAAAAAATGCTTCGGAACCTTGTTTTGTATGGTGGACGACGTCCGCCGAATGTTATACCGTATACGGTTGTTTATAGACGTTCTTTGGTCATTATTAGAAGCGTAATGTAATTTATACTAAGACATGTCATATTTATAGGCATAAACTTTACACATCAAATTTACAACATTTACATCAAATTATTTAAACTTCAAAATGTAGATATATCTACTACAATAATCAAATCAAAGTGATTTTGGCTGTAGGTTAATCTGTTACAAACGATGTTAACACAGATAACATTTTACACATAGGTATAGCATGGTATAATTCCAACAAAAGTGTCGTCACAGGAGATCCTGATTAAGTAGGTAGAAATGCATAAAATTCAAAACACGTTACGTTAAAAATATATTGCTCTCAAAATATTACATACATCGGTACTTACTTGGATACCCTTGACTTGGACTATGTAGTTTCAAATAAAATGTATGTACGCACGTATTTTATTTGTTCCATCAGTCAACAGCAGGTTTGAATGGTCTGCGAAATTATTTTCGCATCACTGCGTCCGGATTTCATTACCTTGTTCGACAAGTATATTAGATTCATCTACATGTTGATTTTTAATGTGTGCATAAGGATGCATAAATTAATTATACATACATATTTACTCACGCCTGTAATCCCCGAAGGGGTAGGCAGAGGTGTAACCAGTACAACCACTTTCGCCGAATTTTATTTCAGTCCCATAATGTGATAGGGAGCGAGACTATCGCCATACCGGGCACAAATTCCAGACTCCGGGCTAATACTGAGAATTTTTAGATAGAAAAAACCCAATATAACTTTACCCGACCCGGGGATCGAACCCGAGACCTCAGCATCGTAGTCGTAACGTATGCGCAATTACAACTGCGCCACCGAGGCAGTCAATTAAAAATTATATCCATAAATTACTTCGTGTACTGTTAAAGTTCTGCGTGAGTGTGTAAGTTATGTATGTGTGTAATTTGTGTACTGTAGAAGTTGTGTCAACTTTGCAATCGAAGTTACTAATTTACCAAACCGTCATGATCGCAACCAATTTATTCGGATAATCGAACTTTTATAAAAATAAGTTTAATTTTACATCATTTTTTGAAAAAAGCTCTAAAAAGAAGAGAATCGTGGTATAAAGTATTCAGTAGTGAATGATTAAAAATTTACTTGTCCTGCCCTGGCAGCAGTATTAGGTCCAGCTCACCATAATATTGAATTGTCATTAGGTTTATGCATGAATACCAAATTTCAGCCCATTCGGGCTACGAGAACTGGTTCAAAATTCTGTTGCACACGTTGACGTCAACAAATATACAAACATTACAAGTAAAACAACAGCTTATAATTCTTCTCGTAGGTAATCATGCATGTGAAGCTGCGGGCAAAAATTAGTGTACCAATAAAACCATATTTGTAATAATATGATATAATACCTCTTATATAAATGGCAAGTAGGAATAAAAGTTGTTAACAATTGCAAATACTGCAATTGCGCCTATTAGATAACTAAAGTCGCTTAAGAATATGAAGAACGTGGCACCTATGCGCCTAGTATCCCATGTAACAGAGGTTTCGCATATAGGAATAGAAACTAATGGCCTATGCCTAAAACCTATAGGTAGTACTATAAGTTACAACGACGGAACCAACTTTTTGAGTAAGGTATGGTCAACCGAGTAAAAGGGATCTGCCGGCCTACCACCACCTTTTAGAACAGTCTTGTTGTAATATTACAATGAGATTTTGTACCATGAACTCGCATTATAGTATTAAAACAATACTGCTGTAAGACGTTGAGGTAGGCCGCCTGATAAGATTGAAATATAGTGGCCGTAAAACGTTTTTCACCAATTTTGTATCTAAAGCTTTTGGTAGGTAATTTATACTTCCATTTATTACAGAATGCTGCTTGGCCAAGTTTTCTGGTAAGTGTATACTAGATTCCACACACGGTCAGACTTTTGCTGTTATCAACTATGTGCGGGTCTTGTACAAAATTTATGCGCATACCCGACCGTTACCTTATAAATTATTTCCTTATTTTCAACCTCTGTACATTGTTTTTTACTCAAGTTAATATTCAAATATCAAACAATGTCACTATGAAGCTTTTATATTTTGACCACTTATTTATAGGTAAATGTTATATGCGCCTATAATCGTTATAAGGAATAGTGTCTTGAGCAAAAAAAAGAATGCATGGTTATTGCAATTCCTCCGCTCTTCAATAGAGGACATAAGAGGACTTATTTAAAACTGGCAGGTCGTTCCAGAGCACGTTTAAACAATATCTTCAGCGCTATAATATTAATATAGATTATACCTAGTAGTACGTCCCCTGGTAAATGAAAAATAAATAATTTGTTAATCTAGGAAAGGTTCGTAAAGAGACTTGTTATTCATATTTAGTACCGGGCTTTAGCTATACCTACATGACGTAAATTGATTGAATATTAATTAATTGAGTACTTAATATTTAAATTATTATTTATGGCACACAGGTGCACTAAGAATCATGTTACATCTCGTTAGGCATACACCTGTTGAAACTTGATATTGTTCTTTAGCAGTATTAATGAAAACAATGAAATGTTTATTAAAAGTAAAATAACACGTTTTTGCCCGCAGTTTGCGAAATTTTGCATAAAATTGCATGAATGAGAACATACATGAAGTTGCAAATGTAGGTACCTAGGTATATCACTTTTATAAATTACGTGATCGTATTCAGTCTCAAATAGTCTCAAAGCGTATTGCGTAGGCGTATGACAATAGTGCAATGAAATTCCTTTGTTAACCACGTATAAAATAATACCAGCCCTGTATTAAACTTATCCCACCGCTAGGCAACGCCTTACTCTACCTTTACTAATGTAGGGGTTAGGCCTCGGCAATTCGCCCGCTATGGTACAGAGGATGCCTGGATATAATATAAAAAGTATAGCTGTATGATATCAATAACTCATATTACAGAATCTCATATGTCAAGTTAGTACGGTCTACAAAAGTTTTTTATTAATATAGATAGTGATTTCGATAAAACTACTTCTTACAACATATATTATACTTATATGTCAAAGATTGAAATATACATAGTATTATAATATACTGAACATTAGCTACGGTACGGTGACTGCCTTCGTGGTGTAGATGTAATTGCGTACGCGGTGCGACTGCTGTGCTGAGAGACCTCAGGTTCGATGCCCGGGTCGGGTTTTTCTATCAGGATATACTCAGTATCAGTCCGGAGTCTGGAATGGTGCCCGATATGGCGACAGGGTCGACACCTATTACTTCATAGGACGGTAATAAGCTCGGCGAAATATGACTGTACTGGTAACACACACCTGTACCTATTCCATACATTGTTATAAAACTATTTTTACGGGTTTTATCGCGGTTAAGGCTGTACCTTCATGCATACATGTCCGTCCCGTAACCATGAAGGCTGTAAAACACTGTAAAGTTTTCGAAACTTCGGGTAAAGTAAAACAAACCGCGATTAAATCCGTAAAAATAGTTTTATGTCAATAAATAAGCCTGTTGAACCGAGGTTGTTCAGTTGTACCAACTGTCTCATAGAAAACCGGCCTACATGCAAAATACAAAGTTTTAGGCTCGAGCATCATAAGCCGGGCTACTTTGTTAGTCGAAGGTATTCTTATATAGATTAAAGACCATAGATATTGTATAATACTTCAGGGCATCACCTGGGAGCTCTACGGCACGGGCACGGCAGACACGTGTGGTTCGAAGTGGCTGGGACACCTGGAGACGCGTCATCTCTACTGACAGCAGAGCTAAGGCTCCATCAATCGGCCACGCATAATGATGAGGATCCAACCAGTCTGTACACAGTCGTCGCCCACAGGGTCATTAGTGTGGATAATGTAGGGTAAGTCTATATATTTTTTTATTACCATCTGACTTTTATTTTAATATACTCTCGGAGGAGGTTTCGTAGCATAATAATAAGAGTAACTGCTAGGTGCCGCGTTTTTTTTTTATTGCCTTGATAGGCAGACGAGCAGACGGGCCACCTGATGGTAAGTAGTCACCGCCGCCCATAGACTTCTGCAATGCCAGGGCACAGCAAAGCCGCTGCCTACCGTAAAGTGCGGAATGCATAGCGGCATTTAATAGGATTCATTAAGACAATATTCTTCTATGTGTTTGAAAACATTATGCGAAAGCACCGTATTGGCAAATGTAAAACATTATCTACCTTGGTGACGATTAAAAGCTGAAAGACAAATCTTAACTAAGACTTAATTGTAAAACTGACTTCGAGTAGCAATAATATTTTGGATAGCTCTTTTAAGTGACTGCCATAAAATTAATCATTTAATGTGAATGCTGGTTAAACAATGCTGTGACACTCTAAAAGTTGTAATGTGCAACGTTTCTAATAAACTAAACAATATACATTATAAAAAGTACACCGACTTCAATAAAAAACAAATTATGCGTTACTATAAAATTTGAGGGTTGCCCTTGATTTTTCTGAGATCCCATGATCAGATCCTGACTTGGTGCCAATGGGAGCAACTGGGAAGTATAACCTTTAAAACAAAAAAGTTCTCGAATCGGTCCAGGCGTCTTCGAGTAATCGGGGAACATACATAAAAAAAAGATTCCGACGAATTGTTAACCTCCTCCTTTTTTGAAGTCGGTTAAAAAAGAAACTCAGCCACAATGCTGTATTTCGAGAGCTTAAAATCTCTACTTCATTCGCTTTTTGGATGGAGCGCTCATCGTTGATATTGAGACTCTTAAGCATTTCTTAATGGTTTCACAGGAGCCTGCAAATGGAACAGGTGGCAGCTGTGAACACGAGTGCGGGTGCCGAAGGCTGGCTTGAGCTAAACGTCACCAAAGCTCTAGCGACTTGGCTCTCTTCACCCGCTGATAATCATGGCTTTTTTATTACTTTGCATCCTCATTCACAGCCAGGTAAGTTGAACAAAAGTATCAGTTCTTTAGAAAATATTTTTTCAAGGAAACTATACTCTGGTAAATCACAAAGGATATCAAAAATAAATAATATTGACGTGGATGGGGTAAATACAATTATATGACAATATTTATTATGCAAGGAATTGTGAATTTTACAATATAAAAATATGTTGTATGTGTATTATGTAATAGAGCCGTTTTATTAGGAAGTACATCAGATAATGCATGAGTATTATTTTGCCTATTTCTACATATTGATATTATTTATATTACCTACAGAACGGCACGTGAAGCCAGAAGTGATCGGCCTAGAGGAACCTAAAGGTGTGTCTTCTGAAGGGAAACAACCGTTTCTAGTGGCATTTTTCAAAAGCGGGCCCAAATTAGGCAGCACTGATCCCGGCGCGAGACGAAAACGAGAGGCAAAACGTAATCACGGTTACTCAGAAAACTACCTGAGGAATCCCTTAACAGGTACACCTAATTATGCATTTGGATTCTTTTAAGTTGAGTCACATTTTTCTAAAACATTTTTGAAGGATGTACCTATACTAATTACCGTACCAAGGCCTTCCATAAATAAGTCATAAATAATAATTACTTGATCGTCATTAAATATTTTACGTAACGGTCACTGTCAGAGCTACAATTTGATCTGACTCTATTTATAACAAATCTAAGGTTGCATACCGTGTGCAATTTTTAAATCATACTAAGGGGAGAGTTAATAGCGTACCTATTACTGACTCAGTAGGGTGATATAATAGTCCGGAGATTATTTAAGATGGTCAATAAATAATTGGTTTAGTTACGAGTTGTGAAAAGAAAAGTATAGCAGCTAGTGCCTATTAGTAGAGCCACTAATCACTTTCGCCTAATCTGGAACATCTTAATACCTACATACATACATGCGGATGATAGGATCATTATATTTTATAATATATACGGAAATTAAATATTTCCTTTTGTAATAAATGTAGTTGTTTTATTAATTTTATATATTTTATGTAATGTACAGATACAGCACATTGGACAACGAGGAGTTGTGAGATTCAAACACTGTACGTTAGCTTCAAAGATCTGGAATGGCAGGTAAGCTAAAAATAACTGTTGATGATTTCTTTAGCTATCTAGGAATCTAATATAATCATTACCTTTTGCGATAATTGTTTCTTTAAGCTTATTACATTTATTGTTACGCACATGATTTTTATACGGTTCTGTGAGAGTTTATCTGACTTAATTTGCTGGATTTGAATAGAATGTTGAATAGGTTGTTGTATGTGGCTAATCATAAGACTTAGGCAATTTATTTCTGCATACTTTGCATCAATTGCACGAATTAATATCCAACTTCTCGTTGGAGTGGAATAAATGGAAATGGGTGGCCAATTCAATGATGTGCGCACTAAGTACCTGATATTTTTTTTGCACATTTTTGACATTTGAGTACAATAGTATTATAATAGTAGTACATATATAGGTAACTGGCACTTTTGTAAGTGCTATATGTGTAAATTTAATACTATGTTTCATGTTGTAAATAAATAAATACTTGCTTTATTTTAGGATTGGATTATTGCGCCAGACGGGTATGGGGCGTTTTATTGCAGTGGGGAGTGCAACTTCCCATTGAATGCACACAAAAATGCTACTAACCATGCCATTGTCCAGACTTTGGTACACCTTCTTAATCCAACTACGGTTAGTATGACTTATTTGCTCAATAAGCAATAATTAAACAGGCCTAGCAGATCTATTAGTTAATAAGACCATGACGTTCCCAGCGTGGTAAAGTAGGCACCCGGTTAATTTTCCAATTGTCCATAGATGGATAAATATAAAATTATAGGAAATAATGAAAAATACTCCTAGGAGTCACTGGGTAGGTTTGGATAAAAGTTAGTTTTCCTTAAAATTATTCCCCCAATTTTAATTAAAGTATTATTAAGATATTTAAATTAGTTTATATTTTATTCTCCATAAAATAATGTATTAATTAATATCGCCTTAAAAAGTATTGTTTTTTTTATGGGGACAGTTCTGTCAATTTAATAGATGAATTGACTAGACCGGCGTAGTACACCATAGTCTCATAAAATATGAACCGACCTAGACTGAAAGCTGGCTGGTACGATGCGTACGGTGACAGGTTTCCGGAAGCCCAAACCCTTTTAATCTCCATTATTTTATTTTAAAACTGAAAACGCGCTTATAATTCATGTGGTATTATTATAGGTGGTGCATATTACTTACCATGACATCACTCAATTGCTTGTTTATCTGTCTATGCTCTATTTTTCAAACCGTTCAGTCGTTGCCGTTTATTTTTTGTCCCATAGTGTATATGTCCCACACAAAAAATAAATTAAAACGTCTCATTGTCAAATTTATTCTTTTTTGTTTTTGAGGGTCTCTAACTATATAAGAGATTACGTTAGTCACTTGATAGTAAGTGATTTCTACCGTCCATCAAAAAATCCGTCCAAAAAATCGTACCCCAACTCTAGACCCCGGCCAAAAACCGGATGTACACTGGCTGATCCCGGAACGCAACACACTTGCGTGTGCCACTATAGCGGGTTTGAAACCTCGTGTACGGTGGTCGCTATCCCGGCGGATATGAATATCCTACCACCAGCAAATCTAAACGTTTAACAACGAAAATGTGTCTATAATTGTGTTATGTAGGTGCCGAAGCCGTCGTGTGCGCCGATCAAGTTGTCTCCTATATCCGTGCTCTATTACACGGACGATTCCAACGTGATCCTGAGGAAATACAAGAACATGGTCGTCAAGAGTTGCGGGTGTCACTGATAGAAACCAATCTGTTTATTATGAACTTATGTATTTAAATGTAATCACCTGGACAATGCACGTGGGTAAATTATTCGCTCTGCTACTACCTACTACCAACATTCTTAGTATATTCTGAGATATTTTGATTATATGTTATCATATCTTCGCAAAATTTTCACATTAGTTCTTAAATAATGGTATAAATAAATTTGTTGAAATGTGTTAGTTTATTATTAAGTTCTTACTATGTAATGGTAATAGAATAGCAAATGTGGCTAAGAAATAGAATAATAAATAATTAAAATATTGAATGAAGTTGAAGGGAAAAAAGTATCATTTTTTTGAATTCTAAAAACTTAATATGTATTATGACTGATTATTGAAAAACATGCCATATGTATCGGGTATTACGACAAAAAAAAATTATAAATTAATTTTTTATTCTGGCTCGGCTAATGACTTTACTTTGCCAATGTTATAAGTAGAAAGGCACATGTGAGTCGGCAAACTATCCACAGCTTGTTGGTGTGTCAAAGATACGATGTACTGAATCTCTTAGTTCACTTGTTTGGGACAATATGACAATATTATGTATACATCTCACGTTACGAACTGACAGACATAATCATTTTTCGCATTACTTTCTACTTCATTAGACTAAAATCGTAATTTCTTTGTATTATTTCTGTAAATAAAGTGTTTTTATTTGCTAAATATTTTTTTGAAGTAAAAAATTCTTTAGGCACGTTTAGCACTTTTGCGATAGGGGAAAAGCACTGAACTCGCGTGATCGTCACGCTCAGATTATTCTACTTTTGACATAAGCACGCCTATGAAGTTCTACTGACAACACACACACACAAATTTACTACTTCATGGATGCTGTTTAAAAAGAGAACACAGTAATTTCAAAGTTTTAAGTTTTCCATTCTGTCGATAGTCCCCATAGCTGCCTAAGTTATTTAACTTTGTATTTTACCAGTGACAACAAATCAAAGTTCTTTGTTATAATATCATAGTTTTTAATTACATAGGATATAGCAGAAAGCCGCGTTAAGCGATAATCCAAAAGTATATTACTTAGATATAGGTAACCTTTATGTTAAGGGTTGTGCAGTCCAATATAATATTGACCGACGGAGACATCGCATCCTTCGATAGTCGCCAGGTTATGCTGGCCTGCAGTAAATGATTGTGATTGGAACATTGTACTAAATTGTACTAAAGAATTTCTGATAGCTTTCATTCGAAATGTTTTGTTATTTTCTATGACTATTAACAGGTTCAGTTTGCACTAAAGGAAGACGCCACTCAACCGGTTTCGTTTTTCTGTATATATAAAAGAAGAAACTGACTGACTGACTGACTGACTGACTGATCGATCAACGCACAGCCAAAACGGCTGGGGTTAGAGACTTGAAATTTTGACAGTAGGTACCTTTTATGACGTAGGCATCCACTAAGGAAGGTTTTTTGGAAATACCACCCCTAAGGGGGTGAAATAGGGGATGATAGTTTGTATGAAAATCCGTCATTTTTGAAGTAAAGTTTATGAAAATTAGTATTTGGCCTCTTAGTCAAAAATAAAAAATATATATTTCAGGATTTTTGGAAATTCCACCCCGAAAGGGGTAAAATAGGGGAAGAAAGTTTGTATCAAAATCTGTCATTTTTGAAGTTAAATGCATGAAAATTGGTATTTTGTAGTGTATACTTTTGTCTCAAACATGACCTCCACGCGGGCGGAGCCGCGAGCAACAGCTAGTCAATCTATATTTCAGCTTAGCATAAGCAATAAATATAAATTGGCGGTATTTAGGGGAATCTGAGGATACTTTACCCGTTTGTTCTGCATCACTTATGGTCAAAGACTTCCCGTTGTTTAATGACCCCTGCTCCCAACATCCTGGTCCAATACCGATTTGCAGAACGTACTTGCTTAATCTGTAGGTCGGTAGCGTGTACCATCTTAAAATATTAAAATCTTTAAATATTACAAGATATATCTAGTCATGACAGCCTTAACGACACTCCATCAAAAATAGAAACATTGAATTGTATAATTTGATCTCGACATATTAGGAGACTTAACTTGACTCATTTAGGCAGGAACAAGAGTCATTTAAACTGTTTATAAATAGCTTCATTCACTGAAGCCCATAAAAATGGATCGGAAAATTAAAATTGGGGGATAAATATTCAAACGCTTTATATGTATAAATATTGTGAGAACACCAATTTGGATTTAAGAATTTCTCGCCAGTATCTTGCATTCGCTAAATGTGTACGCATTTTAATGGTCTGGGAGACTGGATCCAGGTAGGATCATATTCATACAAATATCTACCGAAAAACTAACTTAATGTTTCTTGAGGATTCATTAAAAATTTAAGCAATTTTTCAACACTATAATTCTTAAAACTGACGTAGTTATTCGTTTACTGTAATAAGTTTTCTCTCGGGGCTAAATATCTTTAGTTTCCCATTATAAGATCTGAATAATTATTGTTTATACTTACTAGAGTATTAATAATAATTCTAGCCCTAATACAAAATAATGTTATGAGCAATGATACTATATTTCAAAATACCTTTTTAAATATAATATTAATATCATTGATTATGAGCCTTTGTTAATATTGAATTATATTTAGATACCGTACTGGTACCGTAGATAATATTGTTATCCATAATTATTTGACGTCTCTAGTCATAAGAGAAATTTAACTGTAGTAATTTTTAAGTTAAACAATATAAAACTCTTAGGTGATTAGTTAGATAGGTATATGACGATATTCATTTTCACTTGATTACGTGATAGACGTACGGTAGGCAGCGGCTTTGCTGTGCCCTGGCATTGCAGAAGTCTATGGGCGGCGGTACCATCAGGTGGCCCGTCTGCCTATCGGGGCATAAAAAAATATGTTTTAGTTTTTAATTAATATTAAATATGTTTTGCGATATTTTTTATATTGCCATTGCCGTTCAAGTGTGACATGTAATCGTATGTTACAATAATATTCGTATGTGTATCACAATTTCATGTATTAAATTGTCACGGAGTCAGGAGATCGTCGCTCAATATGTACGATGTGACTCGTAGTTGTAAAATAATATTTTTTCTGATAACAAATCTATTTATAATATTGTATCATGGGCCGTACTGAGTATTTACACTTCTGATAAATAATGGAAGATTAGCCGTCATTATCGGGTTTATGTGGTAATATTTGGTGCAGGGATTTATTTGCCCTATTTTCTATAGTTTACCTTTCGAAATACATATACAACATTTTTGCGCTTGAACACAACAAACATAGTTGAAATTGTCTATTTTAAATATTACTGCATATGTAGGAAACATATGCAGTAATATTTAAAATATATTTTAAAAACGTAAGCGATGAATACACAGCTTTAAAAGGAACTGTGAGTCACAAATATTGACATCACGTTAATGTACTAAATTATAAGAGTAGTCACTAATTCAGTTTAAACAAAGCATCTTAAATGTTTTGCTGAGTAGACGTGTGTCAATGTGTGTTTTATATTTAGCTTTTATTAGTGAGTAAATTATGTGCCAACTACTGTATTTTATATTAACTAGTAAAATAATGGAACTTTAATAGATTTAAGTATACTATTTTGTAACATTTTTCAATTAAACCAATATTCTCATAAGGTTACAAGTTTTATTTTAAATTTGCTTCCTTGTACTTCAGAGTGTTGCTTTAAGAAACAAAACAAATAAAGATATACACCTTTGTTTATCCTGGCACGGCAAGTGACCACACTGCACCTGATGGTAAGCGCAATGCCATCCTATTAGAGTATCGAGTAGCCAGAGACAATGTATCCCCCGCTATTCAACACAATCATGCCGGCTTGCTTCTTCACATTAGGCAAATAGGTGAAGAAGCGGTCGATCTAGTGTCAGAGTACTCAGAAGGCCGCATAATGGCCAAACACCGTACCCCAACTCTAGTCCCCCGACAAAAACCGGATGTACACTGGCTGATCCCGGGGCACTATGGCGGGTTTTACACCCTGTGTACGGTGGTCGCTATCCGGGTGGATGTGAATATCCTTCCACCAGCTCAATAGACACAGGTTTATGAGGTGCCGCACCGCACATGCAGTGGTCCCATATGTAATAGATGGTATATTTTGTATAGTTTCTGTTCGTGATAGCTTATTTAAAGTACATGTTATTTTTGATATTTATACAAACATGAATTTATTGATGTCTTCAAGAGATTATCTATGAACTGAGGACAGCTGTACTAAAACGATAATGGTTACACTTACTTAGCAAGATTAGGTATGGACTATTGCAATGTTTACAGCTTTGATACAACAGAGTACTATTGGATATACTGTACATATACTCTGGTTGTGTACATTAATACAAATCTATTAAATCAACGATTCCTAGAGGTAGATACTTGGAGTTATATGTATCCTTCTGCTCTATTTATTACCTTCGGATGGCAACACTATTAACTGATAAAAATCAGTGTGATCAGCAGGAAGTAAAAGCCTAAATAATCTATTGTTAATAATTTAAATTAAATATCTATAAGATTTTGCACTTGCATCCAGCCAGGATTTTATTAAAGACGTCAATGTAATTAACAAAATAAGGTTCAGTTCAGATCATAGGTCCATTAGAATAAATAATAAATTCAATTTCAAGATCTACCGAGCAAAACTTTTTTCCAAGCATATTAAACAGCATTCAAAAGATAATATGCTCATTCACAATGCTATTGCAATTTAACTTAGAGCTCTCTAATCACTTTACAAATCTAGTTATACATGAAGTTGAAGATGTGGAACAACAATACAACAGTATAGGGACAGGTATACACAAGGCTAGCAAAAAATTAAAAACTGACAAGAAAAAGAAAAACTACTTTTCAGAGCCTACTGTCAATCTTATGGAAAAAATATCCAAATTAATAATCAGTTGCGAAGAGTTGTGGGAGTGAAAAGAAAACGTTCAATTAGAAAAGATATTAGAAAATACAACTGTCATTTAGTTACCTATAGCTCTTGAAAAACAGAATTCCCTCAGAGTAGCAAAAGAAGGTTATTGCAGGAAAATATTGGATAAATTATCTACAACATGAAACTGGAATAAGACACAGTAGCCGACACAAATTACTAGAGATTTGCACATTTTATAAATCACTTTACTCAGATTTAACAAAAATAGCCCCAAACATAGATTATGTCGTCTTTGACACCATTCCTTTCATAACCAGTTCTGAAATCTATACAGCTTTAAAAAGTCAGAAGTGTGGAAAAAGTTCAGGAGATGATGGTATTAACACAGAAGCTCTAAAAGTTGGACTGTCTACGTTACTTCCACATTTAACTTATTTATTTAACACCATACTCAAGAAGGGGCGTCTACCATCAAAAATGTGTCACTCAAATATTATATTACTTCATAAAAAAGGAGACAAGGCCAATATAGGCACCTATAGACCCATAAGCCTTGTATCACATGTATACAAAACATTTATAAAAGTATTGAAGAATCGAGTAGACATTAAACTCGACAGTCATCAACCACCGGAACAAGCTGGATTTCGTCTCTGTTATTCTACCACTGACCACATACACACTATAAACCAAATCATAGAGAAGTACTCAAAGTTTAGCAAACCTATCTATTTAGCTTTTGTGGACTAAACGAAAGCCTTCGACTCTCTCAAACACTCGCCTATCTTTACAGCGCTGGAAAATCAGGACATAGATAAAACTTACATAGACCTCATAAAGATTATATACAGTAACAGTACAGCTGCAATAAAATTAAACACATCAGGTCCATCATTCACTATAGCTAAAGGGGTAAAACAAGGAGATCCTCTATCACCTAAATTATTTACGTGCGCTTTACAGGAAATATTTCGAAACTTGGCAGTCTCGTGGGATAACAAAGGGATTAAAATCGGCGAAAAATAATTAACAAATTTCCGTTTCGCCGATGACGTTGTTCTTTTTGCTCCAACTGCTTTTGAATTGCAGCAGTTGCTCCAAGACCTGAGCGCAGCAAGTCTGGATTAATGATAAATTGGTCCAAAACACTATTAATGACCAACACTACAAAACACAGGGTTGTAGTAGATGAGCAGGAAATACGATTTGTCGATGAGTACATCTTTTTAGGCCAGCTAGTTACCTTCGTCATTAATGAAGAAAAATCCAGACTGGGGATTTACCAAATAGCAATGGAATGGAACCAAGCATTCTTGGAGTGAAAAGATTATATGGCCTACGTAATACTGAATTGCACGCCAAAACAGGTATTGTGGAAGTAGGAAGGAAAACAACCAAACTAAAGTGGGATTGGGCGGGACGTGTTATTTGTATGGGTAGAGAGCGATGGGCAAAAACTGTCACCGAGTGGGTACCTTCTGCCCGACGACGGCGTGGTAGGCCTAGGAGGAGATGGCGGGATGACTTAGACGCCTTCGAAACTACGTGGCTCAAAAAGGCACATAATAGGGATCAGAGGAAGGAAATGGGGGAGTCTTTTGCCCAGCAGGGGGACACAATAAGTATTTTTTGCACAAAGTTTTCAACAGTGGCTTGTAATTTGTTAAATTAAGTCGACCACCGACGAAACCCGAGGCCTGAGTGCGTTGCCAATCTGAGAAAAACTGAGAAGAGACCTTGCCGGGACTTGTTAGTTTTTTAGTCATCTATTTACCGTAGAGGACACAACAGTTAGGTGTCATGTCGGTTTTCGATTTCATGCAACATCAAAAAACTGGCTACAGCACGACTCTCCAACATACTTTATATTGTGTTAAATTGTTTTATTTATATTAAATAATATTACAATTTATCTGGCGAAACAGAATTTGTTTTTTTAAGTTAATAAACATACCAGTTGAGCAGAAATGAATAATAATTAGTTTCTCATTCTTTGATAAAGTTTAAAAAATAAGCGATATCGCTAATAAGCAAAGACAAAACTTGTAAACAAATTCTATACAAGAATAGACTCTTTAGTCTACGGTATAAGTTTTAGCCTAACTACAGAATTTTGGTAACGAAAAATTACAATTTCAATAAAAACATTAATATTTTATTACTTTGTAGGTTTAAATATCATTGTGTTCTCTTCATGCCATTTATGGTACACTAGATCATGCCTTTTTTTTTGTTGTCGCGGGGAAAGCGTTTTATTACTACCGCCCGCTCCGGGGGAAAGCGGAATAAGAATAAAACGGTTATGCTGGACTAGCCGGTCTTACGACCCAGCATCCCCCTCGCCCGGATGATGGCTATCCGGGCAGCCGCTGGGCCGAGTCCCTACCCCCTATGTACACCCCACCCGACACTACCAGCTAAAACCCCGCGGTGGCCTTCTTCGGCGCTTACGGAGCGATCCCGGGGTATTCTAAGGAGTGCTAGAATTGCTGCCGGAACCGCCCCTGCGCGGTGCTGCGTAGCAGCCCATCTCCATGGGAGGGCTTAGGAGCCCCCGCGCACCGAACAACGACAGCGAACGAGGCCTTACCACACGCGCTGCCGTCCATCTCGGGGTCGCACGATGCTCCGAAACTGGGAGTGCATCGATTCGGGCTGACAGCCCCCCGCTGCGAGCCCGCGACCCCCGATGGCCCCAATTAGTCGCCTCGTACGACAGGCAGGGGTTACCGTGGTGGAATTCAAACGCCCCCGTTCCACAGGGCGGGAGACGCCGGTCAGTCGTCCACCCGGCGCCTCCTACGTCTTCTCTGGCGGCGGGAGGGATCATTTCGTTCCCGATCCCTCTCGGCACTCTTCTTCTGCGAGATGGCGCTCTCGCAGAAGTGGGCCACCGCACGCCAGGACCTCCGGCTGGCGACCATGGACGACACCACGGCCGGCAGCGAGAGGTCTCCTCCGACGACTGCTCTGAGAGCGCTGCGCTCTTCGTCCCAGGCTGGGCACTCCTCCAACGTGTGTTGGGCCGTATCCTCGTGGCAGTTGCCACAATGGTGGCACACGGCAGACACCTCCTTTCCGATCCAACACAGGAACGAACCGAAACATCCGTGGTCCGTCAGTACCTGCGTCAGCCGGAAAGTTGGCGCACCGTGGCGCCTGCCTAGCCATCTCTTTAGGACAGGACGCACTGCCGCGACGGTCCTCAAGCCCGCACTTGGGCTTTCCAGCCTGGTATGCCACTCCTCCACAGCGGTTCTGCGAAATCGGGCCGCAATCTCCCTCGGGGCCAGTCTCACCTGACGGCGACTGGACGCCTCCTCCCGCCAGAAGAACGCGGACGAGAGGAGTTTTGCGTCCAACTCCCAAGGGAGGGTGCCGGCCAATACGCAGGCCGCCTCGGGGGAGACCGTGCGGTAGCCCCTTACTATTCGCTGCGCCAACAAACGCTGCGGTTTGCGCAGCAAGGCGACGCAGCGGGGTTTCAGGGACTGGGCCCATACGGGACATCCGTACAGGGCCATTGACCGCACGACTCCAGCGTATAAACTTCGGCAATGGCTATTAGGTCCCTCCAGGTTCGGAAGCAGGCGTCCGAGCGCGCCCGCCGCCCGCACCAATTTCGGCGACAACTCCTTGAAATGGGCACGGAAATCCCATCGGCTGTCCAGAATCAATCCCAAGTACTTCATTGTACAGCCGATGGGAATCCGCACCCCCTCCACATTGATGTGGGGCATTAAAGGTAGCCGAATCCGAGGACCGTGAAAGTAAAGGGCCTCGGATTTGTTCAGGGCCACCTTAAGACACTAGATCATGCCTGCGGCTCCCCCCGCGTGGAGGTTTTTTGTTTGGAAGAAAAGGTATATAATCCGTGGAGGCATCTTAAGCTACACTTTAAGGTACACCTTTCTATATTTTGCTATCCCACAGGAAGCGTGTATATTTCCGAGATAAAAAGTAGCCTGTGTCATTTACTGATCCCAAAACTGCCACTATACAAGAAATCATGTCGATCCCTCGCTCTGTGAAGAACAAAATTATTCCATGGGAACTGTAAATTTTTCCGGGATAAATTATAGCCTATGTGCTATTCTAGACTATACTCTCTCTGTGCCAAATTTCAACCAGATTCGTGCAGCCGTCCAAACATCCGCATTTATAATATTAGTAGGATTGCTTTAAGTTTATTTCCGATACCTATTTTACATTTACAAACACTAAAACCGGATGTGGTTACTGATAAGTTTTTAATATCATGATGGTTTTGCGTGATGATATGCCTATTATTTTTAAGTCAATCCATAAGTAGATAATAGTACAAATCATAAAAACAAACACATTTTATTCCGCATTTAGTTATAAAAATCTCGGCTTGATTGCAGTTATTATACCTGCAGTAGAAATCATCACATAGGCCTTTTCCTTATTACGCCACTCTCTACGGTTCTGTGGTATTACACACACGTTGTCCTGTTATTTGATTATGTCTCTGTACTTACGTATTTTGTGACTCCTTAAGACTTTATGGTAATATACGTGAAGTCTCTTTTTGTTTTTTTTTATTCAGTATATACATCTAGTCTACACATATTTTAAGACATTAGTAAAAGAATTCCTTTCGAGGCGTATTATACATTGTCCGGGTTCGACGTCGACTTTTTAACCGACTGCAAAAAAAGAGCAGGTTCAAAATTCGTCGAAATCTTTTTTTTATGCATGTTCCCTGATTACTAAAAGACGCCTGTACCGATCGAGATATTCTTTTTTGTTTTAAAGGGTATACTTCCCAAGTGGTCCCATTGGCACCAAGTCAGGAACTGATGATGGGATCTCAGAAAAATCCAGGCTAACCCTCAAAAATTTTATAGGGACGCATAATTTGTTTTTTATTGAAGTCTATGTACTTTTTATGTTTTTTTTTCTAAAACCACCCGTATGGTGCCGTTTTGCTTTCCGTCTTCATATGTACGAGCTTAGAAGCACTCATACACACCTAATCTCGACCCGCGACTTCGCCGCGCTGCCGTCGAACTGAGTTTATACGATGTAAAAATAATATAATACACTGCTCCACTCCTGGGTACAGGCCGCTTCCACTGATGAGAGGGATTAGGTGTTAGTGCAACACGCTGGCCTAATGTAGGGTTGCCATCCCCGGAATTCAAATACTAGGATTTTTAGCTTTTGAAGTTAGAAAAACCAGGACATTTCAAGTTAAAAACAGGACGCATCTTTTGCGAGCTGAGGCGTACCCAAGAAAGTAAGGATTGCAAAAGTGGTGTGCTAATTTTTTTAATTCAGGATTTTATCAGAGCGCTTTAAAAACCCAGGACGCTGCTTAAAAAACCAGGACATGTCCTGGGAAAACAGGACGGTTGGCAACTCTAGCCTAATGCAGACTTCTATACCTTTGAAATTCGTATTCTTAGGTATTCTAGTATCCTCTCGGTGTTTTCCTTCACCATGAGGTATTTATATGTATATTAATTACAAAAGATAAGATAAACATGACTCAGCGACAGCTTTCCACTATGTGTCTACAATTCCTTATGGTCATTGGCCTCAATATTCGTAGGCGGCGATAGAGGAGGAATTCTACAAACGCCCTTAAACTCCAGGGTAGAATAAAGATGACATAGCTGTATACTATACTATGTGACTGCCTCGGTGGTGTAGTTGTAATTGCACCTGCGTTACGACTGCTGTGCTGAGGTCTCGGGTTTGATTCCCGGATCGGGTAAGTGATATTGGGTTTTTCGATCTAAAATTCTCAGTATTAGCCCGGAGTCTAGAATCTGTGCCCGGTATGCCGATAGGCTCGCCCCCTATCACATTATAGAACTGAAATTCGGCGAAAAGTGGGTGTACTGGTTACACCTCTGCCTACCCCTTCGGGGATAACAGGCGTGAGTGTATGTGTGTGTTTGTAAATGTTTTAAAATAAATGGAGTAACTAAGTCAAAATGACTTTCGTCTTAAGAATTTCGTGTTTAAAATAAAATAAAATTGCATATAGACAACGTCCTTGGCTTAGCAGGTGAGTAACCGGCTGTGATGTCGATGCCCACACCGAGACAAAAAAAATAAACAAACACATAGTATATTTTACATATTATTTTTATACATCAGTTCGCGTTTAATATTTTCTGAATGAAAGTGAAGTTTTGCTCCTCTGAAGATGATGCAGCTACAATGTTAAAAGTTATTGATGTCGAAGTTGTATTTTTCATAACTTTGTTAATCAATGTTTATATAATTCTACTGTACGTGTGTATGTCACTGAGCTCCTCCTAAACGGCTGGACCGATTTGAATGATTTTTTTTGTATGCGTTTGGGTGGCGCCCTGGATGGTTTAGATTCAGAAATCAGCCCGGCAGATGGGGCTGCAGTCGGTGTGGCGCTGCTTGCCCGGGCAAGACGACTGCGACGTCTGCCGGGCCCGCTAGTATAAATATAAAAAACAGACTGTTAGTGCAGCCCGGAGTCGAAATATAGAGGTGTTGTACTTCACATGAAACTTTTCATTAAAGAACTTACTGTCGCGTAGGTATCTTTAGTCCGTAGCACGATAAAGTTTTATTTTGGTTCGAGTCTGGGTATTGTGAGAGCGAAACTCTCTCGTAGTTCCTGATGAGTTAAGTTGGTCCATGACCAACGAGACTCTTATCTTTACTTTTTATCTGACTGAGAGTACTTCTATTGAGTGTTATTTTTTTTAATAAATACATTTTCCACTCTTATTTCCGAGTGTTTAATCACTGTTTTTTATTATTCTGAATCAAGATTCTTATGTTCAACTATTTGTATCGACAACATTAATATTACACACACACAAGCGTATACGGATGTATTTATTTACCTTTTAAAATTCTGAGTAGTCAATCGCTTAGTATTTTTATCAGCAATACTGATATCGGAACTGAATCGACATCTTTGTCGCAATATCAGTAGATACTCGCAGACAACTCACAAGCCGTGCTGTTGTGTATATATTATCATTTAGTCTGCATAAGTCTACACTGCACATGGTTGAATCGTTAAAATTATTGCCCACGTAAATACAGGCATTGTGTACAACGGTACTTATATTAGAAGTATTTACGCAAGAACGTGTGTTTAAATTAAAAGTATTAATGAATTATTACCAAAAGCTTCTGGGCGTGTTTAGTGAAGTGGACATAGGGCGGTGCGGGGCGCCCACGGCGATGACAGTGGCTTCACAGGCGCAAGTCGCAACAGCCTTCAATAAAGCCCAATATTTAGGCGAGCTGACGAAGCCGGCGAGTGGCGACTGGCGTCACTCCACTACCGGAGCTGTGCTACATTGGACGCCTCTAACGCCCAAAGAAAAACAAACTATGCTACGCATCACGATCGACACCCACCACCTGTTGTGAATAACATTAGTTAGTAACTTCAGATACGCTGTATATTCGGCAAACATGTGGATCCAGATTTTCATTTGTGCATTCGTGTGTGTTCGCATCGGCACTGTTGAGAGCGATGAATTTCCAGTGTTCAGAAAGTGTTGTCCTAAAAACAAGAGTTTAATAAAAGTGTCAGAGTTTAACAATACCAGTGAACAATTCGAGTGTTTAGACCTTATGAGCACAGAATTATTTTATAATATATCTCATTCTCCTTTGGTGTTCGGAGATAACGTACGTGTTACCTATGGTTTACCTAAAGAGTGTGATACATTACAAATGTCGTCTAAAATGACCGCGAATGAGTTAGAGATGACATCGAGTAATCAATGCTACGACAGATTAGTATTGGAAATTGTTAATGAAACGTTAAAAACAAATGCACCTAAAATTGTGGCGATTGATTGTATTGTAAATAACACAGAGAGTACTCCTTATTCCAAATTCGTTGTAGAACACATAAAGAAGTGTTGCCCTGCCGGCTATAGTTATGATATGTTCAATCATTTGTGCAGAAAGAGTAATCAGGAATACAATGAAGAGTTTTTAGCGAAAATGTTGAATTTAAGTGACAGTAATGTTTATGAAGTAGAAAATGTATTGCATTGCAAATCGCATGAATATGGAGTAGAATTGACTGAAAAACAGTATTCTTTAAAAGTGATGGCCGAAAATCTTTTAGCCGTTAATAAAATTACGGGGAGAAGGAATACGATACCTCAGGGGGAATGGTGCGTGGATCAAAATTATGAAGGACAAGGATTGATTGCTCGAGTTTGTACCCACGATTGTTCCGATTTTGACGCATATTGTGTAAAGAAATGTTGTCCTGTAGGAGAACACTATAGGACGTTGCGTTGCGGTAGTCCTATCAGCCGATGCGAGCCTACGACAGATGATGTATTCTTCGACATTTCAATGTACTTAGTTCCCTTAGAAGAAGACTATGGCCCAATAACAGGTAATATTAGGCTTTACTTTTAAATTATACATCAATATTTGTAAACTGTTCACCGCAAACACCCTATCGAGCTATTACCTTAATGGAGCCAAATTAAAAACAGTTAAATTATGCTTATGTATAAGGATGAACAGTTACGTTATATATGATATCTTAATTTATGATAACGTTTAGATGTGCTGGGTATCCGGTCGGATTTACGTTGTCCTGACGGCAAAGTTATGCTGAACCGAAGTGCTGAACGCGACTATCATGAGCTGACTCGAGATGGTTACTTGAGATCAGCTATTAGTGAAAAGGGTGATTATTGTTTGGAAGCTTTCGACAATCGTCATTGTCCTGGGGGCATCATCAGTGTCACGGCTGTTACCTGCTTTGTCAAGGCACCTTTGGCAAAAGATTTTAGAATATCTTTTGTGGTAAGTTTTGTTTTATATATGTACAACTGAATCACGCCACGAGGGGGTTACTCGTTTGATGTTTAAAATGAAAAATAAATCGTTTATTAATCATTCAAGGTCAATATCATAGCTATTTTGAAAAGTTGTTGTTTTTTTTTAGAAAAACGCTCACCTCAACTAAGTAATCTGTTACTGCAATCCATTATATTCATATATACTTAAGAGCAAAATCGTATTAAAGCATATTTTCCTATATAATAGGTATAATTGTGTGTTAAATGTATATAAATTAAAAAAAAGAGCAATGGGGACGTTTTTTTTCTAGTTATACTGTTCTAATTTAGCGTTGATTTAATTTATATGTATTTTATAAATAGTATACGTAAAGTATGAGCAAATGAAAAATGTCGTGATCTGATCGGTACCGTTGTAGTGCACACAAACGTCCATTTCCTAAAAGAAATAGATGCAAATGTATTTATTATAACGTTTACTAAAGTGATGTAACGTACCATCTGTAAAATTGTAATAGATAAGTAAGTATCGGTGCTCGGTATATTTCGTCGAAAAACACTCACTCACCGTCTGTACCGAGATTGGATAGATGATCAGACTAGACTGTTATTTTATAAACTGCGTTTAGAAAGTAAACATTTATTGGCAGGTGAACCACATCTCTTCAATATGCACAATTTCACATAAGACAACGATCAAACAAAATCTTCTTAAAACTTATAATACGTAGTTGAAAATCTAGCTGTTTAGGTTTATCAAAGATAGGCAATTATTAAGAATTATTCAGCATGATGCCAATGATATTATAGTATATAAAAAAGGCACATTTTTTTATATTATTTTACGGTAGGCAGCGGCTTTGCTATGCCCTGGCATTGCAGAAGTCTATGGGCGTCTGCTCGTCTGCCTATCAAGGCACAAAAAATATATAATATCATTGCATCATGCAATATTTGAGCTACTTGATAAAAGTATACAAAATAACAGACTGAATAAATCGTCAGTACCTACTGCTACAAGCTCTAGACCATGATAAATAAAATATTCATACCTATCTATCTGTCATAATTCACTTGGTATTTCATTTAAAGTATTGTTTATATATGAAAAGATACCGGGCACATGTTTTTCCTCTTAAACTGGAGATAAATATTTTATTTTTGTTCTGTAGTTAATCAGCATATCGAGCGTTTGTCTTGCGTTGACATTGGTGGTGTACTGCGCTCTCTCGGAACTTAGAAACCTCCACGGGCGCACCCTTATCTGCCACGTCGGCATGATGCTCCTCGCGTTTTCTTGCCTGGCGCGGGTGCAATATAAACATGTATCAGACTCGAAGATATGTACTTTACTTGGTAAGTGATGCATTAAATAATAACAATAATAAAAAAATCTATATACACTCACGCCTGTAATCACTTTTCGCCGAATTTATTACGGTCCCATACCGGGCACAATTCCAGACTACGAGCCGAGACTGAGTATTACTATACTACCGAGTATTTTCTAATATCACTTTAACCCGACTCGGGAATCGAACCCGAGACCTCAGCACAGCAGTCGTAATTCATAACGCATGCGCAATAACAACTGCGCCACCGAGGCATTGCAGAAAATATTTCTATATATTTTGTTTTTTTTACCTATGGGAGTATTATAGGAAATGACCAAGACATACCTATCTGGACTGGAGGAGGGCCAGTCTTCGTGCCGGATGAAGTCGATTTCACGCGCCGCCAGCCAATCTTGTGTGCTCTTCGCTCTATGAGCTGGCGCCGAATCTTTTTGGAATACCCAGTGCCTGTTATTGAACATGGTATGAGAAACAGGTTCCACAAGGTTCGTCAGGACTGTATTTTGATACACAACTGCATTCGTTTTTACACCTTTCTCACAAAAATGTACCTCTGTTAAGCCCCAATAAGAAACTCCCAACCATACCATGAGCGAGGATGGAAAATGACCTCGTTGGACACGCGGAATACGGTTGCTCGCTTCTTCACTACTGTGTGCGTACACCTTATCATTTTGTTTGTTGTAGCTCTCTTCTACGGTAAAATATTTTCATCTGAAAAAATAATTTCCCGATATTTTTTTCCCGCGTACCGCTTCAACGAAGCGCGGCATCTCTTCAGTCTCAGGTCCATTAGACGAGCATTCAAACGATGTCCTGTTTTTCTTCGATATGCCCGAAGCCCTAAGTCTTCATTTAACACCCTTTTCACTGTGGTTCTGCTTAACCCCATCTGAAGGGCCAACAGTTTCTGCTTACGTTTGGAATTTTGAATTTTGATTTTTTTTTCTTTGAATTCGCGCCTTCACAGCTTTTATCACTGCTGGAGTCCTAACAGACCGAGGGCGACCACTTCTTGACCTGTCATCTACACTAGAGTCTTCATTGTATCGTTTGATGGTACGATAAACGAATCTTTTGGTTATATTCAAATTTTTCAGTATGTCAAAAATTTGAATTGGCGCGTAACCCCAACGATGCAACGCAATTACTGCAACACGGTCTTCTTTAAGCGTCCACTCCATATTTAAAAATGAGTAAAATTCTAAAAAGTATACATTTTTATTTTCATGAACAATTTGAATTCAATAAACATTTTTGTGGCCAGCATTCTAAAATAAAAGTTTTTACTGTGTGACAATACTTATGACCTGACTGTGTATGTTTATGGACAATCTAAATAAGGCAGATAGACTACATATAACTTACACTTAATAGTGTGAAACTCTTAATTAAATTATTTATGGAGTATTGAGTTTGATAACGAAAGCGATATCGTGAATTATCTCCCAATAATATATATGAGTACATACCTACATTGATTTCAGTAGATTGGGTCAGTTTACTTTTTCTACTAAAAGTACTTTAACTACAACATCGTAATCGACGCCAATAATCTAGAATAGTGTTTATAATATTTTGATTCAGAAATGAGTGCAACAAAATTAGGTTTGTAATCATTAATGTTTGTCAAAATCTGAAATCAGCCAGTTGCGACTACACAGCTAGGGATTTAAAACTTAGTGCGTTGACCATTAGTTCTGGTACACAATGTCTAGTCATCATTAGAATAAACCCCCAGACTTTAGTCCGAGAAGTAGAATATCTCGCACTTTATTAATGGATCCTTTGAAGTTCAGAGCACGCAAATAAACGTCCTTAAAAAAATAATAAGTTATGTACGTAGATCCACGCTGTGCTAGGATGTAGCAATTGTAGGAACAAGAACTATGCTGATCAACATTAGGTCACTCACTGGTTGTTTGTTGGTCTTAAAATGTAAAAAATGCACAGTTTACTAAACATAAGTATAAGTATTTATTTATTTTATACACACAAGGGCTTTTGTTCCCGTGAAACTCATTTTCTTCTGAGATAAAAATAGTTTTCAAAGTAAAATGCTTATTTTTCTCAGATAAATTGTACATTTCTATGAAATAGTTTTAAGTATTGATTAGGTAGTTCCGAATATTACCCCCCTACATATAAATAAATTTTATCTCTTCCAAATATTAGTATTAGATAGTAATAACACTCGATAAAGTAAAATTTTAAGTACCTAAAAAATATTAAACGGTAATAATGGTCGCGTTAATTAAACGGTAGGCAGCGGCTTTGCCGTGCCCTGGTATTGCAGAAGTCTATAGGCGGCTACATGTATGCAAGTATATGCGGCGGTGACTACTTACCATCAAGTGACCCGTCTGCTCGTCCGCCTATCGAGGCACTAATAAAAATTATCATTATACACACCTACATGATTACAAAAAATGTTTTTTACATACAAAGGTCTATATTACTCTTTTTATAACCATTCAACAGTGAATAGACAAAATTTGGTGTTCATAGACGTAGATCTAAATAAACATCGCAACTCACAAGTGTACCTACTTCGCGTGCGGAGACGAAGTATGACAACTTGCAGAAGCGTCGTATAATTCAGAACTGCCTCGGTGGCGCAGTTGTAATTGCGCATGCGTTACGACTGCTGTGCTGAGGTCTCGGGTACGATCCCCGGGTTGGGTAAAGTGATATTGGGTTTTTCTACCTATAAAGTCTCAGTATCAGTCCGGAGTCTGGAATTGTGCCCGGTATGGCGATAGGCTCGACCGCTATCACATTATGGGACCGAAATTCGGCGAAAAGTGTGTGTACTGGTTACACCTCTGCCTACCCCTTCGGGGATTACAGGCGTGAGTGTATATGTATGTACTATGAATGTATATTCGACTTTTTTAGAATGTCAGACACTAAAAAAAACTAAAATTTACTTTTCGAACCTTTAGGTATTGTAAAACATTTCTAATGTTTCGAGAGTGTTTTTCATCACTGACAGAATAAGAACTAAAATGTGAGACGCTTGGTTTAATACAGAATCAAATATTTGCGATATCTATTTAGATCTCTATCTATGTCTGGTTGTAATTACCAATTTACCTTTATACATGATTTGTGGGGGCGTATTGCTCATTTTATGGACAAAACTTAATCTGTAGGAGTGTTTGTTTGGCACAATTCATCAGTAATGGTTTTATATTACTTTTATGTTGTTTGTGTAGGGTATGGTATCTACTTCGGCTTCGTGGCGGCCTTTGCTTGGCTCAACGTCATGTGCCTCGACATA
The DNA here is from genome assembly GCA_905220505.1 of Laothoe populi. Lineage (NCBI taxonomy): Eukaryota > Metazoa > Arthropoda > Insecta > Lepidoptera > Sphingidae > Laothoe > Laothoe populi. Next base: position 10,114,120 of record HG992151.1, on the reverse strand, counting down.
TGGTGGACATTTGGGTGAGTTCGATTTATAACTAACACAAATCTGATTGTATAGTGCCAATGTGTGAACTAAGAAATCCAGGGTCAAGAAGACGATTCAGGGTCTTGCAGACATGTCTATTGGTTACATCATCGAAACATCAGACAGTTGGGGGATTCTTTATTGATAAATCTTTTTTATTTTAAATCTTCTTATTGTGTAATGACTTGAATTAGAATATCCCTTAGTCCATTAAGGGTTCCTATAAATAATAATAATAATACTAGCCCTGTACTAAACATTGTCCCACTGCTGGGCACGGGCCTCCTCTACTAATGAAAGGGGTTAGGCCTTAGTCCACCACGCTGGCCTAATGCGGGTTGGCAGACTTCACATACCTTCGAAAAACTCTCAGATATGCAGGTTTCCTCACGATGTTTTCCTTCACCGTTAAAGCAAGCGATAATTAACATTTTAATACACACATAACTTTAGAAAAGTCAGAGGTGTATGCCACTTACGTTTCGAACCTACGACTTTCGTCTTGACAGTCCGTACCGCAACCAACTAGGCTATCGCTGCTATTTTTATTACCGTATCATTGTAAAATTAGTTTCATTTCAATGTATAATATTCGCGTAAACATAAGAAACCATTATATTAAATATTTTCATTAGCTAATTGATTTGTTGATTGACCCGAGCCGTATTTCTAAAAGTCATTGTTATAAAACGTCCTAAACGAAAGGTAAAAGCAAAAAATAAAAAAAACTCTTCTATTACTACCACTAACCGGTGCCACATTGAACCTCGGCCGTGCGATACCTCACCATCGTTTGTTTATGAACACACAGAGCTCAAATCTGAGCTCAATTCCTTAAGATCATTGGGATGAGTGAAAAACTTTATTGAAGGTTTAAGAAGCGGTGCATATCTTTTGCTGGTATCTCAATTTGTTTCTGTGAGTAATTGATTTTTTACGGTTCGTTGGAACATTGTTCACATTGAAGAAAAAAACGAAATGGAAGATTGCTCAACAACTGATTATAACGAAACATAACTTTGCATAAATATTCATTTGTTGTTTTCCGAAAAGTCTGTAGATTACCTTGAACTGTAATGTAATGTTTACGTTTAATGTAGTTGATAATATAATTTTCTCAGTATTACCATGTTAGTTCTAAAAACTATGAGAAATAACTATTTGGCTTTATTTGTAAAAATCAATCACTGTTCCCACGCACGGCGGACTGGAGTTTGTGAACACTCGCTCGCGGGCGGCTGAGAAGTTGGAAGTAGGGCGTTGTTATGACTAACGATCCTTTTTGGTAATCACTAACAATTGTTTCCGCCGTCTCATAGCTTCTAACGTCTTCACTTACAATAAAATTAATAGCGAATGGGCCAGATTGTGACGGAATAAGCGGATTCTTTGTCGCATGTGATTAAATATTTACATCTTCATGATATTGGAATGTTTACATATTGCCATACTGGTACTTTGTATTTGCACATTGAGCAAAGCGTCCGTTGGATTTGTTAGTACAAGCTAAGAAGATACATATTACACGTTGCTTAAATTATTTCACAAATCACAATGTTCCAAGGATTTCTGTCCTTAGAATATCTATTTTTTATACTTACTTATTACTCACATATAATAAATTTGTAGATTTTGGGTGCCTAAAAATGATTGAGGGAGTAAAAATAAATAAATAAAATACATTTTCATAAATTTGTTAATATCTATTTCTTAGTATTTAACTTAAAGTAATAAATCTATTTAGAAGAATCAGTTAGGAAATTGTAAAGCGTATTTATGACAAACATTGTTGGTTTTATAAAAATCGGTTGACTCAGTCAAAGATATGAGGATTATTTTGAAATTTATGACTTTGTTGAATGGTGGCGATGACTAATTAAGTGCCTTTCAATATTTTTTAAACTAGCCCTGTATTAAACATTGTCCTACTGCTGGAGAAGGGCACAGGTAGTAATTTTTGAAAGGAAAGGTATAAAATCCATGAAGACATCTTAAGCTATTACATCTTTCTATATTATGCTATCCACGAGGAACCATGTTTTTTTCGAGATAAAAACTAGCCTATGTCATTCTGTATCCCTAAACTACTACTTTGAAAAAATCATGTCGATCCCTTGCTCTGCGTAAAAGAAAATACTAACCCGCAGGAACCGTACATTTTTCGGGATAACAAGTAGCCTATGTGCAATTCCAGACTATAATCTATCTCTGTGCCAAATTTCAATCAGATCCGTCCAGCTGCTGTATCGTGATTGAGTAACGAACATCCATCCATCCAAACATTCGCATTTATAATATTAGTAGGATAGTAGGATTATTGATAAACCCTTGATAGAAGATTTCACAACATTTAAATGTCTGAACTGATTTTCATGTAACAATTTTGTAATGGACTCGTCATGCCAAAAGGACAAATAAAAATTTGATACCCCACTTGGTTATATTGGAAAATATTCGATTTTTCATCTTCACCTTCACCCCCCATATCTCCTTACGTCTACGGTAAAAAAATAGATAAATACAATCTTTGAAGCGGGTTGTATATCGGGTCAAAATGTAAGCTCAATTGATAATTTTTATATATGTGCGAGTAGATAGACTAGACGAAAGACGAATTGAAGTGGTTGGGTAACCTATCAGTGGGCAACTTAATGTTTTTAAGATATCCCGTGCAAATCTCTAGTTTAGTATGCAGTGTACATATTGTTAGTGGATCACATATGAAGGTGAAGTTAATTTCGCCCTGTTAAAGGCTTTCATTCGAAATGGATGAGTGAGTATCTATAGCAATAGTTTTGATTAATGACCGGCTTTATCTTTTGCATTAGATTCGAGCTGACAAAGCTCCTTATGAGAAGCGCATTAAGAAGCTTAAAACTAATTTTCTTAACGCTAAGAAAAGTTAACCAAACTACTTAAAATAAAAACATGAATGAATTTTTGAAGAGTTAATAAAAACTACCTTAAAATAAAACATACAACCCTATAAAACATAAATTATAGTAAAAACATACATACCTTGGAAATTCTTGTTGATAATTATCAGATATGCGTTGTTCTTTACGTTTTCCTGCGCTGTTAAAGTGAGCTATAATTAACAATGGACGCATACAAATCTTCGAAAAGACAGAGGTGTGTGCACTGAAGATTGGAATCGAACCTGAGACGCCTGTCACGGCAGTGCTTTTCCTCTTTTCTAAGCTAACATCATTTTAGGTAATAATATTATCACAATAGTCGCCTGATTACGATGACATTCATATTATCTGGAATTGGTTTGTTTTCTTATTTTATATCCGTGATAAAATCCACAAGTATATTATTATGCCAAAGCCAATCTTGTTTATAGCTTTGAATCTCGTGTACGCTGTACAAATAATTGTAATGAAACCCTCAGAGAGATCCAATCCAGACATATTTATGATATATTGATGTCTGGATATTGACCTTGACGTAATTGTGTCCATATTATTTCATTAGATTTAATTAGACGGCAAGTTCAGGCGTAACTTAATGATGTCTGGACTGCTGCCTATCATTGGTATTAGACAGGTCGAAATACGATCGTTGCAATTAGATAGGAGCTAATGAGATCGGATAGGTTAGAAAATTCACAGTACGCGTTAAGTACGCCATAATACGGGCTTGCCTCTAGTTAAACTACGTCATGGCAGAGCACTCCTCGGGAATTCCATGTTAAATATTGAATAGTTTAACAAAAACCCGACGGCTAAATATAGATGATTAAATCATCAATATCTAGCCGTCGGGCAACTCGACATAAAAAAACGAATTTACCTAAAGTTCGAGTTAGCGTAGTATTAATTGTTGGTATCGTATTGATGTCTGGATATTGACCTTGAAGTAATTGTGTCCATATTATTTCATTAGATTTAATTAGACGGCAATGTCAGGCGTAACTTAATGATGTCTGGACTGCTGCCTATATAATATACATTGTACGGGTATTCGACAGGTCGAAATACGAACGTTACAATTAGATAGTAGCTAATGAGATCGGATAGGTTAGAAAATTCACAATACGCGTTAAATCTGTATATATAAAATTAAACCGCCTTCAAAAAAACCCAGACACAACTAAAAAGCAAAAAATAATTGGTTACATTTAAATCAATTAGTTATATGCAATTTAAATCAATTATTTTTGGAGTCGGTGCCGGTGTTGTTTTCTTTACTTTTAGATTTATAAAAACCAAGTCTGGATCTATTTTATATTTTTTTGTATGCCTGATTATTCTGTTTTTTCCATGTTTTGGCTGGCACCGACTCCAAATAATTGATTTAAATTGCATATAACTAATTGATTTAAATGTAACCAATTATTTTTTGCTTTTTAGTTGTGTCTGGGTTTTTTTGAAGGCGGTTTAATTTTTATTTAAAAAGTAATAATTTATTTTTTGCTTTTTAGTGGTAAATTATATAAAATCGGTTAAAAGCTGCTGAAGATATTAGAATTTACGTGTATTTTAATTTTATCACCCCCCTCCCTCACCCCCACCCCTTTTACCCTCTCTCACTGAAACTTAACTTTTATAATGAACGTAATGCAAAAAGAACCACTGGAATACTACTTAATTTTAAGGAGTTACCCTCTCCAGCTCCGAAGATATTCATCAGATCTTCACCATATTTTTATGGGACCAAATGACAAGCACCAGCTTTCAATCAAAGAAAGAATGGTCGAAATCGGTTCACACAGTACAGAGAAACGAGGTAACAAACATAAAAAAAAAAAAAAAAAAAGCAACATACAGTCGAATTGAGAACCTCCTCCTTTTTTTGAAGTCGGTTAAAAAGAAGAAGCTGACTGACTGATTGACTGACTGATCGATCAACGCACAGCCGAAACGGCTTGGGTTTGAGACTTGAAATTTTGACAGTAGGTACCTTTTATGACGTAGGCATCCACTAAGGAAGGGTTTTTGGAAATACCACCCCTAAGGGGGTAAAATAGGGGAAGAAAGTTTGTATGAAAATCTGTCATTTATGCAGTTAAACGCATGAAATTTGGTATTTGGCCTTACAGTTAAAAATTAAAAACACATATTTCAGGGTTTTTGGAAATTCCACCCCTAAGGTGGTTAAATAGGGTACGAAAGTATGTATGAAAATCCTTCATTTTTAAAGTTAAATGCATGAAAATTTGTATTTTGTAGTGTATACTTTATGTCTCAAACATGACCTCCACGCGGGCGGAGCCGCGAGCAATATGCTATAATACAGGCTTGGCTCTAATTAAACTACGTCATGTCAGAGCACTCCTCGGGAATTCCATGTTAAATATTGAATAGTTTATCAAAAAACCGTGGCCTAAATATAGATGGATTTTGGAGGTTACCTACGTTTGGGTACATTAATGAGGTTATACCTAACATTGCAGCGTTCACTGCAGTTTCGATAACACTTTGTAAATATTATATAATATATAACGTACTGAGCAATTTGAAGCAAAGAATGCATAATTTCATTAAAATCAAAACTATTTCGCGGTCATTATGATATAATAAACAAACACGCTCAACCGCTCGTGTGCTTCGTAATATCCACCGAGCAACGAATGTACGTGGCATCAGACTTCAGAGCACCATTTATAAATTAAACGTTTGGTAAATGTTAACATGTACGTTGTTTGTTTATAATTTCATAATTTAGTTGAAGTACCCATACATGATTATACGATTAGTAGCCAACACTTATGATAGGAAGGTGTATCTACTATGCTATCTTTTTGCATCGCTAAACTATCAACGGCTTTGTTATTATCGCTGGTTGGTTATGCTATATTTATCAGATATTACAGTACCGAGGTTTATCCTAACCATTAGCGAGTCAATCCCCGTAACCCGTAAAATAAATGTGAAGCTGAAAGCTAATAAAGATATCGTATACTACAGATATTATTTCTGTTTGCTTACGTCATCAATAATAAATTGTAATGACCCTTGCGTATGTATATGTAGATATTTGTATAATCGATTAGAAGCTTTATGAGTTTATGACATTTATTATGATTCTAGTTGTATGTGATGGTTTATTTGTGCACACTTTGTTTTTGGGGTGTAATTTTTTTCTATAGAGTGTGACCCATTGTGTATGCTTCAATTAATGGGTATCGACGTCGACGACGCGATGTGACGCTAGTTGCGGCGGCTGACGCGTCACCGGCGTCACTGTTGTACAAATCAAAGCTATATACATATAATCTCACACACACACACAGATATCATAACGTGAACAAATGAGCCAGAATATATATTTGGCTAGTCGAGTATGAGCACGGTACAATATTATTATTTATCTTCTTGGTATATACCTAAATGTGGTTATATTTATTTTCCTGGTATATTGAATGAAACTGATTATTGGTAAGATATTGTTCTACAAGCAGCGATAGCCTAGTTGGTTGCGGTACGGACTGTCAAGACGAAAGTCGTATGTTCGAAACCCAAGTGGCATACACCTCTGACTTTTCTCAAGTTATGTGTGTATTAAATGTTAATTATCGCTTGCTTTAACGGTGAAGGAAAACATCGTGAGAAAACCTGCATAGTTGAGAATTCTTTTACGAATTTCGAAGGTATGTGAAGTTTACCAACCCGCATTAGGCCAGCGTGGTGGACTAAGGCCTAACCCCTCTCATTAGTAGAGGAGGCCCGTGCCCAGCAGTAGGACAATGTTTAATACAGGGATAGTATTATTATTATTATATTGTTCTGCATTGTTGAACTCTGCTGCGAGGAATTAGTTAAGAATTATACGTTATGTTATAACAATTATTATTTTTTATTTTGTTTGATAACCATATTTAGGGGGTTGTGACATAAAAAAGCTAATCCGCCATTTAGTTAACGGCCATATTGAATTTGCATTTTTTTAATGTGTACTCTAATTTACTAGTCAAACTCTTTCATTTAATATCCATAGGTATTACGGGAGTTGTGAAAAAAATATGTAATCCGTCATTTTGCGGCGGCGGCCATCTTAGATTTACAATGATACTGAATATATTATAATGTAATGTCATCAAAAGTAAAGGTGTGTACCAAATATCAGACCAATCTGTCAACAGGAAGGGGGTAAAATTTCAATTAGTAAATTTGATCCAAACAAATAAAAAACAACCAGGGCAAGCTAAATAAAACCGTATTAAAAACCAGAAGTGGTAGGAATATTTTAAGAGAAATAACGAACAATCAACCGATAGCGTTATATTTTACAAACTTATGCTAACTACAAATATACAAAACGCGATGTCTAATACGTCCTTTGTCCTTGAATATCGTCGGCGAAAGAGGCCGTACCCCCGCGCACCCTCGTATTTATAGGGCACCGATGCGTCCGGCTTTGGGGTTGCAAGTTCTTGGTAACACGGCCGTTCCTGCTCGCGTGTTGTCCTCGACCGCTGTTCTATCTGCAGACTTCCGTCCCTCTTCATCCGCTGTGTCTCCTTCTATAAGTAACACATAACGACAAATTATTTCGGGACCAGTGTTACTAGCGCCGCATTAATAACTGAAACCTTTTCCAAGCGAAATTTAGGATGTTGCAGTTTTAACGGACTAAGAACGATTAGTTACTTGTACAAAACATTAACAGCAAAAGAAAGGTGAAGCAACTGTGTCAGAAGCACAAGCGTGCACTCAAGTACAACCAACACAGGCCTCGAAATTCACGAAATAATTTTACCAAGGGTAATTTAACTCATAGGGGTATGTGTAATTAGCAGTTTCAAGAGAGGAACATCTGCATGCAAGAATGTATTTCAAATTAAAAGGAAATAAAAATAAATGTATCACGAATTATAGAATTCCGGACTTCTAAAATTCGCCACACATCGTAATAAAAGGCAACTGTATGACACGGCACTCACAAACCATGCCACACATTGCAAAAGGCAACTGTGTGATAAAGCCACACATTGCCTAAGGCAACTGTATGACACGGCACTTACAAACCATGCCACACATTGCAGAGGAAGAAAGCAACTGTGTGACAGGGTCACACATTGCAAAGGAAGAAGGCAACTGTGCGAAAGGGCCGCACATTGCAGGCAACTGTGTGATAGAGCCACACATTGCCTAAGGCAACTGTATGACACGGCACTTACAAACCATGCCACACATTGCAGAGGAAGAAAGCAACTGTGTGACAGGGTCACACATTGCAAAGGAAGAAGGCAACTGTGCGAAAGGGCCGCACATTGCAGGCAACTGTGTGATAGAGCCACACATTGCCTAAGGCAACTGTATGACACGGCACTTACAAACCATGCCACACATTGCAGAGGAAGAAAGCAACTGTGTGACAGGGTCACACATTGCAAAGGAAGAAGGCAACTGTGCGAAAGGGCCGCACATTGCAGGCAACTGTGTGATAGAGCCACACATTGTCTAAGGCAACTGTGCGAAAGGGCCGCACATTGCAGGCAACTGTGTGATAGAGCCACACATTGCCTAAGGCAACTGTATGACACGGCACTTACAAACCATGCCACACATTGCAGAGGAAGAAAGCAACTGTGTGACAGGGTCACACATTGCAAAGGAAGAAGGCAACTGTGCGAAAGGGCCGCACATTGCAGGCAACTGTGTGATAGAGCCACACATTGCCTAAGGCAACTGTATGAAACGGCATTCGCCGCCTCACACATTGCGAACGACACTGAAGTGCAGTGATCGTTAGGTCGTCAGTAAGACGTGTCTTCAGGTGACACGGCCGCACCACTCGCAAAGAAGGCTGAACAACGCCAAAGCAGCATGTGCTCGGCAGCTACTTGAGTTGTTTTGCCATAAGACCCGCCGAGAAGTTGCAGGCTGTAGCGGTGGTGTGGTAGCCGGAACCTTGTAGGGCCCCCACATTCCGGAGTCCAGTTTTCCTGTAGATTGCGACGGCTTGTTCACGAGTACGAAGTCGCCAACGGCGAAGGTTCGTGGCTGCCGACGACCATCGTTGACATAGGCGTCCTAGCGTTGCTGGTTAGCGTCCAGTAGTGCAGACGCTCGCTGTCTCCTGAGAATGCTGGTTAGCGTCCAGCATTGCAGACGCTCGCTGTCTCCTGAGAATGCTGGTTAGCGTCCAGTAGTGCGGACGCTCGCTGTCTCCTGAGAATCATTAAACTTTCCCGGTTTGGATTATTATTTTGCAAGGCAACATCTCGCACCAGAGATCTGATAATTGTGGTCGCTGCATTATGCCTACAAGCAGCTGAAGAGGTGAATTTTGGGTAGTAGCTTGTTTGGTTATACAAGCGGTTTTAGACATGTACCCAGAAACATATCTCCGAAAATATCCTGCGAGACCCAGGAACTAGCGAACCTGTCTTACATTGGTAGGCCTTGTTGATTTGACAAGAGCTTCAACTTTACTAGGGCTCGGCCGCACCTGACCATGATCAATCAGTCTTCCCAAATATTCTACCTCAGTGTCCAAGAACGTATATTTTTTTTTTAAATTGATAGAAAGTCCCGCGTCAATGAGGACACGCAGAACTTCAGCCAATGTTTTAAGACCTTCTTTGCCGGTGTCGATCAATAATTTTAACGTTTTAGAGATAATTCTCTGGTAGACTACAATTGCTGTGACGTATGAGGTAGACTCAACGATTTGACTTCCTATTTCCCGCATTAGGCGATATGCAGGAACACGATTAAAGTTAAAATGTTTCAAACATGATTCAGAAATTAGTGAAATATCGGACACACTATCAATCAGTAAATCAACTGGTACCTTTTGAACTACTGCTGGTATTACGTTTTTGCGCTAGGACTCGATTCTAAGCAAAATTTTACGCTATCAACGTTTTTATTATTCGCGCCTTGCGATTGTTGTTTTTGAGAGCAAGTATAAGTCGTATGTCCATTACGTTTACAGAAAACGCAAAATTTATTTGGCTTATTCTTAACAGGAGCGAGAGCGGTGGATGTGGAGGCAACAGTATCGTGACGGGACGTTGTCGTCTCGCTCTTAGACCCATTAGGGCAGTGCCACTTTTTGTGACCCGTTTTTTTGTCGCAGATGGCACACAAAATATTTGAATTGGGTACCATACGTTTCCGTTACCATACGTCTACATTATTATATGAACGGTCAGAATTATTGAAGTAACGCAAACCTATTTTAGACTTAACGTAAACTGATAAAAAGTCTACTAAGTCTTTTATCGGCAGCTTGGCGTTGGTTGTCGCGGCCCTAATCTAGGGATCGGCAATGCCTCGCACAATAATAGCAACTTTTAATTCATCAGACAGCCCTTTCACAATATTGAGATGCAATATGGATCTGCGAGCGTATTCTGCAAATGTTGGGTATTTATCGGAATTGGTGGACATAACCTCATAAAGTACTGTCGCACTATCACCATTGCGAGGACACAAAGACTGAAATTGGTCGATGTCCGGGCACTCGTTACCCCGTCGTTCAACCAGGATTTAGAATCACTTCGCAAACAATTACCTATCCGGCCTAGGCATTCCTGATCACCCCAATTATTTAATTGTTGACCGCCATCAACCTCTGCGCACCACACTGGGATCAAATGGCGAAATATAAAATTGTTGCGACCTTACTTGAAATAAAGCAGGCAAAGCTCCAATAATCCTGCTCGTTACATCCACTTCCTGCGCCCTGAGGTCCTCGTTCGAACGTGACGCCCCAGATGTGTTGTTTTTTTGTCGTCGTCGGCGCCTCGGTCCGTTAAGTAACAATGGTAGGCTCATCTAAAGGGAGAGAAAGAGACGGATGGCGCTCCGCGTGAGATGACGCACTAGCCGAAACCGTTTCCGACGGTAGCCTACCTTCGATGGCAATTAACCGACCTATTATTTGACTTAGCGCGACGTCGCTATTGCGTGAGCTATTGCGGCGTTCGTATGAGCTATCTCGACGCCTACGAAACGAACCCGAGGGTTCACGATGCCTATCGGTTTCGTCTTCTAACATCACAAGGTGCTAATATGTTGTGACGAGTACGCGAACCACATGGCGGTGGCGTGTTATAAAAAGTACTCGAAGCGCCATGTTCCAGAGACCTACTTCTAACAGGTGGCGGGCGTTGTTCTGTTACAAGAGAAGAGCGTTCTGACATCGCGTATAGATCTCTAGAGCCCGTGCACTTGAAAACGTATTACCACAATTACCTCACGCTTTAGTCACTTTAACGGTAAATCACCACGTGGTAATTTTGCAAAAAAAAACACACACTTAAAAACGCGTCACCACTAGAATTACCTCGAACTTAGTTACTTTAAAAATAACCAACACGTGGTAATGTTATAAAGTGAGAAAGTTTCTATATTCGGATAACAAAGCGGATTGAAAATCAAACGTTCAAATAAAAAAATAAAAAAAATTGTGAGCTATGCAAGTCCAATCCCACTTCTGATATTAAAAACCAGAAGTGGTAGGAATATTTTAAGAGAAATAACGAACAATCAACCGATAGCGTTATATTTTACAAACTTATGCTAACTACAAATATACAAAACGCGATGTCTAATACGTCCTTTGTCCTTGAATATCGTCGGCGAAAGAGGCCGTACCCCCGCGCACCCTCGTATTTATAGGGCACCGATGCGTCCGGCTTTGGGGTTGCAAGTTCTTGGTAACAACCGTATAACAACCAAGGCAAGCTAAATAAAACTGTTTAAAAATACTAAACTTAAGTAAATATTTACAGGAGTGTCCGGACGGTGCAGCCACTACGTAAGGCAGGTACAGAAAGAAGACGGTTTCTATGGTACTCTCTGTACGCATGGAGTTTGGCAATCACACTCACGCTGATTACATTTTTATTCGACACTTATCCGGTGGCGAATTTCCTCGATGCTAACATTGGAAATGGTATATGCTGGTTTGGAGCTCGTGAGTATGCGTAAAAGTTCATCTTTATTGTTTTTATTATATAATATTCTACTTTTAGGCACTGTCCTCTCTAATCTCTCGAGAGGTTTTAGTCCTTTTCTCCCATTACATTGACCTAATGAGCGTTGGCACACTTCACATGTCTTTAGAATAAGTTGAACTCATGACTGTACATACATACTCATATCTGTAATCCCCGAAGGGGTAGGCAGAGGTGTAACCAGTACACCCACTTTTCGCCGAATTTCGGTCCCATAATGTGATAGGGGGCGAGCCTATCGCCATACCGGGCACAGATTCCAGACTCCGGGCTAATACTGAGAATTTAGAAAAACCCAATATCACTTTACCCGACCCCCGGGGATCGAACCCGAAACCTCAGCACAGCAGTCGTAACGCATGCGTAATTACAACTGCGCCGTCTAGGCAGTCCTGTGAACTCGTGACTGTGTCTCGTCGAATCGTTCTATTCCCTCTTGGTAGGGATACTGAAAAAATATTATCTGCAAATACATTAGCGAAGTGTGTTACTTCAATATATCAATACATCTGTTTTCGAATTAAATGTCATTTTTTCTAATAAAAACAATAATTCTCTTCCAATTATATATTGTTATAACTAATAACTATCTTGAATAACTATATTGAATGAAATGGACCGTACGCATTACACGTACAAACAAAAATCATAATGATGAGTTGTAAACATTTGTATTTTTAAATTTCCTTAGAATCGGAAGTGTGCCAAGAATATTATTAATTCATATTACATAACCTTTTAAGCCTCTGACATGCCATATTCTCCGAACAGATATATTAATAAGTAACTAGTCCTAATTTTTATTCATGATTATGCATAATCATGATGAAATTAATAATATTATGTGCCGCGATAGCCTAGTTGGGTGCGGTACGGACTGTAAAGTTTATGTGTACGTCACTGCTTGGGTTCCCTATCGAAAACCAGCGCTGCAGTATGAGTTAGCCTGTACTGCAGCATGTAGCTGAATAGGGACTCCCATTGTCAGATCAATTATTATTATTGTGCTTTTTTTCTATTTTTGTTATGTGTTTCTTACATCCGACAATAAAAAACCTTTTCTTTCTTTTTTTTCTAAAGACGAAAGTCGTATGTTCGAAACCTAATGTTTATTCATTATTAATTATCGCTTGCTTTAACGGTGAAGGAAAATATCGTGAGGAAGCCTGCACACCTGAGAATTCTCATAAGAATTTCGTAGGTATGTTATCTACCGACCCGCACTAGGTCAACGTAGTGGACTAAGGTCTAACCCCTCTCTTTAGTAGAGGATTTCCTTGCCCAGCAGCGGGAAAATATTTCATACAGTGCTAGTATTATTATTATATATTTATAATACCTATGTTCATTGTTATTTGGCCCTGATTACAAGATATGCATTCTCATTCACGCCTATAATCCCCGAGGGGTTAGGCAAAGGTGTAACCAGTACACCAACTTTTGTCCGAATTTATTACGGATCCATAATGTGTTAGGGGGCGTGCCTATCGCCACGGTAATCCATACAAGATATACGTTGCATTGAATACCTAACTATAGTCCTATTTATTATGAATAAGATCATACGCCTGGGTTTGGAGACGTGTAAATATGCATACACTACATTATTCTATGTTATGAGGTATCAGATTATACATAAAATCATACTAACAATAGTCTGTGAGAGTCCTTTAGCTTTAGTAAAATTAACAAATCGTGTAAGAGATAAATTTTATTGCTTTTAGTGCAAAACACCAAGACAGATTGGCCGCATTACATATTCTTCGTGATTCCAATGGGTCTCGTGACGTGTACCAACTTCGTTTTATGGGTTCTGACAGCACGGCATTGTGCTCGTGTGAAGTCGGAAGTGCACCGCCTACAAGCTGGCTCCGTGGGAGACAGAGTCAAGCGAAGGTTCCGAGTTGATAGAGCCAAGTAAGTTAAGCCTATAAAGAATTACTGTGATATCAACCTTTAAAACTCTCTTTTTCATTATTTTTGGCCGACTGCAAAGAAGAAGGATGTCCTCAATTCGATATTTTTTTTTGTATGTAGATAAAGGGATATCTCGTCCGACGGTTTCGATTCGACCGTTCGCCGGTTTCGAGCCTAGTTTAAATTTTTTTGTGCACTTTTTTGGCGCTCACATCAACTGGTAAGACAGGGCTCATTTTCTTTCAGGGCACATATTTTAGAAAATAATGCCCATATATGTACGAAAATAAGTCATAAAGATGCAGTAGGTACGTGTTTACACAAGTATTATATTAATTCTACTAAAATCCACGCAATTGTGTATTTTTATTGTTTTTTTTTGCGCAAAACTAAAAATATTTTAAGCCTCTTACTTCTAACTTTTAAAAATTGTCGCTTGAGTCAAATAGACCGCTAGCCGTCGAATTATAATGCTAGGATTAATCTCAAATATGGTTCCGTAGTAAGAGGAAATCTTCAATAAGTAACAAATAAATGCATTAATTTCAAGTCGGTTTGAAAGTTTTGGATAAACTTAGATACCCATATTATATACTTAATACTATTTGCATCCGCGACTTTGCGCGTAATAAATTTTTCACTAATAAAGATTATTTATGTATGACGTTTAAAGAAGTGTCACTAAGGACATCAACAATGAGCTTATTTGCTTTACTATGACGGGAGATAACTAGTTAGAGTTGGCTGAGAGAACAACTGACACTATGTTCCACGTTCGCAGCGCTCGGCGTCTGGCCGACTAAGTACTGCAAAAAATCTGGCCTCGTGCTTTATTTATGGCAATTAAATAAAATAAACACGTCGGGTATTTTAAAAATGACTAAGCGCCATCTTCTTTTATCTATGTACTAAGAGCTGAGCAGTTTCCTAAAACTGTTAATTAAGATATCTTTGTTCCGTAAGCCTATTTTGATGGTGCAGCAAAAATCTTATAAGTTTCTCCAAGTTCCGCTCATATGTTACCCGTGAAAACTCCATGAAAATCTGGTACTGTTTGTTTTGGAGATCAATGTGTTAACAAGATCATTTTGACAGTCTCCATGGCGCAGTAGACGGATGTGAAACAAGAGGTTGTGGACACACCGGGACAAATGTTTGTGTGACAGATTTGTGTCCAGAGTCTGGGTGTTGTGAGACCGAAAGTCTCTCGTAGTCCCTGATAACCACGATACAAGACTCGTATCTTAGTGTGAGATCAGGGCTATGTGTGTCTCCTTAGAATACCCCGGGATCGCTCCGTAAGCGCCGAAGAAGGCCACCGCGGGGTTTTAGCTGGTAGTGTCGGGTAGGGTGTACATAGGGGGTAGGGACTCGGCCCAGTGGCAGCTCGGTTAGCCATCATCCGGGCGAGAGGGATGCTGGGTCGTAAGACCGGCTAGTCCAGCATACCCGTTTTATTCTTATTCCGCTTCCCCCCGGAGCGGGCGGCAGTAATAAAACGCTTTCCCCGCGACAACAAAAAAACAAAAAGGGCTATGTGTGTGACCGTTGGGTGTTATTTATTATTTAATTAAGAGGGCTCTTTGCTATGCGTTTTCTTCATTATTCATGATTGATGCAAGAGCTCGCTCGGGCTTATTTTTGCATACGGGTGTATTCTCATACACTTCCTACATCAGTTTTTGGCAAATATTTTCAATGTACAGTGACAACGGTTCTATAGTATTGTTGTATAGATATGGCAAGTGAAACTTATTTTGGACGTTTATCACATCACGTTTATGATTTGTACAGCAGTCAGTTTTGTTGAAATCTTGGATTTTTCATTTATCTGACGTATACAGGAAATCCCCGCGGTGATTTCGGAAATATTTAACAATAGATTTCGAGGAAAATTTATTTCGTGCAATGCGACCTTAAGCGATTCCAATGAATTTGAATAGTAATTTTTCGTGATACATATTTTTCCATACGTTGCTATGTGTTGACCTATAAGATATATATTTTTTTTTAATTTTGCCTTATGCAGTTATGACTTTAAATTATATAATGCTTATATTTGTTGACACTGAGACAATCCTTCGATTCGTGGCGCCTTGTACATATATTATATGATCACCACATATGGAAACGCGCCGTTAGGTGGTTTCAGCTGAAGCTGGGTCGTTTCTGGGTCTAGGAACCTGGGGCTGTCGCTACACTGATGAAGGCCACCTTGAATTTCTTAATAGTTATTATCGGTTACGGTGTGCATAGTATCAAGAACTCGGTCAGATCGCTCGGAAGTTAACCATCCCGCCTTTCCTAAAAAAAGAGGCACTACAATACACTACTTATATTATTACTATCGTGTAAACTACGTAACATATTTTGGAACAGTAAATATTTCATTTTTCCTTCTATCATATTGGCTATTTTAATGTCTGTGACTGAGTCAGACATATTGATAAATAAATAGAAATTTCCAAGAGAATAAACATCCGTGTGTTTTAACAGATATGTACTAACCGGGAAACTGTGGGTGGTGATGGGTGCTGGATGGATTTCCGAGTTGCTGTCGACGTTGGCTACAGAACCACAATGGCTCTGGACGTGCATCGATCTTCTAAATGAACTTCAAGGCGTTTTTATTTTTCTCATACTAGTTTTCAAGCCCAAACTATACTACCTTATAAGGAAGAGGCTAGGTAAGAATATCTTCGATAAAAATAATCTGAAATTAATAAATACATAACAATACATTACTCTCTATATTAAGTTGAAAATCGCATTTATAATACCTACATATCTGTCTATAAATGTTATATAATCTCTAAATAAAAAGATAAGATATGATATAAATATATTTTTAATGGTAACGCGGTTGTTGGCCACATGTTGTGGGAGTATGTCATTATAATATTTTATGGACTATGGATAATTAGTGCATTGTTAAAACAATGACTCGGAAGTATTGTATTGATAATGATTTATCTCGAACATCACTACTCTTTACTAGACAGTCTTTGTTTTATAGTGTTTAGATGCAAATATCAGAATAACTTGTATTTTTTCAGGTTGTTCAAGGATACCAATTGACACAAGTATATATTGAAAATTATTGCCTTTCGTTGTACTTGCTGTAGTGTCTAGTACCATATACTATCTCATTAACTCATAACGCTACTTTCGACGTAGTTATTTTGGTGACTCTTGATGTTCCTACTATTAACCGACATACGCTTAATTAACAATTTAACAGATATCACATCTTTAAAAATAAAACCAATTAGACTCTGCCTTGTATAACTTGACACTAGAATGCAGAATGATGTTCGTCTTGTTCGTTTATAGATCTAATATAGAAGTCTATATACTACCGATTTTGCTTCTCATTTGTAATCGGTTGTTTGACACCATTAACTAATGATGTACTAATATAATGCAGGATTGGAGAAACCAGACAGGCAGAAGAATGGACCATCGTCGTCGGCACGTACCTCATCTACTTTTCTGTCGAGGACTATCAGCTCCGACGAGCGGACCAACATGAGAGTATCCCAACTCAATAACGTCAAACAACCTTAATTAATTTTTTCACACTTACCTACCCAAAACTAAACTATTTTTATATTTTAAACAGTTTGTATGTGAGAATTAATTGACTCCTCAGACTAAGAACTAGTAATTGTCGCAAATGTAGGTACCCTTTCGCGTACAAGTCGAAATTAAGTTCCGGGCAAAATCATCTGCACGTGTATATTGATTTAGTTTGCTCTCGATGTTACACCAGTAAAACTTTAGCAAAACATAAGAAAAAATCATGTCATAAAGAATTGTGAGACATCTTCAAAATTAGTTAAAAAATCTTCAAGTGTGTTTCTCGTCACTAAATTATTATTCTTGTGTCGTCACATCGATACACGGTTATGGCAAGTTTGGCTTTCATCCGATTGAAGCACTTGCGTTGTTTATTTAGATATATTCCTGAAATTCCTTAGTGCCAGTGTATCAGACAAATAAACCGACGATGTTGTGAGAGTTATGATCCGTGTCTGATATGGCAATAGAGATAGAGATCTATAAAATTACAAAAATAAACTTACCTACGTGTATAAATATCTTTATGCCTAACCCTTCGGGGTATAGGAACTGTATAAGAATGTATTTAGGTATATTAGAATACAAATGAATATGTTTTTATTATGATTGTAAATTTATTATATGTTAATGACTTTAGCTACACGCCATTTCTGCGAAACATACCAACGTGGTTTAATTTGTATCATAATCTAACTAGTCTAGTCATAGTGTAAGTATTTTTCAATTCATTGTTTGTTTCGTTGTATTTTGGCATAGACACGCATTGTAATTTGGTGTTTGCTTTCTATGATGAGGTTTATAATGTATGTTATATTTGATTTATTTCATGTAATGTGGTGGTGATATGATTGAGTTACAATTATCTATATAGGTGGAATGCCACTAATCAAATATCTTTGTCCAATTACTTTGGACAAATGGTTAGTGTATTTGTATCAAAATGCTCTGGCTGACTGATCGATCAACGCACAGCTGAAACCGCTGGGTCTAGAAGCATGAAATTTTCCTTAAATGACGTAAGTGTGCACTAAGAAAGGATTTTTGAAAATTCAACGCCTCTGGGTGCAAAATGGGGGTTGGAAGTTTATATGAAACTTCGTAACCTCAGAGGTAGGACGATCGCTACAGGTACGTCAGTGCAGGACACAACTACTTGGACTGTATATATACTTTTTCTCCCAAACACCAAACATAGCCGCAACGTGGCCGAAGCTGCGAGTGTTTCATATAATTATATTGAAATCGTGTAATTTTTTGATAAATATATATTGGACAAAGACTTTTGATAAGTGACATACTGTAACGCCCCTAAGACCTTATTCTGTTATAAAAGACCTAATTACCAGGGTGCTAATAAGACTAAATGTTGGCTACGCAGTAATTCGTAATCATAGCGTTTTAGGTAGATATTTAATGTTTATACCAATTTATCACGGAACTATATATCGATCAGGATAAGTTTAGAGTTAATACACATTTATTCGAATGAAATTGAATCGTGAAATTAAACAGCCATTTACCTTATTTTATGATTTTTTTGTTGTGCTTTTAATTTAAAGATAAGCAAGTCTGTCTGATGCAAACGGACTTGTTGAAACAGGCGCTTTATATTATAAGTATTAATTCCTTAGTTTTGCAAAAACATGTTTTGATATTAGCCATGATCAACTTATGCGAGTGAAAATAATAATATTCTTCATTGCATTTTAACATAGTGGTTGAAAAAAGTTGTCTTTCTCCAAATATAATGTTGTAAAAATTATGTTTGGAACGGTAGGCAGCGGCTCTGCTGTGCCCTGGCATTGCAGAAGTCTATGGGTGGCGTTGACTACTTACTATCAGGTAGCCCGTCTGCTATTCAGTCTGTCAAGGCACACTAAAAAAAATACATTGAGGTCTTTTCAATCCCCGTATCATTTTTCTTAAGGCGGCACGCACTCATAATATTTTTAGCTGGACCACTTGTTTGCCTGCGTTTGCTATAAAAAGATGCATATTTATGTAATTACCGAATAGGTCATTCAACAAATTACTTTTCACCAAAGAATTACATGATACATTACAAAAAAATGTAAAGAATAAGTTCAATCATTTGATATTTTATGTTTCTACTTTTAATTAAGTTATTGTTATGAGTATTTCAACAAACTATCATATTTATAACACTTTTTGGTTTATAAATAGTCCTATTAAACGTTAAAATGTTAATGTTGTTAAAATTACGATATATGTATTATATAGACTCATATAAAAAATAGTTTTCGAGGTATGCGTAATTGATGGTACAAATTCTAGTATTATATTATTATGGGGTTCTGTTATATCAATTTCCGAAGTCGATTGTAACATATTTATATCAAAATTCAGTACGGACAATTAAGTTATAATTTTGTAATTTGTTAGTTTCTTGTCGTAATATCTAGATTCAATCAAATAATAAATCCGAAATTTCATAATAACACAAGATATAATAAAAAAAGACAGGTCTTTAAATTCTATTCTTCCTTGCATTTCTGCCAAACAATATATCTAATAAAATATAGTTAAATACATTTTATAGTAGTTGATAAGAATACGCATCAGTAGGTATAGTTTTTTAATTTTAAATGTGACAATGAGACAACAGAATTTTGAAGTGACAAGAAAGAGTGCCTAATTATTTTGATTTATTATATTCTAACAATTAATTTATTAAAAATTACAAATTTTAAATGTATATATCTATAATGATCAAAACAAATTTACGACACAGGAAACGAATTCTGTATAGTTGAGAGATTTCCACAGATTTGTTTTTTAGCTTTTCGAGACAAAGGTATTTATTTTTTAATAATGCAAATCCATTCATAACAGTGCCATTATAAAGTATAACATATTTTAAGTGTGTACAATATAAGTAATGGTTTATGTACGTAAGCGTAAAGGATTGCGTAGCATTAATCCTTTGATAAGTTGGTATGCTAGGGTAGACAGTAGTTAATTACAAAAATCAATGTATGCTATTTGTTTCCTCAGTTTCTATTATTTAATTAGCGTTATCTACCAGGCACATTATGTAAAGACGAGATAATAAAAATTCCATTCCAATAAATGTTATTTAATTTTTATCAACTGCTAGCTGATTTGCTACTTCCATAAAAACCACAGACTATTTTGTCCGATGGGATCGATTAATTCACAATTGGGTCCTATTAGATCATCCTTCAAACACATATTTTGCGACGTTCACATGTCATTAAGTGTTCTGGAAAGTTAAGTATAAATGTATAATGTAGCGTATCGCATTACACTGAGTACCCGCTAATTAAAAGAGTATAGGGATAGTGTTGTCTACAATGACGGAATGTTCTCGCAATGCTCAGAACAGAGATCAATGGAGACGCATCGTGAAAGCGGCTACTACAAAGGATTCCGGACCCGCCGTAACCACGACCACTCTGCCAAGAGTGCACGACTAAGAAGAAGAAGAAGGGATAGTGTGCTCAGCTGATTGAA
The DNA here is from genome assembly GCA_905220505.1 of Laothoe populi. Taxonomy (NCBI): domain Eukaryota; kingdom Metazoa; phylum Arthropoda; class Insecta; order Lepidoptera; family Sphingidae; genus Laothoe; species Laothoe populi. The sequence continues at coordinate 10,093,185 of HG992151.1, read as the reverse complement.
TTACACGTGACGATAAACATCACCGTGAAGTTTCGGCTATATACTATTTGGACCTTGTGGAGACTACGAGGAATTTCCGTGCTTTCCGGAGTTTTGCCATAACTATTATTGGAATCAAGCGTAACAGCTCGCATGATAGGACCCGTTAAGTAACTTCCGTGGTGCTTTACGTCTGGCTTCTCCAGACGTAAATGTCCTTTATTGGAGGTTAATACCTCTTTAGTTCAGTATTTGTCTCCCGCTTTGCTATGGAGGGAAGTGGACAATTTATATTTCCAACTCCTCCCTATATTACTATTTGATTAACTTTGTTGCGGGATAAAAGACAGTAATTAAGCATTCCCAGAGACTCGCCGAGTTTCATTATTTTGGTGTCGAAAAAATTCGTGCCATTGTTGATCCTGGCTAAACAGGAGTTACAATGGCGGGTGTGTGGGCGGGATAGTCTCTATATACTATTTGTTTGTATATAATGCGATTGAATATAAAAACCTTTTATAACAAAGGCATATATCCATTTTCGTTATTGACGTATAAAAATATATAGTGAAATATGGCTTCATAAAGGTATCTTGAATATTGTATTGGTTTAAACGCTGAAGATTAAGTAATAGTTGATTACTTAATCTACTTAATCCTTTTACAGACTTAAAAAACTATAACTCACTACCCTTACCCTAATCGTATACTGGCACTTAGTATCGATGCCATTCTATACAGTTATTTGTTTTACTCATAGACGATTTATCATAATACTAGCTGTTGCTCGCGGCTCCGCCCGCGTTTAAGTTATTTTCGGGAGCAGAAGTATACAATCCAGTGAGGTGAGTGATTGTCTTCTGCACTGAGGCACCTATAGCAATCGTCCTGACTCTCAGGAGTTGTGCCTGAAGCTTGAGATTACATTTAAATAATACCTCATAAGTTAACCCTTCACTCTGCCCCTTTTAGGGTCGATTTGGTAAAAACTTTGAAACACGTTTTTCGTTATTTCTTACCAAAAGCCTAAATATGAATTTTCAGATCCCTAACTTGAGGACTTATGGATTTCTCATACAAATTTTGAACGCCTATCAGACCCGTTTCAAGATTGTTATTTGAGAAAAAGATAGCCTATGTCCTTTTCCAGGATATAATCTATCTGCTTGCCAAATTTCATCACAATCCGTTCAGCCGTGTAGTCGTCAAAAGGTAACAAACAAACAAACAGAGTTTTGACTTTCGCATTTATAGTATTAGTATGGATGTATTATCTATACAGTCGGAAATATTTTTTGTAAATATGTAATAAAGCATATTTTTCCTGTGCTTCATGTTTATGTAATACAAACCTTCAACGCCAATATCCAACATATTATATTGTTTAAAATACTCATCAATATATTATATCAACAAAAAGATAAACGGTGTCGAAGTTTATCATGCAAAGTATGTAATACATTAATACAAACAATTGTGTTCGTCTGTCGTCAGTCGGTACAATGACAAAGTTCGGTGCAGAAGTGTTCACGGTTATTTTAGTGATTATATTGTTATGTTACAGTGAAAAGTGCGATTCTCAATCTGAAAATGCGTTTGTATCTAACATTTATAACAAGGTGCGAGGTCATCACGATTACCCGGATCGACATCTAGATAAACTGCCCCTCTTAAACCGGAACCAACATGGATTGCCACTGCAACCACACCCATACAGAGCAAGATTTCAAGATTCGCGCAGAAATCTAAAAAAGTCTGAAAAAATGTTTATAAATACGCCGCATCGTGTACTTCATAGAAGACTGGTTCGGCAAGCGTATCCAGAATATCGACCCGCTTTATATCCCTCTCTGCCAACGCCACCAACAAGCTATCATCAGTCATCTGCTAATCATAATTATCAACGGAACCAAACAAGCTATACGCCTCCTTACAATCCTCAATGGCAACCCACGAGTATGCAGAATTATTCTCAACCCGGGTATCCAGGGTATACTCCGAGTAACAATAATGGTTATAATAATCCTGGGAATCCAAGCAATTATAATACGAACTATCAGCCTTATTCTTATAGACCATCAGGACCTGTTACTCCAAATCCAGCTGACAATCCACTTTTTGGCCACGGTCATGGTCACCGCTATCCTTACACATCACCTACTAACTACAGTAATTTTGGATCACAAGCCCCATCGGGTTACCCATCGTATCCAGGAGCGACAAATTTCAATGACCGCCCTACACCAGGTTATTCGCAATCACACGGTATGGGCAATAATAATTTCACGTATAATCCAAGTCAAAGACCACTATATTATCCCTCAGGGAACAGTTCAATAAATTCAAACACACCCAGATACCCGTCTTATTCAACCACTCAAAGATATCCGGTTCAATTTTATAACAATACAACTCAAAGAACTCCATATAAATATCCTAATCAGATTGGACCTAACAATAATCCACAATCAGGTGTTTTTAATCGATCTGGTATCCCAGGTTATACTAATGGCCCATATGGGGCTTACAACCCCGGTCAAAATTATTCTAGTCACAGTTTGCCAGGCTTTCCCTCACAACAATTGAATTCAACCGGCACAATTTATGGCACACATCAAACAGGGATTAATAATGCTTCGTATAATGGATATCGTCCGAATAGTAACGTTCAGTATCCATCACGTCACGATGACAATAATTTTACAAATACCTATAATATGAATCCAAACTCGGGTACTGGTTATAATGGCCATAATAATTTTGCATATTCAAACAACAACCCGAGCCAAGGCACTTATAATCCTCAAGCATACAGTCAGCAGCCCGGGGGTGGGTCTTATCCCAAACCTCAGTTTAATGGAACTAGCACCTACAGGGTCGCCGACTATTACAGCCCCAACATTCCAAATCACCCTCCCCGCAACGACAATATGGGACAACATCATTTTATCCGTTGAACGCAATCCACGATCCGACTAGAGTGCCATCAGAGCGTTTCTCGTATTAATTCGTGATGTATTTTGATTGCTCATATATATTGGTTATAATTGACAATTATATACCTACTAATGTGTATTAAATTAATTTGTGCCGAATTTAAGTGCCGAGTAATTCACGTTTATGTAATTGAATTATGTATTTCTTGTGAAAATATCCAAATAGCTTAGAACTATTTTGCTCTTGTAAACAATGATCCTTCTCTATTTTTGTTTTAAATACTTATTCGTTACTAGTTATGATAAATTATATATTGGAATAAAACAACACAGTATCCTTAATATAGATTTTTATTTTCTTTTCCAATAATTTATATTTTACATTACATTTTAATACATGATATCGGGTGTAAGTACCTTCGCGCTAAGTACACTTCATGGTATCTAAGTACTTTATGATTATGACATGATTTTTAAAATATAAGTACAAAAATACGAATGTATAAATATTATAAATGGTCTTTTATCTTTCCAAACATTGGTCCCAAATTGTATTCAACAATCACTGTATTGACGTAATATTAACTTAAAACTAAATTGCCTATAATAAACGTATCACGGAGTTTTATTTACAAATGATGATGTCGGAACTAGTTAATTCATTAGCGGCGGATGATATCGTCTTTCTATGTATGTGTGACTTATCGGAGTACTATAGGATTACCAACCCCGGAATTCAAATACTAATATTTGAAGTTAGAAAAACCAGGACAATTCAGTTTAAAAACAGGACGCATCTTTGTTTTAAAATAGCGTATACACTTGCGAGGCGAGACGCCGCCCCTATAGTAAGGACTGCAAAAGTGATGTGCGAATTTTAAAATACAGGACCTTACTTTAAAAACCCAGGACGCTGCTTAAAAACTATCTAGGACATCCCAGGACACTCTAAAACCAAGGATATGTCCTGGGAAAACAGGACGATTGGCAACTCTAGAGTACTACCACGCAGTGCAATACGCAGTGTGCATTGTGTATAGTGCGAAAAGCACTTCACAGTGCAGTGTGCAGTATTCACCATGCGACCTGCACCGCTCTATGTACTGTAAAGAGAACATTTCCGAAACAAAATCTCCATAGATATACATACTAATTATTTTACAATGAGCAATAATATGTTCTTTATATAACTAACGTTATTTTAAGTAAGAATGTTTGTACCAAAGTAAGTATATTAATATAGTTAGTACAATATCTAAACTGATTTTATAAATAGTAAAAATACTGATCGATTACAGTTACTAAATATAAATAATTAAATCTTTACAACTAAAATATAACTTTCTTCATAGACGACAACTAGCCAGTACAAACGTACTCATTATTCATATACAAACGCGAGGTTACTTACGTTTACTGTCTACAGTGCAAACGTGTTTAGGTGTTTAATAATATCACACAATATTTTCTATGTTTTAATACCTACATAGTTGCTCTGTAATACTATTCGAGTTTTTGTTAATGTTTTTGTTACGCGGAAACGACACGTTCGCACTAACATTATTAAAATCCACCAAAAATAATGTTTTTTTTTAATGCCTGGATAGGAGCGAGCAGGACGAGCAGACGGGCCATCTGATCGTAGTAGTCACCGCCGCCCATAGACTTCTGCAATGCCAGAACACAGCAGAGCCGCTGCCTACCGTTAAATTGTGTGTACAAGACGCATACAATGTACAAGTAAACAGAACGAACAGGAGTACAAGTTGAGCAATCGTATGGAACGAACAACCAAAGTGAGAGTGAGTTCACGTGCGGTGATTGGGCTGCACGGTAACGGGGATTGGTGCGGGCGTGGGGGTGCTGAAGGCGGGGGGCGCCCCGGCGTGTGCGACGGCCGGGGTGAGGGTGGTGGGAGCGGGAGACTCGCGCCCTTCGCCCTCCGCGTCGCGCTCCGCCACCTCTTCCTCGTCGATGATGGAGATGTCGCGGATGGACGGCCGGTGAGAACGACGCCAACCTAAAGATCAAGGCACCATTAAACACGTACTGACTTATACTAGATCAAGTTTTATATATAAATAATACTAGCCCTGTATTAGACATTGCCCCACTGCTGGGCACGGACCTTATCTACTAATGGCCTCCTCTACTACCATCGGTCTAATGCGTGTTGGCAGACTATTGTGTATTCTGCCAACACTTTGAATTTCGTATGAGAACTCTTAGGTAGCAGGTTTTCCTCACAATGTTTCCCTTCAGAGTAAGGCTGGCGATAATTAACCATGAATACACACATTGAAATAAAACGAAGTTTACGGATTATATCGCGGTTTATTTTACTTTTTTAAACTAGCACCAGCCTGGGATCCAATTATACATTTAATTAAATCGGAACCCAAAAGATCAAATGCCAGACCTCATGACACTGTGAGCTCTTTCTGCGTAGATCGGACTACATCAAAATAAAAATATAATATGAACTACATGGAGGGTAGAAACATTGCACTATACTTTCGAGATGACATACAAATCAGTCTCCCCCGTGACCATGAAGGCTGTAAAGTCTTCGAAACGTCGGGTTAAAAAAGTAAAATAAACCGCGATATTATCCGTAAACTTCGTTTTATTTCAATGTATAATATTCGCGTATATATAAGAAACCAGCATGAATACACACGTGACATTAGAAAAGTCAGAGGTGTATGCTATGTGAAAATACGTCTTTCGTCTTGACAGTCCGTACCGCAACCAACTTGGCTATCGCTGCTAATAAGATCATATTTTATTAGGCCTATTAAGGCTTAGTAGGTACTGGGCGTTCATTCATGATGTCAACACAGATTCCACACTTACTTACAATATTTAAAAAATATTATGGAATTGTTTGCAAAGCATAGTATAGCCTAATTATCCACGAGTAACTGTATAATAAAAGAAAGTTATCTTAGTACAGTACAAATCTACAGTTCAAATCTATAAGGTTAAAAAAATTAACGCTTCTGTAAGCGCAGTGCGTTTGATATTGACATCGGTAGTAAGTAGAGTTTCTATTACTAATAGTTAAGTCCAAAGTTACTATTTTTGCGTTCAAACAATTAACTGTAACTGTACCTATAAAAATATTAAATGTTACCGTAAATTGTTATATGGAATGGAGCCTGACCTTGCATTGGATTTTAACTATATTGCAGTAACAGTATTAAATCAAATGAAAATGACTTCGAGAAAATCGATTACCAAGTTTTATATAAGTGTAGTTTAACTCCGTACTACCGCTCTTTCTAAATCTTGCTAAGATCGCAATGAAATCTAATTATTAACAAGTTAATAACATTCAAGTGTAGCAAGCAGCCCTTGACCTGCACGTTACCATGACAGAATTACAAAAATGTAGTGTACGCGTCGTTTTTATTGCGTTTAATTAATTAATGCCGACAATGAACTTAAATAGTCTGTAATTCTGTGTAACATTTACATATTGTACCACTGCATGAAAATTAAAGTGGATTGATAAACTAAAAAACATCCTACATGCTAATAGCATTGAAATAACTATAAAACTAGTAGGTAATGTACTGTATGGCCTTAGATAAATCAAGAGACAGTAAATAAACTATCTTGGTTAATAACCAGTCAGTGTTTATATATGAGGCCAATGACAATAATTGGGCATATTAAGAATTACTAGAGAATGTAACTAATACTGATACTATGATGGAGGTCATTATTAGGTAGCGTTGGCACGCTACATAAGATTTTTTTCTAACACATTTCATCAATACACTGATAATAAACTTAAAAATAATAAGCAAAATTAAGCAGCAAATGTTACCTTCGAGCACAGGTGGCTTGGTGGTCCTGGAGAGAAGCTTGGGGCCAGTAATGGTAATAACAATGGCGCCAATAGGTGCAGTGATGGCGATAGACAGGATGCACACCGTGATCACTGTCTCCGCGTACTCCACCAGCTGGGGGTCGACTACCGCCATCTTGCGCACCTCATCCAGCGCCACTGGGGCCAACGCAGCCTACAACAAACATATCATGATATCACCTATATGCTATTTAACATCTTTCGTACATCATGTCACCTTCTTAGATTGGAAGGTTCTGGGTTAGATTCTTAGCTCGGACCGACATGTTACACATGTGAGTTTTAGAAGTGGATACATCAAAGAGGATCAATAGCCACCAGACATCTAATGCAAATAGTATCGTCAACAAAATAAAAAGCATGTCACGCCAAACTTACTTTGAATTGAGATAGGCCGGCAGATTATGAAATCTGATCGTAGCTAATAATCAGCAGTAGGGCTAAAGAGTATTTGCTGTTTTTTATTGCAGGTTTTCCAATTTTCATCTCGCGCTTCGTTGTGAGATCTTAATCAAATTTCTATGGGACCCTTAAAGGTAATTTTATCGAATACACAAAAACCATCCAAATTGGTCCTCATTTATACGAAATATTGTATAACAATGTAGCTCTAGTTTTAGTTGAGAACCTTTCCTTTTTAATTTGGTTATAATTCTCCAATATATGGATATCAATATCTCAGGGTATTTCTAGGAATACATCAATCTCTACGCTGAACCAGCTACACCCCATGTCTGGAAAGGAGGGCTCGATCTCCTAACAAGACATATTTTTAATTGGTCTGTAAGGGTAGGTACAAGTTTCTACTGTCGCCATGCATTAAAAGATGTTAAGCGTCAACGAATTCTATATTAGTTTTATGACCATTGAATATTTTTATGAGGGGATAATTGACTATTATAGTTCTTTTGTCATTGAAATATATACGATAAGCCAGTGTGTTATTTATGTTTATTACAACAGCTAACTGGGATATCATAAACGTTGGTTTTTGGGGTTTTAACATGGAGCATAAAGCCATAATGAAAGTTTGTTGGAACCGAGTGTTAGAACGCTCATTTAAGATTACGTTTGACTGAGCTGGTAACTTTCGTCCAGACAATTAAAAATGTTCATCATACTGCTAATTAGCACATTCACTGATTCTGTTATGTTTTTGCTCATAAGCAGTAAAAAAGCCAAAGATGGCAGTTAAAAATAGTAAGATACCATAATTCTGAGTCACTTTTAAAGGAATAGAGCTCGAACCTGCACGGTGGCCTTGGCCATCCAGGCTAGTCCTACGAAGATCTTCTCCTTCATGTTAAGGTTGCTGCGCACGGCGCAAGCGGAGGTGAGAGCGGCGCGTAGCACCACGCACGCTGCCAGTATGCCGCTGCCCACTACTACCAGATGACCTGGCAACTCAGAGATCTGCATACCAAGTATAATATATTAATAATAATTAAGTTTCAATCATTATTATAGTAATATACAAATAAAATAAATGAATAACACCCAACAGTCACATACATAGGTCGTGGTTATTAGGAACTACGAGACACTTTCGGTCTCACAACACTCAGTCGCAAAACAAGTATAAATTATGAATCATGCAGACAGCCTCCGTGGCGCAGTTGGCGAGTAGCCGGCTGTGAAACGAGAGGCCATGGGTTCGATTCCCAAATGTTTGTGTGACAGATAGATATTTGTGTCCAGGGTCTGGGTGTTGTGAGACCGAAAGTCTCTCGTAATCCTTGATACCCACAACACCAGACTCTTTCTTAGTGTGGGGTCGGGGCTATGTGTCTGACTGTTGGATGTTATTTATTTATGTAAAATTGTCTCCATGTGGTAATCGATCCCACTGTCAAGTGTTAGCTTCTCCAAGTAATTTGTGCTGTAGCGTCTTGTTTTATATTAAGCTACTCGACCACTGCGCAAGAAAAGCTAACAAACAGCATAGTACTCCTTCATCGACAAAACGGCAATAGTCTAACTACTGCAACCACATTACAATGGCCAAAATTAGGAATTGAAACTTTGAACTTAATCGGTTTCAAGTCCACTACCGTTAGATCGATAATGTGACTTAGTTTTTTGTGTCAGAGTTCTTATTGGCCATCTTTATTTCTTATCTTTCGCTTTGTTATAGATAATATTAAGTGATATTGGGTTTTTCTATCTAGAAATTCTCAGTATTAGCCCGGAGTCTGGAACCTGTGCCCGGTATGGCGATAGGCTCGCCCCCTATCACATTATGGGACCGAAATTCGTAGAAAATTGGGTGTACTGGTTACACCTCTGCCTACCCCTTCGGGGATTACGGGCGTGAGTGTATATATATAATAAAGGTCGAAACTACTCTACTTAGTATAAATCAATAATTCATATTAATTTATAATTTCTATTTCGCTATCGCGTCAAGTGGAAACTCAGTGTTTGCAATTTCATAATTTTAATTGGTCTGTCAGTATTACACGAATGTATTTTTCAAAGTGCATGTCTTTTTAGAACAGCTGTAGTAGTTAAAGTTACTCTTATAAATTTAATTATTATTTCAGACATATTTTTTATTAACTGACCACAACTTGTGCTCCTGTGACTCCGAACAGCATAGGCTCGAAGAACATCCAAAATATTTCAAAGGCCGTCGCGACTGGGTTGTCATCTAACTCCCAGCCCAGATCCACCCAGTTCTTGCACGCCATAAAACCGAACGCAATCACCGCCAGGGGACCTGAAAATAATTTAATATTATTTATACAGACTTTTAAATTTTCAATCGATTTTTAAATTAAATTTTGAATTTTTTCATGGAAAAAGTACAAAGCATGAATAAATGATAAAATGCAATACCTGTACGGAAAATATTTACAATTATAATAGTACCAATACCAAAGATTCATTGGAAATTGATTTCACTATCAAGTGAAAACGGTTGCCATTCATAACAAGCCATTGTTCGCGCATTATAGCGCGGAAACAATCATCCATGCCTATGGTTATTGAGATCAGAAAACACTGGCAGCCTAGTGGGAAAATATCTATTGATTTCTTTCTTTGGTGAGTAATAATGCATAAGTACTGGTTGCTAACAGACTTAAAAGAGGGGAAAGTTCTCAAATCAACATATATTTATTTCCTTTACGTTTTTTCTATATTTTTCGACGAATAAACCAACAGAAAGAATAAAAAATGTATGGGTTTAACCTGGAAGTTAGTTCTTAATAAATTTATTTAAGATCTGAGGACAGAGTACAAAATGAGAACCTTGTATCCCAATACAAAAATTATTACAAAGGAGAATAGTTTATTAAAAACCTAGAAGTATTTTTGAAATCGATGCTAGTCCATTTGACTAGCTACTTACTGCACTGACATCTTATTATACCATTATTTTTTTGTACTTTATGTAAGTAATGAATATTATTATTAGATTTCTAATATCAATTTCCAAAGTAGCTTAGTTCAATTTTAAGTTTTTGTAGTAACAAAAAAACCGCAAGTTTCTTTTTGAAATTACATTTTTCACGCTTTCGTATTGTAACCATTTTAATCCAGTATGCTAACAACCAATTTTGTAATAATTCTTTAATCAATAAATAGTTGTTTAGAAACTGTTTGGTGCAACTTTCATTTCCATTTTAATGCGTGCCGTTCGCTGTTAGTATCGCATACACAAATACCATTCATTATATAAGTACTCGTACCTATATCATGGTATCGATATTAAAAAATACATGCTATCGTGAATGTATACTTGTACTAAAAATAAAAAGGTTTTTTTTTATGTATACTCGGACGGTTTTCACAACCTTTATTCTCTGAATAGAAATATTTATGATGTAACTAACTATTAACCTTGTATAAATAGAGGTTATTAATATATTAAGTTCGACTCATTTACTATATTTCAACATTGAAGTCAATTGAATTTTAAAATAGTAATAATAATAATGACTTCCGACCGATTTCGGTCATCGCGACCTCTTCGACTCCTAAGAAAATCGGATTCAATTATACGGAAGCAGTCAAGTGCGCGAATATGTTAGGTTGCGACAGTATAGCCCCCCATAGAAATGGGCCGCTACAAGGCACCAGGCGCAGGGGTGGTTCTGGCAGGAATTCTAGCACTCCATAAAATACCCCGGGATCGTTCCGTGAGCGTTGAAGAAGGCCACCGCAGGGTTTAATAAAAGGGTGCGACAGCATTCTCGCAAATGCAGACGCACACACTCGTCCATCCTCTCCCTGATTCAGTGGAACAGAAAGCCGCCACAACTAAAGGAGGAGAGGTCGGACGTGTCTGGCCGACGGCAACTATATGCCCTCTAACGTCACTAGGCGATTTACCTTGCCTTGCTGAATCGCCGAGTCCTCTACCCCCTTTCCCATATCTGTATTGGGCTGCCTTTCTCGCCGGATAAGACTTTTGGGAATCTTGCGGGAGGGAGCCGCATTTAGAGGAGGGAATTTGTGTTGGAGAAGGGTAGTACCCCGGCCACGGATTGGGAAAGGGGATACCACCTTGGTTATTAGAGTGCTTCGAGTTTGCGTACTCGTACATTCCAGGAATTGGAAAACCCCTGAAAGGCACTTTAATACAGTACCGGATCCTCAACATAATTTTGCAAAGAGGCGGGGGGAAGCGGCGAAGGAATTTAAAGGCGGAGTGATGGCTTTGGGAGACACCATTAGCTCTAAACATCAATAAATAGGCGAATATCAGTTTATCATTTTCGACGTATACTAAACCAATTAAGTAGAATCAAGTAGTATAAAGAACCAAGGAAGTAAGCAAGGAAGAGATTCGTTTTATCCAAGGAAGATATAAAGATCTAAAATAGTTATATACCCGCGCCTCCCCAGCCGATTTCCTCTGAGCCCAGCACAGAGACAAGTCCTCCGGTGAGCAACAAAAGGACTCGCAGTGGTACAAGGAAAGCATCATTACGTTCCGGCACGTACTTCACCAGGTAGCCACACAGCACACCGAAGCCGATGCCGCCGATCACACTTAACGGACCCTGAAAACATACTGACGGTTAATATTGCTTATGAACACCCTGTTAGCGAAAAAAACAATCTCAATCGCGAGACAGATATTACGAGTAATCATTCTAATATATACATATCCATATTTTGTCCATAAAATTGAGCAGTTGAGCACATTGGTTTCATCAATAGAGTCATCATTATAAAAATACTTAAAAATCAAATGAAATAAATGAACCTAAATTATTGAAATGCACCAAAAAAGCTGATAGGCAATCCTAGTAGTTCAGAATGTTTATTTTTATTTCTATCTCGCCTCAGCGTCAAGTATGTCATAATTGGTGTACAGCGACATTGGTGACAGTATAATAAAACATGGATTTATTGAAATGATAGTAAATATTTGTATGTCGAAAGTTGCTAATAGCCGGTATTCTGTTAACAATTTTAAAATGACAAACACACATGACATTATTAAAGATTAAAAACTATCTTTCTGTAAATTGAAGCTGGCTGTTTATAATAGTTTTATATTTGAAATTATTTATTTGACAGTGTTCTTTTACTCGATGTGATTTGATTTTTTGCTATTCCGTTCTTGGTTGTCTAATATACTACTACAATATGTTATAATGGTTTTAATGGACCTAACAATGGTTATGGGCCCAGAATAGTGAATTTCTGCGGATTGATATAACTGAAAGTAGTGCGGGAAGATGAATTCCATCATGAAATTCGAACCGCTAGGAAAAGATAACTATGATAGTTGGCGTATCCAAATGCAAGCGTTTTTGGTGAAAGACGGAGGTTGGAAATACGTAAACGGAAAAGCTCAAAAACCTGGTGAGCTAATTGAGGCTGAAAAATGGGAAGAGGAAGACGAAAAAGCCAAGGCTGATCTAGTCCTATCGATCAGTGCAAGTGAGTTGCGGCACGTACGAGGGTGCACAACATCACAAGAAGTTTGGTTAAAATTAGAGTCTGTATATGCTTCAAAAGGTCCTGCTAAGAAGGCAACACTATTAAAGAGACTCATGTTGCACAAAATGAAAGAAGCTGAGGATATACGAAAACACATGGATACATTCTTCGATGCTGTTGATAAACTTGCAGATATGAATGTTGGAATTCATGATGATCTTTTATCAGTAATGTTGTTGTATAGTTTACCTGAGAGCTTAGAAAATTTTAGATGTGCTATTGAATCGAGAGATGAATTACCCATACCTGAAAGTTTGAAGGTGAAAATCTTAGAACAGTACGAGTCAAGAAGACACGGCGAAGTACGAGAAGGGATGATAGAAAGAGTAATGTATACAAATCGAAAAGAGAATCGAGCAAGTTCGAGCCAAACTGGAAGAAAAAGATTTCAGATGAAATGTTTTAAATGTCATCAAGTGGGACATAAGTTTTCAGAGTGTCCAAGAAATGCAAAAAATAAGTCTAATTACGTTAATGTTGATGAAACTCTAATAAGTCTTAATATTTCAGGCGCTGACACGGATGCGTGTAAGGTAATAAATATACAAAAAGACGATTGGGTTATCGACAGTGGGTGCACATCGCATCTATGTAATAACGCGAGTAAATTCGGCGACACTTTGACACAGTCTAATGGTATATTGAATTTAGCGACAAATGTAAGTACTAGCGTAACAGGTAAAGGTACCGTCAGATTATCGGCATGCAATGATCACACAAAAAGCGTAATTGAATTCCGTAATGCACTATATGTACCGGAATTGCGAACTAATCTTATTTCAGTATCTAAAATTACAGATAGCGGTTATGACGTCACTTTTACTAGGGATACCGCTAAAATTATAGGTAAAAATGGAAAAGTTAAGGTGACCGCTTATCGCAAAGGGAATTTATATTGTATGCGCGAATGTGAATCTGCATACACTATGAGCTCGGAATTTAATTTACAAATTTGGCATGAGCGATTGGGGCATCTAAACGGAAAAGATGTAGTTAAACTTCTCAACAAATTAGGTGCGAGTATAGATATAAATGAGGTACGAAAGTTACGTGATTGCAATATTTGTGCTAAAGGTAAGATGACTGCACTTCCATTTTCGAATTGTACTGAACTCTCTAATGAAAAATTAAAGATTATCTATTCTGATATAGTCGGCCCTATGAAGTGTGAATCTAGAGAAGGGTCAAAATATTTTATAACTTTTATAGATGACTGTACACGATGGTGCGAAGTATATTTTTTGTCATCAAAAAGTAAAGCTTTGGATGCTTTTAAAATATACAAAAGTAATGTTGAGAAATTGACAGGTTTCAAAATCAAATACTTCCAGAGTGATAATGGTGGTGAATATTGCAATAAAGAGTTTGATGAATTCTTGCGTCAAGAAGGAATATCACGAAGGCTCACAGTTGCTTATACACCCCAGCAGAACGGAGTGGCGGAGAGAATGAACAGGACGCTGGTGGAAATGGCCAGGTGCATGTTATTTAATTCTGATCTTTCCAAATGTTTCTGGGTAGAAGCGGTGGATACAGCATGTTATGTCAGAAACCGTTGTCCAAACAATAAACTTGGAGGTGGTATTCCGTATGAGAAATGGTTTGAGAAACCAGTTAATATCGAACATATTAGAAGATTCGGAGCCAGAGTACATGTTCTAGACAAAGAGCCAAACAAGGATAAATTTGCTGCTAGAGGTATATCAGGTATGTTCATTGGTTATCCAAAAATGAATAAGGGATACAGAGTATGGATACCGGAGAAAAGAAAGTCACTGATTGCTAGAGATATTAAATTCCATAAAGATGTGCAATCAGAGACTGGAGGTCCAGAAGAACGTAGCTCGTCGGACAACATCAATGATAAAGAATTTATAGAAGTGATTTTTCTGAAAGAGAAAGAACACGATACATTGGAGAGAAGGCAAGAATTTCAAGAAGGAAATTTAGATAATTGCAGTGAAAATATAGGCGAAGAGAACCAAACAGAGATGTCACAAATTGAAGGACCCACAATATTGAAACGAGCCCAAGGTCGTCCAAGATTATTGCGTACTGGAAATGTCGGCCGTCCTAAGAAAATGTACAAAATGGTTGAAGTGGAGCCTATGCAAGTGCAAGCGGAACAACCGCGGCAATTAGAATTGAATCATGAGGCATGTGATATTGATTCTGAAAATTCCGAGGATTCTTTTGCGGATTGTACTGATTTTATAGGAATGACCGAAATTTCTCTAAAAGATGCTTTAAATGGTGAGGAAAAAGAAACATGGGAGGAAACAATATTAACAGAAATAAGAAGCTTAATAGAAAAAGAGACGTGGGAATTAGTAAAGAGGCCGAAAGGTATAAATGTCGTTGGTTGTCGATACATTTTGAGTAACAAGCTTCAGGTGGACAAAATAATAAAGAAAAAGGTAAGATTAGTGGCACAAGGATTTAGTCAACGATTTGGAGTAGATTATGAAAAAACTTTTGCACCAGTCGCCAGACTACAGTCAATTAGACTAATGGCTGCTTTGGCTGTTGAACTGGGAATGGAAATACACCAAGTAGATATAAACACGGCGTATTTGAATGGTTTTTTAGATGAAGAAATCTACATGAAAACTCCGAAGCTGTTAAAAGAATGTCTAATCAAGCTCACAAAGTCTGAAGGAGAGGACAAAATGACTGTAAATCGAGCAAAGAAAATGTTAGAACAAATAGAAGACGGGTGTGATACTTGTCTGCTAAGAAAATCCTTATACGGATTA
This sequence comes from Laothoe populi, assembly GCA_905220505.1. NCBI lineage: Eukaryota > Metazoa > Arthropoda > Insecta > Lepidoptera > Sphingidae > Laothoe > Laothoe populi. The sequence goes on along the minus strand of HG992151.1, from coordinate 10,077,679 downwards.
AAGCAGGCTGGCCGCCAATGGAATATTCGACTAGATGAAAAACTCAAAGAAATGGGGTTGATGCAGAGCCTGAACGAACCATGTCTTTATTTCAAGCAAAGGGACGGAAAACATTTATATGTATTAGTTTACGTCGACGATATTCTCATTGCTTCAGAAGAAAAAGATTGGATATCAAATTTTAAAAATAATTTATCCAAGGAGTTTAGTCTAAAAGATTACGGACAGGCAAAGTATATTCTTGGTATAGATTTCACTCGACTTGGAGATGGAGACAATGGAGATTAATAGTACAAAAACTAGTACGATGAAAATGAGTAGTAGTGACGAGACTCGGGAGAAATTGCCATTTAGGGAATTGATTGGTTCATTAATGTATATAAGTATTGGCACTCGACCCGATATAACCAATTCCGTCGCTAAGTTGGCCCAATTTACAACTTGTCCTGAAGTGTGTCATTGGAAAGCAGCTAAACGGATCTTACGTTACCTGAAAGGAACTTTAAACTATCGGCTTATGTTTAGAAAAACAGGTAAACATATACAAGGTTTCTCGGATGCAGACTGGGGAAATTGTTTGATAGACCGACGTTCATATTCTGGATATGCTTTTATTTTAGGAGGCACTTGTGTTTCTTGGCAATCTCGTAAACAACGAACAGTAGCTACTTCGAGTTGCGAAGCTGAATATGTCAGTTTGTCGGAGACTATGAAGGAAGCAGTTTATATGAACAGTTTACTGAATGAAATAGGACTTTCAAGGTATAGTAAAGTGACTGTGCATGCCGATAATCAGGGTGCGATATTTTTGGCACAAGATCCCTTAAATCATGCTCGTAGTAAGCACATTGATATTAAACATCATTTTATAAGGGGCGTATTAAAAAATAATAATGACATAGAGCTGCGACATGTACCTACTGTCGATATGGTCGCTGATATATTGACTAAACCATTACCTCGAGTCAAACACGCTCAGTGTGTCAGTGCTTTAGGTATTAAAGCTTCTTAATACTTGTATTTGAATTCTGTTTTAGTAGCTTCAATTTAAAGGGGCGTATTAAAGATTAAAAACTATCTTTCTGTAAATTGAAGCTGGCTGTTTATAATAGTTTTATATTTGAAATTATTTATTTGACAGTGTTCTTTTACTCGATGTGATTTGATTTTTTGCTATTCCGTTCTTGGTTGTCTAATATACTACTACAATATGTTATAATGGTTTTAATGGACCTAACAGACATAAGGTCTAGAGTTCGGGTAGGATGTTGGGCCATTTTGCGGCCTTCTGAGTAATTTCATACTAGACCCTCGACTTCTTGCCCAAGGCGTAGTGTGAAGAAACAGGCCGGCATAATTGTGTTGAGTAGCGGGGATAGATCCTCTCTCGCTACTCGATACTCTAATTGGATCGCACTGCGCTTACCATCAGGTGCAGTGGGGTCACTTTGCCGTGCTAAGATAAAAACAAAAAACATAATCTAAGTTTGGTCAACATTCAGACGCACTATCAATTAAATATAAATATTGGCCCTCAGATCTGATGATATATAAAACAAACCATATTGATTCAAATGTGTACACATTTTGATGTCTATTCCTGTGGAATATGATGTATATGTATACTATAGGGTTTACATATCATTATTTATAGTTAATTTATTTGAAAGCACATGGCAATATTTAAAACGATTCGTTAATGTCGTTTGAACGAATGTGGGATTTCCAGTACTATATAAAATAATAGTAGGTTTACACAGATGTTAGTCAAACAGTTTTAAAATAAAATATATACAGAGAACTACAGGTGACTCACATACAGTTTGCGAATGTGAATTTGTAAATCTATGAGTTCCATATGGAATATGTCTAAGCAACACATTTCATGAATCAAGAAAGTATATTGGACATATGGACGTACCCTAGCTTTGTTTTTAGGTTTATTGTCATTCATTTATTGTCTTCGATTCCCGGTATGTTAACGTCAATCAATTATATACCAGCGTTTAAATCCATTCATAAGTAATCAAACATATTTTTTTATCAAAATCAGTGCAGTAATCAGTGTAGTAGTGCTCGAACAAATAAATAGATAGTTATAGTTTTTAACACAGGTGTCACTTGATCACTATCGCTCATGCACATCCCAAAACAATCTTGGGAATTTTGATAATTTTCTAGTGTGTAGTAGGTGTGGTAGTGCCACATAGTAAAGAATTTTGTCTACAGTATGAATAGACCGGCTCAAATGGAGTTATTAGTAATAATACTTCAGTTATTGCATTAGCACTATGTCACAGAAAACTGGCATAAAGTGAAAGCTTGCTGTTGTATTTATTATGGCGAATGAGATTGTCGGAGAACCAAATCCTCGTTTCCTATCCACTCCCTCATTCCTTTCCTTTACGATAGCCCTCTATGATTCTTCGGCTATCTCATAGCAGGACTAATACAAATTTAAAAAAATTAAAAAACTGTTTCAATGGTTATGTTTTATACAAATACTGTTGTTCCCCTATTTGATCCCATTGAAGGTAGAATTTATAAAAATCCTTTATGTCCGTTTTCGAGGAACAAAATCAATTAATAAAAATATAAATACCTACGATACACTCACGCTTGTAATCCCCGAAGGGGTAGGCAGAGGTGTATCCAGTACACCCACTTTTTGCCGAATTTATTAAGGTTCCATAATGTGACAGGAAACGAGTCTATCGTCATACCGGGCATAATTCCAGACGCCGGGCTGATACCGAGTATTTCTAAATAGAAAAACCCAATTTCACTTTACCCGATGTGAGGATAGAACCTGAGACCTCAGCACAGCAGTCGTAACGCACGCGCAATTACAACTGCGCCACTGAGGTAGTCGAGATAATAAATGTAGATATAGATTGCTTCTATTAGCCCAGTAAATTTATTTACTGTTCTACCGCTGCACTGCACTATAGGAATTAGGGCTTAGTTTGCAAAGTAGGCATAATTTGGTGTGGTAGACATCACATAACTTTAAAATTATTATTATGTAAGTAGTATGCAAATGTATGCAGGTTTCTTATTTTGTTTTTGTTCATTATTAAAGCAAGCCAAAATTTATACACACGTTACTTTAGAAAAGTCAGAGGTGTATGCCATTTGGGCTGGTTTTGGAACTTCTCGATATTCTCTGACAGACAGACTCTGTCTCGACAGTCCGTACCACTCCAAACTAGTTTATCACTACTTTTAGAAATAAACAAGTGCATTATAAATTCAACCTCTTTGAATGTGGTATCGAGAACTTCTAAAAGAAAATACTGATTATATTGTGTTTTAATAATTGAATCAGGTTTAATCGTGATACTGCTTACAGATTGTCGTATTAATAATGTCGAGGTGTTGGTCGGGTGCGTCATTAAGTTTGAAATGTTTATATCTATGCGACGAAATTCTGTCCAACTGTTTAAAATGATTCGGATATCAGCAAATAAACCCACCTGAATAATATTCATTGTCATAGAGGAGTTAGCGAACATGATGGAGGAAACGATGCCGAAAACGGCTACACTGGCGGCGTCATCGACGCCCGACACGGCGAGCACCAGCGTCGGTATACCTTTCGACACACCGTACCCCTTCCCGCGGAGTCGGAACAGGCACGGAACTATCACTGCGGGAGACACTGCCGCCACGACTGAGCCCAGAAGGAACGCTGCAAATTTCAGTAGCTTCTTTACCTATATTTTAGTTAAGGTATTCCGAGGAATACCAGTTACATTTACATACTATGGCTAATAGATATTTGCTCAGTTGCTAAATAAAAATACAGTATTGTTAGTAATCAGTATTGTGGAAAGCTATGATAAAACCGTCGATACTTTGATCTAATTTCAATGTAGATATAATTAATAAGTTAAACAAAACACCAGGAAACATGTAATATAAGATTTAAAAAGCTACCATGAATATTTATTTCAGAAAAATGTTGTCGTTAGGCTGAAGCCGCGAGCAAAAGTTATTGTAAACAAAAAATAATTTATTATGTACCTTGGGGACGCATGGGTGGAATTGTAAAGAGTTCTGAGAAATAAAGCAGACTTCTGATGGTCACAACAAGCGTTAAAGTGTTATTGTCACTGCGACTGCCCGATTGTTCGCACTACGTAAATAGATTTCTGCTCATTTGACGGTAGCATCAGTAGCTAGTTTATTATAGTGTTGATAGACATCTATGTCACTGACGCTTGAAGCGGCAGTCAGAAGTATGCCTTAATATTATACTGGGGTCTAATTATCGAAATTTAGTGTTACAATAACACATAATTTTCACCTAAACCATTACCCATTAGTACTCAGAATCATAGCTCGAAGTAATAATTACCTACGTGTCTTTATGAATTGATGTACAGATTATATAAAATAAAATAAAAATATAATATGTTATGTTACTTACCCCAATCCCACGGTAATCCAAGGAAGAAAAAGGCCAAAACAGCGCATAATACGCATTCGAACGTCCACGGTATCAAAGCCAGCTTGATAACGGTTAAAAAATATTTCTTTAAAGCTATCGGATCCAAATCTAAACCAGCTCGAGTTAAAATAATCGTAAGCGCAATTTTTCTGAAATTAAGAGAATTTTCATATTATTGTTTTATCCTCGTGGTCAAACCGGGTAGTCTAACAAGTTTAACTAAAAGAAATCACTTTCTTGTAAGCAAATTGTTTTGAATAATTAATAGTATTTAGTAGGTATTTATACTGGGCACAATTCCAGACTCCGGTCTGATACTGAGTATTCCTAAATAAAAAAACCCAATATCACTTTACCCGACCCGGGGATCGAACCCGAGACCTCAGCACAGCAGTCGTAACGCATGCCCATATATGTATAGATCATTGATTTGAGTTCTATTGCGTTAATAAAGACCCCCAATCATAGTTTTTCTCATAAATCTTCCATGTACAGACAGCGATCAGTTACAAAAAAAACAGTTACAGTTTTGGCTATACTTTGAATGAAACTTCAGTTATGTTAGAATGATTTCATACCAGGCAATAGTTTCCGCAATTTTCCTTTTTTTAATGCCTGAATAGGCAGACGAGCAGACGAGCCACCTGATGGTAAGTAGTCACCGCCGCCCATAGACTTCTGCAATGCCAAGGCACAGCAGAGCCGCTGCCTACCGTTGAATTACCGTTGAATGTCATGAATTAACTTAATTTGGTATTCGTTACCTACTGTTCCTAATAATATAACAGCGAATCTGTTGATTCCACTTGTTAAATATCTATATTTGTGCGGCCGCGCCTGTGAGTCCTGTTCCTAACTACAGAATATCTGTGAGGAAGAATTGATTGTATAATTTACTTAACAACATATCGAACCATTACCTAATATACGAACAGACATGAAGATACGTTTCGTCAAAGTTGACGAATCCGATGTTTTTCATAATAATTCCAACGAAAAGCATTCCTATGAGCGCGGGCAGCGTGGTAACTTTCATCATGAGCCATCCGCCGAAGTGTGCGGCGATGGTGAGTACAGCGAGCATGAACAGCTGTCCGCCCGGCGCCGCCGTGTCGCCCATCACGATCCATATCGTCACCCAAACCAACAGCCCTGCCCCAAAGATGTCACATCATCAAGGTACTCTTTCTATTACACAAACCGACCTACTTTTGACACTTTCTAATTCAATATTTTAAAGACAAGTCCCTTGAGCAACGCCTGCTTTATTGGTTGCATTTATTCAAATTACACACGTGAAAGTTTAAATGGAAGGTTAAGAATTTTTGTGTCACTGATTTTTATAGATAAAAATAATATGAAAATATTAATTAGTATTTAAAGTTTCTTACCGATTAGTAGTACCGAAATATTTTGTGCAAACGTTCGGTAAGATGGACATAGTGGGTAAGGGCATATTTTTTGCCAATGCGGTGGCTCCCACGATGGAATTCCGGATTCTTCTTGGTGGCACTTAGCACAACATGCAAACCACCACGATCTGAAAAATAATCATCAATTGACGTATTACAAGTACATTAAATTGTAAATTCCAAAGTAATTTTGTTTAAACGTGTTAAAAATGGCACCTTTCGATGTGTTCGCTTTGGTGTGACAGTGCTTTCTTAGAATATACGGAGGATGTGGTCGAGTATTTCTTGAACCTGCCTTCGATGTGCCCTTGTCGATCTGAGGAGCAAGCGGACGACCGTCAGCTTTTAGATAGCATGTTGACTGTTGAGTGCGGCAATCGATTAAATTGTTCGTGTGAACTACCGGCTGTCCTCAAACAACAGCTGTTCTCTTTTACATTGTGTGTGTAATCTTAGGCAATAAATAAACTGACCTAGTGACATGATAGAAATAGTGAAAAGTAAGACCGAATTACTGTATATTACATTTTGCAAATTATTAAATTATGTAACGACTGGAATTACAGCTGAGCCGATAGAAAACCGATTGAAAATAGTATCATAAAAAAAATAACATGTTTACCCCAGGATGTATCCATTTCCGCAGCCATGGCATTGTGAAGGTTGCTTTTGCGGCGAGAAGGGCCCTCCGCCTGTGCTGATACGCGGCCATTCCTTTGAAATAAAAATAATTATATAATCGTTTGTTGTTGTGTTTACTACTTATTGTTCAATAAAGACTCACAATATGACAATATGATTTTATGGATATATCTAAGTACTAGTCATTATTGTGTTTATAATGAATAAAATATTGGACGTCTTTCGAAAATCTTTTACCTAACATCAAATTTGTATTGTGTATTTAACGGCAAAGAAAAACATTGTGGGGAAATCTGCATATATGAGAACTCTCACAAGAAATGTGAAGGTATGTGAAGTCTACCAACCCTCATTAGGCTAGCTTGGTGGTAGTGGACTAAGGCCTAACCTCTCTCAATAGTAGAGGAGGCCCGTGCCCAGGAGTGGGACTCTGTTTAACAGGTTTAATTATTATGTTTGTCGTACATAATAATAAAAGTCGTATGTCAGGACTATAAAGAGTCTCGGGTTTTTGGAAGGCGTGAATATTATTATTATAAGGACAATCATCGCACAACCCATAAAAAATGCTCAGTGTTTCAAAAAAGCCCTTAGAATATGCCAACTCAATCGCTATATAAACATATATTAATTTCTTAAAAAAGTTTATGTGCAGATAATATACCGATATTTAATACAAATTGTCTGGAAATCTACTAAGTCTATGAATGTGTTTCCTATACTATAATAAGTATTATGGAATTCTGACAAAACAGCCATTTTCGACTTTCTTTACAGTATAATATACCAAAGAAGAACCACAAGAAACGCTACGCCTGTTAAACCACAGCTTTAACCGGTGTTTCAATGGAGCTGTCAACGTCTACGTCGTCAAGGTCATTGGCATGGAGAATAGTATTAAAATTAAATTTTCCATGGTGCGTCTTACATATACGGGTATGATCTCTGCAAATCTGTTCAACTCATTTTTGCGCGTGTTGCTCTGAATGCATGATGTGGTTGTATACACACAATGACTGAGTGTATGTCAATAAGTTTATAACGACGAATGATGTATAACTGGCACACAAATCATAACTATTATTATATTTACAAGTTCAAGCACACATAGCAAAGTGTGTATAAATGAGTCTAACAAACTATAAAATATTATTATGATTCCATATCAAAATTCTTAATGTAATTTTGGGTCCTTGCGATACAAGCTTTGCTTAGTGCAAGGGCCAACGGCTACCAGTGTTTATTTTGCTATAACAGCTCTTGTAATTGTTATCATTATTAACCTTTACTCGTAGCCGATCACCGGTGTGCTACGAGTACAAGGTAGATTCGACTCCGATGCAACGGGTATCACAGGTGCGTGATTTGGGGGTGGTTCTCACTCCAGACTTGTCATTCCGTGGTCATATTACCAATATATGCAAGAAAGCATAACGGAATCTCGGTTTTGTGTTACGACAATCCAAACACTTCACCAATATCACTACCGTCAGGGTGCTATATGACGCTCTGGTCCGGAGCCAACTAGAGCATAGCGGAGTCATATGGTCCCCTCACGAGGCAAAGTATGCGATCATGTTAGAACGGGTCCAGAACAAGTTCACGAGGCACCTGTACTTGAAACTTTATGGTGTATATCCACTATATCCGCTGATGTACCCCACATTGTTCGTACTGGGCATGGTCGGGTACAACGAACTGAGGGTGCGGCGCGAGATCGCCCTCGCGTCGTACGTGGTGAAGCTGTTGCGTGGTGTCGAGCATAACCCGGGGGTTCTGCGCCGCCTGTGCCTGAGCGTGCCGGACCGGTACGTGTGGAGGCGGCGCCGCCCGGCGCTGCTGGCGGTGCCGACGGCCAGGACTAACCTCTTGGCCAAGACGCCTCTCACCCGAGCTATCTATACTTCTATACTATTATATAAAGCTGAAGAGTTTGTTTGTTTGTTTGCTTTGTTTGTTTGTTTGTTTATTTGAACGGGCTAATCTCAGGAACTACTGGTTCGAATTGAAAAAATCTTTTAGTGTTGGATAGCCCATTTATAGAGGAGCACTATAGGCTATATAACATCACGCTATGACCAATAGGAGCGGAGCAGCAATGAAAAATGTTGCAAAAACGGGGAAAATTGATTCCTTTTGAGAGCTTCCGTTTCGCAACGCTGCGTTAACGGTTAAAGTTACATAACAATCATGTACTACTAAATTGTTCCTCTTAAAAAGTTCTAAAAAAAGTCCGCGATAGCATATGTCTATCTATTTCGGTTGGCTCACTATAACCTTTTTAATGGTTATCGAATTTATTCTGAAACAATGCATTATTTGGAAAGGGGTTTTTATAAACATGGTATTAATCCTTATCCAAATAAATAATTAATTTTGAACAAAGTTGCCCTTTACGTCATTTGATTTCAATGAATATCTTAGGAGATATAACAGTTTTAAAATATCTCAAAAATTAATATTGTTGTTTGTATGTCTGTTTCTTACCTTTTCATGACTAAACGGGTGAACGAATCCTAATGAAATTCAGTAGAGGGATAGATTATATACTAGGAAAGGGCATAGGGTATCTTTTGTCTCAAAAAATTATCTTGAAAGGGGTGAAATAGAGGTTAAAAGTTTGTATGGGCAATCCGTAATACTTCAACTTAGGGATCTGAAAATTCATATTTAGGCTTTTAGTAAAAAATAAAGAAATACGTGTTTCAACGTTTTTACCAAATCATCCCTTAAAGGGCGAAGTGAGGAGTTAACTTATGAGGTATTCTTTAAATGTAATCTCAAGCTTCAGGCACAACACTTTTTTTTTTGTCGCGGGGAAAGCATTTTATTACTCCCGTCCGCTTCGGGGGGAAGCGGAATGAGAATAAAAAGGTTATGCTGGACTAGCCGGTCTTACGACCCAGCACCCCCTCGCCCGGATGATGGCTATCCGGGCTGCCGCTGGGCCGAGTCCCTACTACTTATGTACACCCAACCGGACACTACCAGCTAAAATCCCGCGGTGGCCTTCTTCCACACTTACGGAGTGATCCCGGGGTATTATAAGGAGTGCTAGAAGTTTAAGTTAGGAGTTGTGCCTGTCTAGCCATCTAGACAGTCACAACACCTGAGATTCAAGAAGATCGCTATAGGTGTCTCAGTGCAGAAGACAACTCCTTGCATTGATACTTCTGCTCCCGAAAATAACCTCCACGGGGGCGGAGCCGCGAGCAACAGCTAGTTCAAACTATAAATGTGGTGCATGTCAAAACGGATGTTTTGTCATGTAACTGGAGTGAGCTCGCAAAAATGTTGTTATATATACATATTATGTTATTTGTTATACTTAGTTTAATTTATGCTGTGCGTAATTATAGTTGTAGGTTTTGTTTCTTTTTTTTTTCTAGATTTGTTTTATAGTCCCGCCAGTTGAATTGGGTTTATCCTGTAATAACTGTGTGTGTTGAATTAAGAATAAATAAATACATAAATAAATAAAATCATAAAAATTTTATTAGTTCGTAAACCAACAGTTTTGTAATTAAATAAATAAAGAAATATCATTAACATAATGTTAGTAGTATTAATTTATATTTTATTATGGATTATTTCCTAAAAGCGTATCTATGTTAATATCACCGTTAAGTCTAGAACTCGCATGATATTTAAAGGCGTGCTTTATTGCTACTTTAATTAATTTATGTTGATGAAATACTGAGCTAGTCTAGCCATGTCTCTTGACTAATTTGGTAAGTGTAAATTAGTTGATAACTCATTTAGCAGGAGCCAATCAAAAGGTCGAGTTTAGCATGTTTTTGTTGTTTTACGTCACATGTGTATTCCTGGTATTTTTGTGAATTAATTATGTTCATTATAAAATTAGTCTACAGAATGCTAAGTCAGGCGAGACTAATAAAGTAGTAGCTTCTTCACTTTATCTTGTTACTTTCACTTTGGCGCTTCTTTTTCTAGGTTAAAGGAACCTACTGTCCTTGGAGTGAATGGCTATAATCATATGCAATTTTATCGATATTGGTCAAGAGGATTAACCCTCACAACGCAGCAGATGTACAGACTAAAGCATTTATAATATTATACTAGAGAAGCATTTGTCCACGGCTTCGCCACCGTAAAATTAAGAGTAAAACCTAGAGAGTGGAGGTGATTTAAAAAAGTAACCTATGTTATGTTAATATAATGTATTCTCATACAAAATCTTATCTAAATCGGTTCATTGGTTTAGCCGTGACAACATAACAGGCAGAAAATTATGGACCCCTAATTCACCCACTTAGGGGTTACATTTTGAAAAACGCCGATACACGTGTATATTTATATCTAACCAGAAGCACGTATACGAAATTTCGCACTTCACGAACTTTCATAAATTTTTCCCTTATTTTAACCCTTTGGGGGTGACTTTCGAAAGTCCTTTCTTAGTGGATGCTTACAACATAAAGAGCATCAACTGCAAAAAAATCAAGTTTGTAGCCCCAACGGCTGCGTTGATGAATTAGTCAGTCAAGTAAATATATATGTATAGATAGATAGATAATGCCCGGAATCATTTGCACCGTTTAAAAATCTTCGTGGATGTGGAGATTGGTTATTTTGCTAAGGTATTTTTACACAGTCAATATTCGGAAAAACGGTCGGGAAAACGAGTTGTTATGCTTCCGTATAGGTACTTTCAGAATTACCATTCTTAAACCGTTAGTTGTGCCTACTTAATAAGTGGAGAAGTGTTAAAATATACCAGCGTCAAATGGGATCAAGAAATTTGAAAACATAAGCTACCTTGGATGTTTTCTTTCTCTAGTCATTTCAATAAAGACTTGTTCGTTAATCGGTAATTCGGTAGATGAAATAGTTAATCTGTTTTTAACTGTTTCATGTGCATATCCGTAATTGTTGTCTAAATATACGTACACTTTAATAAGAAATTTAAAACTAATTCACCGCGGAGTTATATAGAAATAATATCAAGATGTCGTTACTCGTATAAATTCGATATTAACAATTTTTTAAAGTTAACGTTAAACTGGGTTCATATGAAATGGTTGCTATGGTAACACATAAGAACTGTTGATATTATTGTTAGTCAAATTTATTTTAACGATTAGGTAGAGCATTAACATTATGCAAACTAATTGATTTGTTAAGTTATTGAAATGTTAGGTCTGGATATAATTAATTATTATTACAAAAGAGTAACAGAATAATAAAAATCAATAAATGCTTGTTTGGTCATTTTATTTCTTTTATTCATTTGTCAAATAAAGAATAATTTTAAAAAGTTTTATGTATTCTCATGGTTTATTGATTCTATTATATATTGCATTGCAAAAGCTTTCCACCCATTTGTAACTTTTATAATTATACTGATTAAAAAGTTTGTAAATGCTCACTTTCAGCCCCAAAAATATACACAAAAAATCGTAATCAATGCTACCTCCTCATTTACAAAGTGTAGTATTCTGTTTTTAAACATTTATTATATTCATTAATGTCATCTATACCAATAATTATGTCAGAGAGGCTTAAGGTTTGAAATAGCTGCCTTTCCTAAAACATTGATTATTTATAATAATAATATTACTAGCCATGTATTAAACATTGTCCGGCTGCTGGGCACGGGCCTCCTTTACTAATGAGAGGGGTTAGGCCTTAGTCCAGCACGCTGGCCTAATGCGGTTTGGTAGACTTCACATACCTTTGAAATTCTTAAGGAAATTCTCAGGTTTCCTCACGATGTTTTCCTTCACCGATAAAACAAGCGATAATTTACGATGAATACACACGTAACTTTAAGAAAGTCAGAGGTGTATACACTTTGGGCTGGTTTCGAACATACGACTTTCGTCTTGATAGTCCGTACTCTATCGCTGCTATGATTATTTGCACGATGTAAACACTAAATCAATTATTTTTTATCTGTCTATCAGTTGGATTAATTTTTAAACAGTTGAACCGATCTTGACGGGAATTTCACGGGTTAGCTTTTCAAGGCGACTTTTATTACCGATAATAGAATGTTGGATAGAACATCAAACCTCTATCGTAAAACGCGTCTCCATACTGTAATTGATTGTAACATGGTCTAAATCGTACAAATGGGTTTCAAAAACCTCTTATAAATATGTTGTTTCCACCATTTTATAAATACTATACTATATGTAATAAGTTCGTGTATAATATATCATCAGGGTCAATTTGATGTAAAACAAGTTTTAATTGCTACTATATTATTTCCAAGTATTAACTTCAATAATTAATCAATTTACATGAATCCGAAACCATGAAATCATTATGAATAAATAATAAACGCTAACTATTTCTAAAACACGTCTAATCACACTGATCTTGGTCGCGCGATACCTCAACATCGTAACTTTGGTACACAAAGCTCATGTTGTTAAGGTCACTAGCGTGGGTAAAAAATTGAAATGATCAAATTCCAATTCTTATTCGAATGTTATTTTTCCTTCCACCGGGAGATAAAGACGGGTGGAGACACGTCTAAAATTAAACTACAAAATAAATTGTATTATATTAAAGTGACCCTTAAATAAATAATACGCTGTCAATTATACCGTGTTCTCTAATAATATATGCGGTAAACGAACGTGCGTACCTTTTATAGCAGTCATGGAAATATTACGAATATTTTTTCATTGACAATTACGTTCGTTCCGCTTTCAAGGGTAGGTAGGTAAATGATTTCTATTAAGCTCAAATCATGTGACTACTTCCTAAGGTTATGCAGCGGAAACGAGTCGTGTCTCGGTTCTTGATATGACCGCGTTGTTTTTGCTAAATGGTGTTTTATTATAGGTTTATCATGTAGTAAAGTTTTGAATAATACATTCATCATCATGTTCATCTGGGATTCTCACTTGAATTTGGGCCTTACATATTTTTTAGTTACAGAAATTTGATGGTTTTTTGTATGTTTGGGGACAGTGGCGCACATAATTCTGCATCCATGGTCACATACGATTATTATATATCGTGGACCATAAGATTAGACGCTTTCTGTCTTACAACGACAAAACCAAAAGCAGATACTTGTGGATCACACAAATATTTGTCTAGGTAAGAGGATCGAACCTTGGCTTCTCGTTTCATAACTTGTTTGTTACTCGCCCACTACACTACCGAGGCTCCTTATTATTTTTTACATACATATACACTCACGCCTGTAATCCCCGAAGGGGTAGGCAGAGGTGTAGCCAGTACACCCACTTTCCGCCGAATTTATTGCGGTCCCATAATGTAATACGGGGCGAGCCTATCGCTATACCGGGCACAATTCTAGACTCCGGGCTGGTACTGAATATTTCTAAATAGAAAAACCTAACATCGCTTTCCCCAACCCGGGGATCGAATGCAAATCGTCAGCAGTCGTAACGCATGCGCAATTACAACTGCGCCATCGAGACAGTATTATTTTTTATAATTGTATATCTGTATATATAAAAGAAGAAACTGACTGACTGACTGATCGATCAACGCACAGCCAAAACGGCTGGGGTTAGAGACTTGAAATTTTGACAGTAGGTACCTTTTATGACGTAGGCATCCACTAAGGAAGGGTTTTTGGAAATACCACCCCTAAGGGGGTAAAATAGGGGATGAAAGTTTGTATGAAAATCCGTCATTTTTGAAGTTAATTAAATTCATGAAAATTTGTATTTGGCATTTTAGTTAAAAATAAAAAATATATGTTTCAGGATTTTTGGAAATTCCGCCCCTTAGGGGGTAAAATAGAAAATGAAAGTTTGTATGAAAATCCGTCATTTTTAAGTTAAACGCATGAATATTGGTATTTTGTATTGTATACTTTTTCTCCCAAACATGACCTCCACGCGGGCGGAGCCGCGAGCAACAGCTAGTTTATAATATGTACTATACTGGTTATTATATTTGCATTAATATGCATATTATACCTACTTATTTATGTGCTGAAATACCCCGTATATATAATTCCCTGTAATATTATCACGTCATACGATTTTGATTTGTCGTCATGGTGTATTTTTACATTTAGGGTAAGAAGTTAGTTGTTGTTAGTTGAGTTATTAATAAAAATTAAAAATTGTATTTGTGTTACTCGTTCCGTCACTTTACCTAATAAAAGTATAATATCATATTATAATATTTAATATACAGCTACACTAACATGGGCGGTTGTTTTCATATGTTCAAAAAATTTTTGAATAATGGTTAAAACTCCATGAAAACATTTTTTTTACTTTTATTAAGGTTATAGTATACAACAAAAAGAAAAATAATACAAAGCAGGCAAGTTTTTCAGTTAATGTGACAGACAAACTCATGCAATACGGTATGATAAAATAACGAAATTCATGACACTAATAAACTTCATTAATAATCATAAATAATAAAAAAAACAGAAACAATTACATTTTTATGCAAATAAGTAATTATAAACTGATACTAAATGGATATACCAAAAATACGCAGAAACATTTCAATATTTTTTTATGACCACTTTCCAATGTAATATCAATTTCAAACGAATGTATGCTCAAATCTTCCGTATTTAAATATATTTCAATTATCTTCGAGGGCATTGGTAGAATGGAATATTTTTAGCATATGGCATCACAAATCTAACACATGGAAGGCACAGAGGTAAATAAATTCTTAGAAATACGTGTGTAGTTTATCGTAGATATTGTGACTATATTTCAAGTATGTTAAAATGTTATATATATAGTTATACGCCCGGTATGGCGTTAGGCTCGCCCCCTATCACATTATGGGACCGAAATTCGGCGAAAAGTGGGTGTACTAGTTACACCTCTGCCTACCCCTTCGGGGATTACAGGCGTGATTGTATGTGTGTTAAAATATTACTAACTTACTATTTTAATAAGAGATTATTGAAATACCAATGGAAAATAAAACAGACTGAGCTAAACTGAAAAAAATTGTAACCTAAGAGATGTGCGTTACTTTTTATTCAACCAATAGTCACGTGGTTTGTTTGAAGGAGAATACAAAGTTTTATTGACAACTTAAATATACATATTATGTATGTATCTTATATGAATAACGGAGTACATGTATTGAAGGTAATGTGTCACCTTGTATGAATAATAAAACATAGCCACTGAACAATTCAACAGTCCTTTTTATGTTTTAAATATCAATCGACAATCAGTTCTCTTGAGACATTATGTCACCACTGACATATTGTCTTATCGTAGTCATCTTGTTGCTATTATTTATTACAAATGATTTAATATTTCATCTCTGATTTCATTAAATAAAAAAAAATTAAATAAATAATAAAAACAATGAAAAACCCACACAAAAAGCTGTTGAATTACGTTAAATTCTTTCCGGATACGTTATCACTAGGTTGCGTAAAAATCGTTACAAATGAAGTGTTACAATTAAATTAGTTGCCCTATCGAATGGAATTATTTAACCTACTATGTATGGCACAAGGTGAGTGCTAGGTAAAGGTTTTATTAGTGGAAAACAAAGTAGAGTGGGTCAATGTTCAGCCATATAATGTCATCGGGTGTCATGTTTAATTTCGGAAAACATTTCCTTTTTAAACATTACTTTTATTTTAATTACTTATAGTGTAATTATAGTGTCTTTGAATTAAAATCGTTATCTTTATTGGACAAATTCAAGAAATAACCTTCACAATAAATTACAAGAAATTGTGGAACCATAATGAATTGAAATTAAGCAGGTACATTCAAATCCATGTCCAAAGTGTTAATTAATCCGTTATAACCTTTGTTTACTTATTGTATGAACGTGATTAGTAATATGACATTCCTAACTGTATCGTTATTTTCGACCAAACCTTTAAGTGAACTATATTCGCATCACCTACTATTGCGATCACATTGCGGAACGGCACCCACCGTAACATTTAAAACCTATCCTAATAAGGAGTGGTTTACAGACTACAGTATACACAACCGTGGTTACTACCACATATTGCCCTAGCCCGTATGGTACAGTTGCCAACCGTCCTGTGTTCCCACGACATGTACTGGTTTTTAGAGTATCCTGGGATGTCCTGGATAGTTTTTAAGCAGCGTCCTGGGTTTTTAAAGCGCCCTGATAAGATCCTGTATTTTAAAATTCGCACATGACTTTTGCAATCCTTACTTTAGGGGCGGCGTCTCGGCTCGCAAGTGTTTACGCTATTTTAAAACAAAGATGCGTCTTGTTTTTAAACTGAATTGTCCTGGTTTTTCTAACTTTAAATCCTAGTATTTGAATTCCGGGGTTGGTAACCCTACCGTATGGTAATAAAAAAATGTCGCGCATTAAGAATCTGTTTCATTGTGTAGGTACACACAAATGTATGTGAACTATCGACGCGGATGTGGTTTAATCTTAACACGTGTTGCTAGTGCTCCATAGAAACAGTCAATATGTTTTTTTCTATGTTTCTATTTTAAGTTGCAATTCATTGGGAATCATGGTTACGGTGAAGGAATTTTAAATGTTAAATGAACTTGATATACAAATGTAAAGAACAACGAAAAAATATACAATTTGCTTTATGTGCCGTCCAAGTAATAATATTATAAAATGCGAACGCACAAGAATTTGCAATGCAACGTTATAAATGTAGAACTTTGGAAATATAAATAAATTTTGCCATGTGTCGTCGATTATTAGCTCGGGTTACCATAGGCGGCATAAATAAACACGTTGTGGATTAATACTGTCGAGTGTCAGCGGTTTGCTTTAATTAAATTGTTAATGGGATATTAGTGAGCTGGTACATCGACATGGTTTGATAGGAACGGCTGGATGCGTGTGTGATTCACTGATAAACAAATTTTGTATTCGTCAAATTGTTACGTAGAAACTCTGCTGTGAATGGAACCGTCAAAAATTATTAATACAAATTCATTATTAAAATTAATGCCTCGTTTTAAATTTTACAAATATTAATTGTATGAACATTGATAATGTTACAAAATCGTCCCGGATAAATAAAAAGACGGATAAATATTTGTCATTTTTTGGAAAATTCTGTAAAGTAATGTCAGTAATGTAACTGTCTTAACTAGTTAAGGCGTGCAAATAATATTTATTTATGAAAATAAATTATCACACTATACTATAAAGTGTAAATTGCTATGTATAGTTATTTAAATATTTAATAAAATAAGTATAAAGTGTTGGTTTAAATAATAACTTACCAATGTCGGTTCAAGGCATCTGTTTCGAGGGATGAATCAGACGGAAGGTAGCTGTCGTAGTGACAACTGAGGCTGCTGTGAGACATCCTACATGGCACCAAGTGGGTCTCATTCACTAAAACTACGAATTATCGGGCAAATTTATGGAGTGTTATCCGCGGAGGCATGCCGTTTCGTTCAGCACGCTCCACACCTATGCCGCGGCGAATGTGCATCTTATAAGAGAAGGTTCGGCTGCGAGTGAGTCGCCCGCCGCGCCTCACCCCGGGCACGTGACTGCCTCCGCGAGTTCAGATTCGCCGGCCGGCTGGCCGGTCATTGGCCGAAGTGCACAATTTTTTCCTAAGCACAACAGTAGGCTATCTGCCATAGAAACGTTCTAGAGCATAGCCCGGGGCGACGATACACTCGGTGACAACTGGCTGAATGAGCCTGCGGTGTCACGGCAGTGTTTATAATACATGTTAGAGCATTTCAAACAACGATCGTATAACAGCTGCGTCCGCGCCGCCGCGCCCGCACTGCTCCCGCCCTCCACTTCTTCTTCCGTACAAATCGATACAATGTGCGCCACCACGTTTTAAAAGCCGGCAAAGCCAGAGTAGAATACCCTAACTAAGGTTTCCGTACATATGGAACTAAGAAAAATTGCAAGTGGTAGGCAAACTTCTTGGATCATCGAAATTTTGGTGAGTTTCATCAAACATTTCCAGGCAAATTTAACGTCGAGCATGTGACTGATAACCAAAACTAATGTATCTATGTGTGTAAAAAATGTATATTTTCGTGTCGATCTTATTTAAGTTATACGTGGTTATTATATCAGTATACAAGTTCAGGGAAGAGAAGCACATATCTATCTATAATTATAATCTATTAAATAGTATAATTACTAATAACTCTACCGGTGTTCTACATTTGTTTATAAATGTAAAAATAATAAGAATTTCAAGAACATACAACTATGTGTACCTATATCTATTTCATTTCTATAATGAAACACGTCCAATTATAGCAGCAGCTGATCACAATCAAGCTCTGCTAGCAAAATTGTGAATGAAATGTTATACAGAACATAAGATGAAATGTTATACAAATATAATTTTTTTGCAAACGAACCCTAAAAACAAACCTGTGATATGTTCCATGTGGTTATGTCGCCTGTAAACGATATGTATGTAGGTAATATAGCCAATAAGAGGAACTGCTTGTTTAGATTAACGGGTACCTATGTACATTGTACGTACTCTGACGGAGCGACGGTTAGCTCTAGAGCTTGTTATTCTGAATTTCGACTCACAGTTAGTTATCATCTCTCAGAAATTTACGTTTTAAATCTGGTTGGGTAATGAAATCAATAAATAATATAAGTATATGATTATTTCATTTATTGTGTTACATACATTCAGTTTTGTTTTTTTTATTAACTAGATGTTGCTCGCGGCTCCGCCCGCGTGGAGGTCATGTTTGAGACGAAACGTATATACTACAAAATACCAATTTTCATGCATTTAACTTCAAAAATGAAGGATTTTCATACAAACTATCATCCCCTATTTTACCCCCTTAGGGGTGGTATTTCCAAAAACCCTTCCTTAGTGGATGCCTACGTCATAAAAGGTACTTACTGTCAAAATTTCAAGTCTCTAACCCCAGCCGTTTTGGCTGTGCGTTGACCGATCAGTCAGTCAGTCAGTCAGTCAGTTTCTTCTTTTATATATACAGATAGGTTTGTTCAGTTACGTTTAATAAATGATTGAGAATATTATAAATTATTACCGTGGAAATGTCTGGCTGAAACAAATTGGAAACTATACTGTATACACTCACAAGTAGTCTTTTGTTTCCTGCTCCACAAAACGTGGCTAGTTTGTAATTTTTCTTCTATTTCAAAATTTTAAATAATGCCAAACGCGATAACTTTCTATAGATAATTTAAGATTCGTCATGAGTTGAAATAATAATAGAAGTTCGACGTATCGGATAATAGACTAAATTTCCCGTTAGAAATTATGCAGATGTATTATGTGCATATATAATAAACAATTTTATACATATACAGTTACTATTTGTATTTAACTAAATTAAATTGTACTAGCAGGTGTATTGTGTTTAAAAAAAACAGCAAGCTGTTGTCTATAAAATACAACATTTCAATTTGTACATAAAACTAAGAAATACAACGAGGACGCTATTTTTAAGCAGCTAATTACGCAAGTAGTAAATTAGTTTTGATAATACATATATTTTTTCATTTTGATTTACCAAAGTATTATACAAAATAAATGTTGATTAATGAGTACTTTTAATTTATTTATATTTATTAACATCCACTTTTAAGAGAGATCTTTGTTGTCAGAAATCAAGGGTGTGTTGTTGAATCATTAAAGCGTGTAATATATTTCAGTATGCTGGTTCTTTACCCAAGTGGAGAGCTTAAAAACGATGGAAAATATGGGAATCTGTCGGTGGTTATCCAGTTATTTAAGGTGGTCGAATTCTTGGTACCGTCAACGTTGTCATGTTGCTTTCCAATATTAATAAGTAACAATTTATTTTACTTATAAAATTACACAGGTGCCTATATTTTGATTACAGTGCACCTTAAAATTTTGTGTAGATATTTCTTATTATAGATAAATAAACCATTTACTTTTATTCAAAAATGACTTATTTAGTTTGTGTACAGTACTCTTTATTTTAAAAGATTTTTTTACATTTTTTTTTTGTTTTATAATTATTGTAATTAAACGGACTTATATTTTATTTATACATCTAAATGCTAAACCTCAGTGGCGCAGTTGTAATTGCGCATGCGTTACGAATGCTGAGTCGGGTTCAATCCCTAGGTCGGGTAAAGTGATATAGGGTTTTCTGTTGGTGTACTGGGCGTGAGTATATGTATATATATACATATATATATATATATATATATACGGGAATATCAACGTTGACTCTGTGCGATGTTAAATACGTATTTATAATTAACGACGGATTTTATATTGCCATTTCCATGTAGCAACTTGATAAGAAGTCTGTAAAAATAAGAATTACAATAACATTTTATATTGACTAACCGAGCACGTGATGGTATTTACCGCGTATAGAGTGTGTGTGCGTGCAATACATACCTAATATTAATTCTATTTATAGATAAATACGTAGGTATATGTATAGGAACGTATCGAATGTGGCCCAATAACATAGGTCCGAGTGTGTGGTCGCATCTACTATAATGGATTTGTAATAAAAGGATCTTTAATAACAAACTGTTAAGTGTTCTTTTAGAATTGTTGCCTATGACTTGGCCTTTCACAATTACTGACAGTCACGTGACGGACGCAAGATAACATATTTATAGCTTCTATAACGTACTATGTATGAATCATACGTAAGTGAAAGGCATATTTATGAAGTACAGTGTTCATTCAGTCTTCGTTTGTAGTCAGAAACGTTACGTTTCGATTCTATCTATGATTACTTAAAGTATGTATTTGTTTGATACTAAACGCAAACAATATCAAAGTATGAGAATTATGCAAGTATTATAAAAATCTGATAATTTCAATATTTTCATAAATTCTATATGACTTATAAGGGTGCCTACTAAGTAAACATTATAAAACTTTAACTCAAATTGACTTGCGTACATTTTAGTATTAAAATTCTATAAGGCGCTGTGATAATCGTCGGTGCATTATGTTCGTATACAACATCAGTAGCTTTGGTATAAAACTATACCTAAATATAAAAATAAATAACCATAATAAGTCACCAGGGCAGTTTGTGGCGAGCTGTTGGGGAACAGAGACCCATCGAGTGCTCCCGGGGGAATGTCCTGTTCTTCATCTCTACCTTGCCTTTACTGGCTGGTTGGAGTGAACAATGACGAGGAACAAACCCCCACCTCTAGCTTGCCTTCACCGAACGGTCAAATTGGAGTCGCGAGAGTGTTACGCTCGAAGGGTGGATGTGAAACGTAAGTGGCGAGCGGACAACGTGATGGGACCCTAAGGGAGCAAATGATCGTTGTTTAAAGTCCAGTGACACCTCTTCACCCTTTTTCCGCTCAAATTATGTTGCTCCTTTATCGCTTTTTATAACGATGATTTATAGGGAGTCCATTTATCTGAGTTGGCAAATCACCTGCCTTGCCTATTTTATCCGTGTTTTTTAACATTGGTCAGACTGATACCATACTTCTTCCCAATTACCTAATACACTAACACCTCACCTCTATAAACCAGCATAACTTTTTTATCCATTTATAGAATAGTCCTACACCAACTGCGGGTTGTCCTTGGTAGTACCTATGTAGTGTATACAGGGATAACCTTCGGCTGGTCACATCAATATTCAATTAAATTTGTCGTAAACACACGCACCTCTACGTGTTGGCTTCGGTTCCCGTACGTCTTCCCAAAGATTCTTTAGCCCCGAGATTATAGTGCGCCATCCATAATAATAATTGTGAGACGAAAAATATTTCCATTAGCCATTAATCGTTTTAAGAAACCAATCAATTACAGCGAGGACCATATAATTGAAAACTGAACGGTTGATTAGTTCATAATTCTTTTTGAAATTCCACGTGACGAGCCTTGTTTGTCTTAAATCTGTATCTCAGGTTGTCATCTCAATACCTTAACTCAATATCATTTATAAATATACAAATTATTAAAAGAAAGGACATGAAAAAGAAAAATCCAACATCAGATTTTACCTATTACTAAACCTCCCAACTAAAGTAGATTCCAAGGAATCTATTTTATAGGTATTTGACAGCGATCTATATGTACTACGTACTAGATGCGGCGACCAGAACAAACATTATGTTCCACCGAGTTGAGGTGTATACTCCGCACCGACGTTAGTTTGCTTCATGCCACCTACGTAAGCGCACCACATTGCATATTTCAGTGTCGAGTTAATTTTAGTTATTTGTAGCGACATTCCCGAACAAATCTGCCTTAAATTGATTTACAGTGAAACTGTTAATAGTATATAAGGTAAATACATAATTTCATAACGTTTAGAACGTAATATCAATAAATATTAATAAATTTCAATTTTGAATACTGGAAGTCTATATTTCAAATCAAATTCGTTACATAGTTTGTACCGTTTTAGCGCGCGGAAAGTCCCGTTCAAGTAAAAGCGACGGAGTTATCAAATAGTTCTTAGTAAAATGAATAGATGGCAATTTCACAACAAATTCATTATATAGTTTGTCCCGTTTTGGCGCGCGGAAAGTTCCGTTCGAGAGACAGTGACGGGAGTTATGACTTCCAAATAGTTCTTAGTAAAATTATAGATGGCATTAGTGGGCGTACAAGGTTTTCGGAACATCTTTTTTCTTCGACATTTTCTTCTTTTATTTGAGACAAAAGGTACCTACAGTATCGTAATAGAAATCAGTCATATTGTACTCCCGAAAATGTTCGTTATCGTAAATAATACCTCCCTAAAATACCATATAGTATCTACTATAGGTATAGGGCTATAGTCACCTCGTAGTTTTTGACACCCACGATACAGATTTGATCTAGTGTGGGGTCAAGACTATGTGTGTGATCGTTGAGTGTATTTGATGGCCATGTCAAGCTTCACACGCAAATGTTGGTGACGTAATCCCAAATGTGCCACGTACACACATATACACTCACGCGTGTAATCCCCAAAGGGGTAAGCAGAGGTGTAACCAGTACATCCACTCTTCGCCAAACGGTGCCCTAAATTGATAGCGGGCGAGCCTATCGCCAAACCGGGCACAATTCCAGACTCCGGGCTGATACTGAGTATTTATAAATAGAAAAACCCAATATCACTTTACCCGACCCGGGACTCGAACCTGAGACTTCGGCACGGCAGTCGTAACGCATGCGCAATTGCAACTGCGCCACCGAGGCCGTCATGTGCCGCGGCTGACTCTTTATACTGTATATGAAAAACTATAAAAGACATCCGACGATAGTATCAGTAACCATAGCCTCACTAGTGACCATTGAAGTGAAGATCATTGGTCTACTTTTATCCTGGTATTTTTAAACTTAAAGTAGAATCATCAAATCCTATGAATTTATCTCGTGTAAACACGTGATGCTAAGTGTGTGGCTATCCTTGCTCTTAAAGTAAAGGCCTGCATATAAGCTAGTACAGCATCTAGTAGTAAATGATCTCCACCGCTCACGAACGACCACCAATCCAGAATAATAATGGATACGATGCCAGCCTTGAACGGTTGGATTAGGAAGGGATATTTTGGGCTCCTAAAACCACACTTGCCATACGAAACGCAACAGTAAGCTGTTGTTTGAAACACATTGGCTCTGACCCGATCTAGCTGGCTATTTATACTGTAGATATATGTCTGCTGCATCTCCCAACCATTATTAAGATTAGACTTTTATAATATATTTTTTTTAATGTTTAGACTGCATGTTAAAGATAAATAATCATTCATTCAGTGAAATAGATAGATTAACAATTTATTTTTGCAGAAGTGATTAGGTTTTGATATAACTTATCTACATTAAAATACTAGTAATTAATGTAAAATTACGGAAATATGAAACATGTTTGGCGCGGTATAAAAGATTTCAACGCTGATATTTACATTTTACAATTGGCAAATATTACCCTACTACTAATTAATTACACATAAAAGAGAGATTTATTAATGGCGATGATTCTAAAACGTTTTGTTGCATGTTCGCCAATAAAAATACGTGATAATAGCACCGATTTCAGAGATAAGAGCTGTGTAATTGGTAGTATACTCATGTGGTGGTAGAGTTCAATAGTGAGTGCTATTAAATTATATTTAGTTAATTATTATAACCGAATGATGTGAGACATTTTAAACTATGTGTTTAATACACATAAATAAAAAGTCTAAAGTCGATAAGTGAATTGATTCGTTTATTTCTTCAAAGTCATCGTTTAGCCGTACTTATAGAATATGTAGAGTAGTATGTATTTTTTTTGTGTGAGTTATATATTGTTAAAACTTTTCATTTACTAACATCATTTGTGTGCAGGCCACGGAATTAAAGATTAATGCCAATTTATTTTTTGTTTTATAGGACGTAACAGCGGTATAACGTCACGCATAATTTATATATATAAAAATAAATCGCCGTTCGTTAGTCTCCCTAAAACTTAAAAATGAATTAACCGATTTGTTTATTTTCTTGTGTTCTTTTTAATACAGAATTGGTTTTAAAAGAAAAATAAATAATCTCCACGCGGGCAGAGCCGCGGGAAACAGCTAGTACTAGTATATTTTATATAAAATTGAGCACAAATTAAAGAACTATGAAATAGTAACAAAAAGTCTAAACTATAAAATTGGTCGGTGCGACCAATTTATTTACCAGTTTCTTAAAGAAAACCGACGCAATTGCTTACTGTTGCATTTCGTACAGTGAATGAGGTTCCTGAAGAGCCAAATCTCATTCTTTATTCCTTTCTTCTTAGACCAGCTACCCATGATTCTTCTGGTATTGTAATATCTTACAACGTTCAAGTTAGCTTATGGAGCTTGTTTTTTTTCTATATTTTTTTACACACAGTCAGTTTTTTAAATTTAATTTATTTTTATAAGCTTTATTCGTTGTAATGATTTGTTGTGCGTCTGATGTTAAAGCTTTTAACCTTTGATTTACAGTTTTGTGTCTCGAGATACTTTATTTTCCAAAAGATTATAATAATGTAAGAATTTTTTGAATTAAGAAAATCTGAGTTAATTCCTATATATTTATGAATATCTCCATATACTGGGTTTTTTAGTTTCTGAGAAGCTTAAAAAAACAAATATAAAAATAGGAAGTATAAACACACCCCCAACAGTCACACAGATAGTTCTGACACACATGTTCCCACACTAGGTAAAACCTGTATCGTGGGTATATAGAACTACGAGTGCGTACGCTCCCATAACACCAAGACCCTAAACATATATCTATCTGTCACACAACTATTTGTCTCGGTGCGGAAATCGAACCCACGGCCTCTCGTTTCACAGCCAACCGGCTGTGAAATAGAGTAGCCACTCTCCCGCTGCACCTCGGAGGCTGTTATCATGCAATATATTTTTATGGTACGTAATATAATAATGTTTGGGTTTACATACCTATCTGACGGCAGGTTTTCACGATCTTTGCTCGATTCGTCGGCCATTATTGAGACTTTCCTTTTCCCGTCGGTATTGGAGGCGGCTGAGGGCGGGCGGGAGTTCGGTGTTGTTAAACTATTAGGCTGTGGCGGCGCCAGATGCGTATCTCTTCCTTCCACAGGTTGATTTTTTAAATCGCTGAGATCGAAGGGATATTCCTTTATAGCTGTCATTCGTATGCTTGTTTTTCGCACCTGTAAATTTACAATAGGATATAAGTAAGGCTAAGGATGTGAGGATAATTATGAAGAGGTTTTAGCTAGCTGTTCAAGGCTGTAGATATGTGTTAAATTTAATGAGTTTAAAAACCGAAAAGTGGTTCTAACCAGTACTGGTTGCCTCACACAAAATTTGCCTTAAAAAATAAATAATGTAACAGAATTTGATATTTTTTTATATAAATCAATTCAATTTAGAAATTATAATAAATATATAATATTTACTGCTTGGAAATAATAAGTAAAATGAGGAAGACCAAACGGTACTGAAATAATTTTTAGCTGTCAAATATACTATTGTTAATCTTCTCAATGTCTTACATTTTTCCGTATAAGAACACACAGGTTATATAATTTATACAGGAAACTTTCAAAATGTTGAAGTTACTGAACTAAGAACAAAAAGCAGCGCCCGCGCTTCACAATGTCTGAAAGTGTACTGATCCAAGATACGAATATAATGTAATTACAGGATTTCGGCGTTTGAAGTAGCGCAAGTTAACATGTATGTTCTAACGAGTGTTGGCTTAATATGATCCAGTAAACGAGGACTTCGTATCAGCGTTCGACGGAGGCCGCATGATTGGCTTATGTTTAAGTTATTTAGCATCATTTAGTTGCAAGGTTGATATATTTGTTCAGATTACATATATGCATAGCTAAAGCATGCCCTTTTTTATAGCATAGTCTGACAAACGAGCCAGTGGGTCACCTGATGTTAAGTGATCTCCACCGCCCATGAACATCCACAATACCAAAAGTATCATGGATGCGCTGACGCACCAGCCGTATAAATCACGTTTACCACTGACATTGACGTCCATCTCCGGGTTAGACGATGCTAAGTAATATAACAGTTAATATTTTATGAATGAGTGATAATAAGTAATAAATAATAAGTTTAATAGATCCTCATCATTTGTGATGTTTTTTTAACACACTTGTTATACTTTTTTAAATCACAATAATGTGTACATTACGTTACGACAATTTTATTTTACCACCGCGCTTCATGCGCGCCATGATATGCTATTTAGGCGCAGTTCGTCGGAATCTTTTTTTTTATACATACATAAAAAAAAAGATTCCGACGAACTGATTCCCTGATTACTCGAAGACGCCTGGACCGATTCCAGAAATTCTTTTTTTGTTTAAAAGGGTATACTTCCCTGGTGGTCCCATTGGCACCAAGTCAGGATCTGATGATGGGATCTCAGAAAAATCAAGGGCAACCCTCAAATTTTATAGTGACGCATAATTTGTTTTTTATTGAAGTCTGTGTACTTTTTATGAATTAAAAAACTTTTTAGATGGATAAAATCATTTGACGTCATCAACCTGCTATAATAGCAATTAGCAGCTATTATTATTTTTATTTTACTTATGTTTATAATTATTGTTTGGAATGTTTATGGAAAACCAGACATTAGTCTATGACACAGTTACATTAGTTAATGATTTTAAAAATAGACACAATTATGACATATTAATACAATTTGTAAATCTTCCACTATTTTCTAAATAACTTATTTAAAAAAAATACGTATTACGTAATACGTATACGTACGTGATTTAGGTGTATACTTTGATAATAAAATGCTGCTTGGATATCATGTAGATAACCTAGTGATTAAAGCTTTTAAACGTGTTTATAACGCCGCCGTGTTTATAATTTTAATGTTTGTAACGCCGTTGGTTTCTTATTAATAAAAATGAAAGATATTTATAAATTGCATTGATATAATAATGTTGTAAGTGTTTAATGCATACTATGGATGAATACGAATTTATATCTAGGTGAAAACTGAAAAATATGGAACAATATTTTGCTGGATTTTCAAATTAATGTTTAGAATTCGGTAGAAAAAATAGAAGGAAAGGCGAGCGTCCCGGAAGAAGGGATATGTCGTAATTAAAATTATCGGTAAAATCCGCGGATAGCTTAGGTATATAAGCTGAGACTTTAATATCTTCTATATATAAACATATATAAGCGAAATACCACTGTCTGGCTCATTACGATATCTCTATAACTATACACCCGATTGACTTGAAATTTGACATAATTAGGCAATTCGCGATTTCATATAGGTACATGCTTCTGGTTAAAAATAAATGTACGCGTATATCGCTGCGGAAAAAAGCTAGTAGATATAAAAAAACATCTTCAAGACTTCAAGGAATTTAACACATAAGATAATATACGTATTTTCTGAACGAAATAAGATAAAATATCAGCATTTCTATGTTACCAACTACACTATGAATAATTGTGACAGGCTATATTATGTGCAACTATGAAGCATCGAACGTAGTAGTTAAGGTTTATATTACTTTAACTATACATATATATCTTTAATACAAATTATCCTAAAATCAGTTCAATGAATTCAGAATTTAACATGTTCCAACACTGGCTAAAAATGTAATGCGTACTTTATATAATTTAATGGTGCGCAGTGTTGTATTATTGCTGTTTACTTTACAGCAGGAACACATTATCACTATTAGTATAATAAGAATAGGGTGACCCTCCTTACTAGTTTCCTAGTACTCCAATTTTTTCTTAGATTATATAGGTATGTATATGTGCAAACCAACAATTGTTTTAGAATTGTAACTGTTCATAGAAAATACATATAGCTTTTGAATATAGAGCCTTCTTAAAGTCAACTAAGATTAGAATACATATAACGATTGAGTCTGCGGACTTCTCACAAATCTAATGAAACAATGTAATTTTACGATTCGTGCAACATACAA
Source organism: Laothoe populi (assembly GCA_905220505.1). NCBI lineage: Eukaryota > Metazoa > Arthropoda > Insecta > Lepidoptera > Sphingidae > Laothoe > Laothoe populi. The sequence goes on along the minus strand of HG992151.1, from coordinate 10,048,820 downwards.
GCTTAAATATTTTATTAACTTATATGTTTTTAAAATGTTATGTTTTTTTTCTGTTATACTATATTTAAATAACAATTTTTAAGGTATGTGAGGTTCACCGACCCGCATTAGGACTGGAATGGATGGAATAATTTGAAATACAGGGCTGGTATTCATTTATTTCATGTATCGTCACTTTAGCATGTATCAAATCTATAATAATGTGGAGTTATCGTTGTGATTTTTGTTCCTCGGAAAATTGAGGTTGATTGGAACGACAAAATAATTTGTAAAATGCATTCGTGCATTGAATGGAGTAGGTAAATGGCTCCGAATGTTGACAGTAGTTGTTGGCGGTCACCAGTCGGCTGTTTATTTGCTTAAGTGGTCTCATCACAATCACATGACTACTCACGAGGGGCCGACCACGAGTTCCCAATCATATTTATGTGAACGCGTGCGCCCGCGCCGGCGACAACACGCGCTCGCGTAACGCTTATCGCCCCACAACAATTAAATGGATTGCTCACCCAATCATTGTTGTGTTGTTCTATTTGGTAACAGATCGTAAATAAAAGGTAAAGTACAATGACCTTTGCTGGCCAGTTGTCATTGATACAGACCCTACTGCTTATCACAATATTAGTGCATAACACTCGAAGTGGCAAACAGTACTTAAACACTTTGAAAAGGGAAACCGATGCTAGTTAATATTATTAGACAATCGTTAGTTACTAAAATTACAAAGATCTGTTAATTATACATATTTTTAGGATATAGTATTTGGAATGCCTCAGTGTCGCAGTTGTTATTGCGTATACGTTATGACTGCTTTGCTGAAGTCTCTGGTTCGATCCCCGGGTCTGGTTAAAGTGGTATTGGATTTTTCTATTTAGAAATACTCCAATCCCTACGCCTACACCTTCGGGGATTACAGGCGTGAGTGTATATTTTTGTAAAGTAAAGGAAACAGGAAGGAGCGTGAATCTACAGGGCCGTCTTAGGTAATGCAAGGGCCCTTGGCACACAGACGTTAGATATTTTTAGGACAGAACAAAAAATAAAAAGCAGATTGTATTTTATGAATAAAAAAAAAGTTCTATATAAATAAATTGCTAAGATTAATTAAAGGAAAATTCCAAAGGGGTTGCACTTCTGTTGATAGTTGCACCTTGCAAGCACACATTAGCTCGGGGCTGAAGAAATTACTAAATTAAATTGGACACCGAGTTTGGCCTTTTGAGTTCATTGTGTCAGACTAGATGGTTTTGGGCCCGTGACCTGCGTGCCTATAGAATAAAGATAGAACTATTTGTGGAGCCATCTCTACTGGTAAATAGCCAGGTTACTTTGTAGGTAACAGGGATCCATATATTAAATTATGAGAATCATAAAACTTTCACGCATAAAATTATGAATTTTAACGTATAAATATTTCAATTTTTAAATATGTTTGTTCATTGTTTAAATTTTTTCCCCTGAATCAATTGAAGTGGGAGTTCAGATAATTTTGATCCATTTATAAGCTCAATGACTATGTGGTTTAAGATGACTCACGATGACAATAGTGTACTCTCCATCTTCCGGTCAACAATCAATAACTTTTGACATATCGGCCTGTATATTTCACTGAACAATGGTTCAGCAGGAATGCCTGCGGGTTAGTTTTTTGTTTTTCACAGAGTAAGGGATAGACATGACTTTTCGTACAGTGGTAGTTTACGGGTAATGTCATAGTACGCATGTTAAAAAACCCCCCACAGGAGCTTGTTCTGACGAGTCGAACTTCAGGGCCTGTCTGTGTATATTCATTTACTTCAGGCCCGCATAATAGGCCAGTTGACTGCTTTTGGTAAACCGTTTTATTTTATTCTTCATGGTCTATATTATGAGCGTAAAACTTAACTTTTCAAGATTTCGTTGGGTTTTTATTAACAAACTTTATGTTTCCTGCCAAAACGCTACCAACTGTCATGGCTTCTCGTATGACGTGACCATCCGCAAAACTAATAGACGTTTGGCTCAGCGATGTTTAGGCGTTTCGAATGGTGACGTCATGCATGACTAATGGGTGTTTTATGTCACGTGACAAAATGCTTTATTTTTACATATCTGTTTCTTGAAAATATTAAATAATCACATATAAATTAACAAATTGGTTTAATTTTCGATATTTTTAGACTAAATACTATTATAAAAAACAAAATTCTATCAGGTTTTCACTTACTGTCAAGTACCCTATTCTAGCGACGAGGGACGCAATGTCTCCAAACATTCGATATTATTGTGCTGCACTATATTTACCACCAGGTGCAATGTTTTCATTTTGCCCTTCCAGGATAAAAAAGGTAAACCGAGGTCTGGCAACCTTCCTTCCGACCTTTTTTGGTTTGTCCTGTTACAGGTGCCATAGGAGGATAATTATGAGCGACAAATTATGATAGATATTAATATCTTTATACATAATAGCTATTTCTCTATACATAGTATTAATAATATAGAAATTGCCATTGCTACCTTCAAATACGTGCAGTTTAAATAATATATGATGTTTTCAAGGAGCTAAAGATATTTAATTGCCAAGAATATTATTATACCATTGTATATGAATTAAAATGAATCCGTTCTGGTGCGTTTCTTGAGTTACCGTTACATATTTTTACTATGCGACTTTAAAAAGGAAGTAGGACTTATAGTTAGTTTTATACCTACATGCGTCCTAGGGCATACAAGGCATGAATGCCAACGCCACTAAGGCGTTATTAGAGTTTAGTGCAGACGAGTATAAGTAAATTTATTAACGATTCAATAAATTTACTTAATATATTATTTTTTAATTAATAACATTAATTACTTAATATAATTATAAACAATAATACCAGCCCTCTATTAACCTTGTGCCACTGATAGGAACTGGCCTCCTCTGATAGGTTTTACTACTGAGTTAGAATAAACAGACAAATAATATTTTTACACAGTTTTATGCAGTTTTTAGTCTGGTCAATCCACATTTTTAGGAAACAAATTACTGTTTAATCATTTGATAGTAGTGTATCGGCAAATATATAACTTCCTATGTTACATAATATACAATCAGAAGTTACGATTCCATTTACTAAAATATTACGAGAATTGTTATGAACTATTTGAGAGAGTCACATAATTAATTCCTATTATTAGTTATATCTTACTAACTTATACAATCTATAAATAGGCTCCATAATAAATAACACCTCATAGTGTATACATACACATAAATACAATAATATTATATACACATAAATCCCGAAACTACGAGAAACTTTTGGCCTAAAACTCCTCGCTAAATTAAAATATTTGCCAATTGCACTAACAATAAATTTGTATTAACGCAGGGAACGAACCCGCGGCTCTCATTTCAAAGTTTAATCATCCACTAAGCCACGGAGGTTTATGTAATTCTTCTTATACAACATAAATATTGCTAGCTAGTTTATGAATTCAAACAATTAAAACAACGGAAATGCTTCAATGATATTATCTCTTAAGATAATTGTTATAATTGCAATGAATTATTCAGTTTTATTTCATAATACGGTCTTGATCTAAAGTAAAGTAACTGTAACAATGCTTTGAACCGGCATAAAATATATAAATAATTATACTTTAGTATCATTTTGAATCGACTTCATTAAAGACGAAGGCTCTTAATGAGGCGTGTATTCTTTTTTCACGTAGGTTATCGATATCTGGGGCGTGTTTTTTTTTATCCTGGCACGGCAAAGTGACCACACTGCACCTCATCAGATGAACTTACCATCGAAAGCGCAGTGTAATAATAGTAATTTGAGTATCAAGTAGCGAGAGACTTATGTTGAGTATCCCTCGCTACTCAACAGAATCATGCCGACCTGCTTCTTTACACTACGCCATGGGCAAGAAGGTGAAGAAGCGGTCTAGTGTCAGAGTACTCAGAAAGCCGCAAAACGGCCAAACATCGTACCTCAACTCTAGACTACAGAAACCGGATGTACACTGGCTGATCCCGGAACGCGACGCACTTGCGTGTGTCACCGGCGGGTTTCACACCCTGTGTACAGTGCGAGATATCCGGGTGGATATGAATATCCTACCACCAGCTACAATGGATCTATTTTGATGATAAATATCTTGTTCGACGGGGTTTCCCTGCAATATGGTTAACATGAAATTAGTTTAGTTCTATTGATGTAGTATATATATTATATGGTAGTGTATGTAGTATATAACGATATTTAATTTATGTAGTATATTGTAGTATAAAGTATGTATGTTATGTCTATGTATTTTGCTGTACATCATAGTATGTCTATTTCCCTACTATGACAACCCATTACTTTTGTTTCTATTCAAATCGAATCCATCTAAAGGTTGTCTGGAAGAAATCGCAGTTAGCGATAAGGCCGCCGTTTGTACATTCTATTTTAAGTTTATTGCAATGTACTGTTAATATCTGTATTCTGGTGTACAATAAAGCATAAATAAATATGACGTAAAACAACTAACAGCACACAAGTCCCGATTGAGTTATTGCAATGGAATTTACATACGCTGGTTGTTGGACTTAAAACTGTACACAGAAATAAGTACTACCACGCAGTTGTAATTGCGCATGCGTTATGACTGCTATACTGAGGTCTCGGGTTCGATCCCCGAGTCGGGTAAAGTGATATTGGGGTTTTCTATCTTGAAATTCTCAGTATTAGCCCGGAGTCTGGAATTGTGCCCGGTATGGCGATAGGCTCGCGAAAAGTGGGTGTACTGGTTACCCTCTGCCTACCCCTTCGGGGATTACAGGCGTGAGTGTATATGTATGTATGTACAGAAATAAGTTTAACGTAAACTTATGTTTATTATTTGTGACTTTTTAGTATTCTTTTTGGTAGTCGGTTTTGATATCTTGTTTAAACTTATGTTCATATAATGTACCGTCATGTTAGCATAAGTGAAAATCAATAAAATATTTTATAGGTAAATAAACACTATCAGGATATGGAACATGGATGTTGGGAATCCAGCTGCTCAGACACCTGAGTTTTAAAAGTTGTATAATGTGTTTTCATTGTCAGTTATCATCACTTGTTTTAACAATGTGAAATAACATAGTGGGAACCTGCATAGGCTGCATACTTGAGAGTTTCTCGACATGAATTATGTTTCTCTGAAAAGGAGGTTCTCCAAGAAGAGCAAAGTGGAATAAGGCTTTCGTAATAATAGAAGAGGTCCCTGCTCAGCAATGAAGGCGATTACAAATACTGGCAATATGATATTTTAGATAAAAAAACACTATCTATAGGATTATAATTTGCTGCAGCCTAGGGAGGAACCAGGGGTGCAGAGGCCGAGTAGTCGGCTACGAAAAGGCAGGCAATCAAATCAAATGTTTGAGGGATATACAATTGTTTGTTTCGGATCTAATCTTATGTCGCTTATGGCGCATGATAGCCCTGTTCTGGTTAACCTAGCGTGGGCTCGGTTTTTTTAGTGCCTCGATAGGCAGACGAGCAGACGGGCCCCCTGATGGTAAGTAGTCACCGCCGCCCATAGACTTCTGCAATGCCAGGGCACAGCAAAACCGCTGCCTACCGTTAGCAAAACCGCTGTCTATCGTTAGCAAAACCGCTGCCTATCGTTAGCAAAACCGCTGTCTACCGTTAGCAAAACCGCTGCCTACCGTTAGCAAAACCGCTGCCTACCGTTAGCAAAACCACTGTCTATCGTTAGCAAAACCGCTGTCTATCGTTAGCAAAACCGCTGCCTATCGTTAGCAAAACCGCTGCCTACCGTTAGCAAAACCGCTGCCTACCGTTAGCAAAACCGCTGCCTATCGTTAGCAAAACCGCTGCCTATCGTTAGCAAAACCGCTGCCTACCGTTTTTTTGTTTATGTCTGTTGGGTGTATTTATTTATTTAACATAAAATAGTATTAGAACTAAGTTACGCTGACCATACAATGGAAATCATTTAACGTTTAAATCTATTTTACGGATAATCTATTTTATACTGAAGTGGATACTGACTTAAGAAATCTGTTTTTTAATTTCTTCTTGTCAACATAATTTAAAAGGATGCGATTATTTTAAAATGATTTGGTTAGGTAATAGGTTATTTTTCTGGAGTATATTATTTATCTATTATTGTAGAAATTTAAATCTGTATATACATATATAAAAGAAGAAACTGACTGACTGACTGACTGACTGACTGATCGATCAACGCACAGCCAAAACGGCTGGGGTTAGAGACTTGACATTGGCATCCACTAAGGAAGGGTTTTTGGAAATACCACCCCTAAGGGGGTAAAATAGGGGGTGATAGTTTGTATGAAAAGCCGTCATTTTTGAAGTTAAGTTTATGAAAATTAGTATTTGGCCTTTTAGTCAAAAATAAAAAATATATATTTCAGGATTTTTGGAAATTCCACCCCGAAAGGGGTAAAATAGGGGAAGAAAGTTTGTATGAAAATCTGTCATTTTTGCAGTTAAACGCATGAAATTTGGTATTTGGCCTTACAGTTAAAAATTAAAAACACATATTTCAGGGTTTTTGGAAATTCCACCCCTAAGGGGGTTAAATAGGGTAAGAAAGTTTGTATGAAAATCCTTCATTTTTAAAGTTAAATGCATGACAATTGGTATTTTGTAGTGCATACTTTTTGTCTCAAACATGACATCCACGCGGGCGGAGCCGCGAGCAGCAGCTAGTACTGCAATATAATCCAAAAATGTTATCTAAACTTCTATTTTCAAAAAAAAAAATAATACAACTCTAGTATTTTGCTCATATTATACAGTGATATATTTATTGAAAACCTTTTACTGTTTAAATTTCACATTTACTTATTATGTAATTATATTGTTGAACGTGATAAATATTTATTAATATAAGTATGCCAGAAAGAGTTCACAGAAATCGAATTACACTTTTGAATTATTTTTTATTTTATTTCGAACTTATCTTCATCCGCATGACTTGAAAATCACATGGTACTTATTATTGACATAAGAATTTATCAACTTCATACAAGATGGACATTAAATCATTCAGTTAGTTTCAATATGGTGCTAATCTCTTTCAGGCTCCGGAGTACGTCAACAGAGGCAGCGATTGTTATTTTATTGTGTTTACAATGCTATCAATCCGTTTAACGTGCACACACGTTTAAAGAAAACGCAAAAGTCACGATTCGCACCATTATCACAATCTAATACTAATTCTAAATGCATCCAAATAAATTAATACTATAATAAAATTGAAGAATTGAATCTTCACTTGATTATTACTTTACGATATAAAACAAAATAAACAAATGGTGATAACAATATTTGTTTGCAACAATAAAAAATGGTAATATTATATTTCATTTATTTGTACTAATGTTTATTCACTATATTTTCATTTTACGAATGAAATAAAATACTAGTTTTGTATATATATATTTTAGATTACTGCAACTAAATCATTACTTAATATAACTATTATAATTAAACGTCAGAACACAATTAAATCAAATTGAACTAACCATTTTGTTCCTCAACACACGCAGTTCACTTCCACTATTAACAACTATGCTGGAATAGTCAGATAGCACAATTAAATATTCAATTAAGAATAAGTAGTATCTAATGCATAGTATGCGCGCCTTGGTTGCGTCCAGTCGTTTAGATAATTATGATGACACTGCTGAGTGTCACCGACCACGCATACGATTGCCTTGTCCCGGTCATCCAAATCAATTGGAGAAGAATTAATATCTAATTCAATAGTCCGGTAGTGACAATGGATTTCAATCCGGTATATATATACATACTACATACGTACTATAAAATGAATGATGAGTTTATAAATAATACGTACTTTGGTAACTTTTATACGGAGGTAATGTGGTCCTAGCAACAAACATATTGGTAACTTAACACTGATTAAAAATAAAAAAATTATTATAAACTGCCCAAATTGACAACTCTACAATACTCTGTCGGTTTCTAAGAGGAGTAATAAAGCTGTATATAAAATTAGTCTGTAATAATATTACATTAAAATTAAATGAATAATTACATTGCTATTATGTAAAAATCATATGAGCTAGCCTTATGGAAATTATATTTTTAAAGTTCGTAATAATAAAAGTATATGGTGGAACATTTAAACTTATCCAGTCTATGGTTTTTATTACTTTCAAAGTGTAATAGAAGTATGTAATACTTTTCACTAGTATCAAAACCAATACAAATCAAGAGGTCGCTAGAAAACATGATACACATACATACACACTCTACTCGGAAAGTTTAAATATCTTGAGCGATCATTTGAAATCAAAATATCGATTTGAAATTTTCTGATTTTTCTTCAACCCATACGTTGTACGGCGGCGATAAAAAAAACAATTTTTGCTGGATTCGGATTTTTTTAAATATTGCGAAACCCCTATTTTTTTTAATCGAGCTGTTCAGGGCTCTTGTAACATAGTAAACTAACATTTTTTCATAAGACACTCGAAAAAGAATTTATTCGTTTCTAGAGCCTCCTAACATATATGTTTATATATAAAGTAGCTGCTGCTCGCGGCTCCGCCCGCGTGCAGGTCATGTTTGGGAGAAAAAGTATACAATACAAAATACCAATTTTTATGTGTTTATCTTCAAAAATGACGGATTTTCATACAAACTTCCTTCCCCTATTTTACCCCCTTAGGGGTGGAATTTCCAAAAATCCTGAAACATATATTTTTAATTTTTAAATAAAAGGCCAACTACCAATTCTCATGCGTTTAACTTCAAAAATGACGGATTGTCATACAAACTTTCATCCCCTATTTTACCCACTTAGGGGTGGAATTTCCAAAAACCCTGAAATAAATATTCTTTATTTTTAACTAAAAAGCCATATACCAATTTTCATCCGTTTAACTTCAAAAATGATGGATTTTCATACAAACTATCATCGCCTATTTTACCCACTTAGGGGTGGAATTTCCAAAAACCCTTCCTTAGTGGATGCCATCATAAAAGGTACCTACTGTCAAAATTTCAAGTCTTTAACCCCAACCGTTTAGGCTATGCATTGATCGATTAGTCAGTCAGTTTCTTCTTTTATATATACAGATATATATTTTTACATTTTATTACCTACATATATTCGATGTTAACTATTTTTAACCATCAAATTCTATAGAACTAAAACTGTTTGTAAGATTCCATTCAGAGGAAACTTTGTATAGTTCTATTTGTTGTACATTTATATATTTTCCTGTGTATTTAATATTCTTATGGCGTTATTGTTACTAATACCCAGTTGTCTATTGTCTGACGGTCAGTTTCTCAAGGTGTTTGTAGGGAAATTTAATTAGAAACGTCCAATAAAGGTATAATTAATTATTTTAGTTTAATTTTATTATAGTATTTGTAATAGGTTTTAAAGTTTTATTCTACCTCAAAGTCCTTGATCTCAGCGCTGTTTGCACACAAAAATTTACGAAATCGAGGTATCACACTTTATAATTAATTATATTGATTTTATACCTTGGAGCAAAAAAAGAATATTGCATGGGGACCTTAGTACATTATTACTATTCTACTTCCTACTTTCCTACTAATATTATAAATGCGAATGTTTGGATGGATAGGTGTATGTTTGTTACTCAATCACGCTACAACGGCTGGACGGATCTGGTTGTAATTTGGCACAGAGATATATAGATAGATTATAGTCTGGAAGTCTTTCTATCCCGGAAAAATATAAAGGTCCTGTGGGACAGTTTAGTTTTTCACGGAGCAAGGGATCGACATGATTTTTTGCATAGTTGCAATTTAGGTATCAGAAAATGACATAGGACACTTTTTATCCCGGAAAAATGCACGCTTCCTATGAGATAGAAAATATACAAAGTTGTAATAGCTTAAAATGCCCCCATGGATTGTATACCTATTCTTCCAAAAAAAACCTCCATGCGGGTGGAACCGCGGGCAACATCTAGTCTACTATATGCTCATTCTCATATTAGTGTCTTTATTTAAAAAAAATGTGGTAAGTTCTGATTTTTGCAATCACAATGACTTTTTGTTTTATACAAACTCTACATCACTGAATATATTCCTAATTAAGTTATATTCCACATTATGTATAGCGACAATTATAGCAGTATTTCAGGAACTCCTTGAAACTCAACGTCTTTTTTAAGATTTGGTTTATGTTACATTCTTAATTTGTATATATAAAAGAAGAAGATGACTGACTGCCTGACATATCAGCGCACAGCCTAAACGGCTGGGGTTAGAAACTTAAAATTTTGACAGTAGGTACCTTTTATGACGTAGGCATCCACTAAGGTCATTTTTGAAGTTAAATTCATGAAAATTAGTATTTGGTCTTTTAGTTAAAAATAACAAATATATTTTACAGGATTTTTGGAAATTCCACCCCTATGGGGATAAAATAGGGGATGAAAGTTTGCATGAATCCGTCTTTTTTTAAGTAAAACGCATGATAATTGGTATTTTGTTATTGTATACTTTTTCTGCCAAACATGACATACACGCGGGCGGAGCTGCGAGCAATAGCTAGTAGGATATACTATGAGATCTAGAATGGACAAACCGTCATTGTGATATTACGGATTACAGCAATAATTAAAAGGTGAAAATAATAGTATTGTAGATAGTGTCCATAAAATGTACATATTAATACCATACATACAATAAACGTCAAGGGATAGTAGACATTTTTCAAAATCAAACTAAGCCTTAGTAGCCGTAGTACTAGCTGTTGCCCGCGGCTCCGCCCGCGTGGAGGTTATTTTTGGAAGAAAAGGTATAGAATCCACGAAGGCACGTTAAGCTATTACACCTTTCTACATCTTGCTATACCAGAGGAAGCGTGCATTTTTCCAGCATAAAAGTAGCGTTTGTCATTCTCTAACCCCTAAACTACCACTATGCAAAAAATCATGTCGATTCCTTGCACTGTGAAAAACAAAAAACTATCCCGCGGGAACCGTACTTATTTTCCGTGATAAAAGTTGCCTATGTGATTCGCTGATCCGTAAACAACCACTGTGCAAAAAATCATGTCGATTCCTTGCACTGTGAAAAACAAAAAACGATCCCGCGGGAACCGTACTTATTTTCCGTGATAAAAGTTGCCTATGTGATTCGCTGATCCGTAAACAACCACTGTGCAAAAAATCATGTCGATTCCTTGCACTGTGAAAAACAAAAAACTATCCCGCGGGAACCGTACTTATTTTCCGTGATAAAAGTTGCCTATGTGATTCGCTGATCCGTAAACAACCACTGTGCAAAAAATCATGTCGATTCCTTGCACTGTGAAAAACAAAAAACTATCCCGCGGGAACCGTACTTATTTTCCGTGATAAAAGTTGCCTATGTGATTCGCTGATCCGTAAACAACCACTGTGCAAAAAATCATGTCGATTCCTTGCACTGTGAAAAACAAAAAACTATCCCGCGGGAACCGTACTTATTTTCCGTGATAAAAGTTGCCTATGTGATTCGCTGATCCGTAAACAACCACTGTGCAAAAAATCATGTCGATTCCTTGCACTGTGAAAAACAAAAAACTATCCCGCGGGAACCGTACATTTTTTCCGTGATAAAAAGCAGCCTATGTGCTATCTATGTTTGTGCCAAATTTCAGCCAGATCTGTCCAGCCGTTGTAGCCTGATTGAGTAACAAACATCCATCCATCCAAACATTCGCTTTTATAATATTAGTAGTATATTTATTGCATAATGAACATATGTTTTTTATCCTCGGTATTATATTTTGGAGCATACAGATGGTTTATTAGTATAGGCTTACCACGTTGGGGCAAGGTTAAGTGTCTGCCCCATTCGTGTAGTATAATAACTAACAAATTAATTACTAAGTTAATACAATTTTAAATTACCCCGCGAAATATGAAGAAGATTCTGGAAGCACAAAATAACTTTAACAAGAAATTTTAACTAGATATTGCCAAAAGAAATTTTAATGTTTTCCTACTATATATCGAGTTTCCTTACTTTTACCCCATCCCTAAGCAAATACTGGGTACGTTCATTTCTAGGTAGGGTTATAATTTTGTAATTGTTGTAATTCAAATGTATGTTCACATCCATTGGTTTTAGATGAAATTGGCTATATTTAGTATAGAGCCAGGATATTAACCAGGGTTTAGTTGAAAATTTACCTTAAAATAATTTTTGAGTTAGCCAATTACCCATATAACTATATCTGTTAAGACTACCAAGTGAGTTTTATTTATAATTAAGTTTATTATTAAACTTCCAAGCTTTGTAATATGTTTTATTTTTTAAGTTACTTGCAATTTTTAGCGTATTTACCATAAAATACAACAATACATGGTTAGAATGAAAATAGATTATTATAATACTATTGAGGTGATCTAATGATGACGACTTTCGAACTTTAATGACTTGTGGTGAGATAATAGAGTTAGAACTCGGGGCCTATTTGTTTTATAGTCATGGAGAATGTTCAATAATAATATGCTAAAATAATGAATATTCATTAATAATTTTCTTTCATTTTTAATTAAAATTATTGGTTGTATATTACAAGCTATTGCAACTTTACAAACTTGTTTAAAAGTTCGTATTCGAAATTCAAATAATTTATCATATGAACAGTAGTAGACAAAGGAAAAATGGCGGGAATGTGATGTGATGTTTTATTGTGATTAATACGTGAAAAAAATATTTCAGACATGGCTTAGGCCTTTAAATTGTGACTATTACAGACATGGCTTCTGCCTTTTGAATTGTGACTATTTCAGACATGGCTTTGGCCTTTTTAATTGTGTTTATTTCAGACATGGCTTCGGCCTTTAGAATGGGAAAAATATCGGATATGGCTTACCCCTTTCGAATGGATGAAGACTACAGACATGGCTTCGGCCTTTGATATAGTTAAAACCAGAGAAGAAGAAGACTTTAATTCTAGCCCAGATTTGGAAAAAATAACGACAGACATGGCTGCATGGTGGAGAACCTTTGCCTTCTCTTTTATAGGGTGAATAAAAAAAAATTTACAGTACTAGAGCAGAGATCATTTTGGAGTGTTTTTTAGTTAACAGGCACTGGCAACGTCATCGACGCTGTAAAGACTTTTACTCTACTACCATCCCAATAAGATAGTATTATAACAATTTAATTAATGTTTATTACTTACTATCATGATTTTTTTTTTACTTTTGTGATTTCAAGTGTTTAATATGCAAGGAAATACAAAAGAAGCTTCAGATAAATTATATTTTTAACGTTATAAAAAAGTTGTATTACTTAACAGTTTACAAAATATAATTATTTCTCAAATGAAAAATAAATATATATCTGAGAACAAAACATAATGTCTCTTATTATAATTATAAATATGTACTTACTTGTTGAAGTAAACTATGTCCTCACTCGGTATCTGGTATTCACAGTCCTAAAACGTCAATTGTTTTATGTATCATTTAACTCTTTAACGTTAAATGTCATAACATCCACAATACTGAATAAGAAAAATAACACAGTAGTAAATTTTGATCGGAGATCGTCGATACCCGCGATATTGCGACAACTGTGACAACGGTCGCGACACTTCAGTCACGAGGCCGAATGTGTACCTTACAGATAAGGGAAAAGGACGAGATGCGAGATTGACGCGGGTGTGGACGGAATAGTGCCACTACACTGACGGAATCTTAGTACCAATCTACGTGATCGTGTGGACTAAAGCATTCGACAATAAAATTAATGTATCAATCGATTCGATAACCTCGTTTTTTTTAGGAAAAATATAGTCTGCAGTCTGCATTAAATCACACTTACTTATATGGTACTGAGAGTTTTCAATCGCTTGTAAGGGATGACGTCAATTTTACACAAGCATAAATGGCATACCCTTTGTTTTATTCATTATCGCATTAGAGTTAATTCTCACGGATCACGAGATGGCTCTCGCTTGGGAATCCGGAAAACGCGACGAAAACACCAGAGTACCTTCAGCACAACTGCCTTATTTTATTGGTTTCCGTACATTTTATACGAGTCACATGTAAATAATAAAGATCAAGTTCAAACAATCGTGTTGGCGTGTCATGGTAAATAAGTGTGACCCATTAGAAATGTAATTTAGAAGCGCTCTTGGCCCTTTAAGCCATGCCATCCATAGCCCAGTGAACATTATGTTCCATTTAAGGAAATTGTTTAAGATGTACCACGTATTGCTTACTTGAATTCTATGTTATGATACACGAACGCCATTTTTTATAAAACAAAGATGCATTTCCAGCAGGGTGAATATTAAATACATAACAATATACGATTTATACGTTAACAATTCCTATGGCATAACCCGTACTAAAACAATACTTTCTTTATTAAATGTCAACATAGAATTGTTGTTCAAATATTCCATCTATTAGTCGTATAATGTATTGTTCTCATTAGTTATCGAGACGTTTTTATGTGTGGGAAATAACGAGCGTCATCCGTTTCATTCTTGGCTTATGAAATTCCATTCTTTAGCACCAAACACCATCTCGGAAAATAATCTATATAATTATATTTGACTGTACGCTATAATATTATTTACTAGCTGTTGTCTGCGGGGCCACCCGCGTGGAAGTTATCTTATACTATTATATATAAAATCGTTTCATCTCTCACAACTATTCTTTGCATAATACAGATATTCGTTCAAACAAGTATAACTTTTGATTGAATGTACCGATTTAAATGAAATAAAGACAACATGTTACCTTGAGATACACTCTATGATTTCATTGTCGATTCTTTTGTAATACTTTCGTATATTAATAATAATTTCGTTATAGTGTACTTTGGACGTCATGACTTTATAGATAAACAGACAATAATTCTATAATAGTTCTATAATTCAATTGTTTTGGATTCTATATCGATAATATAACACTTTTTTTCAAAAATATTTAATGTACAGAGAAAGTGCATTTTCAGCTTTATTATTGTATAGATACTATAAGTAGGCACTAGGTAAGTGGTAACTGTTTTCATTTTTTTTCATTATTAGAATAAAAATTACAAGAACGGATAACGTGAAGTAATACAGTTATTAAATACAAGAATATTTGAAATAATAAAATATGTTTTAATTTACATTCAATGATTTCACCAATAAAATAGTTTTTGTCACGAAAACAAAAAGCCCTCGTGATCGCGTTATTTATTAAATATTCAGTACTGTTTGTTTTGAATAATGTTAATGTACTTGATATTTATTTTCACTGAAAGTTAATAATAACAAATACAAATTATTATACAACGACCGAACGTCACTGCACTATTTAGCTGCGAATTCTGTGAAATCGGATTTTATTTTATTTGAAACAATATTTACGCTACAATATACAAACAATATTATTTTGTAAATTACATCCATTGTAAGGAAAATATAACTGCTATTTACTGACTTGATTATTATTCTAGTAATCTATTCAATTTACTTCTCATATATAGTTAAAGTGTTTATCTTATAGCTTGATGTGCAGTAAACATTTTGCAATATGAAAGTTAATCGCTGGAGAAACCCAGAGCGTTATGTAGTACCAAATCAGACCGGTATTAGTAACTTAGCACCACTGGAACCACTATTAAAATGTTGCACTGCGTCAGTTATTAAAGATAAGTATATACAACTATAGAGCAGCGATAGCCTAGTTGGTTTTGGTACGGACTGTCAAGACGAAAGTCGTATGTTCAAAACCCAAGTGGCACACACCTCTGACTTTTCTAAAGTTACGTGTGTATTAAATGTTAATTATCGCTTGCTTTAACGGTGAAGGTAAACATCGCGAGGAAACCTGCATACCTGAGAATTCTTATACGAATTTCGAAGGTATGTGAAGTCTACCAACCCGCATTAGGCCAGCGTGGTGGACTAAGGCCTAACCCCTCTCATTAGTAGAGGAGGCCCGTGCCCAGCAGTAGGACAATGTTTAATACAGGGCTAGAATTATTATTATATACAACTATGTATCGGTAATATTGGTATATACTACATACCAATGCGAATCAGGATTATTAAAAATTCTTGAAAACTCGAAAAAATATTCGACTTTTTAGTTCCCACAATCCACTTGTACTTTTCAAGTAATAAACATTTAATGTAACTAGATCAACACAACTGTCCAATATAAAAAACTGATCATTTTGGTCTTATTCTGAGTAAGTATAGTGAACTGAGTTATGTAGTACTTTAGAATTGTTAACATTATTGATAGTGGAGACATATACATAAAAAATAGCAATGTCAGGATCATAATCTGATAATTTCAACAACGCACAGGACAGATTGAAGTGGGAGTCACATGATTGTGTTATCACGTGAATACTGAATATTGTGATATACATTAACATTATCTGCCTCGGTTTATCTCATAACCCTTACCGAATTAAAAGAAGATGAGCAAGAAATAAGTAAAATAAAAACTTTTTTTTTATTCTGGCGCGGCAAAGTGACCACACTGCAATGGTAAGCGCAGTGCCGTCCAGATAGAGTATCAAGTAGCGCGAGACAGTCTATCCCTTGCTACTCAACACAATCATGCCGGCCTGCTGTTTAGCTTCTTCACATTACGCCTAAAGGACCCAGGATCATAGGATCCTTCCTAACAAACACACACGGTAGCTGGCAAACTGTTCCACAGATTGATGGTGCGGCAAAAATACGAGTTTGCGAACCTCTTGGTTCGGACCGGGGTAGTAGATACCACGAAGCTGTGGGTCCGCAAGCCAGTACGCGTGGTTCTGGTATGGGACTTTAATAGTTTTATATTTTTGGAAGAAGAACTTTGTTCATCTGAGCTTTGAATGTGTTCATGGTATTACAAATTAAAATTTGATCATGGAAATTTACTATTAGCTCTTTTTTAAATGTACTTATGACTACTGAACTGACACTATCTCTAAGCAAGCTTATGTGTTCTTATAGTGAGGAGTAGATTGTTGACCACTTCAAAGTTTATTGGGTTTACCTAATCTATTGTGATGTCGAATATTTGAAATACGCATTTGTAGACGTCTTTCATTACAAAGGTTTTAAATTAAGTCCAAGCTTAGGATGCCTTTGAATTAGTCACTGGTAAATATTTATTTTTCTGGTTAGAGTCTCATAAGCGCTGGCGGATTATTAGGTGTTAAACAATTAATCATTAAACGGTGACAGAATAAGTACATAAAAAACACATTTGGTCTGGTTGTTGTGCGTTGATATCAAAGTGTACGTTGCATCTTTATGTGTTTCTCAGAGCAAGTTGTAATTTTCAACGCGACTTGAAAGCATATCACTTTAACGGGAACTAAGAATTCCAGTTCATTGCAATCATGTAATGTCCTAAACCTTAAATAATAATAGATTTTTTTACAATAATACAATTAAATGTTAATCATTTTTTTTAGCCTGGCACGGAAATAGTTACCACACTGCACCTGATGGTAAGCGCAGCGCCATCCAATTAGAGTATCGAGTAGCGAGAAGCAATCTGTCCCCCGCTACTCAACACAATCATGCCGGCCGGCTTCTTAACATATATAATTAATATGTTATTATTATTTAATTATTTTAGAACAACTAATTTTAATACTTGTATTATACACTCTTTAACATCTGGGCACGGGCCTGCACTACTAATAAAAAGGGTAAGTAAGGGTTAGTCCATCACGTTGGCATAATGCGGGTTGATTGACTTTACATACTTTGGGAATTCGTATGGACAATTCTTAGGGATGCAATTTCCTCAAGATGATTTCCCTAGAAGAATTAGACGATGAAGACCACCTCACTGTCTAATTCTGTTAGATACCTATCTAACATGTCATGTCATGAAGATCTCACGCATAGAAAGGACACATCACCTAGTGACATAAATATATTTGTTTACCGTCTCATGCTATTACTATAATAACCGTAAATTTTTTAACAATAATTGAAATAAATAAACTGTTTGCAAATTTACAATGTACCATAGAAACGGGGTCGTAAACATTTTTTGAATATCTTTAAGAAATTAACAAGTACGATGTTTTTTGTTTGCCTTGTTACCGATTATGTCTGCATGTCGTTTCAAATTGGTGATCTCGTGATATGAGGTTGCCGCTCCCATGGAAAAATACATTATTTGCAAAATGGTTAAGATTGCTTAAATGTTTCATACGATTTCAAATTGATAAATAACCATCATACCTAATCATTACCCTCTTCTCATATTCGTTAGATATTTTTTAACTAGCTGTTGCCCGCGGCACCGACCGCGTGCAGGTTATATTTGGGAGAAGAAGTATACAATCCAAGAAGTTGTCTCCTGAACTGACGCATATGTACCGATCGTTCCACCACTCAGGTGTTGTGCCTGGATCATAGAGAGAGGCCAATGTGCAGCTGAACCTTTATAAAAATTAAACCGCCTTCAAAAAAACCCAGACACAACTAAAAAGCAAAAAATAATTGGTTACATTTAAATCAATTAGTTATATGCAATTTAAATCAATTATTTTTGGAGTCGGTGCCGGTGTTGTTTTCTTTACTTTTAGATTTATAAAAACCAAGTCTGGATCTATTTTATATTTTTTTGTATGCCTGATTATTCTGTTTTTTCCATGTTTTGGCTGGCACCGACTCCAAATAATTGATTTAAATTGCATATAACTAATTGATTTAAATGTAACCAATTATTTTTTGCTTTTTAGTTGTGTCTGGGTTTTTTTGAAGGCGGTTTAATTTTTATTTAAAAAGTAATAATTTATTTTTTGCTTTTTAGTGGTAAATTATATAAAATCGGTTAAAAGCTGCTGAAGATATTAGAATTTACGTGTATTTTAATTTTATCACCCCCCTCCCTCACCCCCACCCCTTTCCCCTCTCTCACTGAAACTTAACTTTTATAATGAACGTAATGCAAAAAGAACCACTGGAATACTACTTAATTTTAAGGAGTTACCCTCTCCAGCTCCGAAGATATTCATCAGATCTTCACCATATTTTTATGGGACCAAATGACAAGCACCAGCTTTCAATCAAAGAAAGAATGGTCGAAATCGGTTCACACAGTACAGAGAAACGAGGTAACAAACATAAAAAAAAAGCAACATACAGTCGAATTGAGAACCTCCTCCTTTTTTTGAAGTCGGTTAAAAACGGTGACCGGTCAGACAATATACAATTATCGCCTTCTCGCAGCGCACGCGACGGAAGCTCTCAAAAGGAATAAATTTTCCCCGTTTTTGCAACATTTTTCATTGATACTCCGCTCCTATTGGTCATAGCGTGATGTTACATAGCCTTTGAATTTCCTCGATGAATTGGCTATTCAACACAAAAATATTTACAATTCGAACTAGTAGTTTTTGAGATTGGTTATATATTAAATTTTTTACTTTTTCCCTCGATTTAAAAAAGCCAATATTTAAAGTCAAAGACAGTCATATTGAAATAAATCTACCCACCAGTAGAATATATGATTGCAATTAAAAAAGAACACTGATCAATATTTAAATACTAGAAATAAACAAAAACTGTCTATTTAATATTACTAGCACTGTACTAAACATTGTCCCACTGGTGGGCACGGGCCTCCTCTAATTATGATAGGGGTTAGGCCTTAGTCCACCACGCTGTCCTAATGCAGGTTGGTAGACTTCACATACCTTCGAAATTCTTATGAAAAATCTCAGGTATGCAGGTTTCCTCGCGATGTTTTCCTTCTTTTTGTCTTGACAGTCCCTACAGCAACCAACCAGGCTATCGTACAATATTTAACGGAATGATCTTAAAGGACAAAAATCATGGTCTCACTTAAAAATGGATATCGCAGAATAATGAGTATTAATTCTAATGCTATATTTACATTTTACCTAATGTATTTTAATAAGTTGATGTGCATAGCCTTCAAAGGCTGCCTGAGTCATATTAGCCCTGCATTTATCCAATGGTCTTTGTTTTTTTTTATAGTATAGTCCGACAAACGAGCCAGTCGGTCACCTGATGTTAAGTGATCTCCACCACCCATGAACATCCACAATACCGAAAGTATCATGTATGCGTTGTCGGCCTTAAAGGACAGGAATAGGGATTAGGGAAGGGAAGGGGGAATCTGGGCCTCCGGTTATCTCACTTACCATACGAAACGTGACAGTAAACTGTCACTTTACGTTGGTTTTCTGTGAGACAGTGGTACTACCCCGGTCAAGCCGGCCCATTCATGCTGTAGACAAATATGTCTACAGCGTAGCTCTACCACTTCAACTTGTATTGTGCAGTTCTTATTTTTCTATCATTCTTTGACGCAATTTGAATGTCCTAAACTCAGTTATGATCACTTAAATATCTGTTATAGTGGCAGCGTCACGTGCCGTGTCGATCACTTCCCTGTAACATTTTTTCTAACCTGTCTCGGCAAAGTGACCACACTGCACCTGATGGTAAGCGCAGTACAGTCCAATTATAGTATCGAGTAGCGAGAGTCAATCTATCCTCCGCTACTCAACACAGTCATGCCGGCCTACTTCTTCACACTACGCAATGGGCAAGAAGGTGAAGAAGCGGTCGAGGGTCTATTGCCAGAGTACTTAGAAGGCCGGAAAACGGTCAAACATCGTATCCCAACTCTAGACCCCGGCAAAAACCGGATGTACACTGGCTGATCCCGGAACGCGACACACCTGCGTGTGCCACTATGGCGGGTTTTACACCCTGTGTACGGTGGTCGCTATCCGGGCGGATATGAATATCCTACCACCAGCCACCAACATGGCTGAGGAGGCCGATTGCTGCCACATGCGTCATACTCGTGAACGGCTCTTCTGTGGACTGATCTATTCCGATTGCTGATCGATTGTTCCATAAAGCTAAATAACTTGCACAGACCCATATACTGCTCAATGCTTTGAATTGACGCGGATATTTTAAATTACCATTTTTTTTATAAATGTTTTATGAATAGGTTATAAATTCTACATAGATTATAAATGTGAAAGTTTGGATGTTTGTTACTCAATCACGCAAAATGAAATTTGGCCCACAGATAGATGGATCATCACATAGGATATATTTTATCTCATAAACTATTAGGTTCTTTATAAATTCACTAGTATGCATGTATAGATAGATGTAATAGCTTAAGGTGTATCCATGGATCGTTTACGATTTCAAACAAAAATATTTAAATAAGTATATATTTTAAAACTTCTAACGGCAAGGTACTAAATTCGCGTTTAATATGTGTTTGTCAATGAAACATGTAAATAAGTGCAAGGATAAAAGTTTTTTACTCAAAACTACAAGGTAAACGAAACATAATATTTTGTTATGCGTTTTCAGATGACAGTGAAGGCTACACATACGTCAAAAAGCGATGCTATCGACAACATTGTCGGTGTAGCCTTGCTTGACACACATTTTATAAAAAAGTATGATTGCCGGCAGACAAAACAAAACTGCAATATTTTTTGTACCAAGTAGCGACGGTAGTTCACATTTAGCAAGGAAACTGTAAAAACCTGTGGCGTTATAATAAAGTGCAAGGTTGCTTGTTGTTTTGATGCCACTAGACAGATAAATGAAGACATTCACATCACATGGTATATCGTATTGTGTAGACTTAAAAATCATCCAATGATTAGGATTACTTATTTATTACTAGATGCGGCTCCGCCCGCGCGGAGGTTTTTTTTGGAAGAAAAGGTATACAATCCATGGAGGCATCTTAGTAATTTCACCTTTCTATATTTTGCTATCCCATAGGAAGCGTGTATTTTTCCGGGATATAAAGTAGCCTATGTCATTTTGTGATCCCTAAGCTGTCACTATGCAAAAAATCTTGTCGATCCCTTGCCCTGTAAAAAACTAAACTATCCCACGAACCGTGCATTTTCCGGGATAAAAAGTAGCCTATGTGCTATTCTGTACTATAATCTATCTCTGTGCCAGATTTCAACAAGATCCGTCCAACCGTTGTAGCGTGATTGAGTAACAAACGTCCATCCATCCAAACATTCGCATTTATAATATTATATAGTAGGATTAAAAATTAATTTCTAACAAAACTATTTATTTATGTACTTACTAGCTTTTGACCGCAGTTGTGCTGTGTCCTACACAATAAATAACCCAACAATTTCTTCAATGGACACGAAAATTTTTACCGGCACGTTAATTAATAATTGAACCCGCAACAAGCAAAAGTAACTTATTTGTGTTAATCCAGATGTTATCTTCATCCCAAATTTCACTCAAATCACAATGGATTAGATCAAAAACCAACGTAAATTACAAGGGAACAGATGAACATACATACATACCGGTCAAAAATATAACTCTCCGTTTTGCTTCGTCGTAGTCGGGTAAAAAGTAATAAACCCACAGAAAAACTTTCGCTTAGCTTAGTAACCGGCTTGCCAATTAGATAGCTATTAAATTATGTAACAGAAATCTTACCCCTGCGGAGATACAGGCGTACTCTTACGTATGTATATAAAATTGGTAAAGCAAACATTTAAGTATGTTTGTGCTGTATTCCATTTTCGTTAAAGATTTATCAGAAGCAGAAGCTAAAGCATTTAGTATTATATTGTCAATATTACAATAGACAAATGGATACTGAACAAGTTTTGTTTTGTTCAAACTAACAGGCTTAGTAATAAATATTAATAAATTGAAAACATATACACTCATGCCTGTAATAACTGAAGGAGTAGGCAGAGGTGTAACCACCCACTTTTCGCCGAATTTATTACGGTCCCATAATGTAAATAGGGGGCGAGCCTATCAGACTCCGGGCTGATACTGAGTATTTCTAAATAGAAAAACCCAATATCAGTTTACCCGACCCGGGGATCGAACCCGAGACCTCAGCACAGCAGTCGTAACGCATGCGCAATTACAACTGCGCTACAATTTCACTAAATAACTTATTTAAATCGGCTAAATATTGTTTCGATAGAGTTATTTTAAAATATTAGATCGGATTATAAAGAGATGCTCTGCCCCTTATCTGCATAATGTATGTCAGTATGGAATTAGTAGGGCGTATTAATAAATGACGTAATTTGTAAGTACAGAGTACTGTCCGACTAGTAAATATATTATAATCTTTTTAATGCATATTTATTTAGTTTGCGGTGATCGGTTTAATTTATGTGTTTTCTGTAGTCTTATAGCTGCATTGTTGTAATTAATATACAATAGCACTAAATAATTTATAATAAAATATACGTAGTTAATAAATTGTAATAAGTTGTAATAACATTGATTTACATTGTGAGCGTTTATTGATTCTATATTTTTTATAATATTCGTTTTATTTACTATTTTTTTTATATCATAGTCCGACAAACGAGCCAGTGGGTCACCTGATGTTAAGTGATCTCCACCGCCGATGAACATCCACAATACCGAAAGTATCACGTATGCGCTGTCAGCCTTAAAGGACAGGAATAGGGATTAGGGAAGGGAAGGGGGAATCTGGGCCTCCGGATATCTCGCTTACCATACGAAACGCGACAGTGAACTGTCACTTTACGTTGGATTCTGTGAGACAGTAGTACTACCCCGGTCGAGCCGGCCCATTCATGCTGTAGACAAATATGTCTACAGCGTGGCTCTACCACTTTGAAACTAGTAACAGTTAGTGGACGATTTAATTTGTGTGTAACTTAATCGTTTTCTAATTAATTAATTTAGATTTTCCGATACATTCCGGAAAAACCGCTGTCTTAAAATCTGTCTGTCTGTCTGTCAATTGTTTAATACTTCCACTATAACAATTTGGTATTAGTAAAAACCTAATATACTGTTAGTAATTCTATGAGGAACCTGTTATCTATAAGATCTTTAGATTTTTATTTTAGATAAAAGTTATTATATATATTGTATATAAATAAAGTAATATTTAACTCTAAATATGTTACAGTGGTTTTATTTTAGTTATTAATCGTTACTCAGTATCGTTCGTATTAAACGATAGATAAATGTGAGTAATGAGTATCACAAGGTATTTAAATAAATATCAAAAACCTTTCATAAGTAATTCACTAAACATTGTTATGGTGTGAGAGTTAAAATTAATCAATAAGATTACAAAGAAGATGTTAAATATACAATAAATTGAGTTTATCTAAAAAATTATTATCATTATATTGTCATTTTCAAGGTGGCGCGAATATTGAGCCTTTCCAATGGTCGGTAATCTCTATTTGTCACGATCTTTGTAAATGTGATAAATGGATCACATGGTTTTTGCGTCAAACACGAAGTAAGGTATTATTTTCATGCTCTTTAACAAGTTAATACATAGTGACACAGCGTCTGTCTTTGTCACTAGTGTCACTTGGCTGATTACTTGCTACAATAACTATTAACTTATAATACAACTAGCTGTTGCTCGCGGCTCCGCCTGCGTAGATGTTATATTCGTAAGCAGAAGTATACAATCCAAGGAGTTGTCTTCTGCACTGAGGCACCTGTAGCGATTCAGCCAGCCTCTCAGGTGTTGTTCCTGAATCTTGAGATTACCTACATCTAAAGAATACCCCATAAGTTTAACCTCACTTTGCCCCTTTTAGGGATGATTTTTCAAAAACGCTGAAACACGTATTTCTTTATTTCCTACCAAAAGCTTAAATATGAATTTACAGATCCCTAAGTCGAGGAATTATGGATTTCCCATACAAATTTTGAACTCCTATTTGACCCCTTTCAAGGTTGTTTTTTAACCGACTTCAAAAAAAGGAGGAGGTTCTCAATTCGACTGTATGTTGCTTTTTTTTAAGAAAAAAGATAGCCTATGTCCTTCTCCAGGATATAATCTGTTCCCTTACCAAATTCCACTACAATCTGTTCAGCCGTTTAGTCGTGAAGAGGTAACAAACAAACAAACAAACAAACAAACAAACAAACAGAGTTACTTTCGCATTTATAGTATTAGTATGGATAACATCAAATTAGTTTTCCTATAAAATGTTTCAACTGTGTCGCGGATATCATTGTGTATTCTGATGATATTTAATGCCGACGTCACGTGAAAATTAAGATTCATTTGATAGTTGTAGCTCACCGTATAAACACTAGAACTTCGAGTACTCTCGTCAAGGCTTGTTATTCATTGTTATTTCCCATTCGAGGCCTGAACATAACACTACAAAACACTATTGTAATCAATTGTTTATTATTATATAGAAAGAAAATTGTTGTACGTTACCGATGTAGCTGACCGTGATGATCTGCCGGTACCACCGGTCACCTGAATGTGTAATTTAACTGCTTCTATACCAGACCGCTTGGTCCGTTCTTGAGAAGGAGAGGTTTTCTTCGCCACTGGATGTTTTGACCCCCGATTTTCTGGTTTATCTTTATCTTTCTTTTTGGCCTTTTTTTCGTTTTTAGAACTACGAATTTTGTCTCTACGTTTCATTTTCGAATTTTATATTTATTATGAATACACTCACACATCATACTTATTTCACTAAAATATTCAACATAACATTACACAGTCTGAAAGTAACACAGATCGGATCGGAAGTAGTTTGTATCGGTTGTCAGATAAGATATTTACATCGAAGGTGAAAGAGCATTGATAAAAAGTAATACAGAAGTCAGCTGCTGTAGTACGTGAGACCGGAGGCCCTTTGTGTTAGCACCTTGCTTCGATCACGTAAGACCTTGAACCGGATCACTCTAACGAGGTGGTGGCGGCTGAGGACGAACGTTTGTTTCAGGATTTGCACAAACACTTAACACGAATGATGATTGTATTGAGAGTCCGCGGTCGGCGCGGATGTATGGTCACTGTGTGCAGACGAGCGTCGGAGTCTGGTCGGACTGGCGGCAGCGGGCAGCGGGCAGCGCCGCCGCGCTCTCCTGCGCAACTTGTTAAATGCCGCAACGTTAATTGAAGGGATCTTATACTTATAATACTGTTAGCTGTGGCGCTATCTTAAAATCATTAACATTAATGTGTAATGCAATCATTATATCAATACTTAGTCACGAGATATTTTTGTAAAATAAAAATTGCTATAAATGTCTTATATAGTTTTCCGTCATTAGAGATATTAATCTTACCTGTATACTCAAAAACAAATACCTTGAATATTGTAATATATTTTCCATAGTTTCATTATTTTCTTGTCTTCAATTGTCACAACAAAAAATATTTCAATATTTATTGAATAGTGGACGTGTACATTTGAATTCACTTCCTATATTTTTTTAGCCTCCGTGGCGCAGAGAACTAGTTGGCGGCTGTGAAACGAGAGGCCGTGGGTTCGATTCCTGCACCAAGACAAATATTTGTGTGGGCAGACAGATATTTGTTTCAAGTCTGGGTGTTGTGTGTCTAGTCCCTCGTAGTTATTGATACCAACGATATAGGTTTCAGTAAGTGTGAGATCAGAACTATATGTGTGACTGTTGGGTTATTTATGTATATAAAGAATTTTTCTTTACAATAGAACTTTATATAGGCACTCTGTATATTGAACAGTGTGATTTTTCTAACGGGTTTTGCAAGCAGATGCATGTCAAAAGCAATATATAAAATAAAACGTGTCCTGAAACTGTTATAATATGGCGGTGGGCTACTTTTGCCTTTATTTTGTTTCTCAAGATGATCCATTCGTTACGTAATCATAGTTTGAGGTTTTTGGGTTTGATTCCTTAGTCGGGCAGCAAATTGTAATTTTTGAATGAATTGAATTGATTTGAATAATATTATATAAACAGTGATTTTTTAAGCTAAATTGAAACCAGACACGCGGTATGTCAGAAAATCCATGTATTTTTTTTAAATATACAGGCGTAATATAATTATATCAAGATACAGTAATGGGTATTCATTTCCATCGAACAGAGTATCATTAACCGTTCATTTCAACAAAAGCATAACTAAAATGCGTCCATTGACGAGTGTTGCAAATTGCTTTAGACGCCTATTTGCAACAAATTTATGTATTGTAAAGAATTTAAAATAAAATATTTGAACAACAAGTGCCTACACTTTAGAAAAGTCAGAGGTGTATGTCATATCGAACATACGACTTTCGTCTTGACAGTCCGTACCGCAACCAACTAGGCTATCGCTGCTTATATTAAATGTTAATAATCGCTTGCTTTAACGGTGAAGGAAAACATTGTGAGGAAACCTGCATACCTGAGAATTCTTATCAGAATTTCGAAGGCTGGCTGGCCTATTGCGGGTTGGTATACTTCATGTATACCAACCCGCAATAGGCCAGCGTGGCGGACTAAGGCCTAACCCCTCTCAATAGTAGAAGAGGCCTGTGCCCAGCAGGGGGAAAATGTTTAATACAGGGCTTGTATTATTATAAGTTTTAGTGTCTACATATTGAAATGTTACGATAAGGTAATGTTAAATTAAATCAATCAATGTGTGCCATTTAACTGAATGGCATAAATAAAATATTTCAATGGGTTTTTCCCATTGGATTTGTATCAATTGCGTTATTCACGCTAGCGACTTCAACAAGTAATAATATATTATAGCATGATTAGTGTTCATTGTCGATATATGGAATAGATACGAACATATAAACATTTGGTTTAAATCATGAGTCCAGTCACTGTCTCTATAATGTGTTTATTTTCGTGTCAAGACTCTATGTAGACCATATTACATAGCACGATGCTTTTAGGTAATAACATATTTTAATTATGTGC
Organism: Laothoe populi; assembly: GCA_905220505.1. Classification (NCBI taxonomy): domain Eukaryota; kingdom Metazoa; phylum Arthropoda; class Insecta; order Lepidoptera; family Sphingidae; genus Laothoe; species Laothoe populi. Next base: position 10,021,109 of record HG992151.1, on the reverse strand, counting down.
AACCCTTGTTGCGCAAAATAATAGGTTTCTTTAGTAAAGTGGTAGAGCAACGCTGTAGACATAATTGTCTACAGCATGACTGGGCCGGCTCGACCGGGTTAGTACCACTGTCTCACAGAAAACCAACGTAAAGTGACAGTTTACTGTCGCGTTTCGTATGGTACGTGAGATATCCGGAGGCTCAGATTACCCCTTCCCTTCCCTAATCCCTATTCCTGTCCTTTGAGGCTGACAGCGCATACATGATACTTTCGGTATTGTGGATGTTCATGGGTGGTGGAGATCACTTAACATCAGGTGACCCACTGGCTCGTTTGTCGGACTATACTATAAAAAAAATATATATATATTGTTTTAGGAATAAAAAAAATCTTCTATATTTAATAGATTACCAGTTTTAAGACTATTATTTAGATATCTTGGTGATTTTTAGCAGACGGGCCACCTGATGGTATATAGTCACCGCCGCCCATAGACTTCTGCAATGTCAGGGCACAGCAAAGCCGCTGCCTACCGTGATCCCAAAAAAACAAACATTAAGTAACTATATTATAATGGAATACCCTTTTGAAGATAGGCAATTAAAAAAAAACATCGCAAATAGAAACTTACACCACCAAACAATAGCTACCTAAAAGTATAGGAAATTTTACTTCTCAACCGAAGTTCTTTTCTTATGACGAAATAAATAAATAAAACGAGAAAATGAGAAACACATAGCTTTTGTGTTTATAATGCATGTATCAGTGTTCATTAGTGTTTATGTTAACCGAAATGTGACGATCTCTTTCCTTATTAAATAAGGCTGACTCAGATTGTATCAAAACAGTTAAATAACTTTCAACTTCCTTACGCACCAGATAGAATAGCCGACCTTAATAATTTTTTTTGGATGTCGACAAAGGGACAATATTTTTTTTCTAATTTATATTACACTTCTGCAATTTGTTTAATATCTTATTCTTTTACCACTTATGCTACCACATTCAATAACGACAAAATGAAAAGAAATTTAGTTATAGCTATATTGTTATATAATGGATACTAACAACATATATGTGTGAATACCCTTATAGGAGGCTGTCAGTGCAAAAGTGGCCTAACCCTCAATTTTTCATAATCTGACCTATGTACTATATATAGTCCTCCTCATCGATTTCGATGACGGCGACCCTAACCATAGAATAACGAAATATTTACTATTTAAATATTTACAACTACTTCCTAGCATGAGCCCTAATGTGGCCCGCTAGGCCAAACTTATTTTTAAAAACTCTATCGCAAGGCTGGCAATAGAGTTGACCTGCGGCGTTATATGAGTAATTGTAAGAGGGCTTAGGTCTTTCTTTACGAATCTGACGAGCGGCGTCAAGTGTGGCGAGTCGATGTTCCTCACACGTTTCAATGTTTTTATAGATAATAGATCGCCACGAGGACCTCTGAGAAGCAAGCTCCTCCCATGAGTCGGTGTCAATTTTACAGGCTTCCAGATACCTTTTGAACACATCCTTATAGCGCAGATGCTGACCACCGTGTTTCCGCTTACCCTCTGCCATCTCGGAGTAAAAGACAGCTTTGGGTAGTCGGCGGTCATCCATGCGGAGGACGTGTCCACACCATCTGAGTTGTCGCTGCATGAGTAGAGCCTCCATGCCATACATTCCAGAGCGACGCAGAATCTCGGTGTTAGGGACGTGGTCCTGCCATTTGATTTTCATGATCGTTCTTAAACACCTAAGGTGGTACGTGTCAAGCTTCTTGATGTCTGGCTTGTAGAGGCACCATGTCTCCGAGCCGTATAAAAGGACGGGTATGATCAAAGCCTCATAGACGCTGATCTTCGTCTCTAGCTTTAGGTCATGGGACCTCCAGACACGATCAGTTAGTCGTCCGAAATTAGCAGCGGCGTTGGCGATTCGAGAAGGTATCTCCGTAGCTAAGGTGTTGTCGTGCCTTATGGTGCTTCCAAGGTATTTAAAATGCGATACTTCGTCTAGTGGTTTCCCATCTAGTTTTAATATTGCTTTATCAGCTTCGCAGCCCCTTGGTGGTTGTTTGAGACATTGGGTCTTGGAAGCACTAATGACAAGGCCAAATCGTTGACAAGATTGGTGTAGTGCGTCAACGTAGCTTTGGAGATGCATCATACAGTCGGACATGAGACACACATCGTCAGCATATAGTATCTCTAGAATTGATACCTTCTGCACCTTAGTCTTGGCTCTAAACCTTGAGATGTCAAATACACCTTTATCAGTCCTGACATTTATCTGAATTTGGTCGCTACAACATTGCAGTGCGTCTCTCATAACAACTGCGAAGTATATGGCAAAAAGAGTGGGTGCCATGACACATCCTTGCTTAACTCCACTAGAAATGTGAATTTCCTCAGAGAGTTCGTTTTCATGTTGAACTTGGGCTTTCATACCATTATGGAATTGGCGAATCAAGTTGACGAACTTCTTTGGATATCCAGATTTTTGGAGAACAAGCCAGAGGGCCTCACGCGGAACTCTATAAAATGCTTTCTCCAAATCGACAAAGCACATGTAGAGAGGCCGTTGATGTTCAAGGCTTTTCTCCTGGAGTTGCCTCAGGACTGAGATTGCATCGATAGTGCCTCTGCTGGGACGGAAGCCGCATTGACTTTCAGGCAGGTACTTCTCTGCAACCTCACTGAGACGAGTGTTAATAATATGGGCAAGGACTTTTCCGGCACTGGATAGGAGCGATATGCCTCGGTACGAGCTGCAATCGGAGACATCTCCCTTACCTTTGTACAGCTTGCAGATTACCGCGTCTCTCCAGTCCTCTGGAACCTGTTCACTTTCCCACACTCTTAGGGCTAGTTGGTAGAGCCTAGTAACAATGTTTTTTCCACTGTATTTATATACTTCAGCTGGAAGTTGGTCAGCACCAGGTGTTTTGAAGTTTTTGAGACGCTTAACTGCATTCACGAACTCTTCATAGGTTGGTGGGTCATCTAAGTTCTGAAAGACTGATTGGTCTCCCAAGGAATTAATATAGCATAGATCAACACTGAGCGTAGTTGGATTCAAAACATCGCTAAAATGCTCTGCCCAACGCTTTAGTACGGCATTTTTGTCCGTAACTCGATGTTGTCTATCCTTTGAGTACATTGGTGTAGTCTTTCGTACTCGAGGCCCGAATATAGCTTTAATACCCTCGAAAAACCTCCCAGTCTGGTGAGTATCGGCGCAGTGCTGTAATTCAGCAGCTTTCTCCTTCCACCATCTATCCTTCAATTCGCGAACTTTCGATCTCAATTTCTGTTGTGCATCCCTTTTGCTGTGTGCATCCCTTGACTTTGTGTTGATTTCATGCCTATGCCTTTCCACCAATGCGTTGATGTCACTATCTGAAGCGTCGAACCAATCTTGGTTTTTCTTTCGCTCTTTGCCAATGGTATCTAAAGCACAAGAATGAAGATGTTTGGATAATGTTTTCCATTCCTCATCTGTCGAAGCCAAATCAGTCTGCGGTGCACAACCAGCAAATTTTTCATCCAGCGTTTTGCTCATTTGTGAGGATTTGATAAGCCTTGAAAAGGCTAGTTTGGGTGGGATGTTATGAGGTGTTCGCCGTGGAGCTTTAAGCGTGAGGTGCATCTTTGATCTTATAAGGCGGTGGTCAGTCCAGCCCAGCGCCCCTCGCATTGCTCTTGTTATAAGAATATCGCGAAGGTCTTTTCGGCGGACAATGACATAGTCTAAGAGATGCCAGTGCCTAGATCTTGGATGCATCCAAGAGGTCTTATATTTCTCAGCAAGTCGGAAGAATGTATTGGTGATGCTAAGTTCATGTTCAGCGCACAACGATAATAATCTGAGTCCGTTATCGTTACATTTTCCGATTCCATGTTTGCCGAGGGCTCCATACCAGAGTTCATGATCAGCACTGACTCGAGCATTAAAATCCCCCAAAAGAATGATTTTATCATGCTTTGGGACACTTTCGAGGACTTGGCGTAAATGTTGGTAAAATGCCTCTTTATCTTCATCCGATGATGGCAGAGTAGGAGCATAGGCACTGATAAGATGGACGTATTTGTTATGTGTAATTGGAAGGCGTAAAGTAATTAGGCGATCATTGATACCCTTTGGTAGTTCACTGAGATTTTTAGCCAGACCATTGCGAACAGCAAAGCCCACACCATTGCCCGCCCTTTCACCAGCAGGACGACCGCTCCAGTAGTACGTATAGCCACCAAGATGTTCACAAAGCTCTCCACTATCACTTAAATGAGTTTCACTGATAGCGGCTATATCGATTTTGTATCGAGCTAGCTCTCGCGCTATAAGAGCAGTTTTTCTCTCTGGACATAAAATAAATGTACTACAAATGATTCAAAATGTGCGAAAATTTAATGCATAACCGGCCTATCTCTAGTTTCACCAATTACCAATAGATGGCATTGCAAAAATTGCATTTATGTACATTGATTTAAAATTCATGAATATACAAACCCCATTATTTTCATACTCATTGTCTCTGCTTATTATTATTTAGCTTAGGCCACTTTTGCGCTGACGGCCTCATATAATATAATAATATCAGCCCTGTATTAAACTTATCCCACTGCTGGACACATGCCTCCTTTACTAATAAGACGGGTTATACCTTAATCCACCACGATGTCCTAATGCAGGTTGGTAGATTTCAAATAACTTTGAAATTCTTATCATAATTTTCACGGTGTTTTCCTTCACCGTACCTATATGGAATTTTGTCGACTTATACTTTAAAATATAATTCCTGACTCCTGTAACACAGGTTTTACCTAGCTCAGGAGTCAGGGCTTCAATTATTCTTTGTAAAAACTTTCTTATGCCAATAAAATATTATTATTATATATTATTATATTATTAAAATATGTATTTTTTTAGCAAATTAAATGCATCGTTTATTTCTATAAACTATTATATACATTTTTACAATTATACTTAACCATACTTACGAATGAAATGTTATGTTTTCAGATTTACGTTCTCCTACTCGGCTATTACTGTATTATTCTTCCGAAGTATTAGTAACTACTGTGTATTATATTCTATCTCATTTTCTCACCTGCTTAAACCTATATATTTATGTATTTGCCTCTTTGACGAATTTTCGTTTCATCGAGTTTCAAAACACAACGATTCTGAAGAAGTTTTACTTCAAAAATATTTAATAGATAAGAAAAAATCTAGCTCTGAGTTCTAAAATATAACTTGAATGTTATAATTAGATGACATCCGTTTTGAATACAATATTTCTTTAAACTACCAATTCTTGTCTCATATGTTTTATAGTTTTATATTGCCATCTTTGGAAAAACTTAAATGTCACCTAGCAAAAATTCAGACATTTAGTTCCGGAAAATCACAGTAGATGTCACTCGTATACATTTTATCAACTACGCTTTACATTTGTATTGCTATGTTAGACTCTAAAAGATATATTTAGTTTATGAAAATGCTACTAGATGGCGCAATAATATTTATAGTAAATGATTATCTTATTAAATATCTTATTATAAATTATACCTTATTAATATTATAAATGCAATTGTTTGGATGGATGGCTGGATTGATTGGTTTGTTACTCAATCACTCAAGAACTCAAAAGATAGATAATAGTTGGAATAGCACATATTTTACACTTTTTATCCCGGAAAAAAGTACGTCTCCCGTGGGACAGATTTGTTGTTGTATTTCACAGAGCAAGGGATCGACATGATTTTTTGCATAGTCTTTATTTAGGGGTCAGAGAATTACATAGGCTACTTCTTATCGCGGAAAAATGTATGGTTCCATAATGTATGATAATAGTCTTCACAGAAAGCACGACAGCAAAAAATTACAAACTTTAATTACATACTTTAAGATATTTTACTATTATTCCTGTGTTCTATGTATGTATATTTCCGTGCGTATGTATATGTATCTAAAGATAAATTAAAAATATACTTTTATTAGGGCTCACCGTTGAATTTGTTATGTAAAACACTTTAATTGGTATCCCAAGATACAGGCCAAGCCAAGTTTGGATACCTCTGGAATTTAGTTTTATGTTTGTATAAGTAGTTGCGTTTTTTTGTTGTTAACCAGTGTCGATACTAATTGTAAACAAAACTATGTTACTTCAATAAAGGATTATTATTATTATTATTATAAAGCAATGGATTGACATGATTTTTTGCATAGTGGTAGTCTAGGGATCAGAGAATTACATAGGATATTCCGGAAAAAATGCATGGTTCTTAAGCGATAGCAAAATATAGAATATATTTAAATAAATATAGAAGATATAAAAAAGCTAAAAATGATTTATGGACTTTATACCTTTTCTTTCAAAATAACTACCACGCGGACGGAGCTGCTTACAAAAGCTAGTTAATAGTATACATTTTGCGACATGAGTTCTGCTTATATTTATGTTTTAATAGGCACTTAGATAAAGTTTTTTTTTTTTTTTTTTTATCCTAGCACGGCAAAGTGACCGCACTTCACCTGATGGTAAGCGCAGTACGGTCCAATTAGAGTATCGAGTAGCGAGAGACGATCTATCCCCCGCTACTCAACACAATCATGCCGGCCTGCTCCTTCACACTACGCCATGGGCAAGAAGGTGAAGAAGCGGTCGAGGGTCTATTATCAGGGTACTCAGAAGGCCGCAAAATGGCCAAACATTGTACCCCAACTCTAGACCCCCAAAAAACCGGATGTACACTGGCTGATCCCGGAACGCGACACACTTGCGTGTGCCACTATGGCGGGTTTTTCACCCCGTGTACGGCGGTTGCTATCCGGGCGGATATGAATATCCTACCACCTTAGAATTACTTAGAATTAGTTATCATTTTACCACCACCCTCTGAAACTCTATTAGTGGATTACATAACACGAAGTAGATATTTGTGGTAATTGCTTAGGATTCCAAAATGCCTATTTATTCTTGATAACTTTGGGTCAGAGATAATAAATAGTGATTATTATGTGCTTGAATGCTTAATTGAACCAATATCGAAATAACAGGTTTCTTTCGTAATTGAATAGAACACAGTGTTTATGCCAGTCATAGATATGAAGGACCATTGACATTGTACGGTTTGCATAGATAGACATAATCAAAATAAAACAAATTTAATTAGGTAGGGACCATTGCGGAATTAAAATGCATTGTTTAAATATTCTATTATGTAGAATGAAACTATTTTGTAGAGTCTATTGCCATTTTAGATTTATAATAATATGTTTTAAATACCATAGAAATATGTATGTGTTTCGAATAACTAAGTCATTAGCATAATCAGCGGTTGTGGTGTGCGACTCAGCTGAGAAACGTTGAGAAGGAAAACTGTACGTGTGATCGGCAAATATTTGTTCCGGGTTGCGGAGGGTTGTGGGATCAAAGCCGCTCTATCTACGTCACAACAAACGAGGGAAGATAATTCCAAGTATCGATAAAAATAATTTATGGCGTCAGCAATGTAGATGATTCGTCACTTTACAAACTGCGTTTTCACTTTAAAATACTGCACTGTACTATTTACACAGCTCCAACCTAACTTAAACTATTAATAATACAGTGTACTCAAATAATTTATCTATATCGATACTCTAATTACCATCATACAAGCGAGCGCTAGATTCAAACAATACAATGATAGTAATTGATTTTATACATCCGTATACACTAACGCTTTGCTGACGATATCGTCATCATGGCGGAATCGTTGCAGGATCTACAACAAATGCTGCACAGCCTTAATACTGCATCCAGACGGGTTGGTCTCGGAATGAACTTGGACAAAACCAAGATCAAGTACAACGATCACGTTGATCCGGGACCAATCAATGTCGATGGCTCACCCCTTGAAGTTGTTCACGAATATATTTACCTCGGACAATGTCTGCAGTTGGGACGAAACAACTTCGAGAGGGAGGTAGCCAGAAGGATCCAGTTGGGCTGGGCAGCGTTTGGAAAGCTTCGTCAAGTCCTTTCGTCGCCCATACCGCAAAGTCTGAAGACAAAAGTCTTCAATCAGTGCGTCCTACCCGTGATGACCTACGGAGCCGAAAAGTGGACACTCACAGTGCGACTGGTCCATCAGCTTAAAGTTGCTCAGCGTGGCATGGAGAGGGCTATGCTCGGAATTTCGCTGAGAGACCGAATAAGAATCGAGGCTATTCGCGCGAAAACCAAAGTCGTCGTCATAGCCCAAAGAATAAGCAAGCTGAAGTGGCAATGGGCCGGTCACATCTGTCGTAGAAACGATCACCGTTGGGGTAATAAGGTTCTTGAGTGGAGACCGCGTACAGGTAAAGCCTTCGAAACGTCGGATTAAAAAAGTAAAATAAACCGCGATATAATCCGTAAAATTCGTTTTATTTCAATGGAACTGAATAATTATTACGGACATATAAAAGTTTATTCGTAAGGCAGTAAGTCATAATAGCAATACTGTGGTTTACTGCATCTTGTACTTGATTGTAATAATTTTACCTACTATATATACATACACCAGGATTTATATCATACATCAGGATTTAAATAGAATGGCGTAGTGTGAAGAAGCGAGGGATAGATTGTTTCCCGATACTTGATACTCTAACTGGACAGCTCTGCGCTTACTATCAGGTGCAGTGTGGTCACTTTTTAGTGTCAGGATAAAAAAAAAACAATCATAACCAACTTTATAATATATTACTTATAATAAACGTCACATTTTTAATTCTTTCTTATAAATTTACATAGTTTCTAAAGCAAGCTAATGATTAGGGCAGTTTGCTTTATATTCTCATTTTACGAGTGATAGTAATTCACACTTCATTCTTTGTCCTTATAGTAACTACATATGTATTCAGCGACCTTATAAACGTCGACATATTTGTTAATCACAATTCTAATTGACTCAATGAATTCCTTGAGATAAATTCCTTAACAAGTTTTATAGCTTCTCGTTAAGAATTTCATATCAAACATAAGAAAGATTACAAAAATATATACGCAGAATAGTCATTCGTCAATCATGAGTTTCAATGTTTTATTATTAACCACTCTCGAATCACAAGTTCAGCGCAGTTCGAAAAGATAATAAGTAGCGTCTGTCTAAAATCATTTTTTTTCTATAATATTAAAGTTAAAAATAGCACGTAAGAACATGCAATCGATACGTGACTGGTTAAATTGACCGATACTATTCCACGTCATATCGTCGTCGCTCAAACGTTGCTTTTTATCCGATTTTTTGTAAAACTTTTAAGCCTATTTGTATTCCACTACAAACATTCAATCGTGCTCATCAAATACAGTTTCATTTGAGCAATAATATATTTAGACTATAATAAATATCTACTGCACACATAGTGTCCAATACCTACCCAGATCTTTATACTTCAAGCCTCGGAATCTGAAAGAAATATTAAGTTAATTAATATTCAATTGACACAATTTGTAATTTCGTTACTGTTCAGTTATAAAAATTGATTAAAAAAAGGAATACCTTGGTATTCGTAACTATAGTATTTTCATGAAAAGTTTTGTTGGATTTTAATATAATAAGAAAAACTTCAACAGCGTTAGTTCATTAATAATTGTGAAGACATAAAAAGTACACCGACTTCAATTAAAAACCAATTATGCGTTACTGTAAAATTTTAGGGTTTCGCGTGATTTTTCTAAGATCCCATCATCAGATCCTGACTTGGTGCCAATGAGACCACCTGGGAAGTATACCCTTTTAAACAAAAAAATAACTTCTCGAATCGGTCCAGGCGTCTTCGAGTAATCGGGTAACATACATAAAAAAAGATACCGACAAATTGTTAACCTCCTCCTTTTTTTGAAGTCGGTTAAAAAGGAAAAAGTGTTAAATATGGTATGTATGCGATAAATAAGTGAGCACATTGAATACAAGAATAGATGCTGCCATAAACAATCGTATGCACAGATGGTATTAATACCGAGTTTAATTCGCAACACCTGTGTCAGTCTACTCGCATGATGGCGTTCGCATGATAAGGAATAAAACAGCTGAAGTCTGCAAACTTATATGTAAGTTTATTATTATTTATTTATTATTAAGTTAATCCTAACGATTACACAGAAAACTGAACTTTTTATTATCCTGGAACGGCAAAGTGACCACACTGCACCTGATGGTAAGCGCAGTGCTGTCTAATTAAAGTATTGAGTAGCGAGAGAAAATGTATCCCCCCCTACTCAATACTATCATGCCGGCCTGCTTCCTCACACTACGCCATGGGCAAGAAGGTGAGGAAGGAGTCGAGGGTCTAGTGTCAGAGTATTCAGAAGGCCGCAGAACGGCCAACCATCGTACCCCAACTCAATACCCCCGACAAAAACCGGATGTACACTGGCTGATCCCGGAACGCGACACACTTGCGTGTGCCACTATGGTGGGTTTTACACCCTGTGTACGGTGGTCGCTATTCGGGCGGATATGAATATCCTACCACCAGCTAAACTTCGGAGCAGTTAGATAAATAATAATTATTTGTGGCTTTAATTATTTTACTAATTATCGATTTACCAGGACGTACATGATTGGTGTCTTCTGGGGTATAAATGTTAGTGCAACGCGATTACCAATAGTTATTAATTTAAGAAATCGGTCATGTTTGAATGACTCAAAGACTGAGGGTTAAGGTGTCACCACGCAATAGTAAGCGTAGCGTAGTTTTAGTGGTAGTTAAACTTCAACAAAGGTCATATTATGTTTAGTGCAATTTTAATAATAATACCTTGTATTGTATTGTCTCAGGTGGGTACGGGTCACCTATACTAATTGTTGTTTTATTTTATTTGGATTGCAAAATTTCTCCAAACCTCGTCGTTTGTTCGTCTTTTTGCTAGATTCCAGTCACATATTATATTCCAAATGACGTTTAAATAATTAATAAATATATGAAACAGCTATTGGAATCTTAATACAGTTTAATGTATTGCCTACCAAACTCATAAATACTAATGAGAGTATTTAGACTTTAGTCCACTACTCTTGCCAAACAGTAAGGCAAAAGCAAAATGTTGGACAAACAGACAAGAAAGTGATTTCATAGGTCGTGACCTTTTGCGGCACTTTACCTTAAAAATAATAACAATACCAACCATGTATTAAACTTATCCCACTGCTGGGCAAGGGCCTCTACTAAAGAGAGGAGTTAGGCCTTAGTTCATCACGTTGACACCTTTGAAATTCTTATGAGAATTCTCTGGTATACAGATTTCGCGATGTTTCTCGCCGTTAAAGCAAATGGTAACTAACAATAGGTATTATTTATTATTTTATTGTTTTGTTAAACATAATTTGGAAGATAATATGTGGCTGAAATCTAGCAAAAACGAACCGAATAAAAAATAAAAGGTTGTAGTGTCAGTATTGAATAACATGAAGGTTCGTTAGGGTATTGTACTGTAGAGGTGTAGATAAACTTTGCAATCGAAATGATTCATCAATCAGCCGAGACAATACAATATAGTACACACATCACTTTAGAAAAGTCAGAGTTCATTTGGCCTGGATTCGAACCTACGGCTTTCGTCTCGACAGTCCGTACCACTCTCAACTACGCTATCGCTGCTTTTTACGTTCAAAATTAATATTTACCGTTTTGATTGTTTTTCTGTGAATCCTTCAGCATAATTGGCGATAAATGGTAAGTGAGCAGGTAACCAACAGGCGTCGTGATTAAAATCGCTTGCACTACGAGTTTCATTAATTGCTCGGCGTGCTCCATCTCCTTGATATTTTGACTGCCTTGCAATATTAACGTGTTTATTGCCAGGGGACACAAAACTGCCTGAAAATAGGTATTAACTATTAAATCCAATGTAATCTTAAAATAGTTTTATACGTTACAATGTGTCTCACACCTCTATTATCGACTCAATATTTGGGTTAGAAAATATGAATGCCAAAAATGTCGCATTGGATTCATATACGAGGGGCTTACACTAGAATATAAGTTGCGTGTAAAAGTGCGCCAAAAGCGGTAGAATTATCGACCTAGAAAAATATTATCAAAGAGATATATGAAAACCTCACTTAATAATGAGCATAATTACAATTTACTGTTTATACAAATCAGAAAAGCGGACTACAAGTATTGGACGAGTCCTTATCCTTTACATTCAATTAGGGAGCGTAGAGTGTGGAATAAGTGGTCGAAGTTTTGCCGTTAGACTATTAATTAGGAAAATGAGTTTATTAAGTAACAAATTGGTATTTCCAGAGTTATAGTTTAAAACTACTGACCGACTTCTTGTCACACCGATACGTTATACATTGCGATGACGGGTTATTTGAAGACGACCGCCACGACCAATAATATTAAAGTATCATTTGAACGAAAGCAGCGATAGCCTAGTTGGTTGCGGTACGGACTGCCAAGACGAAAGACGTATGTTCGAAACCCAAGTGGCATCCACCTCTGACTTTTCTAAAGTTATGTGTGTATTAAAATGTTAATTATCGCTTGCTTTAACGGTGAAGGAAAACATCGTAAGGAAACCTGCATATCTGAGAATTCTTATACGAATTTCGAAGGTATGTGAAGTCTGCCAACCCGTATTAGGCCAGTGTGGTGGACTAAGGCCCAACCCCCACCCATTAGTAGACGAGGCCCGTGCCCAGCAGTGGGACAATGTTTAATATAGGGCTAGTATTATTATTTTATCATTTGAACACTTGTTCTGTTATAAAAATTCTAAACAACGTGGGAGCCGAGCGACCGAAGTAAGCGTTCCTCTGCAGCCGGCGAACAGCAGAGATAATCAAATGGGTGAAGGAAAATATATAATTACACACGCTCTATAAATAATTATATATCATTATGTTAGGTTCTACTGTGGCGTAAGCAAGGGCAGAGACAAATATTCATGAACAATACAATAATATTAATGCGTTTTTACAAACATTTTAAGGTAAGTATTGGTACTTATTAGGTGTTTTTTATTGACAATACTAATGTTATGGTATAAAAGCTTAGAGTATTTAACACTGGAGACGCCATTGAGCGCTTACCCCGTATGACAAATGTAAGAGCACGGTGCTCATACACGTTCTATAAAACGAGTTGCGCTTCGTGATCCGCCACTAAAAAAGTGACATCACGTGCGAATGGAGCTCCCTGAAAACGCGAGCCTGTAGCGGTATTAACATGTAAAAATAGATCTAACACATCAAACTTACAAAAATACAAAATTTGTTTTCACCTGGACATATTTTTTTAAAGTAATATTATCATTAAAAGCAACAAAACATATAATCTCTAAAAATTATCATCGGGTAATAAATGTTGCCATGTTAAACTTTTAGCCACAGTAGTGCAAAATTTATTTGCATTCAATATCTTAAACGCAAGTTGTTTTTTTAATATTCATTTTTAACTAATGTTGCCCGCGGCTCCGCCCGCGTGTAGGTCTTGGAGCATTTTAACCTTCTATATTTTGCTATCCCATAAGAAGCGTGCATTTTTTCGAGTTAAAAGTGGTCTTTGTCATTTTCTGATCCCTAAACTGCCACTATGCAAAAAATCATGTCGAACCTTTGCTCTGTGAAAAACTAAACTATCCCATGGGAACTGTACATTTCTCCGGGATAAAAAGTAGCCTATGTGCTTTTCCAGACTATAATCTATCTCTGTGCCAAATTTTCAGTAGATCCGTCCAGCCGTTGTAGCGTGATTGGATATTAAACAACCATGCATCCATCCAAACATACGCATTTATAATATTAGTAGGATTACTTTATTTATGCGTCTTAATTTATAATTTAAAAATATTAGGAGAGTTGACATATCGACTAAGTTTACAATTTCATAAACTTTATGCCAGTGTAGCATTTTGGGTGGTTTATGTGGTAACACTGTCGTTTATGCAAGACTCAAATAGTGTTGTAGATAAACTTATAAAGGTTATCGATAAAATTACTAATCCATCTGGACTGTCTTCTAAACACATACTTTTAATGTAAATAGTTCTAACACACTAGGAATTTCACAAAATATGACAAAACCAGAATAAAGTTTTTGTCAAAAAAAGTGATCCTAAAATTGTATCCGGTATATTTAAAAAATATTTAGGTATGAATTTTGGCGCCATTCATTTATTACGTAAGATGATGTAGGGGGGGAGTCGATCATGTCTTATTTTTTCTTACAAGGGGTGGGAGGGAGTCTTAATAGTTCTTACGTAAGATCACACAAATGCGCAAAGTTAGGATTATACTTTGAAAAAACGCGGGCCATTCCTATAATTTAAAAAAAAAGCAACTTAGATTTTTTTTTAAAAAAATTTAACCGATATGACTTGCCTTTTCACCCGGTTCCGGCTTGACGTCGACTTTTGGGACACCCTGTATTCATGTCGAGATCTCAAGCCCTTTTTAAATGCTCTTCATAATAGATAGCCGGCTACCACACCAAAACAGGCGATAATCGCTCTCAATGACATACAATAATTTCATTCACAGCATTTGCTAATCGCATTCGTTACCAGTAACACTGTATTTCTTGGCTCCGCTTATTTAATTTGAAATTTTATGGAATAACAGAACACTCCATTTTCTTACAAACTATATACCATTGGAAAGGTCGTGTTGTGTACTTTCCGGTGGTATATTTGCTGAGGTATAATCGGAATACATCAAAACGAGTGAGTAATTAACATTTTAAAATAATTTGCAACGGCCGTCATTGTTGTGTTGCATGTGCTGACATACCTGAAAAACGCTACTCTACAATTAGTGTTGACCAAAAAAAAATGGAAGTGTCACAGATGATGTGCAAAGCAACCAAAAACTGATAACAGTAATACACCTTTACGTCCCATTGACTCACTCGGGAAGTCGAGGAACATTAATGACTCGCTACCTTTTAATGACAATATTACGCATCGAAAAAAGCCACTGTTGATACTAGCGCAATTAGTGGAAGTTCCGGCTTAAACTCTTCCGCGTCAGTTATTACAAAGAAAGACGCTAGGGAAATAATAAGAGAAGAATTCAATGTCATGAAATTGGCTTTAGCACAGGAGCTTAACCAAACACTTAAGCAGATGGTGAGAACCGAATTTCAATCTCGAAAATCAATTCATAAAACAGGAAATAACTGCTTTGGATAATAATGTTTGTTTCTGAATGAAAATTATGAAACCACCAAATCCGCCATCGCCAAATACCAAGACACACTGGGAGAGCTAAAGAAATAGAACGTTCAGTTAACATATACGTTACAGGATCTGCAAATCAGGCTTCAGGTTGCTGAGCAGCATAACCGTTCTAACAATCTTGAGATAGAGTGTGTCCCCGAGCACAAACAGTAAAACTTGCTATCTATAATTACTCAGCTGTCTAAGGTATCCTGCAACTTGAAAGAATCCGACATTCATCATTGCACTCGTGTGGTAAAAAGTAACAGAGACGACAAGAGACCTCGCTCAATCATTATTAAATTGGCTACCTCTAGGCTTCGGGATACATTTTAGCGAAAACAATAAATTTTAATAAGGCAAATCCAAACGACAAGCTCAGTACTGCTCACATAGGCATTGGAGGTAATAAATCGCCGCTTTACATTGTTGAGCACCTTTCACCTAAAAACAAATTACACGCAGCGGCTCGCCAGATCGTCAAAGAAAAAGAGTACAAATTCGTGTAGATTAAGCAAGGTCGTGTTTTCATTAGGAAAACAGAAGAAGACGAGTTTACTTATATAAGAAACCAAGAAACCAGAACCGACCTAAAACAATTCTCTGCCATATCCATACTAGCTGTTGCTCGCGGCTCCGCCCCCGTGGAGTTTATTTTCGGGAGCAGAAGTATCAATGCAAGGAGTTGTCTTCTGCACTGAGACACCTATAGCGATCGCCCTGAATCTCAGGTGTTGTGACTGTCTAGATGGCTAGACAGGCACAACTCCTAACTTAAACTTCTAGCACTCCTTATAATACCCCGGGATCACTCCGTTAGTGTCGAAGAAGGCCACCGCGGGGTTTTAGCTGGTAGTGTCCGGTTGGGTGTACATAAGTAGTAGGGACTCGGCCCAGCCGCAGCCCGGATAGCCATCATCCGGGCGAGGGGGGTGCTGGGTCGTAAGACCGGCTAGTCCAGCATAACCGTTTTAATCTCATTCCGCTTCCCCCCGAAGCGGACGGCAGTAATAAAATGCTTTCCCCGCAACAAAAAAAAGTGTTGTGCCTGAAGCTTGAGATTACATTTAAAGAATACCTCATAAGTTAACTCCTCACTTCGCCCTTTAAGGGATGATTTGGTAAAAACGTTGAAACACGTATTTCTTTATTTTTTACCTAAAGCCTAAATATGAATTTTCAGATCCCTAAGATGAAGTATTACGGATTGCCCATTATGTATGTGTCGTTCGCGATTGAACGAATCAAAAGAACCGGGTCATAATATCTGAAAGATCCATTGGATCACTTCGTTGCAAAAGATTCGTTCGTTCGATTTTAGTCGTATCGCATCGCGAGTTGCGGCGATCCAGAGGCGCGAGCCGCGAGCCGCGAACGAGACAAACGAATCGAGCCGAGACCGACGCGACGGTTCTCGAATGATTGAATGAAACGTAGACCGTAAGAGAGAGAGAGAGACCGGAGAGTAAACGTCACGACCTTACGAACTATGTAGAAAATGTGCTTTAAATTTAGAGTATTAGAGTCTAATCTACTCTTGTATCTAATCTATTCTAGTAGTACTACTCCAGAAATGTTATAATGGTTTTTATATAAAGATAAATAAGGTTCAATATGGTTTAAAATAAATATTTATTTTAAATTAAATTTGAATTTAGTGTGTGACCCATTGACCAATAACCATTGTTGTTGATCACAGCTCGCGAATCACTAGTGAACCAATCAATCGATTGAACGAATCGAACGAACCAGATCTTTTTGTTAACAGATCAGTATTGATTCGGTTCGTTGAGATCGAACGAACGACACATACTTATTGCCCATACAAACTTTTAACCTCTATTTCACCCCTTTTAAGATATTTTTTGAGACAAAAGATACCCTATGTCCTTCCCTAGGATATAATCTATTCCTCTACTGAATTTCATTAGGATTTGTTCACCCGTTTAGTCATGAAAAGGTAAGAAACAGACATACAAACAACAATATTAATTTTGCTGCGGAGATATTTTAAAACTGTAATATCTCCTAAGATATTCATTGAAATCAAATGACGTAAAGGGCAACTTTGTTCAAAATTAAATACTTGTGATGAATAAAGTATTTATTTGGATAAGGATTAATACCATGTTTATAAAAACCCCTTTCCAAATAATACATTGCTTCAGAACAAATTCGATAACCATTAAAAAGGTTATAGTGAGCCAACCGAAATAGATAGACATATGCTATCGCGGACTTTTTTTAGAACTTTTTAAGAGGAACAATTTCGTCGTACATGATTATTATGTAACTTTAACCGTTAACGCAGCGTACGCAACGGAAGCTCTCAAAAGGAATCAATTTTCCCCGTTTTTGCAACAGTTTTCATTGCTGCTCCGCTCCTATTAGTGATAGCGTGATGTTATATACCCTATAGCGCTCCTCGATAAATGGGCTATCCAAAACTAAAAGATTTTTTCAATTCGAACCAGTAGTTCCTGAGATTAGCCCGTTCAAATAAACAAACAAACTCTTCAGCTTTATATAATAGTATAGATTAAATAAATTAAGGGCGTATTATATAAAAAAAAATCTAAAAAATAAAGTTTTTATTTTTGCTTATTTGGCTTGTATTTTTCTCACTACTTATTATCTACTACCTTTATTATCTTTACAGTATTTCGATTAAATTAGAAATATTAATTTACACTATTTTTAACTATACCTCTCTACTTCCTTCCCTTTTCACGAAATCACACCCAGAGATTGCAAGAAAGCGATAGAAAAGATATCATCTTTCATTATCATCACATAAAAAAATATCTTAAAACATTTAATAAATTATAATTGTTTTATTTTATCTATCGATAGATAAGGACAACGCTATCTATACCTCGTATCGACATTGCTACGCTCTACTGTTTTTACACAGTTGTCAATATATGACACTGTAAATATATTTCACAACAAGATAAATTTGTAACTGTGTGCATAAATTTGCCAGTGTTGTATGAAATGGTGTAGTGTGCGTGCGTAGCGACGTGATTACATTTTGCATTTGTGTGCACATGTTTATTTGTAGTTGTACGAAGCCCCCCACCGACATTGCTGAATTTTTTGTTCAAGATTCGAGCGTAATGCCGTCTCCTTTTGGTTGCCTACTCTAAGTATAAAAGGTGTAATAAAACCAAGCGGTGTTGCTACAAAAGAAAATTACTCGTCGTTACACTTGAGTTATGAACGCGTGTCATGATGAGATGGGTATGAAAGAATCATGGCATAGTGATTATCTGACACACATTTTAAATATTAAAGAAAGAAACACTTGTAATCTTTGTATACCTGACTGGATAGCCAAGGAAGCCAGCCGAAGCCCGTACCGGACACAAAGTGAAAAACAGTGGCTTGTTGTGGCGACGGTGGTTTCGTTCTGTGGCTATCATGTTAATTAAGACCATTTTAGCTGGTGGCAGGAAACTCGTATCCGTCTGGATAGCGACCACCGTACACAGGGTATAAAACCCGCCATAGTACCACACACAAGTGTGTCACGTTCAGCCAGTGTACAATTTTACATACGGTGTTTGTCGTGGTCTAGAGTTGGGGTATTGTGAAGAAACTACACCGCAGGCCGGCCTGATTGTGTTCAGTAGCAGGGGATAGATTGTCTCTCGCTACTCGGTACTCTAACTGGACGGCACTGCGCTTACCATCAGGTGCATTGTGATCACTTGGCCGTGCCAGGATAAAAAAAATGTGTTGAGTAGCGAGAGATAGATTGTCTCTCGCTACCTGGTACTCTAACTAGACGGCACTGCACCTACCATCAGGTGCAGTGTGGTCACTTGCCGTACCAGGATAAAAAACAACCGCATAATTCTAGCGACCTTCAACGGATAAAACGTATCCAGTAGGTTACATTATATTTTGACCACAATAATATTACCATCAGGTGCAAGGTAATAACTTTGCTGTGACATAATAATAATACCAGCCCTATATTATATACACTGCTGGCCACGATCTACTGAGCTAATGAGAAGGCTTAGTCGTAGACTTTAGTCCATCACGATGGCCTAATGCGGGTTGGTAGATATCACACCCCTTCGAAACTATTATTTAGAAATCCTAGGCATGGTGGTTTCTTCACGATGTTTTTGTTCACAGTATAGCAAGCGATAATTAACAATGAATATGCGTCAAACTTGGAAACGTCAGAGGTGTATGCCATTTGGGTTGGTTTCAACTTTGGTGCGACTTTCGTATTAGCAGTCCGAACTGCCAACTATGCTATCGCTGCTATATCATATATGTTCTTTATCTTCATGTGCCTCTCCAATTACTGAATGTTGTCCGTCAGCATGGAATATTCAATCCTGTTTCTTCACATATGTAACATAAAAAAAAACTTACCTCAACAATCGATTTAGGCATCCATGTACAGCAAATGAACACTTTCTCCTTTAACGTCATATTCCAACACATCAACACGGCCACTGTTAATCTCACGGCTAAACAGATTAACAGAATTCCAAAGCCAATGAGCAATGTTTGGGACATCTCACTAGATATCTGTAAAATCATATTGATTTTATAATTACTAGTGATGAACTAGTAAATTATTGTTGCGACAGTATTAAATTGTTATGATAATTAAAACAAATGCTTAAAATCTCTGTTAATTCTGTCTGTCTGTTTGAATGCCAATGATGTTTCGTGAAAATTTAGAAAATTCTCATTCTAAAGGCCTCTAACTATTTCAGAAAAACCACATCAGAAGCGGTGAGCAACAAGTTATTTATTAAATTGCAATAACATACAAAGGTATTGACTGCATTCCAGCAATAACAATAATTTTAATTTGCATGAGTGGAATTTGCCGTATCTTATTTTGTATTTT
Organism: Laothoe populi; assembly: GCA_905220505.1. Taxonomy (NCBI): domain Eukaryota; kingdom Metazoa; phylum Arthropoda; class Insecta; order Lepidoptera; family Sphingidae; genus Laothoe; species Laothoe populi. Next base: position 10,001,047 of record HG992151.1, on the reverse strand, counting down.
TATTTAACAGCAAGATGTCGTATGTCAATTAAATGATAGGATTGTTTTTATACGTAAAACTTTTTGTAATAAGGAACAGTATTTATAAAGTACCACAAAATAAGTGCCAGTGTAAGCGAAGAGAGCGGGTTCTAAAGCGGACCACAGCACTCGATATACGGTCGAAGCGGGGTTGTTATTTAGCTTCCAGCCATTTCGTGCCCAATGCGTCGCTGCAGTAGCGTTGCAAGCCAAAACTGCAACACCTCCTGTAAATAAAATACCACATTTTAAATTAAACCACAAACTTAATAACGTTGTTTAATCCTATAATAATACGAGCCCTGTAATGTAGTTTCTTATATCACATTTTTTTTAAGTAATGTCGTTAGCTACAATATCAATCAATAAGAACTCATTTAAAATCTTACAGTTGTTATGCGAAAAATACAGCAAATTAAAGCATTACTTGTTCTGTGTCTTGAAGAAATTGTAGTTGCACATGTATTTATGTTAAATATATGCAATGGTTAACAGTATTCGGCGAAAAGTGGGTGTACTGGTTACACCTCTGCCTACCCCTTCGGGGATTACAGGCGTGAGTGTATATGTATATGTATGTATGGTTAACAGTAATCTCGTCCAATTATCTGTTCTATGCAACACTTATAAAATTATACGTATGTTAATTTAAAAAAACATAAAAGTAATCTATTTAAGTTACTATGGAATTAAATGGCTTGTAATAATAATTATACCTAAAGGGGTAAAAAGTAGGGTTAGTTTTTATGCGAAATTTGGCCATTAAAGTTAGCTTACATCTAGTTTCGAATTTTTAATTCGACTTTCAGGGTTTATTTTAAGGAGGTCGAAAGGGATGAAAGAATTTGCATATAACGCGGCTGGAGTCGCGGGAGATAAATTAGTATGTAATAATACAATTTAAGTTTGTGGTAAACGTAGAAAGTTTATTCAAACTTAAATAGTTACTACGTAAGTTGAATAAAGTAAAAGTTTTGTAACATGAAAATTTAAGGAAAATAAATGCAAAGTGAATAAAAGCGTGAGAAAAAGCAGCTGGTGCATTTGTTACGTTTACCTAACTAAAGAATTGCAAGTTTCAGTCAGTTTCTTCGTTCATACGTAGCCGGAGATAGTGAGAAATACTGTGTACGTGGAAGCTTGTTATTGCTGCATCATTGAGTTTCAGGAGGAATGCGTATATTACTTTTTCATGTACTTAAATATACGAGAGTCGAAACTACAATTTACCTAGAAAGTGTATCTTGTATGAAGAAGGAAATTATTAGGTACGTATATTTGAATTTTTGTAGAAAGCTTTTATCCATACCAATACTATAAATGCGAAAGTAACTCTGTTTGTTTGTTTGTTACCTTTTCACGACTGAACGGCTGACCGGATTGTAATGAAAGGACAATGGCAGGTTCCCATACATGAAATTAGTTGACATAAATATGTAGCGTTTAGAAGTGAAAAAATTTTCAAAAAATTCAGCAGCAATTCCTAAACAATAATGTATTAGTGATTTCTGATGAAAAAGTCTAATACTAAGGATATTTCAATTTAAAGATTTTGAGGTTATGATCTATTTGACATTTCTGAATAAAATATTTATATCTATGAAGCTGATAAAAATGTTATTTGCCTATTTTCCAAAGAGCATTATAATACTACTGCTATTGTCACCTGAGGCAGGGTCGTGAATTAAACATGTACCTACTGAACTTGACTACATTTACTCGTGTTTACGTTTACATGTTCAGATATGAACACATTATACTTAATTATAGGAATAATTTGTTTATTTTTTGGAAATCGATAAATCCTTTAAACTTATAAACTGCTGAACCGTTTTTAATAATTCACCATTAGATTTATACCAAAAGTAACATAATCCACATATCATTTATTTCAGTACAAGCTAAGTTGGAATGGAAGACACAGAGTTTGTCAATAGTTGTGCAGAAAATATCTTCAGACCCTAAATCCTGGACTTAGAAATTAAATTAGAAATAAAAACGGGTACTAAATAAAAATAAAACACTGTTTTTTTAATGTTTAAGTATTCATCTTCATATATATTATTATATTAAAAATGCTGCAGGGCAGATGTCTTGATGTCTGGCCCGTCCCAAATACCAGATTACTATCATGGTATGAGCGCAGCAGCCCACTGTACGACACACAACCAAGCAACTACAATAGTATTCTATAATGCCTGCTCGACCAGCCTGGTCGGACCAGTAATTAAACATAATACTGTTTATTTGAAATATGGTGTGATTTTATTTTACCTCTTATCAATAAGGTATCTGAACTGCCTCTTAAATTAAATTAAGATAAACTAATTGTTTCTTTGCACACTTCAATTATAGAACTACTGTGGAAACGTACATGTTCACCATAATAGGAACGTGTTTGTCGAATTTGGTACGATCTCACGGCAAATATAGCATATTATATCGGTCTGCTATGCTTTGGAAATTAGCCGATCTCTAGATAACATTTGTGGCCACTGGCCACAGTCATGTTCGCTAGATTATTTTCTAAGTGAAATCTTTCAAGTATTCGTGTATTTACCTACTATATATCAATGATTTAAACTATGTCACAATATGTCAGTATGAAATGACGGAAGTAGTGATTTTTTTTCCTAAATAAGATAAGCTATGGTCGTAACTATACAGCCAAATAACAGACGATCCAGTCATTCACTAAGTTGGTAAAAAGTAAAGCTGATTTATTTTTGTTATTTGTAATTGTAGGGACACACCTTCTATATATCAATGGGACACACACACTTGCATTGATTTTATAGTTTTTTATAACGGCTTATAAGACCTTAAGCCATTCATTAAAAAAATCTTACGGCCATAACACGTTACAAAAAAATCAATTAAGATTTTTAATAAATTAAACAACTTATCTATACTTACACAGCTATTGTTAGTATGCTGAAAAATCATGCAAAATAATAATATTTAGATTACAAAGTATGAAATTCCTAAACGCAATATTTTTTTGTAACTACGATTTCGCCATTGTCCTTTGGCAAGGAGACAGATTATATCCCGGAGAAGGACATAGGCTATATTTTTTCTCAAAACACAACTTTGAAAGGGGTCAAATAGGAGTTCAATATTTGTATGGGAAATCTATCATTCCTCAAGTTAGGGATCTGAAAAGTCATATTTAAGCTTTTGGTAGGAAATAAAGAAATACGTGTTTCAACGTTCTTGAAAAATCATCCTTGAAAGGGGCAAAGTGAGGTTAAACTTATGAGGTATTCTTTAGATGCAATCTCAATATTCAGGCACTACAACTGAGAGGCTGGACAATCGTTACAGGTGCCTCAGTGCAGAGAACAACTCCTTGGATTGTATACTTCTGCTCCCGAAAATAACCTTCAAGCGGGCGGAGCCGCGAGCAACAGCTAGTCATATATAAAAATGAAACACTACAATAAAGTTAAAATAATAAATAACAGCTATCAAACAATAGTCCTGACCTCACACTATGATATAAGTCTTGTGTCGTAGGTATCAAGAACTGTGAGAGACTTTCGCTCTTACTAAACCCAGACCCGAAACTTATATTTGTTGAAACATTTGTCTCGCTGCGGGCATCGAACCCGGGCCTCCCGTTTCACAGCCGGTTAATCATTTATTGCTTTACAGAGGCAGTCGAAAGTAGGAGAGTTAATTAAAAATGTTCTAACCAGCGCCACCCCATCCAAAATACAGGGTGAGGAAATTTCCAAACAAGCCGCCGAGCAGTACGAATAAAATTCGCAACTCTGTGACGTAATAGTCACGTGTGTGCGGCACCAGAGCTGTCAAGCTGCCCCAGGCGATTCCCAACGCGACGCCCACGAAGAGCGTCAGCGCGACCTGTACAGTGTACACACATCACTTATAAACTTTGCACCGAACTAAATAAATAATACCCGACAGTCACACACATAGCCCCAACCCCACACTAAGATACGATTTTTGTGTTGTGGGTATCGGGGACTACGAGAGACTTTCGGTCTCACAACACCCAGACCCCGGACACAAATATCTGTCTGTCACACAAACATTTATCCCCGTGTGGGAATCGAACCCACCGCCTCTCGTTTCACAACGGCTACTCACGTACTGCGCTACAGATACTGCCAAACTAAACCTGAAAACACGACTTGGTCTCTACTTTGGAATATAGCCAAGTGTTTACCGCTAGTCATTTAATTAATATATGTGTTGTTTGTTTTGATTACTTAAAGAATTAAGCAGAGAATATTCAAAATGCCATATAAAAATGTATGTAGTTTTATTTGAATATATTCTTACTTATTTCAAATATTTATATATCTAGCTAGATTGCATGGAAATGAAGATCCAAGAAAGTTCTAAGAAATCTGCTGACCCAATCTCTGTATACAAAATATATGTGTACACAGCGATTGGGCGAATATAGTTTGACTATGAAATTATCTGTCTATGCAGAATGTATTAGAGCGCCTTATTAATTTACGCCTTATACCTTATTTTATTTCTTTTTTGCATTAACACACATTCAATAAAATCTTGGGTGAAAACCCACAAATACAATATAATCCGTTATTTTTATAACAGGGTAGTTGACATGACTTTTTTTATTAATTTAATCAACAAGTTACATTACCTTAAACCTTTTTTATCGAAAGAATTTTGTGAATCCGAAAAAACATAAGTAAATTAGATGCCATTCAAATCTTCTGGAAGTAGTAATTGTCAAATGACAGTAAAAGGATGCATGATGTCCCGTGACGTCGCGGTTCTCAGTGATAGAGATATCTCAGAGATAGTGAGTGATATGTTCCCATTGTCCAACCATTTTTGGTCAACCATTGTGACCTCAATTTTCAAGCAATTTTAATTCTGTTTTCGCACAAGGATTTCTTTTGCGTGTTATATTCATCATATCAAATAATGTAAAAAATGAAACACAGGAAACTACCCTATTGAGGAAGACTTACTTTGATATATCGGTACGTGTCATCAACGTCGCTAAAAATGTAGCTGAAGACGATGCCGTAAACTCCGACGCTGAGTGCGGTGTCTATCCCGCCAGCAGTACACACTAGTTGCGGCCAGTTGTGGCTCCTGTTGGGACTGACGCCATTTTCCAGCACTGCTGGCATCACTACTGCACATGATAACGAAGCGTAGATTGATCCCAGTAACATTCCTGTACAATGATAAACGACCACTGTCAAAATGACAGCTATAAATTCAACGCCAGCGCTGTACGCCGCGGCCGGTTGTGATACGTAGCTTTCATTATCAGAATGACTTGGAGATTGTAATCCTATATATGAGCGGTACGAATTTCAATACAAAATAATATTCTCATGAATATACTTCAAGTAGTTGCTTATGACAATTGTATATTTGCGCGAGTGTGTGTGCGTTTGAGTGAGTGAATTAATCCATACTAATACTATAAATGCGAAAGTAACTCTGTTTGTTTGTTACCTTTTCAAGACTAAACGGCAGAACGGATTGTGATGAAATTTGGCAAGCAGATAGATTATATCCTGGAGAAGGACATAGGCTATATTTTTTCTCAAATAACAATCTTGAAAGGGGTCAGATAGGAGTTCAAAATTTGTGTGGGAAATCCATAATACCTCAAGTTAGGGATCTGAAAGTTCATATTTAGGCTTTTGGTAAGAAATAACTGCCTCGGTGGCGCAGTTGTAATTGCGCATGCGTTACGACTGCTGTGCTGAGGTCTCGGGTTCGATCCCCGGGTCGGGTAAAGTGATATTGGGTTTTTCTCTCTAGAAATTCCTCAGTATTAGCCCGGAGTCTGGAAAATGTGCCCGGTATGGCGATAGGCTCGCCCCCTATCACATTATGGGACCGAAATTCGGCGAAAAGTGGGTGTACTAGTTACACCTCTGCCTACCCCTTCGGGGATTACAGGCGTGAGTGTATGTGTGTGTGTGTGTAAGAAATAACGAAAAACGTGTTTCAACGTTTTTACCAAATCATCCCTAAAAGGGGCGAAGTGAGGGGTTAACTTATTAGGTATTATTTAAATGTAATCTCAAGCTTCAGGCACAACACCTGAGAGTCAGGACGATTGCTATAGGTGCCTCAGTGCAGAAGACAACTCCCTGGAGTATACAATCCCGAAAATAACTTCCACGCGGGTGGAGCCGCGAGCAACACATAGTATATAAATAAATTCTTGAACCATATAAATAGATGTAAAAATTTGTGGAAACGTCCTAATGCCCAAGTTCTCGTCATACATACTGACCAGTTTTATATTATCATAACGTCAACATAAATGTGTTGTATTATACTAAAAACACACAGGAAAAGCCATATTATGCTAAAATAAAACATGTAAAAAGTGGAAACAAAACTGTTCGTTAAAATCTTTTTCGCTTTGATGCTTTGTCCGTTGAAATCCGGCCGAGTAATTACAGGTGTGGGCTGGCGACGTACCGCCAGCACACGACACAGGAGAAAAGCCTAGCGCGCGTGGAGCGGGCGCACTTGAATGAGACTCCCAACGCTTCTACGCTATGGCACGTCATACGACGAAAACGCATTCAAATCTTTTGCAATACGAGCTCTGCACCGGAATTTATTGAATTGGCTTTGTACAGCACACACACCGCGCTCCATTGTGCTCAGCGTTCGTGACAGTTTTTATTTTATTACGTGAGATTTGTGGCATATCTCGCGCTATTGAGCACCAAATTGATTTTATTTTCCACAACGATTTTTTTTAAACTACCACCAATCCACAATAACATGAGTTACAATTCGTTTAGAGTAAAGGTTTGTGTTATTTGTGAAAATAAAATATAATGAAATTGCTTAAACAAAATAATCAAACAAGAAATATGTACTTCTGAAGGCCATTAACATTCACTGATATTAAGTGATATTGCGATGCTTCTAATGCACAATGTATAAGTTTAGTTACTATGAGTGAAGGAAATGTGTGTGCAACATCATTTCCTTCGCTAGTACAATCATTTCCTTATTACAATGAACCGATTAGAAGCCGCAATATATATCACACGTCTAGTTTATTTGATAATTAGCTACTATTAACATGTCTTCTATAAATTCTTAACCAGTCACGTATCAATTGCATGCCGGCATGTACAAAATACTGGCAACACTCGCCGTTCTTACATGCTATTTTTAACTTTAATATTATGGAAATAAAATTGATTTTGGACAGAACCTGTGATTCGCTAGTGGTTAATCCCTTCGCAAATATATTATCTAATTAACTGAGTGTGAGCAAACATACACTATGTACTTATATATGGCTTAATTAATATTTGGGTCATCAAGAACACAAATGATATTGATAAAATATCTCATTCATGTCAATGTAAGCCGATATCGAGAAATTATACAGTTGCTTAGGCAGGTACTAAATAATAGGGATCATGGGCAATAACATCCAGGATTTTATCCTTGCTTGAATGTGAGATCAAATGAACTTGATGCATTAATTAAAGAAGATCTTAGTTTATAGTGAGTGTTTAGTTTGTATAAAAAAATACGAAGGAATAAATAAGTTTAAAGTTTCTGAACAGATAATAAATTAAACAAATTAACATAAGACATTGTTTAGATACGAGTTACTATGTAAAATAGAAAATTGATTAACTGTCAGCACTATGCACAGCACAGGCGTTTGGTATGCAGATCGTCGATATGATAGATAATAGAATAGATATAATTATTGCAACAAAAATTTACTATAATAGTAATATTTAATGATTAAGTCACTTAACAATATTTACTTATATATTTAAAGCAAGATATTTTATATTTTGTTTAAAACAAAAACACAACACTATCAGAGAAAATTACGTAATTTCTATTAGAAACACTGAATGTTGACTTAACAGTATTATTTACAATTTAATTCATAGAAGTGATGTCACAAGTAGACTTCATAACACCCACCCACGACTGTGTGGGCGTATAATTTAAAATTAGGTATTAAAATACAATTTTTTGCAACTAAACTCCCGTTTCCTACAGAAGTAAATATGTTTTTTGGATATAGCGCATACGCAAAAATACAATAGAATAGGTTTTCAAAATTAGTTATCATGCGACAATCGCAAGAGCTGTTTACACAGCGCTAATAATATCATAGGCTGATATACAGTATGTTGCAAATTGGTGGTACTAATAAAAACTCCACGTACAGGGTTTGTGATTAGTAATTTATTTGTATAATAAAAAAAATTAAAAGAGGAATTTCAAAAATTTGTTGGCATTTGTAGAGTAGACCTAATTTTTGTATGGTGACTTTTAAAACACCTGGTAAAGTGTGACTTTTTATCAAAGCATTAAACATCAGTCTTTTTCATCATCATTGAAGGATAATAAAACGAATGATTGAATAACATTTTCAAATCAAATTACTCAAATAAGATATAGGTATACGGGGCATTCCATTTTACCAATAAGTTACCAATCAACACCCCTTTGCGTCGTTTTGTTATGTAGTTACCACCTTTTAGTAACATCCTATATGCGTAATATTACGTTTGTGAACTATATCTACTTGTATATTCGTCTATTCGTATCGCAAACCCAAAGATTGTCAAAGCGCCAACGCCAAACAAGGTATGACATAGCCAGCTATGTCACACCTTGTTTCATGTATCGACACGCTTATGCAGACCGGGGACATATGGGGGATACATGGGGACGGACTGTTAATGTCAGAAAATTAATTGTATACCAATAGGGGTTATTACAATCTATTTATATTAAAAATAGGCAGACAACCGTATGAAAGGCCTAGATATAGCAAGTATGAACACGAGACTCAGTGCATGTATCAACTTCGTTATCTATCAAATAAATACTTTGCCAAATACAACACTGTTTTGCCCTGATTATAGTATTGTAATGATAGCGAGTATGAAAAAGCAAACAGTGTAAATGCAGACTTCTGATGATGCGCCAAGGATCAACACGTCTGAGACTTTATTACATTATACAGAAGGCGCCAGTGACAGCGTATGTTAGTGACGCTACCATCGAATGGTTTAATTTTTCATAGAGTACAGTATCTTTGTATATTTTTCTGTACGTGTGTTTGTTACCTAACTCCCCCTGAACGGCTGGATCGATTTGGATGAAATTTTGTGTGTATATTTCAATGGGTTCCTGGATGGTTTGAAAACACAATTGGACCCAGTAGGTGGCGCTACTGTCGGTGTGGTGCTGGATTTTCCGGACAGGACGACGTCTGCCGGGCCCGCTAATTTTAGTAATTTTGTAGAAGGTGACACTTACCCCATACCCAAGGGTAGTTCAGGAAATAACGCGTGCAGATGGTAAGTGTGATCACTTCAGCAACCCATGGTAAGGTTCCGAGTGACGCAACCTGACGCCAGTTTGTCTTCATGAATTTCACATCCCACGCTAACGATGATTTTCCCAGAATTATTACAGGGTAAATTTTTCTATAGAACAATTTAAAAAATATAAGTTTGATTTAATAATAATATTTTCTATATATTAAACTATATAGAAATTGCATGGAGAATAAACATCACAAATTATTTAAAAATCTATTATGCAAGAATACCATTCTACATACCTACTGTATTATGAATAGAATTATTTGAATTTGATGAATAGATTATTAAAGAGAATTTATTCATTGCGGTGGGCTAGCATATTTTAGATACAATATATAGTATAATAAAAGAAAAACAATAAAAGCCAATAAAAATAAGTTTCAATTCAATTTACGGGCGAATCATTAAGACTGGGAACCACATCAGGATTTTATAAAGAAAAAAACATAAATTTGATATACAAATCAGTAAGCTACAGCCCCACACGCAAATGGACAATTGCGTTAAGCCCATCACATAAATCTTCTTGCATCGGACGTTATAAATAATTTCACATATTTCAAAACGACGTTGCCTAAATATTCATATGGTATTTTTGGGATCATTTGTCATTTAATACACAGATTTGTTAATCCTGGTTCAACTACGATTAAATTAAATTCTTTCTTTCTTTAAATCTGATCAATAGTTTAGTTTGCTAATAAAAGGGTATCTAATGTATATATGTACCCGATCTCATAGCAACAGTGGCTCCGCTAGACAAGTAGCGTTCCGGGAAGAGTTTGTGACTTATATCCAGACTTTGTCTGTCATCATTATGGTTACTGTCCAAAGATACAAAGTATCTTGACTATTGACATTATATCTAAACTGCATTGTACTTTTAATGTCGAAACTTTTTCTTACCAAGTTACAAAAGTGTTTAGTTCCTAACAAGGAAAGAACCCAGCCGATGTATTAAGTACATTATAAAGTAATAAAATTACCAGCCCCGTATTAACTGTCCTACTGCTGGCCACGGGCCTCCTTTACTAATGAGAGGAGTTAGGGCTTGGTCCACTACCTTGACTTACTGCGGGTTGGTAGACTTCACACATATTCGATGTTTTCTTTTACTGTTTAAGCATGCGTTTACGAACAATGAATACAAACATAATTAAGAAAAGTTAAAAGTGTATGCCGTTTGAACAGGTCATGAACCCGCAACTTTAATCTCGGTGGTTTGTATCATTTCTAAAAAGCCTATAGCAAGTTATATATTTATAAAATTACCTCAAAAATCCGTCAACGTGAGGAAACATTCGCATGTCAAGATATTCTAAGTGACGCGCGACTATTCCAATAAGCAGAGCCGCTAACAGCGGCGGTAGAGTGGTTGCGCTCTGTAAAATTTGCCCACTGCCCCAAGCTATTGCCACCACAGCACCAAGTCTGAACCAGTCGCCGTTGAATTTCCAGTAGTCTCCCCAAGCAGTCCATAACAAACCCCATGATATTAACCCTTTAAATAAAGTTTAATCATTAATTTCTCTAACCGAAAACAAATAAGCATTTCAGTAACGTTTTCAAGACTCGTGGAATATTGTGTTGCAACGATGGATAATGCTTCGGCTATACGCGGTTTGTATTACTGCATATCGTTTTTCATTTATTTGCCGAGTAAGTTATTAAATTATAAGTGTTTGTAAGTAATTTATGTTTATTCTGTTAGCTAACTGCTGCAGTATGTATTTTTTCACATACTTGATATATATTTTTTTGTTTTTTTTTTTTAAGTGCTTGGTAAATAATTGTATTATTAGTTACACATGGTGATAATATTTAAACCCATAAAATTGCAAAAAAAAATATGTCAGAAATATAAGATATTGATATCTTGAAAATTTATTACTTTTTTAAGGTTTTTTGAATGTAAATGTTTAAGAAAACAGGAATTTACACTTACCTAAAATAATTAAAGTGTAATAATGAACTAATGATGGCGTCGCTATGGTGTCCCACTTGATCTTCTTTTTCTTTTCATTATGTCGTAAAACCACAGTATCATGTTTGTCAGAATTATTATAACTGTGCGAAATGTCAGATCTGAAATAATTATTTGATTTTTATTTTCCATTGAAAATGTACACCGAAAACGAGAGAAAAAGGATCTTACAAAGATGCCCTCATAACGGTTTTTTCACCACCCACCACTTTGTCTAATAAACAGACTTCTTCCTTCATGACTGCGTTGTATTTAATTACATTTGAGCTTATTAAGATAAGTGAAAAACGTTAAGACTGTGCGTATTTACGTAGCAAAACAGTACTTACTCACGTTTTTAGTTTTTCCTCACTGTGAATTATGTAGACGCCTTTATCGAGAACGGTTGCCGTCTCCTTATCTGGAATATGATTGTGTAGTTCTAATATTTGTATGAATCCTTTGAAACGCGTTTCCAAAATAAATATCTAAAACTTATTTATTTATGATGAAAATGAATTCAATATGAGCCTGGACATAGTTATATTGATATCAGTATTTTTTTGTCCGAACAGAAGATTGCTTCGTAACGAGGCGTGACGAGTCTATTAAATTAATTTATTAATTATTATTGGTATGCATGATTTGACATAGAGCTACTGGTAAGTCTATTTTTAGTGTCAGGAATTCGTAAGTGTTACCAACCTTTGTCTTGTAGGTTATAGAAGTAATTTAAATGAAGACCATATTAATAAAGATAATGAATACACCCACACAGTTTGTTTGCGGATCATATAAACATTTGTGTGTCGGTGAGAAGATAGAATTTGCGGTCGTTTATTTTACAGACATGTCTGCTGTGTCAATGAGGCTGCCGTATTGTTTGTATTCCTTGTTAACGTCAATATGAATAAAATAAGTACGTTTTCATTTATATATTTATTTGGTTGTATAACTTTTAAAAGTGGTAGAGCCACGCTGTACACATATTTGTCTACAGCATGAATGGGCCGGCTCGAGCGGGGTAGTACCACTGTCTCACAGAAAACCAACGTAAAGTGACAGATCACTGTCGCGTTTCGTATGGTAAGTGAGATATCCGGAGGCCCAGATTCCCCCTTCCCTTCCCTAATCCCTATTCCTGTCCTTTAAGGCCGACAGCGCATACGTGATACTTTCGGTATTGTGGATGTTCATGGGCGGTGGAGATCACTTAACATCAGGTGACCCACTGGCTCGTTTGTCGGTCTATGATATAAAAAAAACTGGTCTATGCCAGGGCTAATTCGCGCATACGTTATTCCCTGCAATTCTTAATAATTTCGTTCATTTTGTGGAATACTACCAGCGTTTTATGAACTTTCTTGGTACTTCTACTATCACTAAAATCTACATCTATCATGCGATACGGAGTTTTGTTTTTGTGTTAGTTTTTGTGACAGTAAATAAAAATGCTTATTGTATTATATTGAAAGATAAGACGAGTGTTTAATTCATCGCATATGTACATGCATGGCATGTGCAAAAGATGTTAGAAATAGTACTTCGAGTCTGGATTTGGGGACTGAGTGAACGCCCACATGGACACTAAAGCGGAGGTTTCGGGCGTGGTGGCATAGTTATTTATAGTTTTTTTTTTTATGGAAAAAGGGGGCAAACGGGCAGGAGGCTCACGTGATGGAAAGTGATCACCGCCGCCCATGAACATCTGCAACACCAAAGGGCTTGCAAATGCGTTGCCGGCCTTTCAGGAAAGAATATGCTCTCTTCTTGAAGGTTCCCAGGTCGTAACGGTTCGGAAAGACCGCCGGCGACAGCTGGTTCCACAGAGTGGTTGTGCGTGGCAGAAAATGCCGTAAAAATCGCGCTGTTGTGGAACGCTGGACATCGAGATGGTGCGGATGGAATTTTATGTTTTGGCGCGATGTCCGATGGTGAAATTCAGCGGCCGGGATCAATCCAAACAATTCCTCGGAACATTCCCCATGATAGATGCGGTAGAAGATGCAGAGTGATCCGACATCTCTACGCAGAGCCAATGGATCAAGCCGATCGGAAAGAGTTTGATCGTCGATAACCCGAGCTGCCCTACGTTGAATGCGGTCAAATGGAAGTAGCTGGTACTGGGGGGCTCCCGCCCAGAGATGAGAACAATACTCCATGTGGGGTCGAATTTGCGCCTTATAGAGATTTAGGCGTTGACGCGACGTGAAGTACCGTCTCGCCTTACTGAGCACACCAAGCTTCTTTGAGGCCAATTTGGCCTTACCTTCCAATTGACCGCGGAACTGGACGTTGCTCGAAATGTCGACGCCAAGTATTCCGATACTGGGTTTGGCAGACAGGGGAGTGTTCTCTAAATGAGGAGTCACGACAAATGGTGACTTTTTAGCGGTTAACGCGCAGACTTGTGTCTTTTTGGGGTTGAATTGGACTAAGTTTAGTCGACTTTGGTTAACAAGGACTCGACTTCAGACACAAGTTTCTTCCGGCTCTCGTCAACGTATTCCCGAGAAATATTAGCACGGCCAGTGTACAGTACATCTACAGTGCTATCGTCTGCATAGCAATGAATGTTGCTGATTTGCAGCATGTCATTTATATGCAGAAGAAACAGAGTAGGAGACAGTACACAGCCTTGTGGAACACCAGCATTGACAAATTTAGGATCAGAGCATGCACCGTCGACGACGACCTTGATGCTCCGATCTGCTTATAGTTTTATTTATTTGGAAAGTTAAACATATGGCGAGGCTTATTCTTTAAATGCCACAACAGTTCTTTTAGTATACGAGAAACGTGAATAGTATGATTCGATTTACAGACAATTACATTTAAAACCCATATAATTCATTTTTTAAGATGTAATTTGAAAACGCTTAAAGAAATTCTAATAAAAAAGAAAGTTAAATAAACTATAAAGGCTTTATTTGTTTATTTACTTTTATTGTTCTATTTTTTCTTTGGGAAAGTAACACCATAATAGCAAGACTGTAGGTATATCAGCAGTAGTTGCAGATATTGGCATGCGATATTTTAAATATACAAATATCCGTTATTGACGTCTGTAATGTTGCCTTATAAGCTATAAACAAAACAAATCAGTCCAATATATGCATTGATCTGCGACATGGGACAATTATTCTCAACGTATCGTTGTTCGAAATCTATTAAACGCCACGTCACTACGCGCAGCGCATATTAAGTCCACAGCGAAGTTTATTCATGATAGAAGCGTCCGTATAATATCAATATTAGTTCGATGTTTGATTTCGTTATTGCTGTGGTTATAGAATATGTATCAACTCAATGGTGTATATATTTTTTGTTATGGAATGGCGTAATTTACTACACCAGATATCATGGGCATAGAAGAAAGCGTGGGTAGACTTTTGTTGTAAGTTTGTGTTAGTTGTACCAGATCTCCCTCGCAACACCAGCCAAATACCTTAACATAACATAAACACTCACGCCTGTAATCCCCGAAGGGGTGGGCAGAGGTGTAACTAGTACACCCACATTTCGCCAAATTTCGGTCCCATGATGTGATAGGGGGCGAGCCTACCGCCATACCGGGCACAGATTCCAGACTCCGGGCTAATACTGGGAATTTCTGGATAGAAAAAGCCAAGATCACTTTACCCGACCCGGGGATCGAACCCGAGACCTCAGCATAGCAGTCGTAAACGCATGCGCAATTACAACTGCGCCACCGAGGCAGTCCTAACTACGCCAAAGCCTTATGTCGTATGATAAGTATAATGCGGTCTAAATATTATGTCGTCCTTGGAAAGACGATGCGTCCCTTGAGGAACGCTAAAATTATGCCGGCCTAAAGTAAACATTGATTAACCCTTGAACGGGATTCATGGGAACGAGGCACTTTGGCGGGTGTTCCACCAACTATACTTGTGTTCGCTCGTATTAATGTCAATAATTGTTGTAAGTAGTTATTAATAGCTTTATGTTGGGAGTAATTAAGTCAATCATTTATCAGAATCAAAAGATCTGAGAGCTAAATTTGATCAGTGTAAACAGTAGGCCTACTCTTGAATTCAATTCGAATCTGGAACTCGATACAGTTTCAATTCCAATCTAGAAGATATTGGAACTCTTAACTCACTCAATTAGATGAAATAGAAAATTTACGAACTAGCGATCGTAAATACTCTATATCATTTAGTTACTAAAAATTCCGCCGTATTCAGTTAAACGTGTGTTAGTGTTGCGTTCAAGAGTGCCAATTGTATAGTTTTTGAACCCAATTTTAAATTGGAATCGAGTGTCAAGAGTAACCCTCCAGAGATTAGAAAGGTAGTATTTAAAGTAACCAAACATTGCTATACAAATAACTGACTTGATAAGATCAAATAAAAACACACACACACACACACGAAAAAGTGCCTTTAAATGAAACGGTCAATATCCAAATGATGCATATCGACATCGTATCTTGCGACTGATATTTCAAAGTCGAAGATATGTCACGTTTTCAATAAAGTATGGAGACTGATGAATAACTTCAACTGAATGCATTTATTTGTAAAAATAATAAGAATAAATCTCATTTTTTTACCCGTTTGAATTTTTAGTCTTTTATTGTAAATCTAAAATATATCAATTGTATTATTATTTATCTTACTAGGGTAATAATATACTAAGGTCAAGACATTTAATATACAGTAAAAATAAATAAGCCTGTTGAGGGGTGATTGCCTTGGTTCCTTTGATACCCATTATATGAAACACGCGAATATTTTAGTATGTTTTTATATGTAACTTATAGCAATAGTTTAACGATTTTCAAATCTCTAATTACATAACCAAGGCCAAATCAAATCAAATCATTTATTTCGTAAATTAGGCCACTATGGGCACTGTTTACATGTCATAATAAAGTTAAGGTCTACTGGTGCTACGGAAATGCCCACTGGTCTGAGAAGAAGCACCAAGAAACTCAGCCGTAGGTCTTTTGTAATTTGTCGTTACAATTTACATTATAAAATAATTCACATATAACATCCTTAAACAAGTCACATTCACATGAAACAAAAAAAATCTAAATACGGTACCTATACATGTTAATACAAGGCAGAGTCGCAAACGAGGCTATACAACCTGTTATTTATTTTCTCTAACTAACAATCAATGAGCAATCCAGGTAGAGCAGTCCACACAAGCAGCACCCGTTCACGAGTATGACGTATGTGCCAGCCATCGGCCTCCTCAACCATGACACAGGGAAGTATGACCGACCCGGCACACAACGCCGCCGCAAGCACAGACCCTTAAGCGAGCATGACATACCTTAATCACGTCAAAGAATGATAGCGATACAAATTCACAAGACAATAGCTTTAAAAAAACAAGAAGCCAAGACTATTACGACTCCGGCATCACTCACTCACCATAAAATGATGTTTATGTATCGGTCATTTAATAATTAAATCTATAGGCTTACTAATAGCTAACGGATAGCAAAAAGAACAATAATATTAAGCAATAATTAACATTCGTTAAGAAATGGTCAACCATTGTCCATGATCTAATATTACTCTGATAGCCTATTTGCTATCATTTTACGATACGTACATTATAAGATACGCAATGAGCCTACGGACAACATTTCCAATCAAAGGAAGTTAAAGCAGGAAGATCCGATGTCTTCAAAACTATTTATCTTCGGCTTTAGAGAAAGTGTAAAGCGGTACAATGTTTACATAGGGCTCTGTCCGTTTCTCTTCAAGATTAGAACATCTTGACCTTATGATTTAAGATCGAAGCAAGCTATATGCCGAGGCGAGGTGTAAATGAACATATCTAAAAATATATGTGATGACTTGTGGCCAATAGAAAACGTGAAGATACATCCATATTTGGAATTATGAACACAGGCATTCTTCAATCTCCAAAATACAGTAATAAGTTCAGTATAACATTAATTTATAAAAATATATTTGTTTGGCCTGCCTCGGTGGCGCAGTTGTAATTGCGCATGCTTTACGACTGCTATGCTGAGGTCTCGGTTTCGATCCCCGGGTCGGGTAAATTGATTGATTGGGGAAGTTTCAGTTTAGTGGTACGAATAACATCGGCTCCGCGTATTTTAAATTGTTTACAAAATAAATTACATCTAAATAGCTGTTAACCGGGTTAATTTTATAGAAGTTAGTTCAAACATCAAGTGAAAGTATTATCTCCGGAATATTCTCCCCTAAAAGTGCCAAAAAATAGTTTTGAATTCTTGTATGTACTGTGACTATTTGTTTTTGTTTTTAAATTAGAACAAGTGTAATTGAAAACATTGAACAATCCGAACGAAAAGTTAAAGTGATGTAAAGTGATGTAAAGTGATTTTTAGTGTTAATAATATCATAAAAATAACACTTATTAAAGAATAAAGAATGTTTAAAGAAAGAAACGTATAGTTGGTGA
Source organism: Laothoe populi (assembly GCA_905220505.1). Classification (NCBI taxonomy): domain Eukaryota; kingdom Metazoa; phylum Arthropoda; class Insecta; order Lepidoptera; family Sphingidae; genus Laothoe; species Laothoe populi. Next base: position 9,983,257 of record HG992151.1, on the reverse strand, counting down.
CAGTTACCCTGCAATTTAGAATGTTATACCCGTCATACTGTTTCAATCAAATGAACTAATCAACTAATGCGTTAGATTAGTAATTTCAACAGCATTTGGTATAGACGTTTGGTCAAGAGGTAACAAAGCAAATCAAACGTGCGGTACCGTGCGTGAGGCCCTGTGTTCGAGACCTACTCAAATATCACCACTTTTTGAATCTGTTTAAAAATATTCAATTTAAGTAACAACTCAATAAATAAAAAAAGAGATAAAACAATAAAATTAAAATGAATTCTCTAGAGAATATTACGTTTCGCCGTAAGCGTACTGTATCAAACACGGATAACATTGATGAAAGCAACTCAACATTCGATGACTCAACGGCTAGCTTACCAGATATATCAAGTGATGATATTAAGCAAGAACAATTATTAAGCTTGAAAGAAAAAAATGAGAAACTCACCAAGGAACTAGATAGTGCACACCTAGAAATTGAATCCCTATCCCTAGAGAATAGTAGTCTCAGGCAAATAAACGAAGATTTGATTAAACAAAATAATTTGCTCAAAACAATTACGTCCAGTCCTGTCAAAGCAAAAACAAAAAAACAAACACCTATTAAGAAACTTCAAAACATCAACAAACGCACAAAAAATTCATCAATATCTTTAAACGACACTATGAATTCATTGACACCATCATCCCAGGAAGAGCTTCAAAATAAAAATAATGTTGAGGTAATACAGAGTACAACATGTCAAAACCAAATGCAGCCGAAAACGAAAGCATCAAATATTTGTGTCATCAGCAGTAATAACAAAAACAAAATAACCGATATCGCAAACTCCACTTTGAAGGACAGTTCAAATAATACAATGTGCCACTATTTAATGACCCATACCAGAACAGAACAGATGCTATGTGGTATAAAAAACAAAATAAGAACATTTACAAAGAAAGATTTTTGTATTATTTTGATTGGCGAAAACGATTTTATCTCAACGAATAACTATTTTCAACTAGTAATCAATATACGGACAATACTACAACAAATAACACACACTAATATCATCATCTGTGCACCGACCTACAAATATGGATACTATACGAATATGTATAATTCAAGAATCGAAAATTTTAATAATCTGCTTTATCTCGACCTTTTAACTCACGGATATGCTTATCTTCTGGACAGTAATAAGAACCTAAAAAATGATTTCTCCACATTTGACAAATATACCGGACGAATTAATAATTACGGGACGCAAATCATCTTCAAAGATATCAAAAACTACATATGTGAAATCAAAAGTGATGTCTCGCCAGATACTGAAGAAATTAAAACACAAAAAAATGCTAACGAACAGTTTTTTCTATGAAAATACTATACATATTCTTCATCAAAATATCGCAGGACTTCTCAATAAATCTGATGCACTAACTGTTTGCCTTCATGAACTTACAGCGAAGAAAATGAATATCGACGTAATTTGTATCTCCGAACATTTTATGATGTCTGGATATGAAGAGTTTCTTTCGATTCCGAATTACGAATTAGCAACTTGCTTCTGTCGAATGAGCAAAAGAGGTGGAACATGTATTTTAGTAAAAAAAGGTCACCAGTTCAAAGAAATTCCTGATGAAAATAACTTAGCAATATGTAATGTTTTTGAATACTGTGCAATTGAAATGTTAGAGATTCGCACCATTGTTGTGTGTATTTATAGAGTTCCAAATTCAAATAATTTAAGCATGTTTTTTTCCCGTCTGGATAAATTGTTGCAACACATGACAAAGAAACGCAATCGTAATATTGTAATATGTGGCGATTTCAACATAGATACGTTAAAGCGTAATAATTTAACTCTCGAAATGGAATGCCTTTTGCAAAACTTTAATCTTAAATTAGTTATCAATCAACCAACTAGACTAAAAAGCAAGACTTGTATCGATAATTTCGCACACAATCTGGGTTATAAATGTACAGCTGAGGTAATGGAACTGGGGTTATCTGATCATACTTGCCAAATATTAAAAAGTCCCATAAAAAAAATAAGAATGTTAGATAAATGGTATACAAAAAGCCGCGATTATAGTTATGACAATATGAAAAAGTTTAAGGATTGTCTTCAAAACATTAATTTTCTAGAAATGTATGAATCTGAAGATCCAAATATAGCGTATAATCATTTTATAGAGACTTTCTCGCTATTTTACAACTTATGCTTCCCATTTAAAACGATAACTATAAAAACCCATAAAACACCACAATGGGTCTCTCGTGGAATTAAAATATGTAGCAAAAAAAAAAGGGAGCTTTTATGGCGCTACCGATGGTCGCGAAATGAAGTAGACAAAAAGATTTTACGCAAATATACTGCAAGATTCAAAAAAATAATTAAGTTAACACAACGAGCCCAAAACATCTATAAAATTGAAGTATCGTCTAACAAATCAAAAGCATCTTGGGATATCATTAATGGTAAAACCAAGCAAAATCAACCGAAAACTACTATAGAGAATATTAAATTAGGAGATAGAATTTTATCGAATCCACATGATATAGCAAAGGCTCTAAACGACTTTTTTATAGATAAAATAAAACCGATCATTGGTGCGGGTCAACAAGTAACAGAACATATTTTAAAAAGAATGAACTCCATGTTTTTAGCACCATGTTCTGATAATGACATACAAAGTATTATAAAATCGCTAAGAAATACTAACAGTGTAGGACATGATGGTATCTGTACCAAAATAATTAAATTTGTTTCAAATATAATCTGTGGACATTTAAGCTATATAATAAATTTATGTATTTTATCGGGTACATATCCCTCAGCCTTAAAAACTACGGTGATAAAACCACTGCTAAAAAAATCTAGTAAAAAAAATTTAGAATCATATAGACCCATTGCATTAGTACCCATATTTTCAAAAGTTTTTGAAAAATATATCTATGAGCAAATATATAAATATCTAGACAAGCAAAACGTCTTAACTAATGAACAAAAAGGTTTTCGCAAAAATAAAACTATTAATATGGCTGTGTACGATTTTTTGAATAATGTTATTACAAATGTTGACAAAAGGACCCCGGTCTGTTCAATATACTGTGATATGACACAAGCGTTTGATTATGTTAATCACGATATTCTACTATGCAAACTAAACGCTTACGGAATAAGGGGAAATATTGCTAACTTAATTGAATCATATTTAAAACATAGAAACCAGTATGTAGAAATAACAAAAATTGACCCGAAGACAAAATTTGAACTAACCTACAGATCAAATCAACGCAAAATCGAATATGGCGTCCCCCAGGGAAGTGTTTTGGGCCCACTTCTCTTTATAATCTATATAAATGATCTACCGAAAGTGACAAATTATCACATGTCACTATTTGCTGATGATAGCACAGTTACCATCGCTGCTGACAATCTTAATTTACAAAATTACGAAAATGACATTTCTAATACAATTACATTAATAATCAAATGGCTTAATAATAATAATCTTCGAATCAATATTGACAAAACAAAATTAATGCTGTTCAGTCAACGATCCAATGTAACAGCTAACATTAACATTTTGAATCAAGTTAGTACATCAAAATTTTTAGGTTTAATTATAGATCAAAGACTGGACTGGAAAAGTCACACAGAACAATTGGCAAAAAGAGTTAGTCGAACAGCTTATGTACTGTACAAATTAGCCCCAGTAGTAAGTAACGAGACTATAATCATAGCATATCATGGCGTAGTGAGTGCCATACTAAGGTATGGAATTATATTTTGGGGGAACACGGCCAACAAAAACTTAATTTTTAAGCAACAAAAGCGATGCATCAGAGCTATGTTTGGTCTACAATGTATTGACTCGTGTAAACCATATTTCATAAAACATAAAATTTTAACAACACCATCTTTGTATATTTTCGAAGTCTCCTCATTTGTTAAAACCAATCCAAGTTTATTCACTAAGCTATCAGATATTAATTCGCGTAGCCGACGCGACAACCACAGACTGTGTGTGAGAAAATCTAACACAAGCCTGATGCATAAAAGTGTGTTCTGTATGGCGCCTATTATATATAATCATATACCGTGTTCGATTAAGGACCTTAATGTTAGTCTTTTTAAAAGACGCCTTAAAGAATTCCTTATTAAAAAAGCATATTATAGTATTACAGAGTTTCTTACAGAAAAGTTAAACCAATATAATAATAGATAATACTTGTAATAGATTGGATAAATATGAAACAATTGTGTATTTGTTTATTATAAATTTAATTTCGTTGACGGACTAATTTATGACTGACATTATATTGTACATTTACTTAATTTTCTATATTTGACTTTTAGAGGAAGAGCCCGTGAACCCCAGACCTACGTTATTTTATAAAAGCTGAAAGTTTGTCAGTGCATGCTCCCAACACAGGTAAGAACGATGGACCATTATGAAGTTTGGGTTACAGTGGCTTTGGCAGGTAAACGTCACTAAAGGTGTGTAAAATACCGATCTAAATACATCAAATAATAAAGTGCGATTTTTTGGTATTACCTTTAGAATATTATTAAAAATCACGTTATTCATTGCCAGACACTTAACATCGTGGCAACCCCTTGCCAGACACCCTTAATAGTCATGAAATTATAATTTTACTTACGTTATAGTATAAAAGCTGATTTTTATAAATAATACTTGGGTAATAAATAGATGATGTTTCCTCATTAGCCAGACACTTTTGATAGTTCCAACCCCTTGCCAGACAAGCATGTAGGGTAGCTGTAGGAGAGTATGGATTGTACAGTCTTACTATTTTGTAGTTTATGATGGTATCAACCAGTCAACAAAGACAGGCCAATAACTGATTTAAAATTCACAATTATTTTCGGTTTAATTATTAATTGTCAGTTTATGATCTAGGAACACATAAGTACTAACAATCACAATGTTATTGAAATAAACTATTATTTAAACTGCAATATAATTTACAAAGTGGTACAACATGATTAACTTTCTGTATTGACTAAGAGTAGTTATTAAGATTTGTTTTATATTGTAAATTTGAGAAAATTTTAAACTTTGTTGTGGTTACAGCAACACTAAATCTCTTACCATAATATCACTGCCTAATTAGCAGTTAAACAAAAACTTCAAATATTAATTAAAGTACCATCAGTTTTAATAAAACTAAAAGAAGAATTACCATCAGATTTTAACACCAGAAATTAAAACAAAAATCAATAAGGTAGGAAATAGAACCTGGTATTTTTAACTTAATGAATTGTTTAGTTTATCAGAATGAACAAAATTAAAACTCATCCTGTAAATTTTAAAACCAGAAGCGACTCACCAAATTTTAAATACATCCATAGGAACATGACCTATGTAGGTAGGCAGGCAAACAACCAGCTATCTCAGTACTTGCACTACCAGAGAACCGCCTCAACAACTCAACAGTGCCAGGGGACACCATCCACAGCAAATGGAATTTTAATACCAAAATCATTAACACAGTAAACATTGACACTTAATTTTGACTATCGTTTAAACGATTTAGTTTGGAACATAAAATAAATCAAAATGATTTACAAAACTTAAGGGACTTACTATAATTTATAAACATAGCACATCCAAATGATTCTCAACATTCGCAACCTTGAAATTTACTGGAGACTAGCAAATTTACAGTACCATTGAGCACTTTTTACCACGTGTAAAGCGGTAGCATATTACACTATTACACTTTACCATCACTATTTTATTTCGGATGATAGAATTTCAATAATATATAACCTTTTGCACAACCCAAAAAAGTGCATAAAACTAATGATTAATGTTTTCCAAACTCTCAAACAACAAAAATAACATGGTACGAGACTGTAGGATTTACATCACCTGATTTACGATAGTGGATGTCGAGTTCAATCCAACTTCTGATATCCGGGTTCTATGTGTTGTGGTCAGAATGGCTGAGGTCATGACGTCATCATAGGTCATGACTATGAGAGTTATTCATCCTTCTTTGATCTTCAGATAACCAGGATGCATAGCGTACGATAGTTCAGTAGAAATAACACACATTCATCTGTTCATTGTTTATTAAGCTACACCGGTTCGGAATGCAGTTATCGTATAAAGAAGCCACTCTTTTAAACATATCACTTTTAAATCAGTTGACAATTACACTTTTTACTTATTCAGTCCAATAATTAACAAAAACGACAACCGGCCTTCTATAATAATATTTTTACATTGTATTATTTACATTGTATTTTAACCTGTTATTGACATAATAAATTAAATTTTTTAACAATTTAAGGTAGTTGAAGCATCGAATGTATTTTCTTAAAATGTTTTTAAAATTTACATAGACTATCAGTAGAAATAACAACTGCGCAGTGAGGGACCGCGGTAGACTTAACTCGCTATCTCACTCGCACTCACCCATACTGCCTCGCGCTCTCCTACAGCTACCCTACATGCTTGTCTGGCAAGGGGTTGGAACTATCAATAGTGTCTGGCTAATGAGGAAACATCATCTATTTATTACCCAAGTATTATTTATAAAAATCAGCTTTTATACTATAACATAAGTAAAATTATAATTTCATGACCATTAAGGGTGTTTGGCAAGGGGTTGCCACGATGTTAAGTGTCTGGCAATGAATAACGTGATTTTTAATAATATTCTAAAGGTAATACCAAAAAATCGCACTTTATTATTTGATGTATTTAGATCGGTATTTTACACACCTTTAGTGACGTTTACCTGCCAAAGCCACTATAACCCGAACTTCATAATGGTCCATCGTTCTTACCTGTGTTGGGAGCATGCGCTGACAAACTTTTAGCTTTTATAAAATAACGTAGGTCTGGGGTTCACGGGCTCTTAGACCATTTTGTTATATTAGTATTGTTTCTTTCTGTCTTTTTATATTTTAATTCTTTTATTGACATTGTATGCATTTAAATTTAATTAATTAATTGTTATAATATTTGTACGCTCTAGTGGCAAAACATAGCGCACTATGAATGTAATATAAGAACTGTATTTTTACCTATGTTTAACAAATAAACTGATTTGATTTGATTTGATTTGATTTGATTTGATATTGGTGTTTTCTATCTAGAAATTCCTCAGTATTAGCCCGGAGTCTGGAATCTGTGCCCGGTATGGCGATAGGCTCGCCCCCTATCACATTATGGGACCGAAATTCGGCGAAAAGTGGGTGTACTCGTTACACCTTTGCCTACCCCTTCGGGGATTACAGGCGTGAGTGTATGTGGGTGTGTGTGTACAGTAATATTCGACAGTGGTTTATAGCATCGATACAAGTTTATTTGAAGCTATTTTCATTCTGACTTTTCAGTATTCTGTCGGTTATATTTTAGTTATATAGTGGTAGAGCCACGCTGTAGACATATTTGTCTGCAGCATGAATGGGCCGGCTCGACCGGCGTAGTACCACTGTCTCACAGAAAACCAACGTAAAGTGACAGTTTACTGTCGCGTTTCGTATGGTAAGTGAGATATGCGGAGGCCCAGATTCCCCCTTCCCTTCCCTAATCCCTATTCCTGCCCTTCAAGGCCGACATCGCATACATGATACTTTTGGTATTGTGGATGTTCATGGGCGGTGGAGATCACTTAACATCAGATGACCCACATGCTCGTTTGTCGGACTAAACAATTAAAAAAAAAAGTTGAAAAATGATTTATAACTTTTAGCGGTAGATTTATAAGAATCTGTATATATAAAAGAAGAAACTGACTGACTGACTGACTGACTGATCGATCAACGCACAGCCTAAACGGCTGGGGTTAGAGACTTGAAATTTTGATAGTAGGTACCTTTTATCACGTAGGCATCCACTAAGGAAGGGTTTTTGGAAATACCACCCCTAAGGGGGTAAAATAGGGGATGAAAGTTTGTATGAAAATCCGTCATTTTTTAAGTTAAATTCATGAAAATTAGTATTTGGCATTTTAGTTAAAAATAAAAAGTACATGTTTCAGGATTTTTGGAAATTCCGCCCCTAAGGGGGTAAAATAGGGAATGAAAGTTTGTATGAAAATCCGTCATTTTTAAGTTAAACGCATGAATATTGGTATTTTGTCTTGTATATTTTTTCTCCCAAACATGACCTCCACGCGGGCGGAGCCGCGAGCAACAGCTAGTCGATACATAAATGTCGAAGTGCTAGTTTTATGTCAACACTTTTAGTACAAGTTAAACGTGACTTAGTTATACTTATCTTTGGTAACTTGTTTTCTAATCCCAGCGCTTATAGAAGCACTTAAATCGGATAACTCTGCGCAAAGTTCTCCATGGTCATATATTAAAATAAAAACAAAAATCTTAGTATAAAATTTCGAATGTCTCTCTTTATCTATTTATTTATTTTTACAAATAAATCTCCCATTTATGGAAGCAATATTAATAGTATGAATTCGGTTGTTACTAGAATAAAACCAACTGAAACAACACTAAGTATTTCCAATTTGTTTTAGTTGAAGTTCAAATACTGGTGGTAGGATATTCATAACCGCCCGGATAGAGACCACTGTACACAGGATGTAAAACCCGCCATAGTGGTACACGCAATTATGTCGCGTTCCAGGATCAGCCGGTGTACATCCGGTTTTTATCGGGGGTCTAGAGTTGGGGTATGACGATGTTTGGCCGTTTTGCGGCCTTCTGAATACTCTGACACTAGACCCTCGACCGATTGTTCACCTTCTTGCCCATGGCGTAGTGTGAAAAAGCAGGCCATGATTGTGTTGAGTAGCGAGGGATAGATTGTCTTTTGCTACTCGAAACTCTAATTGGACGGCACTGCGCTTATCATCAGGTGCAGTGTGATCAATATGCCGTGCCAGGATAAAAAAAACAACGTAGTGTGCTATATGCTTAGTTATATGTGTCAATGTACAGTGTCAGTCTTGAGAAAGTAAATTTAGTTAAATGGTGGTATTGTATTTCTATAAAACCCATTTGACATAATTCTTTTTTTCGTCAAATGCAAGTTTCGCAAGCAACGAACTATGTTGCCTTGTCCTCTAATAAGGTCATATTATTATATCATAATTAAACAATGTGTTAGACGTGTAATTGATCTTTCATGAAGGCTTAGTAATAAAACTAAGAATGGGCTGTAGTAAGTTTACTTATTGATAAGACACCCATATTGACAAATTAGAGTTAGAGTAGTGCAGAGGTAATACATTTTATTTTTATATAACACTAGCTGTTGCTCGCGGCTCCGCCCGCGTGGAGGACATGTTTGGGAGAAAAATATATGTTTGTATATTATACAAAATACGAATTTTCATGCGTTTAACTTAAAAATTTAAGGATTTTCATACAATCTTTCGTCCCCTATTTTACCCCCTTAGGGATGATGATGAATAAAATGTGAAACACGTATTTCTCTATTTCCTAACAAAAGCCTTAATAAGAATTTCCAGTTCCCTAAGTCGAAGAATTATGGATTTGCCATACAAATTTTGAACTCCTATTTGACCCCTTTCAAGGTTGTTTTTTGAGAAAACAGATAATCTATGTCCTTCTCCAGGATATAATCAATCTCCTTGCCAAATTTCATTACAATCTGGTCAGCCGCTTAGTCGTGAAAGAAACAAACAAACAGAGTTACTTTCGCATTTATAGTATTAGTATGGATGTTATTGTCAATTGTATTAATGGTTTTATCTATATGGTTAGGTGTCATATAATTTATTCCTTTGTCTAGTCTTACATGATAATTATATTCAAATAGTCGTGCGTTTACAACTATAACAACTATTAAGCTAACATTCTAAGTTGGTAGATAAATAAAATCAATGGAGATGCCTTGAAATAAAACTATTTTATACGGATTATATCCCGGTTTATTTAACCCGACGATAAAATAAACCGCGATATCATCCGTATAAAATAGTTTTATTCCAATGTGTAATATTCACGTAAATATAAGAAACCACAAAGGAGATGCCTTTTGACAAACCACAATTGAAAAAAACGTTATTAATATGGACGTAGATATGCAAAAAGGATCCAACCCACAAAATGACACTTTTGAGATAATGTAGATTGAGTTTAAGTTTTATAGTGTATAGTGCATTCTTTAACACTATACGTAATTTATTAAAAGCGATCCAGGTGGAATGGATTCTTTTTAAGTTACAAATCGTGGGCCAGTTTTAATATATAATTTCTCTATAACGATCCAGGAAAATGGATCGTTTTTGCGGAGTTAAAATAAAAACCTGTCATAGATGTGGGTTGGTAGTGTTTGTACCCTATGTTAATAAAAAGATCAAATTAACATATTTTGACTATGGTGTTTTTACTAATCGAAAATATAGACTTTTAAGCCTAGTTTGCCGTACTCAGTTCATTTTCGACCATAGTGGGGGTTGGATCCTTTTTGCGTAGCTACGTCCATATGAAACTACTAGACGCCTTCAATAAAACGAAATAAAAAGAAATATCTAATATACTAAAAGACTTGTCTTATTCAATAATACGACAATGGCACCTCTAACTTGTTTATTACTTTTACATAATTTCTTTATCTCTAGTCGGGTTGAAGATTTGAAACTTAATTTTATATGGAAGGTTCCGGAATTGGGTTTGCATTATTTTAAGTTTTATTCTTTTACTATTTATATTGATGTATTGTAGAGGCCGTTCGTCCTAGGCATAATTCCGATTACCGGCAACATTTGCTTAAATTTTCTAATATGATTTGCTTAGAATTGATTCCCTTACAGAATGTTGACAGACTGACGACTGGTTGTAAAAAGTTATCCTTATTGCAGTTTGTTAAAGCATACGTATAGTACGCGACAGCTAGACATGGCAATTTTCTAGTGCTGTGGCAAAATGTAGCAAGATAGTTTATATCGATTATTTTATAGCAATGCAAGAAAATAAGACTAACATTAATTAAATTAGGTTTATTATAAGTAATATATTTTATAATAATATTTTATTCATCACAATCAATATCAATTATGGGCGATTTTAATTGTTTATTAGGTCCTGCTAATTTCGATTCGGATTGTATACTGGGCAAAGTTCTAAAAAGCCGGTGTAAAACGCAGCCATATCCAATGTCTGATTAACAGGGTAATTACAATAATTGTCTTTCCGTTTAATGTCACAATTTTCTAATACTTTTCAGATTAGTTCTCGTGCTTAAGAATTAATTATTGTTTTTTGTTTTAACACGTGACGAGGAAGCGACCGAAGTCATTTTAATACACAACGACAAAGAACAATGTGAGCGAGATCGATAAACGCGGTCGATGCGGACTCGTGCGTCGTGCAGCGCTACGACTAAGACGGCGCGGGGGATGTGCGGGTATGCGGGGTGACCTCGCCCCCGTGCCTCAGCTCGTACCCCGATTGCCATGTCGGCCTGTCGCAAACTATACTAAGGTCTTATTGAAATTTGTTAAGCGGTGTAAGAATTAGACTATATTATACAAATTGAAATCAGTGTATGATACATAGCACCAGCTGAGTTATTTCTGCAAAACTAGTAAGAAAATTCGACGGCTAATGTATAACCACAAGTATTATTATTTTTAAAATCCGATTTACATGTTGTTTATACTCGATAGGGTGGGTATATCTCAAAGTTGTTTCCATTTAAAGTCTACCACTATGGAGGCGAAGTTAATGCCCAGTTATTTCACTGGATTCAAACCGGTACAGAGCAGGGCTTACACACTGCTGATTGGTGGAAGAAATTTTCTCACGCCGGCATCCCATGGGAGTAGGCAGAAACTAATGAGAGCAACAATCCTAACACACCTCTTTCGCCACTTCCACATTCATACAATTTCTACGGGTAAAGTTACTCGTGATTTGCCCTTTTCAGAGAAGATTATTTATTTGATCGACAAAGGTTCTCCTCGGGTGTCCTATATGATTCTAGTATGTTGTAACTACGTAAAATCATTGATATCAGTTATACATTCAGTTTCAACAATCGTTCGCAAGTATGACGCGATATATAAATGGGACAGTCATTAATTAATACATTCAGATGTAGCTGACATCATTTCTTTTTTGAGATTGTCATTTATTTTATTAGCCCCATGTTGTAGCAAGTTGTTTAAACTTTCATTTCAGTTTTTATTCCATTTTACTAGTTATGTGCCAAACTAGTCTGCAATGAGAATATACAGGGAGAAACTATACAATTTGAACTAACATAAGTTTTCACTAACATCATCTTAACTTTTAATTCTCATTTTTTAATAAATTTCTATAGACAACAACATTCTTTATCAATTAATTATAATATCAGCCTTGTACACATTGTTCCACAGCATTTCACGAGCCTTCTCTACTAATGAGAGTGGTACCGACTGCCGAGACGATGTAACGAATAAATATTAGAAATTTCAAGTTTTAACATTTACTTTTGGCCTGTGGTTTTCGCCCCTTTAAACTTATTAATTGCCTCTAATCTAAAAAAAACTTATGCTTCCACTCTTCATTTTTTTTTGTTAAATTAAAGTCATTATAATCACAACAATGAAAATATTGTGAATGACAATAAAACAAATAACCACGAAGTACCAACCGTAACGAATCACATCATTTTATAGTGGTATTTAATGTTAGAGCAGCACGTTGCGACTGATACATTTCTTCAATATTGTTCTGCTAGATTTTTTTTAATGTTGCAAAAACTGGCGTATTCATTGTTTGTTGACACGGTCATTTGGTTCAAGCCAGGTCATGGCAAACGTTGATAGACCTATTGAAGAACACGCGACGCCAAACAATACCAACCTCTGTACTCTATAAATACTCCAGAGTTTGATTGATTTTATTGCTCCTTACTAATCGTAATGGCCATTGACAATTCTCTGATTTGTGAAACGTTTAAGTGGCGACAAATTTTATCGAAAATTACTGCGATATAATTTATTTAATTACAAAAGTTTTTTATAGTGCTCAGTATAAGGTGCATAATGTTTCTTGATGTTTTTAATGATGGCCAGTAGCGTACCTTTACATTAATACTCCAAATAATTAAAGTAAGAGGTAAATACTACATTTGAGATAATATTAATTAATGTTGTCAGGTAATTTAATATTGTGTAGTATGTAAAATTATCATAAAAAAATTATTTTAACGCGTTCTAAATTGTTAATGTATCCTATGCTAGATGCAAATATAGACGATACAAAGATTGCTCAGACTTAAATCTATTATAAATAACAATGAATCAAACTTTGACAAAAAAAAAATGTATAACGAAAAGAAATAACGGTAACTGTTCGGAAAATATATATTATATAATTGTTGTAGTAAATATTAAAGTGTTTTTTTATTATCTTTATGCACCTACCCTGCTTATCTCTGTACCACTGGGCTCTCCCAGTGATCAGGCAGATACAATGTCAAAGACTCTTCTTTGCCATTAGATCTGCCTATTTACGATATATATAATATGTATAAATAAAATAATAATACTTCTTTCTTTTAAATCAACAACCACTCTTTGTATTAAACATAATTCATACCAATGTAAAATTAAGAACCCAGTTTGCTATCAAACATTTACACTACACCAATATACAAAATAGATTTTTTTAAATATTTTTTAAACGAGTTACTTACGTTGCGCCATTTTAAAATGATTTGGGAAGTATCGCACTCAACTGTTTGTAATTCTCTGTTCACTATATTTTTTATGCACTTATACGGTTAAGAGTGTAATATGGTTGGCGGAATGAGCAACGTCGACTGCTAATTCACGAGCAGTGCTGAGCGTGTTGACTTGTGATCACGCCATGTACCGAATCAATAAATAATTCGTCATTAAACACTATGTTTCCCAGAGCTGACGCCATAAACATTATCATTGCTGCCTTAACGAACCGATTAACGTTGATTTCTTAATATAATATACAAGAATATTTATTTATTCATAATTACAGATGTTAACTAGCTGTGTTTTCGTGTAACTGGCCCTGAGATTGCTGAAACAAAGTGTTTAACTTTTTTTTAGCAATAATAAAGTATTTTAAATACATATTTATGTGGTTTATTCGTAGTTCAGATTGTGTTTTCAACATTATTTACATGGTACCGTATTTGGAACTTTCAAATTTGTTCATTAAAATATATTTTATAAATTATATATATTAATAATAATGAATTCGTAGGTAAACGCAGTTCATCTAACATGTATACAGTAAATCAATAAGTAAAGGTAACGAATACAATTTATTAATATTAGCAATGACGGCACCAAAAAAAGCTCTGTAATATATTATTATTTGCGTAATTTTGGCATGAAGTGTAATTTGAATTTGTGTAATTGAAGTGAAATTAATTTTTGAAAAGTGGAATAAATATGACGACTTGCGCAATTTTTTTATCCTGGCACGGCAAGTTGACCACACTACACCCGATGGTAAGCGAAGTGCCGTCCAATTAGAGTATCGCGAGAGACAATCTATCCTCCGCTACTCAATATAATCAAGCCGGCCTGCTTCTTCACACTACGCCGTGGGCAAAACGGTGAAGAAGCGGTCGAGAGTCTAGTGTCAGAGTACTCAAAGGGTCGCAAAACGGCCAGCATCGCACCCCAACTCTAGACCCCCAACAAAAACCGGATATAGACTGGCTGATCCCGGAACGTGACACACTTGCGTGTGCCACTATGGCGTGTTTTACACCCTGTGTACAGGTATCCGGGCGGATTAATTTGCAATGGGATTTACTATAGCCTTTCATTCCAAATGTGTTAGATGACATCTTCATTAAACATTACAAATTAAATAAAAGTTTATAGCGGTCACATATGATTTATTAAATATCTATATACATTGTGAAAAAGCATTGTTTCGGCGATCAGGGGACGACGTTTCACCTGCAGACAACGCTTGTGCACGATAAATATCTGGAAGAGAAATATTGAAGTTAACAATGCATGCAGTTCTTGGTTTAACTTCATCGTGAAACTCTTAATTATTTTCGATTTCTGAATTTTCCTGAATGTCATGGGTGTACAATAAGATGTTATTCTTGATTATTATCAAATCATTACGATTACCGCTAAGTTAATATGGGTGTACTAGATACAAAAATGAGTACCCCTTCGAATAGAGAGCCCTAACCCACACACCCGCTATTTTAACTCCTGTATAGCTAGGATCGACAATGGCACGCATGTTTTCGAAACCGAGTAAACTAGCGAGTCTCTGGGAATGCTAAACTGTTTTTTATCGAATACACTGAAGTTAGTATATATAAATTTAGTTATTTTAACGGACTCTTTATTGCAGCGAGTGAGCCGGCAGTGAAACAAGAGGCCGCGGTCTCCGTTCCCGCACTGAAACAAAATGTTTGTGTGAATCTAATATTGGTTTCGAGTCTGGGTGTTGTGTGACCGAAGTCCCTCGTGCCTCTGGGAACCCACGATATAGGCTTAATCTAAGTTGAACCAAGACTATGTGCGTGGCTGGTGGATGTATTTTTTTATTATTATTTCTATATAAGTTGTATTTAGTTATAAGTATTTTGTTTTGAGCCTCCGTGGCGCAGTTGGCGAGTAGCCAGCTGTGAAACGAGAGGCCGTGGGTTCGATTCCCACACCGGGAGAAACTTTTGTGTGACAGACAGATATTTGTGTCCGGGTCTGGGTGTTGTGAGACCGAAAGTCTCTCGTAGTCCCTGATATCCACAACATAAGACTCGTACCTTAATGTGGGATCGGGGCTGTTATTATTATAATAAAACTAGTTGCGAGTTGTTCAAAAAACTAAACGTAATTAAAGAACTTTCCTATATTATTGCATTTATATTAATTTATATCAACAATCACTTTATATCAGGGTTTGGCTTTATTTCTTTTATAACTTTGATTCAAATGTATATATGAGTAAATACGTATCAATGTCGGACGGTTATAAATGAGACGATAAGAATCTTGGCTAATAAATTTCGCAAAAACTTGGTGGCAAATTGCTGTCTGAGTATGATCGAAGATAATCAGTAATATATTAACATAAATAATATATCAGAAAATATGCACCTTTACTTCATATTGTCATTTATTTTTATAGATATGATAAAGATTGTAAATGTGGTTATTTTAATTATCAATAACTATACATTTCGTTTCTTGCAATCCACTATCTGTCAATTGTCTGCCTTGATTTGATAATACTTATCACCAAACTATTTTAAATTGATGTAATCACGCATTACAGATAGTTGGAATCATTTGTGACCGCATTTTTTTATAGCATAGTCCGACAAACGAGCCAGTGGGTCACCTGATGTTAAGTGATCTCCACCGCCCATGAACATCCACAATATCGAAAGTATCATGTATGCGCTGTCGGCCTTGAAGGATAGGAATAGGGATTAGGGAATGGAAGGGGGAATCTGGGCCTCCGGATATCTTACTTACCATACGAAACGCGACAGTAAACTGTCACTTTACGTTGGTTTTTGTGAGACAGTGGTACTACCCCGGTCGAGCCCGCCCATTTATGCTGTAGAAAAATATGTCCACAGCGTGGCTCTACCACTATTAAGCCTTGCTATGAGTGCAACAGATTGATAATATATTTAAGCCAATCAATTACCTATCTTTATTATTAGTTGTAATTGACAGGGCCTAAAGTAATTAATTAAAATATACGTAGATATCCATACTATCCATTCCATACTCATTATAAATGCGAAAGTTACTCTGTTTGTTTGATTAGACGGCTGAACGGATCGTAATGAAATTTGGCGAGGAGGTAGATTATATCCTGAGGATCCATAGGCTATCTTTTGTCTCAAAAATAATCTTGAAGGGGTGAAAAAGGTGTTCAAAATTTATATGGGCAATCCTTAATTTCTCAGTTAGGGATCTGAAATTAATATTTAGAATTTTGGTAAGCTGCTCAGGAGGCAAAAATTATGTGGCACGCGAAATACGGGTTTAAAATTATGAGGTATTCTTTAGATGCTCTCTCAAGATTCAGGCCTAACACCTGAGAAGTAGGCCGATCGGTACAGGTGCGTCAGTGCAGAATGAAACTCCTTCGATTGTATACTTTTCCCCATAAATAAACCTCCACGCGGGCGGGGCCGTGGGCAACAGCTAGTTTGTTTATACCTATTTCGGTAGGTATAAATAACTCATTCTTGCAGATCATGCTTTTTTAATGTGTATGTGACTATCACAATGACAAAAAAACCTAATTTCTTTCGTCATTGGTCTATCACTTTTAACTTAATAGTGATAATTGACAGGCACACACTATAAGCCATAATTCTATACGTATATATGTAGTTGTGTAATAAGTAAGGCGTATTGAATTTAGTTTTGAGTTGTGTGTCAGGATGCGTCAGCAATCCTATACTATAAAAACGCACACACATAAATCGTATATATACACACCAAGAACACACAGCACCCGTAAAATGCGTTGAACTATATCTTACTAATATTATACAGGATTTGGTAAGCTTATATACTTACCAAAACCAATCTGATATCAAATATCTGTCTGTCACACAAACATTTGTCTTGATGCAGAAATCGAACCCACGACCTCTCATTTCACAGCTGGTTATTCGTCCGCTCGGCCACGAAGGCTATCATTTCTTTTCTCATATTACAGACCAAACGGACTTAGACTAACAAAATTGCAATGCGTGTAATTTGTATAGAAAAAAAAATTACTTTCTGGAGCTACTCTGGCGTGTCGCGAAAGAAGAACGGGGCCTAGCACAGTAGTAAGTACAGATCCCATGGTTGATGTTATTAGTATTGCAATGACGATGATGTTGGAGTGCTGGTGTGCGATGAGTTTATCTTGCTTGGTAGAGTCTTCCCCTAGTGAGTCTATGGCCGCTCGCACCAAAACAGCCTGAAATTATAAATGTCTATTTATAATTTCACATACATACATATACACTCACGCCTGTAATTCCTGAAGAGGTAGGCAGAGGTGTAACCAGTACACCAATTTTTTGCTGAATTTCGGTCCCATGATGTGATAGCGGGCGAGCCTATCGCCATACCGGGCACAAATTACTACTTAATACTTTCACATATATTTTCACGTATTTCCAAGGTTTATAAAAGTACAATGTTTTTACATAGCAACATTGGCCAATATTTGCCCTATAATTATATTTTGGATATCCAAAATATCATGCTTCTATATTGTGACCCCTATACATATAAATGACTTTGCACATAATAAATTTTTATTTATTTATTTAAAGCGTTATTGTTCATTCTAGTATATAAAAATAAATTAATTTTAATAAATGGGTTATAATCTTATTGTTGAAGGTTAATTACAAAATAATTGTTTTCATTGATAATATTAATTATTTGGGACAAGCATTTTACACCCAACTAAAATTAAATTTCCTATAATAGTTTACTATACATACCTATAATGCTATACATTTATTACTTTTTATCTAAACAAATCAGTTAGAAGAAACCGCCCCTGACGCCTTTCAGGAAAATTGGATATAACACAAAATCTGATAAAGGATCTCCTTAAAGGCGCAACTTTTTATCCGGGTTTATGCGTACTTTACAGATCTCTTTAGGAGTCTTTTTATTAATTGACGCCTCTAAATTATATTTTATGCTCTTATTATGAAGACATTTGGACTTTATGTTTTATATTGTAATGTAATTATTGTTTTTATTAATAACTTTTTCTTTCTCTGCAACAATAATAGTAAGCCAAGCATATTTATACCTGGGAAATTTATGTGATTAAGCGAATCGAAAAACTTAAACGCAAATTGTGGTTTTTGGAGCTACAATTTCTGTTTTTAACCGACTTCAAAAAAGGAGGAGGTTAACAATTCGTCGGAATCTTTTTTTTATGTATGTCCCTCGATTATTCGAAGACGCCTGGACCGATTCGAGAAATTCTTTTTTGTTTAAAAAGGTATTGTTCCCAGGTGGTTCCATTGGCACCAAGTCAGGATCTGATGATGGGATCTCAGAAAAATCAAGGGAAACCCTCAAATTTCATAGTGACGCTAATTTGTTTTTCATTGAAGTCGGTGTACTTTTTATATACAAAATGAGTTGACAATAATTGTTTTTATAACAACCCACACGCAAGTATCACATCTCGCTTGCTTCAGCTAATCATGAGGCAGCATTATATGGCTTTTGTCGTTAACAGAACTGTTAATTACATATATGAACGCATGAATTGAATATACTGGTTCGACAAAACATCATTCATAACTCCATCGTAATGTAGAAGATATAACATATTAGATATATTTCGTCAGTAATAGTCCTAATCTGTGGCAGCTCCAAACTAAATATAAAACTGTCTCAGTTTATGAATAAATTGACTTTTGCGGTACTTAGTATACTACTACTACTTACGTATATTATATTTTCATGAATTTAACTTCAAAAATGAAGGATTTTCATATAAACTTTCTTACCCTATTTAACCCCTTTAGGGGTGGAAATTCCAAAAACCCTGAAATATGTGTTTTTAATTTTTAACTGTAAGGCCAAATACCAAATTTCATGCGTTTAACTTAAAAAATGACGGATTTTCATACAAACTTTCTTCCCCTATTTTACCCCCTTCGGGTTGGAATTTACTAAAATCCTGAAATATATATTTTGTATTTATGACTAAAAGGCCAAATACAAATTTTCATAAACTTAACTTCAAAAATGACGGATTTTCATACAAACTTTCATCCCCTATTTTATCCCCTTAGGGGTGGTATTTCCAAAAACCCTTCCTTAGTGGATGCCTACGTGATAAAAGGTACCTACTGTCAAAATGTAATCCTACTGTGCGTTGATCGATCAGTCAGTCAGTTTCTTCTTTTATATATACAGATATTGGATCATATGTACAAACCATAATAGACAGTAGAAGTCCTTCAAAGTGCCACGATCTCTAACAGTCGCACACAAGAATTTTAAATACAAAGATAATATATTCTTTAATAAACAACTTTTGAAAATTGAAAGTTTTTTTTGTTATTTCATAGGAATAATTAAAATGATGTATTTTTATGTATCAGCTAATTGAGTCATTATTCAACGTTTTAGTTTTATATTTGTCAAGGTATAGAATATAGTTATAAGATGTAAAGCGTTGGTAATGTTTGCACAAATTCGAAGTTCAAGGGTCATAAGTCTGTCAGTTAGTTGGTAAGTGGCTTTTACCTACGACCATTTGTTGTTTCGTTGTTTGGGCTTAGTTATCTATATAACATAAATTGTACAGTTACTTATTAAGTTATAGCCTGTCGCCTTTACTTCGTATTACTTGCTGAGAGAGCTATAAATGTTATAGATTATATAGGATCTACTATTGTTTTAGTTGGATGGCGGTTTAATTTATTTGTTATTTTTGTCTTATTGGTGTGTTCTTTGCTAAACCACAATATCAATATTTCTCGAATTTATGTCATACATACATACATATACACTCACGCATTTAATCCCCGAATTATAGGCAGAAGTGTAACCAGTACACCCACTTTTCACCGAATTTATTTCGGTCCCATAATGTGATAGGGGGCGAGCCTATCGCCATACCGGGCACAAATTCCAGACTCCGGGCTAATACTGAGATAGAAAAACCCAATATCACTTTTCCAGACCCGGGGATCGAACCCTAGACCTCAGCACAGCAGTCGTAACGCATGCCCAATTACAACTGCGCCATCGAGGCAGTCTAGGTCAGTTTAGGTATGTCCTTGGTGATAATGTTTATAAAATACTTAAATATCCCTAACCAGTGTAGGCTCCATATTTGTAATTACTTGTGTTATGTATGGTTAATGTGCTAGCTAATATTCAAACCTCAAATTCAATTATTTAATTTAATTCTTTTACTTACTTTTTTCGACATAAGTACGACGGATTATCGATATAAATTGAAATAACATCTTATGGTAAATGAGTGAGGTTTTTTCTTATACTTTATCTCATGGTTTTTCTTTATATTTTTTTGTCTACAGACTTTGGATTCTATTTGATAATTTTATTAAGTGATGTATTTACTTAGATTATATTATATATTCATTTATTATTTAAATGTTTGCTAGAGAAATTCAATTCTACAGATTGTGTTTATCTTCGCCGAGTAGTCTCAAATCTTGAATAAAACTATTTAACTTAATAAAATTACATATTCAGTGCATTTGGAATGAATGTTGGTCTTGTTTGAGGTTGGCAGGGAAGACTATCAGCCATGGTCGGTTCGTGTTCCACTCGGTGACCGTCGTGTGGCATCGCCTTCCATCGGGGCGTCGCCGAACATCACTCGCAACACACTACACATGTAAACACACTACACAACCCTTCTATGATTAATTGGCATCACGTGAAACTGCGTCCGATGTTTAATAAGCTTAGTTAATACTTAATTGAGATAAAAGTATTTACATTTTTGTTAATTATATTCTTATCTCTCTAACCTTCCTTGAATGGAATCACGGGGAATTTGATCTGTAAAAAAAACACGTGCAGTTCGACCTTCATTTTAATAAATGCTATCACAAGACCGGTGATGAAGTGATATGCTGCAGGGAAGTATGCAAACTTTCTATCTCAATACAGTAGAATGACAGAGCAAGGTCTTTTATACAACGTGTAACGGGAATAACGCACATCCTCAGACACCCCAATTTAAAAATATTATTACAATCATAATTCATGTATTGAAATTAGACTGCGATGAATATAAATATAGTTTTTTATGAAATTAGTTGTACTAATTTTCGACATAAAGTAATTTTAATTATTTGATTTTTTAAAGTATTCGTTTATTATTGCATTTAGAAAAGACCTTGTCGCATCGAGTTATGTTTTAGTTTCGTTTGTCTTGAACGTTAAATTAAAGGGTGACTATTATTGACCTGAGTGTTAATTATTTTTGGAAAAAATCTTTTAATAAAAAATTGTTGATATCAATTCAGTCGCTTATTCTGAACAAACTACTTTCAGAGTGTGCATTAATCATGTTATATGTTTGTTAAAGTTATTGTAGTTGTTTATTTATAGATATATATTATAAACGGTAGGCAGCGGCTCTGCTGTGCTCTGGCATTGCAGAAGTCTATGGGCGGCGGTGACTACTTACCATCAGGTGGCCCGTCTGCTCGTCTGCCTATCCAGGCACTAAAAAAAAAAAAAAAAAAATTTATTGTCAGTTCCCTCGTTTCTACCACATGAATGTCTCCAAGGATCATATAACGGCGTGCAGCTTGCGTCGTAAATGATTTGGATTATAATTGGGGTCACTGAAAACATCTGGCCCCAAGAACTTGAGGAAAAAATGTAATTGGCAATAACATTAATGTGGGTTTCTTTATCACGGCAAAGTTGGTTGAAAAATTATTTCAATGTATTTTCTAATAGGAAAACACTGAAAACATTTTTGTGCTTAATTACTCTCATGATGAAAAATGTCTAAAATTGAAGGCGATTTGAATATTTGTCACATTAAAATATATATAGTCTTGTATAATAAACAAAGTTATTAGAAATTACATTTAACAAGCTTTTGCCTGTGGCTCCCCGTGCATGTAAATGGATTTATTAATAAAAACTCACTTTTATCACAACGAAAAAAAATCTTTAACTTATGAATTTAAAGAGTTTTCAGAATCGGATCTGTAATTCCAGAGATATCTACAACGAATTTACAATAATTTTATTGAAGAGTACGAAAACGATAAGGAATCTTAATTACTTATATAGGTATATCACTAAATATGTTGATCAATTGACGCTACCGTGTTTCTTCTTTCACAAATACTGGAAAATATATTGTTATTTAGTCCAACTGTCCTCACCTCGACAATAGCCTTCGGAATCCAAGTAACAGCAATGAATGCGCTCTCTTTGGCTGACAGCTCGTTAGCGAGAGCCACAAGAAATGCCGTGAGTAAACGCAGGATTAGCGCCGAGAACAAGCATCCCAAAATCAGCCAACACTCTTTTGTAGTTATTAATGACACCTGAAGAAAACGTTATTTATTAAACATCTTACTGGCCATATAGTTTAATAATAATGATCACACCATAATACTATATTAAAAAGCCTCTACGGTTTGTCTTTAGTAGGTAGTTTTTAACCGACTTCAAAAAAGGAGGAGGTTAACAATTCGTCGGAATCTTTTTTTTTTATGTATGTTACCTGATAACTCGAAGACGCCTGGACCGATTCGAGAAATTCTTTTTTTGTTTAAAAGGGTATACTTCCCAGGTGGTCCCATTGGCACCAATTCAGGATCTGATGATGGGATCTCAGACAAATCAAGGGCAACCCTCAAATTTTATAGTGACGCATAATTTGTTTTTTATTGAAGTCGGTGTACTTTTATTAGTATAAATGTATTATATTGGATCACATGTATAAATAAATAAATAAATAACACCCAACGGCATACACATAGCCCCGATCTAACACTAAGATACGAGTCTTGTGTCGTAGGTATTAGGGACTACGCGAAACTTTCGGTCTCACAACACCCAGGCCCCGGGCATAAATAATCTGTCACACAAACACTTTTACGGGTGTGAGAATCGAACCCACGGCCTCTCTGCCTACTGCAACACAGAGGCTGTATGATTATGTATACATAATAATGATAATACCAGTATTGAATTATACTGTCCCAATGTCGGGTACGGGCTGCCTCTATTGATAAGAGAGGTTAGACCTTAGTCCGCCACGTTAGTAATGCGGGTTGGCATACATCCTTCCAAATTCTTATTTAGAATTCTCAGGTATTCAGATTTCCCCTCGATGTTTTCTTTCACAGTTACTGCAAGTGATAATTTACATGCGGTGTATGACGTTTGAGTTACTTAAGAACCCGCGACTTTCGTCTAGGTAGTCTGTACCACTTTTTTTATCCTGGCAGGGCAAAAGAACCATACTGCACCTGAAGGTAAGTGCAGTGTCCTTTAATTAGAGTATCAAGTTGTGACAGACAATCTATTCCTCGCTACTCAACGCAATCATGCCGGCAGCTGTGTAGCTTCTTCACACTACAATATGGAAGTAGGGAATAAAGAACTTCCAAGTAGTCTATCGCTACCTCTTATATAGTTTAGTATAGTAAAATAAATAATATAATATACGGATGAACCTTTTAAATTATTTCTTCAGTTACATTAAATGTAGCTAAGCTCTTATTTTAACACGTGAATAGACCTGATAGTTCTAAAGACAATTTACATTCAAGGTAGGTATTATCTGTTTTTAATTATTTGTTATATATTATTTGAGAACATTTAGATTAATGTTATTGGAACAGAAAGTTTCACGAAGCAGCCGAATTGAGAGATATCTGAAACTCTTATATACCTAGTCAGGTCATAAATTCTGTCACATGTTTAATATAAAATAATTGGAACAAGTTTATTCATTATGTAACCATTTATATACCAAAATGAACTTAACAAAACATAGATTCTTATGACACTAAAGTTTATTCAAAATTACCTCCGTGATTTTGAATACAGGCCTTCAATCTGCGCGGCCAGTTGTCTATCGCAGCACGAACGAGGTCCATGTCAATATCGGCGGCTGCCTTAATCAAGGATGTCTTGAGTGACTCCAAATTGGGATGAGGCTTTGAGCACGCCTTTTCCTCCAAGTGTTGCCATATCTTGTAATCTAACGGATTCAAATCTGGACTGGAGGAGGGCCAGTCTTCGTGCCGGATGAAGTCGATTTCACGCGCCGCCAGCCAGTCTTGTGTGCTTTTCGCTCTATGAGCTGACGCCGAATCTTGTTGGAATACCCAGTGCCTGTTATTGAACATGGTATGAGAAACAGGTTCCACAAGGTTCGTCAGGACTGTATTTTGATACACAACTGCATTCGTTTTTACACTTTTCTCACAAAAATGTACCTCTGTTAAGCCCCAATAAGAAACTCCCAACCATACCATAAGCGAGGATGGAAAATGACCTCGTTGGACACGCGGAATACGGTTGCTCGCTTCTTCACTACTGTGTGCGTACACCTTATCATTTTGATTGTTGTTGTTGTTCTTCTACGGTAAAAAAATTTTCATCTGAAAAAAGAATTTCCCGATATTTTTTTCCCGCGTACCGCTTCAACAAAGCGCGGCATCTCTTCAGTCTCAGGTCCATTAGACGAGCATTCAAACGATGTCATGTTTTTCTTCGATATGCCCAAAGCCCTAAGTCTTCATTTAACACCCTTTTCACCGTGGTTCTGCTTGACCCCATCTGAAGGGCCAACAGTTTCTGCTTACGTTTGGGATTTCTTTAAATTCGCGCCTTCACAGCTTTTATCACTGCTGGAGTCCTAACAAACCGACAGGGCGACCACTTCTTGACCTGTCATCTACACTAGAGTCTTCATTGTATCGTTTGATGGTAAGATAAACGAATCTTTTGGTTATATTCAAATTTTTCAGTATGTCAAAAAATTGATTTGGCGTGTAACCGCAACGATGCAACGCAATTACTGCAACACGGTCTTCTTTAAGCGTCCACTCCATATTTAAAAATGAGTAAAATTCTAAAAAGTATACATTTTTATTTTCATGAACAATTTTAAATTCGAATTCAATAAACTTTTTTGTGGCCAGCATTCTAAAATAAAAGTTTTTTAATGTGTGACAATACTTATGACCTGACTGTGTATATTCGCGCGTCATACAGCCTTAATAACAGACGCCATAATACTGGTCATTTACGAAGAGTGAACGACTTTTTTCACCTTTGTCCGCTAACTTGCAGGATAAATGATGTGATAAAATAGAACGATGACCGACATTAATTAAAGTAATTATTAGACTACTTCAGTTAAATTTGTATTGTATTACATAGTACTAACCAAGTGTGCAGCGATAGCCTAGTTGGTTGCGGTACGGACTGTCAAGACGAAAGTCGTAGGTTCGAAACCCAAGTGGCATACACCTCTAACTTTTCTAAAGTTATGTGTGTATTAAAATGTTAATTATCGCTTGCTTTAACGGTGAAGGAAAACATCGTGAGGAAACCTGCATATCTGAGAATTTTTCGAAGGTATGAGAAGTCTGCTAACCCGCATTAGGCCAGCGTGGTGGACTACGGCCTAACCCCTCTCATTAGTAGAGGAGGCCCGTGCCCAGCAGTTGGACAATGTTTAATACAGGGCTTGTATTATTATTATTATTAACCAAGTGTATTTTTATCAACAAGAATAATTACAATGTTGGTGGTTCTATACATTAACTGAGACCATTTACAGGACGTAAAATGTTGAAGATAAAGCTCTTGTTTCAAATTAAATATTCATTAAGTTAATAATATCCTGAAAACTTAATTAATAACTAGCTGTTGCTCACGGCTCCGCCCGTATGAAAGTTATATTTGGAAGAAAATCCATGGAGGCCGTTTTTGCTTGATTGAGCAACAAACATCCAAACATTTATTCACGACGAAATTGTTTCAAGTTAGTTTCGTGTACTTACGGCTCAATTTGGCGTTTTCCAAAAATCCATTATATAATTCTCGAAGTCTTCCTGTTTAAATAAACTTTGAAACAGATTTAGATTGGGTTTACATAATCTACAAGTGTGCCTTTCATTTTTACAAATTATTTCGGTAATACTTAATTGTCTTAAGTAAAGTAAAATGTCTTAAGTTATTTAATTTATTTGATATTCGCAAGGCTTACTGACTAATACCAAATAATATTTCGTATTTTTCTAATTAACTTAAATTGCTAATTAGAAACATCCACCAATAAAAATATTTGAACATTTGATACGTGACACCTTGATGGTAGTTCCTTTTCAAACAACTTTCAAAACATCTTCAAATTCTAATAAAATCGTGTTAGGTTTTTTAATAACTAAATTTGCATCACAACGGGTACAAATATCCATTTCGTGGATTGCATTTGTATTTTTGAATCACAAAACCCAAATAAAAATTGTGATTGGGTGACATATGTTTTGATCCAGGTCCTTACCGATTCTGTTCAGTGCCACAAGCAATAGGGTTGTCGACACGACTTTTTTATTGTTTTAATCAACAAGTTATATTATCTAAAACCTATTATAAAATTAATAAAAAAATACACCCAACAGTCAGACACATAGTTCTGACCCCACACTAGGTAAAGCCTGAATCACAACCCACAACACCCAGACCCGAAACAAATATCTGTCTGTCACACAAACATTTGTCTCGGTGCGGGAATCGATATGGCCTTTCGTTTCATAACCGGCTACTCGCCCGCTGTGCACAGAGGCTACCGAGTTATCGATAGAAATTTATGAATCCGAACAAAAATAAGTAAATTAGACGCTATTAAAATCTGCTAGAAGGGGTAATTGTCAAATAACAGTAAGAGAATGCATGATATGAGCCGTGACGTCACCTCTTAGAATGGCCATTACTGTACCGTTGTGCGAGGGAGATAGTGAGATGTTCCTACTACGCTCCCATTTTTGCTCATACCAATATCTGTATATATAAAAGAAGAAACTGACTGACTGACTGATCGATCAACGCACAGCCTAAACGGCTGGGGTTAGAGACTTGAAATTTTGACAGTAGGTACCTTTTATCACGTAGGCATCCACTAAGGAAGGGTTTTTGGAAATACCACCCCTAAGGGGGTAAAATAGGGGATGAAAGTTTGTATGAAAATCCGTCGTTTTAGAAGTTAAATTCATGAAATTTAAAATAAATATTGTGAACAATTTCAAGCAATTTTGATTCTATTTTCACAATTTGGTTTCTTTTGCGCATTATATTCGGTTGCATATCGAATAATGTATAAAATGTAACACAAGAAACTACCTTATTAAGCAATATATAAAAAACTTTACTTACGTCTAGATAAAAGCCGGTTAAAGTAAAGAGCATCGGCTCGAATATTCTCCATAATAGCTTGTACACTTCCGAAACAGGGTTGTCATTGACAGGCCAGCCCCTCCGCGCCCATCTCGTTGCAGCCGTCGCCGCACAAACCATAATCGCTACGCCCGCTGAAAATGTATATCAGTTTAAAGGTTTTGGTACCAACCCGCATAATCTAATAGCTTTTAAGTCTATTAACGTTTGAATTCTAATTACACTATATTGACTTTGCGGAGGCGATGGGATCCTTAATCCTTATCCTGAGGTTGTGAATATAGTTAAAAGGGTGTAATAAAATATCTAACTTTATTCCTACTAATATTATAAATGCGAAAGTTTAGATGGATGGATGTTTGTTACTCAATCACGTTACAACCGCTGGACGGATCTGGTTGAAACTTGGCATAGAGATAGATTATAGTCTGGAATAGTACGTATGCTACTTTTTATCCCGGAAAAATGTACAGTTACCTTGGGATACTTTAGTTTTTCTCAGAGCAAGGGATCGACATGATTTTGCATAGTGGTAGTTTAGGGATCAGAAAATGACATATGCCACTTTTATCCCGGAAAAATGCACGTATCCTATGGGATAGCAAAATATAGACAGGTGTAATAGCTTAAGATGCTTCCATGGATTGTATTACTACCTTCCAAAAATAACCTCCACGCGGGCGGAGCCGCGAGCAACATCTAGTTATTATATAATTTTATGAAAGTTCAATTTACTTCGTTACCATAAGTGTAACCCAGCAAGGGATTAATCTACAAAATCTAATCAATAAAAAATTACTTGGGTATTTTCATACGGTTTTCACCAATAGCCGGAGTAATTCACGAGGAAGGTTTAGGTATATAATCAATTTAAGTTTTATGTAAATTGGCTGAAATATGAAGATGATTGAATATCCGAAAATGTCGAGGCTACGAAACACCCCATATAGAGACGAAAATAAAACATAGTTGTTTTCGTAAAACTCAAGGTAATCGAGGGACGTTGCATAACTTGTGATCTATTACCATTTATACATTGAATACTTCAATTGTGATTGTAAGAGGGTACCTCATATTTGTACCTCACTCAATAGCGACTACGATACTAGGGTAAAAAACTGTAACACTCGTTCCTGCGAGTCGTGTTCATAGGTTAACCGGCGTGTATCCAGTTTTATAAGGCTGGCACTATTTTGGTGACCTTTGAGGGACATAATAGACAGCCTCCGTCGCAGCGATACGATATATAATAATAATAATACTAGCCCTGTATTAAACCATTGCCCACAGCTGGGCACGGGCCTCCTCTACTAGTGAGAGGGGTTAGGCCTTAGTCCACCACGCTGGCCTAATGCGGGTTGGTAGAGTTGACATACCTTCGAAATTCGTATAAGAATTCTCAGATAAGCAGGTTTCTTCACGATGTTTTCCTTCATCGTTAAAGCAAGCGATAATTAACATTTAATAAACACATAACTTTAGAAAAGTCAGAGGTGTATGGCATTTGGGTTTCCAACATACGACTTTCGTCTTGGCAGTCCGTACGGCAACCAACTAGGCTATCGCTGCTATGCGGCACGATATGTAATATAATATTTTCGATATACGAGATGTCTAACTAAAACAATGCGTTGATTAAATTTAATTGAGACGAAGGTCGACAGGCACTGTTCTCAGACACTTGTCCTTATTGACTTCGTACGCTGGCATTGTTGTCCAGTGTCCGACAAATAACAATAAACTTTATAATATTATTTGTTTACGTTGCGTGACCATAGCGGCACAATATTTTTATTGGTTACACGCACTTATAATGGATAGCATAAAGTAGTTATAAATAATAATAAGTCTTGGTTGGACCAGAAACCTGTTCATTAATACTGAAGTCAAAATTTCGAGTAATCTCTACTATTTATAAATTACATATTTTTAATAATTCGAGGGTATCATTCCGCAATAGGAATGTTACTAGTGTATAATTCCTATTATAGGCGTATTGTTTTTTGTTTTCTACTGGGCCAGTAATTTCACTGCACCACATGATATGTAGAGTGTATCCAAATACAATTCGAGAGATGCAAAATCTCACGATAGTTGCCTTTGTAATGTCGTCTTGAAGATCATCGGTTAGGTAACAGTGCGTACAAACGAAGCCAAATATACAAGAAACAATTTAATATCCACGTATTTGAAACATAATTTTGCAGTTTAATAAATACAAGAACATATTATTAAGATATTATCTGATTTGGTTTGGATCTATTTACAAAAAAAAAATCTCCCTTGTGCACAGGAATTTCTGACCTTCTTACTGTTGGAATTTCATTGGCGGAACATATATTTTTACGCGCAAAGATTTGTTTAGTTTTTCATGTTAGATAGGCACCCATGCGCTGTAATCACATACTCGTTGGTTTCAATCCGGGATGAGTAGCGAAGCGTTCCGTAAATATAATTTCAAATCCCTCTGCGTCTAATAAAAATAGGCTGATGCGGTGGTCTCAGTTGCGTTTAAATTTCAGTAGTGATATTGTTAGATTAGAGATGTTACGAATTAAAAAACCTGACATTCATTCGTTAGTCACTAGAAACTCAAAATAAATACAGTATATGAAAATCAATGTTTTTATTTTTTTATCCTAGCACGGCAAAGTGACCGCACTTCACCTGATGGTAAGCGCAGTACGGTCCAATTAGAGTATCGAGTAGCAAGAGACGATCTATCCCCCGCTACTCAACACAAACATGCCGGCCTGCTCCTTCACACTACGCCATGGGCAAGAAGGTGAAGAAGCGGTCGAGGGTCTATTGTCAGGGTACTCAGAAGGCCGCAAAATGGCCAAACATTGTACCCCAACTCTAGACCCCCAAAAAAACCGGATGTACACTGGCTGATCCCGGAACGCGACACACTTGCGTGTGCCACTATGGCGGGTTTTTCACCCTGTGTGTTTTATTAATTAGAGGCCATTTAAGACTAGTGGTTTCGTATCTTATCATTTTTCGTGGTGTACGAGTATGTGACGTAGTTACTAAATTTGTTTTGTTTTTATCTACTATCATAAATGTTTTTGTTTAAATACAGTAGCACAAGGCAGTCACAAACAAAGATTATAAAAATTGTTGTAAAATATTACGACGATAAAAAGGAAATCCAGAACTTTTACATATTTTACGATATGCATGATTTGATAAAGTCATTTAATACCAAGATTATATTATGACCTATTTGGTATTTTATCTACATACATATTATATACTCACGCCTGTAATCCCTGGAGGTAGGTGAAGTGAAGTGGAAGGTAGGTGGGTGGGCAGAGGTGTAACCAGTACACCCACTTTTCGCCGAATTTATTACAGTCCCTTATTGTAACAGAGGGCGAGCCTCTCGCCATACCGGGCACTATTTCAGACTCCAGCCAGCCTAAGATGCGTGCCACGACATATATCGATAACGACTAAACAAGGACGTAGACAAATTGTCGATGTCGATTCATATCTCGATTTCCTTAACATGCGCGCTACGAACGAAAAGTTTCTCGTTGAAGACATAAGTTTCATCTAATAAATGAAATTACTTTATTCTATGTTTATTTCTCTACATACAAAATATCGATGTCAAATATCTCGGCTAAATGTGTCGAAAACCTATAGAATTGTTTGGTCATGACATTGTGGGTATGTTTGTCAATTAGTTTATTGACAAACATACCCACAAATAACAAAAAAAATACTATTATCTCTACTTTCGACAAAATAAGTCGAGAAAAATGAACCCGCATGACCGCAACCCGTTAACGTCGGTAGACTATAGACATATATGACTTTTTTTCGTGTTTTAGGGACGACAAAATTTTACCGACGGGCGCATTTTAGCCTGGCAGGCTGATACTAAGTATTTCTATATAGTTAAAACCATTATCACTACCCGACCCGGAGATCGAACCCGAGACATTAGCACAACACTCATGCGCAATGACAACTGCGCCACCGAGGCAGTGTATTTTATCTTATAAATAGCATATTAACGTTTTGAGATGTCTTTCAAAATTACTTTGCTTAACACCGAGTGCTGTGGTGGATGCTATGGACACTTTGTTTATAATAATATTTTCATGTGCACAACTTTGATTTTAAAAATATATACCGCGCTGTTACTATAATTGAAAATTATAAATAAATATATTATCGTTAAATCTTCACAGCTACTCCAGGAAAATTGTATAGGTATTGTGCCTATGTCTGCATTTTAATAAGTAACTCGTTAGGAAGGGTTAAAGTGTGTGAGTGTGCGTTGTGTAAACTGAACGAGTTTACCCACAAGTGCCGCCCCAGCCGCAATATCCTCCAGCATACGTCAGCATGACACCGCCGCCAAAAATAAGCAGGCTTCGAACTGTCGGAGTATATAAATCACTGTGATCCGGGATAAAATCGCATAACACACCCCACATGACACCCAATGCAATTCCGACAAATGTAGCCAATACGCCCTGGAAATAAATGTATAAATTATACATTTTAATTTTGAACATTTTCAATAACTTTAACTAAATAGATAAAGTACTGAAAGTTTTTAAATAAATTAACAATTTTATATTTTCAATTCTCTGAATTCGTTTATTCTTCGGTTCAGAGGAGTTCACTGTCCTCTTAAAGGACTGAAGTTTTATTCTGAAAATTTAGATAAAAAAACCGCTCAATATTATTGACTTTATATGGTTTATAGATATATAAACATGACATTGAAAACGCATATATATTATTTTAATGCCTGACGTGGTATATTGTATGGTATGTCATAATTTATAAGATGTATTATTTAATTTATGAATTATCTTTACCGTATAAGCACTGGGCGGACACTACTAAACACGATATGATAGCCAATAAATTAAATAAATAATACACAACAATTCCCCACATAACCCTGATCCCATACTAGGACAAACCTGTCATCAAGAAGTACAATGGATCATTATCCATAACAGCACAACCCACAACAAATATATGTGGATCCCACAAACGTGTGTCTCGGTACGGGGATCGAACCCGCGCCGTCTGATTTCATAGTCAGCTTTGCCCGCTGCGCCCTGAATAAAAAATAAATAACACAGGGGAACCTAGTTAGGGCTCCTGACTCCCACAAACAAAACATGCATTTACTTTAATACTACCTTACCTATATTACTAGTTATAAAAAGTAAAAAAATTACAGGGTTAACTATACCTAAATATTATTAGAAGGTGATGGTTAATTAATACCTTGACAATTTTGTAGGATAACGATGCAGGATAAAATATAGCGCTATTAATTACTCCAGTCATTGCTTCTGTGACCGCGGTGTCCAGTCCTCCAGCGTTGCCCACTAATTGGGCAATTTGGTTTTTAGTTCCATATCCTTTTGCATGGAGTGCGACCACAGTTGGTACAACCACTGCTGGAGAAACTGACGCTAGTATTGCTCCTAAATGAAGACCTTAAACATAAATATAATAATAACAACCAAGAATTAGAAAACGGCTCTTAATCATGCAATATTTAATATATTATAAAAATGTACAATGTAATAAAATGTATCTCGATATTCAGCCTCTTAGTGTTAGAAGAGATATGCTTGACTTGGTACATTTACACAAAATAATTAATAATAAATACGACTGTTCGATTTTAGTGTTGAAATTTGCATTGAGTGTTCCTTCACGCCCTCTTTGCAAATCGCGCCCTATACTTCATGTCCGTCTTATTACTTCATGTCGAACCAACGCGGTACGAAAACATTCTCCCATCCCCCGACTGTCTGCTCCGTATAACCGACGTTCCAATAAAATAATCAATCCGGTCGTTTTTTAATTACATCTTCATTCAGAGGAACATTATCAAAAAATATTTATGACATAACATTCTGATAAATACGTTTTTTTTTTGTTTATTTTACTTGGTTCACAATATTTAATGTTATTTTTTTTCCTTTAGAGATTTTTTTCTTCTTTATTAATAAAAATTAATATATCAATAAAAAAAAAACAAAAATTATTATTATAATATCCAAGCGTATATTTACTTATATCATGTAGCTAGCTCATTAACGTAACTTATCACTGTTCTTGATTGCGCTACTTAACGAAAGTACATATTTAAATCTTACCCCAACACCACGGGTACTCGAGAAGTATATGTGTGAGGAAGGCCGTAGACAAACACTCCACAATCCAAGGCAAGATAGCCAATGAGAAAACTTTTACTGAATTATTTTTTATATACCCCCAGTTCCAGCTGAGCGGGCCTTTCGTCAAGATAATTACGGGGTAAATTCGCCTAAAAGTAAAGGAATATGTTTTCTATAAACTGGTTGCAACTTTCACTGTTTATTAATTAAACATCTCAGTGGTAAAGTTTTTAATGAACCGCTAATGAAAAGTGCCGCTTATCAAAAAGTTACGTCAGGAAAAACGATACCATTTTTCTCTTATGATTGGTCTATTATGTATTCCGAAACATATATTGCGGTGAGTTTTATTTATTCAAGCTAAATGAGAATGGGTTACACATTTGTCTTGATGATTTCATATTTGCTTATACACACCTTAAGTGAAAATCGATCCGGTCCGCACCAGGGTGGCTTAAGTAATTCGGTCCAAAGTTTCTGTATAACGCCCCGATTAGGGTCATTCCGACAACTGGGTTGATTGTTGCATATCTTTCAAGTGTGTGTCCGAAAACATACCCGGCCACCACCACGCCCGACATGCTGAATAAATAACCGCCGGGTAGTACTAGCTCTTTGAATAGAAACCATGACGTCCCCCATAATGTTACACCTGTAAATAAATGTCACTGTTAGCAACGATAAAGTCAATACGGACACAGAAATTCTATACCCCAACTATTATAAAACTGTTCGTTTCTTCGGATATCACGTGAAAACTGCTGCACCGATTTTGATGAAATTTTTTGTGACTATACGACGCCACGTAGACTTTTTAATCGACCCATAAAATAAGAGAGGAATTCTGAATTCCACACGTATCTTTTAATAGACTTATCCAATTGTAATATACTTTTTACTTCAGTGTAAAATATTCTAAAATTAATCGTATTTAAATTTAATGAAAATGTCACCTTAAGTTTTCAGATTCAATTCTCAGCATTTATAAATAACGTCGGAAAAAAAACGCTGCGTAGCTGCTTTATCTGTCTAAATAGTTAGCAATACGTAAAAATAAAGCTGTACAAATATAATAGTTAGTGGTTAGAAAACTTTGTGCATAGCATACCTAACTTTTAGAAAATAAATTTTACTATGCTACTATATTCCCGAGTAACATATGCTACTACTATTCATTTTTAAAAATTCACGGTCACAGGCTCGCAAGAAACTCCGTTATCTATACTTATAATAAATCTGTAGAGAGGTCAATTCTGTACATGAAATATATTTCCAAAATAACTATCAGCGGGTGATTAGTGATCGATACTGACGCCAAAAATGCAATCAGTAACATTTTTGTCTGTCTGTCTGTCTGTCTGTCTGTCTGTATGTTCGTTATAGAAACAAAAACCACTCGACGGATTTCAACAAAACTTGGTATAATTGTTCTTCATACTCCTGGGCAGGTTATAGTATACTTTTCATCACGCTACGATCAATAGGAGCAGAGCAGTGAAGGGAAATGTTAGGAAAACAGGAGAACTTACTCCATTTTTTAAGCTTCCGTCGCGTGTGCAGCCTTAATAGTTAAAGCTACACAGAAATCATGTATGACGGAAATGTTCTCCTTAAAATTATATAAAAAATATTCCACGACAGCAAATGTCTATATTTTATGGTTGACTCACAATAACACGTGTAACTCCCGATAGCTTAGCAGTTCGGAGATTTCTGATTATATTTGTCTACTCTTACGTTTATAACACTCACAATCATCCCTAATTAATAAATGTTAACATTATTACCTATTTAATTTAATAAAAAAAGAATTATAGAAATAGGTACAGAAACACCAGGCTATTTTAATTGCAAGAAAAAATAACTCCTTGGATTGTATACTTCTGCTCCCGAAAATAACCTCCACGCGGGTGGAGCCGCGAGCAACAGCTAGTATATAATATTAGCAAGAACCTATTATATTATATCAGTGTACATTACACAAATACGAAAAACTTTATTCCGAATGTCACAAATACGAATTTCAAAATACCGATTTTCATAATTCCAAATCGTTCAAAATTCCTAATTTAACAACTCCTATTTATCACTCATCCTATTTTTATAATAATAAAATTTAAATATAACTAACCTTTATAATTACTATTCTCAAAATATCGAGTTTCAATAGATCGAATAATTATTTTGATTGAAAATAGAGAGGATCTGGCGTTCGGCGGCCGCTGCCGCAGCACGTTCGCTACGCTTGCTCGCTTTCGCGCTTTACTTTAGTGGTCACTGTTCTAACATAACCTAACCCAAAGGATTCAATAACAGTACTTATCGTTTTTCGGACCGAGAACCCATGGGGCATTTGATACTTCGTACTTATCAAAATGGGAAAAGAAACAAATCGTATCTACGACTTTCTGTAAAATTAATTTCGTAATTTTTAATAATAGACATTATAATTCTTGGGTATTATAAAATTCGAACTTTTGCAAATCGGAACATCGAAATTCGGTTTAAAATATTTCGGAGTATTTGGTTGTTCCCATGATATAGTAGACCGGAATTAAGCTAATATTTACGTAGTAATATTAGCTCAATGTAGACCGGCATGATTGTGTTGATTAGCGGGGGATAGATTATCCCTCGCTACTTGACACTAATTGGACGACACTGCGCTTACCATCACGTGCAGTGTGGTCACTTTGCCGTACCAGTATAAAAAAAACTATTATGTACCTATTATTTATAAAAATAGGTATTTAAATCTTATATTTTGTATTTCAGTTATTTGAGCCAGCTTTAATATTTCAATAGAACTTTTTACTATATGTAGCGAAATTTCTAAGAAGTACTATAGGTGAATGTGAAAGTAAGCTTTGTTGTTAGTTACATCGTGCTTCAGTTGTCTGTACTTGACGATAAAGACTATTATTAAATCTTTCCATATAACCGATTGTATAACGCAGGTGGAGCTTTATAATACACTAGCTGTTATTCTGACTTCGTCCGCATGGAATTTTGATCTGTATGTGTGAGATACGACAGTATGATAAACGACGTGTGTTTAAAAAAGAATATATTGTTTACATTTTAAACTTTTTAGAGAATATTTTTCGTTACTGTGTGAATTGGTCAAGCCTTCTTGAGGAAAATTAGCTATAACTGTATTCCACGAACTATAACGAAACTCCTTATAAATACACACGGTTCTTGTAGGATGCAATTGGAATGGTATCTCATAGTAACCGTTTATTTTTCAGGGAAAAAGAAGCCTATGTCACTGTATGACCCGTAACCTACCTACATGCAGAAAATAATGTCCATCCTCTATGAAAAACAAAAGCAAATCTATTTCACGGGAACCGTACGTTTCTCCAGGAAAAAAAAGTAGCCTATGTGCTATTTCAACCGGATCCGTCCAGCCGTTCTGGTGCGATTGAGTAACAAACATCCATCCAACCATCCATCTAAAAATTCGCGTCTATAATATTAGTAGGATTTTTCATTTAATAAATCAGTCACTCACCACATAATACGACTCCGGCGTATTGTTTTAATTCGAACACTGAAGGTACTGCCAACAACAACATTCCAAGGAGAGTCGACTTTTCATGTTTTTCACAATTTGTTCTAAAAGGAGATATTCTGTTTGAAATGTTGGAAATGAAATGAGAAATAAATTGAGTTCTTTGTAAATATAAATTCTATAGTTGACGACGACAGATTCTTTTGGCTTTTGGTAATGGTGGTATTATTTAAACAAAATAATGAAACTGGTATTTTGAAATAATGTACCTACGGTTATAAATAAAACTTGCTGGGAGTGTAAACAAACATTTTACTGAATTCAAATGAATATAAAAGCAGACTTCCGATCATCGCGTCTAACGTCCGATAATCGAGGTAAGTGACCTCCGAGTGATCGACTTTCTGAAAGTGCAGGTGAGGCAAGGCTCCCGAGCGTCAGCGGTCTCTTACAGTTTTTCATTGGGAGTACAAGCGTCCAGACCCGGCGAGATTGGTGCTACATAAAGTAATACTTTTAGTCAGGCGACAACGACACGTTTGTTCAGTTTACAAATATGTGGAAACTGTCGCATATCCCAGTCACCTGTGTCGGAGCGCACCTCAAAGAACGACACCGAATCATTTAATGACAAATACAATTCTGAAAAACAAGTGATTGCCTATGCCGATTAGTCTACGCTTATATAGCGTTTCAATGCTAACCATGCACTATGGGCCGATAGCGCAAGTGTTAACTTGTTGCTATGGGCTTGAAATGCTGACACGCGTCTGATCGGTTAATATAACAGTGTTAATGCAAGCTGATTTTCGTTCCCTGTAGCCTGAACTGTATACTTGATATGAACCTGATATTTATCTTAAAAATTACGTAATCGATGTATAGCAGCGATAGCCTAGTTGGTTGCGGTACGGACTGTCAAGACGAAAGTCGTAGGTTCGAAACCCAAGTGGCATACACCTCTGACTTTTCTAAAGTTATGTGTGTATTAAAATGTTAATTATCGCTTGCTTTAAAGGTGAAGGAAAACATCGTGAGGAAACCTGCATATCTGAGAGTTTTTCGAAGGTATGAGAAGTCTGCCAACCCGCATTAGGCCAGCGTGGTGGACTAAGGCCTAACCCCTCTCATTAGTAGAGGAGGTCCGTGCCCAGCAGTGGGATAATGTTTAATACAGGGCTAGTATTATATAATCGATGTGATTACAAAACATTAGGTACATTGTTCACATTGCCTGCAAGTTCCCAAGAAATACTCTTGATACACAAGTGAGTGGTGAAGTAAACATACTAACATAGTAACAACAGTACAAAGCTATTGAATTCTGTACTAGACGAGAAATATTCCCCGCGATGTATTTATGAATCATTTATTTCAGTTGTGTTTTATATAATAATAATAGTAATTTAGTTTGTCATAATATGGTCTGTATTAAATTTGTCCCGCTGCTGGCACGGTACTCCTCTACTAATAAAACGGGTTAAGCCTTAGTCCACCACGCTGGCTTAATGCGGGTTGGTAGACTTTACCTAGCTTTGATATTCCTATGAGAATTCTCAGGTATACAGGATTCCTCACGGTAATTTCCTTTACTGTTAGAGAAAGTGATTGAATACACACGTAACTTTAGGCAAGTCAGAGGTGTATGCCTTACGACTTTGGTCTCGACAATCCGTACCGCTGCTAACTAGACTATAGCTGCTCTTTTATTATTAAATTTTACGCATTATTTCTTGATTAAAACAAGTAATCATCTTAATTTAATGCTTGATTAAATGAAGATTTGCTAATATAATTTAAATACTTACTCACGTTTTGGTGGGATTAATGTCGAAAGCGGTTACTTTATTCCGTCTTACATTCTCTTTTTTTTCTGAAACTGTAAGAGGTTTACGTAATTAATCTTACACGTGTTCACATTTGGATTCTTTTGTTCTACTTTTAGACGTTGCTTTATTTATCTGACAGAAATGTGTGTTTCAAATAAACTATTATTTATACATACTGAAATGTTTAAAAAAGTGTGAGCCACCTTATATACATATTATTATATGTAATGGTCAATGTGCGCCTTTAGAAATATTAAATTAAATATTTTAGAAATATTTAATACTTCATGTTACTATGTTTATATTTATGTCAATGAGGTTTATTAAATTTATATATATTTCAAAATCTACCTTTTTTAATTGTAACTAGGTTAAATGAAGTTTCTGTTTAAATTACTAGTTTACAATTAAACAACTAAGCACAAGTATGCCAACTTCAAAATAGCAAAGGGCGTAATGTTGTTGATAGGACTTCTTGCTTAATAACAACCACGTCTGACAACCATTAAAATTAAATGGGCAGGTTTACGACGGAAACTTTGTTACAAGGGTAGTAAAAAGGTTAAAATCTCACCGGTTTCGCAGCCGTTACTGATCATCTCTGATCTTGAACACTAAACTACTACAAATACATTCACATAAAATTAAACAATTTATTAAACAAAGGTAATGTCTATTGACAATGTAAACACTTAAGCACCAAAGCACGATCTAAACTGAACTTTATCGTCGGCCCACGGACTCGTGTGATCCCGTTTGGCGTTCCTCTAATAATAAATATCGTCGCATGCGCACTGCGTTCAATTGCCATAATTGAAAATATATTAATCACTCGCGTTTGGAAAATGACGGTGTAAGATGTATATGGACACAATCGATATGGAACGAAAATAGCGGCTTAGGAACTTATTGACTACAAGCATTTGCTAGCCGCTTCGCCCGCGTAAATTTATAGGCTGGAGAGGAGAGAGTATTTAAAAAATGAATTGCCTTTTGTCCGCTGTTATAATAATAATAAACATTGTCCAACTGCTTGGCACGAGTCTCCTCTACTAGTGTGAGGGGTTAGGCCTTAGTCCACCACGCTGGCCTAATGCGGGTTGGTAGACTTCACGTACCTTCGAAATTCATATGAGAATTCTCAGTTATGCAGGTTTCCTCACAATGCTTTCCTTCACCGTAAAAACAAGCGATAATTAACAATGAATGCACACGTAACTTTAGAAAAGTCAGAGGTTATAGGTATCTCATACAAAATATTATCAAAATCAGTTCATTCGTTTATCCGTGAAAATTTAACACAAAATCAAAGATAGATCGTAGGCAGAAAGTATTTGCAGTGTGAGGAACAATATTTTTGAACTCTTACCGGCATAGTGTTTATATCGCACTTGATGGAGAGTAGATTAAAAAACACACACACAACGACGCCCTATAACGAGATTTCATTATATTTACGGTGGTCACAATCTAGGAGACTACAAATTGTAGTCTACTAGAAGTAAGCATATTTTTGGTAGATCCATGCTGTAGACATATTTGTCTACAGCATGAATGGCTCGACCGGGGTAGTACCACTGTCTCACAGAAAACCAACGTAAAGTGACAGTTTACTGTCGCGTTTCGTATGGTAAGTGAGATATCCGGAGGCCCAGATTCCCCCTTCCCTTCCCTAATCCCTATTCCTGTCCTTTAAGCCGACAGCGCATACTTGATACTTTTGGTATTGTGGATGTTTATGGGCGGTGGAGATCACTTAACATCAGGTGACCCACAGGCTCGTTTGTCGGATTATGCAATAAAAAAAAATGTCGCCATTACCTCTTGTAACCCAACTGTCATGCTACATCTTCTTGTTAGACTTGACTCGCCATTCTTGCACAAACTACGCTATAGTCGTCGAGTTTGAAAGGCTAAGTACGTGCATAAGATTGAAAGTAATATTATGCTTCTAAAGTACTTATATGCTACTTATAATTCTATGTGAATCCTCGCATACCACAAAACCGGTTGTATTGTGATACATACATTTATATGCGATTAACCCGTTCTAAATTTAAATTGTGATTTGTACATATTTACTAACAATCAAATATACAAATATTGTGTTACAATTCTTTTGCTCGATTTAAATGTGTTGTCAGAATCAATATACAAAGAATAAATCTCACTTGAAAAAAGTTCTACCATAAGAATACCGATTTTTAATTAAATTATTCAACAGTACGGTATAGTCATGTATTAGTTAGTTATAATTTAACGTAATTAACATCTTATCAAAATATATTATGGTTTGAAATTGAAATTGCGCATGCGTTACCATTGCTGTGCTGAGGTCTCGGGTCGGGTAAAGTGATATTGGGTTTTTCTATCTAGAAATTCTCAGTATTAGCCCGGAGTCTGGAACATGTGCCTGGTATGGCGATAGGCTCGCCCCCTATCACATTATGGGACCGAAATTCGGCGAAAAGTGGGTGTACTGGTTACACCTCTGCCTACCCCTTCGGGGATTACAGGCGTGAGTGTATATGTATGTATGTATTGACTTTGGTAACCATCTGAGCGTGAATATTACCTAGCCTCTAATTTTATTTTTGTCTACATATTAATAATCTATAAGTCACAATTAGATAGTAAGTTGAGTTATTGTTACATATTGAATAATATTTACCCTTACGAACATATCCACATTAGTTCTAATGTCTTGGCACAATTCAATTAAGTTTTCTATTTTTAGCGACGTCGCGTCGTATAATTTTCCCTAGGTGTGGAAGGTTCATAAATATTCTACGTATGAAAATGATATTATGTAAGGTCGATAAACCTATGACATCTTTTAAAAGAATATTACATAACTTCAACGAGGTCTGATAAAGTCTTTTTAAGATGCCATTTCTTATAGAAGTTCTTTTACGACAGCCTGAATAGCTTCAGTGTTTACTGCTGAGCTTAGTTCACACAAAACGACCCATTAATGTGAAGGGCTTAGCATTGACGGTTATATAATGTGTGTATTAGGTGAGACTGCACCGTGCATTGGAGCCGCTTGCAATCTTGTGTTTGTTGGGTCCACTCGCTAGCAAAAGGAAGTCATTCCGCTGGTAAACAATAACGTACGGTCGGAAACGTCTTTCACGCTAGACCGGCTCCAGTGAGTTGGCAAACGACAAGCCTCTAAAGAGCGGGCAATTTGTGCAGTAACACCCGCCGGATACTGGCTGCTCATTAACTATGAACGCCGTCATCAAGACTCTTCTTCAGTAGAAAAAACGGCGTTTAACAGTAGCACTCTCCACGAATAAACGTTGCGGCGAGATGCTTTTGAGCGGCTACCGCTACAAAGTGCATATAAATTGCACTGCGAAATTGAAGCGGAGATATGAATGGAGTAAACTTTTGAAAGACGGCCAGGGCCGATGCACTTTTAAATCTGCATGTCGTTTGAAGACAAGATACATTTAAAATGCATCCGAGAATTCCGTGGAGGCCTGTTTTTTACATGGGCCTTCATATTTGCGGGCATTTATCGATTCCTTCAACATTTGGCATATTTTTTATAGGCAGAAAAATGAGCAAGTGCCTCAACATCCACCGCCCGTGAACACTCAAAATATCAGAAAATTCGACCGTACGTTATCGGCTCTAGAGGAAAGCAGTGGGGATTAGAAAGGGGGTCCTGGGAAATCTCACTCTTACTACAAAACAAAAATCCATATGATAACATGAATCCGTGATAGCGACGGCACAGGTGTAATCTAGTATACGGTTAAGGGTCTATGTGTGGCTGTTGTGTATTTTTATTTATTAAAAATAATGATGAGTGACAATATTGTGTAAATTTTATAATCTGTTTTAGAACGTTTCTTTAATTTTACTGCAACTAGAACCATGACACAAATGGATTCTATGTTTGGTTAGTAGATAAATCGTTTTTCCGTTACTTTATAAATAACTAGCTGTTGCACGCGATTCCGGCCGCGTCGAGATAATTTTAACCAAATATATATTTACCAAAATAAAGTATATAATAATAGCACTCAGGGATAATATAACTTTCTAACAGTGAAAGAATTTTCAAAATCGGATCAGTAGTACCCCGAACATCCAAACTCACAAACTTTACCTCTATATATATTTGTATAGATATATTATTATAAATAATATTGTATATGCTTACTAATATGATAATAACATGTTCTCGCTTGATTAGTAAAAATTACTGCGTTTTTATAAAATAAATTAGTACAAGAGGACACTTTTGCACACTACTTTATGATGCAGCATAGACACGTGTTTGTGAACCGAGCACATACGTGAGTGCTACGGCTTGTAAGAAAATTATTTATCTGATTGTTTGCTATTTTCTATTAATGGAAAAGAAGATGAGACGCAATACATTTATTGGTAAAGCGCTAATAAATATAATAAAGCGTCCTTTAGGCGTAATGTGAAGAAGCTAAACAGCAGGCCGGCATGATTGTGTTGAGTAGCGGGGGATAGACTGTCTCTCGCTACTTGATACTCTATCTGGACGGCACTGCGCTTACCATCAGGTGCAGAGTGGTCACTTTGCCGCGCCAGAATAATAAAAAAAATATATGTAAAGATGCTGTTGCGTATTTCGTGAGTGGATTTTTATGTCTTAGTATCGGTCACAATTCCGAATGAATAGAGTCTCAGTACTGAAATAAATACGAAAGGAGAGAAGCACATTTGTAAGGAACGGGCTACGTAATATTGTGATGCAATTGTGGGACTAAATTTATGAAAAGTGTATAATGGTTTACACGTATGGTTGCCGTTTACGTCTAATAAACGAGACGACATATGATTGTACAAAAACAAATTGTAAAAGGCCTAATTAAAAGGTCGTTACATAATAACATCTTATATTTGACTTATTTATGCATGAAATGTCAAGCCTTCTTCAATATCTTATAAGGATTTCTCTTGTGATTCGTAAAAACCTCGCGACGTCTTGCGTCGAATAGAGAAACATTTTGATTTATCAAAGAGATCTCAAGCGTTGCTCGAAGATAATGTTTACATTGCGGACCGAACGGGGCGTATGAATAGTTAGTGACTTCGAATATAGTTCATTTGTGGGAAAACATTTCTCAAGCTCTACCACGGTGGGTTTTTCCGTTTTTTTTGTATTCCGACCATATAGCAAATTAAAATCAATTTTATAATCTTTATATATATAATTCTACTGTACGTGTGTATGTCACTGAACTGCTCCTAAACGGCTGGACCGATTTGAATGATTTTTTTGTATGCGTTTGGGTGGCGCCCTGGATGGTTTAGATTCACAAATCAGCCCGCCAGAT
The DNA here is from genome assembly GCA_905220505.1 of Laothoe populi. Lineage (NCBI taxonomy): Eukaryota > Metazoa > Arthropoda > Insecta > Lepidoptera > Sphingidae > Laothoe > Laothoe populi. The sequence continues at coordinate 9,938,519 of HG992151.1, read as the reverse complement.
GGCGCTGCAGTCGGTGTGGTGCTGCTTTTACGGGCAGGACGACGTCTGCCGGATCCACTACTTTATTATAATTTTTTTTTTGGTATATAATAAATACACCCAACAGTCACACACATAGTTCCGACCCTACACTTAGTAAAACCTGTACCTATCGTAGGTATCAAGAACTACGAGGGACTAAGGTCCCACAATACCATGTACAATATGTACAATAGCAAGTTAGAGTATAATCAAGGGCAAAGCATCTAAAAAATGAATTATGTTTATTTTCAGTTTTTCCTTGTTCGCCAAAGGAAGTTGAATCGAGTTATTTGCGGTAAAAGCTAGCGAATGCGGGACGACAGGTCGTTGCGGAACTGGAAGCCGCCAATTACAGGTTCATCTCCTGTTTTTTTTGCATCGCGCCGTTTGGTGCTGTCCCCGCCCACGATCCTCACCGCACAATTCCATTGAAAATATTTATTCTAAAACATTTTGACACGTATATTATTGTTATTTTTAATACCCTTGTAATTTTGTTTGATAATACTTATTAAAATTTTATGTCCGTGATATGATGTTATTAATAACGTTATTTACCTTTCCCTTTGAAGCGGTCGGCGTTGTTTTAAGTGCTGCTTGTTGCTCGTTGAAATGTTCAGAAAGAATAGAAATTAGACATAAAACACGGCCCCTCTTTTATTTCGCTGACTTTAACGAATACAAAATGTCGAGAGCGAATAATCAGGGCTATTTACATTTTGCTTAGGCCCACCTGATGCCAGGCAAGCGCAACCTATACTGGTTATTGTGTACCTATCACAACAAAGTAAATATTATAATTAAGCTCGTTTTAATGTAACTTAACATTTTACATTTATTTGACTAGGAATAACATGTTTTCGAATGTGGACTCGTGTACTTTAATCCAATTAAAAAGCGAAATTTCATGCAATGTCATGCATCATCAATATCAAAATGAAAATATTGTTATTATTATTGTCATAACATATTCATTTGTTTTAATTTAATGTTGCACGCCTTATCATGTTATCCTACTGGCAAACAAAGTTTTCATTATCATAACATTTTCTAGTGCAAGTACCAAATTCTGTTTAAATTATTCAATGACGCAAAGCGTACAACAAAACGGAAACTACGTTTAAAGTTAGACCGAGGTTTTATAGTAATTATGAACAATATAATCTCCCTGGAGGCAACCACTAGCATTTTTTATTCGGACAGGTATTTGCAGGTAAAAAATTTATTACAAATCAAACTGTTTCGAGTTTTATAATTTTATGTTTGCCTTCATGTATTCTCAAAACATGTATAGATGCTATAGCCTTATAAAACGATAATTGGAATGGGTATTAATTAATACCCTCAACCGATCTACAAGACAATGTAATAACATTAAAACAAAGAACATTGGAATTTGAAATGACACAATTACTGAAGCAATTAAGAATTTTTTCGAGGAAGAGAATATTGCAAACGCCGAATAAATCAATATATGTATATTTTTTTTAGTGCCTTGATAGGCAGACGAGCAGACGGGCCACCTGATGGTAAGTAGTCATCGCCGCCCATAGACTTCTGCTCAGCTGCATATTCTGTACTAAATATAATCATTGTATATTCTGTAATGTATCTGTAAAATATTTAAGAAAAACTAACCGTACCTTCATCGATTTTAATCGCTCAATACTGTGAATAATAACGAGACCTAAACTATCTGTATATATAAAAGAAGAAACTGACTGACTGACTGAACGATCACACAGCCTAAACGGCTGGGGTTAGAGACTTGAAATTTTGACAGTAGGTACCTTTTATGACGTAGGCATCCACTAAGGAAGTGTTTTTGGAAATACCACCCCTAAGAGGTAAAATAGGGAATGATAGTTTGTATGAAAATCCGTCATTTTTGAAGTTAAGTTTATGAAAATTAGTATTTGGCCTTTTAGTCAAAAATAAAAAATATATATTTCAGGATTTTTGGAAATTCCATCCTGAAGGGGGTCAAAATAGGGGAAGAAAGTTTGTATGAAAATCCTTCATTTTTGAAGTTAAATGCATGAAAATTGGTATTTTGTAGTGTATACTTTTTGTCTCAGACATGACCTCCACGCGGGCGGAGCCGCGAGCAACAGCTAGTATAGGTATAAAAGAAGATACTGACTGACTGAACGATCAACGCACAGCCAAAACGGCTGAGGTTAGAGACTTGAAATTTTGACAGTAGATACCTTTTATAACGTAAGCATCCACTAAGGAAGGGTTTTTGGAAATACCAACCCTAAGGGGGTAAAATAGGGGGTGATAGTTTGTATGAAAATCCGTCCTTTTTTTAAGTTAAACGCATGAAAATTGGTATTTTGTATTGTATACTTTTTCTCCCAAATATGACATCCACGCGGGCGGACAACAGCTATATAATATATATTAACTGTGTAAATATCTTGACTTGTTGAATTTTGGTTTTAATCCTGGTTAAATATGTTTAATTTAATGATGTCATTCGGTTGTTTTTGCAATATTTTTAAGCAATCGATATTTTTTTTCTTTTCGAGCTTTTATATGAGGCAAGGCTACCAAAAATGATCTGACATCGATTTATACTTAAGAAAATACTTTTATTACAATTTAATGTTGTGAAGATTTTGATATCAATAAGATCATCTATTTTATTTACTACAACATAATAATTATAATTCCCCATGTTGTACATGTTAAAACTTTTAACGAAACTTCTAATAATTAAAATACGTTACTAAATAGAAAAAAAACTAATATCTATGTCCTAAATCGAATCTCTTTTCTTGACCCATAACATCGATGCTTCAATTAATCGAAGTCAGTTTTTTTTTTCTTCTCTTTAATCTGCAATTAGTCTCGGGACTATAATCAGGTGTGTTTCGTGAAGCGGACGTTTTGGTGTGTTAGGGTCACCACCCCAACACACTTTACTCAAATAGCACATTGGCACTTTTCTTTTCGCAATCTATGTCAGATGGCCATCCTTATGTTAGACAACCACCGATTAAACAACAAAATGCATGCCAGGCATGAGAAAATTTTAAGAGGATTTACGAATACATGCCACAGTGTATTAAATAACCACGGTTTGTATCATTAACACATTTTAGACACGTAAAAGATCATTGTGCAAATACAGATATATGCTACACGTAGTAACAAACCTGTAAACGATGTAAGAATGGCATTTACATTCAATCTCAAGGTAATGAAATTGATATAAAAGATTGTTAGTGCCTGAGGACCGAATTAATTTAATAAATTTGGCCCATAGACAATTAAAATACGGCCGAATCAGGGATAATCGTTACATTTAATTAATTTAAGGATTTGAGTGTTCGTATAAAGTGGGCGCTCATTATACGTAATTTAGTTTATAAACGAAGTTGGACGCGGAAATGATTTTCAACTACTTTATAAAAGGGAGTTCGAGAACTCAAAGTGGTTAAAATCGTGTAAAACTCTGTGAAGAGCTGCTCCATTACTACAACTTTTATCGCACATCTATGTAATAGTTTTCTGAAACGTTTATGTTCTACGTTCAACAATATAACATTATAGTCTAGGATCCCTGATAGTAGGTTTAGTTAGTTTAGTGGTTTATCTCAGTTGAGACCTCTCGCTGCCGACTTTGGTGTCAGCCATGGTTGACAGCCGGAGGTCCTGCCGCGTGGTGGCCCTCTTCTGTGAGGCCGTAATCTCACAGAAGGAGAGTGCCGAGAGGGATCGGGAACAGCGCTCCGATCCCTCCCGCCGCCAGGCGAGACGGAAGAGGCACCGGGTTGATGACTGACCGGCGTCTCCCGCCCTGTGGTTTGGGGGCGTTTGGAGAATCCCACCACGGTATCCCCTGCCTGTCGTAAGAGGCGACTAATAGGGGCATCAGGGGTCGCGGGCGCGCAGCGGGGGGCTGTCGTAGCGCCCTTTCCGGTGTGTCGAAATTTGTTTGTACATAGTTTTATTTTGTATATACTTCGTCGGCACACCGGGCGACCCCGGGATGACGGCAGCACGGGTGGTTGGCCTCGTTGCTGCCGTGGACGCCGAGGGCGTCCTTCGGTGCGCGGGGGCTTCTGAGCCCGCCCCCCCCCCCCCCCACTTGGAGACGGGCCGCAAGGCGGCACCGCGCAGGGGCGGTTCTGGTCGAAAATGGGGCGCTTCTCGCCCCGTGAGCCCGGGACCGTCTCTTGTGCGCCGAAGAGGGCCACCGCGGGGTTTTTAGTTGGTATTGCCGTTGTAGGGAAGTTGTTAGGGACTCGGCCCAGCGGTCGTCCGGATGTCAACATCTCTCCCGGACGGCTTAACGCTGGGTCGTAAGGCCGGTTAGCCCAACATAGCCATCCCGCCACCCTCCCCGGCGGGGCGGTAGAGATAAATCGCGTTTCCCCGCGAAAAAAAAAGTGGTTTATCTCAGTTAGTGATACATTTTTTGAGAATTATCAAATCGACATATTTTATCCCTGTTACCCCTGTTAGCTACCACAATCGAAAATTATTATAAGAGAAGAGTTGGGCGTCTCATCAAAATGAGCTACACACGGAAAATCTACTTGATAGTAATCAATATCAAACCTACTATCAGGGATCCTAGACTATTACGGTTGCACTAAACTGTGCAAAGTGTGTTCAGCGAAAATTCTAACGCTTTATAAATATTAACTGTAATCCGGTTAGAGCAATAGAAGTTGCAATTTTATTTAGATATAAAAAGGCATTCCTTGTTGCGGATTTAATACATTTTTGATTTTTAGTTCTAGGTTATATTTTATTTGAAAAGACAGTAAAACTGGACGGCTTCATCTATGAAGATAAACTGTTACGCGAGAGCATGACGATACTAGACCCTCGTTTTGTAACCAACACAATTTATGGTCGGTGTGTTCTGTCAGGCGTTTGCGTCGTAAACTCCATGCATGCCGAGCACAACTAACAATGTTGGAGAAACGCGATGTACGCTTTATATAAATATTTCACGTTACACTTCAGTTTTAATATAGTTGAAAAGACTAGGCTATGTTTTGAAACAGTTTTGTAACGTTCTTCAATTTATATTCAACTTTTGTTAATTGCTTTGCGTGTGTAATTCGTCTGATTGATACCTTAGTCGTTTCACTTATTACATAAGTACAGTAATTATGTGTCAGAAACATTCGTGAGCGCACTTACACCTCACCAAGAAGCGGCTGATGCTTTGAGGTTATCTACCCTAAGGGCCGATGGTATAAAAACGTATAGATTATGAACAAACATAAATATCACTTTAATATATTAGATTGGTTATTATCCTTATTATTGGTTATTGGTTTTTATCCTAGCATGGTATAATACTATACACACAACTAATGGTTAGTACCTATGAATAATGCAATGCAAATATAATTTCGTTATTTGTGAGAACTGTGCATTTTTTTTATGAAAATTATTTAATTCATAAAAAATACACCGACTTCGATAAAAAACAAATTATGCGTCACTATAAAATTGGAGGGTTTCCCTTGATTTTTCTGAGATCCCATCATCAGATCCTGAGTTGGTGCTAATGGGACCACCTGGGAAGTATACCCTTTTAAACAAAAAAAGAATTTCTCGAATCAGTCCAGGCGTCTTCGAGTAATCCTCCTCCTTTTTTGAAGTCGGTTAAAAAGGGGGCAAACGGGCAGGAGGCTCACCTGATGGAAAGTGATCACCGCCGCCCATGAACATCTGCAACACCAGAGGGCTTGCAAATGCAAAAAAAATATGCAAAAATGCGTTGCCGGCCTTTCAGGAAAGAATATGCTTTCTTGTTGAAGGTTCCCAGGTCGTAACGGTTCGGAAAGACCGCCGGCGACAACTGGTTCCACAGAGTGGTTGTGCGAGGCAGAAAATGCCGTTAAAATCGCGCTGATGTGGAACGCTGGACATCGAGGTGGTGCGGATGGAATTTGATGTTCTGACGCGATGTCCGATGGTGAAATTCAACGGCCGGGATCAATCCAAACAATTTCTCGGAACATTCCCCATGATAAATGCGGTAGAAGATGCAGAGTGATCCAGCATCTCTACGCAGAGCCAATGGATCAAGTAGATCGGAAAGAGTTTGATCGTCGATAACCCGAGCTGCCCTACGTTGAATGTGGTCAAATGGAAGTAGCTGGTACTGGGATGATCCCGCCCAGAGATGAGAACAGTACTCCATGTGAGGCCGAATTGGAATCTCGATGGTACCTAATCAAAATTATACTGTCGGATATGGAATTGCTGGACATCCATATAACGACAATCCACAGTGACTGCGCATGGCAAGTTTTCCACTATGAGAGTACTATGGTGGTCACACCTATCAGTAAAGTTTATTAGTATTCAATTCACAAAGTGTCTATGCTAAAAATGAAAAAATCATAAACACGCAATTCATTTCGATAATTTCGAATGATAAACATAACCAAAGTGGTACTGTAATTTTTTCTAGAATTCAAAGTATATTCATTTAAAACAAATTCGAATACCTAACCAAACTGAATTAGCAGCGCGCTCGTAATATCAATTCACATATTATATTTTAAACGGAGATTAAGTCTGCTAATCGAGATCAGTAAACTATCTAATATCGGACTCTTTATATCAAATTAATCAACTGTAGGTTAAAACCATCGCTGAAGCAGCGATAGCCTAGTTGGTAGCGGTACGGACTGTCAAGACGAAAGTCGTAGGTTCGAAACCCAAGTGGCATACACCTCTAACTTTTCTAAAGTTATGTGTGTATTAAAACGTTAATTATCGCTTGCTTTAACGGTGAAGGAAAACATCGTGAGGAAACCTGCATATCTGAGAATTTTTCGAAGGTATGAGAAGTCATATGCCAACCCGCATTAGGCCAGCGTGGTGGACTACGGCCTAACCCCTCTCATGAGTAGAGGAGGCCCGTGCCCAGCAGTGGGACAATGTTTAATACAGGGCTTGTATTATTATTATTATAGGTAAAAACCGAGTTACTCTATTCTAATTGCAGAGATCGTATCGTGTCTCTGTACAATGATTCTAATATGTCTACGAACCCACAGGCGCCTTTGAATAAAAAGGTAATTCAATACGAGTTTTATTTCATAACATGTGTGTATTAAATGTTAATTATCGCTTGCTTCAACGGTGAAGGAAAACATTGTGAGGAAACCTGCATACCTGAGAATTGTTATAAGAATTTCGAAGGTATGTGAAGTCTGCCAACCCGCATTAGGCCAGCGTGGTGGACTAAGGCCTAACCCCTCTCATTAGTAGAGGAGGCCCGTGCCCAGCAGTGGGACAATGTTTAATACAGGGCTCGTATTATATTTATTTCATAAAAAAATATAAGTTAAGAAAATTGTGGTCCTATTTGAGCACATACTTATTATTTTTATTGCATAGTAAATATTTAATATGGAATTTAATTTATACTCAAATCGAAAATGTGTAAATAAATATTTAATCAACATTCTACAGCGTAGTAAAAAAATGCATAAAATTCAAGAAGTGGAACAACTATGTTAAGGTCAGGAATGTAATAAATCAGACTTGTTCTCGTTTCATGCCATCTTCGCTTTACATTTTTAACCGACTTCAAAAAAGGAGGTTAACAATTCGTCGGATTTTTTTTTATGTATGTTACCCGATTACTCGAAGACGCCTGGACCGATTCGAGAAATTCTTTTTTTGTTTGAAAGGGTATACTTTCAAACAAATAACACTATATACTTCCCAGATGGTCCCATTGGCACCAAGTCAGGATCTGATGATGGGATCTCAGAAAAATCAAGGGCAACCTTCAAATTTTATAGTGACGCATAATTTGTTTTTTATTGAAGTCGGTGTACTTTTTATGATATAAAAAACTTTTACTTATATATTCAGTACAAGAAGATGAGTGAATGAATTTTGTGGCGAATTTAGTTAAAGAATTTTTTACCAGGCCAATTACCTTGATGACAGTAACATACAAGTAAGTTAGTAATTACATATTAAAAAAAAACAAGTACTAAATTTCATGAATGACATTATTTGTTTGTTATTATAACTTACTTGTGCTAAGTATGTTTTAAAACGTAATAAAGTAAAATGTAAATGTATCGTAATTTTTCTTCATACAATCATAAAATTCTGGTTATGAATGCATTACACGAATTTTATAACTCATGTACATAGTCAATACGTTAAGTGAAAAAAATAATAAAATAGATTCCAAGATTTCACATATATGCATAATTAAGACTATTTACAAAAGTTGTCCTGTGATACAAAATTCCGTAATGAAATTATATTACACCATTATTATCATTCTACGTTATTATTATCATTTTTGCAGTCATCGATCAGGTCACCAAGTTTTTGAGAATTTTCTTTTATAAAAATCATTTTTTTTACTGTTTAACCCTAGTTGCAACCGCGAATTTCAACAAGGTATTCTGAAGTCAATTTAACACATTTGATTTTATTTCCTAAATATCGTGCAAGCGCAAATCAAGAACAGTGGTGATTTAATTTAAAAAATGCTCTGTTATAATGTTTAATGAAGAGTAAACTCGTTTATATGCGAAATTATAAGTTATATTAGGGTATTTCCTATTATAAGAAATACCGAAGGTATAACGGAGGTATTTAGGAGACCATTTGGGGGTACATTAATAATTACCTAAGTGGGAGTAGTACATGTTTAATATAAAACAGAGTGCCTTCCGCGCTCCGGTATTCAGTTCAGTTGTTTTGTGAAATAGACTAGGTGATGGCCAGGATATACGTGGTTCGTTCGCGGGTCAGTAAGTGTATCAATGTGTAAACAGTTGAATGGCCGCGTCGTTCAGCTTAGAGGGTAATGCTGGTAGATTAATTATAAAGAGAAGCCTTAAGTGAATCCTGACATGCGTTTGTGTTAATATTAAGCACTGAGGTGTGTAACAGTGTGGTGTAAATCAATCAATAAAATTGTATTTGTGCCTTTTAAATATCCATCTTGCATAGTTTTGTTGATTTTCCTTACAGTCATGTTACTAATACCACGTAATTGATGCTAGTATATGTATATAGTATATATGCAAATATCAGACTAATACGAGTATTAATTAGTAAGTAGTTTCATATTTTAAAACAATTCTAAATAAATAAACTAAATAACAATAAGTGTTACATTTATTAATAACTCCTTTGACGTTTTATATTTTCTGTTGATGATATACCCGTTGTATGAATACCCGTACAAATTTATTTGTTTACATTGATGAGGTATTACTCCTTAAAATTACTAGTATAATTTAAATCAAAAGAAGAATTTCATTAAAGAATTAATAAAAGTCAGCATTTCTAAATACCGAGACAAGATTATTGGAATTTAAAAGCTATTCTGCTTTATAGCTAACAATAAAAATGAATTGCTCTCTTCAATGTTAAGAAAAAATCTTTAATTCTTACATAGTTTTCTAATAAAATTCAAAATTAAAATGTAACTGGAAAACTTTAATATCATTTGTAAGTCTAGACAATACACCCTCAAGTCTATAGTAAGATTGCAACGTTGAAATTAATTATACATTTTTTTTTATCCTTGCACAGCAATGTGACCTCACTGCACCTGATGGTAAGCTTATTGACGTCCATATTATAAAATTAGGAACGGGTCTTAATCGCGCAATATTATAATGGTATAAATACCACAATTATTTCCCGACGTTTCGACCGAGTTGCATCGGCCGTGGTCACGGGCTGACTGAGTGAGAATTTAGTGCCGTCTTCGTAAGGTGGGCTTTCGTGTGGTGGGAGTATCGGTAACCAGTTTAGTGGGGGTTTTGATAATTACCTTCCTTTGGTTTTTATTTTTATTTTTATCACAAATACTGTCGGTATTTCGACAAACCACACTGACAGTATCCTCGCGCTGAAGAGTTGACTCATTCTGACGACGCGGTTTACATATACTTATGACAGGATTCCATGTTGTTGACAAACGGTATCCATCCTCTCGGTTGAAATTCTGATGTTTTTTGATTTCTACCGCTTCACGTACTATTCTGGAGTAATAATGGCGATCGGTGGATAGAACCTGTGGTTGGTGTAGTTCTATCCAATGATTAGGTCCAGCCTCCAGCAAATGCTCAGCCACCGCTGATTTGACCGCACCGGTCGAAACGTCGGGAAATAATTGTGGTATTTATACCATTATAATATTGCGCGATTAAGACCCGTTCCTAATTTTATAATATGTATTCAAATCGCGAGAGTCTAAAAACATTTATTGACGTCCAGTTAGAATATCATGTAGCAAGAGACAACTATACCTCGCTACTCGACACAATCATGCCAGCCTGCTGGGTAGCTTCTTCACTAAATAAATAACACCCGATTGTCACACACACAGTCCTGACTCCACGCTAAGATACGAGTCTTGTGTCGTGGGAATCAAGAACTACGAGGGGCTACGTTTCCACAACACCCAGACCTAAACAGACATTTATCTCAGTGTGGAAATCGAACTCACGGCCTCTCGATTCACAGCCAGCCTCTTGCCTGCGGAGCCACAGACGCTGTCCGAGAATAATGAGAATGTAAATTAATTAACACTGCATAAACATTGACAGCCTCCGTGGCACAGCGGGCGAGAAGCCGGCTGTGAAACGAGAGGCCGTGGATTCGATTCCCAAACCGAGACAAATGTTTGAGTGACATACAGATATTTGTTTCGGGTGTAGGTGTTGTGGGACTGTAATCCCTCGTAGTTCTTGATACCCACGATACAGGTTTTACCTAGTGTGGGGTCAGAACTATGTGTGTGACCAGAACTATGTATGTGACTCTTGGGTGTATTTATTATTATTATTATAAAAGTCACCCTTGTATGTAATTACAATAGTCTATGAAGGCTGCAAAAATTACATAGATATTTTCATTTTTTACTCCGGAAACTTTTTTCACATGGAATGGAAGTGTTTAGTGTTGCCTGGATTAAGCCCTCAGGCGAGTTCTGTGAAAAGTTTGCTGGGAAACCCATTAATTTTGTTCAGCTCCTTACTACTTACAGCGAACGCTAAGCCGCCACCCCACTTTGACTGCATCGCAAAAAGAATATACGAACACAACAGACTGGATTACAATAAGTCGTCTTTAACTACTGCTCATATTGCCAACGCTGTTCAAGATTTCAGCTTTCGCTGACACTTTTTGCTGTCTTTTTAAATATTTTTGCGTTAAAGGGAATAAAATGTACCTACATATAGAAATACCACGTATTATGTGGGTACATATACACAAGTTGTGCAATTGCTTTTCGGACAGAGGCTTTGTTAAAATTATAAAGAAGTCGCTATCTATGCTTAAATTTTTTGAGAAGGAATGGATGCTCTCTCTTTCCCGCCAAGTGAGTATTAGTATAGAATTTGAGTGACGTCTTTACAAACGAGGTCATTTTAAGAATAGTACGCTCCTTATATTTTGTCTTTGTTTACTTTCATTTTGAACATATTTTATTTTTGGCTTCCATGATCGGCTTTATTAATGGTCAGCAATTTTATAAGACAATAAAAATTAATCAATCTGTAATTCGCCATTGTTATAACTTTTACAATTTTTTTCGAATATACTGTGAAGTAATCAAACAATCCAAGTACACAGCCAATAGGTTTATTCTGGATTCCACACTCTTATTCTTTCACTTGTAAATCGATCGACAGTTCTCCAACGAATGAATCTACCATCTACAGCGAACCGTGTAACATCGACTATCATTCACAGGAAACGAATCTTTATTTTTATAACAATTGTAAAGTCAATCGATCAACAAATCTTACATTAATTCTTATTTTAATAATCTAGTAGTTTACAAATTTATTTCACATGTAGATATAATTTAAAAGAAGATTTGATTTTAATTTAACGTTGAACGACAATAGTCAAAATCATAACTGAAAATATTGTATATCTTTAAAAATAGGCATTGTTAATATACTAAAAATTACATTAATTTACTAATAAATTATAGAATCATTACATTCGGCCGTCCTACTACGTGCGATCTCCTGATGCACGTCACAATATAATCTAATATAACATGAAGTTACATAATAATTAAGATCGTATAATCAATACATAATGGTAATACATAAATCTGGTTAGTGTTTAAAAGAAACATCATATATATCATTACATTCGGCTATTAAATGGTCTCAGATTGATTTGGTAATATACTATCGTCTTCATTCTCACTTTCAGAATTGTTACTGCTACTCGAAGAATCATTTTTGCCTGTCTGGTCCGATCTGTTAATATTAATCCAAGGTCGAATACGGTCGACCGCAACAACGCTTTCAAACTTTTTCTTTTTAGTGCTGAACCCCGGTATTTCTATAATTTTATATCTATCGTTGGCCAAAACCTCAGCTATTTTATACGGCCCTATGAATTTAGACAAAAGTTTAGTGCTGTTACCTTTATTATTAAAATTTGTTCTAGTAATTTTGACTAAATCACCTTTTTTATACATAGGTGCAGGTGCTCTACCTTGATCGTAACTTTGTTTTTGTTTGATTTGGCTAGATTGAATATTATTAGTTATTTCATTCCTCATATTTGTTAAAGTTTCAGGACCAATAGTTTCATCGGCATTAACATCTAATTTGTTACTAAGACTATCCCTCAATCTGATCCCAAATAATGCTTCTGTGGCCGTTTTTTGTGTAGTAGAATTAGTAGCGTTATTTATTCCCCATTGGATTTTGCCAGTATACATGTCCCAGTTCCGCTCGTCAACACCATCGTTATATTTTGCCAATGCATTTAATATTGTTTGATTGTATCTTTCGGCTTGACCATTGGCTCTAGGACATGCAACGGCATTAAGCACATGTTTGATACCATTCGTATCACAAAATATTTTAAAAGCTGTTGAAGTAAAGGAAGTGCCTCGATCCGATATAATCCGCGATGGTAATCCGAAATCGTAAAATATATTTGAGAGAACCTTAACCGTTGTCTTAGTTTTAGTGTCTTTAACAGCTCTTACAAACATGTACTTCGTGTACCCATCTACCACTGTGAGAATATAAGCATTGCCATTCTTACTTTTAACGAATGGACCTAGGTGGTCAATGTGTATTGTGTGGAATGGAATGCTTATCTTCTCTATAGGATACAACTGTCCGCTCTTATTTCTAGAAGTATCATCTTTATTATAAGCACAGTGAATACAAGATCTTACGTACTTCTTGACGAATTTACGTAATTTAGGAAACCAGAATATAGATTGAATTCTCTCAGTTGTTTTAGCAATACCTAGATGACCCACGTCATCGTGATTGAACCGGCAAATCTGCCAACGAGCACCTCGAGGTATAACTAAGCAAAGTTTATCACCAACTTTTCTATATATCCTACTATTCTTAATCGCATAATTCTTTCTGATGTCTTTAGCTTCTTCGTCAGTGTCGGGTTTTAGAATTTTAGCAATTCGGGATAAATCAGGATCTGATAATTGTAGGGTTAAAAGCCAATTATCGGTTTCTATGCTATAAACTGTAAAAGTCGATTCATTGTTATCAGCCGGCAGTTTAGTATTACGACTCAACGCATCTACATGGGCCATACGGGCTCCGGGACGATATTCTATAGTAAAAGTAAACTCACTAATTTGGAGCCACCACCTAGCTATGCGCGGTATCAAATCGCGTTTAGTCAATGTTGTACGAAGGGCATTGCAATCTGTAACAATTTTAAAATCAAGACCTAACAAGTACACTCTGAATTTTTTTAGTGAGCAAACTATTGCCAGCGTTTCTAGCTCATAAGAGTGTAAGTGACGTTCTTCCGGTGTAGTCTGCCTACTAAAATAAGCTACAGGTTTTAGAACGCGAGGTTCAGGTTGCCATTGCATCAATATACCCCCTACGCCCAATGAACTTGCATCCGTATGCAACTCTGTCTCGTATTCAGGGTTATATAATGCAAGTAATGGTCGGGCCATAAGATTTTCTTTCAAGGAATTAAATGCATGAGATTCATCATTTGTCCATTTAAAACTATTTCCTTTTCTCAATAAATTTGTTAATGGTCTTGCAATTTCTCCGAAACCTTTCATAAATTTTCTAAAATACCCCGCTAGGCCCAAAAATTGACGAATCTCATGTATATTTTGAGGGATCGGAAACTCTTTGACTGCCAATATCTTATTTATGTTAGGACGTACCCCTTCCGCGGAAATTTCATAACCTAGATAGTCAAGAGAGCTATCAAAAAATCGACACTTTGAAAGTTTGAGAGTTAGGCCATTTTCCCGCAATAATTTTAAAATACCCTCTAATCGTTTAAAGCCTTCTTCTAAATTAGCCGATGGCACAAGAATGTCATCCAAATACGCCATAGCAGACTTGTGACGTTTACTACCAAGCATTGTGTTCATAAACCTTTGGAAAACCGCCGGGGCATTAGCCAATCCAAAGGGCATTCTCTTAAATTCATAATGCCCATCGGGCGTCACAAATGCTGTCAATGGACGACTTTCTACTGCCATCGGCACCTGATAGTAGCCAGAAGCTAGATCTAGCGAAGTAAAGAACTTATTACCACTAAGGTTAGTTATTTGGTCGTCGATCAGAGGTAAAGGGAAACAATCCTTTTTAGTTTTATTGTTCAGTGCCCTATAATCGACGCATAAACGCTGTTCTCCTGTCTTTTTCCTTACCATCAGAATAGGGCTAGCATAACTGGAATTAGATTCTTGAATTATATCATTTTGTAAAAGCTCACTAATAACGTCCCTAACCTGTTCTCTTTCGGAAAAAGATAATCGGTAAGGTCGATACACGACTGGTCTATCATCTAGTACATCTATCATCATTTCTACAGAGTTGATGCAACCAATCTCGCTCAGATTAAACGCAAAGCAATCACGATAATTTAGTAATAATTTATAAAGTCTATCCAACGTTTCTTTATCTATTCTAGGCCCAACATTAATGTCAGATATCTGTAATTGTTCAAAGTTAGAAGTATCCTTAGTAGTTATCTGATTGTTACACAAAACTTCTTTTTCAACAAAAGGTACTGCTCTAGCAATGGGGTAATCACTTGCTAAAACTAGGGTTTTATCAGACAAATTCGTTAAATTTAAAAAGCATTTTCCATTATTAACGTGATATGCACCTTGATGTAAGTAATATTCTTTCCTAGGTGTTGTATTGTTGTAACCTTCAACGTAAATATCCCCAGAGTAGTTAGAATCGGAAGTTTTAACTTCGATTAGACTAGTTAAGGATACTTCATTGCCGTATAAAGTGTTTAGTTTAAAGCAATTAACGTAATGCTCTTTATTATCAGAAATGGGGCTCTGGTAAAAAGTTAACCGACTGTTGTCTTTGAAAACAGATACCCACGGAAGCTCAGTTACATTCTGACCTATTAATAAAGCTGATTGCATAAATTCGTCTTTTGCTACAAGAACCTCAACATTGGCAATTACCTCGTCTAACCTTAAGTCTATTTCGCTTCTATATATAGGAAATACTTTAGAATTACCGAATCCCTTGACAACCGGTAAGTCTGTTAAAGTCTTTGACAGCTTTAGGCCTTGGGCAATAGACTCGCGCATCAAGCTACATTCGCTCCCGAAATCAATAAAAGCTACTAAATCAACACTATTGACCTTGACTGGTTTATAAAATTTATCACTATTATTACTTAAAGTAGAAATTGTCAAAGTTTTTCGCGCATGATTATCTACAGTCTTTATTTCATTCCGTGCAATTAAAGGTTCAAGTTTGCAATTTTCGTTATTATGGCCTACCCTCTGGCATTTTTGGCACTTAACGAGTGGCTTAGGACATCGAAAGTATGGGTGCCCTTTGGTGCGGCAGTTAAAGCAAGTAATCAAATTATCATTAGAGGTTGACACATTATTGTGGTCAGACCGATTTGTGTTTGGGTAGTCACCTCTTTTTCTATTTAAGTGTTGGCTATTATCTAGCATGAGACGCTGAGAGCTGAGAAAATTTAATAAATCCTCCGGTTCATCACAAATCAACGCCTGAGCACTACTTCTAATCGCCTTATCCTGTATACCATGAATTACGCAGTCTACGGCTTTCTTGCCGTTGATCTCGCACCTATTTACTAACGTTAACTTGTCATAGAAATATTCGCATAAATTTTCGTTATGTCTCGTAGTACGAGCCAACATTTCTTCGAGAAGCCGACCATAATTTTGCTCATTGGGGAATGCTTTCCTCAATTTAATTTGCCAATCGTCCCAGCTAAATATTGCACTAGGAAGAGCTTCGAACCATTTCTTCCCCAGGCCAGATAGTTTTTGTAACGCAAAATGTATGGTTTGCTTTTCGTCCCACTCGTATATTACAGCGCATTCAATTAACCTTTCTAATCCAACTATTTACACTTTGAGTTTTACTAGACGGATCGAATTCCGGTATAACATTATTAAATTGACTATTATTAAAATTATGTGACTTTCTTTTGTTCTCATGAAAAGAATTAAAAAGTTCAATCACCTTTTCGGTAGTCCAGCTCCTTGATCCCTTGTCTCTACGTCGTGACGGGGACCTTGAACTTCTAGATGATGAATAACTCGAAGATCGTCTACGTTTCCCTTTTGTAGACTTCTTTGAATGCCTAGTTTTTGCAGCTTCCTTCGAACTCGGCCGCTTGCGTTTTCTATGTCTGTCCCCAGAGCTTGGCGGTTTGCCCTGTGGGGTCATAGTCCCACTCGAACTCATAACCTCAAAATAATTAAAATGCATTAGAATAATTGTCTCGTTTTCCCAATAATTGTATAGGTGTAATAAATAATAGTATCACTAAGAAGACTAGGAATTTCTATTTCATACTGGTTATAAGAAAATAAAGATAAAATGTGAAATTATTTCTACACATCTTACCCTAGCAAATATATAAAAATCATTGCAAATACTGGACTACTGTTGTATGATATCATTCGCTGATCTATAACGGCACACATGGCTTTCTTGGCATACATAGCCCATAGTGATATTTAGCAAAGCACACTTGGCTTTCTTGGCATACATAGCCATAATCATATTAAACAAAGCTCACTTGGCTTTCTTGGCATACATAGCCATAATCACATTTAACAAAGCACACTTGGCTTTCTCGGCATACATAGCCTGTGATCACATTTAATAGAGCACACATAATGATCTTGATATATTTATCTAGTATTCATAGTCCGTGATTTGAGTATAATAATTATACTTAGTAAACATATTCTAGTAACTACAGGTAGCATACCTAATTCCCACTAACTCGTCAATATCATTAGGACATCTCATATTATATTTTGTTTAGGTAGGTAGAAAAAGTTTTTGTATGTCCAAAAATAACTAGGTACACATTGCTTATAATAACAATACTAGAAATCACTTGACTAGTTTATAACATTTTTGTTGTTTAGGTATACTAAAATCACCTTTGTTAACAAGGCACTTTAAAGTGGGCTTAGCTCAACGTTATTGTGGTAAGTAGGTAATGGTAATTGTACGTACCTTTTAATCCCACTTCTGAAATGTGAAGTAATCAAACAATCCAAGTACACAGCCAATAGGTTTATTCTGGATTCCACACTCTTATTCTTTCACTTGTAAATCGATCGACAGTTCTCCAACGAATGAATCTACCATCTACAGCGAACCGTGTAACATCGACTATCATTCACAGGAAACGAATCTTTATTTTTATAACAATTGTAAAGTCAATCGATCAACAAATCTTACATTAATTCTTATTTTAATAATCTAGTAGTTTACAAATTTATTTCACATGTAGATATAATTTAAAAGAAGATTTGATTTTAATTTAACGTTGAACGACAATAGTCAAAATCATAACTGAAAATATTGTATATCTTTAAAAATAGGCATTGTTAATATACTAAAAATTACATTAATTTACTAATAAATAATAGAATCATTACAATACAATCATGAATATTCAAATGGCTTGTCAATATATTCGGTGGGTTAGGGAATGATGTTTAGAGCAACAACGTGACTGAACGCGCTGGGTCGCACTCGTATTCTATAGGAATTTAATTTTTCCCTCAGGATGCTCGACAAACCTCACTCACGAAGTCATGATGCATTCAATTTACTGGCGGCGGATCGTAGAATACTGATTTCCTGACTACGCTATTTCTTACAAGGGAACAGCTGTATTTTGTAGACATTGTAAATTAACCTTTTTTACCCATGATGTCAGCTTACTTTATTTTATTTCTTACACACAAAACAGGTTATAATCGGGTACAAATTGTATACAAAATTGTTTAAAGTTTTTTAACATAATTATAACCCACAAATTTGTGTTCCGGAATTAATATTAAGTGTTAACGAGATAAAAGTGTAACAATGTTATTTTCAATGAGTTATTTTTTAAATAAGTTAGTGGAGCGGAATACGAATGAGCAAAAATTAAACTGGTGTATGACATAGATAGTTAAATTGGTGTTAAACTTAGCTTAAGGTAAATCGTTAAGGACATTACGGATCAGATTCTTATATGTAGTGATATTATTGCTATGAAATAAATCTATAGAGAGATTCTTATTTACTAGTTCATTATATTGCCGACACATACGGATAAAAAATAATAACACCCAACAGTCGCACACATAGCATTGACCATGACTATTTTTACCCATGATGTCAGCTTAAACTTCATTTACATATTGTTTCATTAATACTTCCATTTCTGATATGCAAATAATAATAATTGATCATTAAAATTAATAAAAGCTCATAATAAAATACCTGATAAGTTAATTATTACTTCGACAGACTGTGTGATATGACCGCAATGTTACAAATTATTAAAGTCGAGCACGTACGAATACTGTCGTGATTTACGGCAGATTATTTTACGTTTATTTGATATCAACTACTGGGCTTAAACAACAAACAACTTAGTGAGTAGAAAATTAAATAAATTTTGCGCCGTGATTGAAATTCTAGCGTGGAAGGTGTTATTAAATATTCGAGCAGTCTAAAGCTCAGACAATTAAGGCTTCAAACTCAATTATGTTTAGTTTGTAGGTTTGATGTTTAACGCGTTATTTTTTTTTTTTTGTGCCTGGATAGGCAGACGAGCAGACGGGCCACCTGATGGTAAGTAGTCACCGCCGCCCATAGACTTCTGCAATGCCAGAGCACAGCAGAGCCGCTGCCTACAAAACGCGTTAGAATAGAAATCTGCACTTTCAAGACTTCTGTGATACGTTGGGGCTCAGTTACATCGTGGACTGTGTGGATGAAGGATCAAAATAAAAATACGTTTAAAGATAAGATAAGATAAACTTAATTGGAAACAAAAGAAAACACATACAATAACATGATACAAATTAAACCAAAAATAAAAAATCTTATAAGTAGAATAATGCTAAGTAGTACATCGATCTGTTTGATTGAACTCTCCAAATAAATTTTTTTATTGTATTAGGAATAAATGTAAAGAGAATGTATTTCATTTTCTTCTTCCAGTCCTCGCACTGGAAGAAGAAAATGAAGAAATGGAAGATGAGTAAATTTTGTAAAAATGTTATAGTACATTTTTCTCGAAGGGGGGAGATGTAAAGAGAATGTATTACAGACTCTTTTATATTGTATTTAAAGCATGGTACTTAGAAGAAGAAATTATTTTTATGACAACTGTCAATTTTGAATAATCCTTTGAATACTTATAATTGTCGTAAAGATTAAATGGTGTCAAAGAAATTGTATTTAGGGATTGACTAATAATAAACTTTAAATGTCGTTTCTTTATTAACAAAGCAACACATATTGTTTTATTTGGCAATCCTAATAAATAAATGATCTTATATAAATATAAATTTGCCATCAAGCATAGTGCTTGTAGTATAGCCGATAGTACCAGAGAACACTGATCGAATATATTCTTGTCAGTTTACGGGCTCATCAGGATCGACGTCCCATCCATTATGACTAGAGTGCGGGTCACGAGATCTGTCGGCAATTTGACGCAGCCACGAGAAATTAGGTTATGCAAATTGGACGGTTATTAAGCCGCCTGTTCTGTCATTGAAGAAATTCCAAAGATGACAGCTATGGATGAACATAAATATTTTTTACGAATGAGACTGCCACTTTGTACGTCGCTTTTATTGGTACTGTCATAATATCCCCGATATCGTTATAAAGATCTCCTGATGTGTCTCCCAGGCTCATCTTTCACATCATGGGATAAAATAAACTAGTGGGTCGTGTGTGAAGTAGTTGCATCTATGCCTTCTTCAAAGTGGATACAGGCCCAAGGTTATGGGTAATCAGTGTCAACCCTTCCGGTACGAAAAAGCTGAAATTTCTCTTTTCTCTGATTTAATGTTCGATATAACCAATCCTATTTTTACTATGATCGACGGTTATCATTTTACTTCGAACTTATATTTATACTAGATGTTGCCCGCGGCTCCGCCTGCGTGGGGGCTATATTTGAAACAAAAGGTATACAATCCATCCGGCCATCCATCAAAGGCATCTTAAGCTATTACACCTTTCTATATTTTGCTATCCCATAGGATGCATGCATTTTTCCGGTATAAAAAGTGGCCTATATGCTATTCCAGACTATAATCTATCTCTGTGCCAAATTCCAACCAGATTTGTTCAACCGTTGTAGTGTGATTGAGTAACAAACACTCATCCATCCATCCATCCATACATTCGCATTTATAATATTATGATGATCCGACAAACAACTAGCTTAATCATCGTGGTGAAGATCTTTGAATTTAATTTATATCGAAACTCAAATTATATTTATTTTAAATGAAAGAGAAAGTAAAGAACATATTGTAGAGTTTTTACTGGTAAGCTTACCGAACTACACCCAAATACAAACAATTTTTGGTAGCAATTCAATGAATATTTGAAGAGTTAAAAAGCAACACACAAACAACTATATTCCAAATTTCAAACCTCAAAGCATAAACATTTCTATACGCTCTAAAGACCGTAACAGGTTGGAAATTGCTAGCCTGAATAAAAAAGTAAGGCGCTTCGGGCGCTACAGGCGGGCCAGCTCTAAAGCTAAATTCAGATTATTTCCAAGCATCTCACAGCTGTACTAACACCACTAATTAAATCAGCTTTCACCAGTGAGAACTTCACGGTTGTTGTGAACGTTGCACGTGATTAGATTGAGGGTACATAACTAAATAGAAATGGAAGATACGAGCAGCCAGCATGAACGTTGATTAAGCTGATTATATTTAAAGTGCACATACAGAAACATACTATAACTACCGAGTATTCACACTGGATGAGTCAGGGTAAAGAGCTTATCCTGTGTTCGAAAAGAGCAACGCTAGAGCTTCTTGCTTCTCTAGCGAAACTGCATAGAGTAAAAAAAGATCTAAATGATATAAAGCATTTCATGGATTCAATAAATATTCGATTTGATTGAGTTAAAATGTGAATACCGTATGCATACCTTTATCTATGGGATGAGTAGGCTGGTTTAACAAGGCTACCACTGTCTTACAGAAAACTGACGTAAAGTAACACATTGTTGTTACATTTAGTACGATGAGATATCTTGAGGCCCGAATCTCTCTCCCATTCCCATTCCCTATTAGTTTCCTTTAGGGCCGGCAACGAACCCGTGAATTTTCGGGTAAAAGCAGGGCCTATTTTTTTCAGGGCACATTTATTTTTGAAAAAAATACGCATAAATAAATGGAAAAGGTCATAAAGATGCAGTATAACTGCTTATAGTTAGTAGATATATGCAATCGTTTTTATAGTGTTTTTCGAAATACATAAAAACCTTAAGCCTCTCTCTTGTGACTTTTCAAAAATGACGCTTAAATTTTGTGGTGAAAAAGTTTTTTAATTCATAAAAAGTACACCGACTTCAATAAAAAACAAATTATGCGTCACTATAAAATACGTTTTTCCTTGATTTTTCTGAGATCCCATCATCAGATCCTGACTTGCTGCCAATGGGACCACCTGGGAAGTATACCCTTTTAAACAAAAAAAGAATTTCTCGAATCGGTCCAGGCGTCTTCGAGTAATCGGGTAACATACATAAAAAAAAAGATTCCGACGAATTGTTAACCTCCTCCTTTTTTGAAGTCGGTTAAAAATGAGTTTTCAGTAAATGTGGAGGAAGTTTTCACCATCAGGTGAAGTGCGGTCACTTTGCCGTGCTAGGATAAAAAAAAAAAAAAAAAAATGTTCAAATATCATATTATATCATTCGAAGAACAATTCAAAGCTTGTAAATACATTGTTAAGAAATCTTTACCACATAGACTCCTTCCAAATAACTAAGTACAAACATGAACAAAAACCTTTAGTCCACGTGCAACATCACCGGAGAAAAAAATAAGAATAATGTCTATTTCCTTTGCCTCGTGCATATTTTAATATATTTATGTATAATATTGGGATTCCCCACCTGAGATTCCTTTTACTGAAGGTGCCGGCAACTATGTAGGATATGTTACTGCGACACTCGAGTCAGAGATAAATTATCGCATGACACGTAAATATACGACTTAACTGGAAATCTCTTTAGTTACTGTCATGATATTGTTATAAAGAGCTAAGCCATGTTAAAGACTCAACTTATTCGTGCATGTCTTTCTATGTGCGTTTTGTGTTTATATGGACATAATGATTATGTGCATGAATACATAACAGAAGGTGTTGTTTCTGCCTTACTTAATTTTAACTACTGTTAAAGTCTTTTTTCATAGTTTCACCATTGAGTATTATAAAACTTACGTACTTTTTATAAAAAATACACAGAATACTTACATGTGACTACAGTTGGAATTGCAGCGATAGCCTAGTTGGTTGCGATACGGACTGCCAAGACGAAAGTCGTATGTTCGAAACCCAAGTGGCATACACCTCTGACTTTTCTAAAGTTATGTGTGTATTAAATGTTAATTAGCGCTTGCTTTAACGGTGAAGGAAGACATCGTGAGGAAACCTGCATATCTGAGAATTCTTACACGAATTACGAATGTATGTGAAGTCTACCAATCCGCATTAGGACAGCGTGGTGGACTAAGGCCTAACCCCTCTCATTAGTAGAGGAGGCCCGTGCCCAGCAGTGGGACAATGTTTAATACAGGGCTAGTATTATTTATTATTATAGCTGGAATTAATAGCGACAACTTTATGTTTCACTATGTAAAAAGACTCTAATAACAATCATAATAAACTACGGTTAAACATGCAATTATTATAAGACCATGACTGACATCTCACTATCGCACATATAATATTAAATTATATAATACTTTCTAGCTCAGGCACAAATAGTGCGTGAAAAAAGGAAATAGGATGATGTGAAAAAGACCCTTAAATAGCTTTGTGTCTACATTTTTTTGTATCTATCTTGTTCAAGGCGGTAATATTGGAATTGCCTTTCAGACAGTTGAGGTTGGTGAACGACATTCAAGCAATTTTAGATAACATTAAATGATTCGGGACAAGTGCTCTGAACATCGCCGAATAATGCTCTGTGTAAATTGTGGCGAGAGGGCTCTCGGCATCTCACTGCGAGCATCCACTTTACAATATAACATCATCTCTCATAGACAGATGCTCATAATTATTGTTGTACGGAACATTGCTATTTTATTATGAAAGCTTTATCCATACTAATACTATAAATGCGAAAGTAACTCTGTTTGTTTGTTTGTTACCTCTTCACGACTAAACGGCTGAACGGATTGTAATGAAATTTGGTAAGGGAATAGATTATATCCTGGAGAAGGACATAGGCTATATTTTTTCTCAAAAAACAACCTTGAAAGGGGTCAAATTGAAGGTCAAAATTTGTATGGGAAATCCATAATTCCTCGACTTAGGGGTTTGTAAATTCATATTTAGGCTTTTGATAGGAAATAAAGATATACCTGTTTCACATTTTTACACGAAGTTAAATAGTGAGAGAGTGAGAGAGTGAGAGAGTGAGAGAGTGAGAGAGTGAGAGAGTGAGAGAGTGAGAGAGTGAGAGAGTGAGAGAGTGAGAGAGTGAGAGAGTGAGAGAGTGAGAGAGTGAGAGAGTGAGAGAGTGAGAGAGTGAGAGAGTGAGAGAGTGAGAGAGTGAGAGAGTGAGAGAGTGAGAGAGTGAGAGAGTGAGAGAGTGAGAGAGTGAGAAAGTGAGAGAGTGAGAGAGTGAGAGAGTGAGAGAGTGAGAGAGTGAGAGAGTGAGAGAGTGAGAGAGTGAGAGAGTGAGAGAGTGAGAGAGTAAGAGAGTGAGAGTGAGAGTGAGAGTGAGAGTGAGAGTGAGAGTGAGAGTGAGAGTGAGAGTGAGAGTGAGAGTGAGAGTGAGAGTGAGAGTGAGAGTGAGAGTGAGAGTGAGAGTGAGAGTGAGAGTGAGAGTGAGAGTGAGAGTGAGAGTGAGAGTGAGAGTGAGAGTGAGAGTGAGAGTGAGAGTGAGAGTGAGAGTGAGAGTGAGAGTGAGAGTGAGAGTGAGAGTGAGAGTGAGAGTGAGAGTGAGAGTGAGAGTGAGAGTGAGAGTGAGAGTGAGAGTGAGACGGTCAGTCCGTCAGTCCGTCAGTCCGTCAGTCCGTCAGTCCGTCAGTCCGTCAGTCCGTCAGACCGTCAGACCGTCAGTCCCTCAGTCCGTCCGTTTGTTTGTTTGTACGTTTGTTAGAGTGAGAGAGTGAGAGAGTGAGAGAGTGAGAGAGTGAGAGAGTGAGAGAGTGAGAGAGTGAGAGAGTGAGAGAGTGAGAGAGTGAGAGAGTGAGAGAGTGAGAGAGAGAGAGAGTGAGAGAGTGAGAGAGTGAGAGAGTGAGAGAGTGAGAGAGTGAGAGAGTGAGAGAGTGAGAGAGTGAGAGAGTGAGAGAGTGAGAGAGTGAGAGAGTGAGAGAGTGAGAGAGTGAGAGAGTGAGAGAGTGAGAGAGTGAGAGAGTGAGAGAGTGAGAGAGTGAGAGAGTGAGAGAGTGAGAGAGTGAGAGAGTGAGAGAGTGAGAGAGTGAGAGAGTGAGAGAGTGAGAGTGAGAGTGAGAGTGAGAGTGAGAGTGAGAGTGAGAGTGAGAGTGAGAGTGAGAGTGAGAGTGAGAGTGAGAGTGAGAGTGAGAGTGAGAGTGAGAGTGAGAGTGAGAGTGAGAGTGAGAGTGAGAGTGAGAGTGAGAGTGAGAGTGAGAGTG